>CM061139.1:167825852-169238549 GCA_030789695.1 Scilla litardierei
GCTGCGCCGTCAGATTGTGATCCAAGCGCTGTGGAGAGGCCACGTCACGCGTTATTTCGCTCCGTTGGATCAAGATCGAAGGCTCCATAATAAGCCACGTCGACATGGTTTCGAATTCGAAAGCATCCGCCTTTGGACCGTTGGATCGTTCATCGATGGTGCAAAATAGGCCATGTCGCCCGCTCGTTTTCGCTTCAGCGGGGACGATCAACGCCGTCGGATTCGCGGGCGACGGCTCAGATCGAGCCACGTCGCCCGCACTGTTAATTCTTGTGCTTCGTTTCCTGGCCGTTGGATTTCAATCTAACGGCGGCTGAATTTCCACGCATCAACGTCTGCCAGCCGTGCGATCTGGCGGGAACCGTGGATTGTAGACACGTGGCAGCATCTGATTGGGTCTGCGACCGTATTTCTGTATTTTGAGTGTATTTCTTCATTTAAATAGTATTCTGCATTCAAAAATACACAGTAATTAGCACAGATCTCAGAAAAATACAAATAAATAGTCATTGGAATCGTGAGATCGAGACGGTGCTAGGAAAAATATAATAAGTGCAGAAATACTTCATTATTTGCTGTTTTGTGCTCAAATAGTGTGTTTTCTCTAATAAATAAATGTGTAGAAAATACGTATGAATTAGAGAACAATGTAGCATCACATGAGCACAAAATAGGGCTAAATGGGGGGTTAAATATGTAATATTGAACCCGAATCAATTACCGGCAGTGTTTTGGTTGGCGCTCCGTGTTTCATGGATGAGCCAGATTGCTTCTGTCGAGGGTCGTTGGTACATGTGTGGCTGGTCCGATGGTTTTGACAACGTCACAGGGTCCCCCTCAATTTGCTGCCAGCTTCCCTTGGCGAGTGGTCTCGGTGGGCTTGGCAGTGCTGACGGAGACGATCTTGTCTTCCCCTGCGGCCACGGGTACCTCCTCGACTTCTTCGGTAAGAGTTGGTCGTCGGTTGCAAAAGCCCTCCCTATCAGAAAGGAGGTCGATCAACAAGGTCTGCTCCAGACCCTTGTGCTTGGTTGATCCCACGTAGCAGCTTCTGGATAGCTTCTGGCTCCCCCGCACTAACCCCACTCCTCGCAAAGTTTGGAACTTGACCATCTGATGGAGCAGGCTGGGGAGCGCTTCGATGGCTGTCATGTATGGTCGCCCTATGGTCCCGTTATACGCTGACGCAATGTCGATGACAACGAACTGCGTCATGCAAGTGACGACCCTTGGTTCCTCTCCGAGTGACACCGACAAGGTGATCACTCCCACGATAGGAGTCGAGTGGTTGGTGAAGCCGACGATGGGTCCAGTGCAAGGTCTCAGGTCTGCCTCCCCCAGCCCCATCTTCTCAATCGTTGACATAAATAAAATATCGCAGGAGCTCCCAGTGTCGATCAGGAGGCGGCTGACGACGTCCGTCCCGATCTGAGCCTGATGACGATAACGTCGTCATGTGGTAGCTCGATTCCCTCCAGATCCTCGTCAGTAAAGGTAATAGGAGGTCGGGCTATCCTTCTCCCCTTCATATCACCGCTGAGGCACGCCGCCATCACCTGTCGCGCGTACGCCTTCCTGCTCGACGACGACGCCCCTCCAGAGAACGGTCCGCCACATATTATGTCTATGCGCATGACCAGCTTCGACGGGTGAGGTTCCTCCCGCTCGTTGTCCAGCGGCAGATCTGGCCTCCGTGCTCGTCACGGGGCCCTCTCCTCTTGGATCGACCTTCTGCCCCCATGAAGCCTCCCAGGTGACCCGCATGGATCAATCGCTCGATCTCCCTCTTGAGGGTGTATCAATTGTCGGTATCATGGCCGTGGTCCCGGTGATACCGGCAATACTTCCAGAGATTTCGCTTCGCCGGGTCGGACTTCATTTCTCTGGGGGGTCTGGCAGCAGTCCGGCCCTCGCCGCTACAGCCAACACCTCTATCATGGGGGCGTTGAGCTGCGTGTATTGAGCCCACAGAGGTCCTTCCAGCCTCGGGATCGCTCGAGCGGGCTCTTGGGCGGGAGCGAATTCTCGCGCCGGACCCGGGCGGTCTTGCAGACGGCGCTCTGGGGGGTCGCGCCTTGGTTGGGTCGACTGGTCGCGGCCCCAGGGCCCGTCTCCTTGCCTCGTCCTGGGATAGGACTGAGGCTCGCCCTGGGACGACCTCGTCGGGGCGACTGGTTTCTTGACGCAGAGTGTCTCCTCGCTCAGCGCATATCTTTCCGCCTGAGCGATTAGCGCGTCGTAGTCGGCCGGCAGATCTCGGAGCAGGGATTTGTGGAGGCTCCGATTTCGCAACCCCGTCTTGAAGGCTATCATGAGCACTTTATCACCGCAGGCCACCACCGTCCGCCTCTCATCCTGGAAGCGGCACAAGTATTTTCCCTTCGTCGCTCCTTCTCCTTGGATTATCATGCCGAGGTAGTCCAAAGGCTTCTTCTTGGTGCAGCCGGCCCGGAACTCCTGGCAGAACTTGTTGGACAATTCACCGAAGCTCCCGACGGATCTCGCGGGCAAGCCGTAATACCATTCCAGCGCCATGTCCCGTAGGCTCTGTGAGAAGAGCTGGCACAGGAACACGTCACCCACATCCTGTGCCTCCATGGCCCCCCGGTATTATTGCACGTGCGAGAGGGGGTCGCCCCTTCCGTTGTAGGTGACCAGCGGTGGGGCCTTGAACCTTCTGGGTCTCAGGGCCGACGTGATCCACAGTGCCAATAGCGTGGCCTCCTCCGGGTAGGCGGGGCACTTTGGCGCGCGCCCTCTCCGCCATTCTGGGGTTTCGCTCCGGTCCCGCCTCGGCTGTCGACGGTCATCATGCCCCGGGGAATAGCGAAGCGGTCGTCGGGGCGGACTCCTTCCATGTGCTGGGGACTCGACGGGCAGCGGGCTACAGTCATTCCAATTCCGTGGACCTACGGCCGTCGTCTCTGGGATCTCTCTCCGCTCTTGGTTCTCTCTTAGGAGCCTTTTGCGCTCTGCGGCGAGGAAGCAGAGTTATTGACGAACAGTATCCTCATCCAGACGATCTGGGGAGAGAAGCCGGCGGGCGGGCTTCGTCCCCGGGGTGGGGACCCAGTGAGCGACGGGCTGTGCTCGTTCAGGTGTCGCCGGCCCGTCGCCGACACCTCCGGGATCTCCCGGTGCTCCTCATTCTCCCTCCGAAGCCTTTCACGTTCCGCGATGATGAAGCGGAGCTGGCGTCGGGCGGTCTCTTTATCGAGGAGGGCTCGCCTGGTGGCCTTGGCCGCTTCATCCAGATGCCTCCGTGCGACCGCTGTTTCTTCCTGGCGCCTTCACAACCGCGCGACCTCCATTTCTTCCTCCACAAGCTTCTGTCGGGCCGCAATCTTCTCGGCGAGCCCTTTGTCCCCCATTTCTTCGACTAACTGAGGGTGAAGATTCCGCCTCACGTTCGGGGGCTCAGAGGGGCCCAGGGATATCTCGGCTCTAGCCGTTGTGAAACCCGCCATCATCTTGGCGAAGGCCTCGAAGCTCTGCTGCACCGCGCGGGCCGAGGTCTGGACCGTTTCGACCTCCACCTCCGGGGGTGGATTAGTCACAGGAGTCACAGGATGGGAGTGCGATTCTTGATCCATAGGGTTCTTGCCATGGTCAGGGTTTCGGTCGATTGGTAAGGGATCTGACATGGGTGTGACCCTTCGTTCCCACAGACGGCGCCAATTGTTGCGGGGTGGAACTCGCGTACAATGAATTTGTATTATGGAGAACCAAGGGCACAGTGGTTATGTTAATGACAGGATTAAGGTAGGCTGTTTAACAGGTGATTAGGGGGGTGATGAGGCTAAACTTGCTGTTGAGGCTGACCACGGTGTCAAATCCGGTAGGATATGATGGAGGAGCCGTACTGCTTGGGGTAAGGGCGAGCATGATCGGGGATGATGAGCTAACCTGCATAAGGAGCAGCTCGTCAGAAAGGCCGGGATGGGGTCCAACCTTGGCCTCTCCGATGCCTAAGTCAGTACGAGGACTTAAACGGGGGCTAGGCACGCAGGTCGGACTGAGGGTGAGCTGACCGTACGTGACAAGCTATGAGTGGAAGAACAAAGATATGGACGACCTTTGCTCTTGTGTGTGAGTGATCAGATTGAGAGTAAATTTGCTAACCTCTTCACCGTTGGAGGCGAAGGTGTATTTATACCTGACGGGAGGCGGCTAGGTAAGGCTGACCTAGCATGATGACTCGATGTGCTGAGCTGGCCTGGGTGTCAGCGGAAGCTTCGAACGGGAATGTCAGGAACAGGAGTGTCAACCACGCTTTTGTCAGATGGTGCAACGGCCATGGGTGCTTTTGTCAGAGTGTTAGGGCCGAAAGCATTAAGTGTCAGGGGGCGCAGCGGCCAGGGGGTGCTTTGTCAGATGGTCGGGCGACGTAAGTGTCAGTAGTGTTCTTATACTAGGTTATTTGTCATGTCCGATGTGCCAAAGATCCGTCGGAGCACCTCCAAGGGGCATTGCCCGAGGCGCGTCGGCGGTTCGGCCCGGGCTGAGGCTGAGTGGCCTGGATGCACATTTTGCGTGCTGGTCCTGGCGAACCGGGGGCAGACTGATGCGTGTCCCGCTGGGGTCGTGTCAGGGAGCATCCCCATCAGCGGCCAAGGCGGGGTGTACTCCTCTCCCAGTCGTGTCAGTCTCAGAGGTCGGCAGGCGCTCTGCGGGCCTCAGAAGATCGGGCGCAGGGCGCCCCATCGCGGGGTTGGCCGCCCCTTCAGGGCAATTCGATGGTTTTGGGCAGAAGGTCGGACTACCACGATCTTTTAGGCGTAACATGAAGTGTTCGGACCTGAAGTCCAGATACCAAAAGGTGTCAAACCTGTGAGCATAATAAGTATTGCATAAATAAGAAAATAAAAGTATGTGTACAATAAGTATTGAACAACACTGTGTGCACAATAAGTATTGCACAAATAAGAAAATAATTATATGAGTACAAAATCGTATGCTATAAGGTACAACCTATAGCTCAAGGATTTTCACTAAAACTGTGGAATAAAATAACTAAGATGAGCTAGACTCACTTATATGAATGATTCATCAGATTCCCCCAGTTATAAATTGCGAATAACATACGATTTGGCAAAGGAAATTTTGGATATGTTGCTATTGGATGTTTTGACGGCATACCTCTATAGATATCTTGATAAAGATAAATTCCACATTTTTCTCAAATGCCTGAATATACTTCGGGACGTCTATTCTATTAAAGAAATAATAAAATAAAATATTGTACGACGAAGTGAATCATTTGACAAAGCAAAGATTCCTACTAAGGGTTGTCTTTGCATATTTATAAAGAGCAAAAGATAGGATTTAAGATCATATTTGTAAACACCTTAAATCTCATCGTATCTTTTGAGATAAAACCGAAATATCTGTTCAAGCTTGACTATCAAACATAAAATAAAAGACCTAGGCAAAATAAAGATTAGTCATGGCTCATGAATTTATCTAAAAAGATAAAATCCTATTACATTAAAATTCATACGCCCAGAGTGCGTTGAATAAATTACAACAAGGACCAATGTCATCCATTAAGTATACATTTGGTTGTATGCTCTTTGGATGTACATAAAAACCCTTCCATCAGCTGGAAGAGGGGGATGATATACTTAACCCTGAAGTCCCTTATCTAAGTGCAAACAGAGCACTTCTGGCTAACTGTACGTGTCCCGATATAGCTATTGCAGTAAATTCACTATCCAGATGCAGTAATGCACCTAAAAAGTGCCATTAGACTGGAGTTAAACATCTTCTGCGCTTCCTCCAAGGGTCGATAGATTAGGCTTACACTATAAATAATTACCCTCCATGGTTATGCAGATGCAGGTTACATGTTTGACCCCTATAATGAGAAATCACAGATTGGGTACCCACAATGGGATGGCCGTCTACTATAGATCTGCAAAGCAAACTATGACGGCAATATCATCCTATTATTCCGAGATCCTCACCATTCCAGAAACAAACCAATGGTATTTGAGTGCGCCTGGTGGTACATCACATCCCAGTGACGACTGGGATAGTTGCTGGTCTTTTAGAGCTGACCACATAATCTGAAGACCATGCCACTTGCTTACCCACCTTTTAGAAAGACCACATCCGAGGCGACGAAACAAAGCACACATCTCCAGAGTTTTTTTGGTTTCAGCAGCTACTTAATGATGGCTAATTCATAATTTGTGTATATTTCAGAATGTTGTAAATATGAGCGATGAAAATGCCTATAGATTTGAAAACCTAAGGGCTTGTACAGATCAGGGGGAGTTAGAGGGAATTTATGCTCTTTTTCCTTAGCTATGGTTTTTTCCATAGGATTTTCTATAGCCAAAGGTTTTAACAAGGCAAATCTCATCAACTCAGTATACTGAAGTATCCACCCCTTTGTGAGACTCATATGACGCTCAGAATCCCGAAGTATTCATGTGCAAATTCCACACTTATGGCTGGATAAGGGAGAGTGTTGTAAATAGATAAGATTGAATCTTATCTATAGATAAGATTGTATATATTGTATCTCATCCATGTATGGCTCTCCCTCTACTATAAATAAAGGTTTGTGGCCTCCCCCAAGGGTTGACGCTTCATAACAGTAACGATTTTTTGAGAGGGATCAATTAATTAATGATTTAAAAAATTTATGAAAATCACATGCTTAGTCTATGTTAGTCAAGACATGTGTATAGTTCGTGTATATTTGCATGTGGGAAGGATTTAACAAATTCCATAAATATGCACATATATTTTCAATAGTTCATTAAACTATTCCGCATTGCTCTCAATACTAGCTTTATAACATAGTATACTCAAATGTATAATAGATGTAACAGATAATATTACTAATTAGAAGAAATAAAGTAATTAGTATGCTCGTACTTGTGTCAAGTATCCATTGTTGAAGTGTCAAGTGATGCATGAAAGACAAATAATGTGATGGAATCGGCAACATAAAAACTAAATGCAAGGATTAAATGCATCGAACACAGTTCGGTGCATGAAAGAAACTTACCTTTTAAGCCAATAAAAGTCACATTCACATCAGTGACAGGTGATCTGACTTTTTTGTCTTAAAAGACAAAAAAGCCCAAATACGCCGAACACAAATCAATTGCCAAACTAAACATAAATGGAAAAGGCTGTCACATGCTTAACAAAACAAAAACACTGAGTAAATATTCATTTTTTTTCAAAAATTCCTCTCTCTCTCTCTCTACGACACCCACGCACCCACACATGTACAGAGTACACAAGCACCTACACAGCCAGCCAGCCTTTCAGGTCGATAACACATTCTCGATTCATCTTCATTTTTTCTTGCAACCATGACCAAGCAATTCCTGTGCATCCAAACTGTACACAAAGACCAAGATGCATATTACAACACTGCATGCTAAATACAAAAGATCGTACTAATAAAATGGTCAATATGGGCGTCAGACAGCCAAATATGAATTTTTCTCATTGGCTAGCTCACGGCCACTCTTTCCTTTCTTTATCGAATTTTTTAAAGGTGTATACATTTTAAAACCACAAAAACTCAAGTATGAGTAAACTCTAAGGATGGCCCCCCGATCCACTCCTTACAAAAAGTTCATTTGTTCTAAAATCGTTAAACTTGTCACGGGTGAATGAATGAGCAAAACTTGAAGGATTTAGTTGAAAATTGGTGGATAGAATTTTTAGAACATGAATATCGAACGATTCTCATCGAAGGAAAAAAAAAAAAAGTGTGTGCATGTGTACATGCATGTGGGTTTCATCCTACCAATCCTTGGCTAGCGGATACACTTTATTCACAAATAAGAGTGAGAGTTATGAAGACCCGACATTTATGTTTGTTCAAATAAAAAAAAATTGCATTACCTTTGGTTGAGGAGAGTGCGCAATCGCCCACGGCTGAACATAGGAAAATCCAATTTATCATGCAAGAGTGGATGGGAGATGATCACGTTGTTGATCTCTGAAACAGCTGCCGCCCTCAGCGATTTCACTTGACTTTCAATGAAAATCGAAGACTTGTCCCTGTTATGAAAATAATAAATATATAGACGATCAAAATCTTTTAAAAAAATGATATTGCTTCTGAGATTACAAGTTATTTGGGATAGTTAGATATTGAGCCATCTCCTTGTAAAGTTGCGGGTAGTTTTGTTGGAAGACGACGAGCTCATCGTTGAGGATGTCCAAAGCCTTCACCTTCTCTCCTCTAAACATTGCTCAGGACATTAGCATGAGAGAGAGAGAATATTAGTCAAACAAATCAATCTCAAAATAGAATTACAGTTGAAACCTGATTATGGATTCGAAGTATTTATGCCATCGGAGATGGAAGAAGATCATCGAGGAGTGGGTGCTCTCGGTGGTGTTGATGAATCCAGACATGTATTTCTCAGCCTCCTCCCAGTTTCCCACTAACACCGTGTCTTCAAAGTGTTTCATGTTGAAATAGACACCCGATTCCTTCTCCAACCTATATTTTAAAATTTTAAAAAAATAATAAGAAAATCAAAAGAGTAGAGATGAAGGGAGATGAATCAAGTGATGGTTTACATGTGAGCAGTTTGTGAGAACTTTTCATCATCCAAGAACTGAAGAACGAGAAAGATGAGGTCCCTTCTGAGGTTGGGAGGATCATTAGGTGGCATTCGAGGAACACGCGCGTGAATGCAGGAGCTCTCCGCCATTGCAAATGTCGGCCTAAACCCAAGAGACAGGTCGAGCGATGGCGTCGCCGTTTCTGAAGAAGACCCCATAGCTCTCTTCATTTTCTTTTTCTTTTTCTTCCTTTTTTTCTTTAAATTTTCTCCCAAGGCTCTACTACCATTTTCTTACTTCGTATTTGTAAACGTGAGAGGGCGTTAGTAAATAGGGAAAGCAATTACAGGTTTGAAGAGGTGAAAGGAATTTAGACACCTGGGGAAAAAAACATAATATTAGGATCAAAGCACCACAATTTTGTGAAAACCAACTTCCTTTTTAAAACACATGGTTTCAAAAAATAAATTCAAACTTTCCATGTATTAATATTTTGAATTCCCATGTACCCATGTATTTTTTTTCCAAGCATCAGCTCACTCATTCGTGGCCGTTACCACTGGATTTTGGGACAAATATCATATTCTTACAAACTAATGGATGCAAACAAATAGCACGTTCCTCCACTAAAATGGGTTTGGAATGCTTGTATGTTCATCTATGCAGGGTGGGTGCTCCATTCAACGATATAAGGGCCCATGTTTAACTTCGGGTTCTTCTCCTACCGGTATTGAATAGAACATGCTTAAAAAAATCTTCTTCATAGAAAGCATGCCCAATTTAGATCGGAAAAATCCGTAATCAATCCAATTTGATGAGGTCCTCTCTATGCACCGGATCATCTTCTTTCATTTAATTAAATGGTTTTGTGAATGTGTATACTTCACTCTATTCGGCTCTACCAATCAATTGTACAGTAACTGCTCTTTTCACAAAAAACTATCTGACTGTATTTAATTATGAAAGTTGGCTTGATAGCTAACCTTGTTACACGTTCTTTCAAAAATAGAAACATAACCGTTTTACTTCTTTCCTTTTTTATAATGGAGATAGTCCCACGTAATGACAGATCGCCGCCATATTATTAAAAAAGCTTGTGGTAAAAATAGCGCAGCAAAGTTTTGAAAATCCATAAGAAACAACTGGACGAAGTGTACCCGCCAATTGCCATTTAGCCAATAAGCATGTAGATATTAAAGTTCTGATACTCAAATCTTACGCAGATGCCAAATATGAATAGATAAACATATCATTGTCCATTATAAAAAAAAATTCCTACCAAGAAAAAGATTCAATCTGTTATAAACGGGCTTTTGGTGGGCCTACCCGTTAGTGGGTATCCACCCATTATGTAACCCTACCACTATAAATATAGGGCTATGGTCTCCATGGCCGCCAAGTTTACAACACGTTATCAGCACGCTCGAATCTAAGCCGAACCCCTGCCGACGGACGGACGCGACGCGAACGGGCTTCCTTCACCGAACGTCGCTAGATCCGGCGGGTAGGATCTAGAGGTAACTTTCTCCCTAGATCTAAATTTTGCATATGCGCATATGTGGTGATTCAATTTTTTTTGGATCAATCGATCAAAAATATATCGTTTTTATTGTTAAAAATCAACCTTTTTTCAATAAAAAACTTCTTTTTGGAAGAACAAAACTGGTTTACCCCACTAAAAATCGGATTTTTACCCATTTTTTTCTCCAAAAATTGTCAAAACCCCAAAAAGGGTTCACCCACACCCCCCCCGTCGCCGGCAGCGGCGGGGCCTTCCCGCCGTCGCTGCGGCGGCGGGAACCCCCCGCCGCTGAAGGCGGGGGCTTCCCCGCCGCCTGCAGCGGCGTGCAACCCCCGCCCCCGCAGGCGGGGGCAACCCCCGCCGCCGCTGGCGGGCAACCCCCGCCGCCGCTGGCGGGGGCAACCCCGCCGCCGCTGGCGGGCTACCCCCGCCGCGGCAGGCGGGGGCGATCCCCGCCGCCTGCAGCGGCGGGCAACCCCCGCCGCCTGCAGCGGCGGCCCCCCCGCCGCCTGCTGCGGCAGACGGGCCCGTCCGCCAGTAGCGGGTACGGGCCCGGCATGCGTACCCCCAAACCCTAACTAGTGTTTCTGACCCAGAAAATTTTTTTTCGAATTTTTCAAAAAAATTTCAGATTTAATTGCGATTCCTTTTCGTTATAATCTGGACAAAATTACATCTGATTTTTACTCATCGCCATTATATTTGGATTTATGATTTTTTTTAAACGTTTAAAAATTAAGAAGATCCTGCGACCGCTCTGCCGTTAGTCAACTAACCTAACGGTGTATGATGTTGCCTAGTGGTCCAATAATTTTTAAACGGTAGATTTCATTTTCCATTATAAACTGCCTGTGATGAATAAATTAATTGCCTGTGATGTTTAAACTGCCTGTGATGATGCCTGCTGCATTATAACTGCCTGCGACGAATGATTAATATTTGTTGTGGTTTTGGATCGGCTAGTGATCACCATTTTACTTTTCATGCATTATTTTCTTTTTTTTTGAGAGAAAAATGTAGTGAGGATAATTTTGTAAAATTACAAGCCCGGCGGACACCTGAAGAAGATGAAGGACCATTCCAGAAGAATAGGGGCCCCAAGGGGGTTCCCGAGTTGTACTTTCTTTCTTTTTGGGACTGTAATGGACTGTAATTAATTATGGTGATTAGCCGATCCACGCAACAAATATTTATGTCTGATGTGCTTGATTATTTATTTTTCTGTGAAAATATCTAATTAATGCTATCTTTTTACATGCTAGAGTGATAAATGGCCAAAATTTCGAGCGTCGATTTCGACGTTTTGGATGCTTCAGGAAAGAATTACTTAAGCTGGCAGTTGGATATAAAATTCCATCTGCGAGCACAGGGATTGAGTCACGCCATCGCTTTAGGCGATAAGGTTTCTGATATAGATAAAGCGAAAGCAATTATCTATATCAGACGCCATATCGATCGGACCCTGAAGGCCGAGTACCTAACGGTGGAAGACTTGTATGAGTTGTGGACCGCCCTTGAGGACAGGTATAAACATCAAAGGGATGTTATACTACCTCGAGCGCGATATGAATGGGAGAACCTCCGTCTCCAAGACTTCAAGTCTATTGCCGAGTACAACTCGGCACTCTTTAGCATCACCTCACGCCTGAAGTTGTGTGGTGAAAAGGTGACGGAGGAACGCATGTTAGAGAAGACGTATACATCCTTCCATGAGAAGGATGTCATACTGATGCAACAGTATCGTGAACGAAAGTTCACAAAATACTCTGAGCTTCTCTCATGCCTTCTGATGGCAGAGCAGAATCATGTCCTCCTTCTGGCCACCCACAACTCACGCCCTACCGGCACTGCTCCTGCGCCTGAAGCGCACCACAGCTCCTTCCAGAAGAAAAGGGGCAACTTCAAAGGCAAACCCCAGAAGGGTAAGACCATGAAGAAGCAGGCTCGACGACCCCCTCCAAGAAACAACCAAGAGGGAAAGAAGAAAAATGTGTGGAAAAGAAAGGACGACGGCCAGACTTCTGCCCCCAGAAAGGACTGGGAAGATAAATGCCACAGGTGTGGCATGACTGGACACTGGTCCAGAAATTGTCGTACTCCACGCCACCTTCAGGAGTTGTACAAAGCAAGCCAGAAGCAAGCTGAGACAAACCTGGCGGTTCAAGAAAACCTGGCACCAATCAGGTTCATCGCTGAGGACTTCTCCAACGATGACCTGCTCGACTGAGGACATTTATCTACTTTATATATGCATTGTAATTTTTTCCTTTTGAGAAACAATTTATCTGCTTATCTCTGGCATGTTTAAGTACTTTTCAGACATCGAATTAATTATTCGTAGTATATTCCTTTGTGTTTGTGCCTTATACTGTGACATTTTATTTTAAAATAGATGGACTTTAAATGCCTAGTGGACAGTGCCTCTACGCACACGATCCTCCAAGACATCTGCTTTTTTCAAAGCATTAATAAATACGATGGCACCGTAAATACAATTTCCGGTCCATCAAGTATCATTGAAGGATCAGGGGAAGCACATTTTATGCTCCCCAACAGTACAAAACTACTTATAAAAGATGCCCTTCTCTCCCCTAGCTCGCATAGAAACCTGTTAAGCTTTAAAGATATCCGCTTAAACGGATACCACCTAGAAACGGTGAGCAAAGGAAACCGTGAATACCTTGATGTAACGTCTCATAAAAACGGTGCTAAAAACACCGTCGAACGTTTTGGGGGACTCCCGTCGGGTCTCTACCACACAAGGATCAGAGCAATGGAAGCAAACACATTGGAGCACCAGAAGTGCCAAAATCAACCAGAATTCAAACTCTGGCATGATAGACTAGGACACCCTGGAAGGAATATGATGTGTCGCATCATATCCCAATCCCGTGGAATTAACCCGAAAAGCCTGACGCTACTTCGGAAGGGTGCAAATCCTTGTCCCCCTTGTTACAAAGGGAAATTGATTACGAGACCATCCACCCTGAAGGTGGACTCTGAGTCTCCAAGCTTCCTAGAGAGAATACATGGTGACATTTGCGGGCCTATTCACCCCGCAAGTGGACCATTTCGGTACTACATGGTACTAATCGACGCATCTTCAAAATGGTCGTATGTGTGCATCTTGTCCACCCGCAACGTAGCCTTTGCAAAGCTACTTGCACAAATTATAAAATTGCGGGCACATTTCCCAGACAACCAGATCAAGAAATTACATCTGGACAATGCTGGGGAATTCACCTCACAAGTCTTCCTAGACTATTACCAAGCAACCGGCATAGAAGTTGAACATCATGTAGCTCATGTTCACACCCAGAACGGGTTAGCCGAATCTCTCATAAAGAGACTACAATGGATCGCTAGACCATTGTTAATGCAATGCCAGTTGTCGGTATGTGCATGGGGACATGCCATACTGCACGCTGCATCGCTGATAAGATTACGACCGTCAGGTAGTCAATCTTATTCTCCGATGCAACTTGCATATGGGAATCCGCCCGATATCTCTCACTTGAGGATATTCGGATGTGCTGTCTATGTCCCCATAGCACCACCGCAGAGAACCAAGATGGGTCCTCAACGGCGTCTTGGTATCTATATTGGCTTCTGTCACGACCCGCTTCCCTGAAATGGAGGCGAGACGTGAAAAGGTCCGCACGGGAGTGGAGCTGTGAAGCCCCAAACCCGATAAGCGTCCACAATACATAAGCAGGTCCCTGTAACCACAACAGAATAGCAATAATAACACAAGGCGAGACTGAAATAAAATTCCACATCTCACAAATTGTCCAACATCAACAAAAGTCCAACATCCAGAAAAGCCACCAGGCTAAAAGAAAAGAGTCTAAAGGCCCAGAACAAGGCCAACAAAAACTGCAACAACAACAAGTATGGGTGCTACACACCGATAACAAAACAACTGTCTAATAAAAGTAAAACACAACGAAGACACTAGGACTGGTCCCCAGTGTCCACGTACTCCCCGTCAAACACAAGCACGGGCTCGGCGTCAGCAAACACCTCGTCCTCAACAAGTAACTCAGGCTCGGGCTCTAACATGTGTCACCCAAAAGAGAAAAGGGGCACATGTCAGCAAGTCAAAAGACTTGTGCAAGGAAACGGGAATAATGGTGAACTAGCAACCTAGCAATTTAAAACATGGTGCATGGCAAGTAAAGTACGGTGGTAACAAGTAAGGTAAAGGAGAGTACAAGTGGCAAGTATCAAGTGGTAGGGGTGACATGTGATGTCAAGTAACAAGTAAGGTACAAGGGATCACTCAACGAGTGCCCTATTGCCCGTAGGCTGTGTTCAAGTATCAAGTACAAGGGGTCACTCAACGAGTGCCCTATTGCCCGCAGGCTGTGATGAGCTCGTCTTCTGGAACACGAGCCAGAAAGTGTATTTGATAAGTAGGGCGTAGGGGTGCACCTAGCCGGAACAAGTAACACTAGTATGTAGCGATGCTACGCAATCACGATGAGTATTCAAGCATGCAATGACATGAGCAGATAATTCGCATACCGTTACTTAAATTAAACGTGACAGGCGAAATGCAATGACATGAACATATTCGCGTACCGCTAATTAAATTAAACATGGCAGGCGAAATGCAATGACAGTTAAGGATGCATGGATGACATGAACAGTTAATACGCATACCGTTAAGGAAAGTAAACGTGACATACAAGCATGATGAAAGTGACGGACCAAGCTTCGTTGTCAAGCTAGGTCAATGGCGTCTAGACGGCTATCCTTTCACCGTCTAGTCTCTTTTACGCTAAAGCAAGGTAAGTGGCCTAAAACATGGCCTAAATCAAGAGATGCAAGTTTCACTTGCCTAGCACCGGGGATGGCGACTACTTCGTCACACGGATGCCAATCTATGGGGAAATCACTGTTATGGGGGAACAACCATCAAACAACATGAAATTTATTAGGGTTTCATAAAAATACCAATAGACTATGAAAACATAGAGGAAACGATTTCTTACCAAGAGGAGACGGAAGGAACACTCCGGGGAACCCTAGGATCAGATCTGGAAAAGATTGGAGGAGTTTGGGGAAACTAGGGTTTTGGGGGATTTGGGGATTTTGATGGGTTTGGGTGAGATTGTGTGGAAGATGAGAGGTGGATGGAGTGAATGGTTGGATTGGATGATGATTCTATAGCTTGGAATGGAGAAATGGAGCTTGGAGGAAGATGGGGGCTGAAGGGGGAAGATTTTAGGGTTTTAGGTCGTGTTGGAGAAGAAGAAGTCGTTTGGGTTGGGTATAAATAGGTTGAGTTGGCGGCTGCCCAGAAATTAGGGTTTTAACACTGGTTAGTCGGTCAAAGAGCAACCACTGACCGACTAGTTTGGCAACTAGTCGGTCGGTCGACCAACGCAGACCGACTAAGTGCAAACAGTAACTCCTGAACGAAAATAGGATTCTAGAGTTAGTCGGTCCATGAATAAATACTGACCGACTAGTTTAGCATCTAGTCGGTCGATGAACGTTCTTAGACCGACTAAGAGTAAACAGTAGCTGATACAAAAATAAGATGATGAGTTAGTCGGTTCAAGAAGCATTGCTGACCGACTAGTTTGCAACCTAGTCGGTCAACCAACGTTCTTAGACCGACTAACGATAAACAGTAACTCCTGAGAAATTTAGAAAGCTAACTAGTCGGTCCAAGAAGGATTGCCGACCGACTGGATCGTCATCTAGTCGGTCGGTGGCCCTTCTTACACCGGCTAATGAGCACCAAAAGTACCGATACGGAGCGCGGGGCCCCGGGATCGATTCCTAAGACTCCTAGGTTTGATCTAACAGTTAGATACGACCGTTATGAAGTCCGTCACAAGTGACATACTTCGAAATCGACAATCCTAAGGAATAAACGAGAAAATACGACGATTCGATCGAAAATGAAATCTACGGAGACGAAAACTACACAAGAGGAGAAAATCCACCAAAATACATATTATATTATATTATATTCAGATACATGAAAAGCAGTCGTTACATCCTCCCCAACTTAAGAAAAATTCCGTCCTCGGAATTTCCAAAAACTCACGAGTCCGGAAACAAAAGTGGGAAACGCTCTTGCATCTCATCCTCATTCTCCCAAGTAGACTCTCCAGGTGAACCGTGTCGCCACATCACCCTCACAAGATTGACAATCTTGTTCCGAAGCGATTTCTGATGCCTGTCCAGAATCTGCACTGGATGCTGGTCATACGTCATATCGGGGCGAACGGTAATCTCCGAAAAATCCACCGCATGAGACGGATCGCTAATGTATCGACGAAGCTGCGACACATGGAAAACATTGTGAACTCCTTCCAAAGATGGCGGCAAGGCCAAGCGATAAGCTATCTCGCCAACCCTCTCCAAAACGTCAAACGGTCCAATGTATCGCGGGCTCAACTTTCCACGCTTCCCGAAACGAATCACACCACGATTCGGGGAAATCTTCAAGAACACATGGTCGCCCGGCTGAAACTCCAAAGGACGACGTTTAGCATCCGCCCAATGCTTAAAACAGTCCTGAGCAATTCTCAACCTCTCCCGAATATTCCTGACGATATCCACGGCCTCCACGATCATCTCAGGTCCCAACAACTCCCGATCTCCAACGTCATCCCAACTCAATGGCGATCGACATTTCCTCCCATAAAGAGCGGCGAAAGGCGCCATGCCAATACTCGCCTGGAAGCTGTTGTTGTAGGAAAACTCTACCAGATGTAGATGGTCCTCCCACGAACCCTTGAAATCCAACATGCACGCCCTCAGCATGTCTTCCAAAATCTGAATCGTCCTCTCGGACTGGCCATCCGTCTGCGGATGGTACGCCGTGCTGAAACTCAGACGCGTACCCAAGCTCTTCTGCAAACTCTGCCAAAACTGAGATGTGAACCTCGTGTCTCTGTCAGACACGATACTCATGGGGACTCCGTGAAGTCGCACAACCTCCTGCACGATTCACGTTACATCACTATCCAAACTAGGAAAAGGAAATAAAAACGGAGAGTAAAAGAATTTTACCTCCATATATCTCCTTGCTAGCGCCTCAGTGGACTGTCCCACTCGGAACGGAATGAAGTGCGCAGATTTGGTCAATCGATCTACGATCACCCAAATCGCGTCATTCTGCTTCGGACTCCGAGGTAGTCCAGTCACGAAATCCATAGTGATGTGTTGCCACTTCCACTCCGGAATCGGAAGCGGTTGTAGCAACCCGGCCGTACGCTGATGCTCCGCCTTCACTTGCTGGCAAACCAAGCACTTGGCTACACTCCGAGCCACGCTCCTCTTCATACCATGCCACCAATAATTCAGACGAAGATCCTGGTACATCTTGGTGCCACCAGGATGCACAGAATACGGCGAACTGTGTGCCTCCACCATCAATTCCTCTCTGATATCCCCAGCTGGCACACACAACCTGGCTCCGAACCTCAGCGAGCCATCCTCATGAATCAAAAAGTCAGTCCGCAGACCGGCTTCCACCATCTCCCGAATCCTCACCAACTTCGGATCCTCAGCCTGGCCAGCCTTAATCCGATCCACGATCGTCGACTGTACCTGCATGTACATCAACGACGAAGCCTCTCCAGGAAGAACAATCTCCATACCAGACTCGCAAAAATCCTGCTGCAATCTCCACTGCGAGGTCAAAATCATCACCGCTGGAAGCCTACTCAAAGCATCTGGAACCACATTCACCTTGCCAGGGTGAAACTGCAAATCAATATCATAATCCGCCATAAGCTCCAACCATCGACGCTGTCGCATGTTGAGCTCCTTCTGAGTGAAAATATACTTCAAGCTTTTGTGATCGGTGAAAATCTTCACTTTCTCACTCAGCAAGAAGTGCCTCCAAATCTTAAGAGCAAACACAACGGCAGCCAACTCCAAATCATGCGTCGGATAATTCTTCTCATGAACCTTAAGCTGACGAGACGCATACGCCACAACATGCCCGTGCTGATGCAACACGCAACCGAGACCCTTACCAGAAGCATCGCAAAAGATCTCAAATCCACCGCTGCGATCAGGCACGACAAGAATAGGGGCAGTCGTCAACCTCTCCTTCAGAATACCAAAAGCACTCTCACAATCACCCGACCAAACAAAAGCAACATCCTTCCGCGTCAACCTGGTCATCGGCTCAGCAATACGAGAAAAGTCCTTAATGAATCGCCGATAATAACCAGCAAGTCCAAGAAAACTCCGAATCTCAGACGCTGACGACGGAACAGGCCACTCCCTGATGGCCCGAATCTTCTCGGGATCCACTGAAATACCATCTCCAGTCACCACATGCCCGAGAAAAGCAACTCGATCCAGCCAAAACTCGCACTTCGAAAACTTAGCATACAACCGATGCTTCCTCAAAATCTCCAACACCGTCCTTAAGTGCGAGGCATGCTCTTCCTCCGACTTCGAATAGATCAGAATGTCGTCAATAAAGATAACGACAAACTTATCCAAAAAGTCGTAGAAAATCAGGTTCATCAGATTCATGAAAACTGCGGGCGCGTTAGTTACGCTGAAAGGCATAACCACGAACTCATAGTGTCCATACTTCGTCCTGAACGCTGTCTTCGGAACATCTCCCTTCTTTACCTTCAACTGATGGTAACCACTCCTCAAATCCAATTTAGAAAACACCCTCGAACCTCCAAGCTGATCAAAAATATCATCGATGCGAGGCAACGGGTATTTATTCTTAATGGTCACCGCATTCAACTCCCGATAGTCCACGCACATGCGACGCGAACCATCCTTCTTCTTAACCAACAACACCGGTGCTCCCCACGGAGACACGCTAGGATTAATATAACCCTTCTGCAAAAGCTCATCCAACTGCTTCCGCAACTCCTCCAACTCAGCAGGTGCCATACGATACGGTGCCTTCGAAATCGGCTGCGCACCTGGAACAAGATCAATAGAAAATTCCAAAGCTCGATCAGGCGGCAAACCAGACATCTCCTCGGGGAAGACGTCGCCAAAATCTCGCACCACAGCTGGCCACTCCAGCTCCATCTGCATAGCCACAGCCTCCACCGGCCTGGCCCGAAATCTGACAGGACCAAGCGAACTGCTACCACGACTGAACTCAAATACTGGATGTCCGGGAATCTCGAACACCACCTTCTTCCTCCGACAGTCGATCATAGCATAGAAGCTCGCAAGCCAGTCCATCCCAAGAACTGCATCATAGTTGATGATGTCGTGGACAATAAAATCAGCACAAAGCTCACGTCCACAAACCACCAACGGGCAAGAATTGCACCCACGATGCACCGAGACTACACCGTTCCCTGTGACGATATTCCAACTCTTAGGAAGAGAGGACGTCGACAAAGAATGCTTCTCCACGAAGCTCCGGGCCAAAATGCACATCGATGCACCAGAGTCAAAGAGGACTCGTGCAGGGAACATGCAAACCAAAACCACACCTAACAAGCAATTAACAATCAAATCCTAGTCTAGCAAACAATCATGAGCAAGCAACCAATATAATCAAAAATCAAACTAACTAAGGAAGATAAATAGCTAGAATGAGCGTTACCTGCAATAACTTCATCCACGGCCATGCTCTCCTCCTCAGTCATCAGAAAGGCCTGCCCTCTCGGCGGAACAGCCTGACGAAAGGCCTGTCTCTGTGGAACAAGGGGCGCTCCACGTCCAACGGGCACAGGAGCTCGCTGCTTTAACGGCTGTGCTGCAATAGGAGCCCGCCAAGGCTGCCTCGACTTCGGACACTCCCAGATGGTGTGGGCAGGATCTCCGCAGACAATGCACTGTCCTAGAAACCTCCTACACTGATCCCTGAGGTGTCCAGTCTTGCCACAAAAATGGCAAGTCTTCAGAATAGGCCCTCCTGGCCTCTTGAACTGCACCAGATGACTAGGCTTGAAACCAGGCCTAACCACCGCCCTGGCCTGCTCCATAGGCCTCTTCCCAGCTCCGGAAACATGTCCCTTCCTCTGATTCAAATTTAACTCTTGCCGCCTCGCATCAATCAGAACCTTCTGATATGTCTCCAAGTCAGAAGAGGTCACAAAGCTCTGAAGCTCCAAGGCAAGTCCCTGGAGAAATCGCTGAGCTTTCTCATCGGCATCCTGCACCATCTTAGGTGCAAACCGACTGAGCCTCGTGAACTCCTGGTGGTACTGATCCACCGACAAGCTCCCCTGCTTCAGATCTATAAAGCGCTGCAGCATCACCTGCCGAGCAGCCTTCGGGAAGAACTCTCCATCGAATCTGGACTTGAAGGTAGCCCAGACGATCGGCTCCACCGGCATCTTCTCTTCAGCATCCCACCAATTCCTGGCGTTGTCCTTCAGCTGCCTCTTAGCCAAATCAACCCATCCAGCCGGGTTAATCTTCGCCATTGCCAAGTTATCCTCAATGTTCCTTATCCACTCGTCGGCAGCCAGAGGACCCTCAGAACCATCAAAATATGCGGGACCCAGCTCCCGAAATTGCTTCGCTCCTGGCTCAGAGCGAGGGGGCATCCGGAAGAGCCCGGGCAGCTCGAGCAAGTGGAGCATTCTGGACTTGCAGAAGCACGCCCTGCTGAACTTGCATCATCTGGAGCATCATCCGCATCATCTCACCGCTGGTGGGTTCCCGCTCAGGCTCCTCATCATGAGGGATCGCGCCACTACCACCACCACGGGTGAATCGTCTTCCTGCCATCTAGTGACACAGAAAACGAATCAGATTAGACTCATAGCTTATGACTCGGGCGTCGAACTTAGTTTATTGGACATTCTAATATTATTATCGCTATTCCAAAAATCGCAGTTACAGAGGGACCTGCATGGGCCACCACTAAAACCTGTCACGACCCGCTTCCCTGAAATGGAGGCGAGACGTGAAAAGGTCCGCACGGGAGTGGAGCTGTGAAGCCCCAAACCCGATAAACGTCCACAATACATAAGCAGGTCCCTGTAACCACAACAAAATAGCAATAATAACACAAGACGAGACTGAAATAAAATTCCACATCTCACAAATTGTCCAACATCAACAAAAGTCCAACATCCAGAAAAGCCACCAGGCTAAAAGAAAAGAGTCTAAAGGCCCAGAACAAGGCCAACAAAAACTGCAACAACAACAAGTATGGGTGCTACGTACCGATAACAAAACAACTGTCTAATAAAAGTAAAACACAACGAAGACACTAGGACTGGTCCCCAGTGTCCACGTACTCCCCGTCAAACACAAGCACGGGCTCGGCGTCAGCAAACACCTCGTCCTCAACAAGTAACTCAGGCTCGGGCTCTAACATGTGTCACCCAAAAGAGAAAAGGGGCACATGTCAGCAAGTCAAAAGACTTGTGCAAGGAAACGGGAATAATGGTGAACTAGCAACCTAGCAATTTAAAACATGGTGCATGGCAAGTAAAGTACGGTGGTAACAAGTAAGGTAAAGGAGAGTACAAGTGGCAAGTATCAAGTGGTAGGGGTGACATGTGATGTCAAGTAACAAGTAAGGTACAAGGGATCACTCAACGAGTGCCATATTGCCCGCAGGCTGTGTTCAAGTATCAAGTACAAGGGGTTACTCAACGAGTGCCCTATTGCCCGCAGGCTGTGATGAGCTCGTCTTCTGGAACACGAGCCAGAAAGTGTATTTGATAAGTAGGGCGTAGGGGTGCACCTAGCCGGAACAAGTAACACTAGTATGTAGCGATGCTACGCAATCACGATGAGTATTCAAGCATGCAATGACATGAGCAGATAATTCGCATACCGTTACTTAAATTAAACGTGACAGGCGAAATGCAATGACATGAACATATTCGCGTACCGCTAATTAAATTAAACATGGCAGGCGAAATGCAATGACAGTTAAGGATGCATGGATGACATGAACAGTTAATACGCGTACCGTTAAGGAAAGTAAACGTGACATACAAGCATGATGAAAGTGACGGACCAAGCTTCGTTGTCAAGCTAGGTCAATGGCGTCTAGACGGCTATCCTTTCACAGTCTAGTCTCTTTTACGCTAAAGCAAGGTAAGTGGCCTAAAACATGGCCTAAATCAAGAGATGCAAGTTTCACTTGCCTAGCACCGGGGATGGCGACTACTTCGTCACACGGATGCCAATCTATGGGGAAATCACTGTTATGGGGGAACAACCATCAAACAACATGAAATTTATTAGGGTTTCATAAAAATACCAATAGACTATGAAAACATAGAGGAAACGATTTCTTACCAAGAGGAGACGGAAGGAACACTCCGGGGAACCCTAGGATCAGATCTGGAAAAGATTGGAGGAGTTTGGGGAAACTAGGGTTTTGGGGGATTTGGGGATTTTGATGGGTTTAGCTGAGATTTTGGGGAAGATGAGAGGTGGATGGAGTGAATGGTTGGATTGGATGATGATTCTAGGGCTTGGAATGGAGAAATGGAGCTTGGAGGAAGATGGGGGCTGAAGGGGAAAGATTTTAGGGTTTTAGGCCGTGTTGGAGAAGAAGAAGTCGTTTGGGTTGGGTATAAATAGGTTGAGCTGGCGGCTGCCCAGAAATTAGGGTTTTAACACTGGTTAGTCGGTCAAAGAGCAACCACTGACCGACTAGTTTGGCAACTAGTTGGTCGATCGACCAACGCAGACCGACTAAGTGCAAACAGTAACTCCTGAACGAAAATAGGATTCTAGAGTTAGTCGGTCCATGAACAAATACTGACCGACTAGTTTAGCATCTAGTCGATCGATGAACGTTCTTAGACCGACTAAGAGTAAACAGTAGCTGATACAAAAATAAGATGATGAGTTAGTCGGTTCAAGAAGCATTGCTGACCGACTAGTTTGCAACCTAGTCGGTCAACCAACGTTCTTAGACCGACTAACGATAAACAGTAACTCCTGAGAAATTTAGAAAGCTAACTAGTCGGTCCAAGAAGGATTGCCGACCGACTGGATCGTCATCTAGTCGGTCGGTGGCCCTTCTTACACCGGCTAATGAGCACCAAAAGTACCGATACGGAGCGCGGGGCCCCGGGATCGATTCCTAAGACTCCTAGGCTTGATCTAACAGTTAGATACGACCGTTATGAAGTCCGTCACGAGTGACATACTTCGAAATCGACAATCCTAAGGAAGAAACGAGAAAATACGATGATTCGATCGAAAATGAAATCTACGGAGACGAAAACTACACAAGAGGAGAAAATCCACCAAAATACATATTATATTATATTATATTCAGATACATGAAAAGCAGTCGTTACAGCTTCGACTCACCATCGATCATTAGATACCTCGAACCCCTTACAGGGGACGCCTTTAAAGTACGTCTAGCAGATTGTGAGTTTGATGAAAGCATTTTTCCAAAACTAGGCATTAACACACAGAAGCCAGAAGCTTCAAAGACCATTACATGGGACACAAAGACTTTATCCCATTTTGATCCGCACACAAATCAATGTGAAGAAGAGATCCTGAAGATCCTTCAAATTCAGAACACAGTTCACATTTTACCGGATAAATTCACTGACAACCAGAAGATTGTCAGATCACACGTCCCTGCTACAAATACGCTAGCTAGGATTGACATACCCAAAGATGGATGCAATCCACCTGCAGCAGAAGCGGCCGTACCTCAACAAAAAAGAGGACGACCCCCAGGCTCCAAAGATAAGAATCCTCGAAAGAGGAAAAATCCTGGAGCAACAATAACGATACCACCACAGGATGCTGAGCTCAGCCCAGCTACCTCTCCACTCCTAACAACCCCTGAAGAGGAAAATATAGGAGAAATTTCATTAAACTATGTACGTACCGGGGAGGTACTGGACAGAAAAAGCACAATCATCGATGATAACTTCGCGCTCATTATTGCCACTCACGTCACTGAATACGACGATGAGACCGATCCACGCTCTCTAGCAGAATGAAAACGCAGCGAGGATTGGCCAAAGTGGAACGAGGCAATAGGAGTAGAGCTGGACTCACTCTCGAAGCGCAAAGTTTTTGGACCTGTAGTCCTAACACCAAAAGGTGTTAAACCTGTGGGATATAAATGTGTATTCGTGAGAAAAAGAAACGAGAATAATGAGATCGTGCGCTATAAAGCGCGCCTTGTTGCACAAGGTTTCTCCCAACGACCAGGAATAGACTATGACGATACCTATTCCCCGGTCATGGATGCGATCACTTTCCATTTCATTATCGGCCTATCCACGAAGGAAGGTCTAGATATGCAGCTCATGGACGTTGTGACTGCATACCTATACGGAAATATAGATAAGGACATCTATATGAAAATCCCAGACGGATAAAAACTACCGACAAAAATGACTTAAAGACCTCGGGACGTCTATTCTGTCAAACTCCAGAGATCACTGTATGGTCTAAAACAGTCAGGTAGAATGTGGTACAACAGACTGAGTGAATTCCTAGTGCAACAAGGATTCACAACAAATGAAGTCTGCCCTTGCATCTTCATACGAGCAAAGGGAACAGGATTCGTAATTATCGCCGTCTACGTAGACGACTTGAACATCATCGGATCTCCTGCAGAGATAGATGAGATATCCAAAAGTCTCACACAGACTTTCGAGATGAAAGACCTCGGCAAAACGAAGTTTTGCCTAGGCCTACAAATTGAACATTTAAGCGGCGGAATCCTGTTGCACCAATCGACATATACAAAGAAAGTGCTGAAAAAACTTTCTTATGGACAAATGTCATCCGCTTAGCACACCAATGGTCGTCAGATCATTGGATGTTGAAACAGACCCCTTCCGACCGCTGGAAGAGGGGGAGGAAACACTGGGTCCTGAAGTACCCTACTTAAGTGCAATTGGAGTACTCCTATACCTGGCAAACTGCACGCGTCCCGATATAGCGTTCGCAGTAAATCTACTAGCCAAATACAGTTCAGCGCCCTCAAAGCGCCACTGGAACGGAGTGAAACAACTTCTGCGCTACCTCCAAGGGTCTGTAGACATGGGACTATACTTCAAGAAAGGTGTATCCACCGACCTGGTCGGTTACGCAGATGCGGGATACAGGTCCGACCCACATACCGCAAAGTCCCATACTGGTTTCGTATTCACATACGGTGGGACGACCATCTCATGGAGATCCGTGAAGCAGACATCCACAGCGACCTCATCCAACCACTCCGAGCTCATCGCGATCCACGAAGCTAGCAGAGAATGCTTCTGGCTTCGATCAGTCATCAACCACATCCTCAAGACAACCGGCTTGAAGACGGGAGATCTTGGGCCAACCACCATGTACGAAGACAATGCTGCCTGCATCGCTCAACTACGAGGTGGCTACATCAAAGGTGACATGACGAAGCACATTTCCCCCAAGCTCTTCTGGACGCATGAACATCAAGTGGACAACCAGATCGACATCCAGCAGATCCAGTCCTGCAACAACCTGGCTGACCTATTCACTAAAGCTTTGCCTCGCAGTACCTTTAGAAAACTTGTACTAGGAATTGTGATGAGACAACTGAGAGATGTACAAGCCTGAAGCTTGTACTTATCATGGGGAGTTAACGTAGTGCTGTACTCTTTTTCCTTGGCTGTTGGGGTTTCCCACTGGGTTTTCCACAGTCAAAGGTTTTAACGAGGCAGCCACATTAACTCTGGATCCAGAAGTATCCACCACTGATGTTATCCATCGATCAGAGGAAGTTATAGAGACTTGTACTCTTTTCCCTTAGCCACTGGTTTTTCCCACTGGGTTTTCCTTGGCAAAGGTTTTAATGAGGCAAGCACTCTTAAACTTAGAGATCCAGAAGTATCTCCAGCCCCTTGATCAAATAAGCTTCATGAACCCTGAAGCGTTCACCATGGCTTACAACAATGGATGGAGAAGGGGAAGTGTTATAAACGGGCTTTTGGTGGGCCTACCCGTTAGTGGGTATCCACCCATTATGTAACCCTACCACTATAAATATAGGGCTATGGTCTCCATAGCCGCCAAGTTTACAACACAATCAATCAATTCTTTCACATACTCCATATTTCACATATTTTTAAAAGAAATCTAAAGTCCTCGTTAATATATTATTGGCTAAATGGAATTATGTTCACCAAGTTGCAATCAATATAGCTTCGGCCCAAAATTACTTGGACAAACCTCATGTAAATCTGAGACACCTCGCCATCTTTAGAAGTGTCCAATTAATCCTCTCCACAACTCCATTCGACTGCGGATCTATTGGTGTAGTGAAATACTTCTTTACTCCATACTCCACACAGAATTCCTTAAACTTAGCGGACGTAAACTCTTTTCTCTGATCTCCTCAGAGATGTTTATGGATGGTTAAATTTTTATGCTCGATCTGAAAAAGATGATGAATAGGAGGAAGAAGAAGACGATAAAGATGAAGAGGACGAAGAGATGAAACAGCCGGGGGGGGAGGTGACATTATAAAGCTTGGAGTTTGTGCAACTGATATAATTGATGAAAATAATGGATTTGATGAAATAAAAGAAGATGAAGTAAAGACAGGGATGAACCCAAAGAAATTGAAGAGGATGAGGCGACTAGCAAAAACAGAGATAAAATTTTGAGTGGTATGTGAAGGGTGAAAAAGGAATTAAAATAAATAATAATTAGTTCGAAGAGTGCTGTTAGTTGCACACCGCAAACTCTTATGATTTCACCATACTTCTATTTACAAGTTTGATAGTATGAGTTCTCTTATTATTGCACCACAAACTTTTATGCCCTCGAACCCTTCCTTGTCGCAGATCTCAACCGCTTCTCCTCTGAATCAGACAGATCCGAAACAAAAAGAAGGTTGTGCGGAAGCGCGTTTGATAGAAAATATCTCCTACCGAGAAGAACGTCGGTGACAACCACAATCTTCACGTACCTCCACCACAGCTTTTTCCCAATCTGCTGCTCATTCCTGCTCGAAAAGCTCAAGCCGGAAGGGGTGATGGAAAGAGGTGGAGTTAAAATTGGAAATACGCGTTGTTGTTAAGAAAGACAAAAATATCAATACGTTTCCGTAAGTCAGTGAATTCATAGAATGATGCAGCGTAATTAACAAAACTTTAGTTCGAACGGCAAGCTTCTAAATAAAAGAAATGCGGGTGAAGTGGAAATTTGAATACGTCTGGAATTTCGCTTTGTAATGGTTTAACTTCCACAAAACCCCAGGCGCTTTGACATTCTCACAACAAACTTGCATCAAAATAATTAGTCTTTCCGTCAACGATTTAACTTCAACAAACTTTTACAAAAAAGAGTTGAAAATGTCGCCGTTGCCGGGGATCGAACCCGGGTCACCCGCGTGACAGGCGGGAATACTCACCACTATACTACAACGACTTTGTGTTGAGGCTATTTCACTAAAGTTTATTTAACTGCAAATATACTTGGCCTTGAACAACATTTTACACAACATGTAAATACCGACTTTTTTCATAGAAATGAGCTTCCCATATAACTTCCCTTTGTACAGACCAAAAACCCACTGCCGAGAAATTCAGATAGCATGTTTAAAAAAAAGAACAAGCTTTGGTTCGGATCATTTGAATGACAGTAAAAATCTAAACACAAACTAACCGAAACAGCTTCCTCTTATAATACAGAAAGAAACGATATCAACAAACAACCATAAACAGAATAGCAACAGCCATTGAGTCAGCTCACACTGAATTTGTACCCTTTTGGAATCATTCCCGCATCGTCCTTGCGAACAATGTCTTCGGATTCCTCCTCACTGAGGAGCACCTCGACTAATTCGTCCCACTCGCTCTTGTTGCTGGATATCGAATTGCTGCCTGAGCTGATCTCTCCGAGAGGCGATGGGCTGGTTTCTTCAGAACATTCATCAACTTCGAGTGAAGCTACATGGGGCACATCCAAAAGCAGTGCTCTTTCCATCGCGTCCTTGTGCTCCGTGTCGAGAGAGAGTTCCCTCTCCATCTTTTGCTTTGTTGGAGGGGTTATCAACTCATCACCACCTGCCTTCATTCTCTGAGAAAATCCAACTAAATCACTTAAGTTTTAAAACTTCATTTCATTAAAAGGCAGAAAAAAAAGAAATCCAATAATATCATGTAACGCTTCATCTATGTGCCATTATCACAGCCAGAAACTTGAATAAATATTATAAACAAGCATAACATCATGTCCTTACAAGAGAACCAAAAGAAAACGAAAATAAAATATAACAACAGGTGAAGACAGCATAATTAGAAGCCAACGTAGAAATCTCTAGTAGACACGTCTCTGGTATGATTTCTCTGGTGATGGCTCATGAATCAATTCTTAACCAGCCTAAGTGAATACCCACTAATTTTCTAAACATGAACATGTAAACAATTCGAGTCATGAGTTCATGTATTGGACGAAGACACTTGCTTTGACACCTGTAAACCATGTCAAGTTATATGAAACGGAATAATTGCATGCCGAAGCAGTATTGGCTTTTAATGCGTATAAAAGCGAGTGCATAAAACTTATGCACACAGTCATGACATTGTCTCAATATCCTTTATAAAGGTTTGACATGTCTATCTTTTTGTATCATGACATATCAGTATCTAGAGCCCGTGTCTATGTGTCCTAGTTTTTCTTCTTCTTCTTCTTCTTACCACGTTGATGCCATTGATGCCACAATATTTTGAATTTTTCAGTTTGGCTTAGTTTTTTTATTACGAGCCATGTTGACTGTAACATCTGGGTATATTCAGCTATGAATTATAGTAAGTAAATCTGAATTACTTGTATCAAAGTTTCATTTCTCGATGCTTCATATAGATATATTAATACAAATAGCACATAAAGACAATAGTGAAAAGATCTTCCTTAATCAAAAAATACAAGGAAACAATCATTACTCATTTGCTGATGAAGCTAGCATGAAGCACCATTTCATAGCCAATTAGCATGGATACTCAAGAACAGACTAATATTTTCATTTCCCCATGCTAACAACATATCATACCGCAGACAATGTTTTCCAATGGTTCTATGCTTACTGCCATAAGCAGTAACTACTGGAATCGTAGATATCCACGAAATAACAAGAGAGACAACAATTCTATGGAGACATTGTCAATACTGGAAACATATAATCCATGGCATGGATTTGCATATTCCGCTAGATGAAAATAAATAGAATGAACTCGATTGTTTATCACATTTTCACAAGGAAGTGTAAATTTGAGTGAAGTAAACTACTACGGCATAAGGTATATGAAATGTGCTTACTTCTAGAGCCTTTTGTGCTTCTCGCTCAATCCAAACAATTCTATGGTCAAAAATAGCGTTGCATGAAAGTACAACACGTTCAAATCTTCCCTCAACTGGAATGGCAGTTCTCACCTCCGGAGGTACGATCCCACAGCTGACAATTCACAAGTAAACAAATAAAGACGTTATTACTAAATAAAATTAAAACTAACAAAATCCATCAAAACACTTAAGTTCTTCAATCGTCATTGTTTTTCATTAGATAGACAAAAGATAGATGCACACAAACACCTATACACACACATATACACACATATAAAGAATGAAACAATGTACAAAAATGGCACATGAAGATGTTAAATGTCGACTTGAAGTACAACCCATTATGATCCCTCCCGCTACAGCAAAACTCTGAAGTTGTAACAAGGGTGAGCATTAATTTTTTTTAATGTTCCCGAAGGCTGGAAGTCTTTGTTAATGATCTGAAAGCTCGCTTTTCCACACCAGTATTTTTAGATCCACTTTCTAATTTCACGCCATGTGGGACTTTAACATATGCTCTGATGCCATATTAAGATCGCTCAGATACCAAATACTAAGATCCTTGCCATAGCACCAAAGCTCCGAGACTATGTTGCATATGCACATATACACTAACATAGGGATGGCATGACATGTTCCAGTGACACTTAACTTATAAAAAGTACACTCAAAATTAAGCATCTTGTCTCAACCTGTAAGTATTATGTCCGATTCAGGTGCTTGACATGCGCATTTGATATATATCGACACAAACACAGCTCTGTGGTTGAAGTGTAAATGTAACCTAGCTCCAAAGTTGTGATGCACGTTTTATCTATTAAACATTTGAGGAGGGTAGTCTTATGTGGCAATGTCACATCACTCCCCAAAAATCCAAAAAAAACCCAAAAATACACACCCAATCAAAAAACCACAAAACCCCTAAAAAGTCCAAGACAATACCTACACTCACACAAACTCTTCACATTTGCACCCGGTTTGCACCCACAAAGACAGCTATGTGCGGCACGCGTGCTGTTTGCATTGGGTGGGGTTTTTGGGTGCCCGTGCACTGTGTACATGGGTTGTTGATAGTATTCTTATATTCTGACACCATCAAAAACGTACTAGGCCTTAACACATTTGTAATTATTTGCGCTTAAGAGACTAGAAGGAACATGAGAAGCAGACAGCGTGTACCATTTCCACTTGTTTTTTCCCCTATCTTTTAATGCCTCAAGCGTCAGAAATAGCATTGACCGAGGAATCATGTTCATGCTGGATGCTGCTGGATGCCACCTGTCTGGTCTCATTTCAAGATAACAACCAATCAGAAAATGTGGCAGATCATTATGCAGATCCTTCTAATTCCAAGATGGGCCCCATAATGGCTCTACAGTACAGGGAAGGACTCAGGACTCATAATGCTGATTACATGTCATCATGCTCGGAGAAATTGTTCTTGTGTGCTTTTGTCTCCATATTTTAAGCCTGGTTTTGATTCTTCTAATAACGTATAAGAGGCAAACCATTTTAGAAAAAGTAGATGTTTATTAAGCTTAGACAGGAAATCGCCTTAAAGAGAATGCTTGCTTTGTACTTGCACAAATTTCATCTATATGATACTACCCCTCTTACTAATGACCATCATCCTTGACATCTGGGAACAGGAGAAATAAATTGTCCACGTATATACCATGAGATAACCCACATTATTCCTCATGATGCACCGAAATATGTTCATGCATTGCATGAATTATGCCAACACACATCCAGTAATAAACTAATAGTAAAGTGACTGATTCTGACTATCTTTCGCGCTCCGGCAACAGTAAGAAGCAAGGTTCCAACTACTACAGATTTGACCTTGAAATGCATCACCCTCACTGACACTACAAGGAAGATTACCGTAAGACAAGTTCAGAAGAACATATGCAAGACAAGACAATGACGCATTCCATTTTAATGTTACTATAGTGACACTTTGTTCTCTGAAGTGACGGATACATCACAACCACGTAAGTGCTGCCAAAGCTAATGCTTAAAGCCAGTTGTTAGTACTCGATAATTACAGGGTGAACATTGGTTCAAAATCTGTATCAGATTGCCTTGATCCTTGATACCATAGGTGATCAAGTTTTCATTATTTTCAGACGGTGCTTGTAAAGAAATTTTGGTTCTTCAAATGAAAACCTTAATTACTCAATGCATTTCCGGACTCATATTCTTAAAGTTATATTAGAATTATGATTCTTTACTTTAGAAATGTAAATTATATTCATTCAGTCTTAGAGTTAAGAGTCAAATAACGAGTCAAATATGAGTGGTACTCAATTATATTCTTTCAGTTTTAGAGTTAAGAGTCTAATAAGGAGTCAAATATAAGTTGTAATCCTAAATATATTCATGTTGTATTTTTAGCTATATATACAACACCAATACCATAGTTTGGGTGTGGCCTTCATTTCAATTGTTTACATGGTACTTGAGCTAAAGCCGCCACTCCCCAACCCCCCCCCCCCCCCCACCACCAACAAAACCCCCCCCCCCCCCCCCCCCCCCCCCACAACACCCCAAACCCAAAACTCCCCCCCCCCCCCAAAAAAAAAAAAAAACAACCATCAAATCCTAACCCAAAACCAAACCAGCTCAAAACTCAACCAAACTAACCACAAACCAAAAGCCAAACTGAACCAAAGCAAACCCCCAACCCGGCTAGTCTTCTTCATCTCTTCAAAATCCAATCCAACCCAAATAAACACCAATTCAGATCTTATCGGCAACATTTTCTTGGCTTCTTCCTCTCTTCCTAAATTTTACCACCTCACTGTTATAACTCTCGTATTCTCTTACCATCATCAAATCACATTATCGTCATCAACTCTATTGACTTCATCGTTACTCAAACCCACTATCTTATATTGTCATCACCATTTCATGCACTCATTCAAAGTCATCATCTACATCAATTGTTGACACTACTTTGTTCTCAGATTGAAGCCAACCGCAAACAAATATCATCACCACCTTCACATTCGGCGACTTTTGACCTCATTTCTAACCCGATCCACCTTCAACATTAGTGTCTGCGACTTCGTCGCTTGTTTCAAACCGGCGGGAGCTGTCGACTTTCCTAGTCAATCAATTGGATTACACATCCTTGTCACAATGTTGTTGTACTCCCTTTTGATTTAATGTAACATGACCTTACATCCTTGTCTTCTCAATCCGGTTTTGCAACCTTGCATCCTTAATTCGGTCTTGCTCCCTTTCGATCTGATGCATATTTAGCATCCTAAAAACTATCGGCAAACCTATAGTAGTAAAAACAAGGCATGCTTGTCATTAGAAATTGTGTTGGTTGTCATTGGTTAGTCTAGATTTGAAGAGTGTGGTTAATGGGTTGAAGATATTTCCACACATTACTACTATAAAGTTGAATGATAGTAAATACTTTTAGTACTGTAAGACCGTAAAAGTTTATCTGAGTTGTTGGATGGTAATGTGAGGTGGATAGTTATGTCACCTCACATACACTCCTCCCCAGCCTCCTTCAGCTACTTTCAAGTTTCAACATCTCATCTAATGTCGTTGATGCTTCCGTAGATGCTACGTCAAAGGTGGCCAAGTGGGTGCATGATGATGCTAATAGTGTGGATGTGAAGATAGTTTCTTATTGCCGATATGTGCGCTACAATCCGCAGCACACGTACTCTTTTCAAGCGTCCTTATGTAAGAGGCTACATTCTGCCATTCTTATCATTTGGTAGATCCAAGTCTATGGCCTATTTTGGGTTCACTCAGAGCTTTGGCAACCACTGTAGGAGGTGTGATTTACATGCACTTATTTCAAGGGATCTTAGTAAACAGGTGATGACATATGGACAACCTAGAAATAACACATGCACATAGTACACAGAGCAAAAAAATCATATGGAAAGGATGTGGTGCACGTGCGAAATCGAAAAGGAGTGAGAAGTGTGGGTGTGTCTAGATCGATGGGGCGGAGGGAAACGATGGAAATTCAGGGGTTTAATTGCAAAAAAATTTTGGAGGCAGAGCACAAAATTCTCAATGGGAAACTTGTAATTTATGGGAATGAGTAGGTAACATGTGTAAAAGCATGTGCTAAATTGCATAAAAATTTTGGGGGCAAAGTGCAATAATTCCAATGGCAAGCTTGCAATTCAAGGGATGTATGGGGGCATTTAACCCAACTCTTCAAAGCCACACCTCACAGCAGGCCCAAACTCCTACCCACCCTCAAGTGGCCCCACCATGATGAGGTAGCAAATCCTAGGGCAATTCTTTATCCTATTGTGTTTGTCCTAGTAGGACAAAGGCACTCATTTGTAAGATAGATGTCATTATTGTTATGCCAACCACCAGATCGTGAGGCTTTCCCTCAACTATCTACCCGTCAACGAATTCTAACTCTGATTTAGATTCTTCTAAATTCATTTAGGAAAGAAAGCAATGATGGTCGAAGATCACTATTCACATCCATATTCTCTGATTGTCGAAATAAGGCCAACGAGGTAAGTTAGCACGTCTCTTGACAATTCGACGATCTTCGAGAAAAACCAACAAACCACGTGATGACACTATAGCTCTGAAATGGATTGCTATTTCAAACAAAACAGTTAAAGACAGACGCTCTCGTTCTAGCTGATACGGCCCAACTCATGCTTTCCTTTCTAGTCTCTTTGACAGTCCAACTCCTTTCAATCTAGGAGTTGAAATAGTCTTGACACACATAATGAGAGTATGCAAAGCTTCTTTCTTCCAATGATCTAAATTATTTGTATGGTGTTTTTAAAAAACTTCTTCTGTTGTAATGTAGTAGAAGTTTATCATTGGGTTCTTTAGAGATTTGAAGTGAACTTACGATTAGCTCAATATTTTAATGCAAATCACATCCATTGTTATGTAGAAGTAGAGTGGGCAGTAGGTTATTCTTTAGTTCCTTTATGGTATAAGGCCTAACATTGATTTAGTAAGATCTAATACCTTAAGTGACAGAGTATTTGTCATGTGGTCAAAGTTGTTTCTTAGGTATCTTGTGATATTTGTGAATATAAGTCTACTAATGTTGATATGGAAGACAAGTCTACACTTATTTCTTGAAGATGAATTGGTTGAGCGGTAGTGACAAGTTTCCACTTGACCATGATGAATTTCATAGTTGAGGAAACCATGATGGGTTTTCATGGTTAAGGAAATTCTGCTAGGATTTATAGATGAAGAGATGTAGTTGAGTCCCAAGAAGAGGAACTCTAAGATGCAGACATAGCAAAGATGTCAACCATACTCATGATCATTGTTGGGATTTGTTTGAGCGACTTCCACGTGTCACCAATGTTGATATCACCACTACAGAATAGACATTAGTTTTATACTTGATCCTATCTAGCAATCTCAAATTATTATTCTTGAAGATGCATATTCTCAATTCTTACGAAAATCATGATGCACAAAAAATCGATTGTAAGAAGCACAGACAGAATCACTAGCATAATCTCTCTTATATAGTTTTGTTCATTAGTATTAGGTCATTAATTCTGAAGCAATTGATGACGTGTCACGTTCATCTAGTCTTTTCTTTCATATATAATATTCATTTGTGTTACTCTTTGTTACATTAGCCCTTAGCGAAGGATCTTCTACTCAATTTAGTGCTATTGACGCAATACACATATACCTACCATTAGTTTTGTATGTTTCAAGTTTTCTACCTAATCTTACGCATATATGAAAATTTGCTAAAAATCAGTAGTGCCCCTATCTGAAGTCAAGGAGAATGATTGGCGAATGTCATGAGTTCAATGATATTTATTACTTTCATTCTTTCATTTCTTGTTCGGCCACAACTTCCTAATTGTAGATTTACTATCATCTAGGTCATGGGTTATTAGACAATTTAAAGAAGTTTGTTTCCAGATTAGGTTATTTGCAATTGCTAGAGTGAGTCATATGAGTATGAAAAATGTTAGAGACACAACTCATACTAGGGCTCTAACATAATTCTTGCTAAAGACACATCTCATAATAGGCCCATAACAATGTGCTCACATCCTATTTGTTAAGTATTAGCTATCATCCAACCCAAAACCAATTGGTATTAGGTGAAGATGACATCTAATATGTAAACATTTCATTTTTTTTGTTCTTGTCTGATGTGGGACTAAGTGGGATCATAACATACCACAGCGCTTCCGATAACCGTCATCCACAACGGCCCACTATAGGATGCACACTCTAAGTGATCCACTCTGATTTTTAACTAAGTCTACACATCTTAGGTCGCGTCTTCCCTAGGTTGCCCCTTCCGCAATGTGGGCCGTAGCATATGCTTGCTTTAATACCATTTGTTAGAGACCCAGCACATACTAGGTCTTTAACACCAGCCCATTTGTTAGATACACATCACATACTAGGTCTCTAACACTAGGCCTGCTAAGGACACATCCCATGCTAGGCACATAACATTGGGATCATACCCAGTGTTCTAAAACAAGTTATATGCGGCCGCATATAAGGATACGGCCTTTGACCGCATGAGAATTAAGATATGCGGTCGAATTATGCGGTCGGCCGCATAATCGACTGCATATATGTTACGACCGCATGTGCGAATTCCCAACCCGTTAAACATAAAAATCAGTTTTTTAATTTTAAAATACTTATGTTTGTCATGCTTTTGAGATCGGCATAATGGCGCCATTTTTACGTAAACCGCGTAAACCGCATAATCGGCCGTATAATCCGCTTATGCGTTATGCGCTCATAGACCGCGCGCATAATGAAACCGCCTTTTATAACACTGATCATACCCCAGTTGTTAAGTATTAACTAGCATCCAACCCAAAACCAATTGGTATTAGGTGGAGATCCCCTCTAACATTAAAACATTTTATTTCTTTTGTTCTTGTCTGATGTGGGACTAAGTGTGATCGTAATAGAAAACATCAATGTTTATCCTTTTCACATAGTTCCAATAAATGAGCTTCTAGTTCTTTTGTTTTAGTTCATATTTAGGAGTTGTCTTGTGATATCAAAGTTAGGTGGTTAATATTTTGTTACATTTGTAGACAATTTTATCATAAAAAAGATTTATTCAATAAAGGATTGTTCGAATTTGTTTTTAATTTTTATGTTTTTATTCTAAAATTAAACTTTGTTTACTGTGCGTGAGGAAATTCTTCAAAGTGATGAGGCAAATGAGTATTTTCTTCATATTTCATCAATGATTATACCTTTACTTATGAAATGATTCATGAGCCGTCTTGTTAATATATCCTATAACAAAATCAAGTGACAAAAGAAAAAAATAAATATCTTTTAGCGGTAACTAAAGCCTTATTTTAACTTTCAGATGAATGCTACTAAATTTTTGTGTAATGCATCATTTTATTTGACAAATTGAATTCCATCATTTGCTCTTCATAAGAAATCTTCACATTCTTTCTTCACATAAGATTTTATTTCAGTGCCTCTCTAAGTTTATGGTTGCATATATTTTGTTCATAAGCGTACATAGTATTTTGCTAGCTGTGTATATATATGATACAGTCATTAAAAGAGATGAAAACTTGATACTTCAGTTGAAGACCTTTCCGTAATCAAAGTTTTAAAAGAAGGATTTAGGCTGGCTGCAATAGTTCTTATGAATTAAGATTGCAAAATCTTGTCATGGTATTTTCTTGTCTCATATGAAGTACTTAATTTGTTAGTTGAGACAGTGATGTTAGCTGCAAATCAATCGATCCTCCCATGTATCTAAATACCAAAATGTTAGTGATACAAGTGAGCTGTTAGAGTTTTCGATTGGACATAGAAGGTTGGCAGATAAGCTCAATTATTTCATACTTGATTGACAAGATATATCATTTCTTGTAGTGTTGTTAGTTTCTTGATGCTTTTTGTACAACTCAATGGGATGTTGCAATTTGCATACTACCATATTTGAAGGGCGTTTCAAGACATGTTATTATATAAAGATCATGAAAAACCTTAGATTAAGTGTAACATTAATGAAGACTATGTTAGATGCCCAATGATTGATGATCTATTTATACATATTGCGGTTTATTGGATAAAACCTGGTTTCTTGAAAGGATAAAAAGTTAACAATAATCTCTTGATCTAGTGCATATTCTGAATAAAGAGCTATTGTGAATAGAACATGTGAGTTAGGACAGTTGAAGTATTTGATAAGAGAACTCGGTTTTAAACATCCACATCATATCCTGAATTGTAATAACTGAATAGCATCTCTACATTTCAAATAATATGATAATTTATGAAAGGTCAAAACATATGGAGATTGATTGCTATTTTATAAAAAAGATTTTGGATGAGATGATTGAAATGATCCATATTAATTAGAAGCTCATGTATCTGACTTATTCATTAAACCTTTGGATGGTTCCATGATACAATATATTTAGGCTTAATTTTGGAAAACTACCTCATACTTTCACTGAATTCCAAAAAAATAACTCTTATTTTGATATAATCGCAAAACTACCTCATACTTTTCAGGTTTCGATAAACTTCCTCGTACTTTGGTTTCGTAGAACTGTCTCATACTTTGCCTAATTTCGTAGAACTACCTCATACTTTGGTTTAATTTCGTAAACCTAACTCATACTTTAATATATGTGGGATGATGGATGAGGGAGGAGAGCGATGGTGGGGAAAGTGGTGGACGAGTGCAGCAGTAGGGGAAGGGGGACGAGGGGCTACAATGAAGGGAAGGGGTTGGGGGGAGGATGAGGGTGGCGGTGGGTGGAAGGGGGCTGGGCAGCGATGGATAGAGGGCGAAGGGTGGCGGTGGAGGGGGCGGTGGGGGAAGTGGTAGGAGGGCGGCGGTGGGTGGAATGGGGATGGGCGGCGATGGATATAGGGCAAAGGGCAGCGGTGGGGGAGGGGGATATGGAGATGAGAGAGTTTATCGAAACCTGAAAAGTATGTGGTAGTTTTGCGATTATATCAAAATAAGAGGTATTTTTTTGGACTTCAGTAGTTTTCTGAAATTAAGCCATATATTTACACAAATATAAACGTATATTATATATGTTCTCTAGCTTGAGTGTTAGTATATAAAAATTATTAGAGTTTTCATTTAAAAAAATAAAAATGATATTCTTTCAATTTTTTCCGGTTAAAGTCAAACAAGAAGTCAAGTATGGATTGTAATTTCAATTACATTCATCTTGTCTTTTTGGTTTACATAAACTACACCAATGTCTTAGTTTAAGATGTGACATTTATTTCGATTGTTTACACATATCGACGGGTAACTTTATAGACTGCATTAGTTTACACCATTCAAAATCAAAATGTCTGACAGTAATAATATCATGCAACGGCATCAATTTTTAATGCATCTTCATCATCAATCATCAATGCAAGTCTTCAGGAAGGAATTGCTATTCTACTTCAAAAAAGCCACATAGAGCAATAAAGAATTATCGTTTACAATATGTAATTTGGTCCTTTGATTTGTTCAATCCAGCACTAGATTGCTGGTATGAGGCAAAAAGGTAGGAAATATGGTCACTTCTAGTGAATCATATCAAAGCACGATCACTTCAAAGACACTCCAATCTTAGTCTGTGATGCATGTCAGGCACCAACAACTTGTAGGATGTCAACAATGTCCAACCTGCATCTTACAGTTTGGAGCCACAACGGATTTAAAAGACCAAGTCATTGTGTATTTTAGCCATGCGAGCTTTTCTGAAAAATCTAGCACCATGTGACACTTTGGATGGGTGGAAAGCAAAGCTCACATCATTCGGAGGTAGGATAAGATTGTTGGATGCCTGCTAAATATTTATTATCCAGTTCAAACGTTGTATACCATTTTGTTCACGCTCTATGTGCCCTAGTTGTTCATTCCATCTGCCTATCTAAGCGTTGATGCAACACAAATCTGCGTATTTGGAATACAGTCCCAATATAGAGGGCATGATTGCAGTAATCTATACTTCCATTGACATCATATTTCGATTAAAATTATCATACTTGAACATGACTATATTTTGTCTATATTGCCATGCCATCCAGTTCATATCCTCTACTTGATTTGATCCATATATAGCACTAGCCTTATATAAAGTGCCTACAAGTGGCTTCCTCTCTTTCCTCATAATCCATTGAACATCATATAGTCCAACTTTATTAATGCTAACATTATCATTTTCTTATGACTAGGAGATGAAATCCCAGGTATTTCCCTACTGAATTACTTGCCCCAGTTCATTCAAGATGACATGTTTTAATTCAATGTATAATATGTTGTAAAAACTAGAGATAATAGAATGATGCTATTAAAAATCGGAGAAAGGAATGGACTTATCAGTAAGCCGAGGCGTGTTAGGCACTGTCCTTAAGAGTAGATTTCCGCCCCTCAGAGTGAAAACTCGGTACAAGTCAGGTCCAGCGGCTACCCTCCAGGATTCAACGGCAATGGCCTTGTAAGTGTGCACTCACAATACAAGGCTCCAGCGAGCAGCAACAGTGCTTTGATCTCACAGGAAGAAGAATGGGAACCGCAAAGGATTTGCAGAACAGGAGCAGCTGTTCGCGTGGAAGCAGAGACGAACAGAAACAGAAACAGCAGCTACGAATAATTTTGAGGAGGAAGAACGAATTTTCTTCGTTGAGAACTATTGAAAGACTGAGTTTATATAGAGCAAAAAATGTGACCGTTGGGATTCCGCAATCAATAGAAAATAATAATTTAGCCATTAAAAATATGACCGTTGTGAAATTAAAACAGTGATTAAATGAAAAAATGGCTGTTGAGACATTAAACAGCACATTAAAAGAGAATATGGATGTTGGGGAAACCGTAATGGGCCTTTAAATCCTTTAAAATAAAAGGGCAAAAAATCACGAGGCAAAACTCGGGCACTCCGCGCGCGCACCCGTGAACCCCCCTGCACAGGCGCGACGCCAGTGCACACACGCTAAGGGTTTCCAAATCCGTCGCCTAGATTTTCCATTCGGCCCAATCCGATTTGGGCTCATGCGCCCGCGAGATGCCCCTTATTCCTAGCCCATATACAAGTCCAATAGCCCATATGAAAGAAGTCTCTTATATACTCATCCAAGGGAGTTCTCCCATCCAATGTGGGACTAAAGTTGGCTTTGAATTGTTGAAATAAACCAAAATGTCCAACATAATATACTTGCACTAATTGAACGTTTAGGATTGTTGTGAATACATGAAAGCTACATTATAAACTCAATGTAGCTCAGATAGCCGAAGAAAGGAACAAGTTGCCACACCGCATTATACCTATGATAAATACACAGAACATGCTAGCTGATGCCTCAATATAAACACTTTTTCCATCACTAAGCTAGGGAGGCTGCACAAGTTGGCAAGACGTTGTGCGGTTCAACATAAAACCATGAATGAAGGTTCAAAATTAGAAAGCCACAGCATACCTGCACGGTTTCCTCTCGACGATATGGTACATCCTGCCCGGCGCATAGAGCCTCTTGGGGTCTTTAAGTTTCTTCTCTTCCGATGCAAAGGTATCTCTCATGCAAACCAGAAGCAGCAAGCATGGCAAACTGTCCAAACCAGTAACACCTGATGTGAACATGATTCTATTTCATTCCTTATCCATAAGCTAAAGCAATGACACAAACAAATCAAACAGAGATTGATGATCACCAGAAGATTGATCCGAAAATGTGCTCCAAGGGGGTCGAGGTTCTCGGCATGAAATCATCCTGCAACACGACAGAATGGACCACGTCGGCATACTTGACTGCGAGTTTCAGCGTCATACACCTGGGGGGCGCGATGGCGTAACCCAAAACCCTACTCCTCTCGATTCCCCCAAGCCTATCAAGATAATTCACCGCCACCACCGCCATCAGAGCGGCGACGCCGGCGCCCAGCGAGTGCCCGGCGAACACCAGCTTGTAGTCCTCTCTTCCCGGCTCTCTCAGCAGCTCCGCCAGCGTCTCGGCCTCTCTGTTGAGCACCCAGACGGCGGCCTTGAGCAGGCCGCGGTGAACGTACCCGCCGTCGAACGCCATGATCCCGTTGTCTAATAGGACTCTGTAGTCGCCGTCGCGGGAGAGGTTGAGGCCGCGGACGGCCAGGACGATCTCTTTGTTGGGGCGGTCGAGGTAGAGGATGTAAGGGGGGCAGCGGTCGCCGGTGTCGGAGTAGGTGGCGCGCTTGAGGAGGGAGGCGGGGTCCATGCCGTAGCCGTGGGGCTGCGGGGCCCAGCGGGGTCGGGAGAGGTCGTCCTCGTAGACGGCGAGGACGGCGCGGCAGGCGCGGGGGACGGGGGCGAAGGGGGTGGAGGAGGAGGAGGTGAGGACGGGCCAGGCGTCGCTGTCGTGGGCCCCGGCGTGGGCGCACCGCCGCCAGGCCCACCGGGAGAAGCCCAGGCAGAAGGCGCACTCGATTATCGACGACATCGGAATCAAACAAGATTTAGGATCTCAGTTGAGGACGTCAATGTTAACATACTCGTGTTTTTAAATAAACTTTTTTGGGTTGTTTGGTAGGAGAATAGTTAATCACGACGTAAGAGATGAAACGTGAAGGTTTGTTGAATTTGGGCGGAGTTTAGCAACGGGAATACGAGTCTTTTGAGAGGGTTCGATTGACGTCTAGAAAGCGGGAAAATGTTGAATTTGCGGGGATGCCGTTGTTTCTGCGCGGCTGCAGGATCTGGACCGCTGCTTTGGGCTTGACTTGGATCCATCGACTGCCGGCCGGCGGCCATGTATGAAATGGGTTGGATTTGGGTCAGGGTCGGACTAATTCCGATGAGTCCAAGGTTAGAACAGATCAATCAATAATTTAACAGTATGTTTACCGTTTGTTTTAGATGAATTAATGTCAAGAATCGGTAAAAATCGATAGCCAGCTTCTGTTTTTGTGTCCTATATTGATTGGGCGGTCTTAGCATTGTCATGTGCAAAACTTACAATACTTGAAAAAAATGTGTAAAAGAAAACATGGTAACTTATTCAAAATTACCACAACCTTTAGTGAAAATTGCACATAGCTTTTTTAAATAATTTAGATCCGTAAAGATGGTTTTGACAAAATTTACAAAAGTTAAACATAATTTTGAATAAATTGCAACGGTATATATTATATTAGTTTGAGGTGTAACGGTATATATTATATTAGTTTTCTTGTATATCAATGACGGAAGATGATTGGATATAATATGACTTAAATGCTATAAGTATAATTCAATCATGTTTGATTTATGAAGTATCATAAAACTTCATGGGATATGATCCTATAGCAGAATCATAGAAAATGCTTGAAATTCTTTACATGAAAAAATTCCTAGCAAATCAGTTGTTCTTAAAGTAGCAATTATACAAATTACCGAGAAAGGACGACATATCAATTAATGAGCACTGATATTCTTTTATCAGATTTACTTGTCACTTATTAAATATTGGTGTTAAAATTAAAGAAGAGACAAAAGCATTAATTCTATTAGTTTCTTTACAACCATCCTTTGAGCATCTTGTTACACATTTATTCACTTTTACAAACAACGTTGTCGGTTACGGACAGTTTTATCGGTTAAAGCTCAAAATTAATGGTTATTTTAAGTATGAACTAGTCATAACCCGTGCCCGCGGGCACGGTTCATTTAACATTTCCCCCGCGAAATCTTTGTTCCCCGAAAAATTATTTACACAGCCAAAATTTAACAGAACAATATATTAGCGTAAAAATATTTAGCGGCACGGGCACCTTCGACGCAGGCGTCTTCGGCGTGAAACAACAAATTCGGCGTCGAACAACAAATTTGGCGTCCGCGCCTTTGACGCAGAACAACAAATCTTTGTAAAAAAATTTAGCGCGGCACGGGCACCTTCGACGCAGGCGCCTTCGGCGCGGGCACATGTTTTTTCCCCCGCGAAATCTTTATTACCCGAAAATTATTTCCACAGCCAAAATTTAACAGAACAATAAATTAGTGTAAAAATATTTAGCGGCACGGGCACCTTCGGTGCGGAACAACAAATTCGGCGCAGGCGCTTTCGGCGCGGAACAACAAATTCGACATCGAACAACAAATTTGGCGCCCGCGACTTCGGTGCGGGACAACAAATTAGCGTAAAAAAATTTAGCGCGGGTACCGGAACAACAAACATCAGGGTATTTTTACGCTAATTTGTTGTACTGCTAAATTATTTTACGCTAAATTTTTTATTTTGTTTAATTTAATGGATTATGATTCTCCACAATCTTTCCCAAGACACTTTTTATTTCAAAGTTTAGGTTTCCAAGGCACTTTTCTCCCCAAATTTAATTTCCACACTCTTTCCTTAGGCACTTCTAATTTCAAAGTTTATGTTTCCAAGGCATTTTCTCTCAAAAAAATTTCACAAAAATCCAATCTCAACCATTGATTTACCAAGATCAAATCTCAGCCACTCTTTATCTTGTCCTAGTCAGCCCTAGAATTCAAAAAACTCTGTCAAATGTATAATAGATTCAAAGAAAGATTAAAATCCATCTGTTGTAAATGGGTATTTACTGGGACTGGGTTGGATGAGTTATTGGGCCAACCCAAGTGTTTGGGCCCATATCTGTATAAGCCCACTTGTATTCTCTCCTTTGGCTATAAATATAGACCTGAGGGCTCTCCCCTCGGTAGTTGATTCATAACACGTTATCAGCACCAGCCTCTAAAATTTTTTTTTTCCACAAATTTTTCCGTTCGTTGCGAAGGCGAAGGCGAAGGCGAGACGGTTGATCCACGAGCGCGGTGCAAGGCTTCCTCCATCAAGGGTCGTCATCCGCGTAGGGCTTCGAGCAACCGTCGCTATAACCGGAGGACGGATATATAGGTAAAAACTCTAAAAACAAAGTTTTTAATCATACGTATTGTCACGCCCCGCTTCCCAAAAGGTTGAGCAGCGAGGCATGGCCAGCCCGCATGGATTAGAGCCGTTGAGGCTCGGGGTCCAATAAGCGTCTAGGCAAGTTATGATGCGGAGGAGAAGGTCCGATCGAACAATTTAGCATGAAACAACGGATATAGCAGCAAAAGATACTATTCAAACGCAGAAGGTAACCAACAAAGAGTTTAATATAAAGACTAAAACTGTACGTACCAGAGGCAACTAAAGAGGTAAAAGTCTGCGGGGAATCCTCAGGTTGTGTCAGCTCTGTCAAGTCTGTGACATGTGCAAAACACATGTCAGCAACGAACTAATGAGACCATAAGTTAATGCAGTTATACAATTCTAGCAGTTCTAAATGGAATTTAAAAGACAACTACACAGGCAGTCCTAGAAAGCAGGAAATAAGTAATGGTTATTCTAATCGATCTGCTAGGGGTGTCCATCTAGTCAGATCGTCTAGGAGTTGTTCATGTAGTTCTATCAATCTGCCAGGGGTGTCCATCTGGTCAGATTGTCTAAGTCTAGAAAAGGTCAAACGACCGGAATGCATCCCTGCGAAGCAAACAGGAGTGCACCAACTGCGATACAAAGATAAAGCCTAAGGACTCAAGCTGCGTAGGCGGAGGGGAGCTACCCCCCAGGCCCAGCTAGACTCTTTTGTCCTACCCCACCCGCGAGTCGTTTGTGTTATGGACACGAGCCAACAAACGCTCCATCTAGACACGAGACAAGACGAGGATCACGAATGATACGGCGTATCATACCGGAGCGCACCAGTCACGGGTGAGCCAAAGCTGGGGAGCACCAGTTCTCAATGGTCACCCCCGTCGTCGATCCGAAACAAATCATTAATCATGAATGATACTACATATCATACTGGAGCGCACCAGTCACGGGTGAGCCAAAGCTGGGGAGCACCAGTTCTCAATGGTCACCCCCGTCATCGATTAACTATCCGAAAGCGAGACATTCCTGGACGAGCCAGCAAACGCTCCACAAGAGTAGTGCCAACCTCCGTATAGGAGAGGCCCACGCCTGTGATCTTCCACAAAGATCCACACAATTATAATGTCCGGCTTATTAATTAGCATGTGAGGTTTAAGTTGCATCTTAAAAGTGGGTTCGAGCAGAAAGTAGCATGCGATCATTTTCAAGTATTTTGCAGAAATAAATCTAGCAGTTCTAACATCAATTCTAGAAAAGCATAAAAGCAGTAACTAAAGTCTCATTCCTTGCCTGAAAGATTTCGACAAGGATGTAGTCCAGCAGGGTCTGGGTCAACCAACGGATCTACGGAACCTGTACGATAATCCTATCATCACAATCATGCACTCTAACATCCACATGCAACGACATAAGATAAGCCAGATTAACTGGGCCCGCTTTGGGTCACCAGACCTATGGTCCCACATTATTAATCTTGATTAGTGAAACACAACCATCAGAAATTACCAATTTTAGTTGATTAACAGGCAAGTGGTGAATCCTACGGGACAGATCTTACCTCAACACGACGCGAGAGCTACTCTGACGTCGGGTAGCGACGTCAGGGGTTGGGTTCCGGTATCGTGTAGGTAATGGCGTCGGCTCTAGAAAAATGTATTATATCTGCTACATAAGGTTACGACAATTATTAGGACAGTGCTATAAGCTCTCAAAAATAGTAAAATATCTATCATTTACACATATATAACTAATGCTCACATGCTATTACTTACATATAACCTTCTGTTATACATTACTAGTATAAAACAATGATATATTATTTTAAAAGGCTTGCTGCATCCATACCACATTGGTACCAACCATTCTTATCCCACTAGCTTATTAAACAATCGGTCTATTAACCTATAACAATGTACTAACTAGACTATACATCAAAACTGACATACTAACCTCTGCTTACATCTAAAAGTAACATTTAAAAATGGTTAAGGTAGCCAATAAACAATAAATAATGTCACTGTTTATAATCCTAAACTTGCACTTGATGTTACAACACTTATGAAGTAATATATTATATTATTATGAATATATATCAACTAACGCAAGGCAACTTGAACTCACAGTTGCTTGCTAGGCTGCCTCACGGATGTTTGCAGGTGACGGCGGTTGGAAGTCGATGGCAACAGTGGTGGTCGGAGGGACGGGCTCCGGCGGTTTTGAGCTGGGTATCCACGAGAGGGCGGCGGCCTAGGCGGTGCGTGGGTGGCGCGGCCTGCTGCTAGCGGCCGGCGTCGTCGTTTAGTCTCCGGCGTTCCATGGAGGCGCCGTGGGTTTTCTTGGCCGGAGCTCCGGGAAAAGGTGATGCGGCGGTCTAGAGGTGGTTTTTCGGCGGAGGAGGCCGGAGAAGAAGAGTGGCCGCAAGTTGAGGGTGATCGGGTCTTTGTGGCGGCTGCTTCTTGAATCTGGGAGCTAAAGACCTAGGTCTTAAATAAAAGAGGCCCTAGGGTATTGTTTAATAGGGGGAGCTTGGCTGGTCACGTGAGTAAGGGCCCAAGTCTAGGCTCTCTCTCTCTCTCTCTCTTCTTATGAAATTTGTTTCAAACTATTGAACAGATTTTGAAAAGCCCAACCACTCATATCTTTCCCCCCAGGTGCGTGCGGCCTAGCCAGCATGGTGTTGGGCCATGTGAGGAAAAGATAGTGGGCTCTCTACATTAAGAAGTGGTAAACATCATTAAATTATTAAGATGTTATAAACATCATTAAATTATTAAGAAGTGGGTTCGTTGTTCCTCTTTTGAAAACGAAGGTGTTAAAAAACATCTCAGTTATAAACATTAAAATTTGAGAAAAGGTTTAGAACAGAGTTAATAAAAATAATCATTTTATTGTATTTCCACCTCTGGACATCCGAAAATTATAATCAAGGTATCGGAGCGATCGCGCCTCTGAGAGGGTCATGAATACGGGGTTCGGTCGCGCATCGGAACTACGGAAACATAATAATAAAACCAAATACGAAGAAATACGCACACGAAACAACATACTCACAAAATACGTACGACCGGAAGTGGCCGTTACATCCTACCCACCTTAGAATAAAGTCCGTCCTCGGACTTTCTAACATATCTAGTCGCTCTAGTAACTACCCCAATCATATCACATTATAATTCAAACCAGGTATAGTCATTACAAGTGCTTATATATATGCGCCAGGTATTCAATCATTAACACTACTAACATGTATTTATTCACGCACATTATACTCTTATACCTATCATATCCAGTCAAATTCATACACATGTTTCAATCATTCATATAGTCACATACATCCTTATATAACTATTAAACACTTATTACATACCATGGTGCACCTACTCACAACCAATCAAATAATTCACACGAGCAATTATCATCATAATAATCCACGTTTAGATAACTACCTATGAACAAAATTAATAAGGATACACTGCTCCCTATATCTCCTAGTGTACATCCAATAACTACACATCAACACATGTAGTCACACCATACCATTATTAACTCAAGTTTTACTATATCTAATATACATTTACCACTACTATAATTTCACAATATATAGTCATTCAAATGCATGCAAATATTTCACCATATTTTCACATCACCTACGGTCCTATAACTGTATTTACGACACGCCACATATACCATAGTCACCAATACCTACAACTAAGCACATACTTACCCGTGCATGGTGCACACTCATACATGCTAACATTTCATTCATATATACCAACCATACCACTATATTCTCAGCACATCTACACACCTAGTTTAGCTAGCATACAAACGTTCACACAGGCAAGTCCTTAGTAAATAACTGTACCACAAGACCAACACCTATATCTATATACTGGTATAGCGACCCACAATCATGTGCGTAACACAACCAGGCACAAACACTCCTATCACTATACATACTTACATCGCTATATGCAACTACAGACATACATAACAATATACTTAGAGCATACCCACTCAAGCTTGAGACTCGAAACACATCTCAGAATACTCTATATACGTAACACGGTATCTATACCTATACCAATATCACTCCCATGTACATACATCTACTAACATAGCCATACACATACCATAATTGTAACGGCCTGTATTTTTCCAATACATTTAAATCAAGTATTTAAAGTAAATTCATTTTTAATTGTATTTTATAATGGTTTGTTAGGAGTCTTAAACTGATTTCAAAAATTTCCTATAAAAATATTTTGGAGTACCAGACTAGTTATGGAATATTTTGGTAAAATCGAATTTCATCAAATACCTCCAAAAGATCTGATAAAAATTCGTTTTCAGATATTGCAGTTTTAGGTCAATGAATTTATTTTCTATTCAAACGTCTTCAAAACATTTTCAAACTTCTGCAGTAGCATCCTATGATCATTTGGGGCTTCCCACATTTAATTTCGTAATTTTCTGATATCGTTTCAATAGAGAACCCGCAAACCCGCTTTCTAAACGTTTTTGGCCAAAATCTAGTATTTCCGTAGCTCAAACCCTGAAACGGTCTTCGTATTCGCAATCCTCGTGACGATACGATCCCGTGGGTATGTTTTCGTAATTTTTCGGACACGTTTACTAGTAGGGGCATTTCCGTAATTTCGTTACACTAATGACCTTTCGTTAATTGGGTTTTACCTTGCTAATTACCTACTTAACCCTAATTACCCCACCTAATCCAACCATAGCTACCACATCTAACCCATCCCTCAGCTAACCGTGGGACTTTCCCCCGTTCATCAACTACCACCCTATTTCATTCACCCTATATATTAAACCCCTCCCCCTCAGCTTGATTTTAACACACACAGAGGATCTCTCTATCTCTCTCTCTCTCTCTCTCTCTCATGTTTACGAAATAACCCATGCCATCTTCCCCGCTTTCTCTCTCTCTTCCCTGTGCATTCACGTGTTCCCCTCCGTTGATCACCCACAGCCCGCACCCAAACCCCCGCCCTGTCACCACCGCCCCGCGGGTCCAAAGCTCCACCGTGAGCTTCTCTCCCTTCGACGAGCAGCTCCGACCGTCACCCCGCCGCCCCGCTCGACCACCCCAACGACCCAGCCCTCGCGACAGAGCCCGGAGATCCGACGAGCGCCGCTCCCCGACCCCGCTGCGAAGATCGCCGCCCGTCCGCCGTGAGCTCCCCTGTTCCCGCCTCCTCTCCCCTGTTTTCGCCCGCCCACGCAACTGTCGGTTTGTCGCCGCCGGTGACAGTCGCCGCCGCGTCGCCGCGTCGCCGAAGCACCGTCTCCGCCCCGCCGTCCGCCGAAGCCCCGAACGCCGGCGAACCCCCGAGCAGCGCCCCGACTTCCGCCGCCGTCGACGGACGAGAGACCCCCCCTCCGGTTCGCTGCACGCTCGAGAACGGAAGCGTAAGTTTGGAATGGCAAACTTGTAAATATAACGAAATTTCGTTTTTCGTAATTTTTATTAATTAATAAATGGGTTTTAAGGTTATAAATCCATAACTAATTATACAGGGGCCAGAAAAATGAGTGACTAGTCCCAGAAAATCAGAAACGTCGAAACGAATCCATTGGCGCTAGTGTCGTCGCGATCAGGCAAGTATATTTCTCACAGTGAATTTTTGAAGGCAAAACTTAAATAGGTTAAAATTCTTTTAAAATTCGTAGCTTGCAATTTTTACGTACACTGCTATACGATAAAAATATATGTTACATTACTTGTAAATACGATCGTTTTGACATCTTGTTTACAGAATTCCGACGTACGGTTTGCCCGGAATAAATCTTTGAAGATATGTTGTAATGATAAATTCTTGTTTTAAAAATCCTTTTAAAATTCGTAATCTGTGATTTTTACGTGCACTTACGTACGATAAAAATATATGTCGTGAGTACTAGTGAATACGATCATTTTGACACCTTGTTTGAAGAATTCTGATGTACGGTTTGCTCTAAACAATTCCTTGAACATATGTTTTAAAAATCATTTCTTGATTAAAAATTGCTTTTTGGCTATTTAAAATTGTTTAAAAATTGTTTAAAAATCTTGAAAAATAACTACTAGTCTTAGAAAGTATTTTAAGCTAATTTAAACTCTTTTGCTTGGTTAAAATCACATCTTACTTGTTCTTTTATTTATTTAAGTGATCCTGATGTTTTCATTTAATCGAGTCGTGAAGTTGTGAACTTTCACGAGACTGTTGTACAGACTATTGGAACACCGAGATTGAATTGACTGAATGGAAGATGGAACTTCAACAATATTGAATGGAAGATGGAACTTTAATAATATAGAATGGAAGATGGAATTTCAATAATAGACAGATAGTACACGTTCTTTTGACCGACACTAGACTTGACCTGGGATTGGGGTAGTCTATGATCACAAGTGTTTACAGAATGACTGGATGCGCCATACTAAATTACCTCCAACACATTACGGGGGTTAGAACCTTGACCGTTGCCATATCGTAACGGTGGGTAAGCCTCGAGTTGCTCCCGTCGCAGGCTGCATGTTGGGTTATCTCTAGTACTCTTGGACATGGACTTATCACTAGGATAGACTGGTTTTTGACTATTGTTCTAACATCTTTTCTGCAGGTTGCTACAGTGTGTTTATTTAATGCTAAATCGTCACAGGTTGCAAATGGTATTGCTAATTGTTATTGAATGATTAAATTGCTACAGGTTGTAAACGGTATTGCAAATGGCTATCGATGATTAAATTGCTGCAGATTGCAAATGTATCAACTTCTTTAACTGCTTTAACTGTTTTAACTGCTTTAAACTGCTTTATCTCTTTTATTGCTTATTTGTGAATTAAGCTTATTGCTTGTCTTTAAAGTTCACCATTGTTTAAATTTAAAATGTCCAACGTTTTGGTTTTGAGATTATCTTGCCGAGTAAACCTCGCTGACGGACATTTCATTTGTTGTTTTACGAAATGTCCGTCAGGTATCGATAGTGAGTTCCTTGAAGACACTACTGCAGGAGTCGAGCCAGTGCTCGAAAACTACGTGGAGTATCTACCCACAGAAGACTAGACTTTTACCTTCGCGTCAGCACTTATATATATATATTTGATTAATGTAATTCGTGTACCTTGTTTGTATTGGCCATGCTAGGCCAAGCTGTATCTTAATTATTGTACATTGGATATGTAATAATGTTGTTTGAGCTGCTTCTTAAATTTGCAAGCAAGAATCTGCAATTTTTATACAGACGCTTAGTGTGTTTAAGCCAAGGAGGAAGAAAAGAAAAAGATTTCAAAAAGAAAAAAAAGTACTCCTCCCTTGTTTTAAGCACATCGCGGACCCGCTCGCGTCCTCGCTCCCGGTAGAATGGGAAGCGGGGCGTGACAGGTTTTGGTGGCGGCCCATTGCAGGTCTTGCTTATGCAAATACTTTTAGATCGGTTTAAATGACATTAATATCCAAGTATACTGCTAGAATAGATTTATTCTAACCTACCTTACATTGCGGTTTGTTTTAAAGTATATATGGCAGGTCGACCAGATACAGACGACGTCACCAACAACGACATCTTGGGTATCGTAAAGGAAATACCGGAAATTCAACCCTATATTCTCCACGAAGCTGCAGAGCCTGTAATCACTGGTATACCTGAACCTTTTCCCTCTATGTCGATTTGACACCCATCATCTTTATTATCATTGCTAGCATATGTTACCGTGCTATAGCTTGTTCACATCTTGATTTGGAAATTTCCTATTACTTCTTACCACAAAATTCGCAACGAACTATTTCCATTGAACTTCATTACCTTTTTCGAATTCTTAACCATTGCTTAGGAACTCGTGTTCCATTCTTGGTTATACCCTCCATAGTAACCTCTTTTGCTAGCAGTTGCAGTTATTTTCATTGGTTGAACCATCTACCTTTCCTTCAGTTGTCAGTGGCACTCATATGAATGATGATCTTCCTTCAATGGACCATGATACCGGTCAATGTGCTTGGCTAAAGTCTGTTGGATCAACCTAGCTAGACTGGGTGCAAGTGATCCTAGCTTAGTCACTTCCCTGGCCGTGTCCGCTGGACCGCAAGGATGTGAATCATGATTATGTAACGCCATCGATCTTCATCATTATCACCTTCTCTTCGCTTGATGACCTTTCGATTGACCTTCTTAGAATCTTTCTTTAGTCCCCTTGAACTCTAGTTATGGAGGACAGCATTCGAATTTTGGATCATCAGAAGTTCGAGTTCAACCACTGAAGCAAATCGAAGGGCCACACTGCAAGCGACTGTCCTGAGAGGAAGTCTCAGCCTTCCAACTCTGCTCAGCAACGTCAACCAACAACAAGTGTACCAGCAGACTTGACAACAGGTGCTACCCCAAAGACGCCAAGCTTGTACCATGACGGTAGAAGAAGCTGAGGCTACGGACCAAGTAAATCCCAGGTACGAGATATTCCACTAAGCTACTTACTCTATTATTTAGAGCTTGGACATGTTTCTTATCACTGTAACTGTTAAACCTCTGACTCCACGTTGGATGGTCGAGACCGCTGGCAGTTCTCAGGGGATGCCTCCAATGTTCTATTGTGATTTGTAGACGAGGTCTTTTCGCTAAATCCATGGTGATAGAGATGCCAACATTTGATGTTGTTCTTGGGATGAATTGGTTAAGGAAATTCATGCCACCTTTGACTGTCGTCAAAGGAGGGTAGAGTTCGAAATACCCGACCATCTTAAGTTCAAGCTCCTCCGCGGAAGCAGATCGAAGGACGCTCAGAAGTATTCGAGGATGATACTGGAGATTTTGAGACGAGCCAAACCTGACGTGTAAGTGTAGGCTGTTTGCATCTTTTGAACTCGTATTTCTCTTCTAGCCCCTACTTCTATCTTGTACCCGATTTTCTCTCCAAGGGTTTGATTCATTTCCCACTGACCGCCTTTCCCCCTCTTTATTGCGTTCTGTCCGTTTCCTCTCCTCGAGACCCGTTCCCGCCTAACACCGACGACTTCGGTGCCCCCCCCTCTTCTTTTTAACCCCGCTCCTTCCTGCGCAAGCCACCCCGTGGCTTCCCTCAGACATCGCCCCCTCATCCTCCTGGCCTCTTCCCCAAGCGAGCTCGATCGGACCTCGCATCGCCGCTCCGATCTCCGATCCGCCGACCTCACCCGAAGATCCGCCAGCTTCCGCTTCGCTCCATCCCGGAGGCCCTCCCCAGCCATGGATCGACAGCCAGTCGCAGCCCTCGCCGCCGCAGATCGCCAGCCGCCGATGGCCCGCCGACGACCTTGGGGTCTGTTTGGCTTAGCAGCAACCCTCGCCGCCACCCATGCTTTGGCCGTGTGGTCAGGATATTGGGAACCCGCCGCCCTTGGTATCATTGGGAGCTCCTTTTTCTGGTTCTTCCCCCTTGAGCTGCCCAGCTTCGAGTGCTTTTTAGGGGGTGCTCCTTAGTGCTTGTAGGTTCTTGAGTTTTTGGTCGTTGAACTGCTTAGGGCTGATGATGTTTACCGTAGATATCGACCAATGGTGTTGGGAAGGAGTATCCTTAGGATTGGGTATTGGCATACTTTTGGGCTTAGGCGTTGAAGTTGGATGTCGGTCTTGTGCTCGGATTTGGGAGACGGCTAGGATGTTGGTTTCTTGTTGGATGTTATGGAGACTGCTGGGACAAGTGGTAGCGATGATCTTGACCCGCGAGAATTGGCCTTACATTTGCCTATACGTATCGATCTGGATATTGACTTGTAGTTTGGTAGCGTGGCAGATGAAGCCCTTTGTGCTCGGCTGGTTAAGTTGTAACCGTAAGGACGCACTAGGTTTATCCCTTACGTTTATGTATGTTATGACGATAATTTACATGATTGAGACCATGTAATCATCGTTTATATATTCTAGACGTTCCGTTCTTCTCTTTGGTGTGATTGCTTCTGCCTTGTCACCTTATGTCCCAAGTTCGATCAGATGTCATCATCATCCTCATTATCATTTCCGAGTAATGCCATTATTTTATATTTTGCCTACTTGATAAATCTGAAGTAACTATGGTGATAATATATATTAGTAACATCCCTTATTTTCTTATCACATTTCATGTTATTTACAACCTGATTTACAAAGATTATTATCTTTCTATCATTTATTTGCTTGATCAAATACCTCCAAAAGATCTGATAAAAATTCGTTTTCAGATATTGCAGTTTTAGGTCAATGAATTTATTTTCTATTCAAACGTCTTCAAAACATTTTCAAACTTCTGCAGTAGCATCCTATGATCATTTGGGGCTTCCCACATTAATTTCGTAATTTTCTGATATCGTTTCAATAGAGAACCCGCAAACCCGCTTTCTAAACGTTTTGGCCAAAATCTAGTATTTCCGTAGCTCAAACCCTGAAACGGTCTTCGTATTCGCAATCCTCGTGACGATACGATCCCGTGGGTATGTTTTCGTAATTTTTCGGACACGTTTACTAGTAGGGGCATTTCCGTAATTTCGTTACACTAATGACCTTTCGTTAATTGGGTTTTACCTTGCTAATTACCTACTTAACCCTAATTACCCCACCTAATCCAACCATAGCTACCCCATCTAACCCATCCCCTCAGCTAACCGTGGGACTTTCCCCCGTTCATCAACTACCACCCTATTTCATTCACCCTATATATTAAACCCCTCCCCCTCAGCTTGATTTTAACACACACAGAGGATCTCTCTATCTCTCTCTCTCTCTCTCATGTTTACGAAATAACCCATGCCATCTTCCCCGCTTTCTCTCTCTCTTCCCTGTGCATTCACGTGTTCCCCTCCGTTGATCACCCACAGCCCGCACCCAAACCCCCGCCCTGTCACCACCGCCCGCGGTCCAAAGCTCCACCGTGAGCTTCTCTCCCTTCGACGAGCAGCTCCGACCGTCACCCCGCCGCCCCGCTCGACCACCCCAACGACCCAGCCCTCGCGACAGAGCCCGGAGATCCGACGAGCGCCGCTCCCCGACCCCCGCTGCGAAAGATCGCCGCCCGTTCCGCCGTGAGCTCCCCTGTTCCCGCCTCCTCTCCCCCTGTTTTCGGCCCGCCCACGGCAACTGTCGGTTTGTCGCCGCCGCCGGTGACAGTCGCCGCCGCGTCGCCGCGTCGCCGAAGCAACCGTCTCCGCCCCGCCGTCCGCCGAAGCCCCGAACGGCCGGCGAACCGCCCCGAGCCAGCGCCCCGACTTCCGCCGCCGTCGACGGACGAGAGGACCCCCCCCTCCGGTTCGCTGCACCGCTCGAGAACGGGAAGCGTAAGTTTGGAATGGCAAACTTGTAAATATAACGAAATTTCGTTTTTCGTAATTTTTATTAATTAATAAATGGGTTTTTAAGGTTATAAATCCATAACTAATTATACAGGGGCCAGAAAAATGAGTGGACTAGTCCCCAGAAAATCAGAAACGTCGAAACGAATCCATTGGCGCTAGTGTCGTCGCGATCAGGCAAGTATATTTCTCACAGTGAATTTTTGAAGGCAAAACTTAAATAGGTTATAAATTCTTTTAAAATTCGTAGCTTGCAATTTTTACGTACACTGCTATACGATAAAAATATATGTTACATTACTTGTAAATACGATCGTTTTGACATCTTGTTTACAGAATTCCGACGTACGGTTTGCCCGGAATAAATCTTTGAAGATATGTTGTAATGATAAATTCTTGTTTTAAAAATCCTTTTAAAATTCGTAATCTGTGATTTTTACGTGCACTTACGTACGATAAAAATATATGTCGTAGTACTAGTGAATACGATCATTTTGACACCTTGTTTTGAAGAATTCTGATGTACGGTTTGCTCTAAACAATTCCTTGAACATATGTTTTAAAAAATCATATTCTTGATTAAAAATTGCTTTTTGGCTATTTAAAATTGTTTAAAAATTGTTTAAAAATCTTGAAAAATAACTACTAGTCTTAGAAAGTATTTTAAGCTAATTTAAACTCTTTTGCTTGGTTAAAATCACATCTTACTTGTTCTTTTATTTATTTAAGTGATCCTGATGTTTTCATTTAATCGAGTCGTGAAGTTGTGAACTTTCACGAGACTGTTGTACAGACTATTGGAACACCGAGATTGAATTGACTGAATGGAAGATGGAACTTCAACAATATTGAATGGAAGATGGAACTTTAATAATATAGAATGGAAGATGGAATTTCAATAATAGACAGATAGTACAACGTTCTTTTGACCGACACTAGACTTGACCTGGGGATTGGGGTAGTCTATGATCACAAGTGTTACAGAATGACTGGATGGCGCCATACTAAATTACCTCCAACACATTACGGGGGTTAGAACCTTGACCGTTGCCATATCGTAACGGTGGGGTAAGCCTCGGAGTTGCTCCCGTCGCAGGCTGCATGTTGGTTATCTCTAGTACTCTTGGACATGGACTTATCACTAGGATAGACTGGTTTTTGACTATTGTTCTAACATCTTTTCTGCAGGTTGCTACAGTGTGTTTATTTAATGCTAAATCGTCACAGGTTGCAAATGGTATTGCTAATTGTTATTGAATGATTAAATTGCTACAGGTTGTAAACGGTATTGCAAATGGCTATCCGATGATTAAATTGCTGCAGATTGCAAATGTTCAACTTCTTTAACTGCTTTAACTGTTTTTAACTGCTTTAAACTGCTTTATCTCTTTTATTGCTTATTTGTGAATTAAGCTTATTGCTTGTCTTTAAAGTTTCACCATTGTTTAAATTTAAAATGTCCAACGTTTTGGTTTTGAGATTATCTTGCCGAGTAAACCTCGCTGACGGACATTTCATTTTGTTGTTTTACGAAATGTCCGTCAGGTATCGATAGTGAGTTCCTTGAAGACACTACTGCAGGAGTCGAGCCAGTGCTCGAAAACTACGTGGAGTATCTACCCCACAGAAGACTAGACTTTTAACCTTCGCGTCAGCACTTATATTATATATATTTGATTAATGTAATTCGTGTACCTTGTTTGTATTGGGCCATGCTAGGCCAAGCTGTATCTTAATTATTGTACATTGGATATGTAATAATGTTGTTTGAGCTGCTTCTTAAATTTGCAAGCAAGAATCTGCAATTTTTATACAGACGCTTAGTGTGTTTAAGCCAAGGGAGGAAGAAAAGAAAAAGATTTCAAAAAGAAAAAAAAGTACTCCTCCTTGTTTTAAGCACATCGCGGACCCGCTCGCGTCCTCGCTCCCGGTAGAATGGGAAGCGGGGCGTGACAGGTTTTGGTGGCGGCCCATGCAGGTCTTGCTTATTGCAAATACTCTTTTAGATCGGTTTAAATGACATTAATATCCAAGTATACTGCTAGAATAGATTTATTCTAACCTACCCTTACATTGCGGTTTGTTTTAAAGTATATATGGCAGGTCGACCCAGATACAGACGACGTCACCAACAACGACATCTTGGGTATCGTAAAGGAAATACCGGAAATTCAACCCTATATTCTCCACGAAGCTGCAAGAGCCTGTAATCACTGGTATACCTGAACCTTTTCCCTCTATGTCGATTTGACACCCATCATCTTTATTATCATTGCTAGCATATGTTACCGTGCTATAGCTTGTTCACATCTTGATTTGGAAATTTCCTATTACTTCTTACCACAAAATTCGCAACGAACTATTTCCATTGAACTTCATTACCTTTTTCGAATTCTTAACCATTGCTTAGGAACTCGTGTTCCATTCTTGGTTATACCCTCCATAGTAACCTCCTTTTGCTAGCAGTTGCAGTTATTTTCATTGGTTGAACCATCTACCTTTCCTTCAGTTGTCAGTGGCACTCATATGAATGATGATCTTCCTTCAATGGACCATGATACCTGGTCAATGTGCTTGGCTAAAGTCTGTTGGATCAACCTAGCTAGAACTGGGTGCAAGTGATCCTAGCTTAGTCACTTCCCTGGCCGTGTCCGCTGGACCGCAAGGATGTGAATCATGATTATGTAACGCCATCGATCTTCATCATTATCACCTTCTCTTCGCTTGATGACCTTTCGATTGACCTTCTTAGAATCTTTCTTTTAGTCCCCTTGAACTCTAGTTATGGAGGACAGCATTCGAATTTTGGATCATCAGAAGTTCGAGTTCAACCCACTGAAGCAAATCGAAGGGCCACACTGCAAGCGACTGTCCCTGAGAGGAAGTCTCAGCCTTCCAACTCTGCTCCAGCAACGTCAACCAACAACAAGTGTACCAGCAGACTTGACAACAGGTGCTACCCCCAAAGACGCCAAGCTTGTACCATGACGGTAGAAGAAGCTGAGGCTACGGACCAAGTAAATCCCAGGTACGAGATATTCCACTAAGCTACTTACTCTATTATTTAGAGCTTGGACATGTTTCTTATCACTGTAACTGTTAAACCTCTGACTCCCACGTTGGATGGTCGAGACCGCTGGCAGTTCTCAGGGGATGCCTCCAATGTTCTATTGTGATTTGTAGACGAGGTCTTTTCGCTAAATCCATGGTGATAGAGATGCCAACATTTGATGTTGTTCTTGGGATGAATTGGTTAAGGAAATTCATGCCACCTTTGACTGTCGTCAAAGGAGGGGTAGAGTTCGAAATACCCGACCATCTTAAGTTCAAGCTCCTCCGCGGAAGCAGATCGAAGGACGCTCAGAAGTATTCGAGGATGATACTGGAGATTTTGAGACGAGCCAAACCTGACGTGTAAGTGTAGGCTGTTTGCATCTTTTGAACTCGTATTTCTCTTCTAGCCCCTACTTCTATCTTGTACCCCGATTTTCTCTCCAAGGGTTTGATTCATTTCCCACTGACCGCCTTTCCCCCTCTTTATTGCGTTCTGTCCGTTTCCTCTCCTCGAGACCCGTTCCCGCCTAACACCGACGACTTCGGTGCCCCCCCCTCTTCTTTTTAACCCCCGCTCCTTCCTGCGCAAGCCACCCCGTGGCTTCCCTCAGACATCGCCCCCCTCATCCTCCTGGCCTCTTCCCCAAGCGAGCTCGATCGGACCTCGCATCGCCGCTCCGATCTTCCGATCCGCCGACCTCACCCGAAGATCCGCCAGCTTCCGCTTCGCTCCATCCCGGAGGCCCTCCCCAGCCATGGATCGACAGCCAGTCGCAGCCCTCGCCCGCCGCAGATCGCCAGCCGCCGATGGCCCGCCGACGACCTTGGGGTCTGTTTGGCTTAGCAGCAACCCTCCGCCGCCCACCTCCATGCTTTGGCCGTGTGGTCAGGATATTGGGAACCCGCCGCCCTTGGTATCATTGGGAGCTCCTTTTTCTGGTTCTTCCCCCTTGAGCTGCCCAGCTTCGAGTGCTTTTTAGGGGTGCTCCTTAGTGCTTGTAGGTTCTTGAGTTTTTGGTCGTTGAACTGCTTAGGGCTGATGATGTTTACCGTAGATATCGACCAATGGTGTTGGGAAGGAGTATCCTTAGGATTGGGTATTGGCATACTTTTGGGCTTAGGCGTTGAAGTTGGATGTCGGTCTTGTGCTCGGATTTGGGAGACGGCTAGCGATGTTGGTTTCTTGTTGGATGTTATGGAGACTGCTGGGGACAAGTGGTAGCGATGATCTTGACCCGCGAGAATTGGCCTTACATTTGCCTATACGTATCGATCTGGATATTGACTTGTAGTTTGGTAGCGTGGCAGATGAAGCCCTTTGTGCTCGGCTGGGTTAAGTTGTAACCGTAAGGACGCACTAGGTTTATCCCTTACGTTTATGTATGTTATGACGATAATTTACATGATTGAGACCATGTAATCATCGTTTATATATTCTAGACGTTCCGTTCTTCTCTTTGGTGTGATTGCTTCTGCCTTGTCACCTTATGTCCCAAGTTCGATCAGATGTCATCATCATCCTCATTATCATTTCCGAGTAATGCCATTATTTTATATTTTGCCTACTTGATAAATCTGAAGTAACTATGGTGATAATATATATTAGTAACATCCCTTATTTTCTTATCACATTTTCATGTTATTTACAACCTGATTTACAAAGATTATTATCTTTCTATCATTTATTTGCTTGAGCTTCTTTATAATATCAATTATTTTCAAAAGAAATTTTTAAATTCCGAGGACGGAATTATTTTTTAAGGAGGAGTAGAATGTAACGGCCTGTATTTTTCCAATACATTTAAATCAAGTATTTAAAGTAAATTCATTTTTAATTGTATTTTATAATGGTTTGGTTAGGAGTCTTAAACTGATTTCAAAAATTTCCTATAAAAATATTTTGGAGTACCAGACAAGTTATGGAATATTTTGGTAAAATCGAATTTCATCAAATACCTCCAAAAGATCTGATAAAAATTCGTTTTCAGATATTGCAGTTTTAGGTCAATGAATTTATTTTCTATTCAAACGTCTTCAAAACATTTTCAAAACTTCTGCAGTAGCATCCTATGATCATTTGGGGCTTCCCCACATTAATTTCGTAATTTTCCTGATATCGTTTCAATAGAGAACCCCGCAAACCCGCTTTCCTAAACGTTTTGGCCAAAATCTAGTATTTCCGTAGCTCAAACCCTGAAACGGTCTTCGTATTCGCAATCCTCGTGACGATACGATCCCGTGGGTATGTTTTCGTAATTTTTCGGACACGTTTACTAGTAGGAGGCATTTCCGTAATTTCGTTACACTAATGACCTTTCGTTAATTGGGTTTTACCCTTGCTAATTACCTACTTAACCCTAATTACCCCACCTAATCCAACCATAGCTACCCCATCTAACCCATCCCCTCAGCTAACCGTGGGACTTTCCACCGTTCATCAACTACCACCCTATTTCATTCACCCTATATATTAAACCCCTCCCCCTCAGCTTGATTTTAACACACACAGAGGATCTCTCTATCTCTCTCTCCCCGACCCCGCTGCGAAGATCGCCGCCCGTCCGCCGTGAGCTCCCCTGTTCCCGCCTCCTCTCCCCTGTTTTCGCCCGCCCACGCAACTGTCGGTTTGTCGCCGCCGGTGACAGTCGCCGCCGCGTCGCCGCGTCGCCGAAGCACCGTCTCCGCCCCGCCGTCCGCCGAAGCCCCGAACGCCGGCGAACCCCCGAGCAGCGCCCCGACTTCCGCCGCCGTCGACGGACGAGAGACCCCCCCTCCGGTTCGCTGCACGCTCGAGAACGGAAGCGTAAGTTTGGAATGGCAAACTTGTAAATATAACGAAATTTCGTTTTTCGTAATTTTTATTAATTAATAAATGGGTTTTAAGGTTATAAATCCATAACTAATTATACAGGGGCCAGAAAAATGAGTGACTAGTCCCAGAAAATCAGAAACGTCGAAACGAATCCATTGGCGCTAGTGTCGTCGCGATCAGGCAAGTATATTTCTCACAGTGAATTTTTGAAGGCAAAACTTAAATAGGTTAAAATTCTTTTAAAATTCGTAGCTTGCAATTTTTACGTACACTGCTATACGATAAAAATATATGTTACATTACTTGTAAATACGATCGTTTTGACATCTTGTTTACAGAATTCCGACGTACGGTTTGCCCGGAATAAATCTTTGAAGATATGTTGTAATGATAAATTCTTGTTTTAAAAATCCTTTTAAAATTCGTAATCTGTGATTTTTACGTGCACTTACGTACGATAAAAATATATGTCGTAGTACTAGTGAATACGATCATTTTGACACCTTGTTTGAAGAATTCTGATGTACGGTTTGCTCTAAACAATTCCTTGAACATATGTTTTAAAAATCATTTCTTGATTAAAAATTGCTTTTTGGCTATTTAAAATTGTTTAAAAATTGTTTAAAAATCTTGAAAAATAACTACTAGTCTTAGAAAGTATTTTAAGCTAATTTAAACTCTTTTGCTTGGTTAAAATCACATCTTACTTGTTCTTTTATTTATTTAAGTGATCCTGATGTTTTCATTTAATCGAGTCGTGAAGTTGTGAACTTTCACGAGACTGTTGTACAGACTATTGGAACACCGAGATTGAATTGACTGAATGGAAGATGGAACTTCAACAATATTGAATGGAAGATGGAACTTTAATAATATAGAATGGAAGATGGAATTTCAATAATAGACAGATAGTACACGTTCTTTTGACCGACACTAGACTTGACCTGGGATTGGGGTAGTCTATGATCACAAGTGTTACAGAATGACTGGATGCGCCATACTAAATTACCTCCAACACATTACGGGGGTTAGAACCTTGACCGTTGCCATATCGGAACGGTGGGTAAGCCTCGGAGTTGCTCCCGTCGCAGGCTGCATGTTGGTTATCTCTAGTACTCTTGGACATGGACTTATCACTAGGATAGACTGGTTTTTGACTATTGTTCTAACATCTTTTCTGCAGGTTGCTACAGTGTGTTTATTTAATGCTAAATCGTCACAGGTTGCAAATGGTATTGCTAATTGTTATTGAATGATTAAATTGCTACAGGTTGTAAACGGTATTGCAAATGGCTATCGATGATTAAATTGCTGCAGATTGCAAATGTTCAACTTCTTTAACTGCTTTAACTGTTTTAACTGCTTTAAACTGCTTTATCTCTTTTATTGCTTATTTGTGAATTAAGCTTATTGCTTGTCTTTAAAGTTCACCATTGTTTAAATTTAAAATGTCCAACGTTTTGGTTTTGAGATTATCTTGCCGAGTAAACCTCGCTGACGGACATTTCATTTTGTTGTTTTACGAAATGTCCGTCAGGTATCGATAGTGAGTTCCTTGAAGACACTACTGCAGGAGTCGAGCCAGTGCTCGAAAACTACGTGGAGTATCTACCCACAGAAGACTAGACTTTTACCTTCGCGTCAGCACTTATATATATATATTTGATTAATGTAATTCGTGTACCTTGTTTGTATTGGCCATGCTAGGCCAAGCTGTATCTTAATTATTGTACATTGGATATGTAATAATGTTGTTTGAGCTGCTTCTTAAATTTGCAAGCAAGAATCTGCAATTTTTATACAGACGCTTAGTGTGTTTAAGCCAAGGAGGAAGAAAAGAAAAAGATTTCAAAAAGAAAAAAAAGTACTCCTCCTTGTTTTAAGCACATCGCGGACCCGCTCGCGTCCTCGCTCCCGGTAGAATGGGAAGCGGGGCGTGACAATAATGTTAATCACACTTAATATTTAGTCAGATAACACCACATAGTTCAATCACCTTATATACCGTAATAATATTACAGACTTCAGTACACGTATAGTTATAATACTTTCCCTAATACATGCATTCACCGTATAGTCGCGCTCATGTAACTCATATATTCACACCATATCCTACTACTTATAATTAGTATACCAATACATCTACTTATCCATTCATAGTTAAGACATACAATAATCGTGTATACCTCGAGGTACACACACAACATCCCGTAAAGGCAAACAATACCAAACAAAATTTATAACCCTATTACCGTACGTATATCGCACATATTCATATAGTAAGCACATATCTACGTACGAGCACACGCCCACACGTACTAACAGATAGATCAAATAATAATGGATGCACATTTAACCATAAGTACCCTAGTTTCATTATACCTAATATACACACAATTTTACCAACATATTATTTCAACCATTATTAAGCATCTCCAACTACATACACCCCGAGTAGATATTCCAACACTAACTCTTATATACACAGACATCCCTAGAGTGGTTTTAGCTTTCCACACACATATTATCTTACATAAGTATCTATACTTATTCATGTACTATATACACATAATCATTACATTCATCGCAATACACATATTCCATTATTCATCCATAAGCTCACATATACCTAAGTAATAATACTAAGCATGCCCGATAATGATATAAATTCACATGAGCCGGGTAATCCTCCTCGTGGATCTACGGGGAAGGCAGAACAAACACAAGGCTCTAAGGTGCAAACACATCCAATATTTGACATCTAGGGTGGTTAAACAACCTCCAACTAATCAGCCCTAATTGGCTGGTCCCAATTATTTTAAACACCAATAAAATTTCCAACTAAAAAGCCCGTTCATGAGAACCTGTTATAATGATCCTGTTGTTCTCCGCTTCAATTGGTTCTTGGCTTAGCTGCCTCTAGGAATCTCTAAAGTGAAACTACCAACCAATCCTAGATTTTCAGGCATCAGACTTACTTACGATTTCCTTTTCAATCCAAACAACCAAGTCAATCTACTAACTCTTTTCCCATATTTCCCGATCATTGAGCACTCGCAAAACCAAACATGCTCACTTGACTTGATTCAGAATTTTCATTGACACTTAAACTACTAGTCACTGTTGACTATAATCCATCCATATGATCTGGAGAAGTCATCGCCTTTCACCATTTCGTAAACTATAACTGGGATCCATGGGTCAGTACGCACTCGATGCGTATTCGAACGGTCGACTTTGAAACTCCCATGACATTCCCAAGATACTTAATTCCTTTAAATCACCGTGTCCAAAACATATCATGTTGTCAATCTTATACAATCCATCATAAGATCAATCTCGTCATCACATTATCACTCTGAATTTCTTCTGTTCATCTCTAATGATCATATTATTTACTTCATCCACGTTGCCATCCTCGAACTTTGCAAAACTCAGGTTATACTGTTGCTACTCGGCTTATATATAAATATGCTCATAATATCTGCTGCCTAACAGTTCGCTTGATCGATGAAGGTCTACGCATTTAGTCGTTAAGACAAGACTCCAAATCACCACACTTTTATCACGGGCAGCATACTAAGAGTCGATCTCATTCCATCGATTCAATGTTCTCACTCCCATGGTTCCTTGTCAAGTCGAGAATCCAACCTTATAACCATCCAATGTGTTAGAAATACATCACTTTAAACTTCATCTTATTCATGTATTCTCACTCAAATCCAAACTAGAGGGGCCAAGGAACTAGTCTAAACCTAACTAACTAATGTTAGACTCGATTATTGTTGGTCGTTTGAATAGTTACTGTAGCACTATTGTTTCGATAAATCATTCGATCATGACCTGCATGGGCCACCACAAAAACTGTCACGCCCCGCTTCCCAAAAGATTTGGGAAGCGAGACATGGCCAGCCCGCATGGACTCGAGCCATTGAGGCTCGGGGTCCAATAAGCGTCTAGGCAAGTTATGATGCGGAGGAGAAGGTCCGATCGAACAATTTAGCATGAAACAATAGATATAGCAGCAAAAGATATACTATTCAAACGCAGAAGGTAACCAACAAAGAGTTTAACATAAAAGCTAAAACTGTACGTACCGGAGGCAACTAAAGAAGTAAAAGTCTGCGGGGGTCCACAGGTTGTGGCAGCTCTGTCAAGTCTGAGACATGTGCAAAACACATGTCAGCAACGAACTAATGAGACCATAAGTTAATGCAGTTATACAATTCTAGCAGTTCTAAATGGAATTTAAAAGACAACTACACAGGCAGTTCTAGAAAGCAGGAAACAAGTAATGGTTATTCTAATCGATCTGCTAGGGGTGTCCATCTAGTCAGATCGTCTAGGGGTTGTTCATGTAGTTCTATCAATCTGCCAGGGGTGTCCATCTGGTCAGATTGTCCAAGTCTAGAAAAGGTCAAACGACCGGAATGCATCCCTGCGAAGCAAACAGGAGTGCACCAACTGCGATACAAAGATAAAGCCTAAGGACTCAAGCTGCGTAGGCGGAGGGGAGCTACCCCCCAGGCCCAGCTAGACTCTTTTGTCCTACCCCACCCGCGAGTCGTTTGTGTTATGGACACGAGCCAACAAACGCTCCATCTAGACACGAGACAAGACGAGGATCACGAATGATACGGCGTATCATACCGGAGCGCACCAGTCACGGGTGAGCCAAAGCTGGGGAGCACCAGTTCTCAATGGTCACCCCCGTCGTCGATCCGAAACAAATCATTAATCATGAATGATACTACGTATCATACCGGAGCGCACCAGTCACGGGTGAGCCAAAGCTGGGGAGCACCAGTTCTCAATGGTCACCCCCGTCATCGATTAACTATCTGAAAGCGAGACATTCCTGGACGAGCCAGCAAACGCTCCACAAGAGTAGTGCCAACCTCCGTATAGGAGAGGCCCACGCCTGTGATCTTCCACAAAGATCCACACAATTATAATGTCCGGCTTATTAATTAGCATGTGAGGTTTAAGTTGCATCTTAAAAGTGGGTTCGAGCAGAAAGTAGCATGCGATCATTTTCAAGTATTTTGCAGAAATAAATCTAGCAGTTCTAACATCAATTCTAGAAAAGCATAAAAGCAGTAACTAAAGTCTCATTCCTTGCCTGAAAGATTTCGACAAGGATGTAGTCCAGCAGGGTCTGGGTCAACCAACGGATCTACGGAACCTGTACGATAATCCTATCATCACAATCATGCACTCTAACATCCACATGCAACGACATAAGATAAGCCAGATTAACTGGGCCCGCTTTGGGTCACCAGACCTATGGTCCCACATTATTAATCTTGATTAGTGAAACACAACCATCAGAAATTACCAATTTTAGTTGATTAACAGGCAAGTGGTGAATCCTACGGGACAGATCTTACCTCAACACGACGCGAGAGCTACTCTGACGTCGGGTAGCGACGTCAGGGGTTGGGTTCCGGTATCGTGTAGGTAATGGCGTCGGCTCTAGAAAAATGTATTATATCTGCTACATAAGGTTACGACAATTATTAGGACAGTGCTATAAGCTCTCAAAAATAGTAAAATATCTATCATTTACACATATATAACTAATGCTCACATGCTATTACTTACATATAACCTTCTGTTATACATTACTAGTATAAAACAATGATATATTATTTTAAAAGGCTTGCTGCATCCATACCACATTGGTACCAACCATTCTTATCCCACTAGCTTATTAAACAATCGGTCTATTAACCTATAACAATGTACTAACTAGACTATACATCAAAACTGACATACTAACCTCTGCTTACATCTAAAAGTAACATTTAAAAATGGTTAAGTTAGCCAATAAACAATAAATAATGTCACTGTTTATAATCCTAAACTTGCACTTGATGTTACAACACTTATGAAGTAATATATTATATTATTATGAATATATATCAACTAACGCAAGGCAACTTGAACTCACAGTTGCTTGCTAGGCTGCCTCACGGATGTTTGCAGGTGACGGCGGTTGGAAGTCGATGGCAACAGTGGTGGTCGGAGGGACGGGCTCCGGCGGTTTTGAGCTGGGTATCCACGAGAGGGCGGCGGCCTAGGCGGTGCGTGGGTGGCGCGGCCTGCTGCTAGCGGCCGGCGTCGTCGTTTAGTCTCCGGCGTTCCATGGAGGCGCCGTGGGTTTTCTTGGCCGGAGCTCCGGGAAAAGGTGATGCGGCGGTCTAGAGGTGGTTTTTCGGCGGAGGAGGCCGGAGAAGAAGAGTGGCCGCAAGTTGAGGGTGATCGGGTCTTTGTGGCGGCTGCTTCTTGAATCTGGGAGCTAAAGACCTAGGTCTTAAATAAAAGAGGCCCTAGGGTATTGTTTAATAGGGGGAGCTTGGCTGGTCACGTGAGTAAGGGCCCAAGTCTAGGCTCTCTCTCTCTCTCTCTCTTCTTATGAAATTTGTTTCAAACTATTGAACAGATTTTGAAAAGCCCAACCACTCATATCTTTCCCCCCAGGTGCGTGCGGCCTAGCCAGCATGGTGTTGGGCCATGTGAGGAAAAGATAGTGGGCTCTCTACATTAAGAAGTGGTAAACATCATTAAATTATTAAGATGTTATAAACATCATTAAATTATTAAGAAGTGGGTTCGTTGTTCCTCTTTTGAAAACGAAGGTGTTAAAAAACATCTCAGTTATAAACATTAAAATTTGAGAAAAGGTTTAGAACAGAGTTAATAAAAATAATCATTTTATTGTATTTCCACCTCTGGACATCCGAAAATTATAATCAAGGTATCGGAGCGATCGCGCCTCTGAGAGGGTCATGAATACGGGGTTCGGTCGCGCATCGGAACTACGGAAACATAATAATAAAACCAAATACGAAGAAATACGCACACGAAACAACATACTCACAAAATACGTACGACCGGAAGTGGCCGTTACACGTATGATTACCCCTCCCCTAGATCTCACAAGATCGTCATGGGGATTCATCGTCGCCTTGAAAACGACGGATTATTCTTCCCAAAAATCAAATTTTTTAAGGGTTTTTTGGATTTTTCTTTCAAACCCTAAATCAAGCCCCGCCGGCGGCCTCGCCGCCCCCCCCCCCCCGCCCCGCCCCGGCCACGCCGTCCCCCCCATAGGGGGGGCAGCCGCCGCCGCACCCCCCCGGCAGGGGGGGCGGCGGCGGCCCCTGCCGCCGCCCTCCCCAGCAGGGGGGGCGGCCGCCGCCGCTCCCCCCCCCTGCAGGGGGGGCGGCGGCCCCCGTGGCCGCCCCCCTCTCTGCAGGGGGGGCGGCCCCCGCCGTCCCCCCCCCCCCCCCGCAGAGGGGGGCGGCGCCCCCCCCCCCCCCCCCCCCGCCCCGCAGAGGGGGGGGGGGCGACGACCCCCCTGGCCACACCCCCCTCTGCGGGGGGCGGCGGCCCCCGCCGCGTCCCCCCCCCCCTCTGCGGGGGGGGGGGGGGGGGGGGGGGGGGGGGGCGGCGGTGGCGCCCCCCCCGTAAACCCTAAACCGCAAAAAAAAAAAACCGCACAGAGCTGTGGGCCTGAAGCCCACAGCAGATCTGTGGGCTTCAGGCCCACAGAATTCAACACAAAATAATAATAATAATAATATTATTATTATTACTCAGATCTGTGGGCCTAAAGCCCACAGCAGATCTGTAGGCTTCAGGCCCACAGATTTTCATCAAAAAAAATTTGGGGGGAGGCAATAGGGCTATAAATTTGCCTCAAAAGGCAACCTATTAGCCTAAAAAATCAATTTAAAATGGGGATTCAAAGGCAAAATATTCGTGAAAAATCACGATAAATTACGGGACAAATATCGGGCAGAAAAGGGCGTTTTGGGGATTTTTTGGGGACTTTTTGGGATGACGAGGGAGACTTTTCCCTCTGACAAAGAAAATGTTAATTTTGGGCTCTTAATCAATTTGATTGATTAAACCCATTTACTTTACAACCTATGCATCGTAATCTCTTTTACATGCTTTACATCTCTGGCAAAATTATGTGGATATTATTTGCGTGGTTGTACATTTTATTTAAAAACTTAATAATTAGGAAGATCCTGCGACCGCTCTGCCGTTAGTTACCTAACCTAACAATGTATGACGTTGCCCAGTGGTCCAATAATTATTAAGTGATTAAATATTGCTTTATCCTCATATGAATAAACTGCCTGTGATGTCTGTGGATGAAAATGTTGATGAGCACAATATTCTTGCATGAATTGCTAAATGTGGTTTTTGGATCGGCCGTTTAGTCCCACAGTTTATTTCCCGCACTTTTCTTTTATTTTTGAGAGAAATTGTAGTGAGGAATTTATGTAAATGTCAAAGAAAGAAGACATACTTCCATGGAGTCGGAAGCTACGCTTGAAGACGAAGATATTAAATGGGACCCACGGGGTTTCCAAAGTTGTATTTTCATTTTAATTCAAGCTGCAAATTTGTATAATTTGGACTGTGGACTCTTGGACTCTTTCTTGTGGGACTGGCCGATCCACACATTTAGCTTTTCATTAAATATTGCTTCCGCATGAAAATGTTTTTCTGGTTGATTATTAATTCATGCATGGTTGTGCTCTACTAGATAAATGGCTAAAATTGCAAGCGTTGACTTTAAAGTGCTGGATGCATCAGGCAGAAACTATCTAAGCTGGCAGCTAGATGTTAAGTTTCACCTGCGGGCCAAGTCCCTCATCACTGCTGTGATTGAAAAAGAAAATGTTAGCGATATAGAGAAGGCGCAAGCCATCATCTATATTCGCCGCCATGTGGACAAGACCTTAAAGGCTGAGTACCTTACGGTCGAAGATCCACTTGAGCTATGGACCGCCCTTGAGGACTGGTATAAACATCAGAGAGATGTTATACTCCCAAGGGCGAGATATGAGTGGGAGAACCTGAGACTGCAGGACTTTAAGTCCATTGCTGAGTACAACTCAGCACTTTTTAGCATCACCTCACGCCTGAAGTTGTGTGGTGAAAAAGTCTCAGAAGATCGCATGCTGGAAAAGACGTATACGTCTTTCCATGAAAAGGATGCGATACTTATGCAGCAATACCGTGAACATAAGTTCACCAAGTATTCAGAGCTGCTGTCATGTCTTCTCATGGCCGAGCAAAACAGAGAGCTTCTTCTCGCCACTCACAATATGCGCCCTCCCGGCACTGTCCCCCTACCAGAAGCTCACCATACCTCTTCCTTCAAAAAGAAGAGGGACAATAAAAGAAAAGAAAGACCACAGAAAGGGGGGACAACAGAAAAGAGCCAAGGGCCCACCACAGCAGCGCAAGAATGAAGGGAAGCGCAAGTTCACCTGGCGCAGGAATGATAACAAGAAAAACAATGCACCCCCACCCAAGAGGGACTGGGAAGACCAGTGCCACAGCTGTGGCATGACAGGCCACTGGTCTAGAGTGTGCAGGACCCCAGTGCATCTCCAGGAGCTTTATAAACAAAGCAAGAAAAAGAATGCTGAATCAAACCTGGTGGCTGCGAATAATGCAGTCAAATTTATAGCAAAATACTTCGAGTCAGATAATCTGCTTGATTAGCCTGTTATCATTTATCTTAGCATTTCTATTGAATGAACATTCTATTTCATGAGAGCTTTTATGTATCTTCAATTCTGTTGAATAAAATTTAGCTTTTCTGAATACGAATGTTTACTCATCTTTTTTTAGATGGAATGATCTCATGACTGCTTAGTAGACAGCGCGTCAACACATACGATCCTTCAACACAAATGCTATTTTCATAGCATTATCCCGTATAAGAGCCCTGTAAACACAATTTCACGGCCATCGGACATAATTGAAGGTTCTGGGAATGCAACCTTGTTGCTCCCCAATGGAACAGAACTAAAAATAAAAGATGCACTTTACTCTCCGAATTCCAAGAGAAACTTACTAAGTTTCAAAGATATCCGTTTTAACGGATTCCACTTGGAAACAGCAAATGTCAAAGAAAATGAATTACTGCATGTAACGTCTCAAGAAAGTGGAGTTAAAACCATTCTTGAACGTTTTGAGAGCCTCTCATCAGGTCTCTACCATACAAAAATTTGGAGAGAGGAAGCAAACCTGACGGAGCACCTGAAGTGTCCGACATCGGCCAAATTCTTTGGCACGATAGACTTGGCCACCCCGGATCTGTGATGATGCACCGCATCCTAGCACAATCCCATGGGCATAACCTGAAGAACCAGAAGATTCTTCAGAAGGGAGAATTCCCTTGTGTACCCTGCTTTAAGGGTAAATTAATAACAAGGCCATCACCACTTAAAGTGGATATTGAGTCTCCTAGCTTCCTTGAAAGAATACACGGAGACATATGTGGACCTATCCACCCCCCTAGCGGGCCTTTTCGGTACTTTATGGTACTGATTGATGCATCTTCGAAATACTCGTATGTGTGTCTACTTTCAACCCGCAACTTAGCTTTTCCAAAGCTTTTGGCACAAATAATAAAGTTGCGGGCGCATTTCCCAGACAACCAAATAAAGAAAATACGTCTGGATAATGCGGGTGAATTTACCTCTCAGTCATTCCAAGAATATTGCCAGGCAACGGGAATAGAAATTGAACATCCGGTGCCACATGTTCACACCCAAAATGGGTTAGCTGAGTCGCTAATTAAAAGACTCCAATGGATCGCACGACCATTGCTGATGAAATCCCAGTTGCCGGTGGATGCATGGGGACATGCAATTTTACATGCTGCATCACTAATAAAAATTAGACCCTCAGGAGGTCAGAGTCTATCTCCAATGCAACTCGCATATGGAACGCCGCCGAACATCTCTCACTTGAGAATCTTCGGCTGCGCAGTTTATATCCCCATTGCACCACCACAGAGGACCAAGATGGGCCCTCAACGTCGCCTAGGTATCTACGTAGGGTTTGACTCACCCTCCATTATAAGATACCTAGAACCCCAAACGGGGGACGCGTTCAAGGCACGCCTTGAAGACTACAATTTTGATGAGACGTATTTCCCCAAAATGGGCCTAGACATCGAAAAGTCTAGTGCAAAGCAAATGTTGACGTGGGATACAAAAAGCTTGACCCACTACGATCCGGTAACAAGACAATGTGATGATGAGATCCGGAAGATCTTACACATCCAGGACACAGTCCATAGATTACCGGACTCGTTCACTGACAACCAGAAGATTGTCAGATCACACATCCCTGCTGCGAATACTCCAGCTAGGATTGACATCCCGAAGGATGGATGCAATCCACCTGCAGCAGAAGTGGCTGCACCTCAACAGAAAAGAGGCAGACCACCAGGCTCCAAGGATAAAAATCCAAGAAAAAGAAAAATATCCGGAGACCTTGGGACGATACCCCCACAGAGAAACGAGCTCGTGTCCATACCCTCTCCCCTCCCGGAATCCACTGTAGAGGAACTGCCGAGAGAAACAGAAATATCACTAAATTATGTACGTACATGGGAGGTATTGGACAGAAAGAGTACAGTCGTCGACGATGACTTCGCGTTTCACATTGTCATTCACGTCGCCGGAAGCGATGATGGTTATGAACCACACTCCGTTGCTGAATGCAAACGTAGAGATGATTGGCCAAAGTGGAATCAGGCAATAGAAGCCGAGCTGGACTCGCTTCAGAAACGAAAAGTCTTTGGGCAAATAGTCCAGACACCTACCGGTGTCAAACCTGTGGGATACAAATGGGTATTCGTCAGAAAAAGAAACGAAAATAATGAGATCGCACGCTACAAAGCTAGACTTGTAGCACATGGATTTTCCCAAAGACCGGGTATAGACTATGACGAAACATACTCCCCGGTCATGGATGCGATCACGTTCAGATTCCTGATAAGCTTAACAGCAAAGGAAGGCCTAGATATGCAGCTAATGGATGTTGTGACTGCGTATCTATACGGAAATCTCGACAAGGAGATCTACATGAAACTTCCTGATGGCTTTTCAATGCCTGCTGAACTGAAAGATAGACCTCGGGACGTCTATTCTGTTAAGCTACAAAGATCATTGTATGGTCTCAAACAATCAGGAAGAATGTGGTATAATAGACTCAGTGAGTTCCTTGTTCAACAAGGATTCACGAACAATGAAGTCTGCCCTTGTATCTTCATAAGAACAAAGGGAAAAGGATTCGTGATAATAGCTGTCTACGTAGACGATCTGAATCTCATAGGATCTCCCGAAGAGATCACTGAGATATCTGTAAGCCTAACAAAAGAATTCGAAATGAAAGACCTAGGCAAAACCAAATTCTGCCTTGGCTTACAGATTGAACATCAGAAAGACGGAATCCTATTACACCAAACCACATATACGAAGAAAATGTTGCAAAGATTCCATATGGATCATTGCCATCCATTGAGTACACCTATGGTGGTACGATCCCTGGATGCACATAAAGACCCCTTCCGGCCACTGGAAGAGGGGGAGGATATACTTGGTCCGGAAGTTCCCTATCTGAGTGCCATCGGAGCACTACTATATCTGGCAAACTGCACGCGTCCCGATATAGCGTTCGCAGTAAATTTGCTTGTCAGATACAGTGCAGCGCCTACGCAGCGCCACTGGACCGGGGTAAAGCACCTTCTACGCTACCTCCAAGGGTCTACAGATTTGGGACTCTTCTAAAAAAATGGAACATCCTCTACACTTGCAGGTTATGCTGATGCAGGGTACTTGTCTGATCCCCACAAAGCAAAATCACAGACTGGGTACGTGTTTACCTACGGAGGGACAGCCATTTCCTGGAGATCCATCAAGCAAACCTTGACGGCGACCTCATCCAATCACTCGGAGATCATTGCCATCCATGAAGCAAGCAGAGAATGCGTATGGCTACGCTCAGTCATCCACCACATCTTGTCTACGACCGGACTGAAGACTGGAGACCTCGAGCCCACTACCATGTTCGAGGACAATGCTGCTTGCATAGCTCAGCTACGAGGTGGCTTCATCAAAGGCGACAGAACGAAACACATTTCACCAAAGTTCTTCTGGACGCACGAGCTACAGAGAGATGGCAAGATCGACATCAGACAAGTGCAGTCATGTGATAATTTGGCAGATTTGTTCACTAAAGCCCTTCCTACTGCTACCTTTAGAAAACTTGTACATAGGATTGGAATGAGACGCCTAAGAGATCTGAAAGCTTGAGAGCTTGTACAGATCAGGGGGAGTTTGGCAGAGTTTGTACTCTTTTTCCTTAACTATGGTTTTTCCCACTGGGTTTTCCATAGCCCATATCTGTATAAGCCCATTTGTATTCTCTCCTTTGGCTATAAATATAGACCTGAGGGCTCTCCCCTCGGTAGTTGATTCATAACACCATCTACATAATACTTTATGTTTTCATTAAAAAACTAGTTTAAGATGTACAATGTGTTAATAAATTATTAAATGGCATACGGAAAAAAACGAAATATTGAAGTTACAACAATAAAGATAAAGACGAAATATTTAAATATTAAGTACGCGTCAGCCTGACATAAATTGCATGTTTCTCTATTTTAGAAACCTCCATTGTTCCCCCTTCATCCTGTAAATCAACATGGCAACCAAATTCATGCTGCTTCCCCTCATCTTTGCCCTATCCCTCAATCTCCGTCCGTGCAAAGCCACAGCCCCCTCCTCAACGTCGGCCGCCGCCGCCGCAGACTTCATCAAAACCCAGTGCAACATCACCACCCACCGAGCCCTCTGCGTCAACTCCCTCACCCCCCACAACGCCACCATCGGCAGCAGCCCGTTCAACGTCGCCCGCGTCGCCGTCAACCTCACCGCCCACGGCCTCCGCTCCCTCTCCTCCCGATTCATCTCCCATCTGTCCAATTATTCACACGGTTCCGACGACGCCACCGTGCTCCACGACTGCCGCGGCTTCCTCCGGGACGCGCTCCAGGAGACGGAGAGCGCCGGGGAGGCGATCGGGGGGCTGGATGCCACGACCGCCGCGGCGGAGCTGGCGTGGCGGGTGAAGGAGGCGGACGTGAAGCTGAACGCCGCCCTGAGTTTTCAGGACACGTGCGAGGACGAGGCCGACGCAGCGGATTTGGACGGAGTGACCATGGAGATGCACGTGATGGTGAAGGCGGCGATGCACCACACGACCAACGCCATTGACCTTGTGAATGCTCTTTCACCCACAATTCTCCGACATTTGATAGTTAGTTGACTGATCTTATTCGGTAAGATGTGCGCTATCGAAGTGACCAATTCTAGTAATTTCGATGCTACGATTTGGATCATAAAATTGCAGTACTTCAATAATTAATTTATATGTTATTATCATTCTTTAAACAGTAAATTTGATAATTAGTCATATTTATTACTTTGAGATTAGTATGCTGATAGGCGTTTACAAGAGGACTACCAAAATAATATCGTATGTTAAAAGTGCAGTTGAAAGCGAATAGTTAAAGAATATTTTGTAACGCAAATATATCTTTTGTTTCCTTTCAGTACCAAATAAATGCCAATTACATATCACTGTATCAAATTAGTAGTTTGTATCTTACATAAACTATATATCAAACCATTATATTAGTTCTTTCCCTATAAAGAAAGACATGTGGCCTCTCGCAAAAAGCACTCCACAAAATACCTTTTTATTCTCAGAAGGGAATTAGTTGCATTTTCCCTCCTTGCTAGTTCATTCCAACATATTTCCCCCGTTTTAGCTTCCAACAATATTGAAATTTATAAATGAGAACCTATCGAATGAGAACAACTTAATTCCGCATACAAAGCAAATAACATCATTTTTAATGCTGGGACTGTTTGGTTATGGTATTGCAATTTGTGAATGACTCTTGATTTGTTCACAAGTTTAGTTATTACTGGGAATCCTCTCAAAAGTGGCAATGTGGTTTCTCTCTCTCCTTTTTGATTAAAATGAAAACTAAAACATACAACCCCCAGCTTACCGCAACATGAGCCCTCTCACAACTCCCTCCCCCAGCACATCATCGGCCATCGCTTTCAAAATTTTCTCAGGGGGACGCGAGAACTCCATGAAGGTATCCTCCAGCTGAACACCCAATTTCGCTAATCCATCAACCACGAAATTAGACTCTGTAATTTTCAGTACACAGTAATAATCAATAAAGCCAAAAGAACAACACAAACCAATCAGAGACACTCAAGACTTGGTAACGCAGTTCGGTGCACACACCTACATCTGCGGGGCCACGCCCAGAAAATCAGAATACTTCACTAAAATAATCAATGAGTACAATCACTAATTATCGCGATTCTATTAGGAGGAACAACCTCCCACTCAATACAAACCGTGATGGGTGGTCTCTACCAACCCATAGGGTATTCTCGGCAAGCTCCCCTTGCCCGTAAGCTCCCCTTGCACAACCAACTAGATCAACTCCCTTGATCCTACGTGCGTAGCCGTCGGCCTCCTCCCGGAGTTCTTCAAAAACTTTTGTAAAAGCCGTCCCTTTTCCGCAAAACCGCACACACCTCTATCTACCCCGCTCCCCCTCAATCGCGGAGTAGTTAAGGTAGTTCGCTCGACAGATCTCGTGCAGATCGGTAGCCCACCATTTCTAGAACTACTTCGGGCAAGTAGGTCCACATATCTCCAAGGATCAGATCAATAAAATATTGCGGGCAAGAATCTCTCTAACCGATACAACAATAAAACCAAGAGATTGCAACTTCCAAATGTATCTTTAACAGAATATACCATAAAACCTAAAAGAGATAACATGAGATCTGAAGTAATCCACCTTTGATAATCGCTGAAGTCCGCCAACCGATTCCAGCCTTCTGACAGAGCATGTTGTACATAATGTTGTATAATAACGTTCAACATAATATACAACATGGCCAATAAATAGGATCTTTCGTACCTCGGTTTTGGATTGATACTTTCATTCACCTTCGTCAGCAAATCTTATGCATACCTGCATTCAACCGAATATCTGGAGAAGATCTAAACAATAATGCAAGATCTGAAAACATTCATATATAGAATCTTCTACCGCACAACCATTCAGATATGAACCCATTCAGATTTTGTAACCACTATTTATGGGTAAATAACTTCCTCTTTAATGCAGAATATCCGCCAATATTTCTAGGATCACTTCGGGTAAGAAATCTCATATTCAAGGAATCGCCGAATCTAATTCGGGTAAAATGATTAAAACAAATCTCATGTGGATATTTTGCCCATAGAATAAGGATCTATTTCTGGTAAATAAAACCAATAAAGCTCAGCAAATATTTTCTCCCATCAATTTAGGAACAAACCAGATTCCCAAATATTCTCAACAAACCTCCATCAATTAAGGAACTAATTCGGGTAAGAAGGAGTATAAAAATATCACCAATATCTGGAATTAATCAAATCAGGAACCTCCGATATTCGAGGCTGCAAATCAGATCTGAGATCACCGCGATAGATTTGTAGACCAAAGCAGCGTTTCTGTATACGAACAATTATTCCAGATCCCGAAGGTTGAACATAATGCCGTTTAACATAATGTTCAACATTTTGCTCAAACTGCTCAAAAACAATCCAGATTCCACAAACTGAGCTCTCCAGATATACTACCACTAATGCCAACGAATATCAGCAGAAATTCAACCCTAACAATCTCTCCCTTTGGCATTATGTGGCACAAACCAAAGCAAGCGTCAACCAAGCACACATTCTCCCCCTTTGAGCCACAATAATCCAAAACACATTCTCCCCCGTACTAGAGCAACCCGAGCAGTGATCACCTCAAAAAATACAGCCAAATTATTCAGAAAATACACCACATTCTCCCCCTTTCAGTTAGCCTCACAACTCCAAAGGAAAATTCAGAAAAAACTCAACCGAGGCACATCCAGAGGCTCCTCTGTTTCTCTTAATAGCAAATAAATTCTCAGACACAGCGGAATAAGAGAAAGAACACTATACCTCACATCTGACAGTAGGGTGACGAATGAAATGATGTCCAGGGTAGAAGTCGAGTTCTGAGGGACCGAAAAGTAGTTGGAGAATTGAAAACATCGGCGGTATTGACAGATGGTACATGTGAAGATCCAATGGCACCGGTGGAGGAAGCGCAGTGAGCAGAGCAGCGAGATAGTACTCTGATAATTCTGGAGGAAGATTCATGAGACTTTGGCGCAGGTTGCTCACAGTGATTGTCGAGGGGAGATGTCGAGTCTGGTGTCATAACATCTGCAGCAACATTGTTCTATGTTGTATCTAATGTTACAACATTAGTCACAACATGAAGTGCTTTCTCTAAAGCTGTAGTGTTCTTGCTGTATAATTCAGACTTTCTGACCCATTGCTTTTTCATCTTCATATCAGGGTGTCTAACATTTCTTCCTTCTGACCAATGTCGCATGCGACTGAAGCAGTTTCTCTCAGTATGGCCTATGAACTTGCAGTAAGCACATGCAGGACGACCACCTTTTACGCATCTAGTCTGCTTCTTCTTCTGATCATGCCCCTTGTGCTGACCCATTCTTTCAAGTTCTTTGGTAACTTGACTTCTTCTTTCAGTAGACACATTATTGAAGGCTCCTCTATTGTATCCCACTCCGGTGCGATCTCCTGAAATCTTACCCATGTTTAAGATATCATCCAGATTTGCTTTTCCAAAATTCCACTTCTCCAATGTGCATTCAGCTTTCTCTGCACTGAGAAGAATATTTTTGAAGTTTCCTTCCAATTCTCTACAAGTTTCCTCAACTTTCAGACATTTGATTTTGACCTCCTTTTTCTCTTTCTTCAGTCTTTCATTCTCCTCCTTCAGGACTTTGTTGATATTGCAGATTTGCATCCACTTCTCAAACATCATCTGATATGCTTTTCGAATATCATCGTCATGAACTTCCTCATCGCTATCAACTTCAGACTCAGATTCAGTGCAGGATGTTGTACTAAATGTTGCAACATTCTGTCTGACATTAGCTAGTTTGTTGCCAGATGTTGTTTCTGATGTTTCAACATCTGATCCAACATGACTATGAGTGTCACTATCAGATTGTCCTTCCCGTATGGATGTAAATGTAACATAGTTTCTGGTTGTCTCTTCTTCTGCAGCACTACCTTTAGATTCTTCGTCACTCCAAGTGCTTGATAAAGATTTCTCTTTCTGCTTCTTGAGGGTATTGGCACATTCGGCTTGTATGTGACCAAAACCCTCACATTCTCTGCGATGTATCCCTTTGCCTTTGTTCTTGCCTGCAGAGGGAAGATTTGCACGTGCCGCATTGTTGCCAGATCTGAAGTTTTGACCCTTGTTGCTTATCTCTTTCATCATTCTACTGAAATTCTTGGTCAGGAAGGCAATGTCATCATCTAACTCAGACTCGTTTTCAATCCATTTGTCCCTCTGATTCTGCTTCAGGTTCATTTCATAGGTTTGAAGAGATCCCATGAGTTCATCCAGTCTCATGGTAGACATATTTCTAGCCTCCTCAATGGCTGCAACTTTGGCTGAGAATTTGTCTGGAAGAGATCTCAAGGTTTTCTCAACTAACTTCTTTTGAGAATATTTCTTCACAAGCTGGAAGGCCTGATTGGCTATATCTCTCAACCTCCCATTGAATTCGGCACCAGTCTCGTCGTCATACATCCTTAGATTTTCAAACTGAGAAGCTAGCATCTGGAGTTTGGAAGCTTTTACCGAACTTGTTGCTTCATGAACATTCTGGAGAATATCCCACGCTTCTTTGGCATACTCACATGTGGAGATCAGCTTGAACTGCTCTTCATCTACAGCCGAAAAAATAGCATTAGTTACTTTAGAATTGCACAAGGCCGCATGTTCTTCAATCCGACTCCAGTCTCTTACCGGCTTGAGGTGTTCTTTGCATCTTTGTCAATTTCGATCGGCGGTGTCCATCCTTCAACGACAGCGATCCAGGCCTTCTCATCAATGGACTTGATGAATACATGCATCCTAGACTTCCAGTAAGTGTAGTTTGTACCAGTGAGCAGTGGAGGACGAACAACGGAGGCACCTTCTCGTGTAGCCATGATTCAAGTACTGAAATCCAAGATCACACCGTCTTTGATAATAAAGTTACACAGGTGACCTGCTCTGATACCAATTGTAATTTTCAGTACGCAGTAATAATCAATAAAGCCAAAAGAACAACACAAACCAATCAGAGACACTCAAGACTTGGTAACGCAGTTCGGTGCACACACCTACATCTGCGGGGCCATGCCCAGAAAATCAGAATACTTCACTAAAATAATCAATGAGTACAATCACTAATTATCGCGATTCTATTAGGAGGAACAACCTCTCCCTCAATACAAACCGTGATGGGTGGTCTCTACCAACCCATGGAGTATTCTCGACAAGCTCCCCTTGCCCGCAAGCTCCCCTTGCACAACCGACTAGATTAACTCCCTTGATCCTACGTGCGTAACCGTCGGCCTCCTCCCAGAGTTCTTCAAAAACTTTCGTAAAAGCCGTCCCTTTTCTGCAAAACCGCACGCACCTCTATCTACCCCGCTCCCCCTCAATCGCGGAGTAGTTAAGGTAGTTCGCTCGACAGATCTCGTGCAGATTGGCAGCCCACCATTTCTGGAACTACTTCGGGCAAGTAGTTCCACATATCTCCAAGGATCAGATCAATAAAATATTGCGGGCAAGAATCTCTCTAACTGATACAACAATAAAACCAAGAGATTGCAACTTCCAAATGTATCTTCAGCAGAATATACCAGAAAACCTAAAAGAGATAACATGAGATCTGAAGTAATCCACCTTTGATAACCGCTGAAGTCCGCCAACCGATTCCAGCCTTCTGACAGAGCATGTTGTACATAATGTTGTATAATAACGTTCAACATAATATACAACATGGCCAATAAATAGGATCTTTCATACCTCGATTATGGATTGATACTTTCATTCACCTTCGTCAGCAAATCTTATGCATACATGCATTCAACCGAATATCTGGAGAAGATCTAAACAATAATGCAAGATCTGAAAACATTCACATATAGAATCTTCAACCGCACATATCTTCAACCGCATCACCATTCAGATATGAACCCATTCAGATTTTGTAACCACTATTTATGGGTAAATAACTTCCTCTTTAATGCAGAATATCCGCCAATATTTCTAGGATCACTTCGGGTAAGAAATCTCATATTCAAGGAATCGCCGAATCTAATTCGGGTAAAATGATTAAAACAAATCTCATGTGGATATTTTGCCCATAGAATAAGGATCTATTTCTGGTAAATAAAACCAATAAATCTCAGCAAATATTTCCTCCCATCAATTTAGGAACAAACCAGATTCCCAAATATTCTCAACAAACCTCCATCAATTAAGGAACTAATTCGGGTAAGAAGGAGTATAAAAATCTCACCAATATCTGGGATCAATCAAATCAGGAACCTCCGATATTCTAGGCTACAAATCAGATCCGAGATCACCGCGATAGATTTGTAGACCAAAGCAGCGTTTCTGTATACGAACAATTATTCCAGATCCCGAATGTTGAACATAATGTCGTTCAACATAATGTTCAACATTATGCTCAAACTGCTCAAAAACAATCCAGATTCCACAAACTGAGCTCTCCAGGTATACTGCCACTAATGCCAACAAATATCAGCAGAAATTCAACCCTAACAGACTCCCTTCGGGTGTGAAGAACACGAATAGCCCATTGCTTATCCTTCAGCTCCCTAATGTCCAGTACTAGTGCTGCGAGGGGGTGGAAAACTACATCCCCTACTTCAATCAACTTAACCGCTTCCTAAGCATCAGACTCACAAATGATCTTCTTGAATCCCCTACTCCAAGCCCATCTAAGACCTAAAAGAATAGCGTACAGCTCTGCCCCTAAAGAAGAACAAATTCCCAAGAAGGCAGAGAACCCCCAACCCAATTACCTGCACTGCACCTGATGACACCTCCAGCTCCGGCCAACCCAGAAACTCCCTTCATTGCGCCATCCACATTCAGCTTAAACCATTCCTCAGGCGGTGGAACCCAACGGATCAGCCCCTCTTCCATCCTCACCTTGGGCAGTATCCTGAATGCCTGGCAAACTTCTGCAGCTAGAACACAAATATTACAAACAACACTTGCAATCTCCCTCCTAATAGCATCGGGATGGAAGACAGCTTCACATCTATCAGTCTAAATTCTCCACGCTGCCGCAGCAAACAATATATTACCCCTCTGACCAGCTGCTTTAATCTCCTTAAGCCCGGAATGCAACCATTCCTTAAGATCATCTCCAAAAAAGCCATCTGATCCTGAGCCGGAATAATCATCTTACATACTTCCCTGGCCCTAATACAATCCCTAACCGCATGCAATACATCTTCCACCATAGCCCCACACAGTTTACATTCTTCACTATTAGAAATCCCCCTACGATATCTTAGGTGAGCAGTCACCTATCTCTCGTTAGCAGCCAACCAAAGAAAATAACTCCATCTCGCTGGCATGTGCACACTCCATATCCAAGAAAGGTCAACAGAAGTCTGCCCCTCCAGAAGTTCATAATAAGCTGAACTAGGCGAGAACACCCCATTAGCAGTCCCCTTCCAAATGTAGACATCCCTTATCCCATCCATATTCTGCAATGGATACACCATAATCTTAAGAGCAATAAAATCAGGCACGACCAGGAGAAGCTTTTCCAAGTTCCACTTACCATTAGAGGAGATAAAGTCACTTACTCTTTCCAAGCTGGAGTTCTTCTCAGGATCAAATGTAACCAAATCCACCAATGGCTTGCCAATCCAAGGATCTATCCAGAAAAACACTGACTTTCAAGACCCAATCCTACTAATCATACCTTTGACAAGGGCTCTGAGACCAAATAAGATATATTTGAATTGGAAAGACCAATTACCTTTGTTACCATCATTGTTCTTTAACCAACCAATCGCATCATCATCAACTTTATACTTGGCCTTGACAAGCTTCACCCAAAGAGAATCTGGCTCAGAAAAAAATTTCCACGCAAGCCTTTGTAGCATAACATTATTATGTAGCTTCATTCTCCTCAAACCCAATCCTCCCATCCTCTTGGGGGCACAAACATCATCCCATTTAACCAAATGTAATTTCCTGGCTTCACTACTACTACCCCATAGGAACAGCTTGTTCAGCCTATCACTATATGACATGTATGATCTGGTATCTTAGCCGTCATCATCAAGTATGTAGGGATTGCGGATGTAACTGACTGAATTAGCGTGGCTCTTCCAGCCAAACTGAGCATCTTGGCCGTCCATCCAGTCAATCTTCTGCTAACATTATCAACTATGCTGTTGTAGGTGCTCTTAGATACTCTCTTGTGCGCAACTGGAACCCCAAGATACGTACCCAAATCTCACGTAGTAGCAATGCCAATCATCCTCCCAATCTTCTGCATGTGCCTCTTACCTGCAGCAGGAGATATAAAACACTTGGATTTGTCAAAGCTGATACTAGAGCCTGATGCCTTACAAAAATTCTCAAGTACACTCTTCATCTCAGGCACTTGCTTCTTTGAGGCTCTCCCAAAAAGCAACATATCATCAGCAAAAAGCAAATGAGATATCCCCGGTCCTCTCTCCTTGACCCCTATATGTTTCCATCTTCCATTAAGGGTAGAATTTCGAATAAGCAAGCTCATTCTTTCCATACATAACACAAATAAAAACGGGCTGAGGGGATCTCCCTGCCTTAAGCCCCTCTGCAGACTAATCCATTCCGTAGCTCCACCCTCCCATAATACTGATAGTTGAGGGCTAGAAACACAGAACATGATAAGCGTAATACATTTCTCAGGGAGTCCAAACATCCTCAAAGTTTCCTCTAAAAAACTCCAGCTTATCTTATCATAAGCTTTCTCCAAGTCTATCTTCACAGCTATTAACCCCTCAGTCCTCTTACATCTTCTAATAGAGTGGACTAATTCTTGAGCAATGATGATATTATCCATAATCTGCCTCCCAGGAACGAAGCTAGATTGATTAGGACTAATTAAAGACTGCATCACTCCACGGAGCCTTCCCACCATAACCTTTGCAATGACCTTGTATGCCACTGGGATCAGACTAATAGGTCTAAATTGCCTCAGCAATTCGGGATGGTTGACTTTAGGAATCGGCACTGTTACGACCTAAAGATCGTAGGGGTCCCACCCGAATCCACCCACATGATCCACGGACTCTCCGCTTCATGAAAGGGTCGCCACCCCCGAAAATCCGGGGCAATATGGAGACGGGCGCGCCTTGTAGCGTTCCCTGACCCGGTTGAGGCAAACAACCACAGCCGCCCGACCCACCGGGGGCAGCGCGCTTGGGGACGCTTGAGTAGCTAAGCCGGGCCTACTGACAGGCACGTACATATCCTTCTGCACAGGCGGACCATAGCTCATGACCGATCGGTACGACCCGCCCGATTCCCATGAACCGCGGCGACTAGAGTGATACGGCCCGACCTTTAGTTCGTCACCAACGACAAACGACCTAGGATAAGGACACGACTGACACATACGTCACCCGACCGACTGACGGTTAGCGCTTTCGGCCCTGACATACCGATAAAAGCACCACTTGGCCGTTGCGCCACCTGACAAAAGCAGGTCAGGAACTCCTGTTCCCAACGTCCTTGTCCGAAGCTTCCGCTGACACCTGAGCCAGCTCAGCACGCCTAGTCATCACCCGTCAGGTATAAATACCCCCTCTCCTCTTACGGAAAGGGGGTTGGAAAATTCTCTCTTAATCTATAATTCACACACGAGAACAAAGGTCGTCCATATCTTTGTTCTCCCACCCATAGCTCGCCACGTGAGGTCGACACACCGTTAGTCTGGCCGGCGTGTCTAGCCCCCATTTTAAGCCCTATTACTGACTTAGGCATCAGAGGGGCTAAGGGTTGAACCCTAACCCTGCCCTTCTGACGAGTTGTTCGTGCTGCAGGAGAGCTCGCCTCTGGTCCAAAGTCAGCTTCAGCCCCCTGCCGTCCGACCTTCCTCAGTTGCATCCGGCGAGATTCGACCCCGTGGCACCACCGGAAACGGGTCCAACTTCTTCACCCCACTAATCACTTGTAAAACAGCCTACCTACACCTTCTTCCCCATATAACCATCGTGCCCTTGGTTCCCCATAATACAAATTCATTGTACGCGAGTTCCACCTCGTAACAATTGGCGCCGTTTGTGGGAACGAAGGGTCACACCCATGTTAGACTCCATGCCGATCTCGCGGAACCCTGACCACGGTAAAGATCCCGTGGGTCAGGAACCGCTCTCTCTACAAATCACCCCGGCGTCTGACCCCCTTCTGGGTATGGGCACCGAAACTGAACATACTTCAACCCACGCCGTCCTGAAAAGCTTCGAGGCCGTCACTCAGGCCAGGGGAGACTATCAGACGGCTGGAACGGAGCCTCCGACCGGCCCCTCAGAGCCCCTGAACGTGAGGCGAAACCTCCACCTTCAGTTCGAGGAGGAGGGGGAGAACAGGGGGCTCGCGGAGGAGGTTGCGGCCTAGCAAAGGCTCCTGGAAGAGGAGATGGAAGTTGCGCGGCGGTGGAGACGCCTGGGGGAGGCAGCCGCCGCGCAAAGGCACTTGGACGAAGCGGCAGAGACCGCCTGAAGGGCCTACCAGGACGAAGAGGCCGCTCACCGCCAACTCCGCCTCATCGTCGCGGAGCGCGAGAGGATAAAGAGAGAAAACAGGAGCAACCGAGAAATCCTGGACGAGACGGCGATGGGTCGGCGGCTCAGGGACGGGCGGGACCCGTTGCTGAACAGGTCCCCACCCGGAGGAGGCAGCCCGCGTCGCCTGCACCACCCCTACGATACCCTGCACGAGGAAGCCGTTTGTCGACAACTACGCTTCCTCACCGCCGAGCGTGAAAGGCTCCTTCGGGAGAATCAAGAACGGATGGAGGCCCGAGGAGAGCTGGCCGGGAGGCGCTGGCACTGGGAGAACCGTAGCCCGCAACCCGTCGAATCCTCGGCCCAAGGGAGGAGCCCCGCCAGAAGACCGTCGGGCTACTCCCCGGGGACGGAGGACCGTCGGCGGCCGAGGCGCGACCGAAGCCAGACCCCCGAATGGCGGAGAGGGGATGCACCAGACCGCCCTACCTACCCGGAGGAGGCCACGCCACTTGCACAGTGGATCACGTCCGCCCCAAGGCCCATAAGGTTCAAACCCCCTCACTTGGCCACGTACAATGGGAGAGGCGACCCCCTCACGCACGTCCAGCAATACCGGGGGCGATGGAGGCACAGGACGTGGATGAGGCATTCATATGCCGACATTTCTCCCAAAGCCTGAGGGACACCGCGTTGGACTGGTACTTTGGCTTGCCTGCGAGGTCCGTCGGGAGCTTTGGCGAACTATCCCACAAGTTCTGCCAAGAGTTCCGGGCTGGGCGGACGAAAAAGAAGCCCTTAGACTATCTCAGCACGATAGTCCAAGGGGATGGAGAGACAACGGGTAGATACCTTCGCCGCTTTCAGGAGGAGAGACGGGCGGTGGTGACATGCGGCGATGAGGTGCTTATGCTGGCCTTCAAAACGGGGTTGCGGACTCGGAGCCTCCACAAATCCCTGCTCCAGGATCCGCCAACCGACTATGAGGCATTGGTTGCTATGGCGTAGAGGCACGCGTTGGCCGAGGAGACTCTCGGTGCCAAGGCCTTATTCCCCCCAGCGAAGCCCTCCCAAGGCGAACCCCGGTCACACCCACGGCCGAGGCAGGAAGAGGGGCACCGTGGTCGCGACCAGCTGGCCCGACCGAGGCGGGAACCGCTCGGGCCTCGCCCGCAAGATCGACCTGGCCCGGCGCGCGAGTTCGCTCCGGCCCAAGGGCTCCCTCGAGTCGTCCCGAGACAAGAAGGCCCCATACGGGCGCATTACACGCAACTCAATGCTCCCCTGATCGAGGTGATGGCCACGGCTACACGAGCCGGACTGCTGCCGGAGCCGCCCCGAGAAATGAAGTCGGACCCAGCCCGGAGAGATTTTAAGAAATACTGCCGATACCACCGGGACCACGGCCACGACACCGACGACTGCTTCACCCTCAAAAGGGAAATCGAGCGGCTGATCCAGGCGGGCCACCTGGGGGACTTCGTCGGAGGCCGGAGACCGGATCGAGAAGATGGAAACCACCGAAGGACACGGAGGGCAGACCCTCCTGCAAACGGCGAGCGGGAAGAGCCTCACCCCCCGAAACCCGTCATGCGCATAAACACGATATGCGGTGGGCCATCTTCAGGAGGGGCATCGTCGTCAAGCAAAAAGGCGTATGCGAGACAAGTGATGACGGCGGGTCTTGGAGGGGACCGGAGAGGGAGAAGGATGGCCTACCCTCCCATCACTTTCAGCGACGAGGATCTAGAGGGGGTCGAGCAGCCCCACGACGACGCCATCGTCATCGAGGCCCAGATTGGGATGGCCATCGTCAGCCGCCTCCTGATCGACACAGGGAGCTCCTGCGACATCCTGTTCATGTCTACCATCGAAAAGATGGGGTTAAGGCCGGCGGACCTGAGACCCTGTACCGGACCCCTCGTCGGATTCACCGGTCACTCGACCCCCATCAAGGGAGTGATCACGTTGCCTATAACCCTCGGAGAAGAGCCACAAGTCGTCACTCGAATGACGCTGTTCGTTGTGGTCGACATTACGTCGGCGTACAACGGGATCATAGGACGACCTTACATGGAGGCCATCGGAGCGCTCCCCAGCCTTCTCCACCAGATGGTCAAGTTCCAAACCCCCCGGGGGGTAGGGATCGTACGGGGAAGCCAGAAGCTGTCTAGGAGCTGCTACGTGGGGTCGACCAAGCACAAGGGACCAGAGATGAACCTGAAGATCGACTCACCCGGGCAGAGTTATGACCCCTACCATCCAGAGTTAGCTCCAGCCGATGCCACCGCAAAGAGGGACATGACCGGCCGCGCCCCCCCAGAGCCCCCCCTGAGAAGGACGGGCTAATCACTCCAAGGGACGTGGAGCGCTGGTCGTGGTATAGCTGGGAACTGTAAGTAATGAATGAAATATCTTGTTCCCTTTCTTATCTTCGAATTTCGCCTCTTCTGCATGAAAATTTCAGTTCAAACCTCTCAAAGACTCCGGGGCAGGACCAATCCTCGCCACCCAAACCGGAGAGGGGCACGTGCCGAGATGCGTACTCGCTCCCCCCCAAAAGAAGACATCCGGGGCAAGTTCACCGAGCTTGGCCACCCAAACCGGAGCGCCATATGCGGGGTAGGCGACGGCCCAATACCCGTCCGACTATAGAGGCTGCGGGGAGGCGACGGCCCAATACCCGCCATCTCAAAGACTCCGGGGCAGGACCAATCCTCGCCACCCAAATCGAAGAGGGGCACGGGCCGAGCTGCGTACTCGCTCCCCCCCAAAAGAAGACCTCCGGGGCAAGTTCACTGAGCTTGGCCACCCAAACCGGAGCGCCATATGCGGGGTAGGCGACGGCCCAATACCCGTCCGACTATAGAGGCTGCGGGGAGGCGACGGCCCAATACCTGCCCTCTCAAAGACTCCGGGGCAGGACCAATCCTCGCCACCCAAACCGGAGAGGGGCACAGGCCGAGCTGCGTACTCGCTCCCCCCCAAAAGAAGACCTCCGGGGCAAATTCACTGAGCATGGCCACCCAAACCGGAGCGCCATATGCGGGGTAGGCGACGGCCCAATACCCGTCCGACTATAGAGGCTGCGGGGAGGCGACGGCCCAATACCCGCCCTCTCAAAGACTCCGGGGCAGGACCAATCCTCGCCACCCAAACCGGAGAGGGGCACGGGCCGAGCTGCGTACTCGCTCCCCCCCAAAAGAAGACCTCCGGGGTAAGTTCACTGAGCTTGGCCACCCAAACCGGAGCACCATATGCGGGGTAGGCGACGGCCCAATACCCGTCCGACTATAGAGGCTGCGGGGAGGCGACGGCCCAATACCCGCCCTCTCAAAGACTCCGGGGCAGGACCAATCCTCGCCACCCAAACCGGAGAGGGGCACGGGCCGAGCTGCGTACTCGCTCCCCCCAAAAGAAGACCTCCGGGGCAAGTTCACTGAGCTTGGCCACCCAAACCGGAGCGCCATATGCGGGGTAGGCGACGGCCCAATACCCGTCCGACTATAGAGGCTACGGGGAGGCGACGGCCCAATACCCGCCCTCTCAAAGACTCCAGGGCGGGACCAATCCTCGCCACCCAAACCGGAGAGGGGCACGGGCCGAGCTGCGTACTCGCTCCCCCCCAAAAGAAGACCTCCGGGGCAAGTTCACTGAGCTTGGCCACCCAAACCAGAGCGCCATTTGCGGGGTAGGCGACGGCCCAATACCCGTCCGACTATAGAGGCTGCGGGGAGGCGACGGCCCAATACCCGCCCTCTCAAAGACTCCGGGCAGGACCAATCCTCGCCACCCAAACCGGAGAGGGGCACGGGCCGAGCTGCGTACTCGCTCCCCCCCAAAAGAAGACCTCCGGGGCAAGTTCACTGAGCTTGGCCACCCAAACAGGAGCGCCATATGCGGGGTAGGCGACGGCCCAATACCCGTCCGACTATAGAGGCTGCGGGGAGGCGAAGGCCCAATACCCGCCCTCTCAAAGACTCCGGGGCAGGACCAATCCTCGCCACCCAAACCGGAGAGGGGCACGGGCCGAGCTGCGTACTCGCTCCCCCCCAAAAGAAGAACTCCGGGGCAAGTTCACTGAGCTTGGCCACCCAAATCGGAGCGCCATATGCGGGGTAGGCGACGACCCAATACCCGTCCGACTATAGAGGCTGCGGGGAGGCGACGGCCCAATACCCGCCCTCTCCAGAAAGGGCCTGTCACCCCTCTCCTTAAACCTCGGGAAACGAATCAGGGTCCGCGAATCAAGGCAACCCCCACGCAGAGCCATCCCTGAGGAGTAACGCCTGACCCCCATAAAGCCGACGCCCGAAATGACCTGTCCAACCCAAAAGGACACTCGGGACGAACGCCACGGACAAATGACACGCCTGCCAAAAAACGGGGTCTGAGGAGTCACATCACCCGTCACCCATCGGGAACGCTCCCCAAAGAGAGAAATTCCAAGACGGCCCCGACTCTCCATGAAGAGGCAATGAGGGCAGAAGTACACCATCATAAATTCCCCCCCCCCCCCCTCAGCTTCCTTGAGGGGGGGGGGAGGAAGGCGAGAGAAAGGATGTGGAGAAAGACTAATCATTTCTGCCACCCTCTCCCCCTAAAAATGCGCGGAAAATGCGAGCTTCGCCGACCGCCAAAGTAAACGATCCCCCAACAGGATATTCCCCTTACACGACGGTTGCCCAGCCTGCTCCTCCCCTCCTTCCTTTAGACAACTTAAGGCATAGGAACTGGAGCTCCACTGGCATACCATGCCTCTCCGCGGACGCCCCGCGTACGCAAGCGTGGCTGGCAGACAACCTGATGGATGGGATGGACCTGCCAAATCACCTCACCGGACACCCCGGCAGCCGCCCGCATCGCCCCAACCGAGGGGAACTTGTCCCCGAGCGCCGGCGTGCTCCAACGGGCTACTCCGCTTACACCAGTAGCACCCCCCTTCCACTCATCGGCCTCCCCTGGACCGTTTACGCCAGGCGGACGCACAGATGGGCTACGGACCGCGCCCCCTCGTGCCTATCATACGGAGACTCCAGTCGAGGGGAGCAACAAGGCCCCGCGGGATAGAACAGCCACCAAGGACTCCCTCTCCCCCCAATTCTGGAAATGAGGGCCAAAGCCACTGCCTGGCTCCGACGCGTCCATCCACCCCTACGCCGAGGGGGAACCCTCTGAATCAACTCCACGCCCCTTGTCAGGGGCGCGACGCCAGAGAGAGGCGGATCAACTACGATGAGAACATCAACCTACCTAGAGCGATTCAATGCTACGCCTACGGGCCGATTCAATGTTACGCCTACGGGCCGACCCTGTTTTAGTAAACTATCAATAATAGCTGATGAAAAGACTACTCCCGGTTGACCGCTATTTATAGCTCGGGCGCACCTAGATACGAACAACCCGCGAAAAGGGAGGCTAATTCGCTGTAAAATCTCTCGGGCGCGCTACGCGAAATAAAGGGAGTTAACACGATTCCCCCTACGCCAGGATAGAAACGCCCGCACCAAGGCGTAACTCTAAGAAGGGAATTTATGCACACACACAGGCAGAAAATCCCAGAAAAATGCGGGGACGAGCCCGGCGAATCTTCACTTTCTTTCGTTTTTAAAATAAAAAAAGGGGGGGAGCCTATACAAAACTACTTGGCGCTTCCGCCAGTCACGACACCCTCTCCCTCAATGGAATCTCCCACCGCCCCGCCGGCCTCTGGCTCGTCGCCCTCCCCTCCGTCTCCATCCCCCTCCTCGTCGCTGCATGCGGCGAGCCCGTCAAGGTCGACCTCTACCGGCGGGACCAGGCCCACCACCTTCTCCTTCATCCGAGCCAAGCAGGCTTCCCATCCCTCCGCGCGGCCCTTCTCCATGCCCTCGGCCATCGAATTTGCGAGGGCGGGGATGACGGTTTTCTCCTGGTACGTCCGAAATTCCTCGACCCTACGGGTCAACTCCTCCTCGGCGGCCTTGGCACGCCCCGCTAGGTCCTCCGCACGAGCCTCCTCCCTCCTAAGGGCCTCCTCCAGCTCCTTCGCTCTCTCTCCAGCCTCGCCGCCCTCAGCTCATGATCGGACACGACCGTCTTCAAGCGCTCTACCTCCGCCTCGTATCGGCCGCCCCTCTCCCTCTCCTTCGCCAGGTCCTCACCGGCGCTCTTACGAAAAGCAACGAGCTCGGCGACCACTCTAGCCACGGCACCCTCGACTTTGTGTATGGCTGGCACGTGCCTCATCATCCCAAGCATCAAGTTGATGATCTGAGTAAAGAAATGCAGAAAAGTGAACTCATTTAGGGTGTTCAATAAAACCCGCTGAAAGCGTCGAACGTCTTACAGAACATACCTGGACGCCGTGCATAACCGTAGTCCCGCACAGCCCCTCAGGCTCCACCGTTTCCAGCGCCGCCCTATCGCGGGGCAGGAAAATGTTCTCCGCCAGCCTCGTCGCCATACCTCCGTCCTCAAATATGGACTCATCACTTGCTACTTTGTACGGCGCCCTATGAAGCGCCTCGTTGGGGTATCCCTCGACATCGGTCCTCTTGGCCTTAAACTTAACCAATGAGGCCTCACAGCGGGGGTCGGCGGCCCTCTCGAGACCGAACATGGGACAACCATAAGGCCAAGGGTCCCATCATCCGGACCCGGTCGGGCCACTCGACGCCTCGGCCCTCCCCGGTTGACCACTAGCCAACGCCCCCTCCCCCCTGCAGGTGCCCGAGGGGTAGATGGCCTCGTTCGGGGCATTCCCCCCCTCCTCCTATCGACCCTTCGTCCCCGCCCTCCAGGTCGATGACGGGATTCGACATCCCCTCCCCGGCTCCACCGTCCGGCGGACCGGTTTCACCCGGCGCGTCAGGCTCGGACGACTTCGTCGGCCTCTTCCTCCTCTTCGTGGACGCTGGAACCCCAGTCGAGCTCCCCGCCCCTCCTTCTGCTCGCGACCTCTTGGGGCCGACTCTTGTCGACGATCGCCCCGCCTGCTCCGAGGCCCGCCGCATCATTTCCTCGAGGGACAGACTCATTGTGCTACCTGCCAAAGAGAGAAAGTTCAGCGTAAGCACATCAGGCTCATTAACACCAAAATCTTTTGTACCTTCGGGCCATATGTACGCCGTTATCATCTCAGCCCGAGCGAGCATCCGATAATCTCGGCCCTCCGCTGGTATCGCCATTAAAATCTGGGCCACCACTTTCTCCTCGTCCCCCAATTCCACCCCCTCTCTCGCCTCGGGATTCAGCTCCGCCCAATCAGACCTCATCAGCACATCCTCCGGTACCTCCACAAACACATACTGCTTGCGCCACGACTTAATTTTCCCAAGCAACCCCCTAATGAGCGGATGCGTCCTCTTCGCAAAGAGATAGTAGCATGACCCCAACCTCTTGACCAAGAAGAAGTGGCGAAATAAGGACAGGGAAGGGCTAATCTGGTTGCTTACACATAGCACTAGAAACCCCACAATGGCACTGATGACATTGGGCATCAGGCGATACAGGGGCAGTTCCAGGAAGTTCAACACTTCCAGCAAGAACGGATGGGGGGAAAACGCAAACCTTGCTCAAACGAAGATACATATACTCCAACCTCCCGGTCGCCCGCAAAACACACCCTTTCTTGCGGCTCTGGTTCACGAACCGAATACGGCGGCCTGACGTACATCGTGAAGATCTCCGCAACGGATTTCTTCAGCACCGACTTCACGCCCGCAATCTCGATGGGCACCCTTCCTGTCTCCGCGGCGGAGCTTCCTTCCCCAACTACCCCCGAACCCTGATCCCGAAACGGAGACATCGAGGAAGACATTTGTAAAACGGGCGTCTTACCTAACGGGTGCCGACGACTCGGGCGCTTGCGCTACTCCGCCGACCGCTCCCACGAGGACGACTCTGGCAAGGATACTGAAATCTCCTACGAGCCCTAGCTGCTTGTCAAAAATTTTCGCCTGACAATCAGCTTTGCATCCCTCCCCTCCATGAGATCTCTTTTATCGACTGCGCAAACCATCATGACCGTCGACCCCAAGACACGCGTCACCAATCCGGGCCCTGTCCATCACCGACCCACGTGTTCTGACGCTTCGCGTACTGTCAAAACCGTCAATTCCGCCACGCGTCATAACTACAGTGGTCGGGCCGCCTCGGTTCCCGCCCGCCGTCGATTCGTTAGGATGACGTCTAGTCATACGACCGCCATCAATTCCCGCCCAAATCCCTGCGAAATGATTACCCCCATTCGAAATTACCCCTTGTGCCGCGGGTTCCAACATTTAGTCCGGCCTCAGTCAGGGCGGCCAAAACAAGAAGTCAGCGCTCGATCCAAGTTTGAGTCCGGCCTCAGTCAGGGCGGCCAAAACAAGAAGTCAGCGCTCGATCCAAGTTTGAGTCCGACCTCCGTCAGTGCGGCCAAAGCAAGAGCTCCCCTCGTACCAATGAATTGTCCGCTCTCCATCGGCTCGGCCGGAACAGGAATCCACCGCCCAACTCAGTTGGATCTCAATTCCAAGACTTGGCAAACTTTCATACGCACCAAGCAACTTTGCCCCACCACTGCACTGCTGGGGCCCGTGCCGGGCTTCCCGTGCCGGGCTTCCGAGCAAACCGCCGGAGAACGTGACTCATCTCAACTCCCCTCTCCTGGATACCTCGGCAGAGCGAAGTTGGGGGCAATTACGTCCCTCATAAAGCTTACGTTCTACAAGCAAACCAAGTAAGAATACAGTTCGGCACAAAACAATCACAATATATTTACTCAAATAGCTAACCCGTACATTGGACTTTCCACACACTACAACAACACATTGTTTATAACCCTCTCGCAAGAAGGTACGGACCTCCCCAAACCCACGTTTCTAGCGGCGCCGCCTCTCAACCGACCAATCTCTCACATCCTTAACCACTTGCCGAATCGCCGCCTCCTTAGCTTCTTGCAGCATCGGCACAACATGCTCGTCATGATAGCGGCGGATAGAGGCTTCGATCAGTTTGCCCTCAGCGTCCCGTTTTCCTCCAATCGCCGCACCGCTAGACCCTTCTCCCTCTTCTCGATCTCCAGGGCGACCTTTAGGTCCTCTATTTGCCGCCTCTGTACCCCGATCACTGCTTCCTTGCTAGCAACTTCCGAGGCATGCTTCGACCGGATATCATCCCTCTCTCGCGTTACTTCTTGGAGCTGCTTCTCGACCATTGCTTTGGACGAATCGAAATACGCAGCCCGCCCCTTCTCCACCCCGTAGGCCGCCCTAACCCTTTCCAGCTCCGCCTCCATGTCCCTCATCTTCGCCTTGACCTCGCCAAGGTTCGCCTTCGCCGCGTCCAGTGACGCCCTGGTGACGGCCGCGGAGGTACGGCCCCGCAGGGCTAACACGTTCGCGATCATCTACATAAACCTTGAATCAGCGAGACACAAACAAATAAAGCCTGCGGGCAAGGAAAGAAAGCCGGCTTACCTGCACGACGTGCCATATAGCCGAGCCGCCCAACCGTTCCGCCCCCACACGAGTCAAAGACTCACGATCGCGCGGTAACACGCAATAATCGGCGAGGCGCGCTGTCACTCCCGCGTCCTCGAATACCGACTCGTCGCCGCTGACTCGAAAAGGAAACTTGTGGAGACGGTCACCTGGGTACGCCTCGACCTCTTCTCGGGTCCTCTTAAAACGAATAAGGGCGCCCTCGCAAGCTGGACTCGACGACACCCCCATTTCCCACGAAGGGATCCCGTAGGGCCACCTTTGAACCACAGGTGCTCGGCGAGGCGCGACCGCCGTTGGTACCCGCGGAGGGAGGGAGGGTCTGGCCCCCCCGCACGGGCGCGTCCTCATGAAAATCCTCGGCGGGCCCACCGGCGGAGATACCTTGCCCGACTGCCCCCCGTCCCGGGTGCAACCTCTCCCCACGGGGGGCCCCGCCCCCACGTTCCCGGGATCCTGCCTCGCTAGCCACCCCCTTGCCTTTCCCGCGGGGATCAGTATCCTCCGAGATCGGGGCCCCGGCCGAACCTGACACCTCCTCCGGCTCCCTCATCGCGTCTTCGCCTGCGCCTGCAAAAGGAAAAGAGAGACAATCAGGGCGAGCCTAGCCCAGAGTTTACAAAACTTCAAAGATACCTAGGGTCCAAAAGTCCTGGGCGAGCCGACTGCTCATCGTTAGACTCGCCCAATGACGGCACGCCTCGGGCAGTTCCATCAAAATCTGAGCTTTGGCAATATCCTCCCCGGTCAGCTCCGCCCCTTCATTTACAAAGGGATTCCGCGCCCCCCAATTCGACACCAGCGCCACGTCGCTTGGCACCGTCACGAAGACGAACTCCCTCATCCAATCGCCGACATCGTCAGGCACCTCGAGGATGAGTTCTCGCCCTCTCCTGGCGCAAACGCGATGATACATCCCCCACTTCCGAATCACGAAGAAATGCTGGAACAACGCCAAGGAGGGACTCAAGGAGCAAGCAAGGCACAAGACGACAAACCCCACTAACAAGCCCCAAGAACGGGGCGCTAAGGCAAATATCGGCAGCTCCAGGAAATTCAACAAATGAAACAAGCACGGATGGATCGTAAAGCGGAGCCCCAACTCGAAGGACCGGACATAGACCCCGACCTCATTATCCCCCGGTGAACTCACCGCTTCCTCCAACCCGGGAACCCGTACCTCATAGGGTTGTCGCACAAACCGCACGTGAATCTCCCTGATGTTGATCATATCCAACCTACGTCGGGGGGACTCAATGTCTCTCGGTACAACGGATCGCCATTACCGTCTTTCCCTGGGCCGCCGCACCCCCGGCTGCGATGCCCCCTCGCCCACCAACTCCTCCCCTACCCGGCTACTTCCTCCAATCTCGAAACAAGAAGCCATTGATCGGAAAGGAAGGAAATTAACTGTTATTACCTGTTGATCCCTTGAACCCGGAAGGCGATTGGAAGAAGATGACCGACGACGGAAGTGACAAATTAGCCAGCAAGCTCCAAACAGAAATATCGAATGCCGGAGGAGAATCGGAGAAAGACAAAAACTCCCGCCGACCGCCTCCCAGACCCTTTTAGCGGTAACGGTGGCCCCCGGGCCATCTCGGCCGTCAAACTTTCGCCACGCGGCGCCCATCGAGACGTCCCCGACGCCTCGGCTGGCGTGAGGGTCACCTCATCCACGTGTCGCAAACTCAATCGCAGAGACGCTTCGTTTTCCTCTGCCCCCTTTACAAATCATAATAATGACCACTAAGGCGGGAGTTCCGAAGCCGCCGCCGTCACTACCCGGTGGGTCCAAGGCCCATATTGATGGTCCGGAGTGTCGGAGGTGGTTCGCCCTCCGAGCCGAGCCGGGCTGCCGCCTCAGACTCGAAGGCCGGGGGCAATTGTTACGACCTAAAGATCGTAGGGGTCCCACCCGAATCCACCCACATGATCCACGGACTCTCCGCTTCATGAAAGGGTCGCCACCCCGAAAATCCGGGGCAATATGGAGACGGGCGCGCCTTGTAGCGTTCCCCGACCCGGTTGAGGCGAACAACCACAGCCGCCCGACCCACCGGGGGCAGCGCGCTTGGGGACGCTTGAGTAGCTAAGCCGGGCCTACTGACAGGCACAGACGTATCCTTCCGCACAGGCGGACCACAGCTCATGACCGATCGGTACAACCCGCCCGATTCCCATGAACCGCGGCGCCTAGAGTGATACGGCCCGACCTTTAGTTCGTCACCAACGACAAACGACCTAGGATAAGGACACGACTGACACATACGTCACCCGACCGACTGACGGTTAGCGCTTTCGGCCCTGACATACCGACAAAAGCACCCCTTGGCCGTTGTTGTTGGGTTTTGGCGGACCCCCAGAGCTCAGATCCGTATCCGTCCTAAGTCGGACGGACCACGGAGGCATAAAAGCGCAGTGGAAAAACCAGAAATCGAATTTTTACACTAGCTAAACTATTTAGCTAGGCTCTGGGGAGCCAGAACCTAGCCCGATCTATGCCGACTTGGAGTGGGTCTGACCACCCCAAGAAGGATCTACACTAAGCGACTAATTAAAATCTACGCTAGAAAAATGCTTAAACACATACCCGGAATCTTGGCCCTGGAGCAGGCAAGATGTTCCGCACCGTCTTGAGAAGCTCCTCGTAGTCGAGCCGCGTTGACCCGATCTCCCTGAGCCGCCTCGCACCCTCGCACCGATCCGCCCGAGCCGCTTTCGCCTCCGAGCCGATCACACGCGGTAGAAAGTTTCACTTGAGAAGAACCCGCGTCTTAGACGTCCGGATCAGATCCAAACCCCCTTCGTAGTCGTGCTAGGACTACTCCGGAGAATAGGAAAATAGAGAGAGAGAGATTAGTCGCGGATTGAGCTTGCTCTAAAAATCTGGAGCTACCCGATCGTTGACTGGTGTGTTTTTCAACGAGGAGAGTGCACCCCTATTTATATAGGGAGTGAGCACTCAACTTCTCGTTGCGGGCAATGTGGGACAATTCCCATGAAGAGAAAAATTCAATTAAGCCATTTGGCTTAATTTCAACTTTAAAGTTAGCCTTTCACAAAGTCAAACTTTAACGAATTAACTCTCCTCACATACTAAACTTCAGACACCAAACAAGCTATCAATCAGAAAAGCTTGGAATGGTGATCGCGTAGGAACTGACGGTGACGAATTTCGACTTCGTTTGACCCCTCAAACAATTGCTCAAAGTTTAGCAATTTACACAAAATGCGTAGCCGTCATTAGGGGTTTCAAAACCCTAATTTCGACTTAAGTTGCGGGCGGGCCCGCTAGACTTAGCGGGCGCGCCCGCCCAAGGGGGCAAGGGCGGGCTGCCCGCCCGCTGCTGCAGCGTGCCGTGCCCGCTGCAAGCAGCGGGCTGCGCCCGCTGTACAAGCGGGCGCTGGCCCGCTGTGCGCCACGCCCGCTGATGCAGCGGGCCGCGCCCGCTGATGCAGCGGGCGTGCGCCTGTTGCAGCCAGCGGGCGTCGCCCGTTTGGCCTTTGCACATGGGCCTTTTGGCCCAGTGGGTCTAACCCACTTCCCCTTGAACTCTTTCTGCGTTTCTGGGCTCGTTTGAGCTCCGATTTGGACGCGGTTTGAACCTGTGTTTAGACCGGGACGATCCCGTCATCCAGGTAACCCTTTCCAACAAGTTTGTTCCTACCAAATTCGTCGTAACTAATTTACAACACGTTTAGTTAAAGTTAGCATCTAATGCAACGGTGTGTCCCTATTGCTAATGCGACTAACTTTCACAACTTAACTTGTGAATATCATCAAATGACATTTCTCTCTATTCTATATTCCTATTACTAAGACACGAACACTCCTCGGTGTGAGACCCTACAGCCTGACCTTACTACAGGTTGGGGCTCGAAACCCCTAGACGACGGTCACTACGAGCAGTAGCTGTCGTCCCTGTTTCAGAGTCATCATAACGTGATCGACCCTTTGACAAAAGTGTCATAGGGTTTGCATTGGCTGTGTCAGTGATGAATTCTGTTAGCTAAAATCCCTTCGTCAAGACTGTGTTATTGTTGGCCTAGGGTATGGTTTTCTGTCAACCCTATTTAGACAACATTGGTCAGTATACGGCGGTCTTTATTGTATACACGTTGTACAACTTGCAACGTACCCCGGCCGAGGATTAACATAAAGACCGTACTGAGCCTATAACACTAACTTCCCTTTAATGGAAGTGACGAATCCCATCTTAGTCACTTACTCACCTAGAGAGCTTCAGGTGCAACCCAACCTAAGATCTTTCATCAGGACTGGTCCTCGAAGCTAGATCATGGGTCTAAGCTACACCGTCCGCTCACAGGTTGGTACAGATGACTTCAGGTCTTAAGGATCAACTAACCTATCATCACCCTAGAGTTATTAAAGACAGATCATTAAATTTTAACCATTTAATAACTCTAACTTGGTCGTTCAGTGAACTCATTCTCCAATGAGCACCTGTGTCTCGTCTCCGACTTCACCAAGTCGAATGACTATGAGATCATCATTACCCGAAGGTAAGACGAAGACACAGTGATCTATCCGATGTGTCGATATCCAGTTCTCGACACATCTACGATCACGAACCGTTTTAGACTTACGTTTCTATTCGGTCTCTTACTTACTCATAATCGAGATCTCATCTAGATATGTAAGGACCTAACTATAAGTCTATGGATATTATCTAAGTATATTAATACAAATGATTTTATACTTAGAATAATACGTACCATATCGGTATGAACAAGACGTGTAATCAAGATAAATTGCCTTATGGGCATATATCTTCCTACATCTCCCACTTGCACTTAGGCTATTTATCTCGGTATCTCATACCGTTATAGCATATCAGTCACTTTGACATTTGATATGGCAAACCTAAGAATGGTTCTACTAATAAGTATCTACAACGAATTTGAATGGATTGAAATTGCAACTCTTGATCACACATGGTTAATCCTTTGGAAAAATGATCTGAATCAATTTTTCTAACTTCGAATTTTCCAAAATAGTATTGGAGTCTTTAAACCGAAATGCGAAAATATAGACAAGAAAATGGTTACGAGTTAGCAATTATAATTACAACCATTAGACTCCGAAATCTACAAGAAATTTGACTCAATCGAAAAGTGAGAAATTTTAAGTACATACGTAGCGGGTTTAAAACAAAATTTAAACTTAGCGAAAACTTTAATAAGGGAAATAGAAAAACAACTTTTTAAAAGAAATTAAGCCTTGCAAACGGGGACATTCGAAGGATCAATGATTATCGAAACATGGCGGTCATGGGAATCGAGGCAAGGGGTTTGGTCGGATGATCAAAGCATAAATACGCCTAGGTTATGACTTAGGAAAATCTATGAAAACTCTTACGGTCAACCAACTAAAGATTATGGAACTAAGCGCTAAGACTTCCATAAGGGCTAGACAGCGATGAAATGAGTTCAGCTTGGTCCGAAACCGATGAACCCAAGCGAGAGACCAAAGAATTATAGAAGTCTATCCTAGTCAAAGCTAGACAGGAACCACTAAGGTAACTCTTAAGGCTATCAAATCAATCACTAACATGGAGTCTACTAACAATCAAGGATCCCTAACTAGCAAGCACAAACTTCTAACTAAGTCTCACTATGGTTCTGATCTAATGGATTTCCTACCAAGCTAGGACAGATGCTCTAACACGCCTACCAGCCACCTAAGACACAGGAACGCTAAGAACCTAGACTCGGGCTTATAACTTGGACGTTCTAATTTATTTAATGGACATTCTATAATTATTATTGTTGTTCCGATAGTTCGCATTTGCAAATGGACCTGCATGGGCCACCACTAAAACCTGTCACGCCCCGCTTCCCAAAAATGTGGAGGCGAGACGTGAGAAGGTCCGCACAAACTTGAAGCTGTGAAGCTCCAAGTCTGATAAGCGTATAGAAACACTTATTATGGCAAGTCCTTGCAAAACGAAACGAAACAACAATGATAATAAAGAAATGAGACGACATTTTATTGAATCTCGAAATGTCCATAAACAAATTACAATATCGCAGAAAAGCCACCAGACTAAAGGAAAAAGAGTCTAAGGCCCAAACATGGCCAACAAAGAATAACATACATACAAGGGTGCCACGCACCGACGACTAACAGCAAACCTAAACAAAGAAGTGAACACGAGCGGTCTTCAAGACAGGCCCCTGGTGTCCACTCACCAGCACAGCAAACATCAGCATCAGCAACACCATATTCCCTGCAACAAAACTCTGGCTCTGTGTCTAATATGTGTCACCCAAAAGAGAGAGGGGCACATGTCAGCAAGTCTGGAAAGACTTGTGCAAGGAAACTGAAAATGAGGCATCTAGCAACCTAGCAGTTTAGTATGCATGACATGGCAGTTATAACATGAGTGCACAATTAAAACATGGCAAGACAATTTTGTACAAGGGAACAATTTATCGGGACAAGACAAGATTAGCCAAGCTACTATCAATTCAACCAATTCACATTTTGTAGGTGTTTACGCCATTCGCTGAATGGCATAGCATTTCAGACCGATCGGCACCAAACACTACTCGGTACCCACACGATATGGAGCCTGGGGTCCCTGCACATTGAGCTCATCTAGTGAGCCTAGGGTTGCCCCGCACATTGAGCTCGCATTCTTAGTTCACAATTCAATATATCGAGCGTTGGGGTTTCCAACTCATTATGCTCGCTTCTGGTCACGAGCCAGGAACACAAGTATGGCGTAGGGAACACCTAGCCGGAACACGCAATTCGGGCATTGGCTATCAACCAACACATGGCCCGCTTCTGGAACACGAGCCAGGAACACAACATTGTAGCGAAGCTACGCAATCACAGCAATACCTAAAGAATGCGAGGTCATGACAATTTATTTGCGTACCGTTAATTAAATTAAACGTGACAGGCGAAATGCAATGACATGAACATATTCGCGTACCGTTAATTGAAAGTAAACGTGACATGGTAATTGTGCAACATGCTAAAAGTCGGAATTAGCTTCGTTGTCAAGCTAATTCCCCAATTTGCGCCTAGGCGAGTATCATTTCGTCGCCTAGCCTCTTTTACGCCTATAACAAGAAAATGGCCTAAAACATGGCCTAAACCCTAAGTGGCAAGTTTCACTTGCCTAGCACCGGGGATGACGACTACTTCGTCACACGGACGCCAATCTACAGGGAAATCGCTGTTTTGGGGGAACAATCATCAAACAACATGAAATTTATATTAGGGTTTCATAAAAATACGAATAAGTTATAAAAACAACGGTAGAACGATTTCTTACCGAGAGAAGGCGGAAGAAACACTCCGGGGAACCCTAGGATCAGATCTGGAGAAGATTGGAGAAGTTTGGGGAAACTAGGGTTTAGGGGGATTTGGGGATTTTGATGGGTTTGATGAGATTTTGGGGAAGATGAGAGGTAGATAGAGTGAATGGATGGATTGGATGATGGATTTAGGGCTTGGAATGGAGAAATGGAGCTTGGAGGAAGATGGGGGCTGAAGGGGGAAGTTTTTAGGGTTTTGGGTCGTGTTGGAGAAGAAGAAGTCGAATGGGTTGGGTTTAAATAGGCTAGGCTGGCGGCTGCCCAGAAATTAGGGTTTTAACACTGGTTAGTCGGTCAAAGAGCAACCACTAACCGACTAGTTTGGCAACTAGTCGATCGGTCGACCAACGCAGACCGACTAAGTGCAAACAGTAACTCCTGAATGAAAATAGGATTTAGAGTTAGTCGGTCCATGAACAAGTACTGACCGACTAGTTTTGAATCTAGTCAGTCGATGAATGTTCTTAGACCGACTAAGAGTAAACAGTAACTCCTGAATTATTGATTGAATGAACTAGTCGGTTCCAGTTGATTTCCTGACCGACTAAATTGGAATCTAGTCGGTCGGTTGATCTTCTTGAACCAACTAACGTGCACGAAAAGTTCCGATTCGAAGCGCGAAGCTTCGGGAAGATTTCCATGGCTTCTAGGATCGATTTATACTCTAAGATATGATCGATATGAAGCTCGTCACGAGTGACTTACTCCGAATTCATTGATTCTAAGGAAGAACCTAGAAGATCACATCAAAAGGAACGAAAACGAAAGCTAGGAATTCTCAACGAGATAAATGAAAGCGAGAACTATGGAAATGGAAACCACACAAGGAGAGAACCCACCATCACAAGCAAAACACACTGATAATCCAATCATACAAAAACCAGTCGTTACATCTCTTCAACATAATAACTAAATCATATTTAGATTTATGTGCAAAAATAACCATTTGGTAAGTGCCTCAGATGGAATGTACAAGTGTTAGATTCGGTTTGACGAATGAGTCAAGTCAAGATCGTTTTAAGGAAACTTGACATTGACTCGTTCAATCAAAACATACTACACTGTACTTATTCCTTTAACCACATTTACTATTAACTCTTTTAATAACTAAATGCAGGTAATCAAGAATTAATCTTGATATGCGTATTATTGTGATCGCACACAATTTATACGCCCCCTGGAACCTACACTTAACTACTGATTGACTTCTAGCATTTAGTCAGCTCCAAAATCAATATTATCGAAGCAATACACCATTATTCGAAAATATACGCAACCATCACAGAAAAGCCACATCCACAGAAATTTAAGCCAATTCAATTTCAATTGCAACAAACGAGACATCCATTCCAAAACAACGGGTTCATTAAAAGAACCTTAATTTGTTTATCAAAAATAAACCTTGAGTGCAAAGCACTCATTCATTGTTTTCGATCCTTAAAGATGATACATTTTATTCAAATAAGAAAAATATCATCTCCATCACGATCAGCGTCTCCAGAAGTCTTTGAGCGGTCCCAGCAGCAACTGTTGCTTTGATTGCCGACCGATCTACGTGCTTCTCCAATCTCCAGTTCTTATCAGCCACCTGTATACAGTACACAGATGTCTATAAGTATCTCATACTATATGAATGGAAATAATTGCATTTAATTGAATTTTAATTTGTACCTGAGGTAGAGGCATCAGTATGCCCCTTCTTCTTCTCTGCAAGATAGATCTTGCAGTTCCTCTTCCAGTGGCCAATCTTGTGGCAATGGAAGCACTCAGATTTCGACGGGGCCCCTTTGTTCTTCTTCTTCCCATTCTTAGCCTTCGCAGGTTGTGGGACCTGCCTGTTCTTTCCTTTGCCTTTCGGCTGGTCGGAAGTAGCAGAGCCAACAACCAGTGCAGTCGGCTTCTTCTCAATCTCCTCAAATTGCCGGAGCATATTGAGGAGACCAGGAAGATCCGTCTCAAGGCTGTTCATTATAAAGCCAGTTATAAAGGGCTTGAACTCGGGAGTTAAAGACTTTAGGATAATGTCTGTGGACATCTCATTGTCCAGGACAAATCCTAACTGGGCGGCGTCCTCTACGTACCCGATCATCTTGATAACATGATCTTGTACGGGTCCTGTCGTCATCTTCGTGCCCCAGAGGTTGCTAGTAGCTTCGAACTTGGCAGCTCTGGATCGCTTGCCATACAACTCTTGTGCATTAAGGAGTATGCTCAGAACATCCATATGTTCATGCTTCCTTTGCAGTTCGTTGGTCATCGAAGCTAGAGTAAGGCATCTTGCCTTCTCTGCATCCCTCTGGTACAACTTGAAGGCTTCTTTCTCTTCGTGGGTCGAATCCTCATCGGGCTTATCCGGAGCGTCCTCGAACAATATGTATCCAATCCCAGCTAGGGAAAGGACCAACTTAATGTTCCTAAGCCAGTCTTTGTAGTTGGTTCCATCCAGCACGTTCTTTTCTACCATGTATTTTAGACCTGAGTCCATTCTGCATTTTATAGATACTTTAGTTAGTATATGTTCGTAGTATAGTTTTAATGGTTTTAATAAAACTATATTCTCCCACTAAATTTATTTAAAGCCATAATAATAAACAATTTATTATAAAATAATATTTGTGAGAGAGGGATCCGACTACCCTGAGTCTGACAACCTTGAGTGTATCTCAACAAGTTGTCCGACTCTGCAGTCGGTAGACGAACTCGTCGTCAATCATATTTACTATGATTCCCTATCGATTTTTACCCCTAGTCATTTGTGATCTTGAGTGTGCTCAACCGGATCACAATGGCTAGCCTAGTCGGACCCTTGTTTTCGTGTCTAGCCTGACTTGCCCCTTTGCTCGGTGTATGCACGACGTGCCGGTTTGGGTCGGGTCTTAGACTACATTCTTGGTTAGACTTACGCCGAAGCTCGAGGGATGAGACAACGGTTTCAGTCAGGTTAAGATGTCAATCAAGAAATCGGTTTCTATAAGATTGACATGTCACGGTTTGAGTGTAGCTCAACAACCGGAACATGTTTCTTACAGTTGCCAACTCCTAAAACAAGGAGGGCTACGATTTATCTTGAACAAGATTATTATCGTATTGACTTAGGTATAGTCGATGGACTTATATAGTCATGAATCGACTCCTTGCGGTCCAGCGGACGCGGCCAGGGAATTGACTAAGCCAGGACCACTTGTTACCCAGTCTAGCTAGGTTGGTCCAAAAACTTTAGCCAAGCACATTGACCGACATCATGATCCATTGAAGGAGTTGTCATCAATCTTATGTTTTCCAAACAACTAAATGGCTTTTAATTAAGAGAACTAGTTAATCCCTATCAACTAGTTGATCCTAAAAATTCAAAATTTTTTAGATTGGTTGAACATCTTTTATTAAGTCCTTATCAACTATAAGGTTCTACGTTCAACTTACTACCCCAATCTAATTAGGATTTTAATAAAACAATTCAACATCGTCTTTTATGAAAATCATTTAATTGAACGTTTTAATGAAATGATTTACAAAACAAAAGGACTACCCTAATCTGGTATTAGGTTCGATGTTGTTTTGTTTTATCAAACATATCATGTCACTATCATGTTTTAATGGCTAACCTAACAAGGTTTGTGAATACATTATTCAACATGAAATGAAGCAACTAACTTTATCCGCATAAAAGAAAGTTTCATTTTTAGTGACATATAAAAGGTATTTGCAAGTTTAAAAATTATCTATATAATACAAACATGCAAATCTAAATTTTAACACTTAAAATTAAAGATTAAAATTTTAAGGCCTTCATAAAAAAAAATTTTATCGCATAAAACTAGGTCGTACAAAATTATCTAATAATTTTAAACCTAGGCCTTTAAAAAAAATTTTAACCTTGTTTCTAAAATTAAAATGGCACAAAATAATTTTAGAAACATATATGTAACAAAAAGAAAATAATTTATGTTTCATCTCATGAAATAAAATCATTTCTATACTTACATATTTTTAAAAATAATTTTAAAACTCTTTTAAAACTTTTAGAAACCTTTTAGAAGCTTTCAAATAAAGTTTTAAAGATCTCTAACTTTATGTAACTAAAGAAAAATTCTTAAATTTTAAAAATAAAATTTTTCTAAAGTTTACATAAACTTTAAACACTCTTTTAAAATTTTTAATGTCTCATAAAATTTTATAAAGTATTTAAAATAAAGGAGACTACTTTTAGATTTATCGCATAAAAATAATTTGTCCCAAAATTAAAATAAATTTCCGTGTTGCAAAAAAAAAAAATTTTTGAAACACAAAAATATTTTCAAAACTAATTTAACATAAAGCTAAATAGTTTTGCATATGAAAGCTAAGCAATTTTAACGATTAAAAAGTCGCTATAGTAGATCTATAGCATAACCTGGGCTCTAATACCACTGTTGGGTTTTGGCGGACCCCCAGAGCTCAGATCCGTATCCGTCCTAAGTCGGACGGACCACGGAGGCACAAAAGCGCAGCGGAAAAACCAGAAATCGAATTTCTACACTAGCTAAACTATTTAGCTAGGCTCTGGAGAGCCAGAACCTAGCCCGATCTATGCCGACTTGGAGTGGGTCTGACCACCCCAAGAAGGATCTACACTAAGCGACTAATTAAAATCTACGCTAGAAAAATGCTTAAACACATACCCGGAATCTTGGCCCTGGAGCAGGCAAGATGTTCCGCACCGTCTTGAGAAGCTCCTCGTAGTCGAGCCGCGTTGACCCGATCTCCCTGAGCCGCCTCGCACCCTCGCACCGATCCGCCCGAGCCGCTTTCGCCTCCGAGCCGATCACACGCGGTAAAAAGTTTCACTTGAGAAGAACCCGCGTCTTAGACGTCCGGATCAGATCCAAACCCCCTTCGTAGTCGTGCTAGGACTACTCCGGAGAATAGGAAAATAGAGAGAGAGAGAGAGAGAGATTAGTCGCAGATCGAGATTGCTCTAAAAATCTGGAGCTACCCGATCGTTGACTGGTGTGTTTTTCAACAAGGAGAGTGCACCCCTATTTATATAGGGAGTGAGCACTCAACTTCTCGTTGCAGGCAATGTGGGACAATTCCCATGAAGAGAAAAATTCAATTAAGCCATTTGGCTTAATTTCAACTTTAAAGTTAGCCTTTCACAAAGTCAAACTTTAACGAATTAATTCTCCTCACATACTAAACTTCATACACCAAACAAGCTATCAATCAGAAAAGCTTGGAATGGTGATCGCGTAGGAACTGACGGTGACGAATTTCGACTTCGTTTGACCCCTCAAACAATTGCTCAAAGTTTAGCAATTTACACAAAATGCGTAGCCGTCATTAGGGGTTTCAAAACCCTAATTTCGACTTAAGTTGCGGGCGGGCCCGCTAGACTTAGCGGGCGCGCCCGCCCAAGGGGGCAAGGGCGGGCTGCCCGCCCGCTGCTGCAGCGGGCGGGCGCCCGCTGTAAGCAGCGGGCCGCGCCCGCTGTACAAGCGGGCGCTGGCCCGCTGTGCAGCGTGCCGCGCCCGCTTGCAGCGGGCGCGGGCCCGCTGCATCAGCGTGCCGCGCCCGCTGATGCAGCGGGCGCCCGACCGCTGCCCACAGCGGGCCACGCCCGCTGCTGCAGCGGGCCGCGCCCGCTGCTGCAACGGGCGTGCGCCCGTTGCAGCCAGCGGGCGTCGCTCGTTTGGCCTTTGCACATGGGCCTTTTGGTCTAGTGGGTCTAACCCACTTCCCCTTGAACTCTTTCTGCGTTTCTGGGCTCGTTTGAGCTCCGATTTGGACGCGGTTTGAACCTGTGTTTAGACCGGGACGATCCCGTCATCCAGGTAACCCTTTCCAACAAGTTTGTGTTGGGGTTTTGGCGGACCCCCAGAGCTCGGATCCGTATCCGTCCTAAGTTGGACGGACCACGGAGGCACAAAAATCGCAGCGGAAAAACAGAAATCAAAATTTCTAGACTAGCTAAACTATTTAGCTAGGCTCTGGGGAACCAGAACCCAGCCCGATCTATGCCGACTTGGAGTGGGTCTGACCACTCCAAGAAGGATCTACACTAAGCGACTAATTAAAATTACGCTAAAAACGCTTAACCACATACCCGGAATCTTGGCCCTGGAGCAGGCAAGATGTACCGCACCGTCTTGAGAAGCTCCTCGTAGCCGAGCCGCGTTGACCCGATCTCCCTGAGCCGCCTCGCACCCTCGCACCGATCCACCCGAGCCGCTTTCGCCTCCGAGCCGATCACACGCGGTAGAAAGTTTCACTTGAGAAGAAACCCGCGTCTTAGACGTCTGGATCAGATCCAAACCCCCTTCGTAGTTATGCTAGGACTACTCCGGAGAATAGGAAAGTAGAGAGAGAGATTTAGTCGCGGACCGAGCTTGCTCAATAATTTGGAGCTACCCGATCGTTGACTGGTGTGTTTTTCAACGAGGAGAGTGCACCCCTATTTATATAGGGAGTGAGCACTCAACTTCTCGTTGCAGGCAATGTGGGACAATCCCCATGAAGAGAAAAACAAATTAAGTCATTTGGCTTAATTTCAACTTTAAAGTTAGCCTTTCACAAATTCAAACTTTAACGAATTAATTCTCCTCATATACTAAACTTCAGACACCAAACAAGCTATCAATCAGAAAAGCTTGGAATGGTGAACGCGTAGGAACTGACGGTGACGAATTTCGACTTCGTTTGACCCCTCAAACAATTGCTCAAAGTTTAGCAATTTACACAAAATTCGTAGCCGTCATTAGGGTTTACAAAAAACCTAATTTGACTTAAGTTGAGGGCGCGCCCGCTAGACTTAGCGGGCGCGCCCGCCCAAGGGGGCAAGGGCGGGCCGCCCGCCCAAGGGGGCAAGGGCGGGCCGCCCGCCCAAGGGGGCAAGGGCGGGCCGCCCGCCCGCTGATGCAGCGGGCGGGCGCCCGCTGATGCAGCGGGCGGGCGCCCGCTGATGCAGCGGGCGGGCGCCCGCTGCTGCAGCGGGCAGCGCCCGCTACACAAGCGGGCGCGGGCCCGCTGTGCAGCGGGCGGCGCCCGCTTGCAGCGGGCAGCGCCCGCTACACAAGCGGGCGCGGGCCCGCTGTGCAGCGGGCGGCGCCCGCTGCATGCAGCGGGCGCTGCCCCGCTGCATGCAGCGGGCCGTGCCCGCTGCATCAGCGGGCGCTGGCCCGCTGCATCAGCGGGCGCTGGCCCGCTGTGCAGCGGGCCACGCCCGCTGATGCAGCGGGCGCCCGCTGCACACAGCGGGCCACGCCCGCTGATGCAGCGGGCGCCCGCTGCACACAGCGGGCCACGCCCGCTGTTGCAGCGGGCCGCGCCCGTTTTGCCCTTGCACATGGGCCTCTTGGCCCGGTGGGTCTAACCCACTTCCCCTTGAACTCTTTCTGCGTTTCTGGGCTCGTTTGAGCTCCGATTTGGACACGGTTTGAACCTGTGTTTAGACCGGGACGATCCCGTCATCCAGGTAACCGTTTCCAACAAGTTTGTTCCTACTAAATTCGTCGTAACTAATTTACAACACGTTTAGTTAAAGTTAGCATCTAATGCAACGTTATGTCCCTATTGCTATTGCGACTAACTTTCACAACTTAACTTGTGAATATCATCAAATGACATTTCTCTCTATTCTATATTCCTATTACTAAGACACGAGTACTACTCGGTGTGAGACCCTACAGCCTGACCTTACTACAGGTTGGGGCTCGAAACCCCTAGACGACGGTCACTACGAGCAGTAGCTGTCGTCCCTGTTTCAGAGTCATCATAACGTGATCGACCCTTTGACAAAAAGTGTCATAGGGTTTGCATTGGCCGTGTCAGTGATGAATTCCGTTAGCTAAAATCCCTTCGTCAAGACTGTGTTTGATGTTGGCCTAGGGTATGGTTTTCTGTCAACCCTATTAGACAACATTGGTCAGTATACGGCGGTCTTTATTGTATACACGTTGTACAACTTGCAACGTACCCCGGCCGAGGATTAACATAAAGACCGTACTGAGCATATAACACTAACTTCCCTTTAATGGAAGTGACGAATCCCATCTTAGTCACTTACTTACCTAGAGAGCTTCTGGTGCAACCCAACCTAAGATCTTTCATCAGGACTGGTCCTCGAAGCTAGATCATGGATCTAAGCTACACCGTCCGTTCACAGGTTTATACAGATGACTTCAGGTCTTAAGGATCAACTAACCTATCAACACCCTAGAGTTATTAAAGACAGATCATTAAAGTTAACCATTTAATAACTCTAACTTGGTCGTTCAGTGAACTCATTCTCTAATGAGCACCTGTGTCTCGTCTCCGACTTCAGCAAGTCGAATGACTATGAGATCATCATTACCCGAAGGTAAGACGAAGACACGGTGATCTATCCGATGTGTCGATATCCAGTTCTCGACACATCTACGATCACGAACCGTTTTCGACTTACGTTTCTATTCGGTCTCTTACTTACTCATAATCGAGATCTCATCTAGATGTGTAAGGACCCAACTCTAAGTCTATGGATATTATCTAAGTATATTAATACAAATGATTTATACTTAGAATAATACGTACCATATACGGTATGAACAAGACGTATAATCAAGATAAATTGCCTTATGGGCACATATCTTCCTACATCTCCCACTTGCACTTAGGCTATTTATCTCGGTATCTCATGCCGTTATAGCATATCAGTCACTTTGACATTTGATATGGCAAAACCTAAGAGTGGTTCTACTAATAAGTATCTACAACGAATTTTAATGGATTGAAATTACATCTCTTGATCACACAGGGTTGATCCTTTGGAAAAATGATCTGGATCAATTTTCCTAACTTTGTATAGCTAACAGTTGGCTTATACGATTTAGATGTGGGGTCTAACATTTCCGTAAGTCAGTTCTAGCTCACTTCACTTTATTGTGTCAATATGTCAATTACATATTTGACACCCTAAGTCTCTATATATATACTATTAAATCAAAACAATTTTGGCTTAATGATTTATATAGAAGATTCATTAAAGTGAAAAATCCTTTTTACTTAGTCCGAAAAACGGAACTAAGTATATTCATACGCTCCCACTGACTTTAAGAATTACCTGGTCAAATTTCTTCAACATAATATCTAAATCATATTTAGATTTATGAGCAAAAATAACCATTTGGTAAGTGCCTTAGATGGAATGTACAAGTGTCAGATTCGGTTTGACGAATTAAGTCAAGATCATTTTAAGGAATCTTGACATTGACTCGTTCAATCAAAACGTTCTACACTGTACAAATTCCTTTAACCACATTTAGTATTAACTCTTTTAATAACTAAATGCAGATGATCAAGAATTAATCTTGATGTGCGTATTATTATGATCGCACACAATTTATACGTCCCCTGGAACCTACACTTAACTACTGATTGACTTCTAGCTTTTAGTCAGCTCCAAAATCAATATTATCGAAGCAATACACCATTATTCGAAAATATACGCAACCATCACAGAAAAGCCACATCCATAGAATTTGAGCCAATTCAATTTCAATTGCAACAAACGAGACATCCATTCCAAAACAACGGGTTCATAAAAGGAACCTTAATTAGTTTATCAAAAATAAACCTTGGGTGCAAAGCACTCATTCATTGTTTTCGATCCTTAAAGATGATACATTTTATTCAAATAAGAAAAATATCATCTCCATCACGATCAGCGTCTCCAGAAGTCTTTGAGCGGTCCCAGCAGCAACTGTTGCTTTAATTACCGACCGATCTCCGTACTTCTCCAATCTCCAGTTCTTATCAGCCACCTGTATACAGTACACAGATGTCTATAAGTTTCTCATACTATATGAATGGAAACAATTGCATTTAATTGAATTTTAATTTGTACCTGAGGTAGAGGCATCAGTATGTCCCTTCTTCTTCTCTGCAAGATAGATCTTGCAGTTCCTCTTCCAGTGGCCAATCTTGTGGCAATGGAAGCACTCAGATTTCGACGGGGCCCCTTTGTTCTTCTTCTTCCCATTCTTAGCCTTCGCAGGTTGTGGGACCTGCCTCTTCTTTCCGTTGCCTTTCGGCTGGTCGGAAGTAGCAGAGCCAACAACCAGTGCAGCCGGCTTCTTATGAATCTCCTCAAACTGTCGGAGCATATTGAGGAGACCCGGAAGATCCGTCTCAAGGCTGTTCATTATAAAGCCAGTTATAAAAGGCTTAAAATCGGGAGTCAAAGACTTTAGGATAATGTCCGTGGACATCTCATTGTCCAGGACAAATCCTAACTGGGCGGCGTCCTCCACGTACCCGATCATCTTGATAACATGATCTTGTACGGGTTCCGTCCCCATCTTGGTGCCCCAGAGGTTGCTAGTGGCCTCGAACTTGGCAGCTCTTGATCGCTTGCCATACAACTCTTGTGCGTTGAGGAGCATGCTTTGAACATCCATATGTTCATGCTTCCTCTGCAACTCGTTGGTCATCGAAGCCAGAGTAAGGCACCTGGCCTTCTCTGCATCCCTCTGGTACAATTTGTAGGCTTCCTTTTCCTCGTGGGTCGAATCTTCATCCGGCTTATCTGGAGCGTCCTCGAACAGTACGTATCCTATTCCGGCTAGGGAAAGGACCAACTTGATGTTCCTAAGCCAGTCTTTGTAGTTCGTTCCATCCAGCACGTTCTTCTCAACCATGTATCTAAGTCCCGAATCCATTCTGTATTTTATAGATGCTATAGTTAGTAAATGTTCGTAGTATAGTTTTAATGGTTTTAATAAAACTATATTCTCCCACTAAATTTATTTAAAGCCATAATAATAAACAATTTATTATAAAATAATATTTGTGAGAGATGGATCCGACTACCCTGAGTCTGACAACCTTGAGTGTATCTCAACAAGTTGTCCGACTCTGCAGTCGGTAGACGAACTCGTCGTCAATCATATTTACTATGATTCCCTATCGATTTTTACCCCTAGTCATTTGTGATCATGAGTGTGCTCAACCGGATCACAATGGCTAGCCTAGTCGGACCCTTGTTTTCGTGTCTAGCCTGACTTGCCCCTTTGCTCGGTGTATGCACGACGCGCCGGTTTGGGTCAGGTCTTGGACTACATTCTTGGTTAGACTTACGCCGAAGCTCGAGGGATGAGACAACGGTTTTAGTCAGGTTAAGATGTCAATCAAGAAATCGGTTTCTATAAGATTGACATGTCACGGCTTGAGTGTAGCTCAACAACCGGAACATGTTTCTTACAGTTGCCAACTCCTAAAACAAGGAGGGCTACGATTTATCTTGAACAAGATTATTATCGTATTGACTTAGGTATAGTCGATGGACTTACATAGTCATGAATCGACTCCTTGCGGTCCAGCGGACGCGGCCAGGGAATTGACTAAGCCAGGACCACTTGTTACCCAGTCTAGCTAGGTTGGTCCAAAAACTTTAGCCAAGCACATTGACCGACATCATGATCCATTGAAGGAGTTGTCATCAATCTTATGTTTTCCAAACAACTAAATGGCTTTTAATAAAAACAACTAGTTAATCCTTATCAACTAGTGGATCCTAAAATTCAAAATTTTTCAGATTGGTTGAACATCTTTTATTAAGTCCTTATCAACTATAAGGTTCTACGTTCAACTTACTACCCCAATCTAATTAGGATTTATAAAACAATTCAACATTTTGTCTTTTATGAAAATCATTAATTAAACGATTTAATGAAATGATTTACAAACAAGGGGACTACCCTAATCTGGTATTAGGTTCGATGTTGTTTTGTTTTATCAAACGTAGCATGTCACTATCATGTTTTAATGGCTAACCTAACAAGGTTTGTGTATACATTATACAAATACAACATGAAATGAAAACTAACTTTATCCGCATAAAAGAAAGTTTCATTTTAAGTGACATATAAAAGGTATTTGCAAGTTTAAAAAATTATCTATATAATACAAACATGCAAATCTAAATTTTAACACTTAAAATTAAAGATTAAAATTTTAAAGCCTTTCACAAAAAATTTTATCGCATAAAACTAAGTCGTACAAAATTATCTAATAATTTTAAACCTAGGCCTTTAAAAATTTTTAACCTTATTTCTAAAATTAAAATATCACATAAAAATTTTAGAAACAACTATGTAATAAAAGAAATTAATTTATGTTTCATCTCATGAAAATAAAACATTTCTATTATTAAAATGATTTTAAAACTCTTTTAAAACTTTTAGAAATCCTTTTATAAGCTTTCAAATAAAGTTTAAAGATTTCTAACTTTTATGTAACTAAAGAAAAAATTCTTAAATTTCAAAAATAAAACTTTTCTATAGTTTACATAAACTTTAAACACCCTTAAAAAATTTTTATGTCTCATAAAAATTTAATAAAGTATTTAAAATAAAAGAGACTACCTTTAGAATTATCGCATAAAAATAATTGTCCCAAAAATTAAAACAAATTTCCGTGTTGCAAAATTAATTTTTGAAACACAAAATTATTTTCAAAACTAATTTAACATAAAAAAGTTTTGCGTATTAAAGCTAAGCATTTTTAACTATTTAAAAAAGTCGCTATAGTAGATCTATAGCATAACCTGGCTCTGATACCACTGTTGGGGTTTTGGCGGACCCCCAGAGCTCGGATCCGTATCCGTCCTAAGTTGGACGGACCACGGAGGCACAAAAATCGCAGCGGAAAAACAGAAATCAAAATTTCTAGACTAGCTAAACTATTTAGCTAGGCTCTGGGGAACCAGAACCCAGCCCGATCTATGCCGACTTGGAGTGGGTCTGACCACTCCAAGAAGGATCTACACTAAGCGACTAATTAAAATTACGCTAAAAACGCTTAACCACATACCCGGAATCTTGGCCCTGGAGCAGGCAAGATGTACCGCACCGTCTTGAGAAGCTCCTCGTAGCCGAGCCGCGTTGACCCGATCTCCCTGAGCCGCCTCGCACCCTCGCACCGATCCACCCGAGCCGCTTTCGCCTCCGAGCCGATCACACGCGGTAGAAAGTTTCACTTGAGAAGAAACCCGCGTCTTAGACGTCCGGATCAGATCCAAACCCCCTTCGTAGTCGTGCTAGGACTACTCCGGAGAATAGGAAAGTAGAGAGAGATTTAGTCGCGGACCGAGCTTGCTCAATAATTTGGAGCTACCCGATCGTTGACTGGTGTGTTTTTCAACGAGGAGAGTGAACCCCTATTTATATAGGGAGTGAGCACTCAACTTCTCGTTGCAGGCAATGTGGGACAATCCCCATGAAGAGAAAAACAAATTAAGTCATTTGGCTTAATTTCAACTTTAAAGTTAGCCTTTCACAAAGTCAAACTTTAACGAATTAATTCTCCTCATATACTAAACTTCAGACACCAAACAAGCTATCAATCAGAAAAGCTTGGAATGGTGAACGCGTAGGAACTGACGGTGACGAATTTAGACTTCGTTTGACCCCTCAAACAATTGCTCAAAGTTTAGCAATTTACACAAAATTCGTAGCCGTCATTAGGGTTTACAAAAAACCTAATTTGACTTAAGTTGAGGGCGCGCCCGCTAGACTTAGCGGGCGCGCCCGCCCAAGGGGGCAAGGGCGGGCCGCCCGCTGCTGCAACGGGCTGCGCCCGCTGCACAAGCGGGCGCGGGCCCGCTGTGCAGCGGGCTGCGCCCGCTTGCAGCGGGCGCTGGCCCGCTGCATGCAGCGGGCCGTGCCCGCTGCATCAGCGGGCCGTGCCCGCTGCATCAGCGGGCGCTGGCCCGCTGTGCAGCGGGCCACGCCCGCTAATGCAGCGGGCGCCCGCTGCACACAGCGGGCCATGCCCGCTGCTGCAGCGGGCCGCGCCCGTTTTGCCCTTGCACATGGGCCTCTTGGCCCGGTGGGTCTAACCCACTTCCCCTTGAACTCTTTCTGCGTTTCTGGGCTCGTTTGAGCTCCGATTTGGACACGGTTTGAACCTGTGTTTAGACCGGGACGATCCCGTCATCCAGGTAACCCTTTCCAACAAGTTTGTTCCTACTAAATTCGTCGTAACTAATTTACAACACGTTTAGTTAAAGTTAGCATCTAATGCAACGTTATGTCCCTATTGCTATTGCGACTAACTTTCACAACTTAACTTGTGAATATCATCAAATGACATTTCTCTCTATTCTATATTCCTATTACTAAGACACGAGTACTACTCGGTGTGAGACCCTACAGCCTGACCTTACTACAGGTTGGGGCTCGAAACCCCTAGACGACGGTCACTACGAGCAGTAGCTGTCGTCCCTGTTTCAGAGTCATCATAACGTGATCGACCCTTTGACAAAAAGTGTCATAGGGTTTGCATTGGCCGTGTCAGTGATGAATTCCGTTAGCTAAAATCCCTTCGTCAAGACTGTGTTTGATGTTGGCCTAGGGTATGGTTTTCTGTCAACCCTATTAGACAACATTGGTCAGTATACGGCGGTCTTTATTGTATACACGTTGTACAACTTGCAACGTACCCCGGCCGAGGATTAACATAAAGACCGTACTGAGCCTATAACACTAACTTCCCTTTAATGGAAGTGACGAATCCCATCTTAGTCACTTACTTACCTAGAGAGCTTCTGGTGCAACCCAACCTAAGATCTTTCATCAGGACTGGTCCTCGAAGCAAGATCATGGGTCTAAGCTACACCGTCCGTTCACAGGTTTATACAGATGACTTCAGGTCTTAAGGATCAACTAACCTATCAACACCCTAGAGTTATTAAAGACAGATCATTAAAGTTAACCATTTAATAACTCTAACTTGGTCGTTCAGTGAACTCATTCTCTAATGAGCACCTGTGTCTCGTCTCCGACTTCAGCAAGTCGAATGACTATGAGATCATCATTACCCGAAGGTAAGACGAAGACACAGTGATCTATCCGATGTGTCGATATCCAGTTCTCGACACATCTACGATCACGAACCGTTTTAGACTTACGTTTCTATTCGGTCTCTTACTTACTCATAATCGAGATCTCATCTAGATGTGTAAGGACCTAACTCTAAGTCTATGGATATTATCTAAGTATATTAATACAAATGATTTATACTTAGAATAATACGTACCATATACGGTATGAACAAGACGTATAATCAAGATAAATTGCCTTATGGGCACATATCTTCCTACAGTTTGTTCCTACCAAATTCGTCGTAACTAATTTACAACACGTTTAGTTAAAGTTAGCATCTAATGCAACGTTGTGTCCCTATTGATAATGCGACTAACTTTCACAACTTAACTTGTGAATATCATCAAATGACATTTCTCTCTATTCTATATTCCTATTACTAAGACACGAACACTCCTCGGTGTGAGACCCTACAGCCTGACCTTACTACAGGTTGGGGCTCGAAACCCCTAGACGACGGTCACTACGAGCAGTAGCTGTCGTCCCTGTTTCAGAGTCATCATAACGTGATCGACCCTTTGACAAAAGTGTCATAGGGTTTGCATTGGCTGTGTCAGTGATGAATTCCGTTAGCTAAAATCCCTTCGTCATGACTATGTTATTGTTGGCCTAGGGTATGGTTTTCTGTCAACCCTATTTAGACAACATTGGTCAGTATACGGCGGTCTTTATTGTATACACGTTGTACTACTTGCAACGTACCCCGGCCGAGGATTAACATAAAGACCGTACTGAGCCTATAACACTAACTTCCCTTTAATGGAAGTGACGAATCCCATCTTAGTCACTTACTCACCTAGAGAGCTTCAGGTGCAACCCAACCTAAGATCTTTCATCATGACTGGTCCTCGAAGCTAGATCATGGGTCTAAGCTACACCGTCCGCTCACAGGTTGGTACAGATGACTTCAGGTCTTAAGGATCAACTAACCTATCATCACCCTAGAGTTATTAAAGACAGATCATTAAATTTTAACCATTTAATAACTCTAACTTGGTCGTTCAGTGAACTCATTCTCCAATGAGCACCTGTGTCTCGTCTCCGACTTCACCAAGTCGAATGACTATGAGATCATCATTACCCGAAGGTAAGACGAAGACACAGTGATCTATCCGATGTGTCGATATCCAGTTCTCGACACATCTACGATCACGAACCGTTTTAGACTTACGTTTCTATTCGGTCTCTTACTTACTCATAATCGAGATCTCATCTAGATATGTAAGGACCTAACTATAAGTCTATGGATATTATCTAAGTATATTAATACAAATGATTTTATACTTAGAATAATACGTACCATATCGGTATGAACAAGACGTGTAATCAAGATAAATTGCCTTATGGGCATATATCTTCCTACAGTTGCGCCGCCTGACAAAAGCAGGTCAGGAACTCCTGTTCCCAACGTCCTTGTCCGAAGCTTCCACTGACACCCGAGCTAGCTCAGCACGCCTAGTCATCACCTGTCAGGTATAAATACCCCCTCTCCTCTTACGGAAAGGGGGTTGGAAAATTCTCTCTTAATCTATAATTCACACACGAGAACAAAGGTCGTCCATATCTTTGTTCTCCCACCCATAGCTCGCCACGTGTGGTCGACACACCGTTAGTCCGGCCGGCGTGTCTAGCCCCCATTTTAAGCCCTATTACTGACTTAGGCATCTGAGGGGCTAAGGGTTGAACCCCAACCCTGCCCTTCTGACGAGTTGTTCGTGCTGCAGGAGAGCTCGCCCCTGGTCCAAAGTCAGCTTCAGCCCTCTGCCGTCCGACCTTCCTCAGTTGCATCCGATGAGATTCGACCCCGTGAGCACCACCGGCAACGGGTCCAACTTCTTCACCCCACTAATCACTTGTAAAACAGCCTACCTACACCTTCTTCCCCATATAACCATCGTGCCCTTGGTTCCCCATAATACAAATTCATTGTACGTGAGTTCCACCTCGTAACATGCACTATAAGAGTCTTGTTAAGAACTTTATTAAACCTCTCAGTCTCAAAGGCCTCCCTTACTAGCTTGAACAAGTCCTCCTTCACCTTAGGCCAAAACTGCTGAAAAAACCCCGCATGAAGACCATCCACCCCAGGCGCCTTCAAGGCTTCATAAGAAAAAGAGCCATCTGCACCTCCCCTTCATCAACCACCTCTTCTAACCCAGCAGACTCCTCCTCAGAAATCCTCTGGCACACAGAATGAGTAATCCCCTCACTTGACCCAATATCCTCACTAAAAAGCTTTCTCACAAAATTATTGCATAAAGAGAGGATATCATCCGCTTTAGTAAACCACCTCCCCTCTTCATCCTTAAGCATTAACACCTTCAGCTTCTTCCTCTTGCAAAGAGTAGAGAGGTGAAAGAACCTAGTGTTCCTATCACCTTAAGCCAACCATCTGCATCTGGACTTCTAAAACCAAAACATCTCTTCCTGGGAAACAACCCTCTCATACTTACTAATGAGATCCTTCTCCACCATCTTGAGATAATGAGAATCCATATTCATTAGCTCCCTCTGCACCCCAGCAATTCTGTTTCTGAGCCATCTCTTTCTCTTAAACAGATTTTCGAAGACATTTCTATTCCACTCCTTAACTTTGTCTACAAAATCCTCAGCCTTACCAGCAAAATCAGCCACCTTACCAGCCCAAGCATTCCCCACAAACTCCATAAAACCCTCCTCCTACAACCACATGGCTTGGAATCTGAAAGGACGAGAGGAAGGGATAGAATTTACAGCATGCTTACCCCTCAAGAGAATAGGACAGTGATCCGAAAAAATTCTGAGCAAGTGACAAATATGAGCTTCAGTAAATAATGTGCACCATTCAACATTTGTCACTGCTCTATCCAGCCTTTCAAAAACCCCGGCCCTCCCTAGTCTATGATTACACCAAGTATATGGCCCTCTATTGAACCCAATATCTAGCATACCACAAGCAGATAAAAAATTACTAAATCTCTTACATCTACTCAAAGATGGGGGAGCACCTCCAAACTTCTCCTTCGACCCTATATAATCATTAAAATCCCCTATCAAGACCCAAGCCAAATTCATAGAAGAACTCAGGCTCTCCAGCTCTTCATACATTCTCCACCTTAGAGCTCTGTGAGGGCTAGCATAAACAACAGATAAAGCCACATCCACAACACCCCGTCTCTTAATAATCCCATGGATAAAATGCTCCGAAGAGCACAAAACCTGTATATCTAAAGCCCTTTTATCCCTCAACAGCCAGATACCCTCAGAAAAGCCTACAACATCGACCACAAAAACTCCCTCAAACTTCAAACCTCTGATTACGTTCTTAGCTTCCTCACCTGAAATTCTAGGCTCAGCTATAACAAGTATATCAGGCTTGTGAACCAGAATCAAATCCTTAATATCCATGTTGAAAGACTTCTTAGCTGCCACCCTGCAATTCCAGAATAATATATCCATAATCAACCAAACAACAACGCCTAGCACAACACCCAGCTAGCAAGGGTTAACTCAGAGTGAAGGAGCCTCAGCTCCCAACACCAAGCTACTCTGATCAACTCCAGTAGCTTTCTCCTTCCCTTCCCTCGAAGAACATTCCCCTAACAAAGAGGGAGAGGAGCTCCCTGCAGCATTAGAGATATCCCCGGGGGCTTTCTCTTCACACCAGTGACTCTGTATAACTGGTCAGGCTTCTCTAAACAAAAATGCTCTGAAGAAGATACAGAGTTGATACCTTTAAGTGAATACATAATCATATCCACATTACCCATCTTAACTTTCCCCAGCCTCCCATTGTAAGGTACTCTCCTCTTTACCGAAGAAGATAAAGCTAGAATATGCTTCCCTTTCCTCAAATTCGCACCCGAACCATCCATCTGGCCACTGAAAGAGAACTCCTCTCACTGTTTCTTTCCGGTTACCAAGCTCCCATGTCCCCTTTCCTTACCCCTAACAGACAAAACCATAGCATTCGAAATTTCTCCCCCCACTTCCAAGTTAACTGTACTCTTGTCAGCACCCACAGAATTCTGAGCTAAAATAGAGAAGCGAGAACCAAATTCCGAGCTGTTACCTCTCCCATCAGAGCCAAAACTCCTCGGCTTCCCCACACTTTTGCGGACACGCCTATCACTAGCCAACATCCAAGGACCAAACTCAGGTTTAAAGCTCCCCTTATCCTGATTATATTCCTCCCCTTCTGAAGCCTCGGAAGACTTCTCACCAACATCCTCCCTCACACCTCCATCCTGCTCCTGACCAACAGGACACTTGAAGGGGCATGGCTCCTTGTGTCCCACCCTACCGCATCTGAAGGAAATCAAACCAAGCCCCTCATACTGAACGTCTTGCCAACGGTCCTCTACCAAAATCTTCGTCTTCAAAGGCTTGCTGAGGTCAATTTCAACACACACTCTTGCAAATCTAGCCTTCATGACCAACTTGGTATTCAAATCTAGACCAACTTGGTATTCAAATCTATCTTCACGACCTTCCCAATACAATTCCCCATCATCTTCAGGACCTTCTGATCATAGTAGTCCGCCTGTAAGAACGGAAATCTGATCCAGACTGCCGTCGATCCAATCTCCGCCTCCGAAGGCGAAAAATCCGGCACCCAATTACGGATCATCAGATACCTGCCAAGAACCATCCATGGCCCCTCCTCAATCGCAAACCTTCTGTCTTCTTCACTGCTAAACTTCACCATGACATAGCCCTCTCCCAATTCAATGGAATCCAAATTCCCCATAGGCTTCCACAACACTCTGAGTTTAGCTTCTAGAAAAGAAATCGACACAAATCTCCCAAGAAGTTTAACAATGACCGCCCTCTCGCATCTCCGGCGAATCCGATCCTTGAATGCCGGCGAGAAAGAAATGCTATCCTAATCACCCTTCTTGGAAACCAGCACATCGTCTTCCATCCCAGCCTCCTCCTCCCCCATGGCAGAGCAACGATCATCCAAATCTGCAGCACCCATACATACCTCCTTAAAGGATTTCTCGCCAATCTCCTGAAATCCCCCGAACCATTCGAACCTCCGATCGCCCCAACCTTCAAAACCTCCCCCAATAGAGAAACAAACGCCGGCATCCCCTTGATTTTTTTGGAGCTACGCTGGGGAAGAACCACCTCCTAAGTCGCACGCACACCGCCCTCATCCACCAGATCATCTCCTCTCTCGAAATCCAGCCCTAGCATCCCAAAAAAGCTTTAAAAAATCGCACTAAAAATCGCACCTCTACAAGCGCACGATAACAGCTAACGTACGCCTAACTCATTTAAACTTCTAGGCAATGGGGTTTCTCTTCTCTTTATAAAATTTACCCTCCACATCATACAGCTAGGGCATGAATTATAATTATATCAATACATTGGACTTTGAAGTAGTGCCTGTACAGTCCATATATTAGATTGTACAAAAAATTTCCATCCTGTTGTGAGTTGAGAGAGGCTTTTGGCATCCCTCCCCTCATCATCTCACCATTTACTCCCCACTAACTTAGTGGGGAGTCACTTGGACTTCACAGGTGAATGAATATATAGAGAGCCATGGCTTATGCCATGGCTACTCTTGATTTTAGAGATTAGTTTACACACTTCTTCCAATCTATTTCTCAACACGTTATCAGCACGACGCTCTAAAAAAAGTTGAGCCATAAAATTTCTTCCCCACAAATTTCTCTTTCTTGCGAAGGAATCTTGTAGTTGCGGCAAAGCTATTGCAACTATTGGTGCGACGACGATCGGTTGATTACCTTCGCGGTATAGCGGGAGCGGGGATTATATTTTTCTATCTACGGATTTTATTTGTTCTTCCCTAGATCATTGATCTAGAGGTAAAATTCTAATCCCGTAGATATTGATTATTACATATATATGTTGATTGTATTACTCAAATCAACATATCAAATTAGAACAAATTAATATCTCCCATTTTTTTCCCCTGAAGGGGATCCACGCACAATTCCATTTTTCCCCTCCTCCTAATTGTCGCAACCCCACGGAAGGGGAGCCTTATCTTGATGGTTGTCTGGCCGCAGGAAATCGAAGCCCCCCGCGTAACGTGGTTGTAAACTGATGATTACTTATTTATATTGTTTACAACCACCAAGATCACATTTCTTATCAGCACTTTATGTTATACTGATCATTACTTATTATCAGTTTACTTATTTATACGTGGTTTCAAATTATGAGAAATAAGTAATAGTGATGAACAGTTTATGTTGGCTGTAAATGTGGTTATCTGGACGCGGCGTTGAACATCAATTTATGTTGGACATGGGGGAGCCTTATATTAACGCACTTTTGCAACCATAGCGTCGCCCCCTCTGTCGGGGGCTCCAGACCCCCCCCCCGGGGGGGCTCATCTCCGCTAACCCCCTTGTCTGAGGGGCTCCTCCCAATGCCCCTTGCCCTGTCGGCGTTGGGGGCCTGAGCCGTCGCCCCCCCTGGGGGCCTTCCGTTGCTCAAATCGTAGGGGGGTTTGGATTTTCGTAGATAAAAAGGAGATGAGGAGACACATTCTGTTATTCAGGGTCCGAGGGACCTTTCAAATTCCCTTAAAAATTTGTTTGAAGGCTTCTTTTCAATTAATTTTTTTTAAACATTTGGGCCTGCAGCCCAATTCTTACTAAAAAATTAATTGGGTTGTTTATTGGGCCAGAAGCCTCGTTTATAAAAATGATAATAAGTTTTATGGGCCCGCAGCCCCATTCAGATCAATAATTCATTTTATCTTCTAATTTAGGCCTGAAGCCTACTACATAAAATTAACTATTTTTGTCTGGTTATTTGGGCCAGAAGCCCAGATAATTTAAATTGCTAATTAAAATGATTTTCATTTTGCTTATGGGCCTACATCCCATATTAGAATAATAATTAATTTTGTGTTCTAATTTGGGCCTGAAGCCCAGTTTATAACAATGATAATTAGTTTCATGGGCCAGCAGCCCTATTCATATTAATAATTAATTTTGACTTCTAAATTGGGCCAGAAGCCCAGTTAACCCAATTGCAAAATTAATATATTAATTAAATTTTTGCAAATTGGCCTGCAGCCCAAATATTAATAATATATTAATTTTGTTATTTTTTTCCTTTGGGGCCAGAAGCCTAGTTAATAAAATTGCTTATTAAAATGATTAATATTTTACTTATGGGCCTGCAGCCCCAATCAAAATATTAATTTATTTTAATTTCTAGTTTTGGGCATGACGCCCAGTTTGTCAAATTGCTAAAATTATGTTAAATATCACTCTTGCATTATTATTAATTTATGGAATATTAGAACTTTTCAAAATATAATCATCTTAAGGATCCTGAGACCGCTCTGCCGTTAGTAAACTAACCTAACGGTGTATGACGTCTCCCCGTGGTCCGAGAGATTATTATATTTTATAGTCTATTTTTCCATATTATATATGCCTGCGTTATATACATGCGTGGTTGTTTCTTTTGTGCCTGTGGCATATTATAAACTGCGTGGATGTTTATATAAGCTAAAATGTGATTTTTGGAATCGGCCAGTTTGATACCCTTTAAATTCCTTGCAATTTTATTTTCTTTTTGAGAGAATTTGTAAGTGAGGATTAAATGTATTAATGCCAAAGACCGGTGTACCGACAAATGAAGACGAAGACGAAAATTGGAAAATATAGGGACCCATTCTGGGTTTCCAAATTGTATTTTTCTTTTCTTTATGGATTGTATATTCGGACTTTGGACTTTGTATTTCCTTGGGTATCTGGCCGATCCCCACATTTTACTTATTTTATTTTTTATGCATGAATTTCAATTTTAATTAATTCATGCTTGTTTTAAATTGCATAAATAAATGGCAAAATTGGCCAGCGTCGATTTCGAGGTCCTTGATTCTGCAGGGAAAAATTACCTGAGTTGGCGAGTGGACCTGAAGTTCCACTTGCGTTCGATGGCCCTCCTTGGCTCCATTTTTGCTCCTTCATCGGCCCCAGCAGTGGCTGATGCTTCTACTACATCTAGCATCAGCACTCCTACCACTGTCTCCGATGTAGATAAGGCGAAAGCCATAATCTACATTAGGAAACATAAATCGGACCTTAAAGGCCGAATACTTAACGGTAGAGGACCCAAAGGAACTGTAGACAGCGCTGGAGGCACGGTATAAACATCAAATTGATGTTATATTACCGCGTGCCAGTTATGAGTGGGAAAACCTCAGGCTTCAGGACTATAAGTCCTTCGCTGAGTATAATTCTGCACTTCATAACATCACCTCACGCCTGAAGTTGTGCGGTGAAGAAGTGACAGAGCAACACATGTTGGAAAAGACATTTACCTCGTTTCACGAGAAAGATGCAATCCTCATGCAGTAGTATCGTGAACGCAACTTCACGAAATTCTCTGAGCTGATATCATGCCTACTTAGGGCAGAGCAGAATCGAGATTTACTGCTCGCCACTCATAATTTACGTCGAGCTGACACTTCACCTATCCCTGAAGCCCACCACGTTTCTCCCCAGAAGTGGAAAAACAAACGGACGGCTAAAAATAACAAAGGAAAAGCTGTGATGAAGAATGGACGAGGAACATCACCCCTTTCTAACAACAACAATAAGGGAAAGAGAAACTTCACATGGAAGCAAAAGAACACTGACCAAGTGTCACTTCCTAAGAAGAATTGGGAGGATAAATGCCATCGATGTGGCATGACTGGACATTGGTCCAGTAACTGCCGCACTCCTCGCCACCCCCAGAAACTGTATCAGGCGAGCCAGAAGTCTCTGCCCGAAACAAACTTGGTGGCTGTTCAGCCGCCGAAGATGTTTACTGCAAAAGACTTCGAGAACGACGACCTGCTCGATTAAGCTTCATCTTTTATCTATGCATTTAAAATTCAATATTGCTTCGTCTTTAATTTGCTTAAGTACGAACTTTTTTTTGAATGTCTTTTTTCATTGACTTAAATAAAATTTTGTTTTAATTATAGATGAAGTATGGAATATTGTGGACATTGCCTCATTGCACTGGTGTAGCATTGATATTGCTCCCACACACAACGAGACTATAAGATGCAAACTTCTCCCCTTAAACATATAGGAAATTTCCACTTTTCAAGTATATTTCGTTTAAACGAACATAACTTGAACACTGTGGATAATAAATATTGAATATCAATATATAAATCGTCAAGAGGATGGCCAGAAGCCCATCTACTTACGATTTCATTGACCCCCGTCGGGCCCCTATAATTACAAATATTCATCCTATAGAAAGCCAACTTGACTGAGCACCAGAAGTGTCTTTCATTGCCATAGTTTTTAACTCTGGCAAAATGGACTTGGTCATCCTTGATCAGCGATGATGGACGCATCATCAAATGAATCCATTGGAGAACCTGAAGATTCTTCAAAAGGTTGAGTTTCCTTGTCACCCTTTGTCATAAAGGAAAACTAATAGAGAGACCTTCCCTCCTGAAAGTGGGATTAGAGTCTCCTGGCTTCATTGAGAGAATACATGGTGACCTTTACGGGCCTATTCACCCCGCAAGTGGCCCATTTTCGGTACTTTATTACTGTACTGATATATGCATCTACTAGATGGTCTTTTGTGTGCCTTTATATTCACTCGCAACCTAGCTTTCTAAAAAGCTTATATTGTGGGTGAATTTCCTACACAAATCATTCAAGACTTCTGCCAGGCAACTGACATTGAAATTAAACATCCTGCAGCATGTTCAAACTCATAATGGGTTAGCAGAGTCTCTGGTAAAGAGACTCCAATGGATTTCACGTCCATTGTAAAATCGTAGTTGCCTATTGATGTTTAGGGACCATCACACTGCATTCCGCATCGCTTATCACGATACGGCCCGCTTGTTGCCATATCTTATTGCTGATGCTGCTTGCTTATGGTTTACCACCAAGTCTTGATAAATGTGAATTTAATGAGCAAAATCTCATTGAAATAGGCACGCAATCTAAGGAAGCCTGAAGCTTCTGAGACCATATCATGGGACATAAAAGTACTCATCTCGTTATGATCCGCATACTTTTTCTGTGTGAAGTTGAGATCCAGAAGATCCTTCACATTCAGACTAAAGTAAATCAATTGACGGATAAATTTGCGGACAACCAGAAGATTGTTCGTTCACACGTCCCTGTTGCCAACACGCCAGCTAGGATTGACATTCCCAAAGATGGATGCAATCCACCGGCAGCAGAATTGGCTTTACCTCAATTGAAAAGAGGACGCCTGCCAGGTTCACAATATAAAATTCCTCAAAAGAGGAAGATTCCTGGATATATCAAAATGATCCAACCACAGGATGCTGAGCTCAGACCAGCAACCTCTCCCCTCCTAATTTCCCTTGCAGAGGAAACAACAGGAGAAACATCATTATTTTACGTACGTACTGGAGAGGTACTGGATAGATATAGCACAGTCGTCGATGACGGTTTTGCTTTCGCTATTGTCGTTCACGTCGCTGAATACGACGATGACGTCTACCCACTTTTCTATAGCGTAAACGCATAGAATGGCCAAAGTGGGACGAGGCAATAAGAGTAGAGCTGGACTCACTCTTTTAAAGCAAAGTCTTTGGACCAGTAGTCCATACACCTGAATGTGTAAATACATGTGGAATATAATTCGGATTTCATAAAGACATTGAAATGAAGGAAATGTGATCATTTTCCTACTACGCCTACACTTCTCTGAAAAAACCAATACATGCAGCTCATGGACGTTGTGACTGCATATATATACGGTAATATAGATATAGAGATCTATATAAAACTTCCAGAAGGGTATACTCTACCCCCAGAGATGAAAGAGAGACGTAAAAACGTCTTCTCCATAAAGGCTACAAAGATCATTAGTTGATCTTAAGCAAAATTCTGCCTGGGTATCTTTTTCGAAAGATCGTTGACAGAATTTGTGATATTCCCCGTATATGTGGTCGACTTAAAGCTGATAGGATCTCCTGCAGAGACCATTTAGACATCAGATAACTTTAAGCATACCTTGGAAATGAAAAACCTATGTATAACAAGGTATTATCTCGGCTTATATATTTAACACCTTAGTGGTGGAACCCTTTAATATCCTTCATACACCTGGAGTTTATGAAGAATGATGTCCACTTGCATCCTATTAAAAATGGATGCTTATTTATGACACCTTCCAGTAACTGGAAGAGGGGGAGGACATCCTAGGTCCTGAAGAGCCTAGCTCTCCTGAAGAGCCTAGCTCTAGTGTACTTGTTACACTTCTTTATCTGGCCAACTGCACGTGTCTTTGATAGAACGTCTGTAGCAAAGTTGTTAACCAGATATAGTGTTGCCCTGGAGAGCACCACTAGACCAAGGATAAGCTGCTTCTGCGCAACTTCCAAGGGTCATGGAATATATATCGCATATACAGGTTTAAATATCATCGCGATGACTAAAACACAAAAGGCCGTCCACCTCCCAAATATCTACACATCATCCTCCAATGCCTACATGTTCTGAGAAGCTCATCATCCAAGAAGCAAGTATTTTAAATGCTCAGCCAGGTCCAGCAGTACCTTGCAGGCACACAGAAGACTGATTCAAAGAATACTTTAGTGGAGTCGTCTACCAACTTCGAAGAGTATTCCACTCCAGAGCGCCACTACTTTCCAATAGCCGCTAGATGAATAAACTTGTATAGATAAGTGATGACTGTATTTGCTTTCAGAACATGATGGATGTATAGACAAATAGGAGATGATTGTATAGATACATAGGAAATCTGCAAGCCTGAAGCTTGTACAGATCAGGAGGAGTCCCTCAATAGTTGTACTCTTTTCCCTTAAGCTGCTGGTTTTTCCCACTGGGTTTTCCACAGCTAAGGTTTTAACGAGGCAACCACAGTGGCTCTGGATCCAGAAGTATCCACCCCATTAGCATACTGAATCCTGAAGTATTCATATGCTTAAACCAAGGTAATGGAGAGATGCGGGGGAGTGTTGTGAGTTGAGAGAGGCTTTTGGCCTCCCTCCCCTCATCATCTCACCATTTACTCCCCACTAACTTAGTGGGGAGTCACTTGGACTTCACAGGTGAATGAATATATACAGAGCCATGGCTTATGCCATGGCTACTCTTGATTTTAGAGATTAGTTTACACACTTCTTCCAATCTATTTCTCAACACATCCACAATTGTTACGACTGTCATTATAATTCTAAAGTTTTGATATAGTGGCATGAACATACAGTATAGGCAAAGCCTAACCCTTCTCTTAAATTAATTTGTAATCACTATTAATCCGGACCCAACAACCCTCGAGAGTGTGAACCCCTAAAAGGGTATAAACTTGAACTATGCTAATGACTTGAAATGTATAGGATATAAACTAAAATTTAGAGTACAAAGAATTACTTAAAACTGGTTAGTACGAAAAATTTATGTAGCCAAACCCAAAAATGAGGGAAAAAAGAACATCCTTCTTGGTTGCTAAGGTGAAACTAATTAAGACATATTGTATTAGTCTTGATCTATATGACTTATATACGTATACACTTATTTATTCTCCGTATAGAAATGTTAATTTTTCATGTGGTATAATTGTGGAAGAACTAATTGGCTTAATTTTCGCAAAACTACCCCATACTTTCTCAATTTCAAAAAAAAATACCTTTTATCATGATATAATCGCAAAACTATCTCATACTTTGATTTTAGGTTTCAGAAAAGCCCTCAACATGATAGCCACTTGTGGCGTACTTGTCTCTTACCAACAGATAGACACTTGGTATTTTAGTACCTATGCATATAAAGCAACGGAGCTATTAGTTCTTGTTGGGTCTATAAAATCAAAACTAATTCAGACGGATCTATTAAAAGATACAAAGCCTAATTTTTGTCTATGAAAGGATAGAGCATTGGAGTGGTTCTTCGTTGGATAGTTGATTCTTCAGTAGTTGTGTTGTTTTTAGACTTTGTATTGTTTGAAAGGTTATTTTGGAATTTCAATAAAGATATAGCTAACTAGTGCTTTTGAAATCTACCCTTACAATTAAAGATATAGTGTGATGCATATGATGTAACAATTGTTCAATCAATAAACTGAGAAAAATAAAGATTGCTCGTAAATAGGGCCTAAAGGTGTCCAAAGAGCATGGAGTTGTTACACACACAATTGCATAGGCCGTCCTTTTTTGGGTAGATTAATGGTTATTTTAAGCATGAATTCAAAGAAAGATTAAAATTTCCATCTATAGTAATACTTTATGTTTTTATTAAAAAAATTGGTTTAAGATGTACAGCGTGTTAATAAATGGCATACGGAAAAAACGAATTGAAGTTACAACATTGAAGATGAAGACGTAAAATTTCAATTTTAAGCACGTGTCAGACTAAATTTACAAAGGGATTTCAATATTAATGTGCAATTTACATGTAACAAATGCATATATTGCATGTTTCTCTATTTAGAAACCTCCATTGTTCCCCCTTCATTCTGTAAATCAACATGGCAACCAAATTCATGCTGCTTCCCCTCATCTTTGCCCTGTCCCTCAATCTCCGTCCGTGCAAAGCCACAGCCCCCTCCTCAACGTCGGCCGCCGCCGCCGCGGACTTCATCAAAGCCCAGTGCCGCATCACCACCCACCGAGCCCTCTGCGTCGACGCCCTCACCCCCCACAACGCCACCATCGGCAGCAGCCCGTTCAACCTCGCCCGCGTCGCCGTCAACCTCACCGCTGACGGCCTCCGCTCCCTCTCCTCCCAGGTCATCCACCATCGGTCCAATTCGTCCCACGGCACCGAGGACGCCACCGTGCTCCACGACTGCCGCGGCTTCCTCCGGGACGCGCTCCAGGAGACGGAGGGCGCCGGGAAGGCGATCGAGGGGCTGGAGGCCGCGACCGCCGCGGCGGAGCTGGCGTGGCGGGTGAAGGAGGCGGACGTGAAGCTGAACGCCGCCCTGAATTTTGAGGACGCGTGCAAGGTTGACGCCGACGGAGCGGAGTCGAGCGGAGTGACAGGGGGGGTGCACATGCAGATGAAGGCGGCGATGTACTACACCACCAACGCCATTCATCTTGTGAATGCCCTTCAACCCCAAACCTGCGACCTTTGCTAGTTAGTTAACTGATCCTATTCAATAAGATGTGCTCGATCGAAGGGACCAAATTTTGTAACTTCGATCCTACGATTTGGATCATAAAATTGCAGTAATTCAATAATTAATTCATGTGTTAATATCATTCTTTAAACAGTAAATTTGTAACCCCCCCAAATGTACGGTTTGCTCCCATCAAAATCATGAGTTGACACAGAAAGAGTTTTGTTGACAAGGTTTCGATGGGACAGTTTTTGGTTGTCTTGCCATTGAGGAGAGAATGAGCCTAATGCCATGCAATTGCCACAAGCCAATTCATGATTTTATAGGTAATGTCAATTGTTTCAATTGATTTTAACTTTGGTGCTTGGCTTTTGATGAATATTTTCATGAATACATATAAATAATGAATAAGAAGGCCCAACAGAGTTAATTTTGCTCATTCTTAATACACATATGGCAAAGCAAAACTAAGACACTTTAAGATGCTTGTCGGTTCTAGAAAACATGAATACGAAAGTGGCATTTTGAGGAAATTTTCCTTTTTTGGTTAGTTTTCCAAAAGAATGTTACTTCTCTAACAACCCTTTTGGTTCATTTTGGATGCAATTTAACATATCAATATGCATGCATCAAGAATCCTATATACTCTCAAGATGTTTTATTAGAGGTAATGTGATGGACAAGCCTATATGAAAAGTTTATGTACGCCAACACACATGCATGATGCATCTCTTGCTAGCCTCTTTGGGAATAGTGGCATTCTCTGCCCCTCTCCATCTAACTCCTTTGATCAAGAAACCATGTTGGTCAACGATATATCCAAATGTAGTTTGGTTGCATTTGCATGCAAAACTACTCCAAACAGCCTCGAGATCCTTTATTACATCTGTATCTCTTTGATGACCTGGCTCAGCTCCTTGCTGAAGGTGTTTTGTAGTTCTTTTAACCCTAGGTCATCTGTTGGAGAAAGGGAGACCTTGGAGCTGATGGATGCATGGGAATAGACGTGGCCCGAGGAGACCCGAGAGGCAATACATGAAATATGTGTAGGGTCTTGCTAGCGAGTGTTAGCTTATGATGATGCTGAGAGAATGAATCGAAAGAAAAGATTATCATTAGAATGGATGAAGATGATGGTTACAATTTAGATGCTATTTCTCTGACATTGGCAAAACTCGCAACTTAACCAACTTGTGGAGCTTTTGAATTTAGGAGGTTGGACTTTAACATGATGGAGTCATTCTTATATGGTTTTTGGCCTGGTCATGACTTTATCCATCTTGAGAGGTTTTGGCCTTAGAAAGCTTGGGTTATATTTCATGTGAAGTAATGTAGTGCTCATAATCTAACTGACATGGGAGGCTGTTAACATGGGGAGGATTGGACAGTGCTTTGCCTGAATCATTTCAGTGGGTAATCTTTGACCTTCGTTCTCATCACTCAACCCATGTTGGAATGATTTCAATTTTAGGAAGCTTGGGTCACACTCCAAGCAAATCATTCTCATTAGAGTTCATTAACATCGATCCTCAAGCACTAGACCATTTGCAGTGATTTTGACATCTGGAAGTTTGGGCTATATTTCGAGTGAACCATTCTTATAGGCACTAAATTTGACCTTGGTCATCATAGGTTAACCCACCTTAGAACTTATGAACTTTGCTATTTGAGTCACTACTTATACTTTGAATTTTGGAGGATGGGTTAACATTAACTCACCTTAACTTGCTTTTGGAGTTTTTTAGTGGCACTTCATCTTTATCTGATCCCAACTTTATATGCAAATTTGCTCATTTTTGCAACATTTAAAGTTTTCGGGATGGACACTACTTCAAATTTTCAAGTGGAGGACCTCAAGGGGTTCGACCCGTCCTTGCCTCAATAAGCTATGGAGCCCTTGAGATGCACCCTATATTTATTAGAATTGTGGACTATGCAAGGAGAGAACCTTGAGGGGTCAAGCCCTATTTATCTTGGCAAGCTTTATAGTCCTTGAAAGCTGAGGGTACTCTAGTTCTATCCAAATCTTGGATTTCTTGACAATGTAAACTTCAAGATTTTTGGCTCTAATAGCCTCAGTGGCCTTTGAAAATCTTGAAAGGCACTTTGCCTCTATTGCAATCCTGGACTTAGTGAGTATGCATACCTTGAGGGATTTAGCCTTAATTACCTCAAAATGCTTCAGATTAATTCATCGAAAAAATAATCTTCTATTATTTCTATCTTGGACTTTATGTGTGGGTTAACATAAAGAGCTAGGTCTAACTTGTTAAAAAAAATACAGTCAGGGTTCTAAACAATTTAGGAACGTGTGAAAGAATGAAAAATCGGAAATTTTCTAAACTTAGAAATAAAGGCCAAGAATAACTGCAAAACATGAATATAATATTGAACAATAAAAAACTCATCTTTGCACAGATATACTTTAGTGATAGTCATGGATTCAAAACTTTTTCGATGAAGACCCTAAGCTCATTCACTATCTATGCATGATAGACGTTTCACCTTGATGATGAAGCCCCTTCGAAATCCACGTGTATTTTAAGAACTCGGACATGGTCTCCTACGCTTTGCTAGTGCAATGGAGGAGTAGAAGAAAAAACTTTTTATGCAAATAAAAAAAATTCTCCCTTAAAGGGTTTGAATTTTTCTCTCTCAAGAGATCTTGGATGCTAGATCTTTGATCTCGTGTTTGTGGAAATTGATGGTGTATTGAGAGGGGAGGAGAGGACCCCTTTATATGGTACTAGGGGTCTTTCAAATCCAAGTCACATTTTAAGCTGGAACCCAAATGTATCCATAAACACGTAAATAGAAGAATGCTTGGTCATGAGGTTTTCTAATCCCAATTGGATTCTAGATTTGAATCCAAATCTTATTCTAAAACAAGGTGATATTATTAAATCAAAACTCATAGAAATCTTATAACTATTAGGAATTCGTTAGGAATTCATGTTAGAGTCAAAAATTTTGGATTTTGGTTGGTTTTAGATCCAACACTTAGATTAAACCCGGACGCAAACAATAAACCAAACCCTAATCCACATATGATGATCATTATTTGATTAACAAAACCTTGTTAATCGACTAATGGAGAAAAACAAAACAAGTTCCGTTTACTGGCTCAGATTGGTCAACTAAGGGCCTGTTCTTTTGTAGGAAAGTATAAATTGAGAAAGTTGAGACGTGTGGAATCTGATGAGAAAGAAATTTGGTATAGTGTGTTCTTTTGTTGGAAAGTGGGGTTAGATTGTGGATGTGGAAAGTTGAATGTGGGTCCTATTCCGTGTAGTGTGTTCTTTTGGTTGAAAAAGCCGGATGAAGAAAGTGGTGTGGGACCCACTCAAATTTAAATTATTACTTTTAAAACTAAATTAATTAAATAAAACTAAACTAATTAATAATTAAACCAATTAATTAATAATTAATATACTAATCAATGCCTTTACCTCAATCAGAAATTTAAAATTTGGTGGGCCCACTCAATTCAGAGAAAATTGGGTAAATAACACTAGTCAACGATGAGTTTTAATATCTACCACCCAATTTAAAAAGTTTGCTAGAATACCACCCCCTTAAAAAAGAGACTAAAATACCATCTTCTTCCCAAACACTAAAACCCAACAAAATCAACTCCCTTTGTGAAAACAAGTGCAGCGAACGACGTTCTCCCTCCGGCGAGCGAAGCCCAGCACCTCGCACCGCCTCAAACTCCCCTCGACAGCCTCGACACCGCTCATCGCCGCCATCCCACAACCCAACGCCGACAACACCCCCCATAAACGTCTACGTCGACGCCGAACTCCGACCACCCCGCTTCGCCGTACTCCGACCACCCCGAATCTACGGCAACGCTTCGCCGTACTCCGACAAAGCCATATGAGGCAATTTGCGCCAATATGCGCCAATATGCGCCAATATACGTCTCAAAACGTGACGTATATTGGCGTATATTGGCGTATATTGGCGCAAATTGGCGCAAATTGGTGCAAATTGGCGCAAATTGACTCGTAGGGCTTTGTCGGAGTACGGCGAGGCGTTGCCGTAGATGCGGGGTGGTCGGAGTACGGCGAAGCGAGGTGGTCGGAGTTCGGCGTCAACGTAGAGGTATTGTCGGCGTTGGGTTCCGACCACCCCGCTTCGCCGTACTCCGACCACCCCACATCTACGGCAACGCCTCGGCGTACTCCGACAAAGCCATATGAGGCAATTTGCGCCAATTTGCGTCAATATGCGCCAATATACGCCAATATACGTCACGAAACGTCACGTATATTAGCGTATATTGACGTATGTTGGCGCAAATTGGTGCAAATTGACTCGTAGGGCAACGCCTATGAAGACGCCTATGAAGACGCCCAAATTCTTAACAAGTAACCCCTATGAAGACGCCCAAATTCTCAACGGGTCATGTTCATAATTAACCGCATAAAGTTATTAGAACGGGATCAGTCATCGATCAGGGAAAATAGGTGGTAGATATTTGGTTCGTTTTTTGCATGTAAAATTTTATTTAACAATATATGTAATTTATATATCTTAGTATGTTATTTTTTTTGCCTACGGTGGTCACGAGCACGCTTGGTATATTTGGGTTCTCTTTTCCTATGAGCATGCTGGGTTTTTTTAATTTTTATGTAGTTATTGTGAGGAACGCAAATATAACAGAAAACGAAAGAAACGCACGTAGCCCACTTCAGTCTATATTGGATCTGTGAGGATATGGTTTATGGTATTTTATCGTTTGTTCTTTACTTCGAATCTATTTTTGAATCCGTGTACATGTACAGTACTTGTTTACGGTATTTTTAATGTTTGTTCTTTACTTGGAATCTGTTTTTAAATCTATGCGCGTTCAATATTTGTTCGTTTGTTTAAAAAAATCGAGGAAAATTAAAAATAAACTATTAATCCATTTGCCGTACTCCGACCATCCCGCATCTACGGCAACGCCTCGCCGTACTCCGATAAAGCCATACGAGTCAATTTGCGTCAATTTGCACCAATTTGCGCCAATATACGCCAATATACGCTAATATACGTCACGTTTCGTGACGTATATTGGCGTATATTGGCGCATATTGGCGCAAATTGCCTCATATGGCTTTGTCGGAGTACGGCGAAGCGTTGCCGTAGATTCGGGGTGGTCGGAGTACGGCGAAGCGGGGTAGTCGGAGTTCGGCGTCGACGTAGACGTTTATGGGGGGTGTTGTCGGCGTTGGGTTGTGGGATGGCGGCGATGAGCGGTGTCGAGGCTGTCGAGGGGAGTTTGAGGCGGTGCGAGGTGCTGGGCTTCGCTCGCCGGAGGGAGAACGTCGTTCGCTGCACTTGTTTTCGCAAAGGGATTTGATTTTGTTGGGTTTTAGTGTTTGGGAAGAAGATGGTATTTTAGTCTCTTTTTTAAGGGGTGGTATTCTAGCAAACTTTTTAAATTGGGTGGTAGATATTAAAACTCATCGTTGACTAGTGTTATTTACCCAATTTTCTCCTCAATTCAAAGTGCAACAATTTTCTCTTTTTGATCGTGGGGCCCCTTCTATTCAAAGCTTCTGCATTGTTTCCGAAGGAAAACACTCAAAAAATATTAAAACAACGTGCTTCCAACTTTGGACGCGACACGAGGTGGAATCCTGCGTATTCCCCGCTTTTTTCGGAGAAACCAAAAACCCCCAAGTTTCCTCATTTAAGCTGCCACATCGGTTTGGATTCCCAAATCCATTCCCAAGCAAAAGAACAGACCAAAAAAAACAGAGCCAGGATTCCGTGCAACAGTATATGAATAGTAGGGATATCTCACTTTCTCGGGCACATTCCGAGAAAAGAACAGACCCTAATGTATGATCATTAACCTACAAACCTGCATTGGTTGACTAGTAATCATTCATTAGTTGACTATTATGTGCTAGAAAGCCATTAGTCGACATATGGGTCAACTAATCTGTTGTAAGGTTCGTTTTGGAGTTTTTGACTTTCCTCATTGACTTGAAATTATGGACTTTGTGGAAGGACCTTTGAGGGTTAAGCCTTATTAATCATGGCAAGCTTTATATTCCTTGAAAGTGGAGGTTACTCTAGTTCTATCCAAATAGTGAGTTTCTTGACAGTGTAAACTTTAATATTTTTGGCTCTAATAGCCTCGGTGGTCTTTGAAATTCTTAAGAGGCACTGTGCCTCCATGTCAATCTTAGACTTGATGAGTATGCATGACTTAAGGGCTCTAGCCTTAATCACCTCAACATACTTTAGATTCATCAAAAAATTATCTTCCATTGTTTCTATCTTAAACTTTATGAGTGGGTGAACATAAAGAACTAGGTCTAACTTACATCGCTAGGCTTCAGAGTCCTTGGTAGATATGTTGGACTTTACTAGTTGATGGACCTTGACATGTCAGTTCCTAATCACATCGACATGCTTTGCAATCCTAGGGAGTTGCTCTGGTTCAATCCAAACATTAGACTTTACAAATGTGTAGACATTGTGAGTTAGTCCCTAATTACCTTAGTAGCCTTTTAAGTCCATTAGAGGTGCTTTGCTTTAATCATAGCCTTGGACTTTACAAGTGTGTGGAACTCGAATGGTTTGGCCCAAACTATCTTTGATATGGTTTGGAGTCCTCATATATATGGTACAATATATTTTATTAGGATTTTAAAATTTATGAACAGGTTACCCTCTTGGGTTGGTCCCTACAAACCACAAGATATCTCATACTTGTCAATTTTCTTTACGAGTGGGTGACCTTTATGGTGGTTGCATAAACTCATCCTAGTACCCAGGGGTGGGCAAAAATCCCGTTTCCGATTCCGGACCCGAAACCGATTCCGAATATTCCGACTTGTTAAATTCGGAACTGGAATCGGGACAAAAAGTGGCGACCGATTTTTAATCGGATCGGATTCGGATTGCAACGTCAAAGTCCGAAGTGCAACCCGATTCCGCAACGTCAAAGTCTTTTGTAGGAAAGTATAATTGGGAAAGTTGAGGAAGTGTGGAATCTGATGAGAGAGAAATTGGTGTGTAGTGTGTTCTTTTGTTGGAAAGTGTGATTGGATTGTGGAGTTGAAAAGGTGATGTGGGGTCCACTCCGTGTAATGTGTTCTTTTGGACGAAGAAAGTTGTATGTTGGAAAGTGATAGGGATATAATTAAATGTGTTTATGTCAATGGGCCCCACATTTTTGTTCATTGTTTTTCAACGAAATCAAAATAAAAAATAAAAAAACCAAAATCTGCTCAGCAATTGGAGAATGGGAGAGAGTGGGTCCCACGGAGATGTGGATTCCTTTGCTTTCGCCTGATTTTGCGGAAGAAGCAAAAGCCAAGTTGAGATTCCAAAATTTGTCCCACGTCAGCCTTTCTTCTCCCGAAAACGCAAATGCCAAAAGAACAGCCATATTAAATCCGGCCAAGGAATCCACCGAAAACTCAATGAATAGTTTCTGAATAGTAAAAAATTGCACTTTCTCACCCAGCTTTTCTACAAAAGAACAGCCCCTAATTACCCAGTCAGAAATCTTCAGTATAGTCGGAACAAGGCAGCGCCCGTAAACAACGCATATTGATTAACCTTTCAAAACTAACCTATTTAAAGTACCCCATCATCAATAATCTGACCGATGTGTGACTAAAACCACAGTTTCATTTGCTTTCTTTCATCCGCACAGGCGCACCTAGAAAGGTAGCAACATAAAAAAAAGTTCATGACGCCAAAGGCCCAAACCTCCCCCCCTCATGACGTCATGCAGCCCTCACAAATTTTATACTGTAGTTTTCTAATTTAAAATAACTTTATCAAACTTCAGTTCTCTTTAGCATCAAGTTTAGTATTAAAACAATTTAATATTTTTACTTTTTAATTTTTGAAATTTCTAACTACAATTTCAGTGAAGCTTCAGAGGAATTAAGAAATGTCTAATTAAATTTTTAGTGAATTTTGAAAGTTAATTTTATTTTTAAAACATTTGAATTTTAATGAAATTCTGAGTGGGATTTTACTTCTGAGTGCGCTTTTACTGAGTGGGATTTTGCAAGCTTCAAGTTAATTTTATTTTTAAATTCTGAGTGGGATTTTAATTCTCTGCTTCCAGGTCTGAAGTTCCCACATCATCCTCGTTTTGTCCCACATCGGTCACACAAAGAACATGCTTTTCTTTATAATAGCTTTTTGAAAGAAGCCGTTCGAAATCGCTTGTTTCCATGCTCCTTGCAGAATCGGAATCGGGTTTCGTTGTAGCCGGGAGTCTTTCATGAATCGGAATCGGGTTTCGGTTCTCTTTTCTTAATCCGATTTCGAAATCGGATTTATTTATTTCCGATCCGATATATCGGAATCGGTAAACGGATCTACTTTTCCCATCCGAATGGCTTCGGAATCGGATTCGGATCTTCCCAAAAATTTCGGGTTTGCCCGATGCCCACCCCTACTAGTACCATGTTATTGGATATTCATTGAGGGTGGCTCCTCCTTATCTTGTTGCTTTGTGAATGGGTAGCCCTTCTGGGGATACTCCCACTTGTCTTGATGTTTTACAAGTGGGTGATCCCTAGAAGCCACTTCTTACTGTTCTATCATAGCCGAAAGTCATTTCACCAGGTGAACCTTTCAATGTGAGAGATGCCAAACTCGCCATCTTCGCTACTCAATTCTTCACAAGCAACCAAAGGACTTTGATACCACTTGTTGCGAAAAGATCACCCGTAAAAATAGCAAACCCATCAACTATTTAGGAATTGGGGCTCACAAAAACTGGATCAACATAGCAGCCAAATAATCATTCCATATCCGGATCTTGCATGATGAATATGAGCAACCGAATGCATTCAATTGCCAAAAGCAAGAAAGTAAATAAGGTCGTGACTTTACCCTGGTTTGGTCATGACTTTGACCTACTCTAGCATTCTGAGACGTTTCACTATTCTGATCAAGAGTACACGCTTTACACCGATTTCTTCTTTACCCTCTAATAAGTAATAACTTGGATGAATACACCAAGTCCTTCTATCAAATGTCACTCAGAAGAAATAAAGGGAAAATAAGAGACCCAAGAACCCAAGAAATCCCAAAAACCATATGCTTGCTCTTCTATGGTTCTAACTTCTAATTATCTAATCTATTCTCTCTTCAAAGCTCTCCCTTTTAATTCTCAACAACTCTTGCTCTTGAAGTTCTTAAATGCCTTGACCTAACGTCTCTCAAGCAGCCCTTTAAATAGCCCTTGAGAGAAGCAAACATCGAGGCCATTGGATTGAGAAACCGCTCAATCCAATGGTCACAAATCGGAGGCAGAAAACAGAGTCAGGCCCCGGTCAGACGTCTGGAAGTTGTCGTCCAGACGTCAAGCCCCTGTGAGACGTCTGTAGGTTGAACTCCAGACGCCTGATGCAGTCTGCACTGAAATGCACCCATTTTCCAGAGAGTTGAGAATAATTAACATAGCTGCCATTCATACGTCGCTGAAGAAGAAGTCTCAGACGCCTGACTGCTTGTGTGACTGAAACTTCAGATACGTCAGACGTCTGTGACTTGCTCATCAGACATCTGACTATCCCGACTGGCCGGAGACATCTTAGGCTATGAGACGTCCGATGCCTATGCATCAAACGTCTGATCCCGGTCTTGACATCAGACGCCTAATCCCGATCTGTCATCCTGAATTGGATTTTGCAGCAGAAATTTAACACACAAGACATCACAAAACTACCGATACACTCTTGAGTGCACTTTAAGTACTTGTGGATTCTAGAAAAGTGCGGTACCAAATTGGCATTTGCCAAAGATTGTGTTTCCTTTTTTGGATAATATTTTAGAAGAATGCAACTTCCATAACAACCCATTTTGGTTCATATATGATGGGTGCAATTTAACCTTTTTTGGGTGGAAAAAAAAACCTACACAAATCTTATGTTTGACTTAAAATACGTAGTGCAGATGTTAAAGATTATATTGCATCCACTAATTTGTGAATGATTATATTCTATATAAGAGGCGAATTGTCCACTATCATCATAGCAAACAAATTCCAGCAAATCGACAGAGCAACGTGTGGATGCACTCAAGAGGAAGGATTAAAGACAAAGTGATTGACAAGCCGATATGCAACGTCGGTGTACGCCAACACCACCTGCATCTCTTCGGCAGCCTCCTTCAGACCTGCGGCATTCTCCACTCCCTCCCCGTCGAACTCCTCCGAGCACGTGACCACGTTGGTCGACGCGGCGTCCAAGTGCTGCCTGGCCGCGTCCGCGTGCGACGCCAGCCCCGCCCCCTCGGCTGCCTCGAGCTCCCTCATCGCGTCCCGCATCTCTTCGACGGCGTAGCCCAGCTCCTCGTTGCATGTGCTCTGCAGCTTCTTCAGCTCCGCGGCGTCGGTTGGGGAGACGGTGAGCTTGGAGACGATGGAGGCGAGGGCGAGGACGCGGCCAAGGGAGACGTTGGAGGCGGCGCGGAAGAGATGGACGGGGTCCAGCTGGACGGTGTCGGCGTGGGGTGCGAGGATCTCGAAACAAAGGGGCGGCTTCTCGGTGTCCTTGCACCGTGTTCTGATGAATTCCTTCGATGTTTCGACGCCGTCGTTGCCGGCGGCGGGTGCTGAAGATGACGAGAGGATGAACGATAAAATTACGATGAGAGCAGATGAAGATGACGTCGACTTTGGGGCGGCCATTTCTTTCGAGAATGTGGCTGTGGCTTTAGATTTGGATTGAGAGACGCGAGCACTCTTTTTGAATTATTATTTTTATTATTAGGTTTTGCGGGAACAACGCATGACCGATGAAAATTCCAGCGGTCCAGCATTTTTTATTGAAAACGTCAGTTAAATGACACCACCTGTAAATAAATGATCTGTGTATTCAGCAATTAGGTCTATATGCAAAGCAACTCCTCAACCCGAAATTGATTGTAGCATGTGAAGGAATGTGTAGACATAAATAAAATATTTTAATTTATACGCAAATGGAGTAATACCAAAATTGAAAAATTAGATGATAGACATCAACTACTACATGTCTAATCAGAAATTAAAAATACTTATTAAAAAATGACAGAAATAATATATCTCACCGCAAATATTTTAGGCCAATGCTCCCTGCACCTCATTCCTGAGGTGCAGGTACTGTTTTATTTCCAAAAAAAGTTGCTATATTTTAAACATGGATGAGCCGAGTATAATATGAGGCTCAAAAGGGACCATTCCTTGTTTCCTCCAACACTTAAAAATTGTGCATATAAGCAAGCTTTTATTTTTTTTTTGATACATCGGAAAACAGTAAAGCGTGTGTAAATCGGATCTCGATCCTTTTTAATTAAGGCATCGTTACAAGTTTTCAACATGTGTACCGGTGGACCAAGGATTCAAACTTGGGACCCAAAAAGGTAACTTAGTCTTAACGTTACTTATAATGATGTAGTTAAGTGCAAATACGCATCCTAATTGTATTAGATGACTTAATGAGCCACTGTATACAGTTGGATTTTATCCTGTGATGGATGAAAATTTTCTTGGGGAGTAGTACGCAAGGTTGAAAGCCCTACGTAAAGGGGGTCTCACATCTCTCTCGAAACACAACAATTGATATATAAAAAACTAGCCATCTAAAATTCATCTCACATTGTTACACTGTGGACACCATGTCAACATTTCATTCTTCATGGCGTTGCTTTTTACAAGGAAGAAGTTCGTCTTCATCAAACCTTCATCAATCTAAAGCCAAAATCCAAGGCAAAGTAATGTTTCCGCTTAATATTTAACATTCCTGTTTAATAAGAACTACATGTTTATTTCATGTTAAGATTGCATAAACCCTACATATTATATGAGAGTCATGCATGGCTTTAGGGTTATGATTTTTGTGTTTTGAATATTCATTTACTAATACGATTTTAGGATGTTTAGATTTAATTTTTATTAAATTTATTTTAGTCTAAAATCATGAAAATTATTGTGATTAACATGGATTTAGGGTGTGGAAATTAATAGATCTTGTTATGAATCAACTACTGAGGGGAGAGCCCTCAGGTCTATATTTATAGCCAAAGGGGAGAATACAAGTGGGCTTATACAGATATGGGCCCAAACACTTGAGTTGGCCCAATAACTCATCCAACCCAGTAAATACTCATTCACAACAATAGCAAACTATTTTTAAGACCATAAGAAAATAAGGGTTGGTTAGGGACAGTGAAAAGCTTATGATGGCCAACGGAGCATTGCTCCAGCAGCATATCCCTCTGCCTCCTTGCGAGACGATCCGGGTTCGAACCCGGGCGGATGGAAGCCTCCCACGTGCGTTACCTGCAGCTTTCCAAAGGATTTTAAAATAAAAAAAAGCTTTAGGCCACTTAGGTTTAGGTTTTGGCTATTTAAGCTTAGGTAAATGGTAATTATACATGTATGTGCATATATAATTTTGTAACTATACAATTACGTTTGGTTTTAATGAAATAGGCTAGGTTAAGGTTAAGGGTTTTTGTTAGTAAAGGAAAGACTCCACTGCATGCGTGTCATGTATGCATCAAGTAATGCATATGTTGTTGTGACGTGACGCGTATCAATGTACACGCGTGTCTTGTGTGGACCCACCCACACACGTAAAATAACATAATTGTATTTGTGGCTAAATACGATTAGGTTTAGGTCAAGGTGTCCATCGGGCTAGTCCGGCCCGGGCCCGACCGGGCTTTGACCGGGCCATGGGCCGGGCCGGCCCGTTTGACCCGGAGGTCCGGGCCGGCTCAGCCCGGCCCGAGGGCCGGAAGCCCGGACAAGCCCGGGCCCGGGCCTTGCTGGCCCGGCCCGGCCCGGCCCTATTAAATTAATAAAAAAATATTTAAAATATTTAAAATATTTAAAATTCATTAAAAAATCTTAATAAAATGGTAAGTTTAAGATGGTAAGTTTAAAATTCATTAAAATACCTAATATAAATTTTTTAAAAGAGGGTAAGTTTTTTAAAAACCTACTATTTTAGTACGGAAGAACAAATTGAGCAGGAAATTAATGAGTAAATAAATTAAGAAAGAATAAATTAAGGAGGAACTATTATATATGGAAAAAAATTAAAGAGGAACAAATTAAGGAAACCATCTTGAAACAAAATTAAATAGAGAACAAATTAAAGAACTCATTTTTGGAACAAAATTAAATAGGAGATGGATTTAGTATGAGAAAAATACAAGGAAATGGGCCACGGGCCGGGCCGGGCCCTGGCCCGTTGACCGGGCCAGGCGGGCCGGGCCGCGGGCTTTCCGACCATTTGGCCATCTTGAGGTTTAAGGATAATTTTGGGCTCCGGATAATCAGAAATATTCCCCTTACTTTTAGGCTTAGGCTATTTACGCTTAGGTAAAGGGTAATTACGAGTAGGTTAAGGGATATGTTTAGGATTTGGGTTTAATGAAAAATGTCTTAGGATTAGGTTTGAGTTTGCATGCCGTGCCGTGTGTCAGGTGTATGTCCACATGCACGCACGCACATGCACAAACCTATTTTTGAGATAAGGCTAAATAAGATTAGGTTTAGGTATAGTGCTAGGCTTAAGATAATTAGAATTATGCCATTTAGTTTCATGTTTAGCTATTTAAGTTGATTGGGTAAAGGATAATTAAGAGTGGGATAAGGGATAGGGGTAATGTTTGGTTTAAATTAGATTTGGATTTAATGAAATAAGTCTTAGGTTAGGTTAGGGTTATGATAAGTCAAGGGGCAATAGTTGAATTTTTTCAATAATTTCCGATATGATACATGAATTTATTAGACGGGCCTCATGACCGCGCTGCCTGTTTCTGTTTCTTTTCCTCTATTTTTTTGCTTCTCATGTCACCTCCCTTTTTCTCAACTTTATCATGTTACCCTTAGTTTTTTCTACGTACATAATCGCTAAAAAAATTAGTATGTGATATGAGGTAATCTATTATACAAAATAGAATATTACAATCTTTCCTGCATAAAGGTATCTAATAGCTGATATAGACTATAAGAGCATCTCCAAAGGAGCAAAAGATTGATGCTCCTTCATCATAAAAGCGAGCAAACATCAAACAATTCGGCTCCAACCACTCGATTGTGTCCCTCGCCAAATAAAAGAAACGAAAGGGAGCTCGCCAGATGTGGCGAGCTCCCTACGTTGTCAACAGATTTTTCTTAATATTTTAATGCAATAAAGACTTTTTTATTAATATTTTTTTGTTAAATAGGAGTTGCAATGGCCAGATTATTTTAATATCAATATTTTTTAATATCAATTATTTTTTTTGTTTCAACAACTACTTCTCCAACAGATTTATTTTTTTGCATATATATATTATGATATTGTGAGCATACTTTCTACACTCTTTTAAATCTACATATATATTTTTTGCTTTCTTTTCAATTATGAATTCTCAAAAAATTTCTTCTTACTATACCAATCTTCTCAATAAAGAAGTTGAAATTTTTTCTAGCCAACCTACAACATCTCAAATTTCTAACCAAATTGATTCTTCAGTGAAAAAAGTTTCAAGTGTCGCAATTTTTCTGTTGAATAAGATAGTCTTCTCGTTTCTGCATGGCTTAACATTAGTATTGATGCTATACAAAGTAACACTCAAAAATCTGTGAAATATCGGCAAAGAATTTATGATTACTTTCATGAATACAAAACTTTTGAGTCTGAAACGCACCGCCAACTCATTGATGCATCAGTGGTCGGGAATTCAGCTCAGTGAATAAATTTTGTGGGTGCTATGCTCAAATTGATGGAAGACAACAAAGTGGTGTCAACAAGCAAGATAATTTATTAATAATATCATTGAAATATCTTTATCTTTATTTTTGTATTAATATTATTTTGTGTAGTATTTAGCTAAAGTGGAGAGTGTGGTTGGAGTGAGTAACTAAAAAGTGGTTCCCTAAAATAGCTTTTTAGCTACAATAGCTAAAATTTAGCTAAAATTTAGGGAGCCCCATTGGAGATGCTTTAAGGCCCTAAGCAATGTCCTCAATGTCCTCAAACAGTAAATTGATGGAAAGAGTCCGGGAAAGTTCCAAAAGTTGGCTCCCAGCTATAAGAATAATATTTGCTATATACATCTCAGAAATGTGGTGCATGCAGCATTTTTTTACAAAAATCAAAAAAACTGTCACATCAAAGTGACTGATTGCACCTTTGATGTGTCAAGTTTTTCATTTTAAGAAAAAACTGCTGCATACAACGCATTTCTGCGGTGTATATAGCAGGGCTCTAAATGGCATCATAAGTTGATTATATACAATAATTCAAGTGAAGTTTCTATCGGTCCTGCCTAGTGCCGCAATCAAGAAACCATCACACGTCAGCTTAACTCAGCTGGCAAAATATATTATTCTCCTAGCAGGGTTACATATGTCTGAAGTGTTGATCGACAGAGTGGAAGAGAGTTTTCAAAGTAAAAACTGCATAAATTTAAATACATCATAAAAAGATTCAAGCAGTGGTTGTAAAAATTGTGCTTCAAATACCCAATCTGGGCTTGGCACGATCGTGCCAAGTTTGCAGTTTAATTGGCATGGTCGTGCCAATTTGACATGCTCAACCTGGGATTGGCACGGCCGTGCCAATCACCCAGTTCAGTTGGCATGGCCGTGCGGAGCTAATAGGGGGGTGCTTAAGCAGTCACACGAGCGTGCCAAAGTCCTAGTTCAATTGGCACAGTCATGCGGATTCAACAGAATTCTGCACACTCTTCGTGCAGGAAGCAGAATGGCAGTGCCAGATTTGGCATGACATTGCCGATACGCAGACTAGTCAAAATAGTCCAGATTCCAATTTCTAATCTGATCCATTGATCTGTTTTTGTGTCAAATCGGATGGACATGACTTAAAATGCCATCTTATATCCTAGGAAGGATTCTGTCATGCCTTGTTTTGAACTATACGTGCATGCTACTAAATATGTGTGGTATGTGTACATATAAGGAGTATGCATTGGATGTGTGTGTACGTGTATATGTGTGCTTGGGTGTGTGGGGGTGTGTAGGATGGCAAGTGTACAATGGGGTTAGTGTCTTGGATGAGGGCTTAGTGTGAAAAGGGGTAAGGGTTAATGGCATCCCAGTAAATTTTTAGAAAAGTGAGGTGCAAAATGGTCATTAGGTCAAATAAGGGGGGTGTGTGTATAGAAAAAAGGTGTGTGGGCATAAAGTAATGGCAAACGTGTAAATAAGTGAAAGTTGAGGGGTTTGTTTGGGAGGGTATTTTGTTCATTTCACAAGGTGCATGCTTATCCTAGGGAGGTTCTAGTGATAGATATTTTAGGAGAAACTTCTTCCTTCTTTACCTTTCTTTTCTTTTCTTCTTTCATTTTCTTTTCTTCCTCTTCCACCCAACATGGCTGGCCACCCCTCTCCTCTTTTCCTCCTCCTCCTTCAAATGGAAACCATAATTCTCCCCTCTAAATTCAAGAATCCCAGGTTGGTTGCAAGTGGAAAGAAGAAGAAGAAAGAGAAGGAGAGAAGAAAAAGATCAAGCTTTGAGGTAGGAATCTACATGGATTTGGAATTTCAATAATTTGGTCTTGCTGTCATTTTTTATAGCATGATTTACTTAATATGTAGTAGGGGTATCCAAATTGATGTGCTACGATTCAATTTCATGAATTACCCCTTGAAATTCCATGCAAAATCAATCTTTTGAAAAAGCTGAAATTCTGTGGTGTGTTATTACTTGAATTCTGGACAGTGTGACTTGAATTAAGTATATCTTGAAATTCTGTGGTGTCTTATTACTTAAAATTCTGTGGTGTGTTAATACTTGTAGATCTTGAAGTTCTACCCCAAAATCATATAAAATTTGACATATGTTCAATTCAGAAATTAGGAGTAAAAATTCCATCTTCACAACATATCTGTATTTCATCCAGTCTGAACACACTTTAGCAAAATTGAGCTCAGTGTCTGCACACACCATGGAAATTTGTATTCTTGGTCTCGTTGTAAAGTTAACAACATTTACTACAACTTTGTCACATTGCATATTTTCGTGATTGGAATTGCAATATAACTCAAAACCGCAATCTTTACAGCCCTCAGAATCTGTCTGAAAACAGTTTTGACAGTGCTGACCAAACAATTCACCACAAATCATATAGTTCATATTTTTGCATGAAATTTTATCTCGGAATCCAGAACTACCATATCTATTACTTTCATTTAGGAAGTTTTGCTAAATTCTGACTTTTATCTGGGAATCCAGAACTACCCTTTATACAACTTTCATTTAGGAAGTTTTGCTAAATTCTGACTATAATTGGGTGATATCAGCCATACTTTATGACTGTCTGTACATTTCCTGCAAGCTGAAGTGGGTAAGCGGTGTTATAAATTGTGTATTGTTGCTAATCTACATTCTATAGTACATGATTATTGTTTTTACATGACAGGTAGATTAATGATATGTTTTGCTAATAGATTTGCTAATGTGCTAATGGACTTATACGTCACGCTCATCATGTGTTTGTGAAAATGCTTCAATGAAATAAAATTTGAGAAACTTGAGAAAATGAGCTCCCATGAATCATGTTATGGATTTGTGATGTTGTGAGACATGTATGGCATGGTTTCATAAGTGATGGGCTAATGAGTGGTGATGGCGGGCATGACACTTTGGTGTATGACCCATGTTGATGTGTGATGTGGCTATGATGGAGGGCATGACACTTAAGTGCATGACCTAGATTGATATAAATGAGGAATGTTAACACTGTGAAGCCATGCCATCATGATCCTTATAATATGATTTGTAATGTTTATTTGATGATTTGAAATGTCGCAATCCTCTCTAAAGGGGGTGAGCTACTAAAACTGGGGTTTGGGGGGAAATTCGAGTAAATTGTGGATATGAGGCCTGGACAACGAAGGTGGGGGGTGATGATGTGATATATGATGAGTATTCCCACTCGCCTTTACATGGAGTGGAGTGGCATTGGCGTTTGTGATGATGTGGTTTGGGTGTGGAGAGGTATATGGTGGAGAGCATCACTCTTGCTACCGTCCAGGGAGGAGGTGGAGATGCCCAGTGTACAGTGCACGTGTCTACTGCACCATGTGACATACTTAACCCAAACCTTTGGGGTGAGGCCCGTGAGGCAGGTCCCCTGACGGGGCAGGGTGAGAGGCCCAGCGTACAGTGCCCATGTCCACTACGCCGTGTGCAGTTTACACCCCAAATCTTTGGGGTGAGATCCAGGTCCTGGTATCACACAGTTTACCCAAGTTTCCAACTACTTAAATTATTAAATAAAAGTTTTGTATGTTACTTCTTCTGCTGGCAGCACTTTCCTTTTCCCTTCACATGCTTTGCTTGTGACATTGTGCTATACTTCTGGCACTTGTAATTACCTTTTTAGAATATGTATGTGTGAATACTTGCATTATTATTCATGCTAACCCTCATTCTTGCAGTAGCTCGACAGCGAACCGAATGTATGATCTCTTACTTGGCTGATTACTTTCCGCCATATTCTTTAGTTTACACGCCTTATTTCTCATGCCTTGCTTGGTGGTTGATAACTTTAAAACGGTGTTCCAAATCCAAGTTGTTTTCCTACTGGGGCATGCATTGACGTGCTCCTCCCCATTTTTCAGGTAGCAGATAGTTGGAGAGCCTGGGAGACTTGTGAGCATGGAGCTGAGGGTGTGGGGTAGTTCAGGGAGTTGAGTTGTACTCTAGGGTCTTGGAGTTGATATCGTCCTGGAGGTGTAAATTGGGTTGAAATTTATTGATGCACGTTTGTATCAGATATTGTGTTGGTCCTTATAGTAGTAATGTGAATTGTGCATGTACTCTTTGTGATGTCGTATAAGTGGAATGTGATATCCTTATAGATATATATGGAGCATTACAGCTATTATCTCAGCATGTGCGCAGTGGCATGCCTCTGTTTCTTCCTCTCTCTTTTCTTCCCTTTCTTCACCGCCCTTCGACTCTGCAGAATACGTGGGATGGATTCGTACTTCCCGGGTATCCTGGGGAGCGGGGTGTGATAGATTCTATGATATAAATACTAAGAGAATACATCTTTTGATGGCACAAGAGAAAATACAAGAAAAACCTTGAGAAAAAGCTAGACTTTTGACGCTAAAGACAACAAAAGAGCTTTGGGACAACTACGAGCGTTGGGAAATGAGGTATTCCTTATTCTAGAGTTTCTGATAACTTCTCTTCATTGGTTGGTGTGCATCAAGCATTGTAATTGCTAGAGTGCTAGATTTATATTGTCAAGAGGAGTTTACATATTGTTTGAATGAGATCTCAGTAGTCGGTGTATTTTCTGAATTAACATCTCTGATCTAGTGGAAACTGTAACAACAAAAGACTAGACATAGGCTAAACATTGCGACGAACCAGTATAAACTTTATCTCTCTGTGCGATTGCTTGATCTTGTGTGTGGTGATTATCTTTCTGCTTTCTATAATTTCTTTAAGATCCTACTCTACTTGTTAAAGTTGGTGACAGATTATGTTCTCAATATTATTGCACTACGTCAAATCTCAACAGTGGTAGATAGATACTACAACGGCTTGTAGAGCCTTGTTGTAAGCTGGACATGCAATAGTAAGCCTATTTTTTACGAAGGCTTCTTTTCTCTTGCTAACATGTTTGGGCTTATGGTATAAAACATGTATGGCCTTGTTTCATAAAACAAAATAAACTTTAAAAAAGAGGCAAAAAATGTGTTGTGATTAGGTGAAAAATTTGTTAACCCCATACAAAATCTAAATGTACTCCAATTATGTGAAAAGATCTCAATGACCATTGCAAACCTCAGCGTATTATTGCACGAAAAAACGGTGACGTGATTTATTCTCCAGCACAAAAGATTTGAGAACTAAAAAATTCATATCATGTGCTGTTTTGTATTATATGGGGAAAAAATGTGGGGCATCCTCGTATATAAAAACCCGTATATAAAAGTGATCTCTCATATGTTATATGATCACATAACTCGTATTTATTTAGTTCTTCATACTCCATCTGATGCTAAAAGATTAAGCCATTAAAGGAAAGAGCTGAGCATGTAGTAATATACGAATTGTAAAAATAAAATAGCATGACTTTTCTTCCATAAGATATCACTTACCTAGCTTTTTAATAATAATTATAAGCAACTAACCAAAAAGAAACTTACGAAATTGATGCACATTATTACCATACATATAGTCTACATGCATGTTTTTACTCTTAATTTTTTGTTTGATATGTTATTGTTAATAAGCACGAAGGCCAACCCAAAAGCCTGTATGTAAAGGTTAGGACTGCCATTAAAGAGGTGGCCGGATTTTTAGGCCCAGCCCAGTTTTACGCATGCATCCATACTTACCAAGAATTCTCACGGTTTGCTGTCAACCACAAGCGTAGCCACCGTTATTAACAAATTTTAACTTGAGGTTTTTTTTGGTTGATCATTAGAGCCGGTCAATCATGCAACGACACGATGACAAGCTACCAATCAATGCATTTGTAGCGTTGCGAGCAAATGGACGAACATGGCTCGTGAACCGAACCGAATCGAACCATACGCGCACCCATCACAATCCAGACGCTGCAAGCAACAAAAAAACCTGAAACGGTTGGATCAAACAACCCCATCCATCCTCGCTCATTTCGATCCCCCCCCAAAAATGATTGCTGGCCCCAATAGCCAAGCATGCATCACTGTTCCAAACTTTGGACCAGTAGAACAAATCATGATGGCGACTTCAGAATCTGTCACATTTAAATGGGCACTTCTCTATTATCACGGTTTGGCCATGCGCTCTTTTTTCTGTTTCTTTATTTAATAGAGGGGAAGCGCTGCTCCCCAATCTAATTATCATCTTTCATCACAAGCTCCATCAGTCCTGATAACTGCCAAATGCATGGCATTCATCTTTTAGGTTTGTGCGACAATTTTTACTCATCGGCCACTCGGTTGTTTATTTGAGCGGACAGGTCCAAAAGTCCAGTAGAGCCCACACCGTCGTTCCAACAACCCAGAGACCCTCATGTGAGGCTGGCCGCTTATTCATTTAAGATGACAGCCCAGCTGGCTGTTGGCATTCTTCATTTAAAACATCGGCTCAGAATGGATGCATTCAATGACCGACTGGTAAGTAGTCATCAATGACGAACGCTCAGGCCAAAAGCAATAAATCAGTTTGAAAGCTCGGACAGTACCTTATAACATCCCTCAAAAGCAATTGCTAATAGGTAGTCTCTCGAACAATGGAAGAGGGGACAATTTCTGAGAACAAAAAAAGTCAGGTATTCATATACCAATATCTGCTCCTTCTAAAACTCTACATTTCCTCCATAGCTCGGCGCAATAACTATTGGTTGATCTCCAACTGATCGGCCATAATTTCCACGAGCATGCTTTGAGTCACTATCTGACTTCAGCATCGGAAGAGATTAGGTTGGACCCCAGATCCAACCCTTCTTAACGAGGTCTTCGTGTTGCAGGAGCTAAAGGTAGCATGGAAATAGCTCGAATTTAGCTGAAATAGCTCGGACTTGGCTGAAATAACTCGGATTGAGGTCTATTTAGCCCGGGGTTAGCTCGTCCAATACACAGTCAACTGCTAACATCAGCCTACGCCAGTTACTACGACCGTACCATCATCAAGAATCATCCAACCAAATCAATGGTAAGAAAACACACGTAAACATTTGGTGCCGTCTATGAAAAGTTCAAGTTGACATCTACGTCTTCAGCCACACTGATGATGACTTAACCCACCAATCAAGGAGCTGAAAGGCCAATTACCGTAAGGGCGACAGATGTTATGCCGCTACCCATACATCCCAGTTCTTCCACTCATGGAATGCATGAGCCGCAATTAGTGACTTTGGAGCAGTTTCATGCGTTCTCATGGGAGGTGAGCGTCAATATTCAAGCGCTAACTGACGTGATAGAACGATTGATGGATTCACGGCCCTAGCAATCGCGAGCCCAACTGTCATCCCAACTCCTTCTCAGCAGCACCGAGAAGTACCACCTGCCATGCCACTGGGTCAAGGAACTCTACCTCCTGATTCAGAGTGATGGTTCACCCTGCCTTCTTCCCCACAACAATACCAACAATGTCCTATCTCCCCTCATCCTAAAGGAGCTTAGAGCGACGAGACTGGGGGCCAAATCTCAACTACAACCGGTCTCATGGGCCTGCGACTCTCACTCTGTGGATCTAAGACTGCCACCCTTCTTTGGCTGATGATCGACATAGAAAGAGCCATCGTGGGTGAAGTCACAGCTCTCACCGTAGGTCTTAAGTGGAATGCTCGGAGAGACTGCCTCCGCCATTTAAGCCCTTCCAACAACTGGGATGAGGATCACGACGACTCTTCTAGCGCTTCCAATAGGTGACTCATGAGATCTAGGTGCCGAGGTGATGTACGACTACATCGCTCCTCGTCATCGAGCTCAGATGAGGAACAAACCGCCTTGAAGAAGAGAGTCGCCTCGGCACTGCTACCGCCCAGATTCAAGATGCCCAACCTAGACAAATATGATGGCTTGGACGATCCACGTGAGCACATCCAAGACTATAAAGGAGTGATGGAGATACATGTTGCTGACGACGCCCTCCTTGATTAGGCTTTCCAAAAAACTCTATGAAAGGCCATGAAGGAGTGGTACAATAGACTTTCCAACTGGTCTATTAGGTCATTCAAGAACTTGGCCTAAGTCTTTTTCCAACAATTCATGACAGGAATGTAACGGCCGGTATCTGCTAGACGTATCATTGTGTGTGTGCCCGTATTTTCGTTTTGACCATCCGGATGTTTTCGTACGCGAGTTCTATTTTTGTGCGTCAATGCGAGCGCGTATCCGTTCTTCGTTTTACCGTATCATCATTAACCGACTATCAATTTTAACTAATTACCTTAATTTAATTACCATAGCATAGTTACAAATTTCTAATCACTTTTAACTTCACTAATTACCTTATTTATTTTAAAAATTACATTTTACTTAATTGCCTTAATTAAAAGTTAATTACTGATTAACTTTTTTACTATTGGCTGAAAATATTTGCCCTAATTATTTACCCCTAATCATTTTCTAATTAAAATCTAATCTACCAGGTTGAATCCCACTGATTGTTTAGGTGAGATCCAACCAATACTTCAATCCCCTTCCCCCACTGCCAGCTCCCTTCCATCAAGTTGTTTCCCACCTCCTTTGTTTTAACAACAACAACGACAGGGCTACACCGTCTTCTTCTTCTTCTTCTGCAAACAAACCAGTTAGCAAACCCAACTCCCTGCAAAATTTCTCCAAGCAAAAACACAAATCAGAAACCCATTTCAGATTCATCATCACAACCCAAAATCAATCTCCCCTGCAAACAGATTCTCCAAGCCAAAATCCAAACCAATTTCTACAAATCAGCCAAATCATTTCTTCCCTAAATACAAAACTCAAATTGAAAGAGGAGAACACTCAAATCAAACCCAAGAACAACTTCAGATCTGAAGTTGAAAGAAAAGCAAAACAAAACAAATCTGAAAACAAAAACCCCCAAAACCCAAGATCTTCATCTTCCAAACCCATCAACTCTTCTCCTTCCTCCTCCCTCTCCTATTGGCCTCACCCCCATCGCCTGAGAACTCCCAGCCGCCAGCCAACCGCTGCCGCCACCAGCGTGCCGCCGTCCGCCTGCAGGCCGCCCACGACCGCCGGAAACCGCTCAGCCCCGCCGTGTCCGCCCAGAAAATGCCGGAGCCCCCTCCTTCCCCCGTCGCGTGGTTGCATGAGTCTCCCTTTGCTGCAGGTTTTTGAAACAAAAAAAAGAAGAAAAGAATGACAGAACGAAGAGAAGAGAGATTTGAGAGTTGGAAAAATAAGGGGGATAGGAGACAGCCTGGACTATTAACTATTAAGGAATAAGTGAGAGAGAGAGAGAGAGAGAGAGAGAGAGAGAGGATACGAGTATGATATTAATATATTTGTGTTATGATATTATATTTGTGTAAGAAGGTTTTTTTTACTTGTGATAGTAGGTATACCCCCTTTAATGTGATGTTATCATATCATACTAATAACCTTATCATTGACTAATATTTGCTTAGTTAATAAATTGGTTGTTGATATTAGCCAGTGTTAGTATAAGATTTAATGTTAATGTAATTCCAGCATATTAGCAAGTTTGTGACTGATGTTAGGGTAATAATACTAGAATAAAATAAGGCGTGCCATGTTAGTATGACCCTATAAAACGCTACACTAGCCAGTGAACCCGATAAAATTCGGCGAACCCAATTCGGGCGTCATTTTAATATTGCACGTATTTTGCGAAATATCTAATTCATTAATTTGTTTAACTAAAATAGAGAACCACTATCACCGTAACTAAGTACCCGTCAAGACAAATCCAACGGCACCAAAATCACCGAAAACAGGCAAGTATGCAATTTATAGTGAATTTGTGAAGGTAAATGCTCTTTTAGCTTCTTGTATGTAAAGTTACATAACTCAGAACATGCACATGAAATGACGCGTGAAATCACTTCCACGACATCCGTGGCTAAAAATGTGACCCAATGGCATATAATTTGATGTATCTTACTTTAGAACAGTAGCACAGAAAAATCAATTTTCATGTCGTATTCGTTAAATTCACATGCTCGGTATTTTTGCTAAATTGTTGTAAATATTGCTCGATACTCTTGTAACCATGTAAATTGTTACGTAATGATAAATGATCATGTTATTTAATTGCTGCATGCCTTAAAAAGACTAACAAGAGAGTGACATCGTGAAATCGTGCGTCTCGAAGGCGAAATCATGATTTTCGTGATGTCATATGAGTTGACTAGGCTGGCTCGTGTTCCAGCACAAAGCTTGGGGTGGGGTTAGGGTTGAGCGGCTACTAGGCGTATGACCGGGTACTCTCTTCAAAGACACCACCCGTATGCGGTGGGTTAGCGCCAATCACGGTAAGCCCACATGAGAAGAACGACCAACTCATCACGTCCTAAAGGCGAGAACCCTATTATAGACGTGAGACACTAACTTGAAACTTGCAAAGTGAAATTGACATGCTTTACCTTACTTGTCAGATTGTTTAGAACTGCATGATAGGATGTATTACTTTAAAATCAGCATGTTTAATCTTTTATTGTTATCTCGTTAAATTTATAATTGCCTCTTAAATTTCAGTATAAATTTGTATATCTTGCCTTGGGTTCTAACATCTTCTTGCAGACCATTGCTGACATACATTCATGTTTTTGGATGTATGTCAGATCCCGAGCCTGAGTACCAGGAGGTTCCTTACGAGACACCTGACTTGGAAAGTCAGGAGTTCGCTGTAGACGCCGAGTCTCTCCCTGCGGAGAACTAGTGGGCTTTTCCGTTGCTGCTTGCCGTAGTTTCTTTCTGTTGTTGTTGGTGTATGTTATCTTTGTTGTATTTCGGCCCAGCTGAGGCTTGTTGTTTTATTTCGTGTGCGGACGTTTATTTTCTGGATGTGGCTTGTAATGTATGAATAATTCTGGTTGTTCTGAAATACGTGCAAGGGACCTGCCCTTGCGTTTTACCACAGACGTTTAATGAACCCGAGCTTCACCGCTCCGGTTCAAGCGGACCCCAGTAACGCTCTCGCCCCCGTCGTATTTTGGGGAGCGAGGCGTTACAAGGAAGGAGGAAGGAGAGCTCAGACCACCTATTCAACTTGGTGCAAAAAGAGTTTGTAACGCCCCGCTCTCCAGGATACCCGGGAAGTACGAATCCGTCCCAGGTGATCCGAAAGCAGCGAGTGTTACGAAATGAAATATAAAAACGCAAGCAGGTCCACTGCACACTACTGGGATAGTACCTGTAATGTTCCCAAAGCGCAACCAAACAATCAACAACATAAACATAGAAGGAAACACAGAGGAAAACTGTACAACAACTAAACCTAAAGAAACGTCTGATTTCTATACATCATCCACTGTGCATACATTCATCATGAACAACTCATCACTAACCAAACAAAACTCCAAAAGTACAAACACTCTTTCCTCTCCCCTTACCATCCCAACCTAACTCGTCCACATAACTCCACTGCAGCACCTCATAATCACCAACCAATTCCAACATCTGAACCTGAAAAGTCAACAGTAGAGCACGTCAAAGCGTGACCCGGTAGGAATACCATACCCAAACTAGCCCTTACAAGAAGTGTGGAAAAGGTGCACAAGCAGAGTGTATGACATGGCATAAACATCTACTGCAGTAAAGAAAGAACAACTATAGTTATGGACATGTGAGAGCGTGCACGTACGACAGGCAAAGTGTACATACTAGCATAATGTACAAGAGACAACAAGTAACAAGTACAACATTTATAATGAGCAACTAAGTGATAATAGTAAACCAAGGAAACCCGTCTCACTTCCACTTACTTAAGCTTCACAAATGAAAGTAAACCACCTCATTTTCCAATATGCACTCATCTCAAGCAATTCATGCATTCATGGCAACAATCATACATATAAGGAAACATTCACATCTACAATCACAAGTCATATATAATGCTCAATGATGTCATGATGCATATGAAACACAAAGCAATTGCTATGAGATGCAATGCAATGCAATGGGATCCCATGAATGAGCCGGCGTGCAAGTGCAAGTGATTCTACTCCGTTATCAATGTGGAGCCACGTAATGGATCAAGAGGTTGCCCACGGCGACTTCTCCCGCCTCCTACAGTGGCAACTTTTTCCATGCCCGTGCACTCCACCTCCGTGTCCCTAATATGAACATATCCAAACTTGCTTTCTTTTCCCAACATCAATACCACTTGAAAGCCAACATTGTTACCAATAATTAAATCACCAAGACAGTGAACATAAATGAAAATTAACAACTTTATGAAACATGAGGTGGCAAAATAAACAACTGTTGAATCATGTAACGATCAAATAATGAAGCAAAAAAAACATGGACATCTATAATTGAACACAAAACAACACATTCATGCAACCCAGTTTCTGGAAATAACAGGACAGTCCCAAACAGAGGCATAATGCTCCAAATATGGGTATCAAACATGCCCATACAATACAAATGAAAGTTGTAGATATAGTTGTGCTAGATTCACCAATAAATTTTCATGCATAAATATGAACTTAGTGATTTATGGTGAATTGTTTGGTGAGACCTGACGAATCTGTTTTTCTTCAGACAGATTTTGAAGGCTGTAAAGATTGCTAGTTTAGGACATGTTACAGTTAGAATCTCGAAACCATACACTGAGATGAAGTTGTAGAAAAACTTGTTAAATTTACAACGAGACCAAGAATACAAATTTCTATGTTGTATGCTGGGACTGATCTCTGTTTTAGTAAAATGTGCTTAGGCTAGATAAAAACAAACATGTTGGTAAGATAGAATTTTTATCCATATTTGCCGTTCGAATTAGTAAAAGTTCACAACATAAAGTTATAGATAACAGTCCAATCTTTAGGCCTTAAAAGTTTCAGAGCAAACTCAATTCTAGATTGGAAGAACTAAGCAAAACAATCAGCATACAAATCTATTCAGAATTGCTCACCGCACAAAACCACCAAAACTCAGAACTGTTCACCGCACAAAACCACCCAAACTCAGGATTGCTCATCGCATAAAACCATTCAAACTCAGGATTGCTCACCGCACAAAACCATACAAACTCAGGATTGCTCTCCGTACAAAACCATCTAAAACTCAGAATTTCTCTCTGCACAAAACCACCAAAAACTCAGAATTGACTTAAGAAAAAAGGTAAAACCACCACCACCACCACCACAACCATGAAACTAAGCATGCAACTCTAATACTAGTTGGAGATGGAATCCTACCGTAAGGGTGATGAGAGACAAGGGGGTAGCCCAAATCCCTATGGCTCCTCCTTCTTCAAACCCTTCTCCTTCTTTCTTCTCTTCTCCTCTACAAGCTCCTAGAATGAGCAACAGTACCCAAACGACGACAAGGATGCTACGAGGGTGTTCAGAGTGATGGTGGCGTAGCCTTACGGGTCTCAGCCTCCATAAAGTCTAAGAGGGAGCAAGGGGAAGGGATGAATTCGGCCTGGTCTTGGGGAGAGAGTGAGATATTTTTAGAAGAGTTTAGAAACGAGGAGAATTTGAAAGAAGAGAGTAGAAGAGCCAAGAATTAAGTAGAAGAGCCAAGAAGCTATATTTACAAGTTTGCCATCATCCACAAATATCTCTCCCACTATACACACATACCCAAACTTAATTACAAGCAAACCATTACTTCTCACACTCTCCTATTATGCGCGCGCACACACACGCCCCCTTAATTATAACAATGCCAATAACCTTAACCCCCTTCTCAAACTAGGCTCTCTACACCAATCCTACACACCCATTCACACACATACACATACCATCACACAACCAAATTCATGTATCACATACCCATGCATCACATCACCACTCATGCATGTATACTACACCCACATTACTAAACACACTATATTACTAATACATAAGCATTCAACAAGCATCCATGAGCAACCATGCAAGCAACCAATAAGAATACACCATCAATTAGTAACACTTATAGTCAGTCTAATTACTAGTACTACTCCACACAATCATACAATATTACTATACCACTTCATAGTTCATTGTACACATTACGTGCATAATCAACCATCTAAAGGACACGCAAATATGTACTCACTTGTATACAAGCATATACACAATACATAGTACAGAGATATACACTCTATTTTCACATAAAAGTATATGCCCTACGTATATGGCACTCTGGACCATTACAGAGTGGGAGACATTAAGAAGCTTCCTAAATCGCTTAATTTAGAGAGGTTTCATGTCGAGAGCTGCAGTGACGAGGTGACCATCGCTGCACTCAAGAAGGGGGTTCGATGTGAAGACTTGATGAAATATCTACTTAATAAACCACCCCGCATCTCAAATCAGCTCCCTACCAGAGTAGAGCAGTGTATGATGGCAGAGGAGGCGTTGCACCAAGTTCAATGATGTTCCATATCTTAAGTGCTTGGGGCCACATGGGGTTGATTACACCATCAAAGAAATCCATGAAGGCCTCTGTGAAAAGCACTACGAAGGGAGGACGATCGCTCGGAAGGCCATGTGACAAGGCTATTATTAGCCTACTATGGTCGATAATGTAGCCGAGCACGTGCGAGATTAATGTCTGAAGTATCAAAAATTTGCAAAGCATATCTCAACTCCAGCAGCTAACCTAGTTCCAATTATCAGCCATGTACCTTTCGCCAAATGGGAACTCGACATCCTTGGTCACTTCACCCCTGCAAGCAGACAAAGGAAGTTCTTGGTCCCGTAATATACAGACTCTCAACAATGGACGATATAGAGCTCGTCTATCCTTGAAATACAGAGCATCTACAGAGGTATTCTCATTAAAAAAAAGTAACCCGCGAAAACGCGTGTGCTATTTTTTATTTTGGTTTCTCTGTTTTTTATTTCAAAGAAAATTATATCTTGCTGAGCTAATATATCTCCAAGAGAGCATTAATGGGAAAATATGATCGGCTTTACCCATTTTACTTTCTCTAAATGCGCAAGTCTACAAATCAGCATGTATACCTCGATAATTACCTCGCATGCTAATCTAACTATATGATTGGGGGCCGCATATGTAGCCGTCCTCGTGGGCTGATCTAGCTATATGATCGGAGATTACACTCAGCCGAACTCGCAGGTTGATCTAGCTATACGATCGGGGCCGCTTACACGGCCTTCTCACTGACCGATCTATATATACGATCAGGGATCACTCTCAACCAACCTATTGGGTTGTTCTAGCTAGACAATTCGGTATCACTTTCATAGCCGTCCTCATGAGCTAATCTAGCTATACGATCAAGGATCACTCTCAATCGAACTTGCGGGCTGATCTGGCTATTGAATTAGCTGTTGCTTATGCAGCCGCCCTCATGCACCCATCTAGCTATACGATCAGAAATCACTCTCAGCCGACCTCGTAGTCTGATCTGGGTATATGATCGGGGGTTGCTTATACAGCCACCCAGCTCGCAGGCCCAACTAGCTATAAAATCGGGGACCACTCTCTGCTGACCTCGCGGGTTAATCTGGCTATATGGTCGGGCCACTACATCTGCTACTACAACTGTACCATCATCAAAAATCATCCAACCATATCAGTAGTGAGAAAACACTCATAAACAACTTCAAATGCAACTTCATTATTATAATGGTGTAGACATGTAGGTGACGATCGATCCACAGCTTAAGGTCATCTATTGTTGAAAGGAAGAAGTGGGTCATTATCTTCAATCCACTTCAACAAGTAACAAGGATTGATGAATAGATATGCTTCCGCTATTTAAGTTAATATTTCTATTCCAGAAAATTATATATAAGTCATGAATATGAAGAATAAAAATCTTTCTATACTATAATTGATGGAGTAAACTTTCTTTCACGTGGGACAAAAAGGTTGATAGAGTGGTGCAAGGATTTGGCCAACCCATCATGTGGGTCCCACCTGCCACATTCTCAAAAAGACCTATGCACCCAAGACCGCACTCACACATGCACCCATCCTTCTCAGATACTCAGATACTCACATACACCTGTTTCCGTACCCACATAAATACCCACCTCCAGGTGGGGCCCGCGTCATGGGATGTGGATGCAGGTTTGCTTGAGCCCGTGTGTTTCGTGGTGTTTCTCACCACTGAAGTTGTCTACAGATGAATCAGTTGTAGCTGTGAAAGAGGAAGGACATGTCAGCTGACTAGGCATCGGGCGAGCTGACCACGTTCTGAACTGGCTCTGATCCTAGCTATTGGAGTTAGGTTCTGGCTGTATTTGGGATGATCGATCGGCCGCACGTGAGGGCCTTTGTATTGCTGTGCCGAAACTGCGTGCCTTGCTGGACCTATTGGTTGGGTAGAGATAAATGACCGAGCGGTACACGGATATTTTCCAGGAATCTATTCAAAGAAAACAAAATGAAAAAGCTGTTTATTCAATTATTTGAATCAGAGATGCAATCAAAATTAGTAAGCCGGCACAAACGAGCTGTGGTTCACTGCAGCAAGATGCATATTAATTAACTATAATATTCTACACACACATTTTGATATAAAAAGCCAGCTTAACATGTTCAGCTATCGTATACAGATCATAGTATCATCGTCGGCCGGCGACGAGGCTGTTAACGAGAGCAAGCGCGTTGCTGGTGTACCTCTTCGTCCGGCTCACCCTCCCACAGACGTCCGCCTTCACCGGGCTCGACCCGATCACCGCATCGAACCCGTCCACGCACGTGTCCTCGTTGGTCAGGGCGGCGCTCATCCACGTCAGCGCGTTCGACACCCGCCACGCCACCTCCGGTCCCGCGGAGGCGTCCAGCTTGCCTATCTCGTCCGCCGACTGCTTGATCTGATCGACCGCGTCGCCCAGCGACTCGCGGCAGTCGCGCAGCGCGGCGGCGTCCCGGCCAGGGGGTGCGCGGGAGGAGAGGGAGGAGACGTGGGAGGAGACGGAGCGGGCGTGGGACAGGCTGACGTTGGCGGCGGCACGGGCGAGGTAGACGGGGTTGGAGTGGACGGAGTCGGAGTAGCGGGAGAGGGAGCGGAAGCAGAGGGAAGGGAAGAGGGTGACGCCGCAGCGGGCTCGGATGAAGTCGGTCGAGTTGGTGTCAGAGGCTGATGTCGGCGCTGCCACGATTGAGATGTAGAGAAGCAAGACCACGGCTGCGGCTGCGGCTGCGGCTGCGGCCATTTGTAATTTGATTGGGGGCGTAGGGAGGGAGAGATGAAGGGGGAGGATCGAAGGCTCAAGTAATCGGATGATATAATGTTATCTCTTTTGCCAACGAATGCCACTGATATTTTTTTGTTGGGGTCCTTTGGGCGTGTGACGGTTGTACTACGAGCAAGCTGGTTGGTCTGCGGCGTTCTAATCTATAGGGAGGGGGGGCCGCAAAGGGCAGGTCTATCATTGTACTTTAAAGATGCCCTTTGTTTCACGCTTATCTCGTTTAATGGGCGCGGGACGAACTAAATCTGGACTAATGGGTACATGACAAAATTATGGTAGTACATGGGTCAAACAATGAACATACGTGTAAAGTAAAAAAAATTAATTTAAAAATAATTTTGGGTACGTGTAAAGTGGCTTGTAGGGGAATAACTGCTTATTCATTGCTCTCGACAGCTGCCCACAACAAGAAAAGTAAAAAAGAAAAATTAATATAGGCTTTGTTTTGGGCATGGATTGAGAGTGCTTTCGCAAAATGTGTAATGTTTCTAGCAGCACTCATGAATGTTGCTGCGATTCCTCAAACTGCTGTGAGCTCAATGGCGTCTTCATGTATGTACTCTATCATAGATTTGCTTATTTTTAATTTTTTATATGTTTTGCTTGAAATATATTATCTTTAGTTGATGTGAATGATTGAAATTGTAGTTAATTTTGTGGCATTTTTATTTCTCAGTTTATTCAATTGTTTAATTATTAAATTAGACAGATGGGCTGCTGGAGGTGAAAAGGTTGGATAAAAATTGGAGGCTCGTTTATATTTTTTTGCTTTGGTATTTTAAAAACAAATATTCTTGGCATCAATATCTTTGTCCACGTCAAAAAATTCCTTGTTATGATGTCGTTTGTGTGAATAGAATTTCCTGAAAGTACTGAAAAATCATGAAGAATTATTGTTTTCCACATATAATACAAACAATATTCAATCCACGGACGTTCCAGGTGAAAATAGACATATTTAAAGAATGGGAGAGCCCTTCATACCACGCACACTCCTCCTAGGGCCAACCAGAGGAGAGGCTTCCTATGTAATAGTATCCTTCTTAGAATATATAGATATCTTCGGCTTAGTTCTGGATACTAGCAAGGCGCTTCTTTGAACCTTTTATGCACTTGCACCTGCCACTCCACAGTATCTTCATCAACGGGGTCAAGAGGAGTGTCATCAATGGTATTGGAGGTAGTACTGGTCTTCTCATGAGGAGAACATGCACTAGAAGGGGATGACCTGGAGCAGTCCTTGCAATCATAGAGTCTTCTAGGGACGAATTCATATCCATAGGTTCCTCAGGAGCATTCTCAGTAACATGCACAGTAACAATACTTGGGGATCACAAATGTTCCATGGAAATATCATCAACAGAATGATTATCAGCAGGAACATAGTGTTGGATATTGGACTCCCCGGATTTGGTTTTGGATGATGATCAAACATAAATATATCGTGAACTAACAACTTGTGAGCGCAGTTATGGAGATCGTCGCCAAATTCATATGAATATCAATTGCGACGTCTCGAGACTTCTCAAAGCACGTGATCGTATGCCTAAAGCTTCGTTGAAGCTTATGGACCATTTTAGAAGTCATGAAGATTCGATTGAAGCTTTTGAAGACGGTATCGTCAAGTTATATTTATTGTCTTTAAGCTTCTTTCGTAGAATGTTAAGCCTTGAGTAGGTCTTACGGTTTAAATCTTCATAACGCTCATATCTTAGCTCTAGGATCTTAGTAGAAGTCCATACAAACTTTTCCGAAGCTTCGCGCTTCGATTCGCGACTTCTTGTGCATGTTAGTTGGTTCAAGAAGAAGAACTGACCGACTAGATGGTGATCTAGTCGGTCGGCAAAGCTTCTTGGACCGACTAGTTTCTGTCAGTTAATTCTATGCTCTTTACTGCTTACAGTTAGTCGGTCTAAGTTGACTCACCGACCGACTAGTTTGTGAACTAGTCGGTCAGTGATGCTTCTGTGACCGACTAGTTGAGCTTTCCCTGTACATGCAAATTTGAGCCTGAGCTACTGTTTATAATTAGTCGGTCTGCTTTCCTTCTTGGATCGACTAGTTTAGCTTTACTGTACATGCCAATTTTCATCTGACTTACTGTTTATCGTTAGTCGGTCAACATCTGTTCTTGGACCGACTAAATCAATTTGTGCTCAGACTTCAGTTTTATCTCTTAGTCGGTCTCAGTTTAGTAACCGACCGACTAGTTATGAAACTAGTCGGTCAGCTACTCTTCTTGGACCGACTAGTTCCTTTTGTCTGTGCTTCGACCTTTTGGCTGTTCTTCCATTAGTCGGTCTACGTTAAATGACCGACCGACTAGTTGATGAACTAGTCGGTCGGTGGTTGTTCTTTGACCGACTAGTTGCGATCAGAATAGATCCGTTGGAGCTTTAATTGAAATTTCTCTCTCTCTCTCTCTCTCTCTCTCTCTCTCTCTCTCTCTCTCTCTCTCTCTCTCGTTTTTCTCTCTCTCTCTCTCCTCTATCCTATAAATACTTGTTGAGCTACATTCATTGAACTCAAGGCTGATATTATTGCAAGTTTAGAGATCAAGAGAATTCATTCCAAGCTCATTCAAAGCTCTTTCATTCCATTCAATAATCTCTCCTCACTCTTACTTCCAAAGAGAGATTCATTGAGTGTGAAGCCTTCCAAGCCAAGTGCTTGATCCTAGGTCACAAACAACCACATAGCTCTCCATCGCTGATCTACATCTTGGAGCTAGGGTTTGGTGCCTTCTTCTTCCTCAAAATCATCCTTGTCCTAATTCGTAAGTATACTCAAGGCATAGGTATTTTGTGGTAAGTTATTCTATTTCATTTACTTTCATTTTGTAAGTGTTTATCTCTCGGTGTGAGAGTTGTGGTTGTGATCCCGTGTTGTGGGAGTCACAAATTTCTTTGTGTATGATTTGACTTGGTGAAGGTTCTTCACAAGTATTTCATAGTGGAAATCTTGAGTTAGGGTTTCTAACTCAAGTATCCGGAGGGGATCCGGGTGTTTGGGACGTAGGATCACCGGGAACAAGTCGGGGAGACTTGGGTGGATCCGAACCCAGTAATATCGTTGTTTGCGATTGTTTCTTTGTTGTCTAACATTTACTTTTCCGCATTGTTTAGTAGATTTTACAAATAATTAGGAATTAGCCTCTTAATTATTTTAAAGTACTATTCACCCCCCCTCTAGTACTTGTGCAGTAGCTTAGCAGGGCATTATATTTGGTATCAGAGCCAAGTCTATAGCTATGTCTGCCAACGACAACAAGACCGTTCGTCTACCTTCCGACTATAGCACCTTCAAGAACCGTGAAGGAGCGTCTTCGGTAATGGAAGGACATTCCTCAACGAGGAATCCATTCTTCAACGGTACCAACTACGGGTATTGGAAATGCCGGATGGAAACTTTCCTCCGGAGTGCTTCACTATGGAGGACCACGATGAAGGAATATGTCGAGCCCACCGAAGAAGATTTCGAGAAATGGACTCCCACGGAGGTCGTCGCGGAGGTAAGCAATGCCAAGGCAATGAATGCCTTGCAATGTGCATTGGAGCCCGAGGACTTCAATAAGATATGCACATGTAAGAGTGCATATCAAATTTGGAACTCCCTCCTCATCTTACATGAAGGGACGAGTAGGGTAAGAGACTCTAAACTCGTTGTAGTTAATAAAGATTACGAGATGTTTCATATGCAACAGGGTGAGAAGATGAAGGAGTATAATGCTCGCTTCGTCGACATCATAAACGAGTTAGAGGCTCTCGGCAAAACCTACACCCAAAAGGAGAAATGTTCGAAGCTTATCGAAGGACTTCCTTCTAGTTGGGAAAAGCGTACCTTCGCCATCGAGGAAGGTAACGATATGAACAAGTATATCGTTGTTCAACTAATGGGTACTTTAATGTCATACGAGGTACGCAAGGATAGCAAGTTGAAGTTGCAGGAAAAGATGAAGTCTTACCTACAACAAGAAGAGCCAAAGAAGAAAGCTATTGCTTTCAAGGCCGCTCCATCTTCTTCCACATCAACCGATGATGAGAACTCGGAAAACGAGTTGGACTTGGAGTCCATGGCTCTCATGGCCAAGAAGTTCAACCGGTTCTTCCGGATAGGTAACTTCAAAAACAAGTCAAAGTTCATTTCTTCTAACGCCTCCTCTTCTTTGTGCTTTAAATGCAACAAGCCAGGACACATGAAAACGGAGTGTCCTCTAAACAAGCAAAAGGAGAAGTGGAAGGCGCCGAAGTACGACAAGTCCAAGAAGTACAAGAAAGGGAACAATAAGGGGCTTGTCGGGACATTCACCGACTCCGATGATTCATCTAGCGGAGAGTCGGATGATGAGCAAGTGGAGCAAGCACACATGTGCTTCATGGCAAGAGAGGAGCATGATCAAGGATCTTCCTCTTCCGATGATAGAGACAACGAAGGCGATGAGGTAACTATGGATGACCTTAGGAATGCTAATTCTCAATTGTGGTCTAAGTATACTAAATTAGTAAATAGGTATACTAAAGTAAAAGATGACTTAGCTAGCATTCAAACCTCGCCTAAAACTATCATCACCAACAACGACACCGTTGTTGAAGGGTTGAAGAATGAGATTGTTAATCTCAAGACTCAACTTGAACATGTTAGCATTGAGGATCCGGAGGAACACAAGATATCAGATTTGACTTCTCAAAACTCGACCTTGAGTATTGAGAATGAGAATCTTAAATCTCGTGTTTATGTGCTCACATCGCAAGTATCCACTTTGGATGCTTCTATGCGTTCTCTCACCGAGAAATATGAGAACACATTAGGCCGAATTAATAAATTCAATAAGGGTAAGGACCATTTGGATAAAATCCTAAGTGACTTACTTCCGACCAATCACCACATTGGCTTGGGGTATACGATGGGAAGTTCATCCAAATCGGCCACTACTTTTGTTAGGCCAACTTCCGGTGACTCAACGAGTGGTAGCAAACACTCTATTGGTAGTTCATCTACCAATGGTGCTTCCACCTCGTCCACACCCTCTTTCGGAAAGAAACCCACTTTGGGTGGACCTCCAAAGAAGGCTCACGCCTACATGTACACCAATACTATGCCACGTATGAACACACGTCCTACTCCACCGGCTCACACATATGATGATTTCTATGCTACACGTTTACGGGCACGTGCACACAATGTAAGACACCCTCATGCACGTGTTCCTCCACATGCATATGTACACCCACATCATCGTATGAATAATTATCCACATGCACCATTCCTTCATGTTCCTTATGCCTATCCACGACATGCATCACGTAGAAACCAACAACACATGCATGCACCCAATAGGATGAGAGCTCCCAAAATATTCACAATTTGGAGCCCAAAGGACACAAGCATGGATGAAAAACAAGTTTACATGAATGCTTATTTTTTGGATGTTGTGCATAGTAGAAATTATGTGGGGAAGTCTAAGTCCAATTGGACTTGGCTTCCAAAGGTCTAATCTTTTGGACCCAATGACCTTGGGTACCATGATATGAAATTTTCTATCTTTAGGTACTCAAGGAAAAGAAAAAGAAACGGAGCAACAAATTTAAATTTAGCTCCAAGGGAAATTGGATACTCGATAGCGGGTGTTCAAAACACATGACGGGTGACGCTCAATTGCGCTCCGGAGTGGTGCCCATCGCAAATGGGAACCGCGTCATATTTGGAGGCAACGAGAGCGGAACCATCATAGGTGTTGGTAAAGTGGGTAATCCTTCTAAACCCCTTATATGTGATGTTTACCTTGTTAAAGGATTAAACCACAATCTTATTTCAATAAGCCAACTTTGTGACAAAGGTTACAAAGTTAGCTTTGCGAAAGGAATGTGCCATATTTTAAGAAAAGATAATAATGAATTATTGTTTTCCGGCATACGCCATAAGGATATATATATCCTAGACCTTCCAAGATCACATGAACAATGTCTCATTGCCAACACAAGTGAACAACACTTATGACATCGACGTTTTGGTCATGTGAACTTTGGAACACTTTTTAAGCTTTCCATGTTAAATTCTATTAGAGGCTTCCATAAGCTTGTCTTTCAAAAGAAAAGCTTTTGTGACTCGTGTCAACGAGGCAAGCTTCCAAAATCTTCATTTAAACATAAGAAAAGCATTTCCTCTAAGCGGCCTCTAAAGCTATTACATCTAGATTTATTTGGGCCAACTAGAGTTGCTTCATTAGGTAATGCTAGATATGAACTTGTCATCGTTGATGACTTTTCTAGGTTTACTTAGGTATTTTCATTATGTAATAAAAATGAAGCTTTTGAAACCTTCACAATTTTTGTTAAGAAAGTACAAAATCTCTTAGGAACCACCATTGTCACTATTCGTAGTGATCATGGAGGTGAATTTGAGAATGAGTCTTTTGAGACATTTTGTGATGAAGTTGGTATTACACACACCTTTTCATTCCCTCGCGCACCTCCTCAAAATGGTGTTGTTGAGAGAAAGAATAGGACGCTAGTGGAATGTGCTCGCACTATGCTTGATGATAGCCAACTTGGCCATCAATTTTGGGCGGAAGCGGTACATACCGCTTGCTATGTGTTTAATAGAATACTTTTGAGGCCCGGCACTAAACAAACTTGTTATGAATTGTTGTTTGGTAGGTTACCTCAAGTTAAACATTTTCGTGTTTTTGGTTCGAAATGTTTTATTAAGAACACGTATGGTAGTTTGGACAAATTCGATCCAAGATCCGATGAGGGGATTTTTGTTGGGTATTCCTCACGTAGCAAAGCCTACCGGATATACAACAAACGAACCTCAACGATCGAGGAATCACTTCATGTTTCATTTAATGAAGGATTTGTTCCAACGAGAATTACTAATGATGATGACTCTATGGATGTCTTATGTGATTCAATTGGTAATTCTAACTCTATTAATTCTATTGATTCTATTGATACTAACACGACTAATGAAGTTGTTGAGAATGTTCCTAGTGATCAAGGTATTCCCAAACGGCTTCATACCGTTCGTGACCATCCTCATGAGCAAGTCATTGGCAATATCCATGATAGTGTCAAGACGAGATCGCAAGTGAACTACTTCGCTCATTGTGCCTTTGGCTCCTCGATAGAGCTAAAGAATGTTAATGAAGCGTGCGAAGATAGTGCTTGGATCTTAGCCATGGAGGAGGAACTCATTCAATTCGAGAGGAATGAAGTTTGGGAGCTTGTTCCATTGCCATCGAAGAACCACACCGTCATAGGGACAAAGTGGATCTTCAAGAACAAAACCGACGAAAACCAAGTCGTCGTCCGGAACAAAGCTCGGTTAGTTGCTCAAGGCTACCGTCAAGAGGAATGTATTGATTTCGAAGAATCCTTCGCTCCGGTCGCTAGATTATAATCAATTAGATTACTATTATCTTTTGCATGCCATAAGGATTTTAAATTATTTCAAATGGATGTAAAAAGTGCATTTTTAAACGGAGATGTTGTTGAGGAAGTTTATGTTTCTCAACCTCCGGGTTTTATAAATGAAAAATTTCCAAATCATGTTTTTAAACTTAAGAAAGCTCTTTACGATTTGAGACAAGCTCCTCGAGCTTGGTATGACCGTCTAAAGAATTTTTTTTTTTGGATTTAGGTTTTAAAATGGGAGAAGTTGATTCCACATTATTTGTTAAGTATTCGAATAATGATATAATTTTAGTTCAAATCTATGTTGATGATATCATTTTCGGTGCTACTAACTTTACTCTTTGCGAAAAGTTTTCTAATGTGATGAAGGATCAATTTGAGATGAGCCACATGGGTGAGCTCAAATATTTCTTAGGTCTCCAAATTCGCCAAATGGACGATGCAATCTTCATCCACCGAAGTATACGGTGGAGTTGCTTAAGCGATTTGGAATGGAGAATGCCTCCGGGAAAAAGACTCCAATGAGCACGACTACGCATCTTGATAAGGATACGGGCGGTAAAGATGTAAACATTCGTCTATATCGAGGTATGATTGGTAGTTTACTTTATCTTACCGCAAGTAGGCCCGATATTATGTTTGCCGTATGCGTATGTGCTCGTTATCAGTCTCAACCTAAGGAGTCTCACTTAGTAGCGGTAAAACGTATTTTCCGTTATCTTAGTTATACACTTGATTTTGGATTACTTTATCCAAAATCTAGCACATATGAGTTAATCTCATATATTGATGCCGATTATGCGGGATGCAAATCCGACATGAAAAGTACTAGTGGCACTTGCCATTTTATAGGAAATTCACTTGTCTCTTGGTTTTCCAAGAAGCAAAATTCCGTATCACTTTCAACCACCGAGGTGGAATATATTGCCGCCGGTGCCGCGTGTGCTCAAGTTCTTTGGATGAGACACACACTTAAAGACTTTGGTATAAACTGTGATACTTGCCCTATCATGGTTGACAACCAAAGTGCAATATGTCTTTCCAAGAACCCGGTACACCATTCCCGTTCGAAACACATAGATGTCCGACACCATTTCTTAGATAATCATGTTGCTAAAAAGGACATCATATTAGTGTACGTTGAAACCCAGAAGCAAATCGCCGATATTTTCACGAAACCCCTAAAGGAGGACTCCTTTGTGCGGTTGAGTCGAGAATTGGGGATTATGGGTGAATCCGAGATTTAGGATTCATATGTTTTCAATAATCTTGCATGCTATTCAATTCTTTATATTTGCTCATGCTAGATTAATTGAAATTTTCTGGATTTTTGTTGAATTTTCGGAATTTTCGTTCGATTTGTGCGTAATCGTCAAATTTCAGATTTTCGATGTTTAATGTGGTAGTATAATGATTAATGAGAGTATTTTGATGTTTCGTCCAAGTGTGATTAGGAGAGAAATCAAATTTCAAAGTTTTTCAATTTTTGAACTCTCTTAGTCGGTCCAAGTTCATTGGCCGACCGACTAGATTCAGTTCTAGTCGGTCAGTGAATGAGCTTAGACCGACTAAATCTTGTCAGGAAATTTGCCTTCAGTTACTGTTTACAACTAGTCGGTTCAAGCTCATTGACCGACCGACTAGATCGTGATCTAGTCAGTCAGTGCTTGAACTGTGACCGACTAGTTGTGACGGGGACTGTTTCGTCTTTTCGAATTCCAGTCGATTAAAACACAGCCCCGACCGACTATTCTCTTTTTTAGTCGGTCTCTCTCACTCTCCAACTCGAAAAGCCCCCGACCCTTCGAATTCCCTCCTCCCTCTTCGTCGTGTCCGGCCTGTTTCCGGCCATCCCCGCCGTCTCCGACCGTCGCCCTCTCCTCCTAGGTGATCCTCTCTCCTCTCCTAGCTTCCTAGGGTTAGGGTTAGCTCTCTAGGTTTAGATTCAAACGGCTAGGGTTTCATTTCTTGCTTAGGGTTTCGGCTAGGGTTTCTTCGTTTCGATCTTGATTGCGACGTGTCATGCCGCGCTTATGGCTCGTACACGTATTCTGATCACTCCCTCTGGCCCTTCGCCGATGACCGTAGAACCATCCCATACGGATCCCGATCAACCTACGCGAACCCCTCCTAAACGCCGTTCGAAAACCACCCAACCCTCTTCGTCTTCGCCTCCTCTTAAGCGTAAGAGGACGGCGACTTTGAAACCACGTGCCCAATCTCAGCCCAAGCCCAAGCCAGCTGCATTCCGTGCCCCTACACCTCCTTCTGATTCCGATGAGGAATACAGACCCGAGACTGAGACCCATAGGGACCCCTCACCTCCTCCTAGGCAGCCTGAGTCTAGCTCACGTCCCCGTACCCGTCAGCCTAAGGGAAAGGCTCTGATGCCGGTTGGCGGTGTCGATATTTCGTTGTGTCGCGACGACCCTTTGTGTCTCGTGGCTTACAACCGTATCGAACACTGCCCACTGCTTCTGGAGCATTTCGTCCAGTTTAGTGACTTCCTAGGCCTCGCCGATCTTCTTTTGTCCTCCGGTCTTCTCGATTACCTTCGATATGACCCGAAGGCGAACCCACACCCTTACCCTCGTTTAGTGAAACTATTCTATGCCAACTGCGTCCGGGGTCAGTACGATGCGACCCACTCGATTGAGACGACTGTCTTGGGGACTCCTATAGTTCTCACGGCAGAAATCTTAGGAGATATTTTGGGTGTCTCCTCGTCTGGCCTCCTTCCCTCCGATATTTCTGTTGATGACATATCCTCACTTGATCAGGTCGTTCTTTCTCAGATCTTCCATGAGATTCCCCCCGCCATGATTGGCGTTCCCTTCAAATCCTTCATGCCTATCGCATGGGTCCTCAATTTGATTCTGAAGTCGTGCTTGCTTCCCAAGTACGGCTCCTCCTCTCTACCGTCCCAGCCTTTCTTGAAGTTGATTTATGCCATTTTCATGGGGAGCTCGATTAACTGGGCACGCATTATACTCGATAAGATGGACTCTTTCGATTGTATTCGCAAGTCCACGAAGTCGGCTCATATCCCCTTCCCGTGCTTGTTGACTCTGGTATTTCGCCACTTCCGTGTCACACTTCCTCCTGACGATGAGCGTCCACTTGGTCCTCCCCTGAACGCGACGGCCGTCAAGAAGTCTCTTGCGACGCTCCGTCACGTTCAGAGGACGACACCTTCAGCGTCAGCCTCTGCCTCTGCCTCAGCTGCTCCCTCTTCCACTCTTGCCGAGCTTGTTCGTGCTTTGCGTCGTTTGGAGTCTCGTCAGGCTCATTCTGAGGAGATTCTCTGCCGTATCGCTCGTCACCTTGATATTGAGGTCCCTCCGTCTTTTTCTGACGAGGATGAGTTGGATGAGGAGGACATTGAGGAGCTTGCCCGTGCTTCTACTCGTGCCCCCGAGGGCACTTCTGGTGATGCTGCTGCTGCTTCGTCTGCTGGTGCCCCCGAGAGCACACCCGTTGCCACCACTCCTGCGGTGGATGCTCCGACTGGTGCTCCCGAGGCCACTACTGTTTCTGCTCCAGAGGTTACCACTTCCGTCGCTCCTGTGGACACTACTGACGACCCAGTGACCACCTCCACTCCTGCAGAGCCTGCTGCTGCTGCAGATCCTGCCGCTTCCTCTTGAGCTTCTTTGAGGACTCTCCGATACTCCTTGGATGATACATCTAGTGTGAGAGAGTTTGGGTAGGATAGAGTGTGGTTCTGGATGATTTTGATGTTTTGATGTATTTTGATGTACGTTGGATGGATGTCGATATGTTTTTGTGCTACTTCCATATATGCTGTGTTCTGAGATATATGATGTTGTATTTTGATCGCTGATCGTTGGATCGCTTTTTGGATATCAGTGATGTATATTTTTGATGTACTCTGGTTCATACTTTTATATATATACATCGCAGTTGACATTTCATTCTATTGTGCACAATTTATAATTTTTTTTGTCTCTGATGTTTGATTTCGTCGCTAGACGATATTAACTTGGTTAAATAGATTTCACTTTATGAAAACATAGAATTGTTTTCCATGCACTAAATTAACCAAGAATGTTGATATTGGAGAGTATATTCCATAACTCAATTCATAAAATTAATTTGAGTTTTGATGAATTTATTTATCGTTTTTCGACTTTGGTTTCATTGGCACACCTTGATTTAATTTCGTATTTTCCTTTGGTGTCATTTGAACCATGGTCGTATTCTTCGACTCCCGTGCTTTTATTTGAAGCCATTGTTGTTGTCATTGATCTCCTCCCGCTCTTTTTGCTTATGCCAAAGGGGGAGAGATATAATAATAACGATGTGCTAAATGATAATTTAAAGCATTATTCCAAGAATCTAATTTGATATGTTAGATTCAGGGGGAGTTAAGATATATAAATGGATTTTCAAATCCGATATTTCAATAACCAACTTTTGGTATTCGATATTTCTATAATCGATTCTCATTTATATACTTTACTCGTCTGCTTGATGCGTATTATTATTGTTTAATTTGGAAATAACGTGTCATCAATGCAGGGGAAGTAAGTAAATTTCATTTGAATTATTATTTTTGATTATTATTTATGTTGGTTTGTCATCACCAAAAAGGGGGAGAATGTTGGATATTGGACTCCCCGGATTTGGTTTTGGATGATGATCAAACATAAATATATCGTGAACTAATAACTTGTGAGCGCAGTTATGGAGATCGTCGCCAAATTCATATGAATATCAATTACGACGTCTCGAGACTTCTCAAAGCACGTGATCGTATGCCTAAAGCTTCGTTGAAGTTTATGGACCATTTTAGAAGTCATGAAGATTCGATTGAAGCTTTTGAAGACGGTATCGTCAAGTTATATTTATTGTCTTTAAGCTTCTTTCGTAGAATGTTAAGCCTTGAGTAGGTCTTACGGTTTAAATCTTCATAACGCTCATATCTTAGCTCTAGGATCTTAGTAGAAGTCCATACAAACTTTCCCGAAGCTTCACGCTTCGATTCGCGACTTCTTGTGCATGTTAGTTGGTTCAAGAAGAAGAACTGACCGACTAGATGGTGATCTAGTCGGTCGGCAAAGCTTCTTGGACCGACTAGTTTCTGTCAGTTAATTCTAAGCTCTTTACTGTTTACAGTTAGTCGGTCTAAGTTGACTCACCGACCGACTAGTTTGTGAACTAGTCGGTCAGTGATGCTTCTGTGACCGACTAGTTGAGCTTTCCCTGTACATGCAAATTTGAGCCTGAGCTACTGTTTATAATTAGTCGGTCTGTGTTCATTGATCGACCGACTAGTTGATAAACTAGTCGGTCAACTTTCCTTCTTGGACCGACTAGTTTAGCTTTACTGTACATGCCAATTTTCACCTACTTACTGTTTATCGTTAGTCGGTCTATGCACATTTGGCGACCGACTAGTTGATGAACTAGTCGGTCAACATCTGTTCTTGGACCGACTAAATCAATTTGTGCTCAGACTTCAGTTTTATCTCTTAGTCGGTCTCAGTTTAGTAACCGACCGACTAGTTGTGAAACTAGTCGGTCAGCTACTCTTCTTGGACCGACTAGTTCCTTTTGTCTGTGCTTCGACCTTTTGGCTGTTCTTCCATTAGTCGGTCTACGTTAAATGACCGACCGACTAGTTGATGAACTAGTCAGTCGGTGGTTGTTCTTTGACCAACTAGTTGCGATCAGAATAGATCCGTTGGAGCTTTAATTGAAACGTTTTTCTCTCTCTCTCTCTCCTCTATCCTATAAATACTTGTTGAGCTGCATTCATTGAACTCAAGGCTGATATTATTGCAAGTTTAGAGATCAAGAGAATTCATTCCAAGCTCATTCATTCCATTCAATAATCTCTCATCACTCTTACTTCCAAAGAGAGATTCATTGAGTGTGAAGCCTTCCAAGCCAAGTGCTTGATCCTAGGTCACAAACAACCCCATAGCTCTCCATCACTGATCTACATCTTGGAGCTAGGGTTTGGTGCCTTCTTCTTCCTCAAAATCATCCTTGCCCTAATTCGTAAGTATACTCAAGGCATAGGTATTTTGTGGTAAGTTATTCTATTTCATTTACTTTCATTTTGTAAGTGTTTATCTCTCGGTGTGAGAGTTGTGGTTGTGATCCCGGGTTGTGGGAGTCACAAATTTCTTTGTGTATGATGTGACTTGGTGAAGGTTCTTCACAAGTTTTTCATAGTGGAAATCTTGAGTTAGGGTTTCTAACTCAAGTATCCGGAGGGGATCCGGGTGTTTGGGACGTAGGATCACCGGGAACAAGTCGGGGAGACTTGGGTGGATCCGAACCCAGTAATATCGTTGTTTGGGATTGTTTCTTTGTTGTCTAACATTTACTTTTCCGCATTGTTTGGTAGAGTTTGCAAGTAATTAGGAATTAGCCTCTTAATTATTTTAAAGTACTATTCACCCCCTCTCTAGTACTTGTGCAGTAGCTTAGCAGGGCATTACATATAGGGCTGGCTAAAACTGTTACCTGGGCTTGGAGGTGTCACGAGGGAGGTATTAGAAGGAGGAGGAGTCTATTTAACCTTCCACATGAGGGTTGAAGGGCATTGAGCATCCACATGACCGAAACTACAGCACTTTGCACTTCTGGGAGGAACCCATTCATATGCAACATCAAGTTCCATACGTTGTTCTCCTTCTATATCCAAACAGACCTTATGAGGCAGAGAGTGATTCACATCGATTTCTACAAAGAATCTAGCATATGCAAGTCTATCCCTCTTAGCTATGGCCCTATCCATATATAAAGGTCTACCAATGATGCTCGTTGTCTTGCTGATAATACTCTCGAACCATAGTTTTAAGTGTAAGGCCGGAAACCTTACCCAAATAGGAACAGAAGACAAAAGATCATGACCCCATACCAATATCAGGACTCTTCTTTCGAAGAACAATAAGGCGACTGTCAAATAACCAGGAACCCTCCTGAAGGATCCTACTACAGTCTTCAGCTAGAGTGAATTTAAAGAAGAAGAATCCAATTTCTCTAGAGAATACTTCAAGCCCACCTGCAGGTTTCCACATACACGCAACATAAGCTTTCAAGTGCGAAAAGTACGGTCTACTTCCTAGATCATAGCCCACAAGGGTGTTATTGTAGGGAAATATGCCCTCAGATCATTTGTATTTGATGCAAATGATAATTTAAGCCTAAATATGGACTAATTTGCATATGATGCAAAAGAGATTAAATGTGTCTTAAATTGTTTAAGACTATATTTAATTAAATAAACGCGTTGAAAAGGTTACCTAGATGACGGGATCGCCCGCTCTAAACGCAGGTTCAAACCGCGTCAAAAACGGAGTCCAAATGCACAAGTTATAGCCAAAACAAGTCAGCCCAAACTGTTGGGCTGAAACCAGCGAAAATGGAGGCCCACCAAGCCCGAATTTTCTGGTTAGGGTTTTTTGAAACCTGGATTTTCTTGACGGCTACGTTTCTAAGAGAAGCATGACTTTTGGCTAACTTTGGACAATTGTTTGAAGGGTCAAACGGACTCGGATTGACGAGCCGTTTTTTTCTACGCGTTCACCGTTGAACCATCTTTGATTTGGTAGGTTGTACCAACATTGAAGTTCAACGGTGAGGGAGTTAAAATTCGAGGAAGTTTGCCCTTTGTGAAAGGCAAACTAACTTGATTTAATTAATCCCAAATTAATAGTCACACCTCGATTGTGGAGAAAAGGGGAGAGTCAGCCGCCTCTATAAATAGAGGCCCTCCCCCTTCCTCATAACTCGTCCCAAGCTCTAGATCTGAGCGGCTCTCGTAAATATTGGAGCACGCTCAGATCTAAGCTAAATTAATATTTCTCCTCTCCCTATAAATTTCTGCCTTGCTCCTGAGGGCTCTGGCAAAGCCGCAAAGGAGTTCGGATTCAGATCCGAAATCTAGGCGGAGGTTTCACTCGCGTGAAACTTTCTTCAGCGCGTGGTTGGCTCGGCGACACGGGATTGATCGCCTCGGGATGCAGAGCGGTTCGAGGAGCGGTTCGGGGAGCGGTTCGAGGAGCAGCTCGGCGTGGGACGGGGAGCGGCTCGGAAGACAGTGCGGAACATCTCGCCTGCTCCAGGGTTGAGATTCCGGGTATGTGTTTAATATTAGCATTATTTTAATTTAATCGCAGTAGGCTAGATCCTTCTTGGGATGGTCAGATCCATCCCAAGTCGGCATAGATCTTGGATTAGGGTCTTGGACCTTCGGGTTAAATGTTAATTAGATTAACATGTTTATTTTTCCGCTGCTTTTCTGTCTATGTTCCGTCCGACTTAGGACGGTCATAGAGTTTTTGTGCCCTAAGGGTCTCAGAAAACCCTACAGTTATCCCAATGACCAACATTAGCAGCAATCTCCTCCTTGGTTATACTTGCAACCAAACGGCCCCCAGAGTCCACTTTGGGGGCTATGTAGTCCAAACTGCAATCATCATCCTTACTTTTACCCATAGTACAAACATCTATCCAACGCTTTAATTTTATGAGATATTTTAAAACTGATTTTAAAGGTTAAAATTTTTATGCGATAAATTTTTTAAAGTAGCATGCAAATTTGTGATTTTAAAAACAAGTTTTTATGAGATAAAAATAAAATATTTTAAAATCGTATTTTAAATTTAAATGTTAAATTTATGTTTGCATGCTAAAATTGTTTATGTGATAGACATTGTTCTATTTAAATTGTTAAATAGTTGTACACTTTTATTTTATGCGATAAAATTAGTGTAATCTTATGTTAATGGCTATGCATAATCTTGTCCCTTATTTGATAACACAAGACAACCCTTTAGGTTAGCCATTAAAAATGATTAAAATTTATTACTTGAATTTTAATGACATGCTATGTTTTAATAAAACATTAACAACACTTCAAGACCTAATTCCTGATTAGGGTAGTCCCTTTAATGATTTTTTAATTCTAATTGTTATAATTAATTTTCATTAAAGGACTTCGCTTTTAGCGTTGTTAATAATATTTATTAAAATCCCAATAATGATTAGGATAGCACGTGAACCTTATAGTTGATAAGGTCTTAATATAAGTTATTAAACAAATCCTAAAATTTTGAATTTAAGGATGCAACTAGTTGATATGATTAATTAGTTGTTAATAAAAGCTGTTTAGTCTATGACACATACAAAAATGACAAGCTTCATTCAATGGACCATGATCCAGTCAATGTGCTTGGCTAAGAGTTCTGGATCACCCTTTAAGGGATAGTGATTCTGGCTTAGTCAATTCCCTGGCTGTGTTCCACTGGACCACAATGTCGCGAATCATGATTGTATGACACCCTGGACTATATCTAAGTCAAATACGTTAATAATCTTTTTTCAAGATTAGCCGTAGCCCTCCTTATTTTAGGGGTTAGCTACTATAGGACCCGTGTTACAGTTGTTGAGATACCCTCAAGCTGTGACATGGCAACCCTGTAGAAACCAACTCCTTAAATACATAAGATGAAATCTTGACTGACCCAAACCGTCGTCTCGTACCCCGAGCGCCGGCGTAAGTTAAGTCAATGATGTAGTCTGACTAGATGTAGTCTAAGTCCTGACCCAAACCGACGTGTCGTGAATACCCCGAGCGCCGGAGCAAGTCAGGCTAGACACGAAAACAAGGGTCCGACTAGACTAGACATTGTGATTTGGATGAGCACCCTCATGATCACAAATGGCTAGGGGTAAAAACCGATTAAGAGGGTTATATCTGATATGATCGATGAAGAGTCATCTTTCGATCGCAGAGTCAAGCAACTTGTTGAGCTACCCTCAAGGTTGTTAGGCTCAAGGTGATTGGACCTCTTACCCATTAATTTTAATTTGATTAAATCGTTCGTTATTAAGCTTTGAAACGATCGTAAAAATAGTGAGAGGATATAGATAGATAAAAGCCATTCTACCTATATTTAATTTTGAACATATGCCAAAACTAGGGCAAAACTATGTTTACCGAAGGAATCAAAATATAATTTTAATGGAATTAGTTAATTGGTCAAATAGATTGATTAATTGAATATCAAGTTAAATTCTAATTGATAGGATTAAACTATATTCTCGTTGACATTAAAATGACCTTCTAAAGAACAGACTTAAGAAATACGATTTCATTAAGTTCTGGGTCCAACAAATAAATTCATGCTACATGTCACACGTCTCTATATGAGGCAGCTTGAACATATATGATATTCGAAATATGTTTCTCCCTACAACTTGTCGAGCTACCCTCAAGGTTGTATGGACAAACAATTTTGATCCGCAAAGTTCAAGAATTCGATCAAACTGTTTGAGTCGAATACGAGTGCATGAGCGAAAGGACCGCATACACCGGGTGGTGTACGACACAGCGGTTCTACCTGCAGATATCTCGAAAAGGGAGAAGATGTAGATGGAGGACTCGGCGATGACAACCATCCAGCTCAGCTTATCGGACGAGGTAATCTACCAAGTGTCCGAAGAGAATACGGCCAAGGAATTATGGGAGAAGCTCGAGAAGCTGTACCTGAAGAAGCCGCTCACCAATCGGCTTATCCTACTGAAGACATTCTTTACTTTCAAGATGCGAGACGGGACCTCATTGAAGGATCACATTGATACCTTCAACGGCTTAGTGATGAAGATAAGGGCGGTTGGTCTGACTGTGGAGGCAGAGCATAAAGCTATGATCCTGCTTCTGTCGTTATCAGAGAGGTACACGACGTTCATCAACACCATGCTCTACAGTTGAGATACTCTCATTCTTGAAGATGTGAGGACGGGGCTCTACAGCCAGGAGTTGCGAGACCACATGGCAAGCGTTGGCTTGAGCGAAAGAGCTTCAGACAACCATGCTATGTTTACTTCGGAGCAAAGCAACAGAAAAGGCAATTACAACAGGAGATCGAGATCGAGATCAAGGACCAGAGACACAAGGTGTCATATTTGCAAGAAGCATGGACATTGGAAAAGAGAATGCCCGGAAAGAAGGAACAACGACAAGGAGGCGCAAGCATCATCATTAGTTGCAATTGTGCAAAAGGAAGACGTAAGGAGCGAGGAGACCTACGATCTCTTCACTGCAACTTCTTTAAAAGTTACGAACCATGACTGGATCATGGACTCAGGTGCGTTGTTTCATATGACTCCAAATAGAGATTGTTTCCATACCTACAACACTAAGCAGGATGGATCAGTCTTTATGGGCAATGATGAAGAGTGCAAAGCTATTGGAGTTGGTTCGGTAAGAATCAAGATGTTCGATGGCATGGTGCGCATACTCACCAATGTGTGGCACGTTCCAGCTTTGAGAAAGTCACTAGTTTCCGTGGGGGCATTGGATTCCATAGGTTGCAATTTCACGATCGAGAGGAATGCGCTGAAGATATTGAAGGGATCGATAGTTGTAATGAGAGGTGAAAATGTAAATGGCATATATCTGTTGAAGGGGACGACAATTATTGGCGACTCCAGTATTGGAGTTAAGAGCTCGCATGAGATTGATTCGACCAGGCTGTGGCATCTCAGACTAGGACATATCGCGGAGAAAAGCTTGGAAGCTTTAAGGAAGCGTGGTTTGATCAATGGGTGAACTTCATGGAGCTGGAGTTTTGCGAGGATTGTGTCTACGGCAAGCAGACAAAGGTTAGTTTCGGCACAGGGAAGCATAACACTGGAGAGATTCTCGATTATGTTCACACCGATGTTTGGGGTCCTGCGACAATTCACTCTCTAGGTATGTCGCGTTATTTCATATCATTGATTGATGATTTCTCTAGAAAAGTATGGATGTATGTGATGAAGGAAAAGTCGGAGGAGTTTGAGAAGTTTAAGGCGTGGAAGACCCTTGTGGAGACTCAAACAGGAAAGAAGCTAAAAGTCATGAGATCCGACAATGGTGGCGAGTTTACTTCCGTAATGTTCACAAGATTCTGCCGGGAGCAAGGAGTAAGGCGTCACTTCACTACATCAGGAGATCCGCATTCAAATGGAGTTACCGAGCGGATGAATAGGACACTTCTTGAGAAGGCGAGGTGTCTCAGATTTACATCGGAATTGTCAAAGGGATTTTGGGCTGAAGCTATGTCAACCGTTGTATATTTGGTGAAGAGAATTCCATCTTCAGATATCGGCGATAAAATCCCAGAGGAGGTCTGGAAAGGTAAGCCAGTAGAGTTAGATCATCTTCGAATATTTGGATGTCCAGTACTGGTTCACGAGGGAAGTGGCAAGATCAGCGCGAATGTGAAGAAGTGCATCTTGTTGGGATACATGGATGGCGTTGAAGGTTATAGACTGTGGAGTCCAGAAGAGAAGAAGGTCCTGGTTAGTCGACATGTTACATTTGAAGAGTCGACAATGCTGCAAAAGAAGGCTATAGAAAATACCGAAAAGGCCTCGAACGAGGTGGAGGTATTTTTTTCCAAATCCATGTATTGACACAGATAAAGGTAAAGGCGAGGCGGTTGAAGGAGAGAGTCCACAAGTAGTGGAGACTACTACATGCAGCAACAGTGGTGGAAGTTCTAGTCGAGGTAGAGAGACTAGGGCTACTGTGGACGACTCTATTGCTAGCAGAGTGGGGCGGCGCACCGTAAAGGCCCCATCTCGTTTTGATGATTACGTGCATTTAGTTTATGCATTGTAGGCGCGTGGAGATCTTATGGCAGATAAGACTGCGATGGATGCATTGAGTTTGGATGTAAACTCAGGGTGGCGATGTGCAAGGGTCGACAAAGCATATCTCAAGGATATTCACAAGAAGGAGAACCCGGCAGGAGAAAGGTCGACGGTGAAGTTTGAGTGACGCTCAAACTTGTTTTCCTAAAAGAGGAGCTAGGGTGCCACGAGGTGGCACATGGAGAGATCACTACATGTTTTGCTTCAGGTATGGATTCATGGAGATTCGACAGTGTTCGGAGACTCACCTTTAGAAAGGGTTCGTTGGACACTCGGTTAGTTGGTGATGCTTAGAGCGAAGCTCACTAGCCAAGTGCCCTGACCTCATGGAAATGTGGTTTGTCTGAAGGTGAAGGTTTTGGTTTGGGGGTTATGTGGTGTGTTTTGTATCAAAGTGGAGTGTTGAATTATTTGCTACAAAACAAAGGCCACCTAACCAGGCAAGTCTTTGTTGACCAACAGAGTGTTGGTTGCGAAATTAAAGGATGTGTCCCCTCTCCTTCTTTGGCCACGCGACACGTTATGGAAATTTGGTCATCGAAAGCGACATTAGCTTCTTCCGATTGGTTTCCAGTAAAGACTAATTCAACTTAATGATGCGTTTGGATCTTATAAAAGGGGATGCGGTAATGCCTTCAAGACATTATTATCGAGCAGCTTCAAAAGAAACTCAGAGCAATCCTCAAGTAATTATACAGTGAGGGATCCCAAAGCGTTTTGAGTGTTGTTTTATGCAAGGTTCGCGGCTCCATGTAGAATAAACAGGAGGCGAACCAAGTGGATTTTTGGGGCTTGGGTTGTGAGGTTTCTCCAGGTTGTAATCTGAATTTGCTGAAGCAGTAGTGAATCTCTCCAACTGGATGTACACCATATTTGGGTGGAACCAGTATAAAACTTCGGTGTGCAAGGTGTGTTGCTTTTTGTGGTAATTGCCTTTTATTTTACTTGGTTACGTATTTTGTAGCTGTTACGACCTAAAGATCGTAGGTGTTACGACCTAAAGATCGTAGGAATACGACTCCCGCCCAGATCCGCTGACATACCCCATTAACTCACCCCTTCGCGAAAGGGCCGCCATCCCGGAGGTCCGAGGCTACACGGGAATGGGCGCACCTTGCAGCACTCCCCCCTCCCGGCCGAGGCATACAACCTCGGCTGCTCGGCCCGCCAGGGGCAGTGCGCTTGGGGAGCGCCCAGGCGGTGCCGCCGGGGATGCTGACGTAGGCATGTGCATATCCCTCCTTGCCAGCGGCCCACGACCCGCGACCAAGAAGGGGCGCGGTCGGGCCGGACAACCCCCGAGCAGGTCGACCCGGCTGGTCCCCATGAACCACGGCACCGGGGATAGCATAGCCAGACCTTTAGTTCATCACATACGACAAACTACCTAGGGTAAGAACACGACTGACACTAACGCCGCCCGACCATCTGACAAAGCGCCCCCTGGCCGCTGAGCCCCCTGACACTTAATGCTTTCGGCCATGACATCCTGACAAAAGTGCCCCTGGCCGTTGCGCCATCTGACAAAAGCAGGGCATGCACTCCTGTTCCTGACATCCTCGTCCGAAGCTTCCGCTAACAACCGAGCCAGCTCAGCACGTCGAGTCAGCATGCCAGGTCAGCCCCACCTAGTCATCTCTCGTCAGGTATAAATATCTCCTCACTTCTGACGGTGAGGAGGTTGGCAAATTCTCTCTCTCAATCCATTATTCACACACGAGGGCAAAGGTCGTCCACATCTTTGTTCTCCCACTTATAGCTCGCCACGTACGGTCGACACACCCTCAGTCCGACCGGCGTGCCTAGCCCCCGTTTTAAGTCCTATTACTGACTTAGGCATCGGAGGGGCTAAGGGTTGGACCCCAACCCTGCCCTTCTGACGGGTTGCTCGTGGTGCAGGAAAGCTCGCCCCTTGGTCGACGTCAGCCTTTGGCTCCCGCCACCCGATCTTCTTTCGCCGTGTCCGGTGAGATTTGACTCCGTGGCCACCCCGGGCGGCAAGTCTAGCCTCTTCACCCCAATAATCACCTGTTAAATAGCCCACCTAAACCCTCTTATCAACATAACCACCGTGCCCTTGGTTCCCCTCAATACAAATTCATTGTACGCGAGTTCCACCTCGTAACAGTAGCGAAAGGCCATTCTGCCTTGTTCGTTGTCCCAACGATCTTGGAATTTCTGCGAGAGTTGGTATTATCCAAAAGATGACCTAGATCCCTACAGCATGATCATCCATGTGATGAGGATAACGGCTACTCATTTACTCCGCCATTATTAATCAATCCCTTAATACCATCGGGACTCAACGGATAGATGAAATGTCGTTTTGACTGAGTAAGCAGATTGCTCTCTTTGGAGAGTTCTCAGGCCATTGGGCCAACCAAAGCCCTACACTCTGTATGGGCTACGTACTCCTCTCAGCCGAAACATCTCCTTACGCTTGGTGGTCCGGCCAAATGTAGTAACAGTCTCCTAAATTTGTCCTACAAGTGCATTTGGTGTGCAAGTGGCCGTCATCAGCATCTCCATTACAAGCGGACCATACCGATTTTCCGTGGGCGAGCTGTGCACATCAGTAACTGTGTCCATTGCGGCCAGTGGCCCCTCCGCCGACCCGCGAGGAACGGACAAAAATTTTCATTGAAGAGACAAGTGTGAAGTCTTGGCCCTTGGGACACAATACAAAATCGCAGCGGTCTTTGAGAAGGATCCACGGACGATTTATGGACGTGCGTCGTTTAGGGAGAAGGGAGCTGAACAAGTATCACGGACCATGCAAGCTAATTAAGTGTGTAGGGTAATAGGGTTTGTGCATCATTCAATAATACATGCCAACTGCCAAGGATAACATACATATGATAAAGATCCGCATGGTAATTAACAAGCAGCATCAAGAAGCGCATGATAGCGCAGCTATACTTACTACATACGATCACCGGCCATGGACGAGGCAGTTGACGAGGGCGAGGGCGTTGCTGGTGCACTGCTTCGCCCGCCCGACCCGACCGCACACGTCCTCCTCGACCCGACCCCGGTCCACCTTGTCGAACCCGTCCGTGCACGTCTCCTCGTTCGTCAGCGCGGCGCTCATCCACGTCTGCGCGTTCGACACCCTCCACGCCACCTCCGTCCCCGCCGGATAACGGTCGAGCTTCCCGATCTCCGACGCCGACTTCCTGGCCTCGTCCGCCGCGTTCCCCAGCGAATCCACGCAGTCCCTGAGGGCCGCAGCCTCCGGGCCCGTGGTCGGAGCGCGAAGGTACGCGGAGGCCTGGGCCCTCGCGTTGCGGATTCGGGAGAGGGACACCTTCACCGCGATGCGAGCGAGGCAGACGGGGTCGTGCTGGACGGCGGAGGCGTAGCGGGCGAGGGAAGCAAAGCAGAGGTCGGGGTAGAGGGTGGCTTGGCAGCTGGTTCGGATGAATTCGGTCGAGTTGTCGGCCGCCGGTGCTTGTGCGGGCTGCCATGCACCTTCGACGAGCAAGACGGAGGAGGCGAAGAAAAAGTAGAAGAAGAGCAGAGACTTTGTTGCCATTGTGTTGTGTTTTGTTTAAGATCTTTTTGGGCTCTTGAGCTTTTTAGTGGAGATTGGGGGGTTTAAGTAATGGAGTGGGACAAAGAGGGTAGAGTGGACTTCTGGTTAAAAATGGGTGTGGCCTACAAGTTGGCAACGAGGGTTCGGACTATTGTTTGTAGGCTGGTCGGCTAGCACCTTTCACACCCCAATCTTGCACCTCTCGACTACAATCAACATTAAGGCCACAGCTAACCCTATCCAACCGTTTAAATTTGAGTTAGGGTTAGATCCGATGGCATTACCTATGAAGTTAATGCGTTGAAGGAAAAGAATCATACTAACTTTACAACCCACTGCAGTCTTGGAGCCATTAGGAGACTGCAGATCACGTGAGCTTGACATGAATCATGCTTCAAGCTAGCCATTGAGTAAGAAATCTCGAGAAATCTCGAGTGGGTGGGTCAGGCATTTTTCCACCGGGGTCATGGCTCTCGAGTGGGTGGGTCAGGCATGTTTCAGAGTGTTTTCTCACTACAAAGCGTTGACTGTGGAGAACCCGGTCAACGTGGTCAAGGGGCCCGCTTGGGTCCCTCGGGGGCTTCGAATCGGTGCAGATGGGGCGAGGGGAAGCCTCGGCCCTGGTTGAGACGCTCGGCCTCGGACAGACGAGCACGGCCTCGGAGGTAGGACGACGAGGGGTAGCCTCAGCCGTCCAGCTAGATGCGTGTTCGGCGAAGGGCGAGAGGAAGCCTCGGCCCGGGTCGAGACGCTCGGCCTCGGTGGGTCGCGCTCGGCCTCGGCGGTCGGACGACGAGGGGAAGCCTCAATCGTCCAGCTGGTTGCGTGGTCGGCGAAGGGCGGAGGGGAAGCCTCGGCCCGTTGATTGGGTATCCTCCTGCGAAGACGAGAACACTCGTCAGGGGGGCCGGAACTTGGTTCTGGCCAAAACCCCTCCGATGCCTAAGTCAGACAGAGATCTGAAAGAGGAGGCCCGGCGGAGACGGTTCGACTCGTGAGGAGATCGGAACGGCGTCTCACGGCGCGAGCGGGGGAGGAAGGAAATGATATGGGGGAACTAGGTCGTTGATGGAGTACCTTAGGTTCTAGATACCTGAGATGCGGTCCCTTGTCCTGTTGTCCTCCTAGCCCCTTTATAGACCTCCGCCGTGATTGCCCCCGACCCACGTTGCTCGTCCGCCCCCAATCGTGCCCCCTCAATCCGCCCCCCGTCGCCGCTCCCTGCGCCACGCCAGCCTCACCCCATTACTGCCATTAAGTGGTAGTGGGATCGAGGGAGCGGTTATCACTGGAGTGGGTGAGTGACCCGTATGTTACCGGGGCCGGGTCGGATCGACATTTGGGGGGAGTCCCCCATAGGGCCTTATCGAGTGGGCCCGAGTGTGCAGATGGGCTCTTGACCGGAGGTCGGGTTTCTGGGCTTGTGTCTTCCGGGCCTCGGCCAAATAGGCGTAACAATTGCCCCCATCGGTCGGGTCGATCGGCCTCAGCCGGTTCGGCTCGGCCGATGTGACTTCCGCCGACTTTGACAGGCTCGCCAGTCGATGCCGACTCATTTATTAGTCGTCATCATGAGTTGGCCCGTTCGATACTTTTAAGACGCGGGTTCCGAAGCGCCGTCGGCCTTCAGATGCTGCCACGTGTAGCTGCAAGCTTATCCCCACCGCTCGCGGGGTCGTCTTAAGTTGAGAAGCCGAGGGGTTCGTGAGCCGCCATCCCGTCGTTTTCTTCTTTGCGCTGATCCCTATTCTGCCTGAGCTCTGCCTCATGTCGTCTTCCTCTGCCACGGGTTCGGTTCGGTCGGAGCGCGACGCAGCTCCAGGTCTGGCGGGTGGCACTCCTTCGGCGATTAGTCAGCACGGGGATGATCTTTCAGGGGTGCCCACAGAGGTCTTGTCGTGGCCTTCGTCGATCTGCGCCACCGCCATCGGGAGCATGTGCTTCACCTACTTGCTTCCGCCCTACTCGGCTCGTGCCCCCGGGGCTGACGAGCGGATCTGCTTTCCCGGCCCCAACGAGGTTGGAATATATGAGAAGTGCTTCCGCTTCGGGCTTCGTTTCCCGCTCCATCCTTTTATTGTTGAGTTCCTTCAGGCCCACAACGTGTGCCTGTGTCAATTCTGTCCCAACGCCGTCGAGCTCCTCGTCGGGTTCATCGTTGTCTGCATGCTGAAGGGAGTGGCGCCCTCTCTTCGCCTCTTTGCCCAGTTCTACCGCCTGAGCCACCACCAATCGGGGGCATGGATTTACATCAGCACCCGCCCGAAGATGACCCTGGTGCTAGGGTTGCCGAGCTCCTTGAAACGTTGGAAGGGGGAATACGTGTTTGTCGCGTTCCCGTCGAGTGTACCTTTCCCGGTTCGGTGGGAGGCGGCCGGTGCCGTCATCCTCGATCTGGGTGAGCCGACGGTCGCCGAGCTGCAGACGGTGAAGGACATGCTGGCGATTCCTGCGAGGGAGCGCTCGATCGACGTCCTCTTTAGTGACCATAATTTGCGTAAGACGGTGTGGCCCCTAGGTAAGCTTCTCCGAGCGTTCGCCCCTCGAAGTCATCCAGGTTCTGTGCTGTCTCTCATTTCTTCTTTGAGTGCAGGTGGATTCTCTCTTGGTCCCTCTCCCGCCAGCGCTCTCGTGCAGGTCCCAAATCCGGATCCGCGCAGAAGGTATCATGTTCTGGAGGTTCGGAAGAAGCAACGGATCGGGACCGCGACCGGAGGCTCAAAAAGGAAGAAGGTGTCATCTCCCTCTCTTCCCTTGATGGGGTCTTCCAAGAGGGTCCGCGAGGGGGATGAGGGAGTTGACGTCTTGCCGACTGCTGATCGACCTCAACCCGCCCCCGTTGAGGTTGCCTGGCCGTGGGTCGGCCCTTCACCCCTCCCGGACGATTCTCTCCCTGATGCTTACAGTCGGTATCTTGGTGCGTTCCGCTCCGCTCCTGGCGAGTTCCCTTCGTCAGGGGAGGGTCTTCTTCGTCCACGCTTCCCAGTGGGGGAGAAGGAGTCGGTGTTTTCGAGCCGCGGAGCCGCCGCTCGAGTGGCCGAGAACTGTTGTCTCCCTCCCGATCAGGTGGTGTTGGACGGAGTCAGAGGTGATTGCTTGGCTACCTTCGTGATCCAGGCTGGTCAACAGGTAGCGTGTCTCTGCTTGTCCCCCCTTTCTCCAGCTGCTTTTGCCGTCTTACCTTCGTTGCTTTGGCGCAGTTGTCCTCGGTGGGCCTCTCGATGAGGCGCCAATTCGCGGCTCTTCCCAAAGCCAAATCCGACGTCGGGCGAGGCCATGAGGCCCCTGGCGAGAAAGGAGAGGCAGGTCAGTTAGAGGAAGCACGGATCCAGTCCTTGGATTCTCGCGTAACTGAGCTGTCCTCTGCCCTGGAGGAGGCGGACCGAGAGAGAGCCTTGGCTCTGGCTGCAAAGTCGGATGCCGAGGCGCGTCTCACCGAGCTTTTGAGAGGCGTCAGCACATCTGGAGGAGCCGTGCAGATCCCCAACCCTGCCGCTGCCTCCGAGGCCTTGGAGCTCTCCGATCGTCTGGAAGTGGCGGAGGAGCAGGCGAGGGTCCTTCTTGCCCAACTTGGCGAGAAAACCCGGGAGATCGAGAAGGAGAGGGCGGAGCACCAACGCCAGATCGAGACCTTAGAGGCCCGGATGCGGGGGCTGGAGGAGGTGGATCCGGCCAGGATCGCCCAGGATGCTGTGGCGGAGTATGCCACCTCCTTTGTTGAGACCGCCTTATCGGAGGCGTTTGAGAAGGGCTTCGCCCGGTGTCAGTCTGAGATCCAAAAGAAGTTCCCGCTCTCGGGGGTCAACTTCGAGGATCTTCGGATGTACTCTGACGTCGAACGGAGTAAGGGGGAGACCCTAGTGGGCTGCCAGCCTGTGGCTCCACCGGTGCCCCCGGAGAAAAATGAGGGAGGGGAATGCCCCTCGGCCTCTTCGTGCATCCTTCTGTATATCTTTTTGCTTTATCTGGAAAGGAATGAATTCAAAACAAATTTATTTCATAGGAAATGATACATCTATTGAAAGTACTTGCGTAAATGTTCCGCATTCCAAGTGTGAGTGAGAACCCTCCCCTCCATGTCGGCTAGTCGGTATGCTGCGGGTCCGAGGACCTCGACGACTTTGTAGGGTCCCTCCCATCTAGCCGCGAGCTTCCCTTTGCGAGCGGTATCAGTGTTGAAGCCCGCTTTCCGGAGGACCAGGTCCCCAAGGTGGAAGCTTCTCCCCCGGACCCGAGCGTTGTAGTATCGGGCCACCTTCTGCTTCTGGCGGATGATGGTGGCCAGTGCCTGCTCCCGTCGCTCGTCGAGGAGCTCCAGATTGAGCTCAAGGCCCTGCGAGTTCCGGTCTTCGTCAAAGTATTTGAGGCGGAGAGATTCTTCACCCAATTCGACCGGCACCACCGCCTCGGCCCCGTAGGTGAGCATGAACGGGGTATCGCCAGTAGCCTCCTTGTGGGTCGTCCGGTATGACCAGAGTATCCCGGGGAGCTCTTCTGGCCAGTTCCCTTCGGCGTATTTCACTTTCTTCTGGAGGGGCTCTATGATGCACTTGTTGGCCGTTTCTGCCATCCCGTTGGTCTGGGGGTGCGCTACTGAGGCGAAGAGGAGCTTGATTCCCCATTCCTCGCAAAAATCTTTAAACCCTGCGGAGTCGAACTGCTTCCCATTGTCTGTGACGATGGCCCGTGGCACTCCGAATCGGGAGATGATGGAATTCCATACGAAGCTTTTCGCTTTCTTCCACGTGATGGTGGCCAACGGTTCGGCCTCGATCCACTTGGTGAAGTAGTCCACTGCCACGATCAGATGTTTCCGCTGCCCTCGTCCCGGTTTAAACGGTCCGAGGATGTCGAGCCCCCATTTCGCAAAGGGGATGGGGCTCACGATAGGGATGAGCTCTGACGGAGGAGTCGAGATGTGGTGGGCATACCTCTGGCATTCTTGGCATTTCCGGACGTAGCTTGTCGCATCTTGGGCCAGGGTCGGCCAGTAGTATCCCTGCCTCAAGATCTTCTGTGCGACTATCTTGCCCCCGTGGTGATTCCCGCAGATCCCGTCGTGAACCTCCCGTAGGACATAGTCAGCTTCCTGCGGTCCGATGCACTTCAGGTACGGGAGGACGTCCGTCTTGGTCCAGCGTCTCCGGTAGAGCGTCCCTTCATGGATCACGTATCGGAGCGCCTTTCTCTCCAGGGTTCGGCGTTCGTCCCCATCGGCCGGCACCTCTCCATGAGTGAGGTACCGGATGATCGGGTCCATCCAGGTGGGTTCTTGGTCGATCGCCATCACCTCGTGCTCCTCCGTGCTGGGGGACGGCAGGTTCTCCACGTAGATGGTGCGGCCCAGTTCCTTTGGCGAGGACGAGGCCAGCTTCGACAACGCATCTGCCCGCGCATTCTCTGATCGCGGGAGGTGCAAGACTTCCACGTCCTTGAACTTGGACATCGCCGCTCTGGCGACAGGGAGATATCTCTGCATCGCCTCCTCCCGTGCCTCGTAACTCCCCAAGAGTTGGTTGACAATGAGCTTCGAGTCGCTGAGGAGGCGGACGGACTCGGCCCCGAGCTCCAGGGCCAGCCTCAGGCCGTTGATCACTGCTTCGTATTCCGCCACGTTGTTCGTGGCTGGGAACTCGAACCGCAACGTGTATTCCACAATGTTCCCTTCCGGAGATCGGATTGCAATCCCAGCCCCGCCTCCTGACTGTGTGGCCGACCCGTCCACATGGACTATCCACGCTCCTGGATCCCCTGGCTGAAAGTGGTCAGCCGAAAGAAAGGACAGGGGTTGAGCAATTACCGTCGCCGGGCCTTCTTCCTCCGGGGGGCCATTTCCTCCCGTTGTGCACTCGGCGATGAAGTCGACTAGGGCCTGCCCTTTGATGGCCGTGCGCGGTTTGAATCGGAGGTCAAACTCGCTCAGTTCCACTCCCCAGTTTAGCATCCTTCCCATTCGATCGAATCTCTTGAGGTTCTGCTCCAGTTGCGAGTCGGTCAGGATCAGTATGGTGTGGGCCTGGAAATAGGGTCGGAGCCTTCGTGCTGAGAGGACGAGGGCGTACGCCAGTTTCTCCATGGGCGAGTATCGCACCTCCGCCCCCTTCAAGATCCGGCTCGTGTAATATACCGGCCATTGCACCCCACCGTCCTCCCGGATCAGCACCGAACTCACAGCTTCCTCCGCGCACGCCAGGTAAAGGCTCAGCGACTCCCCTTCCCGTGGTTTGGACAGGAGAGGTGGGCTGCGGAGATACTCTTTGAGGTCTCCGAACGCCCTGGAGCAGTCTTCGTCCCAAAGTATCGTCTTCCTATTGTCTGGAGGTTCCGCGATCGCTTTCCTTAGGACTTTGAAGAAGGGGAGCGATCTTTCCGCTGATTTGGAAAGGAATCGCCCCAAGGCTGCGATGCGCCCGTTCAGTCTCTGTAGCTCTTTGATCGTCGTCGGCTCGCGCATGTTGATCAGCGCCTCGATCTTGTCGGGATTAGCTTCAATGCCACGGTTAGTTATCATAAATCCCAAGAATTTGCCAGATCTTACCCCGAACGTGCACTTCGCGGGGTTGAGCCGAATGTGATGTCGCCGCAACCGCTCGAAGGTCTCCCGCAAGTCGGCGATGTGGTCTTCCGGTCGCCTTGACTTGACAAGCATGTCGTCGACGTAGACTTCCAGGTTCCTCCCAATCTGGGAGCTGAAAACCTTGTTGACCATTCTCTGGTAGGTGGCCCCCGCGTTCTTCAAACCAAAGGGCATCTTCTTGTAGCAGTAAGTTCCCCGGTCCGTCGTGAAGGCTGTCATCTCTTCGTCCCGGGGGTCCATCTGGACTTGATTGTATCCGGAGTAAGCGTCCATGAAGCTTAGCATCTCGTACCCCGAGGCGTTGTCCACCAGGTGGTCGATGCGCGGCAGGGGGTAGCTGTCCTTGGGGCAGGCCTTGTTGAGGTCACTGAAGTCCACGCACATTCGCCACTTCCCGTTGGGTTTCTTGACCATCACCACGTTCGACAGCCACTCCGGGTACCAGACCTCTCGTATGAAGCCGGCATCAAGGAGACGCTCCACTTCCTCGGAGGCTGCCTTCATCTTCTCGCCGCCCAGGTTGCGCTTCTTCTGCCTAACCGGCTTGAAGTTGGGGTCGGCGTTGATCTGGTGGACGATCACCTGGGGGTCTACGCCGGGCATGTCTTCCAGTGACCAAGCAAAGATGTCCAGGTTCGCCTCCAGGCATTCGATCAGCTGATCCCTCAGGTCCTGGCTCAGCCCTCTCCCGATCGAGACGAACCGGCCCTCGATGTCCGTGACCGGGATTTGCTCCTGCTCCTCCGCAGGGGCGGGCCTAGGCCCACTCCTCAAGTCGAGCGCGGCCATCCGGTCGGCTAGACGATCCTCGGGACCTTCCTCCGCCAGTTGATAGCAGGTACTCGGTCTCCCCGCGTCGCCTTCGACTTGCCCCATCCCCCCCGGCGTTCGGAACTTGATAGTCTGATGGAGGGTCGAGACTACCGCGCCGACGGCGTTGAGTAGGGGTCGGCCGATGATCCCATTGTATTCCGACCCGATCCCCAATACGATGAATTCCATCGCCAGGGTCACCGAGTCCGGTGCGTCTCCGAGCGTTACCGGGAGATGGATCGTGCCGATGATGGGGGTGGAGTGACCCGTGAATCCAACCACGGGACCCGAGCGAGGTCGTAAGTCTTCTTTCCGGCACCCCATCTTTTCCAGGGTTGACATAAAGAGGACGTCACAGGAGCTGCCGGTGTCGACAAGCAGCCGTCGTACCATGGTAGTGTCTATGACCACTGACACCACCAAAGCCACGTCCGAGCTGCGCGCCGTTACGGACGCACTCGGTCTCCCGACCGGTGGGGAAGGGGAGGGCTTCCCGGCCCTTTCCTCACGATCCTCCTCGCGTCGGGCCCGTGCCCATTCTTGCCAACGATGGCGGGCCCTGTCGCCCCGCGTCAGGGCCTCGCTCTCCTTTCGCCGAGATGAGGGAGGTCGCGTCATCGCAGATGTGGTTTGTTTCTTCGTGGGACAGTTCGTTCCCACAGACGGCGCCAGATGTTTCAGAGTGTTTTCTCACTACAAAGCGTTGACCGTGGAGAACCCGGTCAACGTGGTCAAGGGGCCCGCTTGGGTCCCTCGGGGGCTTCGAATCGGTGCAGATGGGGCGAGGGGAAGCCTCGGCCCTGGTTGAGACGCTCGGCCTCGGACAGACGAGCACGGCCTCGGAGGTAGGACGACGAGGGGTAGCCTCAGCCGTCTAGCTAGATGCGTGTTCGGCGAAGGGCGAGGGGAAGCCTCGGCCCAGGTCGAGACGCTCGGCCTCGGTGGGTCACGCTCGGCCTCGGCGGTCGGACGACGAGGGGAAGCCTCAATCGTCCAGCTGGTTGCGTGGTCGGCGAAGGGCGGAGGGGAAGCCTCGGCCCGTTGATTGGGTATCCTCCTGCGAAGACGAGAACACTCGTCAGGGGGGCCGGACCTTGGTTCCGGCCAAAACCCCTCCGATGCCTAAGTCAGACAGAGATCTGAAAGAGGAGGCCCAGCGGAGACGGTTCGACTCGTGAGGAGATTGGAACGGCGTCTCACGGCGCGAGCGGGGGAGGAAGGAAATGATTGGGGGAACTAGGTCGTTGATGAAGTACCTTAGGTTCTAGATACCTGAGATGCGGTCCTCTGTCCTGTTGTCCTCCTAGCCCCTTTATAGACCTCCGCCGTGATTGCCCCCGACCCACGTTGCTCGTCCGCCCCCAATCGTGCCCCCTCAATCCGCCCCCTGCCGCCGCTCCCTGCGCCATGCCAGCCTCCCCCCATAACTGCCATTAAGTGGTCGTGGGATCGAGGGAGCGGTTATCGCAGGAGTGGGTGAGTGACCCGTATGTTACCGGGGCTGGGTCGGATCTACATTCGGGGGCGTCCCCGATGGGGCCTTATCGAGTGGGCCTGAGTGCTCAGATGGGCTCTTGACCGGGGGTCGGGTTTTCGGGCTCGTGTCTTTTGGGCCTCGGCCAAATAGGCGTAACAATTGCCCCCATCGGTCGGGTCGATCGGCCTCGGCCGGTTCGGCTCGGCCGATGTGACTTCCGCCGACTTTGACAGGCTCGCCAATCGATGTCGACTCATTTATTAGTCGTCATCATGAGTTGGTCCGTTCGATACTTTTAAGGCGCGGGCTCCGAAGCGCCGTCGGTCTTCTGATGCTGCCACGTGTAGCTGCAAGCTTATCCCCATCGCCCGTGGGGTCGTCTTAAGTCGAGAAGCCGAGGGGTTCGTGAGCCGCCCTTGGTGGGGTCGACCGGTCTTGGCTTGCTCGGTTCGGCCGCTGTGCCTCCTGGGATTCCGAGTGGCGCTTTAATCGAGGCGTGGTCATAAATGTAGGTCATGATGAGGCGGATCGATTGGACTTCCCCTGGCGCCGATTTCGAAACGCCGCCGGTTCTTCGAGTCCTGCCACGCGTTATTGTCAGGCGCTTCGAATTCGTCCCTGCGTCCGATATATAAGATCCCTAGCTGCGTTGATCTCCTCTCCTTTCTTGCTCTTCCCATTGCTCTAGGCTTTCTACAACTCGGAGTCTCCCGTCGCCTTCGCTTCTTCGCCTCCTTCAAACTAGCTAAAAGGTAATTTCTTTCCCGCTCTCGTATTATGGCTGCTCTTAGGATAGGCGGTTCTGGCCGAGGGGCGAGGGATTCTCCAGAATCCAGGCGGGGCAGGCCCCGGCCAGTGGGATCAGGTTCCTCTTCCGGGAGTCGTCCCCTCCAGGATAAGGGGAAGGGGACGCTATTCCCAGACTTCGCCTGTGATGACGTGGCGTCGGCTGCCGTGCGTCTTAACGTGCCCCCGGCTATCCTCCGTATGCCGTCGAGGACCGTTCCTTCGGCGGTCACGGAGATCCGGGAAAGGTATCTCTGCTTCCCGTACGATGTCCGAGTTCCATTCGTCGACGAGCGGATTTGCCTTCCGAGGAGCAATGAAGTCGGCGTCTACGTCGAAATGTTTCGCCTAGGTCTTCGTTTCCCGCTCAATCCCTTCCTTGTCCGGGTCATGGAGTATCTCATGGCGCCCCTTTGCCAGTTCACCCCTTCCTCGAACGGGCCCGGAGGTGCAGCCATGACCATGTTTCAGAGTGTTTTCTCACTACAAAGCGTTGACCGTGGAGAACCCGGTCAACGTGGTCAAGGGGCCCGCTTGGGCCCCTCGGGGGCTTCGAATCGGTGCAGATGGGGCGAGGGGAAGCCTCGGCCCTGGTTGAGACGCTCGGCCTCGGACAGACGAGCACGGCCTCAGAGGTAGAACGACGAGGGGTAGCCTCAGCCGTCCAGCTAGATGCGTGTTCGGTGAAGGGCGAGGGGAAGCCTCGGCCCGGGTCGAGACGCTCGGCCTCGGTGGGTCGCGCTCGGCCTCGGCGGTCGGACGACGAGGGGAAGCCTCAATCGTCTAGCTGGTTGCGTGGTCGGCGAAGGGCGGAGGGGAAGCCTCGGCCCGTTGATTGGGTATCCTCCTGCGAAGACGAGAACACTCGTCAGGGGGGCCGGACCTTGGTTCCGGCCAAAACCCCTCCGATGCCTAAGTCAGATAGAGATCTGAAAGAGGAGGCCCGGGGAGACGGTTCGACTCGTGAGGAGATCGGAACGGCGTCTCACGGCGCGAGCGGGGGCGGAAGGAAATGATATGGGGGAACTAGGTCGTTGATGGAGTACCTTAGGTTCTAGATACCTGAGCTGCGGTCCCTTGTCCTGTTGTCCTCCTAGCCCCTTTATAGACCTCTGTCGTGATTGCCCCCGACCCACGTTGCTCGTCCGCCCCCAATCGTGCCCCCTCAATCCGCCCCCCGTCGCCGCTCCCTGCGCCACGCCAGCCTCTCCCCATTACTGCCATTAAGTGGTAGTGGGATCGAGGGAGCGGTTATCACTGGAGTGGGTGAGTGACCTGTATGTTACCGGGGCCGGGTCGGATCGACATTTGGGGGGAGTCCCCCATAGGGCCTTATCGAGTGGGCCCGAGTGTGCAGATGGGCTCTTGACCGGAGGTCGGGTTTCTGGGCTTGTGTCTTCCGGGCCTCGGCCAAATAGGCGTAACAATTGCCCCCATCGGTCGGGTCGATCGGCCACGGCCGGTTCGGCTCGGCCGATGTGACTTCCGCCGACTTTGACAGGCTCACCAGTCGATGCCGACTCATTTATTAGTCGTCATCATGAGTTGGCCCGTTCGATACTTTTAATGCGCGGGTTCCGAAGCGCCGTCGGCCTTCAGATGCTGCCACGTGTAGCTGCAAGCTTATCCCCACCGCTCGCGGGGTCGTCTTAAGTTGAGAAGCCGAGGGGTTCGTGAGCCGCCATCCCGTCGTTTTCTTCTTTGCGCTGATCCCTATTCTGCCTGAGCTCTGCCTCATGTCGTCTTCCTCTGCCACGGGTTCGGTTCGGTCGGAGCGCGACGCAGCTCCAGGTCTGGCGGGTGGCACTCCTTCGGCGATTAGTCAGCACGGGGATGATCTTTCAGGGGTGCCCACAGAGGTCTTGTCGTGGCCTTCGTCGATCTGCGCCACCGCCATCGGGAGCATGTGCTTCGCCTACTTGCTTCCGCCCTACTCGGCTCGTGCCCCCGGGGCTGACGAGCGGATCTGCTTTCCCGGCCCCAACGAGGTTGGAATATATGAGAAGTGCTTCCGCTTCGGGCTTCGTTTCCCGCTCCATCCTTTTATCGTTGAGTTCCTTCAGGCCCACAACGTGTGCCTGTGTCAATTCTGTCCCAACGCCGTCGGGCTCCTCGTCGGGTTCATCGTTGTCTGCATGCTGAAGGGAGTGGCGCCCTCTCTTCGCCTCTTTGCCCAGTTCTACCGCCTGAGCCACCACCAATCGGGGGCGTGGATTTACATCAGCGCCCGCCCGAAGATGACCCTGGTGCTGGGGTTGCCGAGCTCCCTGAAACGTTGGAAGGGGGAATACGTGTTTGTCGCGTTCCCATCGAGTGTACCTTTCCCGGTTCGGTGGGAGGCGGCCGGTGCCGTCATCCTCGATCTGGGTGAGCCGACGGTCGCCGAGCTGCAGACGGTGAAGGACATGCTGGCGATTCCTGCGAGGGAGCGCTCGATCGACGTCCTCTTTAGTGACCATAATTTGCGTAAGACGGTGTGGCCCCTAGGTAAGCTTCTCCGAGCGTTCGCCCCTCGAGGTCGTCCAGGTTCTGTTCTGTCTCTCATTTCTTCTTTGAGTGCAGGTGGATTCCCTCTTGGTCCCTCTCCCGCCAGCGCTCTCGTGCAGGTCCCAAATCCGGATCCGCGCAGAAGGGATCATGTTCTGGAGGTTCGGAAGAAGCAGCGGGTCGGGACCGCGACCGGAGGGTCAAAAAGGAAGAAGGTGTCATCTCCCTCTCTTCCCTTGATGGGGTCTTCCAAGAGGGTCCGCGAGGGGGATGAGGGAGTTGACGTCTTGCCGACTGCTGATCGACCTCAACCCGCCCCCGTTGAGGTTGCCTGGCCGTGGGTCGGCCCTTCACCCCTCCCGGACGATTCTCTCCCTGATGCTTACAGTCGGTATCTTGGTGCGTTCCGCTCCGCTCCTGGCGAGTTCCCTTCGTCAGGGGAGGGTCTTCTTCGTCCACGCTTCCCAGTGGGGGAGAAGGAGTCGGTGTTTTCGAGCCGCGGAGCCGCCGCTCGAGTGGCCGAGAACTGTTGTCTCCCTCCCGATCAGGTGGTGTTGGACGGAGTCAGAGGTGATTGCTTGGCTACCTTCGTGATCCAGGCTGGTAACCAGGTAGCGTGTCTCTGCTTGTCCCCCCTTTCTCCAGCTGCTTTTGCCGTCTTACCTTCGTTGCTTTGGCGTAGTTGTCCTCGGTGGGCCTCTCGATGAGGCGCCAATTCGCGGCTCTTCCCAAAGCCAAATCCGACGCCGGGCGAGGCCCTGAGGCCCCTGGCGAGAAAGGAGAGGCAGGTCAGTTAGAGGAAGCGCGGGTCCAGTCCTTGGATTCTCGCGTAACTGAGCTGTCCTCTGCCCTGGAGGAGGCGGACCGAGAGAGAGCCTTGGCTCTGGCTGCAAAGTCAGATGCCGAGGCGCGTCTCGAGGCGTCGGCACATCTGGAGGAGCCGTGCAGATCCCCAACCCTGCCGCTGCCTCCGAGGCCTTGGAGCTCTCCGATCGTCTGGAAGTGGCGGAGGAGCAGGCGAGGGTCCTTCTTGCCCAACTTGGCGAGAAAACCCGGGAGATCGAGAAGGAGAGGGCGGAGCACCAACTCCAAATCGAGACCTTAGAGGCCCGGATGCGGGGGCTGGAGGAGGTGGATCCGGCCAGGATCGCCCAGGATGCTGTGGCGGAGTATGCCACCTCCTTTGTTGAGACCGCCTTATCGGAGGCGTTCGAGAAGGGCTTCGCCCGGTGTCAGTCCGAGATCCAAAAGAAGTTCCCGCTCTCGGGGGTCAACTTCGAGGATCTTCGGATGTACTCTGACGTCGAACGGAGTAAGGGGGGAGACCCTAGTGGGCTGCCAGCCTGTGGCTCCACCGGTGCCCCCGGAGAAAAATGAGGGAGGGGAATGCCCCTCGGCCTCTTTGTGCATCCTTCTGTATATCTTTTTGCTTTATCTGGAAAGGAATGAATTCAAAACAAATTTATTTCATAGGAAATGATACATCTATTGAAAGTACTTGCGTAAATGTTCCGCATTCCAAGTGTGAGTGAGAACCCTCCCCTCCATGTCGGCTAGTCGGTATGCTGCGGGTCCGAGGACCTCGACGACTTTGTAGGGTCCCTCCCATCTAGCCGCGAGCTTCCCTTTGCGAGCGGTATCAGTGTTGAAGCCCGCTTTCCGGAGGACCAGGTCCCCAAGGTGGAAGCTTCTCCCCCGGACCCGAGCGTTGTAGTATCGGGCCACCTTCTGCTTCTGGCGGATGATGGTGGCCAGTGCCTGCTCCCGTCGCTCGTCGAGGAACTCCAGATTGAGCCCCAGGCCTTGCGAGTTCCGGTCTTCGTCAAAGTATTTGAGGCGGAGAGATTCTTCACCCAATTCGACCGGCACCACCGCCTCGGCCCCGTAGGTGAGCATGAACGGGGTATCGCCAGTAGCCTCCTTGTGGGTCGTCCGGTATGACCAGAGTATCCCGGGGAGCTCTTCTGGCCAGTTCCCTTCGGCGTATTTCACTTTCTTCTGGAGGGGCTCTATGATGCACTTGTTGGCCGTTTCTGCCATCCCGTTGGTCTGGGGGTGCGCTACTGAGGCGAAGAGGAGCTTGATTCCCCATTCCTCGCAAAAATCTTTAAACCCTGCGGAGTCGAACTGCTTCCCATTGTCTGTGACGATGGCCCGTGGCACTCCGAATCGGGAGATGATGGAATTCCATACGAAGCTTTTCGCTTTCTTCCACCTGATGGTGGCCAACGGTTCGGCCTCGATCCACTTGGTGAAGTAGTCCACTGCCACGATCAGATGTTTCCGCTGCCCTCGTCCCGGTTTAAACGGTCCGAGGATGTCGAGCCCCCATTTCGCAAAGGGGATGGGGCTCACGATAGGGATGAGCTCTGACGGAGGAGTCGAGATGTGGTGGGCATACCTCTGGCATTCTTGGCATTTCCGGACGTAGCTTGTCGCATCTTGGGCCAGGGTCGGCCAGTAGTATCCCTGCCTCAAGATCTTCTGTGCGACTATCTTGCCCCCGTGGTGATTCCCGCAGATCCCGTCGTGAACCTCCCGTAGGACATAGTCAGCTTCCTGCGGTCCGATGCACTTCAGGTACGGGAGGACGTCCGTCTTGGTCCAGCGTCTCCGGTAGAGCGTCCCTTCATGGATCACGTATCGGAGCGCCTTTCTCTCCAGGGTTCGGCGTTCGTCCCCATCGGCCGGCACCTCTCCATGAGTGAGGTACCGGATGATCGGGTCCATCCAGGTGGGTTCTTGGTCGATCGCCATCACCTCGTGCTCCTCCGTGCTGGGGGACGGCAGGTTCTCCACGTAGATGGTGCGGCCCAGTTCCTTTGGCGAGGACGAGGCCAGCTTCGACAACGCATCTGCCCGCGCATTCTCTGATCGCGGGAGGTGCAAGACTTCCACGTCCTTGAACTTGGACATCGCCGCTCTGGCGACAGGGAGATATCTCTGCATCGCCTCCTCCCGTGCCTCGTAACTCCCCAAGAGTTGGTTGACAATGAGCTTCGAGTCGCTGAGGAGGCGGACGGACTCGGCCCCGAGCTCCAGGGCCAGCCTCAGGCCGTTGATCACTGCTTCGTATTCCGCCACGTTGTTCGTGGCTGGGAACTCGAACCGCAACGTGTATTCCACAATGTTCCCTTCCGGAGATCGGATTGCAATCCCAGCCCCGCCTCCTGACTGTGTGGCCGACCCGTCCACATGGACTATCCACGCTCCTGGATCCCCTGGCTGAAAGTGGTCAGCCGAAAGAAAGGACAGGGGTTGAGCAATTACCGTCGCCGGGCCTTCTTCCTCCGGGGGGCCATTTCCTCCCGTTGTGCACTCGGCGATGAAGTCGACTAGGGCCTGCCCTTTGATGGCCGTGCGCGGTTTGAATCGGAGGTCAAACTCGCTCAGTTCCACTCCCCAGTTTAGCATCCTTCCCATTCGATCGAATCTCTTGAGGTTCTGCTCCAGTTGCGAGTCGGTCAGGATCAGTATGGTGTGGGCCTGGAAATAGGGTCGGAGCCTTCGTGCTGAGAGGACGAGGGCGTACGCCAGTTTCTCCATGGGCGAGTATCGCACCTCCGCCCCCTTCAAGATCCGGCTCGTGTAATATACCGGCCATTGCACCCCACCGTCCTCCCGGATCAGCACCGAACTCACAGCTTCCTCCGCGCACGCCAGGTAAAGGCTCAGCGACTCCCCTTCCCGTGGTTTGGACAGGAGAGGTGGGCTGCGGAGATACTCTTTGAGGTCTCCGAACGCCCTGGAGCAGTCTTCGTCCCAAAGTATCGTCTTCCTATTGTCTGGAGGTTCCGCGATCGCTTTCCTTAGGACTTTGAAGAAGGGGAGCGATCTTTCCGCTGATTTGGAAAGGAATCGCCCCAAGGCTGCGATGCGCCCGTTCAGTCTCTGTAGCTCTTTGATCGTCGTCGGCTCGCGCATGTTGATCAGCGCCTCGATCTTGTCGGGATTAGCTTCAATGCCACGGTTAGTTATCATAAATCCCAAGAATTTGCCAGATCTTACCCCGAACGTGCACTTCGCGGGGTTGAGCCGAATGTGATGTCGCCGCAACCGCTCGAAGGTCTCCCGCAAGTCGGCGATGTGGTCTTCCGGTCGCCTTGACTTGACAAGCATGTCGTCGACGTAGACTTCCAGGTTCCTCCCAATCTGGGAGCTGAAAACCTTGTTGACCATTCTCTGGTAGGTGGCCCCCGCGTTCTTCAAACCAAAGGGCATCTTCTTGTAGCAGTAAGTTCCCCGGTCCGTCGTGAAGGCTGTCATCTCTTCGTCCCGGGGGTCCATCTGGACTTGATTGTATCCGGAGTAAGCGTCCATGAAGCTTAGCATCTCGTACCCCGAGGCGTTGTCCACCAGGTGGTCGATGCGCGGCAGGGGGTAGCTGTCCTTGGGGCAGGCCTTGTTGAGGTCACTGAAGTCCACGCACATTCGCCACTTCCCGTTGGGTTTCTTGACCATCACCACGTTCGACAGCCACTCCGGGTACCAGACCTCTCGTATGAAGCCGGCATCAAGGAGACGCTCCACTTCCTCGGAGGCTGCCTTCATCTTCTCGCCGCCCAGGTTGCGCTTCTTCTGCCTAACCGGCTTGAAGTTGGGGTCGGCGTTGATCTGGTGGACGATCACCTGGGGGTCTACGCCGGGCATGTCTTCCGGTGACTAAGCAAAGATGTCCAGGTTCGCCTCCAGGCATTCGATCAGCTGATCCCTCAGGTCCTGGCTCAGCCCTCTCCCGATCGAGACGAACCGGCCCTCGATGTCCGTGACCGGGATTTGCTCCTGCTCCTCCGCAGGGGCGGGCCTAGGCCCACTCCTCAAGTCGAGCGCGGCCATCCGGTCGGCTAGACGATCCTCGGGACCTTCCTCCGCCAGTTGATAGCAGGTACTCGGTCTCCCCGCGTCGCCTTCGACTTGCCCCATCCCCCCCGGCGTTCGGAACTTGATAGTCTGATGGAGGGTCGAGACTACCGCGCCGACGGCGTTAAGTAGGGGTCGGCCGATGATCCCATTGTATTCCGACCCGATCCCCAATACGATGAATTCCACCGCCAGGGTCACCGAGTCCGGTGCGTCTCCGAGCGTTACCGGGAGATGGATCGTGCCGATGATGGGGGTGGAGTGACCCGTGAATCCAACCACGGGACCCGAGCGAGGTCGTAAGTCTTCTTTCCGGCGCCCCATCTTTTCCAGGGTTGACATAAAGAGGACGTCACAGGAGCTGTCGGTGTCGACAAGCAGCCGTCGTACCATGGTAGTGTCTATGACCACTGACACCACCAAAGCCACGTCCGAGCTGCGCGCCGTTACGGACGCACTCGGTCTCCCGACCGGTGGGGAAGGGGAGGGCTTCCCGGCCCTTTCCTCACGATCCTCCTCGCGTCGGGCCCGTGCCCATTCTTGCCAACGATGGCGGTCCCTGTCGCCCTGCGTCAGGGCCTCGCTCTCCTTTCACCGAGATGAGGGAGGTCGCGTCATCGCAGATGTGGTTTGTTTCTTCGTGGGACAGTTCGTTCCCACAGACGGCGCCAGATGTTTCAGAGTGTTTTCTCACTACAAAGCGTTGACCGTGGAGAACCCGGTCAACGTGGTCAAGGGGCCCGCTTGGGTCCCTCGGGGGCTTCGAATCGGTGCAGATGGGGCGAGGGGAAGCCTCGGCCCTGGTTGAGACGCTCGGCCTCGGACAGACGAGCACGGCCTCGGAGGTAGGACGTCGAGGGGTAGCCTCAGCCGTCCAGCTAGATGCGTGTTCGGCGAAGGGCGAGGGGAAGCCTCGGCCCGGGTCGAGACGCTCGGCCTCGGTGGGTCGCGCTCGGCCTCGGCGGTCGGACGACAATGGGAAGCCTCAATCGTCTAGCTGGTTGCGTGGTCGGCGAAGGGCGGAGGGGAAGCCTCGGCCCGTTGATTGGGTATCCTCCTGCGAAGACGAGAACACTCGTCAGGGGGGCCGGACCTTGGTTCCGGCCAAAACCCATCCGATGCCTAAGTCAGACAGAGATCTGAAAGAGGAGGCCCGGCGGAGACGGTTCGACTCGTGAGGAGATCGGAACGGCGTCTCACGGCGCGAGCGGGGGAGGAAGGAAATGATATGGGGGAACTAGGTCGTTGATGGAGTACCTTAGGTTCTAGATACCTGAGCTGCGGTCCCTTGTCCTGTTGTCCTCCTAGCCCCTTTATAGACCTCCGCCGTGATTGCCCCCGACCCACGTTGCTCGTCCGCCCCCAATCGTGCCCCCTCAATCCGCCCCCCCCGTCGCCGCTCCCTGCGCCACGCCAGCCTCTCCACATTACTGCCATTAAGTGGTAGTGGGATCGAGGGAGCGGTTATCACTGGAGTGGGTGAGTGACCCGTATGTTACCGGGGCCGGGTCGGATCGACATTTGGGGGGAGTCCCTCATAGGGCCTTATCGAGTGGGCCCGAGTGTGCAGATGGGCTCTTGACCGGAGGTCGGGTTTCTGGGCTTGTGTCTTCCGGGCCTTGGCCAAATAGGCGTAACAGATGGCATTACCTATGAAGTTAATGCGTTGAAGGAAAAGAATCATACTAACTTTACAACCCACTGCAGTCTTGGAGCCATTAGGAGACTACAGATCACGTGAGCTTGACATGAACCATGCTTCAAGCTAGCCATTGAGTAAGAAATCTCGAGTGGGTGGGTCAGGCATTTTTCCACTGAAAATTGTCTCCATCTCCGCTTAATTTAGAGATAAAACGGCAGTTGGTTAGATTCTCTGATTTCTTTAACTTCACGATATAATTGATGGAGATCAGAGATCCGAGGAGCATGCGGGCAAGCGTGGGGAAAAAGCGAGCGAGGGAAAGGGTAAAAAAAAAGCGGAGGTGGGCTGTCGGATTTGCCGCCAAATGCGGCGGCCTAAACGTCCAATTTTCATTATTAAAAAAAGATTAGAAGCAGATCAGGCGTTATCTTTGCTTTACGGCAACAACAAAGACATCAATGTTGTATTTATTTACCTTTTAACTTTTAGACTAATTATAAACCTATTAAGAAGGAGGCCTTCGAGAGGTTCACACCATTATCTCATCTCCACATGGTGCCATATACGTCAGTTGATGATTGGGTTAGGTTTCAATCCAATTTAAGCCGTCATTAGGCCACAACCCTAGAAGAAAAAAACTGCATGCTAAAAACGCTAAAAACGGTGAGGACGAAATATATTGTTGTTGAGCAGTAGGCCTACCAATGATCCATCAGTTGTTTATTTGAGCGAACATGTCCAAAAGCCCAATGAAGCTCACAGTTTCGGCCCAACAACTTAGAGGCCCCGACCATTTCTTCATTTAAGAGGACAGTCCAACGGACCGTTATGCTTCTTCATTTAAAGTATCAACTCATAACAAATGCATTCAATGACTGACGGTTAACCTCGTCGTCAATGGCGACAGCACAAGTCAAAAGCAATAAAGCAGTTTAACAACTCGGACGTAACCATCTAACATCCCCCAAAGTAATTGCCTATAAGCATTCTCTCGGACAATGGGAGAAGTGACAATTTCTGAGAACCAAAAAAGTCAGGTATGTTATGAATCAACTGCTGAGGGGAGAGCCCTCAAGTCTATATTTATAGCCAAAGGGGAGAATACAAGTGGGTATGGGCCCAACCACTTGGGTTGGCCCAATAACTCATCAACCCAGTAAATACACATTCACAACACTCCCCCTTATCCAGCCATGGTTGTGGACCCCGCTCATGAATACTTCAGGATTCTGAGCCTGTATGGGTCTCACATGGGGTGGATACTTCAGGATCCTGAGTTGGTGAGATTTGCCTCGTTAAAACCTTTGGCTATGGAAAACCCAGTGGGAAAAACCATAGTTAAGGAAAAAGAGTGCAAACGCTCTTTGACTCCCCCTGATTTGTACAAGTGACTCTGCTCATGAATACTTCTGGATTCTGAGCGTCACTGAGGGGTGGATACTTCAGGATCCAGAGTTGATGTGATTTGCCTCGTTAAAACCTTTGGCTATGGAAAACCCAGTGGGAAAAACCATAGCTAAGGGAAAAGAGTACAAATTCTGTCAACTCCCCCTGATCTGTAAAAGCCCTTAGGCTTTCAGATCTCTTAGGCTTATCTCATCACTCCTATTTACAATATTCCGAAAATGTACACAGATTACAAATTTTGTCACCATCAAGCAGCTGCTGAATCCAGAAACTCTGGAGAGGTGTGCTAAGTTTCGTCGCCTCTGATGTGGTCTTCAGACTATATGGTCAGCTCCACGGAACCAGCCTCTATCCCAATCGTCACTGGGATGTGATGTACCACCAGGCGCCCTTAAATACACCATTGGTGTGATTCTGGAATGGTGAGGATCTCGGAATTATAGGATGATGTTGCCTTCATAAGTTGCTTTGCATATTTGCAGTAGATGGTCATCCCACTGTTGGTACCTGTTCTGTGATTTCACAGCATAGGGACTGGACCTGAAACCTGCATTTGCATAAACATTGGAGGATGCTACTACATTTTGTAAGTCCGAATATTTCGACCCTTGGAGTAAGCGCAGAAGGCTTAACTCAGGTCTAATGTCCCTTTTTAGGTGCCAACTATCTCTGGCTAATGAGTTTACTGCAATTGTTATACCGGGACACATGCAGTTAGCCAGGAGTGCATGATTGCACTAAGATAAGGGACTTTAGGACCAGGTATATCCTCCCCCTCTTCCAGCGATCGGAAGGGTTCTTTTTGTTCATCCAGTAAGTGTATCACCGTAGGTGTTCTTTGGATGACAATGGTCCTGTTAATATCTCCCACGCACTTCTGGGCGTTTGTAACAGGATTCTATGAGCCATGACTTTATATTTGCCTAGGTCTTTTTTTTATTTCATGTTTTAAAAGTCAGGCTTGTACATTTATTTCGGTTTTCTCTTCAGGAGATCCGATGAGATGTTAGTTGTCTACAACTAAGATCTCTAATCCTGTTCTTTGCAAAGATGCAAAGACAACCTTCAGAAGGAATCATTGACTTGTCAAGTGATTCTCTTGGTTGTACATTTATTTATACTTATTGTTTTTCTTGAATAGACGTCCCGAAGTCTATTCAGGCAATTTAAGGAGATGTGGAAATTATCTTTACAAGATATCCACGAAGGTATGCCGTCACAACATCCAATAACAGCATATCCAAAATTTTCCTTCGCCAAATCGTAAGGTATTCGCTTTTGATAACTTAGGGAGACTGATGCATCATTTATGAGACATGCTCATTTGAATTTGTTTCGATCCCTAGTTTCAGCGAAATTTTCCTTGGGCTATAGGTTGTACCGTATAGCATACGATTTTGTATTTATTTTTCTTATGTTAGCAATACTTTGTTTTATCCACAGGTTTGACACCTTTTGGTGTCTGGACTTCAGGTCCGAACATTTCACGTTTCATAAGTGAGTCCAGCTCATCTTTTATTGCCACGTTCCACGTTTGGCCAATCTCTACGTTTGCCTTCTAGCAACGGAGTGTGGAACGATAATTTATAAACATCATCGCCATTGCGATGTATATGGCAATATGATACGTGAATACATTGTCGACAATTTTTGTTCTATCTGTCCAACACCTCCCCAGTACGTACAACATTTACTTAATTTCACTTTTTCCCGGCAATTCCTCTGCAGTGGATTCCGGGAAGGGTGATGGTGTGGACAGGAGCTCATTGTCCTGTGGTAGTATTGTCTTAAGGTCTCCAGGAGTTTCTGTCCTTGGAGCCTGGTGGTCTGCCTCTTTTCTGTTGAGGATCAGCCACTTCTGCTGCTGGTGGATTGCATCCATTCTCGGGGATGTCAATCCTAGCTGGAGTTTTTGCAGCAGGGATGTGTGATCTGACAATCTTCTGGTTGTCAATAAATGATTCCGGTAATTGGTAGACAGTGTTCTGTATGTGGAGGATCTTCGGGATCTCTTCTACACATTGTATTGTTACCGGATCATGGTGGGTCAAACTTTTTGTATCCCACGTTATAATTTTCTTCGCACCAGATTTTCTAGTATCTGGGCATATATTTGGGAAACTTGTCTCATCGAAATCACAGTCTTCAAGATGTGCCTTAAATGCGTCCCCCGTTTGGGGTTCTAGGTATCTTATAAGTGAGGGTGAGTCAAACCCTGCATGGAAACCTAGGCGACGTTGAGTACCGTTTTGGTCCTCTTTGGTGGTGCGATGGGGATTTAAGACTGCGCGACCGGAGATTCTCAGATGAGAGATGTTCGGTGGCATTCCATATGCAAATTGCATTGGAGACTCTGACCTCCAGAGGGTCTTATTTTCATTTACGATGCAGCATGCAGAGTTTGCATGTCCCCATGCATCCATAGGCAATCGGGATTTAATGGACGTTTAGTCCATTGGAGTCTACTTTTCAGTAACTCTGCCGACTCATTTTGGGTATGAACATGCGGCACTTGTATGTTTATTTTCAATTCCCGTTGATTTGCAGTACTCTTGAAAAGACTGGGAGGTATATTTCCCAACATTAACCAGACTTATTTACAATATTTTATTGTCTGGGAAATGTGCCCGCAACATTTTTATTCTTGTGCCAATAGCTTTTGGAAAAGCTAAGTTGCGGGTCTTGTAGTAGACATACGTACGAATATTCTGAGGATGCATTTATCAGTACAATGAAGTACCAAAATAGCCCACTAGGGGTGGTGGATTTTATCCACATCTGTCTCCTTGTATTCTTTTTGAGGAAGCGTGGAGATTCTTTTTCAACTTATTGTGGAGATGGCCTTGCAATTAGTCTTCCCTTATAGTAAGGGATGCGAGGGAATTTTCCCTTCTGAAGAATCTTCTGGTTCTTCAAGTCATACCCATAGGATAAGATGCTGTGCATCACAAATCCAGGGTGGCCAAGTCCAACATGCCAGAGTGAAAACTCGGCTGATGTAGGGCACTTCAGGTGCTCCGTTTAATTCTGCTTCCTTTCTCCGAATCTTCGTATGGTAGAGGCCTATAAGGCTCTCAAAACGTTCAAGTGTGGATTTTACTCCTTTTTCTTGAGACGTTGCATACGGTAATTTTTCTTTTACATTTGCTGTTTCCAAATGGGATCCGTTGAAACGGATGTCCTTGAAACTTAGAAAGTTTCTTTTTGGAATTTGGAGGGATTAGTGCATCCATTATTTTTGTGTCGTTTGGGGGCAACTGTGTTGCATTCCCTGGATCTTCAATATAGCCCTGATATTGGGCTTTGTATTGATAGAAATCGTACATGTTTATTGTCTACTAAGCATTTATGATTGCAGTTTCAAAAGATGAAACGTATCGACACATGCATATTTAGATAAACATTTTCATTCATTGTCTACTAAACATTTTCATTCAGAACAAATTTCATAAAAAAAATGCTCTCATAAATTATTCTCAAAACAAATTGCTAAGATAAAAATAAGGGCTAATCAAGCAAGTCATCATTTTCGAAGTTGTCAGCTGAAAACTTGACTGGAGCATCAGATGTCATCAGGTTTGTTTCAACTTTATTTTTCTTGTTCTTTTTATACAAATCCTGGAGATGATGCGGAGTTCAGCACACTCTGGACCAGTGGCTTTTCAAGCCACAATTGTGGCACTAGTCTTCCCATTCCCTCTTGGGTGGGGTGAATTATTTTTGTCATTTCTGTGCCACGTGAACTTCCGCTTATTTCGCTGCTGCTGTGCATGGCCCTTGGCATTTTTCTGTTGACCCCCCTTCTGTGGTATTTCTTTTCTTTTTATTATCTCTCTTCTTTTTGAAGGAAGAGGAATAGTGAGCTTCTGGTGGGGGGCAGTGCCGGGGAGCGTAGATTGTGAGTGGAGAGGAGAAGCTCTCTGTTTTGCTCAGCCATGAGTAAACACGACAGCAGCTCGGAATACTTGGTGAACTTGCGTTCACGGTATTGCTGCATGAGTATCGCATCTTTTTTTTTTATTTTATGGAAGGACGTATACGTCTTTTCCAGCATGCGATTTTCTGAGACTTTTTCACCACACAACTTCAGGCGTGCGGTGATGCTAAAAAGTGCTGAGTTGTAATCAGCGACGGACTTTAAGTCCTGCAGTCTCAGGTTCTCCCACTCGTATCGTGCCCTTGGGAGTATAACATCTTTCTGATGTTTATACCTGTCCTCAAGGGCAGTCCATAGCTCAAGTGGATCTTCGACCGTAAGTTATTCAGCCTTTAAGGTCTTGTCCACATGGCGGCGAATATAGATGATGGCTTGCGCCATCTCTATATCGCTAACATTTTCTTTTTCATTCACAACAACGATGAGGGTCTTTTGCCCGCAGGTGAAACTTTACATCTAGCTGCCAGCTTAGATAGTTTCTACCTGATGCTTCCAGTACTTCGAAATTAACGCTTGCAATATTAGCCATTTATCTAGCAGAGCACAAACATGCATGAATTAATAATTAATCAGAGAAAACATTTTCATGCGGAGGCAATATTTAACGAAAAACTAAATGTGTGGATCGGCCAGTCCCACAAGAAAGAGTCCAAAAGTCCACAGTCCAAATTATACAAATTTGCAGCTTTAAAAATGAAAATACAACTTTGGAAACCCCGTGGGTCCCATATGATATCTCCATCTTCAAGCGTGGCCTCCGTCTTCATGGAAGTTGGTCTTCTTTCTTTGACATTTACATAAATTCCTCACTACAATTTCTCTCAAAAATAAAAGAAAAGTGCAGGAAATAAACTGTGGGACTAAACGGCCGATCCAAAAACCACATTTAGCAATTCATGCAAAAATATTGTGCTCATCAACATTTTCATCAGACATTTTCATCACAGGCATCACAGGCATTTAATATTCGCAGAGATGGATAAATAATTTAAACACTTAATAATTATTGGACCACTGGGCAACGTCATACACCGTTAGGTTACTAACGGCAGAGCGGTCGCAGGATCTTCCTAATTATTAAGTTTTAAATACAATGCACAACCACGCATATAATATCCAACAGAATATACCAGAGATGCAAAGCATGTAAATATGATATTTGCAGAAAACATCATTACAATGCAAAGGTTGTAATCCGAATGAGGTTTAATCAATTAAATTGATTAAGAGCCCAAAATAAACATTTTCTTTGTCAGAGGGAAAAGTTTCTCTCATCATCCCAAAAGCCCCCCCAAGAATCCCCAAAAAGTCCTCGCCTGTCCGATATTTGTCCCGTAATATACCGTGATTTTTCACGAATATTTTGCACTTAAATCCCCCTTTTGAATTAATATTTAGGCTAATAAATTGCCTTTTGAGACGAGTTTATAGCCCTTTGCCTCCCCCCAAATTTTTTTTTTCTTTTTTTTTCTTTCAGATAAACCAGCCTGCGGGCCTGAAGCCCGCAGTCGACCTATGGGCTTCAGGCCCATATGTCTCTCTCTCTTTTTTTTTTTTTGGGAAATCTGTGGGCCTGAAGCCCACAGATCTGCTGTGGGCTTCAGGCCCACAGATCTGTTTTTTTTTTTTTAAATAAGAAAAATTGGCCTGTGGGCCTGAAGCCCACAGGCTGCCTGTGGGCTTCAGGCCCACAGGTTTTTATCTGTTTTTTTTTTGTTAGGGCTTGCTGGTTTGGGGGGGGGGCGGCGCCGCCGCCGCCCCCTGCAGGGGGGGGGGCGCGGCCGCCGGGGGTCGCCGCCCCCTGCAGGGGGGGCGGCGGGGGCCGCCCCCCTGCAGGGGGGCGCGGCCGGGGCCGCCCCCCTGCAGGGGGGCGCGGCCGCGGGGGCCGCCCCCCTGCAGGGGGGCGCGGCCGCGGGGGCCGCCCCCCCTGCAGGGGGGGAACGGCCAGGGCCGTCCCCCTGCAGGGGGCGCGGCCTCGGGGGCCGCCGCCCCCTGCAGGAGGGGCGGCGGGGGCCGCCCCCCCTGCAGGGGGAGGCGGCCACGGGGGCCGCCGCCCCCTGCAGGGGCGGCGGCGGGGCCCGCCCCCCCTGCAGGGGGAGGCGGCCAAGGGGGGCCGCCCCCCTGCAGGGGGAGGCGGCCACAGGGGGGCCGCCGCCCCCTGCAGGGGCGGGGGCCGGCTGCAGGGGCGGCGGCGGGGGCCGCCCCCCTGCAGGGGGAGGCGGCCAGGGAGGGGGGGGTTCCGGCGAGGGGGGGAGGGTTTCCGGCGACGGCTAGCCGTCGGAGAGATCAAAATTAGGGTTTTGTCCCTAAAAATTGAGTTTTTGCCCTAAAAATTGGGTTTTTACCCTAAAAATTGGGTTTTGGGGATGAAAAATCCGTCGTTTTCAAGGCGACAATGAATCCCCATGACGATCTTGTGAGATCTAGGGGAGGGGTAATCATACGTATGATTAAAAATCTTGTTTTTAGAGTTTTTACCTCTATATCCGTCCTCCGGATATAGCGACGGTTGCTCGAAGCCCTACGCGGATGACGACCCTTGATGGAGGAAGCCTTGCACCGCGCTCGTCAATCTCCCGTCTCGCCTTCGCCTTCGCCTTTGCAACGAACGGAAAAAAATTTGTGGAAAACAAAAAAATTTTAGAGGCTCGTGCTGATAACGTGTTATGAATCAACTGCTGAGGGGAGAGCCCTCAAGTCTATATTTATAGCCAAAGGGGAGAATACAAGTGGGTATGGGCCCAACCACTTGGGTTGGCCCAATAACTCATCAACCCAGTAAATACACATTCACAACAAGGTACTTTAATAATAGTATTTGCTACGCCTAAAATTCTACATTTTCTCCATAGCTCGGCGTGATAACTATCGGTTGATCTCCCAATAGATCGGCCAAAGTTACCACGAGCATCCATTGAATCACTATCTGACGTAAGCATCGAAAGGGATTATGTCTGTTACGACCTTAAGGCTGGCCCATATAATTGAGGCCCACGTACAATGAAAGCCCAAGTGAACAGCTCTCCGATCATTCGAAAGGGATACTAGCCCGAACGGAAGATCGCCACTATCCAGGGAAGCTCGCCTCGCCGACGACAAGCTCTCCCTCAGGGCCAACTAACGAAGGTCGCCACTCTCCCCGCAGGAAGCACGGTCAGACAGACCGAATGAGCAGAGCTTGGTCGCTGAGCTTGACTCTCCCCAAGGGCGGCCTAGCACAAATATCTCTGACAAGGTGACGTTGGGCCACCTATCCCCATCAATGCCAGAGGTTAAGGGCGAGAACTGATGGCCGCCAGTCACATCGCACATTAATGCATTAATGAGTCTGACACAGTCTGACACCCATTAATGCGTAACTATCTCTGACACCCCTCGCCAACCTATCACTTCTCCACTTACGCACCAGTTAAGCTGAATTGACAACTGATTGGACGGCGAGCAACTGCCTCTCAACCCTATAAATATCCCACTGCAGCCACCAAGGAGGGGGTTGGTCAATTAAAATCTCTAACTCATTTCCAATACTCAAGGTCGAATATCTCCCATATATCTGTGTCTTCCTTATAACCTCACCACGTCTTGCCGATCTACCTTAAGATCGCCAAGTGTGTCCGACTCACTTATTACAAGTCATCCACTGACTTAAGCATCGGAGAGACTACAGGCTGACAGACAGCCCCGCCTTTCTGACGAGTTGTTATTCTCGCAAGAAGCTCACCTCAGCTACCGGGAGTCGGCGACCTTTGGCGACCATCGGGTGACCTTGGATTCTTCGCCTCTGAAGCTTGTTCCGAGTTGTTCTAACATCGCCATCAACCTCTAACCTGTAATCATTGTACCCGTGAGTCCCATTTAATACAAATTTCATTGTTGGCGGACTTGACTCGCAACAAGGTCGGACTCAAAATCCGATCCTCCCGAACGAGCTTTTCGTGTTGCAGGAAGATGAAGGTAGCCCGGAAGTAGCTCAAACTTGGCGGAAATAGCTCGGACTTGGCTGAATCTCGAATTGAGGCCTATTCAACCCGAGATTAGCTCGCTCAGCACCCAGTCAGCTGCCAACGTCATCCCGCATCAGCTATTGCAACTGTACCATCATTAAAAATCATCCAATAAAATCAGTGGTGAGAAAGCACTCGTAAACAATTATCATGAAGGCATATAAACTTCATGGGTATTTGACATGAAATTCAAGTTGAACCATTGGGATTGGTAATCCCACTATTGAAAATTAAAATGGAAACTGTTGCTGGGTAGAACTCGTGTACAATGAATTTGTTTGTTAGTGGGTTTCGATGTCCATAAATTTGTAATTTGACATCTACCCCGTTGACGTAATATTTTTATGTTAAATAGCAACGACTAGTTTTTAGGTTCACCAATATTATTAAGTGTGTGGCTCTTCTTCACCAATATCATTAAGCATGACTATTCTCTCGATCTAAGCATGTTCTAACCTAATATCATAGCACATAACCTAATTTGCCATGAGGAATGAGCTGCTTTGGTGCCAATCCAAAAATAATAATGCACCTTTAAAATTATTGAAAACTCTAAATCTCAACCACTCATCAAAAACATGTGTAAATCAATAGGAATGTTGTTACGTGATTTCAATTTCCATTACTCCGAAGCTATGCACATACGTGATTTCAATGTCCATTATCTTTCTCAATTGTTTCATCCTTGATTCAACTATGCATTTTCACATCGTTTAGGTGATTTTTCATGCATAAATACATTCAATATATATGTTATTGATATCATCCCCAATAATTCTCAAGTATAATTAATTAAGTATAGTCTAATAAAATAGTTTATGTTGTAAACTTGGTGGCTACGGAACACGTAGCCCTGTATTTATAGAAGTATGGTTACATAATGGGTGGATACCCAATATACATATGGGCCTACAAAAGCCCGTTTATAACACTTCCCATTATCCATCCATTGTTGTAAGCCATACATGAGCGCTTCAGGGTTCATATAGCTTATTTGATCATGAGAGTATGGATACTTCTGGATCCTAAGTTAAGAGTGTTGGATCCTGTGGATGGCAAACAACACTAGAAGGGGGGGTTGAATAGTGTTGTGTATATAGTAAACTTTTTTCGCTCAACAATATTAACACAAATAAATTCCTTCTAATGTTGCCTAAGAAACCAAGTAGAGTGATCTACGCTTGGTTCTTAATCAACAAAACAGTCTTAACAAGAATATGAAAGAGATTGAATTACGATCAGATAAATATAACTTTGACAAATAGATTTATACACAGCGGAAAATAAAGATACAATCTTTTCAATAAGTTAACAATGAATTACAAAGATGAACAAATAATAAGTAAGGAATGCGTGTACAAGAAAGATAACAAATCACAGAAAACAAACGCAGACAAAAGGATTTTTATCCTGGTTCCCCGCAACCCGGGTACGTCCAGTCCCCGACTAATCCGGTACGAGATTTCCACTATCTGCCTTGGCAAATACAAGCACCTAACTTCACTCGTTAGGATTTCCAACGACCTAGCCTTGACCAGGATTTCCAATCACAACACCTAGACTTGTCTAGGGTTTACCCTTGCCTCACAAACCGAGGACTTTCCAACTGGCAACAACTAGACTTGTCTAGTGTTCCAACAATCAACACAATGAGAATTTATCCAATACTCCACAATAATTGATAGAGATTGGTTTATACACCCTATTCTATAGCCAATCAAAGTTAAGACAATTTGTGTAGTGGCTTGATAGAATGCTAGTCTAGATCACACAAAGATACGAGAGAAGTTCTTTGTGATCTAGAGCTTTTCAAAAAATCCTTTCAAATAAAATTAAAGAGAATAATAGTAAGGATTTTGAAAACGATTTAGCCAATAAAAAAGTAAGAGTATGATCTTCAAAAATAAGAAAGTATTGCAAGATCAAATAAGAATTAAATTGGCTAGAAAAAAAATTGAGAGCTTTGAATTCAAGAGAGTTTTCACAATAGATTTGATTTTCAATGTTGTGTTTTTCACAAAAGAATTTAGCTCTATTTATAGGGGAAAAAACTGAGATTTGAATTTCAAATTTCGTTTGACTTTTGTCCCAAAAATTACGGAGTAAATTGCTCAAATGATTTTAAAATTCAAATTCAAAACGTCTGAAAATTTCCAGCTGGTAGTCGACTCCCTCATATAGGTAGTCGACTCCCAGAGAACTCTAGGAGTTTTCGATCTCTGATAAGTAGTCGACTCCCTACTTTTGGTAGTCGACTCCCAGATGAGTTTTTCCTGTTGTTCTTCTAGTCAGACAAGTAGTTAGCTCCAGGGTGCGTGGAGTTTCACTACGAAAATTATGAAGTGACTAGAAAAGCTCTCGAAAACTATTTTGAATATAATTAAAAATATTTTCGAAATTGTGTGTGTGTTTTGTCTATTTGATATGGCTTTGACAAATACCCTAAAAGACACGACACACTCACTATGGACTCAGAACATGTCTTCGGAAGTTTGGTCAACTTGATGAAGTGAAAGCGAGCTTCTCTTTGTACTTTTTGTTCTGTTTGAGCTTGAGCTTCATCACTTGAGTTTAGTCATGTTCGTCTTTGTCTTTGAGCGTTGAAGTGTGCTTCTTTGAGTATGAGTAGAGCTTTGCAAATTCTGCACACTTGAGTGTAGTGTTGTTAGTACACTAAGCTTTTCATTTGGTGTGCTCATCATCAAAATCACTTGGGGTGGAATTCAATTTCCATCAAAGAGTTCTTGCCTCATTAAAACCTTTGCCATGGAAAACCCCGTGGGAAAAACCAGTGGCTAAGGGAAAAGAGTACAAGTCTCTGTAACTTTCCCTGATCGATGGATATCATCAGAGGTGGATACTTCTTGATCTAAAGTTGATGTGGTTGCCTCGTTAAAACCTTTGGCTATGGAAAACCCAGTGAGAAAAACCAATAGCCATAGGAAAAAGAGTACAACTCAACATTAACTCCCCCTGAAGTGTACAAGCTTCAGGCTTGTAGATCTTTCAACTGTCTCATCCCAATTCCTAATACAAGTTTTCTAAAGGTACAGCAAGGTAAAGCCTTAGTAAATAGATCTGCCAGGTTGTTGCAGGACTGGATCTGCTGGATGTCGATCGGGTTGTCTACTTGTTGTTAATACGTCCAGAAGAGCTTGGGGAAAATGTGCTTCGTCTTGTCATCTTTGATGTAGCCACCTTGTAGTTGAGCTATGCAGGCAGCATTGTCTTCGTACATGGTGGTTGGTCCAAGATCTCCCGTCTTCAGACTGGTAGTCACGAGGATGTGGTGGATGACTGAACGAAGCCAAAAGCATTCTCTGTTAGCTTCGTGGATCGCAATGAGCTCGGAGTGGTTGTATGAAGTCGCTGTTGAAGTCTGCTTCACATATCTCCATGAGATGGCTGTCCAACCGCATGTGAATACGAAACCGGTCTTTGACTTTGCGGTGTGTGGGTTAGACCTGTATCCTGCATCTGCATAACCAAGTTGGAGGATACGCCTTTCTTGAAGTATAGTCACAGGTCCACAGACCCTTGGAGGTAGAACAACGGTGCTTCACTCCATTCCAGTGGCGCTTTGAGGGCGCTGAACTGTATCTAACTAGTAGGTTAACTGCGAACGCTATATCGGAACGCGTGCAGTTTGCCATGTATAGGAGTGCTCCAATTGCACTCAGGTAGGCTACTTCGGGACCCAGTGCTTCCTCCCTCTCTTCCAGCGGCTGGAAGGGGTCTGTATCAACATTCAATGATCTGACAACCATTGGTATACTTCCAGCGGCTGGAAGGGGTCTGTATCAACATTCAATGATCTGACAACCATTGGTATACTAAGCGGATGACATTTGTCCATACGGAAGTTTTTCAGGAACTTCTTTATGTATGTGGATTGGTATAACAGGATTCCTCCGTTTAGGTGTTCGATTTGTAAGCCTAGGCAGAACTTCGTTTTACCAAGGTCTTTCATCTCAAAAGTCTGTGTGAGACTTGGATATCTCAGCTATCTCTATAGGAGATCCGATGATGTTTAGGTCGTCTACGTAGACGGCAATAATTACGAATCTTGTTCCATTTGCTCTTATAAAGATGCAAGGGCAGACTTCATTAGTTGTGAATCCTTGTTGCACTAGGAATTCACGTAGTTTGTTATACCACATTCTCCCCGACTGTTTTAGACCATACAATGATCTTTGGAGTTTGACAGAATAGACGTCCCGAGGTCTTTCTGTCATTTTCGTCAGTAGTTTGTATCCGTCCGGAAATCTCATATAGATATCCTTATTTATATTTCCATATGGGTATGCAGTCACAACGTCTATGAGGTGCATATCCAGACCTTCCGTAGTGGTTAGACTAATAATGAAACGGAAAGTGATCGCATCCATGACCAGGGAATATGTATCATCATAGTCTACGCCTGGTCTTCGAAAAAAGCCTTGTACAACAAGGCACGCTTTGTAGCATACGATCTTATTATTTTCGTTTCTTTTTCTTACGAATACACATTTATATCCCACAGGTTTAACACTCTTTGGTGTTAGGACTACCGGTCCAAAAACTTTGCGCTTCGAGAGTGAGTCCAGTTCTATTCCTATTGCCTCGTTTCACTTTGGCCAATCCTCTCTGTATTTACATTCTGCTAGAAGCGTGGATCGGTCTCATCGTCATATTCAGTGACGTGATTGGCAATAATGAGCGTGAAGTTATCATCGATGATTGTGCTTTTTTTGTCCAGTACCTCCCCAGTACGTACATAGTTTAATGATATTTCTCCTATGTTTTCCTCTTCAGGGGGTTTTAGTAGGAGAAAGGTATCTGGTCTGAGCTCAGCATCCTGTGGTGGTATCGTTATCATTGCTCCCGGGTTTTTCCTCTTTCGAGGGTTTTTATCTTTGGAGCCTGTGGGTCGTTCTCTCTTTTGTTGAGGTACGATCGCTTCTGCTGTAGGTGGATTGCATCCATCTTTGGGTATGTCAATCCTAGCTGGCGTGTTTGCAGCAGGGACGTGTGATCTGACAATCTTCTGGTTCTCAGTAAATTTGCCTGGTAAAATGTGAGCTGTATTCTGTAAATGTAGGATCTTCAGGATCTCATCTTCACATTGGTTTGTACGTGGATCAAAATGGGATAAGGTTTTAGTGTCCCATGAAATGGTCTTTGAAGCTTATGGCTTCTCTGTGTTAATGCCTAGTTTGGGAAAAGTACTTTCGTCAAACTCACAATCTTCTAGACGTGCCTTAAAGGCGTCCCCGTTAGGGGCTCTAGGTATCTAATGGTCGATGGTGAGTCGAATCCTACGTAGATACCCAGTCGACGTTGAGGACCCATCTTGGTCCTCTGCGGTGATGCTATGGAGACATATACAGCACATCCGAATATCCTCAGGTGAGAGATATCCGGTGGGTTCCCATATGCGAGTTGCATTGGAGAATAAGATTGACGTCCTGACGGTCGTAATCTTATTAGCGATGCATCATGCAAGATGGCATGTCCCGTTGCGTTCACCGACAACTGGCATTGCATCAACAATAGACGAGCAATCCATTGTAGTCTCTTTATAAGAGATTCGGCTAACCCGTTCTGGGTGTGAACATGAGCTATATGATGTTCAACTTCTATGCCAGTTGCTTGGCAGTAGTCTAGGAAGACTTGTGATGTGAATTCCTCAGCGTTGTCCAGACACAATTTCTTGATCTGGTTGTTTGGAAAATGTACCCGCAACTTAATGATTTGTGCTAGTAGCTTTGCAAAGGCTATGTTGCGGGTGGACAGGAGGCACACATACGACCATTTGGAAGATGCGTCAATCGGTACCATGTAATACCGAAATGGGCCACTTGCGAGGTAAATAGGCCCGCAAATGTCTCCATGTATTCTCTCTAGGAAGCTAGGAGACTCTGGGTCCACATTAAGTGGAGATGGTCCCGTAATCAATTTCCTTTTGTGACAAGAGAGTCAAGGAGATGCACTCTTTCGAAGTAGCTTCAGGATTTTCGAGTTAATTCCACGGGATTGGGATATGATGCGACGCATCATGTTTCTTTCAGGGTGTCCGAGTCTATTGTGCCAGAGTTGGAATTCTGGTTGATTATCGCACTTATGGTGCTCAAGTGTATTTGCTTCCATTGCTCTTATCTTTGTATGGTAGAAACCCGACGGAAGTCCCTCAAAAAGCTCGACGATAGTTTTAGCACCGTTTTTATTAGTCGTTACATATAAGAATTCTCTGTTTTGTTTGTTCACTGTAACGACTGGTTTTCATGAATCTGGATTTATTATATTATAATATATGTTTTGGTGGATTTTCTCCTCTGTGTGTGGTTTTCGTCTCCGTAACTCTCATTTTCGATTGTTTCGTCGTGTTTTCTCGTTTCTTCCTTAGGATCGTCGATTTCGGAGTAAGTCATTCGTGACGGGCTTCATAACGGTCGTATCTTACTGTTAGATCAAGCCTAGGAGTCTTAGGAATCGATCCCGGAGCTCCGCGCTCCGTATCGGAACTTTTGGTGCTTATTAGCCGGTGTAAGAAGGGGCACCGACCGACTAGATGACGATCCAGTCGGTCGGCAATCCTTCTTGAACCGACTAGTTGGCTTTCTAAATTATTCAGGAGTTACTGGTTATCGTTAGTTGGTCTAAGAAGGTTGGTTGACCGACTAGGTTGCAAACTAGTCGGTCAGAAATGCTTCTTTGACCGACTAACTCTTCAACTTATTTTTAGTATCTATACTGTTCACTCTTAGTCGGTCTAAGAACGTTCATCGACCGACTAGATGTCAAACTAGTCGGTCAGTAGTTGTTCTTTGACAGACTAACTCTTAGTTCAGGTTTTCGACTGAAGCTACTGTTTACACCTAGTCGGTCTACGTTGGTCGACCGACCGACTAGTTCCCAAACTAGTCAGTCAGTGGTTGTTCTTTGACCGACTAACCAGTGCTGTAAACCCTAGTTTTGCCCTAGCCGCCACCAAACTCTATAAATACCCCTCCAAACGTTTTCCTCTTCTCCCTCACGACCCAAAACCCTAATTTCTCCCCCATTGAGCCCCCATCTTCCTCAGCCATTAATCCTTCATCCCAAGCTCATCCTCCATCATCCAAACCCTCCCTTGTCACAAACCAGCTCTCATCTTCCCCAAACCATCATCAAAATCCCAAAATCCACCTCCAAACCCATTTCTCCAGATTTTTCCCTCATTTCCAGATCTGAGCCGGATCGTTCTTCCGTTGCCGTGGTTGCTCGGCATCGCTCCTCCACCTCTTCACGGTAATACTCGATTCCTTTAGTTTAAGCATAACCCCCATTGACATGTGTGAAACCCTAATAAAATGTATTATTAGAAAGTTAGGATTCTAATAAGAAATCGATTTAGAATCATTGTTCTAATGATTGTTTTGCTATAACAGCGATCTATTCCGTAGTTAGCTTGTGACGACCTTCATTGCTCGTCAACCCCGGTATCAGGCAAGTGAAACTTGCAACTCTTGAATTGGGCCATGTCTTAGGCCATTTCCCTTGCTTTAGCGTAAAAGAGACTAGACGGTGAAAGGATAGCCGTTTAGACACCATTGGCCTAGCTTGACAACGATGACGGACCCGTTTAGACGCCATTGGCCTAGCTTGACAACGAAGCTTGGTCCGTCACCTTCATCATGCTTGTATGTCACATTTACTTTAAGTTAACGGTACGCGAATATGATCATGTCATTGCATTTTTCCCGTCACGTTTAAATTCAATTAACGGTACGCAAATATCTGTTCCTGGCATTGCATATTGATTTGTCATCGTGATTGCGTAGCACACGCTACAATACTATTATTTTCCTGGCTCGTGTTCCAGAAGCGAGCCCTGTAGTTGGAAACCCCAACGCTCGACACATATGGGTGGGGTAAGAGATAAGCGGCCACCTGAGCCCCGAGTTGGCCTGATCCGCCACTCCGGCCAGCAGGCGAAATCTCTAGTGTGCAAGTGATCAATAGTGATAGAGATAAGCGGCCTGAGCCACGAGCTGGCCAGCAGGTGGACTCTCTATGCACTAAGTGATAAGTGATAAGTGATAAGTTGGGTTGACTTGGCGAAGCGCCAGCTGAGGGATAACGCCAGGAATTGGTGGGATGCTGAAGAGAAGATGTTGGAGGAGCCGATCGTCTGGGCTACTTTCAAGGCCAGATTTGATGGTGAGTTCTTCCCGAAAGCTGCCAGGGAAGAGATGCTGCAACGTTTTATCGATTTGAAGCAAGGAAGCTCGTCGGTGGACCGATATCACCAAGAGTTCATGAGGCTGAGTCGGTTTGCACCAAAGATGGTGCAGGACTCTGAGGAGAGAGCTCAGAGGTTCCTGCAGGGACTCGCTTCGGAGCTCCAGAGTTTTGTGACCTCTTCTGACCGGGAATCTTATCAGAAGGTTCTAGTAGCAGCCAAGAGGCAGGAGCTGCTCGTGAACCAGAGGAGGGGGTCTATTGTTGGTGCTGGGAAGAGGCATGTGGAACAGGCGAGAGCTGTGGTTAGACCTGGATTCAGGCCGAACCAGCCTGCTCAGTTTAAGAGGCCAGGAGGGCCCGTTCGGAGGACTTGCCATTTCTGTGGCAAGGAGGGCCATATCAAGGAAACGTGTAGGAAGTTCTTGGGGCAATGTATTGCCTGTGGAGATCCCGCCCATGCTCTCAGTGAGTGCCCGAGATTGAAGCAGCCTTGGAAGGCACCTATTGCTGCCCCGCCGTTGCAGCAGAGAGCCCCGGTGCCCGCTGGTCGTGGGGTACCCCTTGTTCCGCAAGGGCATGCCTTTCGGCAGGCGGTTCCGCCAAGGAGGCAAGCATTTCTGATGACCGAGGAGGAGGTTTTGGCCATGGATGAGGTCATTGCAGGTAACTTTCGATCTAGTTGTTTCTTCCCTAATTAGTTGATTGTTAAAATTATGTTGGATGCTTGTGTATGAATGTTGCTAGAGTAAGATTTGATTGATTAGACTGTTTGTTAGGTGTGGTTTTGGTTTGCACATTCCCTGCCCGAGTCCTCTTTGACTCAGGTGCGTCGATGTGTATTTTGGCCCAGAGCTTCGTGGAGAAGCATTCCTTGTCGACGTCCCCTCTCTCCAAGAGTTGGAACATCGTTACAGGGAATGGAGTAGTCACGGTGCATCGTGGGTGCAGTCCTTGCTCTGTGGTGGTTTGTGGACATGAGCTTTATGCTGATTTTATTGTCCACAACATCACCAACTACGATGCGGTCTTTGGGATGGATTGGCTTGCGAGCTTCTATGCTACGATTGACTGTCGAAGGAAGAAGGTGGTGTTCGAGATTCCCGGACATCCAGTATTTGAGTTCAGTCGTGGTAGCAGTTCGCTTGGTCCTGTCAGATTTCGGACCAGGCCGGAGGAGGTTGTGGCTATGCAGATGGAGATGGAGTGGCCAGCTGTGGTGCGAGATTTTGGCGACGTCTGCCCCGAGGAGATGTTTGGTTTGCCACCTGATCGAGCTCTAGAATTTTCTATTGATCTTGTTCCGGGAGCGCAGCCGATTTCGAAGGCGCCGTATCGTATGGCACCTGCAGAATTGGAAGAGTTGCGGAAGCAGTTGGATGAGCTTTTGCAGAAGGGTTATATCAATCCTAGCGTGTCTTCGTGGGGAGCACCGGTGTTGTTGGTGAAGAAGAAGGATGGTTCGCGTCGCATGTGCGTGGACTATCGGGAGTTGAATGCGGTGACCATTAAGAATAAATACCCGTTGCCTCGCATCGATGATATTTTTGATCAGCTTGGAGGTTCGAGGGTGTTTTCTAAATTGGATTTGAGGAGTGGTTACCATCAGTTGAAGGTGAAGAAGGGAGATGTGCCGAAGACAGCGTTCAGGACGAAGTATGGACACTATGAGTTTGTGGTTATGCCTTTCGGCGTAACTAACGCACCCGCAGTTTTCATGAATCTGATGAACCTAATTTTCTACGACTTTTTAGATAAGTTTGTCGTTATCTTTATTGACGACATTCTGATCTACTCGAAGTCGGAGGAAGAGCATGCCTCGCACTTGAGGATGGTATTGGAGATTTTGAGGAAGCATCGGTTGTATGCTAAGTTTTCGAAGTGCGAGTTCTGGCTGGATAGAGTTGCTTTTCTCGGGCATGTGGTGACTGGAGATGGTATTTCTGTGGATCCCGAGAAGATTAGGGTCATCAGGGAGTGGCCCGTTCCGTCGTCAGCTTCCGAGATCCGGAGTTTCCTTGGTTTGGCGGGATATTATCGTCGTTTCATTAAGGACTTTTCCCGTATTGCCGAGCCGATGACCAGATTGACGCGGAAGGATGTACCTTTTGTTTGGTCGGGTGATTGTGAGAGTGCTTTTGGTGTTCTGAGAGAGCGTCTGACGACTGCCCCTATTCTTGTTGTGCCTGATCGCAGCGGTGGATTTAAGATCTATTGCGATGCTTCTGGCAAGGGTCTCGGTTGTGTGTTGCATCAGCACGGGCATGTTGTGGCTTATGCGTCTCGTCAGCTTAAGGTTCATGAGAAGAATTACCCGACGCATGATTTGGAGTTGGCTGCCGTTGTGTTTGCTCTTAAGATTTGGAGGCACTTCCTGCTGAGTGAGAAAGTGAAGATTTTCACCGATCACAAAAGCTTGAAGTATATTTTTACTCAGAAGGAGCTCAACATGCGACAGCGTCGATGGTTGGAGCTTATGGCAGATTATGAGATTGATTTGCAGTATCACCATGGCAAGGTGAATGTGGTTCCAGATGCTTTGAGTAGGCTTCCCATGGTGATGATGTTGACCTCGCAGTGGAGATTGCAGCAGGATTTTTGCGAGTCTGGTGTGGAGATTGTCCTTCCTGGGGTGACTTCTTCGTTGATGTACATGCAGGTGCAGTCAACGATCGTGGATCGGATTAAGGCGAGTCAGGCCGGAGATCCGAAATTTGATAAGGATTCGAGGGCAGGTTGAAGCAGGTCTGCGGACTGACTTTTTGATTCACGAGGATGGCTCGCTGAGGTTTGGAACCAGGTTGTGTGTGCCAGCTGGGGATATTAGAGAGGAGTTGATGGTGAAGGCACACAGTTCGCCGTATTCTGTGCATCCTGGTGGCACCAAGATGTACCAGGATCTTCGTTTAAATTTTTGGTGGCATGACATGAAGAGGAGTGTGGCTCGGAGTGTGGCCAAGTGTTTGGTTTGCCAGCAAGTGAAGGCGGAGCATCAGCGTTCGGCCGGGTTACTGCAACCGCTTCCGATTCCGAAGTGGAAGTGGCAACACATCACTATGGATTTCGTGACTGGACTGCCTCGGAGTCCGAAGCAGAATGACGCGATTTGGGTGATCGTAGATCGATTGACCAAATCCGCACAATTTATTCCGTTCCGAGTGGGACAGTCCACTGAGGCGCTAGCAAGGAGATACATGGAGGAGGTCGTGCGACTTCACGGAGTCCCCGTGAGTATCGTGTCTGACAGAGACACGAGGTTCACATCTCAGTTCTGGTAGAGTTTGCAGAAGAGTTTGGGTACGCGTCTGAGTTTCAGCACGGCGTACCATCCGCAGACGGATGGCCAGTCCGAGAGGACGATTCAGATTTTGGAAGACATGCTGAGAGCGTGCATGTTGGATTTCAAGGGTTCGTGGGAGGACCATCTACATTTGGTGGAGTTTTCTTACAACAACAGCTTCCAGGCGAGTATTGGCATGGCGCCTTTCGCCGCTTTGTATGGGAGGAAATGTCGATTGCCATTGAGTTGGGATGACGTTGGTGATCGGGAGCTGTTGGGACCTGAGATGATCGTGGAGGCCGTGGATATCGTCAGGAATATTCGGGAGAGGTTGAGGATTGCTCAGGACCGTTTTAAGCATTGGGCGGATGCTAAACGTCGTCCTTTGGAGTTTCAGTCGGGCGACCATGTGTTTCTGAGGATTTCCCCGAATCGTGGAGTGATTTGTTTTGGGAAGCAAGGGAAGTTAAGCCCGCGATACATTGGACCATTTGATGTTTTGGAGAGGGTCGGCGAAGTAGCTTATCGCTTAGCCTTGCCGCCATCTTTGGAAGGAGTCCATGATGTTTTCCATGTGTCGCAGCTTCGTCGATACATCAGCGATCTGTCTCATGCCGTGGATTTCTCGGAGATCGCCGTTCGCTCAGATTTGACGTATGACCAGCATCCAGTGCAGATTCTGGACATGCATCAGAAGTCACTTCGAAACAAGGTCGTCGATCTTGTTAGAGTGATGTGGCGGCACGGTTCACCGGGAGAGTCCACTTGGGAGAGAGAAGATGAGATGCGAGAGCGTTTCCCACTTTTTTTCCGGACACGTGAGTGTTTGGAAATTCCGAGGACGGAATTTTTCTTAAGTTGCGGAGGATGTAACGACTGGTTTTCATGAATCTGGATTTATTATATTATAATATATGTTTTGGTGGATTTTCTCCTCTGTGTGTGGTTTTCGTCTCCGTAACTCTCATTTTCGATTGTTTCGTCGTGTTTTCTTGTTTCTTCCTTAGGATCGTCGATTTCGGAGTAAGTCATTCGTGACGGGCTTCATAACGGTGGTATCTTAATGTTAGATCAAGCCTAGGAGTCTTAGGAATCGATCCCGGAGCTCCGCGCTCCGTATCGGAACTTTTGGTGCTTATTAGCCGGTGTAAGAAGGGGCACCGACCGACTAGATGACGATCCAGTCGGTCGGCAATCCTTCTTGAACCGACTAGTTGGCTTTCTAAATTATTCAGGAGTTATTGGTTATCGTTAGTCGGTCTAAGAAGGTTGGTTGACCGACTAGGTTGCAAACTAGTCGGTCAGAAATGCTTCTTTGACAGACTAACTCTTCAACTTATTTTTAGTATCTATACTGTTCACTCTTAGTCGGTCTAAGAACGTTCATCGACCGACTAGATGTCAAACTAGTCGGTCAGTAGTTGTTCTTTGACCGACTAACTCTTAGTTCAGGTTTTCGACTGAAGCTACTGTTTACACCTAGTCGGTCTACGTTGGTCGACCGACTGACTAGTTCCCAAACTAGTCGGTCAGTGGTTGTTCTTTGACCGACTAACCAGTGCTGTAAACCCTAGTTTTGCCCTAGCCGCCACCAAACTCTATAAATACCCCTCCAAACGTTTTCCTCTTCTCCCTCACGACCCAAAACCCTAATTTCTCCCCCATTGAGCCCCCATCTTCCTCAAGCCATTAATCCTTCATCCCAAGCTCATCCTCCATCATCCAAACCCTCCCTTGTCACAACCCATCTCTCATCTTCCCCAAACCTTCATCAAAACCCCAAAATCCACCTCCAAACCCATTTCTCCAGATTTTTCCCTCATTTCCATATCTGAGCCGGATCGTTCTTCCGTTGCCGTGGTTGCTCGGCATCGCTCCTCCGCCTCTTCACGGTAATACTCGATTCCTTTAGTTTAAGCATAACCCCCATTGACATGTGTGAAACCCTAATAAAATGTATTATTAGAAAGTTAGGATTCTAATAAGAAATCGATTTAGAATCATTGTTCTAATGATTGTTTTGCCATAACAGCGATCTATTCCGTAGTTAGCTTGTGACGACCTTCATTGCTCGTCAACCCCGGTATCAGGCAAGTGAAACTTGCAACTCTTGAATTGGGCCATGTCTTAGGCCATTTCCCTTGCTTTAGCGTAAAAGAGACTAGACGGTGAAAGGATAGCCGTTTAGACACCATTGGCCTAGCTTGACAACGATGACGGACCCGTTTAGACGCCATTGGCCTAGCTTGACAACGAAGCTTGGTCCGTCACCTTCATCATGCTTGTATGTCACATTTACTTTAAGTTAACGGTACGCGAATATGATCATGTCATTGCATTTTGCCCGTCACGTTTAAATTCAATTAACGGTACGCAAATATCTGTTCCTGGCATTGCATATTGATTTGTCATCGTGATTGCGTAGCACACGCTACAATACTATTATTTTCCTGGCTCGTGTTCCAGAAGCGAGCCCTGTAGTTGGAAACCCCAACGCTCGACACATATGGGTGGGGTAAGAGATAAGCGGCCACCTGAGCCCCGAGTTGGCCTGATCCGCCACTCCGGCCAGCAGGCGAAATCTCTAGTGTGCAAGTGATCAATAGTGATAGAGATAAGCGGCCTGAGCCACGAGCTGGCCAGCAGGTGGACTCTCTATGCACTAAGTGATAAGTGATAAGTGATAAGTGATAAGTAATGCATCGATGGGCAAGTCATTATCTCTATGCACTAAGAGAATGGTACGCTGCAAGTCATTATCTACATGCATTTGCAAATCATAGTTCAAATGCATCACCTGCTGTAATGCTCTCTGAACCGACGAACCTCACTGACTCCAAGAGGCCCTCCAATAATCTCTGAAATGCGTCCTCCTCTGGCTGCGCATATGACTCAATTTCTGCTTCCTCCACTGCCTCTTCGTCCATCCATTCTTCACATGCAATAGCTGTATCTTAGGATGTGGGATCGACGACGGCACATTATGGCTCCGGTAATATGACCGGTGATGCTTCTTGCCGATAAAATAAAGAAGCAGAACTGATTTCTTTGGAAATCTCTGCAACCTTAAGCATGAGCGCATTCATTTCAAGTTCCCTCTTGACCCATTCCAATTGAAGGGCGCCCTTATCAAGCCTGGCTTGTATTTCAACTTGGTGTGCATGCATCTCATCAAAAAAAATCCTTTGTTTCTCATCAAACTCGAGCCAGTGCGTTTCCTCAAAAAAGTATTCTCCAATCTGCGCACTCTGATCAAAATAGTATTCTCCCGTCTGAGCACTCTGATCATAATAGTATTCTTCCATCTGAGCACTCTGATCAAAATCTGTGGTCCACGTAGTATAATCCATAACACCTGATCAACAAAGATAAATACCCAAAGAAAAATATCGGTGGCACAAAATAATATGGAAATGATAATAATGGTGGCGGGGTGAAAATTTACTTTTGTTAATTTTTTTTGTTTTTTTCCTAGTCAAATCAACCTAATTGTGACAAGTTGGCACCCAACGGGAAACACCTCCCCGGCAACGGCGTCAAAAACTTGATCGATCCAAAATGTAACCCTAGAGAGACCTAGCTATAACGCAAATTACACAGAGATAAATCCCCGGCAACGGCGCCAAAAACTTGATCGCTGGCGGGTGTACACCCGGAGAACGATTTGTAGTTTTACCGCAAGTGCACGGTCAAGTGGCGAGCGTGTATCGAACACGAGGAGGTGGTGTTGGTTCCAATCTATCCTAGGTTGGCTCGACTATGAATGTATTATTGGTGGAGATGGCTATGGTGCGATGTAATGGAAATGGTGATGGATGTCGGTGTCGGTGATAGAGATGTTGGGTAAAATATCGATTCAAATTCGAAATAATAAAAGTGTCTAGGGTTAGGGAATTCCCACTACAGATCGTCATACATCATTGTAAATAGTGAATCTCAATATTACTAGACTTGTGTTGAGGTGAACTAGTCGCAACTTAATGTAGAACCAAGCTCACGCTCTCGCGCTATTGCCGGTCTATAGCAAACCTAGATTAGAGCCCACTCTCGTGCAAACCCTAACCTAAGCCACTAGTATGAAGATCGACATCATCGTCCAATCGCTCTTCGAGCCCACTCTCATGTAAACTTGAGTTACGATCTAGGTTGTAATAGTTCGTATTCGTCCAATCTCTTGCAAACGAATATGGGTATAGATTTATAATAAAAATCCTAGCTTTGGTCCAATCTCTTGCAAACCAAGTCTAGAGAATTTCGATTATAAACCTAATTTGAATATCTAGGCCTTCCCATCGATAGGAATCCAATCTCTTGCAAACCCCAAATCGATGGAAATTCCTAGCAATCCGTGATAAATTAATCACAACCTAAGCTCCTAGCAATTCTAGCAACTTAGAAATTCATTCATCACAAATTTGAAATTAGATCCATAGGGTTCATCCACATGCCCTAGAACATCAAATCTACTCAAGCATAGCAATAACGATATAGAGATCAATAAAAGACATTGCTTGCATGTAAAAAGATATCAAATCAAAGATTCAAACAATAAGAACAAGGATACTTAGCTTTGATGAAGAACTTCAATCCAATTACAAGCTTTTAGATCCAAGAGGGGGCCTAGGGCATGGCCTAACCTCTGAAATAATCTCTAAGAAAACATATAGGAACTCCCCTCTAATGACGGCTACAACCCTCTTATATAGCCCCCAAAAAACCCTAGCAAAAACCCTTCAAAACCCTCTCAAATTCGTGTCCTAAATCAGCTTGGCCGCAACTTAAAATCTAGGCCCGCAGTCACTCGGGCTGAGTGGGAATATGACTCGGCCGAGTGGAAATTCCAGCACTGCAGCATCAACTTGCAGAAATTCTCCAGATTTCATCCGACCTCCGATTGGCGCGTTCTTAGAAGTGTTGGAACTTTCATGAAGTCTACTATCCATAAAAAATATGAGAAAAATCCTTTGATTGCTAGAATGATAGCAGATTTCAAAATAGTGGGAGGCTGTCTGAAAATTTGGGCGCTCGTGTCATCGGCATCACTAGGCCGAGTGGGATTCTTCACTCGGTCGAGTGGGCTTCTCTACTCGGCCAAGTAGGGTCTTCTGCGGTTCTCCAAAAATTCTAGAGAGTCTGCTTAGATCTCAGGAGAAAAACCCTGTAACACTTGGGCGAGTGGGCTTCTTCACTCGGTCGAGTGGGCTTTGCCACTCGGCCGAGTGAGGCTTCTCTAAATTCCAGTAAGTTGGCCTCTTCTCTGGACGAAATCTCTGTAGCACTCGGGCGAGTGGGCTTTCTCACTCGGCCGAGTGGTCTTCCTTGCTCGGCCGAGTGAACATGGCAAATCTTCGGTGCGTATCCGTTTCACTCGGACGAGTGTGGTCCTTCACTGGACCGAGTGAGCAGTCTGCTCGGCCGAGTGGGGTACTCTTGAGCTCTTTTCTTCTCCTTTTCGTCTCCTCGTTGATTCTATCAAATTATGTCCTTCTCCACTCATCCTCTAGCACTGGTAACTCCTCAATAAGGCTATGAACGATGCTCCGTTACGCGTGCAAGTCCTTTAAGCTCATTTTGCTCCCAATTGCTCCATATTTCCTGAAATCCGACAAAAACAAGAAATAGTGAAAAGTAACGTGATATCGTTGAATACTTGTGAAAATCGCAATATGAGCATCCAAAATGGCGTGAAAACATGCAGAAAAAAGGTGTAAAATATGGAGCGATCAAAATCCCACAAGCTTACCTCTTACTCGTCCTCGAGGAAGATAAGTAGAGAGACGAACTCGGAAGATGAAAACAAAGAAAATGCAATGAAAAATAAAGAACACGAGGTGGAAGGGGTCGCTAGAATATTCTCTCAGATCTCAAGCCATAAGCTACACATCACGATAACTTGGAAAATACGAATCACATGATATAAGGATTCCATATCTTAACTTAAACATGGTACTTGCAAGCTTTTAAGAACAATAAGAGGGACTCTCTAAATTCATACAATCAATTCATATCCACATCATGCATTTCATAGAATTTAATATCCGAATGTTGGCGATGTACTTTTCAATCAAGAGTTATAACAGAAGCATATAAGAATCACACCAAGCATGCAATAGAGAATGGAATAAGAGACATGTGATTCACATTTTCATATCAATTCATAAGAAATCTCCATAGCTAAAGTAATTCGCTAAGTCTAAGTATTATCAAACTTCCCCATTCGTGCAGCTCTCCACTCTAATGTCGCACTCACTCATATGGTCAAGTGAATTCACCCCCCAAGCTTAGCTTGAGGCATCGCATCTAAGGGAATATGATAGTGGAAAATGGGATTTTTGCCTTGGATTTTCCAAGTATTTTGTGGCTCCAATAATGAGATAGAGAGATATTTTTCTTCCTTTTTTGAACTCTCTCTCTCTTTCTTTTCATATTTTTCTTTTCGGAATTTTGTATGAGCTATTTGATTTGTACTTTTGGTTTTTGGCTCCTTTTTGACTTTTTGGACTTTTTTGAAGCTAACTTTTTCTTTTGTAGGGATTTTTGGGAAATAGATGCGATATAAGTAGCTTTAGGAGGTGAACTCAAGTGACATGTAGAGAAAAAAAGATATATGTGAAGAAGGAAATGATGTAACACTCGGTTCACTCTAAGATGTGCACAAATGGTTCAATAAGATAATACATCAACTAAACTCATATGTAAGTATGGATATTCTCAATCATTTCAATAAATAATGAATTCAAGCAGTAAAGGGTACAATCATATCAGGCATGCAACAGAAGGTGAATAAGACAATAAGGCAGATGCTTCCGTTATACTATTGATGCGTGAATCTTGGTGCACTTCCAACAAAAGCATACTAAACACTAATCCATACATTCAGCTTCAATTAATATCATGCATTCATATAAAGGAATCATCAAAAGAAATAGATTTGCAAGCACATGTGAATAGTAATACTATGGAATACTCTAAGTAGCATGGCATGGAATAATAAGCATCGTGATGGCTACTAAAGCAATAAGAGATGTCATCATAAGGAACATATCTAGCAAAAGAAGGAAAAGAAAATAAAGAAATAAAAAATAAAAAATAAAAGAGAGGAAAGAAAAGAGAATCAAGCACACAATATGATGCATGAACATACATAAAAGGAAAATAAGATGGGAATAATCAAAAAGATGATGCAAAAATTTTGAAAAAAATGTTTAAAACCCTAAAATAAAGTATAAATGTAACTAATGCATCTAAATGGCATGGAAATGCACTCCCCCAAGCTTAAACTCCACATTGTCCTCAATGTGATCATAGTGGAAGAATATGAGGAACAACGATAATAATAAGGGGGTTGAATGAAAAATGATGAAATGAGTGACATGCCATCCTAATGCAACTACATGCAAATACAATGATGCATGAGAGTGCTTTTCCCCAAGCTTATGCCAAACAGTCCTATTCAAATGACTCGATCAAAAATGTCACAGCTTTGCTAAGCGAGATTGAGTCAAACGAATATGAATGTGAGTATTCACTTGAAAGAAATGCTCGATGGGTGGTGAGCAAAAAGGATGTGACACATCAAAATATGAAGAGGGCAATTAATATATATAATTGGTTTGGGGTGTAAAATTTTTTTGTTGCCGTCATATGAGGTGATATTTATTCAAGCAAATCTATACAGTCCTCTCACTGTCGAGAGGATTCGTGTTTAGTGAATGCATAAAATTTCTACACTACTGGATTGATATCACCTATAGCAAAAGGCAGATCCAGTATCTTTGCCGGTGCATGCAACTGCTCCAACTGATCCTTCCGTGGCTCCGCCAGACGCATGTGTCCACGGACTCCAACGAACTCCAGCAATGCATCCTCCAGCATTCCCACAAGGACTCCACATGTACCCTGCAGAGAATAGGATGCATCAGTTCGCTGCAAAAATTTCACCCTCATAATAAAAGTATTCCAAAGAGGATCGTCAATAGAAATATATGAAATAAATAGTGGTTGACGATACTTCCCTGGAAATAATTTAATATCCTCTTGTGCTTTGATAGCTATCTTCGTGGTGTGCTCTCTCAGCTGCTCATGTAAATCTGGATCATATGTGTGGACCTCCTCGATAGGCTCGTCAAACTATGACACATCCAAGCATACCTCCGGTCCATAATCGTATGTGTGCTGCAAAAGGTATGGCGTGTCAGAAATATCTGAATCAAAATAAATATCGAATGGAATGCATGATTCAGAAATGGAGTGGGTAAAAATATCTCCCTGAGTGGGAGCAGTAAGCTCTGTGGGATAGTCCTCGATGTCAATGGAATGGTGTGGTGGCTGCGGGAGCTCCAATGGAAGAGGGTAGTGCTCGGGATCCTTATGAATGGCTGTGTCCTCATCCCAATGTACGACCTCATCGGTGATAAGCTCTGGCTCTGTGTGTAAGGCCTCCTCAAAAGCATGCTCTGGATCCCCATGTGAGGCCTCCTCGTCAATATGCTCTGGCTCGATAGTGTGCTCCTTTGCCTTCTCATCAACTATCAATGTAAGCTCTCTCTAGAATGGTGATGCTGGCTGCTCATGTGTGTCAACTCGTGGGGATGTATCATGTGGAGGGGAATGCCCGCAAGCAATCCGAAAATATAGTCTATCCCTATCAAGACTGACATGGATGTCCTCCTCAATTGTTCCTGCAACTGAAACACGGTTCATAACAAAATCTGCAAATCATAGTTCAAATGCATCACCTGCTGTAATGCTCTCTGAACCGACGAACCTCACTGACTCCAAGAGGCCCTCCAATAATCTCTGAAATGCGTCCTCCTCTGGCTGCGCATATGACTCAATTTCTGCTTCCTCCACTGCCTCTTCGTCCATCCATTCTTCACATGCAATAGCTGTATCTTAGGATGTGGGATCGACGACGGCACATTATGGCTCCGGTAATATGACCGGTGATGCTTCTTGCCCATAAAATAAAGAAGCAGAACTGATATCTTTGGAAATCTCTGCAACCTTAAGCATGAGCGCATTCATTTCAAGTTCCCTCTTGACCCATTCCAATTGAAGGGCGCCCTTATCAAGCCTGGCTTGTATTTCAACTTGGTGTGCATGCATCTCATCAAAAAAAAATCCTTTGTTTCTCATCAAACTCGAGCCAGTGCGTTTCCTCAAAAAAGTATTCTCCAATCTGCGCACTCTGATCAAAATAGTATTCTCCCGTCTGAGCACTCTGATCATAATAGTATTCTTCCATCTAAGCACTCTGATCAAAATCTGTGGTCCCACGTAGTATAATCCATAACACCTGATCAACAAAGATAAATACCCAAAGAAAAATATCGGTGGCACAAAATAATATTGAAATGATAATAATGGTGGCGGGGTGAAAATTTACTTTTGTTAATTTTTTTTGTTTTTTTCCTAGTCAAATCAACCTAATTGTGACAAGTTGGCACCCAACGGGAAACACCTCCCCGGCAACGGCGTCAAAAACTTGATCGATCCAAAATGTAACCCTAGAGAGACCTAGCTATAACGCAAATTACACAGAGATAAATCCCCGGCAACGGCGCCAAAAACTTGATCGCTGGCGGGTGTACACCCGGAGAACGATTTGTAGTTTTACCGCAAGCGCACGGTCAAGTGGCGAGCGGGTATCGAACGCGAGGAGGTGGTGTTGGTTCCAATCTATCCTAGGTTGGCTCGACTACGAATGTATTATTGGTGGAGATGGTTATGGTGCGATGTAATGGAAATGGTGATGGATGTCGGTGTCGGTGATAGATATGTTGGGTAAAATATCGATTCAAATTCAAAATAATAAAAGTGTCAAGGGCTAGGAAATTCCCACTGCGGATCGTCATACATCATTGTAAATAGTGAATCTCAATATTACTAGACTTGTGTTGAGGTAAACTAGTCGCAACTTAATGTAGAACCAAGCTCACGCTCTCGCGCTATTGCTGGTCTATAGCAAACCTAGATTAGAGCCCACTCTCATGCAAACCCTAACATAAGCCACTAGCATAAAGATCGACATCATCGTCTAATCGCTCCTCGAGCCCACTCTCGTGCAAACTAGAGTTACAATCTAGGTTTTGATAGTTCGTATTCGTCTAATCTATTACAAACGAATATGGGTATAGATTTATAATAAAAATCCTAGCTTTGGTCCAATCTCTTGCAAACCAAGTCTAGAGAATTTCGATTATAAACCTAATTCGAATATCTAGGCCTTCCAATCGATAGGAATCCAATCTCTTGCAAACCCCAAATCGATTGAAATTCCTAGCAATCCGTGATAAATCAATTACAACCTAAGATCCTAGCAATTCTAGCAAGTTAGAAATTCATTCATCACAAATTTGAAATTAGATCCATAGAGTTCATCCCCATGCCCTAGAACATCAAATCTACTCAAGCATAGCAATAACGATATAGAGATCAATAAAAGACATTGCTTGCATGTAAAAAGATATCAAATCAAAGATTCAAACAATAAGAACAAGGATACTTAGCTTTGATGAAGAACTTCAATCCAATTACAAGCTTTTAGATCCAAGAGGGGGCCTAGGGCATGGCCTAACCTCTGAAATAATCTCTAAAAAACATATGGGAACTCCCCTCTAATGACGGCTACAACCCTCTTATATAGCCCCCAAAAAACCCTAGAAAAACCCCTTCAAAACCCTCTCAAATTCGTGTCCTAAATCAGCTTGGCCGCAACTTAAAATCTGGGCCCGCAGTCACTCGGGCCGAGTGGGAATATGACTCGCCCGAGTGGAAATTCCAGCAATGCAGCATCAACTTGTAGAAATTCTCCAAATTTCGTCCGACCTCCGATTAGCGCGTTCTTGGCGGTGTTGGAACCTTCATGAAGTCTACTATCCATAAAAAATATGAGAAAAATACTTTGATTGCTAGAATGATAGCAGATTTCAAAATAGTGGGAGGCTGTCTGAAAATTTGGGCGCTCGTGTCATCGGCATCACTCGGCCGAGTGGGAATCTTCACTCGGTCGAGTGGGCTTCTCTACTCGGCCAAGTAGGGTCTTCTGCGGTTCTCCAAAAATTCCAGAGAGTCTGCTTAGATCTCAGGAGAAAAACCCTGTAACACTCGGGCGAGTGGGCTTTGACACTCGGCCGAGTGAGGCTTCTCTAAATTCCAGTAAGTTGGCCTCTTCTCTGGATGAAATCTCTGTAGCACTCAGGCGAGTGGGCTTTCTCACTCGGCCGAGTGGTCTTCCTTACTCGGCCGAGTGAACATGGCAAATCTTCGGTGCGTATCCATTTCACTCGGGCGAGTGCGGTCCTTCACTTGACCGAGTGAGCAGTCTTCTCGGCCGAGTGGGGTACTCTTGAGCTCATTTCTTCTCCTTTTCGTATCCTCGTCGATTCAATCAAATTCTGTCCTTCTCCACTCATCCTCTAGCGCTGGTAACTCCTCAATAAGGCCATGAACGATGCTCTGTTACGCGTGCAAGTCCGTTAAGCTCATTTTTGCTCCCAATTGCTCCATATTTCCTGAAATCAGACAAAAACAAGAAATAGTGAAAAGTAACGCGATATCGTCGAATACTCGTGAAAATCGCAATATGAGCAATCAAAATGGCGTGAAAACATGCAGAAAAAAGGTGTAAAATATGGTGTGATCATACGCCGTGTGGCATTTCCTATATGCATAAGACTCATCGAGTGGCCCTAGACGTAATAGGGTGGTGTGCCGTGAGGTATTACCTAGCAATAGGTTTTAAATCTATGAATCTAATGACTACTGATGCCAATCTCATTATGCTTGATCGTTAAACGTTACGATCCACATACATGGGCTTGGATGTGTAATTGAGTTTTAAAACCTTTGTGTTCATCCCAAAAGGATGCACGAAAGCTTTGGAATCACTGTAGCAGTAACCCTATGTGAACCCACAACACATGCAAATCCTCCATCTCTTTCTCTCCAATAGGCTAACCTACTTTAGGGGCTCCTAGATCACCACTCACACTCACTATCCTACCACCCAATTTTATAGTTTGAGACGTCACTTCTCTCACCTTTGTATTTCCTTAACCAATTAAACTTGTTAAATTGTAGAACGAATTGTCCCTGAGGATACGTTACACGACTCACCGGGTTTTATTGCTTCTTGATCTCATGCGCTTAGGGGTAACACTTTTTAGAGGCATGCAAGTTTTTGGTGCCGTAGCCGGGCACAACGATTCTATAATTTTTAATTTTTAATTAGCTTGGAGGATTTGGTGAGATCATTCCATCTTTTGAGTATATAGTCTTTGTATATACATTTTTACTTCAATAGTCTTTTGGTTGTTTACTCTTATTTTTCTTCAAAAAATGGCAACCTTTTTAAACTTTCTTGGCTTTGACATGGAAGTAATCCAATTCATACCACTGTTTCATGGTACGGATGCGAAGAGCCTATATTCACATATAAGGAAATTTGAAGAAGTTTGCTCACAATATATTGATGGGAACACTAGCGTTGACACGATTTATTTAGAATTATTCCCTTTTCTCTGTAAGATAATGCTAGAAAGTGGTTCGATGCTTTGTCTCTTAGAAATGCATGTTACCTCGTGGTTTGCACTATGAGCTATATTCTTCACAAAAATTTTTCCTTCGTGCAGTACCAGAATATTGAAGCTAAAGATCGTGAACTTTTCTTAGCTTGATGATGAGAGTTTTTATGAGGATTGGAAGCAGTTCACGAGGATTTTGCTAGGTTGTCCACACCATGGGTACCAAAAGATGGATCTATTCCAGTTCTTCTTCAAAGGGCTGCAGCCAGAGACCCAATTGTTTATGGAAATGTTGGACTACGACAGATTCATGGATAAGAATGAACACGAAGCCTGGCGATATCTAGAGTCTATGGTAGAGGATGTTCCTACATTGGATGAGACTCCAGATGGAGAGGGGAGAGAGCCATTAGAACCCACACATGGTAGCCACTATGCGCTTGGTTATGATGACGAAGTCCAACAAGCCCAGGACCTCCAGGACACTAAAGATGTTGCCACAATGACTACTTGCGAATCGATTGCCCCATACCAAATGGAAATTAAAGAACAGAATGAAGACATGGACGATTATGATGGGGTAGTCATGAGCGAAGTGTGGGATGGAGTCTATTCTTTCCGGTTTGATGTGGAGAAGAAGCGAAGAAGAAACTTCAGAGGAGGAATTGGAGAAGCCAGTAGAACCTATTTTTAGAGGTTCTCCATCACCCCAACATGCTGAAGAAGCAATTGAGCAGGAGGAGGAAATGATAGAAGTAGTATTTGAGAGTATTAGGCGGATTGCTGAGAATGCCTATTTTTATGACATAACGAAGGATGAAAAGTGAGGGATAGAGCGTACCGACTATCGTAATGAAGCCTGAACTCTGCCATTATACAATTGCATCACAGCAACCACCGCCGCCTCCCCCGGAGGATGATCATCCCAATATTGATCTTGAACAGTCTTTTAATTTCATCGATGATTATGTGAATAATATTGATGATTTTTCTTTTGTGTAGGAAATTGAGATGATGGAGGAGGAGCATCAAGCCAAATCGATTGAGACCTTCCACGGAATTTCCCTACATAGCCATAACGCTTTAAATTATTTTATTTATTTCAATGTCTATCTTTGGGAAACATTCATTTTAGGAAAAGTGACCTCATCTATATCTAACACAATCTGTCTCCCACTTAACGCATGTGCACATTCCGAGGAGATGCTGGGGATTGTGTTGATAGCTACCAATGCTCAGAGTATATGCATAGCATTGGTTAAGAAGGCACTCACTAAGGAGCACAAGGACTGATCGAGCAGCTGCCTCCACTGGAGATTTCGGAGTTGCCGTTACATCACGGTGTGTCCTATCCAGTAGTGTAGATATAAAGAATAAATGTTTTATTTTTATTACTTTAGAAGTATATTTTCTTTTCGTATGTTTTATTTCTATTATCTTTTAATAATCTACTACCCTTGCTTGCATTAAGGACAATGTTTGTCTTTAAGTTGGGAGGAGATTATTAGCTAGTCTATTAGGTAGTTCTATATACTTTTGTATATTCTGATACTGAAATTGAACATGATGAACAAACATTACACTTGCACTTCATACTCACTGGGGTTTTGGATAAATCATATATGAGAGTGTGGGAGCGACTGGAGCTGTGCTTTTGGTTGAGTCGCTCCTTATTTTTATGTAATTGACTTAAAGCCCTCCCTGTTTCTATGGAAGGGATGTCCTCCTTTTTTCTATGTAAGGATGCAACGCCCTCCCTATTTTTATGCAAGGGCCGTCCTCCTTGTTTCTATGTAAGGACTCAAAGCCCTCAATGTTTTTATGTAAGGTCCGTTCTTGTTTCTATGTAAGGACTCAAAGCCATAAGGATTATCCTCCTTATTTCTATTTAAGGGTCTGGCCCAGGTGTGTCCCTGTGATACAATTTAGATTCCTGGTTGCTTACTGTACTCTCCAATATTAGTCACGGGCAACGATTGATATACCTGCTACATTCACATGAACCTGAAAATGAATGGATAGAAGTAAAATTGTAATCTGATACACATCAAATCTTCAGTTTTAGTATATTGTCATTTTATATACACTGGTTAAACCGTCACTTTACATGCTATATTCATGCTATCATTTTACATGACTCGTCACTGTTTTACTTCAATCGTTTTATATCTTCTTTTTAGTTTCCGAACATTTGAATTATTGTAATCTACTTTAACCTGGTGGTTTATTGTTTTATTTATATCTCCGAGTGCCGAACATGAATGTGAAGAAGCACCAAGCTACGAAGAAAACGAATTTGTAGTGAAAGACACTGAATTCTAAATATTATGTCAATAGTGGACTAGTTCCAGTTGTTTTTATATTTTCAAAAATTTATGCAACATTTGTAATGTAATCAGCTCCTCATGTTGAAGGAGAACTATTTGTATGAGTATAATGGTACATGTCTACTATTGGCTATATTTTTTTCACTGGTAACCAGCAGGATCTGCGCTACAAAAAAATGCTACGTTTCCAGGAAGCGAGGCGTGACAGTTCTAGTTGAGGTGGAGATCCTAAAGCTAATATGGATGATTTTATTTCTAATACTGTGTGTCAGTGCATCGTCAAGACCCTAGATTACAATGAGGACTACATGAATTTGGCGTATACAGTGCATGCACATGGAGATCCTACGACTGATATATTTATAGTGGATGCATTGAGTTTGGATGCAAACTTAAGGTGTAGGCAAGCTATGGAAGATGTCGACATGCTATCACATTCTAAGGAAATTCATGAGAGTGAGAATCTAGCGATGGACAAGTCTGTTGCAAAGTTTGAATGTGGCTCGAACGTATTTTTCTTGAAGAGGTGCTAGGGTGTCCTGAGGTGCTATGGAGAGATACTACAGGTTTGCCTCAGATAATGAATTCAGGAGATTTCAGTTAATTCAAAGATTCACACTGGCAACGGTGTTCGTTGAACACTCGGTTAGTAGACGCTTAAAGCGAATCTCACTAGCCAGGTATCATGTATCTCACTAGCCAAGTATCATGGTCTCATAGAAAGGTGGTTTACTTTTGAAGGTGAAGGATTTGAAGCTTTTTAGTCAGGCTTAGGGGTTTTAGGTGTATTTGTATCAAGATAGAGTAATGAAAAATATGATACATAACATTCAAAAATATCACAAGAATAATTTAGAATTTATGAACATCATCTATTTTGCAAAATCCGTGAGTTTTTGACGGCCCACTTATGTTGGATTTGAATCAAGTCCAAGAATTAGAATAAGTAATATGATCAATGAACAACTCGGCCCAAACAAGAGCCATAGACAAGACACGGAGACGATCAGGTCTCGACATCAGAGCATTGTACAGAATCTTTTGCTGAAATCTCAATCCCTTTCCAAATACCATTACGTGGGACCCATCCTTTGCCGAGGTGTCCCACATCCAGCAGGAAAGCGCCACGTGCTATCTGTCTTTAGCCTGTACTCTCTCCCTCGTAAGCAATCCGATGTCCCGCGGGAACACCGTATGCACGAAGATTAAATGATTACAAATTTACAATAATACAAGCATAGCGTCCGTTACGCTACTCCTCCTCGTACCCCACCGATCCCATGGCGGTTTCATACTCTCCTCTATTTCTTCTTCTTCTCCTTCCTCCTTCCCCAAATCACTGTTAAAAAGCTATCCTTTACATTTTATTTTCAAAATTCTCTATGTCTTCGATTGTAACCGGCGATCGCTACCTCGACTACCTAGTCAAATTCGTGGATCGCAACGCCGGCCCGCTTCTCGACGGAACCCTAACCATCAAGCTCAACCCCGTCGGCCTCCACTACGTCCACTCCCGCCTCGAGGCCCTCCAGGAGCTCGAGGGGTTACTCAACGGCGCCCCCGTCGATTACCTTCGGGCCTACGTCTCCGACCTCGGGGATCACCGGGCCTTAGAGCAATTGAGGAGGATACTGGGGCTGCTGACCTCGCTGAAGGTAATATCGGTCCTGCCTCCGCCGACGAGGGATCCGACGCCGGTGTCGCTGCTGCCGTTTGGGAGGCTGAAGGTTCTGGAGTTGAGGGGTTGCGATTTGTCCTCGTCGGCGGCCAGGGGGTTGCTGGAGTTGAGGCATAGCTTGGAAAAGCTCATTTGTCATAATTCCACGGTAAGAGATTGGTTTCTTGTTTTTTTTGGGGTGGAATTCAATCGGGATTTTCTTGTCTTTTTATTCTACTGAACGAAGTTCATTTATCAAAATTACCTGAATTTGTGTCGGCCTGCCTTAGGGATTAAATTGGAACTCTTTTGGGGGTTTTATGTTTGCTGGTTATAAATTCTAGTAGAAATTTTTGACGTGCTAAATTTTATAAATGGAGAGATATTCTAGATGAATTAGGCAGGTGTAGGGTTAAATATGCAAGAATAGAATCTTTAACTCGTGTCAATACTACTCCTTTGCAATAATATGTTACATGCATTGACTGCATGTTCTTATTACGCCTAGACAATGATGGAGCTTCACAAATCCTATGTGTATCAATGGGAGAAGTTTGTCTTATGTTACCTTATATACGTTCTACGTATCATGTATGATTTGAATGGGACATTGTATTGAGTTATAGCTGCTTATAATTCAAAACTTATTTTCTTCTGCAACATAAAGAAGTAAATTATTTATTTTTATTTGTCCTTTTTAAAGATAAATGGAGGAACTGAAACTCCTCCGCATATAACTAGGAAGATCTCAATGAAATATTTCCAAACGTTACTCATGGTGAGGATACCGACACACAAAAATCTCACAAAAATCTCGCGTAGCGTATAGCCTTGAAAGAAACCCCTAAATTCTGATAGATAATGGCACCAAATGAGTTACAAATAACATGAGTGAAAAGAACTATCTAAATGTTGTTGCTGAGTGCGGATCATAGACAAATGGATAATATATGATCACAAATTCATAATGTAATATTTGGGTATCACTTGTGGTTGGTGCTCATCCCCCCAATGATGAAAATATGTTGGGAATCAACTGGACATAGGAAGGATACATTATTATAGCCTCGAATCATCTGGCCCCTTCGGTGCCTGTTTGAGAAGGAGATGCATTCTGATAGGAAATTTTAGGGTTTTAAATGGTAAAAATCAGATTTTTATAGATATAAAGAGGAATATGATAAGTTGGTTTCTTTCAAGCGGAAACCGATCTCCTAGCTTTTGATTAGAAAGAAAATGCTTTACGCTTTAAAATCTAGGGTTCTAATCTAGTCTAGGGGTTTCTCTTTTAGTTTCAACACAAAGAAAAATAACATCAAACACCAAATATATATATAGAGGACTGATTAGTCCAGATTTTACAAAAATACACTTGAACCCCAAAATTACAAAAATGCCACTGGTCTAGTTTGCCACACCACGTTTCGTCCTGCACTGCATCCACTGATGTCACGATCCCATCATTACTCTCACTAAAAGAACCACCTTATGCTAAAGGTGGAAATTTGGAAACCGATGCACAAGGACTCTAAAGGGCTCCCTAAGTAGTCTCATGGTCTATAAGGCCATTCCATGAATCAACACCCCCAGAGTTTCTACATTTCCTTGACGAACTTCTTTCTTCAACAACTCCATGATCACCTTCGTATCTTCACTTAGAGTCAAAAGTAGCTATGAAAAAGGGACACGTGAAAATGAGGTGTATGGCGGATTCTGGCGGTAACTTCATTTTGTACGCCACCTGACCAATCTTTGTTGCAATCTCGTAAGAGGCCTATAGTATCGGGTGCAAGCTTCTCGTTTCTCCTGTATGTCAAAGATCGCTGATGGTAAGAGCACACCTTCAAGTATACCTTGTTGTCCACTGCAAACTGCACTTCTTGTCTATTCTCATCGGCATGCGTCTTTATTATCTACTGGGCTCTCGTTAGATGTCTTTTCAACTCCTCCAGCACTATGCCCCTCTCCTCCTAATATTGCTCCATATGTGCTCCATATGTGAAACTGGTATAGAAGTATGGCCCTCGTGAAGGAGATGTGGTGAATCACACCCATATAAAACTCGAAAAGGCATGGTCAGAGCAGTGGTGTGAAAGGATGTGTTGTACCAGTATTCAATCCATGCTAGTCCATTCGTTCACTGCTTCGGAGCCTATGAAACAAAATAATGCAAATAGGTCTTGCTGCTCATGTTGATGATCTCAGTTTGGCCGTCTGGCTGAGGATGATATGATGTGCTTTTCTTTAAAATCGTCCCATGCAGCTTAAATAGCTTCCTCCAAAATGACTAAAAAACCTGATTCTGATTTAGACAATGGATTTCGAAATCTCATGCAACCTCACCACCTCCCGTGTAAATGCCGCTGTCATTGTCAATGCAGTGTAGGGATGTCTGAGTGCCACAAGTATGCATACTTACCGAGGCAATCCACCACAATAAGGATGACTGAATACTTATCAGATCTCGACAATTCATCAATAAAATCCATCATCACCTCATTACAGACCTGATCTGACAAGTATAGAGGCTGTCGCAAATTCCAGGAGCCATTGTCATATATTTGTGACAGTGGCAAACGTTTCACTTTGCCATCATCTCCGCGACGTCCTTCCTCATCCCGTTCCAAAATAACTCTCTAGATTGGTGTTGATAAGTCTCGAGAACTTCAGAATAGTTCCCAACTGCACTCCCATGGAACTCCTACAATATACTCAAAATGTGTAGTGATCCTAGACAAGACCAGCCGTTCTTGGCACATCAGACGCTGTCCCTCCTACAAATACCCTGTATACTCTGTCGATCACTGTAGTAGTGCAGACTGAATCTTTGCCAAGCCCCCAACACCCTCGGTCTCACGCAGAAAGTGCTTCCAATCAAGAATTATCAGTACCGATAAGATAGCCAACTGTGAGTCCTCTTCTCATCATGATAAAGCATGATAAAGCATCTGTTACCTTTTTCTCCCATTTCAGCTATACTGGATCTCGAAATCATACCCCAATTGCTTAGATAACCATCTCCGATTGTCTTTACTTCTGCACTTTCAGCACAATAGCCATTAGCTTTCGTTCATAGACGGACTTAAGCCGAGCACTTGCTGTCAATATCTGGCTAAAGTAAGCCACTGGCCTCTTGTTCTGCATCAACACGATACCCAAACCATAACTGGAAGTATCTGTCTCCACCATAAAAGACCAGCTAAAGTCAGGAAGGCTAACACCGGTACACTAGTCATGTCCTTTTCAAGACCTCAAAAGCTTGTGTTGCCTCCTCGCCTTATTGAAAGTTGTCATTCTTAAGCTGCGCTGTCAATGGCCACGTGATGGTGCTATACACCTTGATGAACTTCCTGTAATAGCCCGACAGTCTCAAGAAACCTCTCAGCTTCCATAGAGTGATAGTACGTGGCCAATCAATCATTGTTGCAATATTCGATCTATCAACTGCCACTCCTTCCGTCGAAACCATATGCACCAGGTCTCCACCTTCAGCCCGGCAAACATGCACGTCTTCTTATTGGCATATAGCTGTTGGCTCTGCTGCTCCTATAGTACAATCTCTAAATGCTTTACATGTGCCTATATGGATTGGCTGTATACTAGAATGTCATCAAAGAACACCCGCACAAACCTTCTCAAATATGGACGGAATACTTTGTTCAACAGGACCTGGAAGGTAGCATGTGCGTTGGTCAAGCCAAAAGACATGACCAAAACTCGTAGTGGCCATCATGAGTCTTGAAATCAGTCTTAGTCTCATCCTCAGCATCCTCAGCATCCTCAGCTCCCATTCGGATCTAATGATATCCTGACTTCAAGAGAAGATTGCTGTCCCATGAAGCTTATATAGGAGCTCGTTGATCGCATATATATGGAATTTGTTTGGCACTGTCTCCTTATTCAATGTACTGTAGTGAACACAAACCTCCAACTACCATCATTCTTCTTCATTGGGAGGATTGGACTCAAAAAAGGGCTCAGTATCATGCGGCCCTGCGAATCATCTATGCCACCAATAAATTTATCTCGACACAACTTCCTAGTGCACCTTGGCTATTGCTCACGCACTAGTGGGATATTATTTCATTTGCTAGAACAAGTACAGTATGATATTATACTCTAGTGGCCTATTGCTCATACTCTAATGTCATGATCTGAGCTCCCCAACATCTTAAGCCTTCACCATAGTAAGCATGATTGAGATCCACCCACAAATGGCATCAAATTCGTTAACCGGTGCCTAACACCACAATACATTGACAGCGAACTTTAAGAATTAAATGAACTGGAAGTCGTAGAATCTCAATCCTTTACAATGACATATTAATCTTGCATCTCAATTGTCTTGATTGGATCTGATTTCTTGAGACAGGATTTGGTCATCTTGAGCTAATCTGCCCTGTTTTAAGTTCAGATCTGGGTGGCCATCTTGAGCAGATTGACCCTAACAGGGTTATTTCTGGCAGGAACATGTGAAGAAGTGATCTGGCAGTCTCAAGACACATGCCAAACATATAATGGCACATGCATTGAACACACTATTTCTGTTTTACTTTTTCGAAGGCGTTGTGTCAGTTTCCAGTGCATATCCATATCCTTGTGGCTGTGTCCATGGATCATGACCTCACACCCATTTTGGGGAAGTTGTTTCGAGTCTTCACCTTTCACTTTCTTTAACGCAGACCATTCTCTATGTCTTCTTTTTTTCTAGCCATCATTTGATTTGGGTATGATGAGAAAATGGATGTGGTTTTGTGTGAGTGGTTGTGTGTGCACATGAACATGCGCGTGTCATATAAGCAATGCTGGCTTAAAGCCATCGGTTGTATTTTTTTAATCACATTATCTGTTTTTTCTCTAGTATGTTTTAAATACCCATTCTTTTTGTTTCATAGATATTTAGAGAGTTCAAGTTGTATTTATTCTGTAATTATTTAAGCAATGAAGTAATCTCATTACTCTGTAGATGCGAGTTCTAATTTTGTTATTTGTTCTCAAATTAAGGATGCACTCAGGCATGTATTTGCAAGCAGAATTGTTGATATAAAGGAATCACCAGTGTGGAATAGGCTGTCATCTGTGTCATGTGCTTGCAATGGCTTAGTTTTCATGGATGAGTCCTTACAACTGCTACCTGCTGTTGAAACTCTTGATTTGAGTAGGAACCAATTTGCTAAAGTGGCCAATCTCCGAAAATGTACAAAGCTGCAGCATTTGGATCTTGGATTCAATCACTTGCGATCAATTGCATCATTGGGTGAGGTAAACTAACTGCCCTCTTCTTTCTTAATTGGTTTTGGTTGCATATTGATTCTCTTATTATTCTTTGTCTGCATGCACATTTCACGTTAAGCAAATTCATCTGCTTAGCATATTCTGGCAGTCTTTTCCATTGAATAAGATATAATATTCAGTATGTTACATGCTGAATTTCTGGCCCTGAACAGAAGAAGTTTTGATCTGTCATGTCTGTAGCATAACTTGGTTTTTCTCTGTAAACTTTGCAAATATCCTTCCCTTGAGTTACTGATGATTTTGTTACTCAGATGATGCAACCAGTTTGGCCATAACTTTCCATTGGGCATTCTTTTTTCTCATGTCTTTTTTGTTTCATCAAGCTTTTCAGTCATTGTATGCTCATGGATCTGTTGCACTTTTCAGGTTTCATGTCAGCTAGTCAAGCTTGTTTTGAGGAACAATGCCTTGACTACACTACGTGGGATTGAAAATTTGAAGTCTGTTGAAGGGATTGATCTTTCCTTCAATATCATTTCCGATTTCACAGAGTTAGAGATTCTTGCAAGCCTTCCGTGTCTCCATAGTTTATGGTTGGAAGGCAATCCTCTCTGCTGTGCACGATGGTACCGTGCACATGTTTTCAGTTTCTTCTCGCATCCAGAGAAAGTATGCTGCAATTTTGCCATGTTAATAGAACTCAGCTTATCTTCTAGAAGTTAAAGTTATTTGATAACATAATACATAATTGGACCATTTTAGCTTTTCTTGAAAACTCAAATAAAAAACTAGCAATTGAAATGCATACCATACCATGCATCTGATAGAATGTGATCACATCTTTTTCATCCTTTTCAGTTGATTTTGGATGAGAATGCTATAAGCAGGAGAGAGTATTGGGAGAGGCATATCATTTTAGCAAGCAGACAAAAACAACCTTCAGGGCATGGATTTTATTTTCCTGCGAAAGATCAATCTGAGGACAAGGCAGGTTTGGATACAAAAAGGGTAGGTGCTTTGCAAATCAACCCATATGCATGCTATGTTTCTTTGTACTCGCTGATTATTATGCGATTAGTTCTTCAATTAATGCCCTGATTTGCTCATATGTTTGTCCATATAAGAAGTCGTTATTGATGGCCATGATATATGAAGCTCTCTCCTAATTTTGCAACTGTGTTTAAAGATAAATTTCATGATATCTAAAATGTGATGCTCTTGATTGTAGAAAAATTATTATCGTCTTGCCAGTATCGAGGATGAGGAACAAAGGAAAAATTCTTGTTCAGAAGCTGGGGACCAGGAGTCTGTATCATGTGATAGCGATAACCAGATGAAAGATGAGAATGTCATTTCTGATGGTGAATCAGAAATAGCCAGTCTGATCAATAAGATAGAATTCATGAAGAAAGAACGATCTGTTCTTTGGTTGCGAGAGTTTAAGGAGTGGTTGGATCAATCACCTGATTTTGCTGTGAAGGGGGGCCGGTACAAAAGGTTCAACTCAGATGCGGGCAGAAGAAGCTATACAAACCAAAGCAAAGGTGAGAGGCTTCTTGGGGAAAGCTCAACATGTGTCCCAGATATAGCACAAGCTTCAGAAGATGATAATAGCTCAAATGTCTTGGAATCAGAGGTGTCATTTACAGATACCTGCATTGGCAGTCATGGCAATGGATATCTTGATACTGATGTCACAGTCAAATTAGGCCACTCAGCGGCTAATGGCAAAGATGTTGCTGGAACTACCTTGAAAACTGAAGGGTTAAGTTTAGAGCAGGATATGGTAAAGGTTCATTTGTGGAAACCAAAGAGTCTTTCTCCTCTGGAGGTTAAAACATTCACTCGTTCTAGCTTGTTGGCAGATGAAGGAGGGGATCAGGTGGAAAATATTAGCTCAGCACCATTGACTGCAATTGATGAGATTATGGGCTCACGCTCATCTTTGACATTCCCTGGATCACCTCCACATTACCAGGAGGATATTTTACAACGCCGTCTCTACTTGGAGGAGGAATTTTTGCAACTATCAGCTGAGTCACAATCTTTGGCGTCATCAGACAGTGATACAAGTAGTAGTGAAGACGATATCTGTAGATATAGTACATCTGTTGCTGAAGTCAATTATGTCCCTCAGAAGATGTCTTTGGACCTGGTTATCACCGACAAGTCAACGGAAAATTCTGAAAAGACTAATATTCATGAGGGAAGATCTGAAGGACAGTGCTTATTGCCAAACCATGTTAAAGAATATTCAAGGAATGATAGTTTCAATGATGCAAATTGTTCCCCCACCAAGGACAATTTGAGTCAATTCCACTGTGCAATCGAGAAACATGAAGGCAAACGGAAACAAAAGAGAAGAATAATCTCTTTACCGGCAAATTCCATGTTAAGTGACATCGGACCTGAATTCCGGAAGGTTAATGGAGCCCTAGAAGACAGTGAAGATCATTTGATAGACAGAGAGAGACAACTAGGTTCATGTGAGGGTTATACCCATGAATCATGTGAAGGAATGAATATGGTTCTTTTACGAAGCAATCAGTTAACTGAACATTCCATCTCTTTTAATCCTGATAAAGACCAATTCATCAGAGAGTTTTTTCATTTGAAGCTGGTGGATTCCAGAGCTTGTGAAACTTGTCAGCAAGTAGTTCGTTGTGGATGTGTTTACCAACTTGAATCTGTTTCTCACAAGAGGTCAGTGTCTGCGTGTTATCTTTTCAAAGTATCTTTTTTGCTTGACATTGAAAGTTACTTAGAGCATCGTTTTTATCTTTCCTCCAATCTTAAGTATGTATCTATGCCTTTCATAGAATAAAGAATGGATGAAAATATGCTGATGGTTTAGTAGACTAATTTCTAAAAGAAATTGATTGGGCATGCATGCATATCCTGTGCGCACCTTTCTTTCTTAAAATATCCTCTGCTATTTTTGGACTTTCTGGCAATGAATTTGAATATTTGATGATTAATTTTGTAACATTGACATCTTTCATAGCACCCAAAATTTATATTATTGCTTGATAACCAAAAATCGTGACTTGATTATTATGTAGTCAGGCTACATTTTAATTTTAGCTTGCAGCTTAGTGCAGTTTTGCCTTTATTGCTGACATCAGTGAGTCTGAACCTTTAGCTGGTAAAAACTTTCAGTTAGATAATTGCCGCCCCCCCACCCTGATCTATAGTTTTTAGAAATTTATCCATCAGATCTCCATATCTAGTAATTACCTTTCAAATTAGCTTAAGTCATGCGATATTACCCTTAAAGATTAGTTTATTGGGTGCTTCCCTTTTTGTCTCTAGTCCTGTCTCCATACTCTCTCTCTAATCTTTCTTTTCCCTTTTCTCGCTTAAAAACCCTGACCCTAATTATGGCTCTTAGGCTAATTGAGACCATCTGTGAATCTGATAGCACCACCGTCGCCCACACCTTACCCTCTAAGCAGCCGCCAAGTGACTTTTAAATAAGTTTTCTTGCTCAGAAGAAAAATATGATGTTGGGTCTTCTTGCTTGGGAGGAGAGAAGGCTAACAATAAGAGAAGAAACTTGGTTGGTTGATTTTTGAACTCTTTCCCTTCAAGGTTTTGGGTTTTTTTTAAGAGAACTTAATTTGAGGGGGTGGTAGAAGATGTTGGCAATTCTGTCATTTTTATTATATATGCCATCACATAAAGAAATGATCCTTTTTAACTAATGAAGAGGTGTATTTTAACACGGCTTATAAAGATTTGGTTTTTTTTTGGGTGAGGGTAAATCTATATTACAAATGAGAGTGGTTGTTGGGATGTTTGTCCAATGTGACACCTTTGTCCCATGTGACAAGGGGAGAGATGTGTCACATGTGCATGGTTGGACACACTTGGGGGTGGGTGCTGGTGTAGGTTGTGTTGTTTGGTGATGTTGAGGAAATCCCAAACAAAAGCCCCTCTCAGGACCCTTATTTGCATCTGTCATTACTTTTTCATAAAACACAAAGGCCCCTCCCTCGTCTCCATATTTACGGGTTTGTCATTAGTATTTTTTTCACTTTGACCGCCTTGCACTTTAACACATGCTTTTCACCCTTTCCCCCGATGATACCCACACATACCCACGTTTTCTTCTCTTTTTCAGTTGCGTGTGGGTCTTGCAACCTCTGTGTGGGTTTTTTCTTGGATCCTCGTGTACTAGGTGGTGTCCACTTGGGGGATGAGTGTTCGATTATATTTGTTGCTGGGTGATGTTGTGGAAATCCCAAAGAAAAGCCCCACAATTCCCTTTATTCCCATGATTGCCATTGCTTTCTCAGGCAATCCCCACCATCTTCTCCCTATTTATGTCTTCTTCCTATTTATGGGTTTGTCGGCTGTCTTTTTCTACTTTGCAACCTGTGCTTTTTGTGCACTTAGGCCCCTTCTTTTTCATCCTATGCTTTTTGCGCATTTTCCTATGCTTTTCCACCCCTTTAACCCCCGACGTTGCACACACACATATACCCACTCTTCTCACTCTTTCGTCGGTTGTGCGCATGCATCGCATCCTTCGTGTGGATTTTTTGGCTCTGCTTTGGCCAAGGCCTTTTCCTCCTTTCACCCTCCGACACTGCACACACACTCTTCTCACTCTTTCGTCGGTTGCGCGCGTGCGTCACATCCTTTGTGTAGGGTTTTTTCTCCGTGCACGAGTTGTTTCTAGTTTTTTTAATATGAGAGATTTGGAGGGTATATATCTGAAAAAGCCCTAATTTTTAATTCCGTGATATTGGTTTGGATGTTGGTATATGAAAGTTTAACTGAGCATCACAACACTTGTTGCATTGGCCAATTTGGCAAACTAAAAACACAGTTCTTGAGAACTCGAGAAAAGACCTATAGGTCATCAGCTTTAGTTTTTGTTCCCATGAGCCTATGAAGCATGAATGCTTTGAAGTGGTTACTGATGCTTACACGACACTTGCCTGATGCTTATCCAATAACCCGAAGCTGTGTTCAATCTTAAAAACCTAAAACTTTGCGTGTTGAAGCCCTAATTTTTAATTCCGTGATATTGGTTTGGATGTTGGTATATGAAAGTTTAACTGAGCATCACAACACTTGTTGCATTGGCCAATTTGGCAACCTAGAAACAGTTCTTGAGAACTCGAGGAAATACCTATAGGTCATCCGCTTTAGTTTTTGTTCCCATGAGCCTATGAAGCATGAATGCTTTGAAGTGGTTACTGATGCTTACACATCACTTGCCTGATGCTTATCCAATAATCCAAAGCTGTGTTCAATCTTAAAAACCTAAAACTTTGCGTGTTGAAGCCGTGTCAACTTATGGTAAGACATAAAGGTTGCAGGTCAGACATTCTAGAGCAGTATCTCTCTACGATTTTTAACAGCGCGAGTATTACGTCAACAAATCCTAAATGTCATTTAAACTAGGTTATAAATCGAATGGATTTTTCTTGTGTATCTTTTTGTTTGACTTTGTTGCTTGGTTAGGAGCTATGTATTTTTATTATATAACTTATATATTGGTTTTCTTTTTTACTTTTTATAGAACACAGTAATCAACATGTGTTCCTAGCTGCATTATGTTTAGATACCCATGCTTGCCGCCCCACACAAATATGTTTGTATTGCAGAGCTTTTATGTCATACTTTCCAAGAATTTGCTATGTCTCCGTATCTCAGTTGTGTTGGCATCTTACATATGTGTTTGTGATTCATATCCATGACCTTGCAGTTCTTTGCTTGAGTGGCCTCTTTTTTTGCTAAATCACACAAACTAAATTGACATGCTCTTTGGCATGCGACCAAATGTTTGTCAATAAAGGAATCCATTTATGTATCCATTTAAGAAGTGTTACTATATTATTGATAAATCTAAGCTTATACCAATCAACTACACATTTTCAGTGAAGTATAAACTCTCTCTCCATTGCCTGCTTTGGCATACGAATTCGCTATATGCTTCAATGCTCGATGATGTCACCACATTTATTGACTTATCACTGTTTCTTGTCATTCTGATAGCATTTTGATGGCTAGTAATATGACTTCTTTTCAGAGCTCAAACATGATATTTGTGCCAAAGTTGTTATATTGTGATATACACCGTTTATCATTTTTTGTAATTATCATATCATATATCGTATCTTATTACATATTGTATGATAAATTTATATTGTGTAGTAATTAAACAAATTACACATAACATATCACAAAAATATGGAGACCTTTAATCGTAGAACAATAATAAATAAGAAGAATTGATAAAAGTCCAAAGGACGCAGTTATGGGGCAGACGGGGGTCTGTGGCTGTCAATGGGGCCTCTACAAGTCGATGAGATAGACAGCTCGTTGAGAGTTGGCAAAGCTCAGCGAGCTTGGCAAGGTTGTGGGAGAGTCAGCGATGATTGAAGTGGTTGGTGAGCGTCAGCTAGGGAGCATTTAACCACACCCAAATTGGGTGTGGTTAAAAGGAGATATTTGAAATATTTTTCATTGAGAATAGAAAACATTGATCAATTGTAGCACCAAACATGAAGCAGTTGAGTTTAAAACCAGACCCACCTAGTATAAACTGACCCAACCATTCTTTTGGCCGATGTAAATAGGTTGATATTAATATCAACCGATGTATATCATATCGGCCCAATATAACAACCATATCATAGAATATTTTACATTGTCTGAAATGATTATCCGTCATATATTGAAATCTTTTCAAATCGTCTTGTATAGTATGATATGCGTTGCATATCGTGAGACCTTGATAACTTCAATATGCATTGATATCAGTTATTGATGTGACCTTTTTTTGGCATGTTGTTTTAGCCCTGATCATGGCATGCCCTCTTTTTTGGAGTGTTAGTGTAGCATTGTTTGCTTTCCATCAGTCAATGTGGAGTCCAAATTTATTTGCCTTCAACGCTTCATCTTGGCTTCTAAAACCTTCTCTTACATTTCCATATAATCTTTTACCTCACAGATCATAACTTCTGAACTGATGTACACCATATTCAAATCGAACTTCCTTGAAAAACATCAAAAATTAAGCCTTCTATAGATGGAGTTGGCTCTTTCAACTGATGTATACCCATGCATCCTTTTATCTTATGCCTTGGATTTATATTTCTCAGTAAGTGTCAACATCAAGGAAGCTGATAAGAAATTGCCGAATTCAAGGAAAATAGAAATGAAATTATCCAACTCTTTGATGCTATGCTCCGGTTGAGTATGATCCCTTAAATAACTTCCACGCAAGTCACAGGAGAAGGAAAGCTACTGATTTGCAACAGTAGCAAACAATCTCAACCACTTAAGAAATTCAAGAACATGCTTAAATGGATCCCATTGCCATTGAAAAGCTTATGTACATATCAGAAATATACTCTCTCTCAGCAATTTGAAAAAACATCTGGTTCCTCCTAGTATGTTCCATTATCTATATTGGAGTTGAGGATTGAGTCATCAGAGGTTTGAGATGTTGTCATGATCTCAATGAAAGCACAAATCTGATGAAGCTCTAATCTTATTGCTCCTTAATATAGAGATGGGCAACCACAGAAATGGTGTGCAGGGGCCAGTTTCTTGGTGGGGTCCCTTTGGCAATCAAGTTGGTACATATTTACAAAGGGAAGAATTTTGGAATGAGAAAAAAAGATGAGTTATACCATGTGAGAATTCATGTATCCTATTTATATGTGAGAATACCTAGAATCTGCATGGGAACGCCGTGTAAGCTAGCATGCGATGTCAGCAACTATGAGTCTGTTTTAATAGAGGTTGATCAGCTCTTGTCTGATCTTGTATCATGTGGGTGGTGAACACTTTCTTGGTTGAAGGCTACCTTCCGCTTATGCTAATATATGTATTACCGTATAATCTATGTTGATGTTTTTGATTATATATTTGGTGGGAGATTGTTGGCTTCTATATATTTGAGGCTTTAATAATATATCAGCATAACAAAACATTATTACTATTTGGCTGGTGGCTTACTTCTTACCCATAATTTTTACAGGCCTAATAAAATTCATTAATATCTTATAATTTAGTAACAGTGATGCATATCCATAAATGAATGTTTCATACAACTTTTTTAATCTTCTCTGTGCAGTGAAGTAGCTTTATTGCGGAGCTGTATGGACATGTTATATATACTACTCGTTGATGTTATAAATGAAGGGCAAGGTCACATTCTTTGCAAGATGGATTTCTGTTATGCAACCTTTTCTCGGGTTATTTAGTTGTATGCTGTATGTTAGATATTGAGTCCTTGTTAGTTGGTCAATGTAAGTCTTCATCGTTATAATTTGGTTTCTGTTTTGCAGAAACCATCCCCAAAGTTTTGGGGTGTCATAGGTTGGAAGAAGTAAGGGAAGTTGTGGTAGGGCTAGGACTACAAGCCTTGAGGTTTGTGTCTGAATATTCTTCAGAAACTTCTTATATTCTACATTTGTGAACACTCTTTCCTCTCTGTTCTTAAACTCACAGGGTATATATGGATGGCAATGTTACATACCTGTTCTTACCGCGAACTGGCAATAATTCCAAAGATTTACTTTACTTGTTAGGAGTTGATGATTCTACAACAGGGTGTTCTCTACGAAGGTGATCCAAATAGATCTCCCTTTGGTAATATTGATAATTTAGAATAACCCAAAGTCCCCACTATTGGTTAGTCCATTTCTATTTCTGTGATCGGGTGGCTTGGAAATTTAAATGGCAGTTGGGAGCAGGTTCAGGTCAACTATCTGGAGAAATATTTCTATGGAGGTATAAAGATGGGCATAGTCTTCTATTCGATGATACTGTTTTGGCATGATAATCCTGAAGGTATGTTTCCGTCAATTGATGTTATTACTCAACATTTGTTTATGTTTCATATTGATTTATAGTTTGTAAACATGTTTGGATGCCGTCAGGTGTTAGCAGCTATCTTCGTTTTCACCAGAAAATTTAACACACAACTAAGTTTGTTTTAGCTTTATGTTAATAAATTGGCATTTTGCAAATTTGACACTTAATGTGGCGTCAGTTTGACAGTTTCTTCTTAGTTCATTATTTGATAAAAAATACCTTATCTTTTTTGTTCAACTAGGAGATCTTGACTTGCAGATTTTCCTTTCAATTCTTGGTAAGAAACATCTTTTTTCTGAAAGCTTTGAAGTTCAAACCTTTTCTAGAAATTTAGAATAACAGAGTATGGATCATTGTGGATTTTTAAATATAGAACATGGTAGTGGGAATTTGTAAATTTAAAGACGTGGTCTTAGTTCTAATGTCCATAGCCGTATTTCCATTACTGCAAGCGAGACATATATCCAACATCTAGCACATTGCAGATACATGTTTGATGGCACCATTTGATTATCCAGATTTTAATGCGTATCTGAGACATATTAGATACTTTAAACTGATACTTAAATGATGGAGCTCATATTTTATCTTGGGGATGCTTTGTTTAGATTTCAACTTTGGGACACAATGGTACACATTTATGCTTAGTTACCTTCTTGTAAACATGGAGTGGTTCGAGTTACAGTGCATCTGGTTGCTACGTCAATCGTCCACATTGACGGATTCAGGAATTGAATTCAGGGGGGCACAATTTTCTTAGACGGATCAAATTTTTTGGAAAAAAGTCACATAAATTTCGAAAAAACTAACATACTATTAGTTAAAGAAATTCGCATAACGTTACATATACTATAACTACCTCGAGAGTACTACCAAAAATAACTACCTTGAGAACGCCGACATGTTTGCCCGATGGTTGATGCGAAACCCAAGGGCAGATCAAAAGTGTTGACGAACAGCTGTTCCTTTGCAAAACCAAGGGAAAAAATACAAGTCTTTAAGGAGGTAAAAATTTATATACCTTGAGATTCTGATGACATTGCCAAATAACAATGATAACTAGCTAACAACTTGAGATTCTTAGAACGCATCCCTGTTTTGTATTTTAAAGAGGCAAACATACAAACCGTGTATTTTAAGCGAGCAAAAAAGTAGTCATTGTAAAGCAAATCATGTTTTTGTCAAATCATAATGGCTGATGTGAAATCCAAGAACGAACCACTCGTTCCTTTGCAAAACCCGTGTTAAAAAAATAACCACGGTCCCTTTACAAAACCTAAGGGGGAACGCCTTTGAAAATTATAAATAAATACTATGCTGACATGATAATTCCCTTAATAGAAGGGTATAAATATGTTTAAGAGGTCGAAAAAAATTAAGAACTGCTAGGTACCAAGCCAGCTTGTTGCTGCTGTTTTTCTTTGAATTTTTTATGTAAATACTATGTTGCCATCATAATTCCCTCAATAAGGGGAAAAATAAACATTCAAATTAATCATTGAATGGCCTGGGATTCGAACCCAGGTTGACAAGCCTAACAGTCACACGGTCTACCACCAAGCTAGCCCCCTAGTGTTGTTATCAAATGAACGTTATGTATTAATATTATTATCGTGTTAAAATTTTTAATACATGGGTATAAATTTAAATTTTTTCTCGATTTTTCGCGGGGGGGGGGGGGGGGGGGGGCACGTGCCCCCCGGCCCCTATCTGGCTCCGTTCCTGATCGTCAACTACTTTCAGGGTACCTGGCGTGTTTGTTTTTTTTTGTTTTTTTTTTTTGGGGGGGGGATTTGGGTTAAATCTTTAAATATACATGATTTAGAACTAAGTAGAAATTTGCGGGCGGCCCAATTTGCCATGAAGGCATCATGAAGAACAGAAGCTCATAGCAAGGATAAACATGGAAGGAGACAGCACGGCCTTGATCTTAATCCACCTAAGTTGCATGAACACATGTCGGGCACAAGTCGGACACGCATATTGGGCATGATACTCCTGTTTTGAACATACATTTTAGAGTTTGTTTAAATGTCATTATGTTCCGTCGTCGTCTTCTCCCTGTTAGTGTGTCTGTGTTATTGTGTCTGTGCAACACAGTAGCTAACTCAATATTGTTTCATTCTCATCCAACTAAGTAGAAATTTGCGGGTGGCCCAATTTGCCATGAAGGCATCATGAAGAACAGAAGCTCATAGCAAGGATAAACATGGAAGGAGACAACACGGCCTTGATCTTAATCCACCTAAGTTGCATGAACACATGTCGGGCACAAGTCGGACACGCATATTGGGCATGATACTCCTGTTTTGAACATACATTTTAGAGTTTGTTTAAATGTCATTATGTTCCGTCGTCGTCTTCTCCCTGTTAGTGTGTCTGTGTTATTGTGTCTGTGCAACACAGTAGCTAACTCAATATTGTTTCATTCTCATTAAGTGAATTACATGAACAACACATGTTTTTATGTAACAAAGGTGTGGGTTGGACCTATTTACTCATCCTAAATGGTGTAATTAGGGATTTTTTATAATTCCTTTGGGCCAAACTGTGAAATAATTTAGGCCTCTTGCCTTTTCAAAGAGCCCCTGCGTCACCTCTTTCCTTGAACCATACCTCTCCCATTGTTGTGTGGTCGTATAATATGCCATAGTTTTCTTTAATGCCTAAAGTACACTCAATCTTTCTCTTAATTTAGTTTAACAGTAATTTTGGATCGCTCAAAAAATCTGAAACTTTCCATTTCTACCAGAAAATCATCTTAAATTAACATAAATCTAGTTCCTTCTTCTAAGCATTCTACGTCCACAAGGAAGGTACCTCAGCTGATTTTAGCGCAGTTACTTCAAACCTTTTTAAAAATCTCTATATTGCTGACATTAAATTTTTGTAAACACCTCTTTTTGACCGAGAACTTTTTTAATTCACTTTATTTATTATATGAAGCATTCTACATGTAGAAGAAGAGTACTTAATATTAATGAATATTCCATTATTGCCGACATCAAGAAAACTTAAAAACAAGTGTATCCGTCTTCTGTCAACACATGGAAAATCAAAGCTAATTTTAAGTTCTTTCCCAGTTGATTCATCACTCTCATTGTCAATAATCAAATCTTAATTATCTTCTTCTAATCATCTTAGCTCCCTCACACCCCTTGTTGGCTGCATTCTTTGACTTCACTTTCTTTTTAATAGCTAGTTCCACGGTTTGCCTCAACAGTGAGGTTCACCATAGTGCATTGGGAAATTAACTTCATTATGCTTGTTTGGAATTGTATTCTAACTTGTTTGTGACTATTCAAATGATTCCATCAAACTTCTTTATACCTCCCATATATGATAATCTCTTGCTGCTATGCTCAAATTTCTAGTAGCCAGGAGCAATTAGCATGGTAGGAAGACCACCCGGATGCAAATTTTATCTATTAGATTGTTTCAACTTTCAAGAGGCTTACCAGGTAGAGGATAATGAAATTGGTCATATACTTGATGTATATGTTTGTATGTGCTCATCTAAGCAATTTGCTTCTCACGATGATTAACTCCAAGGGTATGATATGTGCACAAAAGCAGGTATGTACAAGGAAAACTGGTGATAAGTCACAGGAAGGTTTTACTGAATGCTTTCCTACAAGCAGTTGTAGTTGAACACATCACTTAAACTCCCTGCAGTAATACTGCATCCGGTGGCTGTTCAGTATTGATTGTGAGGCCAAAACGATAATTTACTTTCTTTTTTGTTTTCCCCATAAAGGCCATCATCTTAGTGATTAATGTTTTGGAGGGAATGCTGAAAACACATTTGTATCGTTTTGGGGAACAGCTTCATGGCTCAAAAAAGCAGAAGATTTTATTACAGATTGCATGGTCATAGATAATCGGGAATCTTATTTTCTCCTTTTTTGAAGTTATCATTGACGGTTGTGATGCTATGGGTGCTAATAGCTTGAAATTCAAGTCCCGTATGCTTCATTATCTCTTTAACACATCCAAGCATCTCCACCTAAGGCAAGCTACTGCCATCTAAGGCAATGTTTTGTAGCCTTATTCCCTTTCTTGCAGCTCAAAGAACCTCCTAATTTTGGCTCCAACATTGTCCATTTTCTTTTCCTCATTTGTATCTCATCACTGCCACCTTCCACCATTAACCTCCTCATCTATTCATTAGAGAGGCATTCTATCTCTAGATTTTTTATTTTTGATATTGAAATAACAGTTATTTATGATGTGATTATCCTGTATAATCTTAAAAGGTGTATCTTGTGATGAATTACTAATCTTAGGAACACTGATCTGTTTTGGAGTCTTTGGGCCATCAATCTGTATGAAATCACTCAATGATCTTGTAGAAACTTCTTTGAGGTATTTAGAGTTTAATTAGAGTAGTTAAACTAGTGACTCCAAACTCTTTCAGGTCTCAGGTACACTTGCACAATATGAGTATGTATATGTAAAGACAAAAGATAACTTCTGCTGGTTTAGGTAGTCTCATTCTTTAAGTTATGTAATCCCTTATGCCAGATCCCTAACCATTCCCTTCATATCCTAATCCCGTAATTCTTCTAGTAAACTTGAAATCTGTTGTTTTACCCCCTGTTGAAAATTGAAACACCTTATTAAAGCTAGATCATATCAAACTTTCTTTGGATTTATTTGTGATTTTGTCATTTCTTTTTGGGTCCTGACCATGTTTTTTGGTTGGTTGCATTTTACTACAAGTAGAAATCTGGAAGCATGGTGCTTCATATCCTAGATTAGCACTCCACCACACTGCACCATTCAGTTTATTGCCCTAAACCTCCTGCAGTACTAAAAATTTTCACTTGTATTTTGCCAGGGCTTGACGACGACATGTTTATTTTTGTAGCACCAATTGCATACCTCAAACCACCTAACAACCGTATGATATCAGAAGTGTTGGTTTGTGCTACTGATGTATATCTTGTTTGGTATGGTTGTGTCTGGTTGCTGTGTAGTTAGTTCTTAGTGGTAGAGAAAGGAAATGGATTTGAGGAAAGAGGTGGGAAAAAGTTGAAACATTTAGCAAGAGGAATTTTCAAATTTTCAAATCTTCAAATCAATTCACTCCACAGTGAATAATTCAATTTCATTCTACCAAAACTCTTCGATATTTATTACATTAAGAAGATTCCAACTTAAAGATATATTAGTCTTAAATCAAATTTCAGCTAACTTAACCTTATCTTGAACGTAAATAATGTTGAACCTAATTTACAGATCTCCAATCTTTTTTAATTCATAACCTTAGACAGGATAAGATAATTTGAACTCTCCCAAGGCAAATCTGATTTCCTGAGACATGATTCATCTCCAAGTTTGTGCACTGAATCACAGGTAGCTGGAGACAATCTCCGTAAGTTATCTTTCATTTGAGGGTAGAAACTCCTCCAAGTGGGAAACAGAAATTTGGTGATTCAGTAATTATTACAAAAGTGGAGCTGACCAAGTAAAACAGTTTTTGTGTATGTCGGAGAGTAAATGAGGTTTTATTGTGATGAGTCCACGTCTTTTATTTCAATCACCTGATACTTTCTTGCTTGCTTAACATCAAATCTATTGAAAATTGGTTTCTAGAATATTTAGCTATGCTATTTGTGTATGACTTAGACATTCTTTCCAATTTTCAAAGTACATAGACCATGACTTTTAGTCTTTCGATATTTTGTGGCTTATTGTTCATGATTGGACAGGGGAGTCATGGGTTGCACGGTCTCTGTTCATGGTCGATGGAAGTTTGCTGGTTTGCATCGAGAACCTTGTATATTTTAGTTGTTTGACAGATGATTGTGCATCTCCATATTACTCTCTCGATTCATGTTGTGCAGTTCGGGACATATTAGAAATGGTAATTTTTCCTTGCCTTTCCTTTTTTTGTTGATTTGAATATTTCCTTCCATGCTCTGGTTCATAGCCTGCAGTTTCTATGTTCCTGATTTTGTCCTGGTATGATGCTTGTTTAGAATTGAAGTATTATGAGACTGACATAAGGAAATCCTTAAAATCTGGGTGGGTTTTGCTTTGTTAACTATAGTTTCAAATCGCTCTTTGTGGTTGTAGCTTGCATCTTGAGTCGTTTTGGTTCTTCCATCTCCCGAGACCTTTGGCATTATACAAACTTTGATGTAACCCCCTTACACACACTTTACCAAAAAATGTAAACTATATTCAAAGAGGTTGACAAGATGGGCACTAGGTTTGTAATGTACTGTTAATCTTATTGCATTCAAAGTTCAAACTCAATAACTAGTATAACTAATTATCAAAGGTCGTTCTCTTCCAATTAAAACGAGTATATGTACTATCAAATAGTTTGTCACACTTTTTAAAGTAGCGGTGAAAAGTGAACGGCTTTTGCAAGTTATTCTTGATATATGAACACATTAGTTAATAATGGATTGCTATCATCTTGGACTTTTTCTGCAAATAATGTATTAGTTTGATAGATGCCATAAATTTTTGTTCAATAATTTTTACAGTTTTGGCAATTACGTTTTGCAACTTATTTTAGTTTGTAGCTGTTGTCTCTTGTGATATGGCTTATACATTTCCGTCATTTTAAATATTTATTGCTAAGTTGGTGTTAGAAGTGTAGAGTCCTAGTTTTCACTCTCGGACTTTATGTATCATTAGAAGGTGCGGGTTCTACTTCAGGTTCCAAAATTCGCCCTTAGTTCCCCCCTTTTGTACTTCAATCGTGCTTTGGATTTTGAATACTTAGAAACATAGCCTGATATGTGGCTTTTGCTTGAAGACACTTTAAGGAAACACATAAAGACCTGTGATATCGAACTTCTTGCCTATAGGGTTCTCTCTTGCTTCATTTTGACATGGGTAACCAGCTTGTTTCTTCCTTGATTTCTAGGTAGGTTCACTCCTATTGCTATGCTTACGTCCTCCTCTTATCTCTACATCTCCATACACACCCACACCCACACCGTTGCATTGATTTGTTGAATAGTATCAATCTATGCATGTAGAATAATATTAGGTTTAATTATTCTTCTTCTGTCATTTTTGTTTTGTTTTGGAAGTCTTTATTCTTCGCTGTCCCAACCATTATCTAGTATGATTGTGTGTTGACTGATGCTTGCACAATCATACTAACCTTGTGATTAGTAAATTTTGCTCTCATCATGTATAAAATTGTGTCTTGTGCTAAGGTGACATCGACTTCCTAGTTTTGCTAAGAGAAGCGGGAGAGTAACAAGCCATGTGTATTTAAGCTTAATTAGGATTCACGTATTCGATTTATATATGTTAGGCATTTTTAATAAAATTGCAAGTATTTTGCCTCTAACTAATCATAAGCAACTATAATAATATGTACAATATAAAATTAACAAGTAGGAATGATAGCAATTATGATAATGAGAAGAGCGTGTTAGGACCAAGGTTTTAGGCCTTGGTATCGCTTCTACCAAAATTTAGGTTTTGGTATTAGTATCGTCCGTTTCGGTGGTTTCAGAAGCAAGTTTTGGTTTCGTCTGTATCGAGAGTTTCTGCAGTTTCGTTTCGGGTTTCGATTCCGGTTTATATTCTACATTTTCCGGTATTTTTCCTTATTTTTCTATATTTTTCCTGTATTTTTCATGTATTTTTCTATATTTTTCATGTATTTTCTGTTCCCATTACTCATTTGTAACAAGAATTAACTGATTAATTAAAATAAGAGAACAACAATAAAAATTGATGAGCCATAAATATGACATCTTAATACAAAAACTGAATAAAATACATCAAAAGATACAAAAATAAAGAAAATAAATAAAAAGATACAAAAATCTCATTCGTAGTTCTCATCATCCGGCTGTGGGTGCATGGTAGTATGGAGGATAGGAATATTGCATTTGTTTCGATCCTAAAAATGATATCATGTTATCATATGCTGAGGGCCGGCTCGGCTCGATGAAAGGCGTGCCATGACTACTGGGCTGCTTAGTCACGTTCGGACCGTACCTGTATTGACTATCATAATCTGCATAGACATTAGAGTGTACGGTGCGAAATAACTACAATGACTGCCTGAGTATTCACTGGAATACGATTCATAAATGTCTGGAATATCATAACCTCTATAATAATCATAAGAACATTGATACCCTTGATGTTCAGATTGTCTACCGTAGGTATCGACCCCTCGTTCTTCACTTTGGTGCTGCATATCATGATCGCTATACCCATGCAAATGTGGTGTATCATAAGCATGGTCTCCACGTATCTTAGTAGGAAAATAGATGCCGACGTACCACAACCTCCGTCTGTAGGACCTTGGTCATCGGGAGACGAATCATCATCACTATCATGCCGAGCGATTTACTGTCATCGAGCACGCTGTCTTCTATCTCCATGGTCCATTCCTGCAATGGATCATCGTCATGAAAAATCTGATCCAAGTCAATCATTTGTTATCGTCCTTCTTGCTTCTTCTCATGTCTTTGTCTCAGTCTCATATTATAATGCACATAGACCAGCTTTTTAAGGTGTTCCATTGTTAGCATGTTTCCGGTTTTTAGTGTGAATGAGTGAGAAGGTGGTCCAGTTTCGTTCACAGTTAGAAGAAGAGACCGTTTGGCTTAAAACACGCACAGCTAAGTGTGTAAGAGTTGGAGCTTGCTCTATCCCAACGCTTAACCACCATTGAGCTGCAAAAAGTTTCATTGGTCAGTAAATATGGATCGTTTTATGGGGAACATATAGAGATCTAATATCATTATAGATACATGGAGTGACCCTTGTTATCGTCATTTCTGCCTTACTAGAGTTGAAATACCCAACTCCCATCTTATAGGCCTCCAGATACAATTATCAATCATAATTTTAGAATGTGAATTACTACATCGAATCATATATTAAAATAAAAATATCCGAATTTCATTTACCTCTCTGTCTATGTCAATTTGCTTCGAGATGTCTGGTTCTAGCCTCTCGATCACGCGTCTAAGTTCAACCATCACCTTATTGTTTGTTGCATTGGATGAGTACCGCACACGAGGATTCAGAAAATAGACTGCAGCATGAATATCTTGATGTAGCTGCTTATTACATCTTTTGTCGACCATGTCCCACCATTTTCTATATCATCTGCCAACATTCTTTCAAATTTCTTCTTTTACACGGTCCATGGCCTCGTAGAGATACCCCATCTCGGCCTTATCATCATTGTCGACTAGTCGGAGAACTTTCACCAGCGGCTTAGATACGACGATAACATTAGAGATATCTTGCCAGAATTCATCGCCGTGAATCAGATCGTACACGTTTCCAACGGTCATATCTCTTGGGTTGATCCTTGGAAAGTTCTCGGTCCATTTCTTTGAGGTGATCATTCTCCGTAGGTCAGCTCGATGCGTGCACAGAGAGTCCAAAGCAATAAAGTGGGTCACAAATCTTGTGATCGTGGGCCTAATCAACTATTTTCCACCCGTCTCTCTTCTCATCAAGCTGAGCACAAATCCTTTGTTGTATATGAATCCTGATACCATCTAAATTTGTGTGACGATTTCTTTTGCCATGTCAGAAAATATCAAGTCAATACAATGCACCGCACATGGGGTCCAATACAGATGACGTCTCTTTCGCATTAGCATCTGTCCAGCTGACTTGTAGTTTGCCCTGTTGTCGGTAACTACTTGGACTACTTTATGCTCACCAATTACTTCTACATATTTGTCCATAAGATCAAATGTGTATGGACCATTCTGGAATTGGTCGTTTACATCCACAGAGTCCAGGAACACCGTCCAGTGGGTCAAATACACAAGAACATTAATAATCTTCCTTCTGTTTTGTGTTGTACAACATCGCACATAAGTGTACAACTGTACTCATCCCACTGCATACGAAAAGTTTCTACATACTTTTTGATCTCTTCATACTCCATGTCGAAATATGTGTGTGACAGCTCCCAAGTAGTGGGTGGATCAACGACACGACCCGATTCCGCAATAGCATTCACCATGAGCTTGTAATATGGGCTATAGTCACATTGTATGGGATGTGGTTGAAGTAAAAAAATTTGGTCATAGCTCGGCTGACAAAGGACTTGGCATTCTCACGAAGGTATTCTTTATGGTTGACTAGGATTTACCCTTCTTCGTCAGAGAAAAAGGGTCGGCACCGGGTCTGAGAGCACCGGCTGGTCTACCGGCTGGTTCAACATCGCAAGCAGAACACACGCGAACGTACCGGCCATTCGGTCGGTACGACAACCCGATCTGGCTAGCCCAGAGGCCCCAGACCCAGACGATCTTGCTCCCATCCTTTACCCTCACGTCTAATCTTTTCTTCAGCAAGTTCTTGCCTACTTCTATGAGCTCTTCTAAAGTCTCTCGCCTCCTCGTTGTCATCCTCATACTCATCCGAGTCATCTAATGTTTCCTCCGTAGCCTTTGCCCTTATCTTCTCCTCGATCCTCTTCTCAAATTTGGCATGTACCCTTTCTTTCTTCTTCTCAAAAAAATGTGTGCTTTTATATCCGCATGCACTTCTTTCGGTGCCTTAAGGCATGTCTGTACATTCCCGGTAATTTCCGCCAAGTGTTCCTTAAGGCAGAACACGCCTCCATGCATTTATTTACGGCAATAGTTGCACCTTATATGTCTGTGGTTATCTCCGATCATTTTACAATGAGACCATCCAATATCCACATTCTCCTCCTTTGGAGTTCTTTGAAACATTTTAATTAATGTTACATATAGCAAATGAAAAATTGTAGTGAAAAAGACAAACTATTTTTTATTATTTCTAACATCATTTTTTCAATTTATATTTTTTATTACTAGAATTTTTTATTACTATTTTTAACGTATTTGACTAGATATAATTGCCGGCGTCACATTATGATAATATATATTCTAGTTTGGTCCAGTCGAACACAGACAGGCAGGTTTGGCTAGGTTAGGATCATTATCCCTAGTTAGAGCTGCAGTGATACAAGTACTAGGCTTAAAACGATTCTAGACACCGGTTTGTGGACCCTTAAAAATGTCGATTATTAAAATGTGTAACATCGATTTAATTTAGGTTAATTTTTCCCCGTTAGATATAATCGACAGCGTCACATTATGATAATATGAACTCTACTTTGGTCCAGTCGAAAATGGCTAGGCAGGTTTGGCTAGTTAGGATCAATATCCCCAGTCAGAGCTGGGGTGATCCAAGCCTAGGCTTAAACGATTCTAGACACCGGTTTGTCGACCCTTAAAGAATGCCGATTATTAAAATGTGTAACATCGATTTAATTTAGGTTCATTTTTCCCCGTTAGATATAATCGACAGCGTCACATTATGATAATAGGCATTCTAGTTTGGTCCAGTCGAACACGGCCAGACATGTTTGGGTAGTTAGGATCACTATCTTCAGTCAGAGCTGGGGTGATCCAAGCCCTCAAACGATTCTAGACACCGATTCGTGGACGCTTTAAAAGAATGCCGATTATTAAAATATGTAACATCGATTTAATTTAGGTTCATTTTTCCTAGTTAATCCTAATTAATTAGGCGTATCCTAAAACTAACATTTTAGGATTATAATAATTTTTTAATCAATCCTAATCAACTTATTAGGAAGTTAAAATTATTTTCACACAACAATTTATGTTTCATAATAATTTAATTTATTAATGGCTACCCTAATCAGGTATTAGAAATCTAAACAATTATCACATAATTAACTTAGAGCATAGCAACATTAATCGAACAATAATTAACACATAAGTATCACGGATCTATTTTAAATTATGACATAATAAAAGAGATCTTATTTTGAAAAAATAGTTTTCAAAAGAAATTTTAGGTTCACTTTAGTAACATATTAGTATTATAATAAAACTAGTATTTTAGGTTTATTTTCAATATTTCTTTAGTATTTTGTAGCATTTCTATCGTATTTTTATAACCCATTTGTTATAAGTTCTAACATATTTTTACTAGGAAATTTAGTATTTTTAGTATTTCATATTTACTATTATTTTTACTAAAACCTTTTTAGTACTTATATAAGTTTTAGTATTTTTAGTACTTCTTTACTATTTTGTAGTATTTCTGTTGTATTTTTATAACCCATTTTTTATAAGTTCTAACATATTTTTATTAGAAATTTTAGTATTTAGTATTTCATATTTACTATTATTTTTACTCAAACCTTTCTAGTACTTATATAATTTTAGTATTTTTAATATTTTTACTAGTAATTCATATTTACTAGTATTTTTACTAAAACCTCTCTAGTTTCAAGTACTCATATAATTTTAGTATTGTTTAGTATTTCTATAGTATTTTAACCCCTTTTATCATTTCTAACCTCTTTTTATTAAGAAATTTTAGTATAAACTAGAAAATACCTAACTACTTATATAATTTATTAAATAATAATTTCTAAATTTTTTTCCTGACAATATAATCTATAGTATTTTTGTAATAGATAATATATTATGCTAGAAATTATAGTGTAATAAGCAATATATTTTGCGTATAATAAAATTTTTATACTGTGGCTATGCACATTAAATATTTTGTTAAACATACACTCCCTCTTTGTACGAAATGACAAAATTGTAAATATAAATGGCTATTTTAGCAAAATGTTAAATGTGAAAAGCAGCACCCACTACCGATCAGAAGTTATTTTCGCCTTAAAAGTCGACTTATGTACGGTATTGCCACTCTATGTATTTTGCAGATGTTAATGGAATGGTATACTTCGAATTAAATGTAGTGACCAGGGCGCACTAAATGTAAGATGATCAGCAATTGTGTAGTGACCAGGGCACACTAAACTCAGGCTACAAAAAATTGCTCATATTGTTTCATTTATTTACGATCATGCCATTCATTTTATTATTATGGTTATAATGTAATCGCAAAATTATAATTATGTAATTTTTATTGAGCAAAATTAAAGGGCGACCGACAGCTGGCGCTGACGCTATAGGTCGCCTTCTAATTTTGCTCAAAAAAGCAAACTTATTTACAAGTTTGCCATTCCGTTCAATTGTGTGTGTTTTAAATAGAATGACATGATTGTAAATAACTCGCATGATATGGTCAAAATTGGAAACAAGATAATTTCTAGTATAATAGCCCAACCTCGTCTGAGACTTGAGTTCTGAAGTTTCCTTCGAAATTTTCGTTTCCCCCGCGACGATCTCGATGTCTCTTGATTTCGACTTCGCCCCGTGTCGAATCCTCAAGCGCTAAAGAAATCACTAAGCTTCGACGAAATCCCAAGCTTCGACGAAATCCCCAAGCGCCAGCGAGTCCCACGTTCGTCGATTTAGGACAAGGAGACGGCGACAGGCTTCAGCGCCGCCTCTAGGGCAAGGCGACAACGAAGGCGACGGCTAGGACGAAAGGGCATGCTACTTAGACGGCGAAGGCGAAAGCTTGGGCACGTCGACTGCGAAGGCTAGGGTAGAAAATTTTGGAGCTATGGGCGCAAACTGTGCGAAATAGGTTAGTTTTCTCCCCCTCAAAATTTTCTTATCAATTTCTCAACAAAGAACTTCATCAGCTGACTTTTATAGTCAATCTTTCACTGTACACTCACGGTTTGACTGTAGATTCACAATTTTTTTCTGTTCTTTCACAGGAATTTACTGATCTTTCAGGGGGTTTTTCTTCTGTCGAGTCACATGCACCTCCTCCTTCCTATAGTCCTCCTCCGATGGGCTATAGAGCGAAACTGCCCAGTTTCGGTCGAAACTCGACAGTTTCTCCCGATACTTTCGAAACCGAAATTGAGCTGCTGGTTTCGTCCTGCCGTAGTCCGATACCGATCCGGTACGACCAAAACCAATTGGTTTCGGCCGATACCTCAAACCTTGGTTAGGAGTAACAACATATAAGGATGCGAAAATATGAAATGAAACGGAAGTGATCGATAGTAAGAAGTTTACTTACTGAAACCTATTCTGTAGGGGATGCCTGACCTACAAGGAAAAATCTTAAAATCTTCTGAGTATCTCTATGGTTGACGTATATTTCCAAGAAGAACAATAACAAACAAAAGAAATATATATGTTAGCAATACAATACCTGTGTAGGTTACCCAAATTAGAATAAAATTATATAAAGATGAAATATATGATAAGATAGCAGCATGAATTATATTAGATATAATGAGCATATAGAATGTAACATGGCAATATATAAAGCATGATGATTGCACTATTTTAAGTTGGAACAACGTTAAATGATTGTGAACAAATACAAAGTGACTAAGCAAGATAAATGTTAATAAATCAATATCATTAATTATTATTAATTGTGCAATGCTTATATTTTAGTGTCGAGCTTATCTGAGGGCACGATATGCAACTCGAGTATATTTAGCATCAAGAACCTTGTGGTTGCACAGCTGTGTGCATGGCAACAGTAAATAACACCATTTCCATTATTGAAGAGCAAAAAAGATGGATACAGTAGTATAAACCCACTTCAATGGAAAATATGGATATAGTAATATAACTTCATTGTTGGAAGGTGAAAATTACGGATATAATAAAGATTCTTGTTGCTCCCTCATCATATGTGATAATGAGTTCTCCATCCACATGTATTATGTAAAAATGCTATTTCTAGTACGGGTGAACATGCACATATTATGCACATATTATGTAATCAGCTATAGTAATAGAAAACAGTAATAGGTATAGTAATAGGAAACAATGATAGATACATTATTATGAACATGTACTCGGGTACAGTTGATGGATAGTATCATAACGGTGAGCATTGTACAATATCGGGTTCAATAATCATGTGCTAGATACGACGATGTAAACAATTAGTAGTATAGTATTTGGTACGATGAGCATGTAATGGTTATAATTTCAGCATGTATAATAAATTAATTATAGCAAGAATTTATGATATCCATTGCTTTCATATGCAACGGCGGCAACAACATGCATAAATTATAAAACTTATCATAATTTATTATTCAAGTTTTCTTGTCACTTATCATATACTATTTCTGTTTTAACTTTCAAATCAACCATCAAATCAATTAAGAGACAAGGTTGAAACATGAAATAGGATCAAGACTAGGGAAACTCGGTCAAAGAACATGCATAACATATCATAGCATGAAGAGACGGTCTCGATATCACAACCGGAATGAGGGTTGAATGTCCTATAATCCATAACATGTTGTGATTGAGCTGATGCTTTAAGGGGGGACCATCAATAATAATACTCATAATACTAGGCTATCATTTAAATCATAGGGATGTTAAAAATAAAAAACATGAGCATAACCATCTCAAAATCAAATCCAATCAAAGTCATCAAATATAGCCTACAATCCAACATAAGCATTTCGTAATTCATGTATTTAGGGTGTAGCCTCGAGTCAAGTATATAATTAATCATCTATGCATTAACTACATGTTTCGAAATAGCCTACAAGATACAATACCCCAAGAAACAATGAAGGGCCGGAGTCATAAAGGGGTCACACCCAAAACAAAAGCAGTAGCATAAAACAAATAGTCCCAAGAGGGTAAAACCAATCCACACTAGCCAAAATGAGGTAAAACCGCAAGCAACAACCCCCGTAAAGGGGTCGACCGACTAACAGAGAGTCAGTAATGAGTATGACATGGAGCAATCAACCCTAAAAGAGTCCACCGAATCCAAACAAGAGCGGTAGTAGTCGGACATGATGCAAGGACAATTGTAGAGAACCAATTGAGCCAACAAAGGCAAACAAAGAGCAAGATCACAGAAAAATGCAGATTTGAACACCAAACAAACGTAAAATTAAAGAGCCGGTCCTCACATAGAAAACCACCATCACATGACAGAAGTCTGAACCCCAAATCCCCAAATCAAGAGCAAAACAATATAAACATCAATAAACCATGCCAAAGCTCAAACATGAACTTGAGTGAAGAAATCACCCCTCCCGAAGCATCAACCGCAACCATAACAAAGCCAAGTCGCAGATCACCAATAAAAAAAGCAAGTAAAATTAAGAAATTAATTTAAATTAAATTAAGGGAACCTACCCGAAAATCAGAGGAGGAGATGAATGGCAATTACCGCATTGTCAAATTATCACTCGTATGGTTGCGACTGCCGATGTTGCTATCGTGCTTCTCTACCATCATTAATTGACTCTTGTTGTTGTAGGCGGAGGCCGACGACGACGACAATCGCGACGACGACGACGATCTAAATTATGATAATGATGATGATGATGATTCAGATGGTGATTATCGGAAAAAGAGAGCCAATAAAGGGGGGAGAGAGAGAGAGAGAGAGAGAGAGAGAGAGAGAGAGAGAGAGAGAGAGAGAGAGAGCTCCGATTAGGGTTTTCGACTAGGTATATAGGAATTTTTAGAAGATGGGGTTACAAGAGAGTATGGAGGTCGTGTGAAGAGGAACGCGAGAGCGGGGAACATGGGCGGCAGCGGTTTCGAACGCAGGCGAACAAGACTGATGTGGGGGGGAGTGGGGCATCGGCTCAGGGCTGAAGAAAGAAATGAAATGAAATGAGGGGAGAATTTATTTAGGTTGGATGCGGGTCAGTTTTATGATAAAGGGTGAGTTAATGGGTTAGTGTTGAGGCCAAAACAAGCTCAGAAAAGTCCCCCAAAAAGGAAAATAAGCAAAATTCAAAATAAAAATTTGGAGCATATTTTAATATTTTTAAAATATTTTTTTACATTACGAAGTATGGTAAGTATGGTAATGAGTTAAGGACCATTACAGCTAATATATTTTGTAATTGCTCGAAAATTCATTTTACCCATGAGTTCCACACATGAAAATAGTCCCTACAAAAAACAGCCTCGGCTATTTAGAATGAGGTACATGTTTGTGAAATGATTGTATGAAATAAACCGTTCACTACATTCTCAGGTTATTGAGCTGAAGAATGACAGATGTTTGACGCTCATTATGAAAAATGTTTCATCTGGATCAACGTGCTCTTTGGATAAGATTGGTATGGAAGCACAATCAAGAGAGTCCAGTACCAGAAAAGCGCGATCAGAAGAGACAAGTGCCCGGGTATTGACATGGAAATTGAAGTGGTTCTCTGAAGAGACTCTGCTGAAGTTCGTGGCAGTACTGAGGGCGCTTCACTTGGGCTTAACAGCATCTTGTCTTCATGTGAAAAGTATATGTTGATTGTTTGTAGGATCGTTTTGTGTATTTATTCTATTCATTCTTTTCATTGTTTTCCAAGCAATTAATTTTTTGTACAGTCGTCAGTCGGCATGTGTGCTGTTTGCTCCACACTCGTTAGCGGCTGGAGTCCAGTCATTGTACAGATATATAAGAACGCTGTAAAGGTAATATCTCGTCGTTTGATTTCAAAGCGACGAGATTTGGATTCTTGCTGTGTGTTTCTGGTAAATTTAACCCCTCAGATATTGCTACACAGTTTATGGTGGGTATGAATTTGAACAAAATTAGTAGTTATTGGTTAACTGTCTCCAGCGTGCTCTCTCTAAACTTCTTCCTTTCGGTGCAGCAGCATGTCTCGAGCATGCTGCATACATCTCAAGTTACTTGTGGAATGTTTATCCCTTTGGTCGTTATTCTGTCTATTACAGACTTGCTCCTCCATCGAGTTCAAGTCCGAGAAAAAATTGCTCGCTTTGTCGAGCCCCTGGAACACAGTAGCCCCTTCTTCGACCAAGGGAGTGTGGAGACAATAGCATAGGTAGCAGTGGGCGCTTGGGTCGACGATGAGACTACGTTAGATTTGTTTATATGCGTATTGATCCCAATCCCTAAGAGGAGCCCATTTGCTTTTTCCGACGATGAGAGTACATTACTATGATAGAATGCCTTTTAAAACATATCTATGGCTATCTCCTGGGCAGGGGGGACAAGATCCATCAATGGCATCACTTTGGCTGCCTTCTAAGCCTGGGGATAGGAAAGGGACCCACTTGGTTTAGAATGAAAAGCAACTCTGATTTTCTAGCCATTGATTTTCTCATTAAGTTTGATGAAACTTGATGGCCATTGTTGAAGTTGTACCAAGTTGTCTTAGGGTAGGGGTGGATGATGAACATCTTGCTGAAGGTGACGAACAAAGTGCAACCCTTTTCGTATCACACAGGACAATGCATGCAATTATGCATTCCACAAAGGACTTGTAAAGAGCTCAGTCATCGAGATCCCATAGAGGTACAAGATACAGAGGAAATTAGGAACCAGAAAGTGAAGCAGAAAGTGAAGCATGTAAGCAGCAACACAAATGCGACAGTAATCTCATCTTCACCATAATCTCAGATGGTTTGCTTTGGCAACGTTGCATGTTAAGCAAATCGATTGGTATGTAGAGAGATATAGGTAGCTAAGTCCTCCTTATCGAGAGAAAATTGAGAGGACACTTCTATATGGTATGTGTATGTGGCTTTTTTTGAAGGACTTCTGCACCAAAGGCTCAAGATCATCCATAGGGTCTACAATGATGTTGATCTTAACCATTTGGTCCTTATCTTGATGATGTCTAGTGGTAGACTAGGCTCTCTATATGGACGATTTGTTTCCTCCTTTGTTGCACCAACACAATAATCGGCTGCATGTCTTTGAGCTGGAGACATAGATATTGAAGCAAATGGCATAAATGTTGAAAAATGTGATACAAAACATCAAAAAAAAAATCTCGGGATGAATCACGGATTTATCAGGATTTTTGAAGATTTTTTGGAGTCCGAAACATGGATTAACAAGCCCACCCACACAGTTTTTTTTTCTCGGAATTTATTCATCAACATTGAAGCCCACGAAGTATCGCCTAGATGAACAGTAGATGGTTGGCGGCCCACTGTCGCTGAAGCTGGATGGCTTAGCGGGGTCACGTGTCATGCGCGTGACCAGAGGTGAACCGAACGAACACGAGCCAGTGCTGTTCTGGCAGACGCGTGGCAGCAATCTGCGGGAGCGACCACCTCGTCCAACGACGGGCAAAGGCAGGCGAGTTGTGTGATGTACCACTGGACGCGTGGTGGCTCCAGGTTGAATCCCGCCTTGATCCGACGGCTAAGGAGAAATCTGGGTTGCGGGCAGCGCTACAGTTTGATTTGGAATCAGATTTGGATCTGATTCGGACCCGTTTACAAGATAGACACACATGGCTATATATATGTGTGTTTAAGCTAGGTTTTTGATTGAATTCTTGAGCGATTTCCGAGTAGTTTTCTCTGTGAATTTTGCGGCTAAATATAGAATATACGGACGGCAAACTGATGGCTTTGAGGCTTGGTTGATAGGTTTTCTCCATAGTTTCTTCTTTGACTCCTTAACGGGGTTGATTGTTTCCCTTCAACCAAATGTCATACCATGTAATTTAAAGATATTAAAGCATTAGTGATCTCTCCAAGTAGATGTACACCAAAAATTGGATGGAACCAGTGTAAATCTTTGGTGCCAGGTGTGTGATTTCTTTTGTTTTGTATTACTTTTATATTATTTCTTGTGTCGCGGGTTTAGTAGTGAATCGTCGTTTGCTTTGTTCGTTAGCACAACAATCTTGGAATTTCTGTTGGGTTATCGATTAAGGCGATCATCATCTCTTATCTCACTAATAATTAGTATCAGAGCAAGGTTCGTGGAACAAGTCCAAGGCAATGGCAGAGAGTTCTTCAACAAAAAATGGTGCAACCAAAAAGGCAACAGGTTCGCATTCATATATGGGTGGCTCGTAAGCGACGGTTGGAGGAGCGCAATACAACATTAAAACGTTTGATGGAAAGAAAATTTTCGAGATATGGAAATACAAGATGACGACTATCGTGAGGAAGGATCGGTCCACAAGATTGTGTACAACACGTAGGCTTTACTGGTAGATATCTCAGAAAGGGAGAAGATGGAGATGGAGGAATCACCGATGACAACCGTACAACACAGCTTATCAGACGAGTGATCTATCAGGTGTCCGACGAGACAACGTCCAAGGGATTATAGGAGAAGCACGAGAAGTTGTATTTGAAGAAGTCACTCACCAACAGGCTTACCGTGTTGAAGACATTCTTCACTTTTAAGATGCGAGACATGATCTCATTGAAGGATCATCTGGATACCTTCAACGGCTTAGTGATGATGATGGGGGCTATTGGATTGATTGTGAAGGTGGAGCATGAGGCGATAATTCAGCTCCTGTCATTGCCAGAGTGATACACGACGTTCGTCAACACCATGATCTACAGTCAGGATACTCTCAGGCTTGAGGATGTAAAGGCAAGACTCTACAACGAGGAGTTGAGGGATCAGATGACAGGAGTTGGTTTGAGCGAAGGAGTTTCAGATATCCATGGTTTGCTTGCTTCGGGGCGAAGCAACGTGAGAGGTGGCAACAGGAGGAGATCGAGATCGAGGACCAGAGACATGAGATGCCATATTTGCAAGAAGACATGACATTAGAAAAAGACTATAGCTACCCAGAGAGGAGGAATAGAGACAAGGAGAATATGCCTGCACCATCGTCAGTTGCAGCTGTACAGACAGAGGAGATGAGAAGCGAGGAGGCATACGATGTGCTCACATCGAGTTCTTTAGATGTTTCAAATCATGCTTGGGTCATGGATTTAGGGGAAACGATGCCAAATAGAGAGTGTTTTCATACCTACCGCATGAAGGAGGACAAATCAGTCTTTATGTGTTACAATAAAGAGTGTAAGGCTGTTGGAGTTGGTTCGGTGAGAATAATGATGTTCGATGGTATAGTGTGCACACTCACCAATGTGTGGCATGTTCTAGAGTTGAGAAATTCGCTAGTTTCTTTGGTGGTGTTGAATTTCACGGGTTGCAAAGTAACAATAGAGAATGATGCTCTTAAGATATCAAAGGGTTCAATGGTATTAATGAATGGTAAAAAAGTCAGGGATTTATATCAACGGGAGGGGATGACTATCATTGGAGATTCCAGTGTTGGCGTTGAGAGTTCGCAGGAGACTGAGTCGACTAGGCTGTGGCATCTCAGACTTGGACATATCGCAGAGAAAAGCTTGGAGGCTTTAAGGAAGAGTGATTTGATCAAAGGAGTGAACTTCAAGGAGCTAGAGTTTTGCAATGATTGTGTCTTTAGCAAGCAGACGAAGTTTAGTTTTGATAACGGGAAGCATGAAACAAGAGGGATTCTTGAATATGTTCACATCGTTGTTTGGGGTCCTGCAACAGTTCACTCTTTAAGTGAAACTTGTTACTTCATAACGTTTATCGATGATTTCTCTAGGAAAGTATGGGTGTATGTGATAAAAAATGTCAGAGGCGCTTGAGAAGTTTAAGGCCTAAAAGACCCTTGTGGAGAGTCAAACAAGGAAGAAGCCGAAAGTGCTAAGATTCGACAATAGTGGCGAGTTTACTTTTGCTAAGTTCACAGAATTCTACCAGGAGCAGGGAATAAAGAGGCACTTTACTACACCAGGAGATCCAAAGTTGAATGAAGTTGCCAAACATATGAATATGACACTTCTACAGAAGGCGAGGAGTCTCAGATTTACATTGGGTTTGTCAAGGGATTTTGGTCTTAAGTTATATCGACCGCATCATATTTGGTGAATAGAGTTCCATATTCAGATATCCGTGGGAAATTCCAGAGGAGGTTTTTACAGGAAAGCTGGTGGATTTAAATAATCTTCGAGTGTTTGGATGTCCAGACTACGTTCACGAGGAAGGTGACAAGTTCGGCACTAAGGGAAATAAGTGTGTCATGTTGGGATACATGGATGGTGTCGAGGATTATAAAAATTAGAGTCCAGATGCAAGGAAAATCTTGGTTGGTCGACAGTTGACATTTTATGAGTCGACAATGTTGCAAAGGAAGGCTTTAGGAAGTACCGAAATAGGTGGATGCAAGGAGGTGCCAAACGAGGTGGAGGTACTTATTCCAAATCACAGAATCGGCATAGATGTTGGTAAAGGAGTGGCAGTTGATTAAGAGAGTCCACATGAGGATACTAGTACATGCAGCGATGGTAGTGGAAGTTCTAGTCAAGGTGGAGATCCTAGAGCTACCGTGGATGACTCGATTGTTAGCAGAGTGGGGCGACGCACCACGAAGACCTTAGCTCACTTTGATGACTACGTGAATTTGGTTTATGCATTATACGTGCATAGAGATTTTACAGCAAATGGGTTTGCGATGGACGCATTGAGTTTGGATCCAAACTCAGTGTGGCACGCATCCCAAAGAAATTCACAAGAAGGAGAATCCGGCAGTGGACATGTCGATGACGAAGTTTGAGCAGCGCTCAAACTTATTTTCTTAAAGAGGCTCTATGGTGTCATGAGGTGGCACAGAGAGATCACTATGAGTTTTTGCTTCAGGTATGGATTAAGGAGATATAGTGATTTAGGAGATTCATCTTCAGAAAGGGGCTCATTGGACACTCGATTAGTTGGTGATGCTTAGTCCGAAGCTCACTAGCAAAGTGCATGGCCTCATGACGAGGTGGTTTAATTTTGAAGGTGAAAGATATGTAGTTTCGGCTTGATTTGTATTTTTGGGGTGTTATATCAAGATGGAGTGTTGAAAAAAGTGATACAAAACAACACAAATATCTCGGGATGAATCTCGAATTTTATCAAAATTTTTGGAGATTTTTTAGAGTCCTAAACATGGATTAAACAAGCCAAGCCCAACATCCGAAACATGTATTAAATAAGCCCAGCCCAACATTTTTTTCTCGAAAGTAATTCCTCAATATTGAATCCCATGAAGCACGACCCAGATGAATAGCAGAGGGCTGGTGGCCCACGGTCGCTGAAGCTAGGTGGCCCAGGAGGGTCACGTGCCATGCACGTGATCGGGGGTGCGCCAAACGAACGCGAGCCAGTGTTGTGTTGGCAGACACATGGCAACAATCTAGGGAGCGACGACATCATCCAATGGTAGGCGAAGGCGGGTGAGTTGTGCGATGTACAGCTGGACGCATGGCGGCTTCAGGTTGAATCCTGCCTTAATTCGACGGCTAAGAAGAAATTCGGGTTGCGGGTGGCACTATAGTTCAATTCGGAATCGGATTTGGATCCGATTTGGACCTGTTTACAAGGTAGACTCGCAAGGCTATATATACGTATTTTCGACTAGGTTTTTGATTGAATTCTCGAGTGACTTTTGACTGGTTTTCTTTGTAAAGTTTGTGGCTACCTGTAAAATATATAGATGGCAAACTGAGGGCTTTTAGGGGTTTGGTTGAGATGTTTTCTCCCTAGTTTCTTCTCTGATTCCTTAGCTGGTTTTGTTATTTCCCTTCAACCAAACGTTGTACCGTGTAATCAAAAGATATTGAAGCATTAGTGATCTCTCCAACTGAACGTATACCAAGAATTGTGTAGAACCTGTGTAAATATTTTGTGTCAGGTGCATGATTTCTTTTTTGTGTCACTTTCATATTATTATGTGTGTTGCATGTTTGGTAGCGAATCGTCGTTTGCTTTGTTCGTTTTCACAACGATCCTGAAATTTCCACAGGGTTATCGATTGAGGGGATCGTCATCTCTCATCTCCTTAACAATAAATACTAATAGTATGGTAGATACTAAGGGCGTCCCTTGACGTAAGATTCCCCTTTAAGGATCACAGATTAAGATAGATTCATCAATTCAGCTTTGGTACTAATTTTTTTACATCAAACGGAAAATCCAAATAAGAAAAACGAAACACAACATTTGTAAGATAAATCTTCTTTAATTTTTTTTAAATCACCCATTGAACCAAAATGCACAAATCTTACAAAAACTTTTGAAACCCAACATAAACACTTACAAGCTCTCACAAAAGCCCACTAACTTAATTGGATCCAAGACCCATTATATCTATATTAATCAAGGACTAGTAAACCCAAATCGAACCACTACTCATTATTATATTTCAAATAAAACAATTAAATAATATGAATTTTAAAAAATAATATAAAAAATGAAACCCAACTCATTTAGAATTCAAATTAGATTTTGGGTGAATTAATCATAAAACCACATCATCTATTTAATAAAAAGAGTTATCTAATATGTAAGGATTTTGTCATTTGTGACTTAATTAATATTATTTGGACCTTATTAATAAATTAAAAAAGTGTCAGATGATACAAATAGTATCTGAAATTCAGTACGAGGAGATTAATCAATCAAGCATAATGATTAAACACAAAGCCAAGCAACGACACGCAAAACTTGGTTACGCAGTTCGGTGTGCACACCTACATCTGCGGGGCCACGCCCAGAAAAATCAGATTACTCCACTAGAAATATCAATGAATACAATCACTACTACCGGGTTTCTATTAGGAGGAACAATCTCCCCCTCTGGATGGTCTCTGTTAGGTCATACGTATATGAATGTTGTCATTAGTGGCACCTTGGTATTTTCATGTCTAGTTGTAACTTCTTGAAAGTGAATGTTTCATCTATTGGCCATGTTGGATGATATGATGAACATTATGTTGCAATATTATGTTCAACATGCTGTGTATAGAAGATGGAAATGGATGACGATCTTCAACGATTTTTGTAGATGGATTTCCTCTGATCTTAGTGCAGTATTTTCAGTGTATTCTGGTTTATGTTGTTGAAGAACCATCGAAGGTATATGTGGAAACTGCTATCTCTCGAATTGATTTGGTGATCCTTTGGAGAGATTTTCGCCCGCAAGATTTTAGCTGTCAGATCCTTGAAGATTGTGCGGAACCACCTGCCCAAAATGGTTCCGAAACTTGCGGGCTGCCAATCTGCACGGATATGATCAAACGTACTTCCTTAACTACTCCGGGATTGAGGGGGAGCGGGGTATGTAAGGCGTGTGCAAGATTGCGGCTAGGGTAAGACTTTTGCGAAAGTTTTGAAGAACTCCGGGAGGGAGGCTGATGGCTACGCAGGTAGGGGATCAAGGGAGTTGATTCTGTCTGTTTGCAAGGGGATCTTGCATGCAAGGGTGCTTACTTAGATTACTCCACGCGGTTGGTAGAGACCACCAATCACGGTTTGTATTGAGGGAGAGGTTGTTCCTCCTAATAGAAACGTGGTATTAATGATTGTATTCATTGATATTTTTAGTGGAGTTATCTGTTTTTCTGGGCGAGGCCCCGTAGATGTTGGTGTGCGCACTGAACTGCGTTACCAAGTCTTGAGTGTCATGCTTGGTTCTGTGTTTACTCATTGTGTTTATTTGTTTATCTCTATGTATTATAATTGGTATCAAAGCAGGTCATCTGTACTGCTTTGTTGTCAAAGTGGGTGTGATCTTGGTTGTTTAGTACATAAATCATGAATACAAAAGAAGGCGCTTCTGTTACTCGTCCTCCGTAACGCACTGGTACCAACTATATATATTGGAAGTCTCGAATGAGTGCCTTCATCAAGTCTCTTGATGAGAAGGCATGTGTTGCCACTATTGAAGGATAGACTCCTCTGGTTGACATCGACAAAGAAGGCAAAGAATGCCTCAAACCCGCAAGAGACTGGAGCCAAGAAGAAGATCGAGCGGCTCTAGGGAACTCAAAGGCCGTGAATGCCATTTTTACCGTTGTTGACGAAGAACAGTTCAAGCTGATCTCCACATGTGAGTATGCCAAAGAAGCGTGGGATATTCTTCAGAATGTTCATGAAGGCACCAGTATAGTAAAAGATTCTAAACTCCAAATGCTTGCGTCTCAGTTTGAAAATCTAAGGATGAATGATGATGAGACCGTGGCTGAATTTAATGACAGGCTGAGAGGCATAACTAATCATGCTTTCCAGCTAGGGGAAAAAATACTCACAAAAGAAGCTGGTTGATAAAACGTTGAGATCCCTTCCTGACAAGTTCTCTGCAAAAATTACAGCCATTGAGGAAATGAGATACATGGCCACTATGAGACTGGATGAACTCATGAGTTCTCTTCATACATATGAAATGAATCTGAAGCAGAATAAAAGGGACAAAGGGGTGGCACTAAAGGTAGAAGTTTGTGAAGAACCAAAATATTATAATGAGTCCGAGCTAGATGATGACATTGCTTTACTGACCAAGAACTTCAGCAGAATGATGAGAAAGATCAGCAACAAGGGTCAAAACCTCAGACCTGTCAATAAGGTGCCACGATTGAATCCTCTCACTGCAAGAAAGATTACCAGTCGACCTACTCAGAAGTATGATCCGAAAAACAAAGACAAAGGAATACAATGTAATGCCCTACCAGCTACTGCACAAGTACTAGAGGGGGGGTGAATAGTACTTTAAAATAATAAGGAGTATAATTCCAAATTAAATTGCAAACAACTACCAAATCAATTTGTGGAAGCTTAAATTGAATGACAACAACAAAATTAACAATGCAAACAAATGATGTTAATGGGTTCGGATCCACCCAAGTCTCCCCGACTTGTTCCCGGTGATCCTACGTCCCAACCACCCGGATCCCCTCCGGATACTTGAGTTAGAAACCCTAACTCAAGATTTCCACTATGAATATCTTGTGAAAAACCTTCACAAGATCAAATCATACATGCAATAGCAAACGTGAATCCCACAACCCGGGATCACAACCTTCTCTCACAACCGAGAGAATCACAAAGCAATATTAAAGAGTTTAATATGAAATAAACAATCTTACCACAAAATCCTATACCTTGAGTTTTTCTTACCCAATAGGTGAAATGGAGGATTTGAGGAAGATGAAGTCACCAAGACCTAGCACCAAGGAAATGACCAGCAATCGGTGCCTAGGGATGATTTGGAGACTTGGATCAAGCAATAGCTTGAAGAGCTCACCAAGAACAAGCTTCTCTCTAGATGGATTCTAGATCTAGAAATGAGAGAGAATGAGTTTCTTATGAGGAAGAGAGCTTTAGATTTGAGTGAGAATAGCTATCTCTTTTGATCTCAATGAATCTCTGAATGGAAGCTCTAACCTAGATAGAAATGACCTAGGTTCGTATTTATAGGGTCCCATAAAAACAACTTAGGTCATTCTCCAACGGATAGAAATCTGTGAGAATTAGTCGGTCAAAGAACAATCACTGACCGACTAGTTCATCAACTAGTCGGTCAGTCAAACAGCATGGACCGACTAAGAGAGGAACTGAGAAGAAAGAGAATTTCAGACCTAGAAATCTAGTCGGTCCAAGAAGACTTTCTGACCGACTAGTTTCACAACTAGTCGGTCAGTCAGTGAACGTAGACCGACTAAGAGGCAAAATGAAATAGTCTGAACACAAGTTGACTTAGTCGGTCCATGAACAAAAGTTGACCGACTAGATTGTCAACTAGTTGGTCACCAAACGTTCTTAGACCGACTAACGATAAACAGTAGCTAAGGAGAAATTTAGCATGAACAGTAAGTCACAACTAGTCGGTCAAAGAAGCATCACTGACCGACTAGTTCACAAACTAGTCGGTCGGTGAGTCAACGTAGACCGACTAACTGTAAACAGTAAAGTCCAAGAAATTAAGGAATCAAACTAGTCGGTCCAAGAAGAGTTGCTGACCGACTAGATCACCATCTAGTCGGTCAGTACTTGTTCTTGTACCAACTAACATGCACATACAAGTCCGAATCGAAGCGCGACGCTTTGAGGGAGTTAGGATGAACTTGTACTAAGATCCTAGAGCTACGATATGAGCGTTATGAAGTTAGAATGGTAAGATATACTCAAGGCTTAACATTCTATATATCGAAGCTAAAAAGACTATAAATAAAACCTTAATAAACGGTCTTCGAGAGCTTCGATTGAATCTTCATAACTTCCAAAACGGCGCATGAGCTTCAACGAAGCTTTAGGCATGAATACGAGCTTTGGGAAGTGTTGAGATGTCGCTTTGAATGTTCTCGTGAATTTGGCGACGATCTCCAATACTGTGCTCACAAATTGTTAGTTCATGGATTATTTATGTTTGCTCATCATCAAAACCAAATCCGGGGAGTCCAATATTCAACATACAATACAGAGAATGTTATGGTTTTGGTCACACACAAGTCGAATGTGCCAACACTCTCAAGAAGCAGAAAGGGAAATCTTTAGCTAGCACCTGGAGTGATGATGAATCAGAAAGAAGTGCAGGAGATGAGGACATCACCAGTAACTATGTCGCCTTTGCAGCTATCCTAAAAGGACAGTCTGATTGTGACACTCACAGTCATGTTGGGTTGGATGTTACAACATCGGGTACAATATCTGACAACAAACTGGACAATGGCAGACAGAATGTTGCAACATCAAGTACAACATCTAGTCTTGAATCTGACTCGGAAGTTGAGAGTGATGAGGAAGTGAGTGAAGATGACATTTGAACAGCCTACCAGCCTATGTTTGACGAGTGGATAAAGATTTGTGAAACAAACAAAGCATTGAAGGATGAAAATGTCAGATTGAAGGGTGAAAAGGAAAATGCTAGAGCTAGAATTTTGAAGGCCGAGATTAGTCTCAGGAATCTTGAGAGCAGTCTTAGTAAAACTCTCTTCAGAGTTGAGAAGGCTGGAAGTACTCTCAACAAGTGAAACTCTGGAAAGTCGAAACTTGATGACATACTAACTATGGGGAAAATCTCAGGAGATCGCACTGGTGTGGGGTACAACAGAGGAGGCTATTATCATGTCCCTAAGGAAAGACAAATTCTCGTGACCAAGGAGCTGGAAAGGATGGGTCAGCTCATGATGCATGAACAGAAGAAGAAGCGGAGTAAAGGTACAACATCTGGTCGTCCTGTGTGCAGCTACTGCAGGCTCATAGGACATACCGAAAGAAACTGTTTCAGTTGGATGCGACATTGGCGTGAAGGAAGAAATGTCAGATACTCTAACATAAAGAAGACAAAGAGATGGGCAAGGAAGTTTGAACTGTATAGCATGGTGGCTCACACTTCATTAATTTCCTTTTCCGAGAACATGTGGTACTTTGACAGTGGGTGCTCTAGGCATATGACTGGTAACCGGAATCTTCTTACGGAGTATGCCGCATGCAACAAGGGTCACGTAACCTTTGGTGATGGTCAAAGAAGTAAGGTTGTTGGTAAGGAAAGTCTGAATGTGGCAGGATCTGTCAATCTGAAGGATGTTATGCATGACAAAGATTTGAAGGCTAATCTTATTAGCATAAATCAATTATGTGATCAAGGTCTTCTGGTTCGGTTCACTAAAGAGAAGTGCTTAGTCTACAATGCAGATGATGAGTGTATTCTTACTGGGACAAGGTCTACTGATAATTGCTACCTTCTCCAAGAAGCTAACACCTACCTCAGTGTCACTGTAGATGTCTCTGAACAGTGGCATCAAAAGTTAGGGCATCTCAACTTCAAGACTCTGATGAAGATATCGAAAGTGGGAGCTGTCCAAGGAATACCGGTTCTAAACAAAAAGAAAGAGGGAGTGTGTGGACCTTGTCAACTGGGAAAGCAACATAAGACCAGCCACAAGCAACTTCAGATGATTACTACATCCAAGATCCTTGAACTGCTGCATATAGATCTGATCGGGCCAACTTCAGAAACAAGTGTGGGAGGTAAGAAGTATATCTATGTCTGTGTGGATGATTTTTCCAGGTTCACTTGGATAGACTTCCTTAAAGAAAAGTCAGACACTTTTGAAGCCTTTAAGATAGTCGTTTACAAATTGAGAAGGGAAGTAGTATCTGCAAAATCGTCAGAATCCAAAGTGACCATGGCAAGGAGTTCGAGAACCACTCAATTGCTAATTTCTGTGAGACCCGAGGAATTGCTCATGAATTCTCAGCTCCTAAGACTCCTTAACAAAATGGAGTTGTTGAAAGAAAGAATCGCACCCTGCAAGAGATGGCTCGTGTGATGCTGAATGCCAGGGAGATCAGTACAAAGTGGTGGGCTGAAGCTATCAACACTGCATGCTACACTATAAACAGAGTTTATCTCCGACCAAGAACTGAGAAAACTCCTTATGAAATCTGGAAAGATAGAAAACCTGATGTATCATACTTTTATATCTTCGGAAGCAAATGTTATATTCTGCAGGATCGTACTCCTAGAGGGAAGTTTGATGCAAACAGTGATGAAGGGACATTTCTTGGGTATTCTACAACAAGCCGTGCCTTCAGGGTATTTAACAAGCGTACCAACGTCATGATGGAGTCTATTAATATGGTCATAGATGATTGTGATCAAAAGGAGGCAGCTGTTGTTGAAGGTAGGGCTTCACGAAAAGACTGGTCTGACGAAGAAGATCATGTTGAAGATAATTTTGCAACATCCGAGACAACACATGTTCATGTTGGACCCAATGTCGCAACACAGGATATAACATCAGTTGAGAAACCGCAGAGTGGGTCAAGTGATGCTCAAGCTCCTCAAGGTATCACCAGAGTCATATGGAATCATCCTCCAGAACTGGTTATAGGTGATGTTCTTGACGGTTGTCAAACGAGGGGCACAAGCCGTGTCAACTACCGTGATCTTGTCGGGAATGTCTGTTTTCTCTCCTTAGTCGAACCTAAGAATGTGAAGGGTTATGAACAAGGGGGAGCAAACAAGACGATGTTTGTTGGTGATTGTTACTCAGATCTATGTAGATGACATAGTGTTCGGTTCTACCTCGCCACAGCTAGTCCATGAATTCATAGCTCTCATGCATAAGGAGTTTGAGATGAACATGGTCGGAGAACTGGATATGTTTCTTGGGCTTCAGGTTGAGCAATCCAATGATGGTCTATTCATTTCACAGAGCAAGTATGCAAAAAATTTGGTGAAGAGATTCGGACGGGAGAAGGCCACACAAGTCAGCACTCCTATGTCTACAAGTGACAAACTCTCTAAAGATGATGGAGGAAAATCAATAGAAGTCACTTTGTACAAGAGTATGATATGGAGTCTACTGTATCTGACTGACAGCAGGCCGGACATCAGTTTCATTGTAGGGTATGTGCTCGCTATCAAGCTAGTCCTAAAGAGTCTCATATCACGACGGTCAAGAGAATAATCAGATATGTTAGTGGGACAGCCGAATATGGTATATGGTATACTAAAGACACAAATACCTTACTGTCTGGTTACAACAATGCTGATTAGGCAGGAAATGCTGATGATAGGAAGAGTACGACTGGCGGCTGTTTCTATGTATGAAACAATCTTGTCTCTTGGTACAGTAAGAAGCAGAACTCTATTTCTTTATCCACGGCAGAGGCTGAATACATTGCTGCAGGGAGTTATTGTACTCAACTCCTATGGATGAAGCAGATGTTAACTGACTACGGGTGGAGCAGGCTGTATTGACTATCTTATGTGACAACCAGAGTGCTATCAACATCTCCAAGAATCCGGTTCAACATTCAAGAACGAAACATATAGACATCCGACACCATTTCATCAGAGAATTGGTAGAGAAGAAAGTACTAGTCATGGAATATGTTGCAACATCCAGCCAATTGGCTGACATTTTCACGAAACCCCTCGACTCAGGCAGATTTGAAGAATTGCGACAGTCTCTAGGGTTATATTGTATATAATGTTGCACCTCGTGTTGCAACATAAGGGGGTGCTGGGCTATAGTTAGTTGGTTGGGCCGATTTAAAGTTTATGCTAGTATATTTGATTCTCCCACATCTTCTCCCTCCTACGCTCATTCCTCTCCAAAATACTTTCAAAAGAATAGAAGTGTGTTTTTCTTTTCTAGGGTTTTCTTGCACCCTTCTTATGAAATTCTCTCCCTCATCTATTGCAATGACTCGCAATCAAAGCCAAAAATCCTCTCAGACCCCTCGCCGTTCTTCTCGTCGACCTTCCTCATCAAAAAGGGATGCATCTTCATCCTCTCCTCCGTAGGTCAAACGAAAAGGGGAGGTTCCTCGATCGACTCGTGTCTCTTCGCCCGGTAATTGTCCTCCCACTCCCTCTCAGATGTCTTCTTAGGACATGCATTGCCCCGTAGCGTCTAATTAGGACTTGATCCCATTTTTCCCAATTCTGGAAATTCCTCTCCTTGTCAAACTCTTGTCTTTCGATTCTGATAAGGATGAAGATTTTCCTGTACTAGTCACTACTCAGGACTGGTTCTGGTATCTTCGAAGGACTGGCCGTAAATTGGACCTATCGTGGTTGGATTTCACAGGTGTTAGACTTGGTCCTTACAAATTGGACAAGTTAAGAGGAAAACTGATGAGCGTGGAGGTTCCTGATGATGATGAGATCATCCTTACCATCTGTTGGAGAAGGAAGTCATCTGTAAAAATTACTGAAATTGAGATTCTGGAGATTTCTGATTCAGAGACTCCCATCCCTGCTGAAGATGTTGGAGCCAATGTTGAGGCTGAAGTGAATTCAGGCCCTCTGAATGTTGATGCTGAGAATGCTGATGCCTAGGTTGCTCATGATGATACTGGTGCAAATGAAGATACTATAGTGAATGAAGAAGATCCTCATGTGGATGACCCCCCAGTGATGGAAGAGTCTGGACCCCCATCTGATATCCCTATGCCACAGATTTCTGAGGAAGGTCTGTCCCAGGAGACAGAAACTATTTCACCTATTGCAGATATGCCAGAGGTGACTCCTGCTGTTGATACTGCCCTAGGGGAGGCTCCTGCAGCTGCTGTCTCTATTGATGTTCCTAGTGCAACGCAAGAAGCTGATATTCCTTGTGATGTTGCACAAAATGTTGCAACATCTGATGCAACATGCAGGCTAGATGTGCAAGGAGAAACTGGTTCTGTATTCCAGCCTGGTCTACCTGAAGATGACTTGGTTCCCCCACATGCTCGTAAGCCCAGGTCTGCATCCAGAAAATGTGCTGCTACTCCCTGCCATGGCTCTCCATCTCCTTCAAAGAGAGCAAAAATTTCTACTGCTTCAGGTTCTGCATCTTCTCCCTCTTTTACTGCCTCTGATGCTATGAGCAAGATTTTCTTTGATAAAAAGTGCAAAAGGAGATGGTCTCTTTATTCTGAGAGAGCCATTCTGGCTGAGAAATCCTTGTCAGTTTCCACCTTTGCCAAAACTAAGTTTGTCTCCATTCTGAAAGACCTCAACCTGTTTCATGCTGCTACATGCTTCAAATCCTATAATCCTGTTTTGGTCAGAGAATTCTATTGCAATTTATTCAAGTCTGCAGGTGATGCTTCATCTAGATGGGCCTTTCGTGCCTACGTTAGAGGGACGATTATTTCCTTTTCTCCCTCTAGTCTGAACAAGTTACTGCAGTGGTCCTGCCCTCCCTCTCTGCCTGCCTTTGGTGAGTTAGTAGGAGACAATTATGACACATTTAGTAAGGTGGTCACAGCTGGGAAGATGATCTGTTGGCCCAAGTCCTCATCATTCCCCTCCTCTGCACTGTCTGCCAAGTTCTTCTTGTTGTACAGAATTGCCATAGAAACTGGCTCCCCACCTCTAATGTCTCAGTTGCCATTAAAGAAATAAGCAAATTGCTATATTCAGCTGGTACTAAGCAGCCATTCAACCTTGGGAGGATTATATTTGATTCTATTATTCACCCTCTACCTCTGAATTATCTGTCTCCTATGAGGGTATCAGCTACACAGTTAAATTTGTGGTAGGGAAGACTGATGACATCTCAGGTTGTCCTTCTGCTGGAGCTGGGTCTGCACCTTCATCTCCATCTTCTCCTATTTGTGGACCAGCCACTGATGATAGGCAGCCTTTCTCTGCTCCTTCTATTCCTGAACCTCTGTGCCCTGAGGCCTCTCAGTCTATTATAATGGAAGACATCCAAGTATTTGAGAGATATCTACAGTATGTAGAGAATCAGCTGATTATCCTTCAAGGACAGAAGGTAGTTTTTGAGGCTCAAAGAGCAATGTTGGAGGACAGGATCTCTCTGTTGAAGTCCAAACTTCCCCCCCTCTTCAAGGTCTGTGGATGGTGTTTCTGGAAGTGGTTCCAAGTGAGGTATATTCTGTGCATTTTGTGGCCCAAAAGGGGGAGAAAATGTATGTCTTGGGGTTCTGGGGGTGTTTTGTTTGTTTTGTCGGTTTGTTGGTTGGCTATTGGTGATGATGCTGGTGATGCAATGTTGTGATATGTTGGACTATATGTTGGATGAATGACATGTTGGGGAGGTTTGTACGGGTTTCAGAAGTGGTTGTTTCAGGACTGTATGGAGCACTATCATGTTTGAAAATGCTTCTTCTGTATTTGTCATTCTTACTGTTTTTTCCAGCATGGTGTGACCTTTTATGTTTGTGCCACTAAATGCCAAAGGGGGAGTTTGTTAGGTCATACGTATATGAATGTTGTCATTAGTGGCACCTTGGTATTTTCATGTCTAGTCGTAACTTCTTGAAAGTGAAGGTTTCATCTATTGGCCATGTTGGATGATATGATGAACATTATGTTGCAACATGATGTTCAACATGCTGTGTATGGAAGCTGGAAATGAATGACGATCTTCAACGAATTTTGTAGATGGATTTCCTCTGATCTTAGTGCAGTATTTTCAGTGTATTCTGGTTTATGTTGTTGTTGAAGAACCGTTGAAGGTATATGTGGAAACTGCTATCTCTCGAATTGATTTGGGGATCCTTTGGAGAGATTTTCGCCCGCAAGATTTTAGCTGTCAGATCCTTGAAGATTGTGTGGAACCACCTGCCCAAAATGGTTCCGAAACTTGTGGGCTGCCGATCTGCACGGATATGATCAAACGTACTTCTTTAACTACTCCGGGATTAAGGGGGAGCGGGGTATGTAAGGCGTGTGCAGGATTACGGCTAGGGTAAGACTTTTACGAAAGTTTTGAAGAACTCCAGGAGGAAGGCTGACGGCTACAAAGGTAGGGGATCAAGGGAGTTGATTCTAGTCAGTTCGCAAGGGGATCTTGCATGCAAGGGGAGCTTGCTTAGATTACTCCATGGGTTGGTAGAGACCACCCATCACGGTTTGTATTGAGGGGGAGGTTGTTCCTCCTAATAGAAACGTGGTATTAGTGATTGTATTCATTGATATTTTTAGTGGAGTTATCTGTTTTTCTGGGCGAGGCCCCACAGATGTAGGTGTGGGCACCGAACTGTGTTACCAAGTCTTGAGTGTCATGCTTGGTTCTGTGTTTACTCATTGTGTTTATTTGTTTATCTCTACGTACTGAATTACAGTCTCTACCAAACCCATGGAGTAATCTATGCAAGCTCCCATTGCATGCAAGATCCCCTTGCTCAACTGACTAGAATCAACTCACATGATTCCTACCTCGGTAGCCGTCAACCTCCCTCCCGGACTTCGATCAACTTTCGCAAAAGCCGTGAAAAACCTAGCCGCAAAACTGCACGCACTTAGATACTCCGCTCCCCCTCATTCACGGAGTAGATATGGTAGGTCTCTCAATAGGATCTGGGCAGATCTGTAGCCCGCAAGTATAGGAACCACTTCAGGCAGGTGGTTCCGCAATAACTTTTGAGATCTTACAACCACTTTATGCAGGCTAATTTCTCTCGAACAGAATCTTCAATAAAATTTAGGAAATAACACCTTCCAAATGAATCTTCAACGAATCTTCAACATAACAGTATGTACCAGAATACCTTTAAGAGATTTCGAAAAGATCTGGAGTAATCTCTTATAATAATTGCTGAAGACCATTATTCTTTTCCAGCCTTCTGATACAACATGTTGGACTTCATGATGCAACATAATGTTCAACATATCATGCAACATGGCCAATAGACGAGATCTCTCCTTTATGATAATTAAGAACAAACAGAAGAATACCAATGTGCCACTAATAACAATATAGTCACACAACGTATGACCTAACAGTATCAAATGGTAATCCAAATAGTTTCAAATAGTAATAAATTAATAATGATCATGTAAACATCTGCAAAAAAAATTAAAGGAGAAAAACGCATATAATGTCGTGGACAAATCAACATGCTCTCTATCTTCCTTCTGATATAGTGTATAGCAACCTTCTATTGTTTGATAGAGTTGCCTTGGAGCACTCGTGGAGGTCTGAACGAGGGCTGAACGGTGGGTTTAATCCGACATGGAGAGGATTTTCGCAAAAAAGGGGGGGGGGGGGGGGGGGGGGGGGGGGGGGGGGGGGGGAGGGGGGGCGCAGAATATTAAGGCCAGCGTTCAGTCGTTACTCTGGCTGATTATTTTTTTCCAAATTTTCTAGGATCAGAAGTCTGATTCACAAGATTATTCAACCCCTAATTCAGCCCTCCTTCGAGAGGACACAGTGACTGAATCTGACGTGGCACAAATTCAGCTCTGGTTGGGGCTGAATGGTTCAACCCAAGTATTGATAAATAAATTGCAAGGACCATACGATCCAATTCAACTAGTGTCAAATAGCAATCTAAATAGTATCAAACAGTAGGCAAACAATGATAAATGGTGACCCATGAACAGTGATGCATTGATGCTAACATATGCCTAAAAATTTGGAGAGCGCAACGCATTCCTCAAACAATAAGTTTGCTAAGAGCTAGCTTAAAATTTCTCTTCTTCTAACAACGACATGTGCAAGCAAATCGGCTGCTAAGGAAAGATGATTTTGCTCTCTCTTTCCGTGCAGATGGAAGAAGAGAGAGCGCGCGTGCGTGAGTTGTCTCATATGTGTTGTGTAAGTAATATTTGGTGTTTCTCATGAGGATTCCTAGTTATGCAAATAGCCTTCATATGTATAATTCTCCACTTATGATACAATGAAATATCTCCCGATGTCTCCGGGAGTAGGCCATAGAACCAACCCACGAATATATTTATGTGTCTTCTATGATTCAATTCATGGCCTTTGATCCTGATAAGCCCACATCTGAGACACAACACAAACCCAGAACTCAACTACCTAACATATATATTTACAGTAGGAAACCAAGCGGGAGGCAAAGCAAAAACATATCCTGCAAGTCATGCTACTCCTCTTCTCAGTTCCCTACACCGAGATCGGTTGGCTGGCCGTTCTCCCCAGCGGCGACCGCGACTGCTGCCTCCTCAGCTCCCCGTATGCTGCCGCCCTCCTCGACTCCCCCATGCGGCGATACGTCTGCTCCAAGCTGATCTCCTCGTCCTCTTGCTTGATCCTCTTCACTTGGTGGTGGATCGGGGCGTCGTCGGCTCCAATATTCTTTACGCGACCCATTGAGCTCTCCATCTCGCTCGGACTTGAGGATTAGCTAGCTAGCTCCCAAATTTATAGCCCTGTCAGGGGAACAAAAAAATCTATAGACTGCACAAAAGCTTGGAGAGTTGGACCCGTCTTTCTCTGGTCTGGATCGATATGAACGCAAACCGCCGTCTAATAATTGTGGATCTCTATCCACAAATAAGCATCAATCGCCCCTTCGCTGACACCTGTATGTGCAAATATCTCCATCGATTTGAACACGTAGCTCCGTTTGAGAACCGTTCTTAGCTTAAAATAGCGATGCTAGAAATTAGATAACCGCGTGTAAGTCCACGAGAAAGGACAGGGAAGATGGAGATAGAGCCTTGATTTGGTTAATTATCACGTTACAGCCGTGCCTTTCTCAGTTGAGATTCTGATTTTAATTAATACAACAAGGCTGTCTTCAAGCGAAAAATTCATTCGTCCACGCATCTTGACCGCCTCTGGATCCAAATCGACCCAAATTAACAAGTCTCCGTCTGGATGTGAACAGATCAAACATTATTATTGGCCCACGTCGTGTATGGCATTTCTTAGAATACCGAGCCTTGATATATATCGGCTGAGGATTAATACCCGCATGAGGAGGGTCCGAGCTGTGATCTCCGGACCGCCTGCTACACAGGAAGCTCGTCAAGGGTATCGGATCGGGGGTCCGATATAATCCCCTCCGATACTTAAGTCAGTAGATGACTCAAGGAGTCGGGATAACTATGTCTGACCTGTTGGGAGGTCATCTGCTAGCTCTCAAGCCGATCTATGAAAGAAATTTATAAGGTGGAGCAGATACTTTGTGTAAGTAGAGAATCGTCCCGTCTCTAGTTGTTCGAGAGACTATTTATAGGCAATGGTCTCTTGGATGTCGTCTGAAGGTAATGCCCAAGCATTTAATACACTTTATTGCGTTTGGCCTGAGTTTCAAGAACTCAAAGTATCAAGTTTATATCAAGGGCTTCATTGTGAAGTTTATTTTTGATGTAATTTTTATTTTCATTGTCTTAGCATATTAAAGCCTTGGTTGAAGCTCATACACACCTAGCTAGGAACACACTAAAAATATTTTTAAATGATTTTAATAGAAAATCAATGAGTTTTGTACGCCGTATCTGTGTATCAAAAAACTAGTCGACCAGTTAATGAGCTTTGGTCGACCAATGCACTCGGGAGTAGTGGATCCTTGTAGGAAGTCGTCTAGTGTTGTTCCACTAGGCGACCAGTGACCTATTAGTCGACCAGTGGAATGATAGTGGTCGACCAGTACCTTGCTCGCAACATATAATGGCCTTATTTCTAGCTATTTTTCTACCCGTTGGAGAAGTGTTTTGGTCGATCTGTTGGGATTGATTTAAAGGGTTATATATATAAGGTTGTTCATGGACACCATTGTAAGACATGCATAATAACAACATTGTTATATATTGCCAACATATTGTGTTGCAAGAAGTGTAAGTAATTATTCATATTATTTTGCATTTGGTTGTCATCATCAAAAAGGATGAGAATGTTAGGATATTGAGTCACTCCATATTGTTTTGATGATGAGTAAACATGTCATCTATCCATGAGTGCATCTATATGAATCTAATCAAGAAAACACTCAAAACTATAATGAGTTCCACAAGACCATGAATCTAAGAAAACAAGAAATGAAACTCAAAGTATCAAGTTTACATCAATGGACTTTATTGTGAAGTTTATTTTTGAAGTAATTTTTTTCTTGTCTTAGCCTGTTAAAGTCTTGGTTGAAGCTCACACACACTTAACTAGTAACATGGTAAATCATTTTTAAAATGTTTTAAAATGATTTAATTGAAAATCCACGAGTTTTGCGTCATATCTATGTATCAGAAAACTGATCGACCAATCAATTAAATGTGGTCGATAAGTGCACTCGGGAGTAGTGGCTCCTTGTAGGGAGTTGACCAGTACTGTTGTCTCACTGGTCGACCAGTGAGCCATTAGTTGACCAATAGAACAACAGTTGTTGATCAGTGCCTTGCTGGTAGCCTATAACGGTTTTATTTCTAGTCATTTTTCTGTCCGTTGGCGGAGTATTTTGGTCAATCTGTTTGGGGCATATATGAGGGTCGTATATAGGGGGTTGTTCATGGATCTATTACGTGCATGAATAATCAATTTTCTTGAGCAAAAATGAGTTTTTAAGTTAAAAAGATTTTAAGCAAACCCTCTCTTTTGACCTATGTTTTAAAGTTCTTCAATTCTTTCTTGGTCGACAAGTTTTCTTGATTTCAAAGTTATTATTTTCAACATTATTTAGAGATCAACCACTATAGCCACTACACGTCCACAAGAGATTCAAGCAAAGCAAGGATATATGTAATTGTATGAACTTTGTTGTAAGTGGAAAATCCTTAAGTGTAAGGTGGTGAGTTGTAAATTTTCTTGGGAAGATGTGTTGTGCAATTTGTTGAAATAGTGAAACTAGCCTAGTGTGACTTGGGTGCTGGATTAGAATATGTATCTAAACCGGTGTATATCTTTGTGTTTGTGGTTGTTCTACTTTTCTGTGTTGAGATTTTTATCTTGCAAGTTCTATTTTCGCTGCATTCTCTTTAGCAAGATTTAAGTATTGTTGAGTAAGTTTAATTGCGTAACACTAATTGTAAACTTATGTAGAATTTTCTAGAGTGCTTTGAATATTTGATATACACCATTCACGCACACCATCTAGTGTTTACTTAACATTCACAGTGGGTTTCTGTTGACGGGTGGCTTCCGACAACCAGTAGGGTGGAGCTGACGTGACCGCCTCTGGTGACGTGGTGCTCCATCAGCTTATAGAGGAGACCTGCGGTGGCTAGAACCCGGGTTAGGGAGAGCCAAATTCGAGCTACAGGGTGAAGCTTGACCTAACTCTGGGTCGTTCTGAACAATCCTCTGAGCTACTTGTTGAGTCGACCGTCGAGCTATCTACAATGCAGACAATCGTCACGGGGTTGCATCTGGGTTCCGACTCGAATCTCCTCTGATGCTTAAGTCGGTATGGGACTTAAGATGGCTCGAGGCAGTCAAGATCGACCTAAAGGGAGATTGACTTGATGTTGTCTTGCCGAGTTTTTTAGAGAAAGAAATATGTGTGGAAAGTAAATAAAGAAGCTGTCAAAGTACCTGGTATTCAGCACCTCTGGAGTCTGTCCTCTTGTCTTGTTTATGTCTTTACTATTTATAAGTGGAGGCATCTCTGTAGTGTCGTTGACAAAAAACAGCCTTCAATTATCTCGGCATGATCGCCCCTGAAGAATAGGCGTAACCGATGTCTGATTATCCCATCATTAATGAGTCCATTATTAACCATCTCATTGAGGCTCGGAAGCTCAATAGACAAAATTTGACCTGGCTTTGACTGGGAAAGCGGTTAGCCTCCCACGTGGATTTCATGGGCTTGGTAGGGCCACAACTTCTCCTTTATGTGCTCCTTTACTCAAATGGAAATATTCATCTCCCCTTCGGGGGCCGGCCCAATGTTTGCAGTTCCAACATCTACTTGCCATCTCATGTGATGCTACACGACAGCCCGAGGGTCGACCCGATGACATGCATGTATGGTAGGGTTAGGGCTGCGATTTAAAAGGCACGAGGCCGGGCCGAGCCCGAGACCAGATTTTAAGCCCGATGTATATTGGAACCGGTGTAGGTGCCTAGCCTTGTCCAGCCCAGCCCATTTCTATCCCCACCACATAGGGCTCAAAACTAAAACATTGTTTTAAGGTGTCGTGTGGTAAGAAGGGCCCGAACAAGGAAGATGAACTTCTGGTCTGCTATAAGAAAATTGAATGCACCGTCTTAGATATTCTGTTCTTTTTTATTCATCTGCTGTAAATAATAAAAAATTTCAGTGTTTTTGTATTCGACATATGTCCCTTTTTTATGGCGCCATGCGTCCCCTTAAAGAAATGGCTGGAAGGCATTTTTTGCTCTCTTTTTTTTGACTCGGTCTAAATGCACCGTCTTCATGCACCGCAAGTCATGATTCTTTACTAAAAATAGATAAAAGTATGGGAAGAGTGACTGTGAAAAGACAAACAATTTGATATTTTCTTTGTTTTTAGAAAAAAAAATGATAACATGCACGGCATTCTTGCAGTGCACGTAGTCCAAGCCTTTTTATAAAAAAAATTTGGGCCACACAATGATGCTGTGTTCGACTGGGAAAGTAGTAGTCGCCGTCAAGACAGATGCCCCCATAAAATTTGAATCTCAACGATTATCTCCTTGAAAGGTGGGCCATATTGTATAATTTATTCAATTTATTTTTTAAAAAAAAGAACCTCATGGAGCTTTAAGATTAGGGAATTACAATTGGAATAGACCTTTTTGCTAAGTTCACACACCACTTAATTTTTTTCTACCCGTGCACAGACCTTTGCCCAGTGAATACCAACGATCGCCCTCTGTCGCCGCTCAGTGACGAAGCCCTCGACATCTACCCCTTCACCCACCCACTGGCCCCAACCTTCCCTCTTCATATCTGGTTTTTAGTGGCGTTTTAATGCAAAATTTATGATCGGCGAAGGATTAAAAGAGAGATGGCAGTTTTGTGCAAGTGTAACCGATCCAAATCCTACTCCTCCTCCTCCTCTTTTGGCTAGGATTAGAGTTTTGGACATGGAGGATTTGTCTCTCTCGGACCGGGGAAACCTACTCAATTTCGACCTCGACGACGTCGACCCGTTGATCCTTCCATGGGACAGCACCCACACAAGCAACAACCTTCGTCACCTCCTACGTCCCCCCCCCCCCCCCCCCCCCCCCCCCCCCCCCCCGCGTCGATCCGTTGATCCTTCCATGGGACAGCACCGACACAAGCAACAACCGTCGTCGCCTCCTACGTCCCCCCCCCCCCCCCCGCCGCCTCCGGAGGCGTTCACCGAGGAGAAGGGGTCTCCGGCTCGTGGGAGCTCAGGGCGGGTGAGGAAGCTTGTTATGGCAAACTTGTTAAGACGACGAAGACGACGAAGAAGAAGGCGGTCGAGATGGCGAACGACGTGGGTTTTTCGCCCAAAAAATTAATGGGTTGTTAATGGCAAACTTGTTATTTTTCGAAAAAAACTAAGAGGCTTGTGAACTCAGCAGAAAGGTATGTCCCAGTAGCAATTTCCTGAAGATTATCCATTTCCCTCCCCAATTGAGCTTCAAAAAACCAACTCACTCCTTTAAAGTTGTTTCACAAATATTAGAGGGTTATGGATATGTGTGGTCAGGACAAAAAATTGAGAATTATGGATATGTGTTGTCATGTCAGCATAATAAATTGAGCAAATGAAATTTCGTGTGTTGACAGCTCACCGCTTCTCCTCCTTTTTTAGAAATTTTTTTAAATAGTTGATTTACATATTCTAAAAACACAAAACCCCAAATACGGGTGAGCCATTGGGGTCTTTGACACTCGATCTATCCGTTGTAAAAAATTTTATTCTTCCAAAACTGTTGAATTTGCAACAGTTAGATCGAGAGTCAAATAACGTTGGATTCACTTGATTTTTTGTGTGGTGATCATTCATGATGTGCTAGAACAAATCCTTACAAAACCGTATTAACAGCGTAGGAAATTTCTCTTCAAAGGTTTCTATGAATATATTTATAGAGTCAAATGCAACACTTTTGCATGTACACCAACATATATTCGTGGGAAACATACATTTTTCAACATCTATTATACAATTAAGGTATGTTTCTTTCTGAATTGGGTTGCTGACTAGGACAAAGATGTGTAGGTAGAGAGACTGATGTGATTGAATCTTGAGGAATCAATGAGTATGATGAAAATTTGTGAATATTTTCAAAGGAAAGCCCAAAGTATTTCTCATTATTTTAGCTTTTTGTTATGAATCAACTCCTGGGGGAGGAGCCCCCAGCTCTTTATTTATAGGTAATTGGGGAATACAGATATGGGCTTACAACGATATGGGCCTATCTCTAGGATAGCCCAGAATCTCACCCAACTACGGTTAAATAACCGTTCACAACACTCCCCCTTATCCAGCCATAGGTGTGGACTCTGCTCGTGAATGCTTCAGGATTCTGAGCGTATAAGAGTCTCACATGGGGTGGATACTTCAGGATCCTGAGTTGGTGAGATTTGCCTCGTTAAAATCTCTAGCTATGGAAAACCCAGTGGGAAAAACCATAGTTAAGGAAAAAGAGTGCAAACGCTCTTTAACTCCCCCTGATTTGTATAAGTGACTCTGCTCATGAATACTTCTGGATTCTGAGCGTCACAGAGGGGTGGATACTTCGGGATCCAGAGTTGATTTGATTTGCCTCGTTAAAACCTTTGGCTATGGAAAACCCAGTGGGAAAAACCATAGCTAAGGGAAAAGAGTACAAATTCCCTCAACTCCCCCTGATCTGTAAAAGCTCTTAGGCTTTCAGATCTCTTAGGCTTATCTCATCACTCCTATTTACAATATTCCGAAAATGTACACAGATTACAAATTTTGTCACCATCAAGCAGCTGCTGAATCGAGAAACTCTGGAGAAGTTGCTAAGTTTCGTCGCCTCTGATGTGGTCTTCAGACTATATGGTTAGCTCCACAGAACCAGCCTCTATCCCAGTCGTCACTGGGATGTGATGTACCACCAGGCGCCCTCAAATACACCATTGGTGTGATTCTGGGATGGTGAGGATTTCGGAATGATAGGATGATGTTGCCTTCATAAGTTGCTTTGCAGATCTGCAGGGGATGGCCATCCTACTGTGGGTACCCGTTCTGTGATTTCTCAGCATAGGGACTGGACCTGAAAACTGCATTTGCATAAACATTGGAGGATGCTACTACATTTTGTAAGTCCAAATATTTCGACCCTGGGAGGAAGCGCAGAAGGCTTAACTCAGGTCTAATGGCCCTTTTTAGGTGCCAACTATCTCTGGCTAATGAGTTTACTGCAACTGCTATATCGGGACGCGTGCAGTTTAGCCAGGAGTGCATGATTGCACTTAGATAAGGGACTTTAGGACCAGTTATATCCTCCCCCTCTTCCAGCGATCGGAAGGGTTCTTTTTATACATCCAGTAAGTGTACCACCGTAGGTGTACTTTGGATGACTATGGTCCTGTTAATTTCTCCAACGCACTTCTGGGCGTTTGTAACAGGATTCTATGAGCCATGACTTTATATTTGCCTAGGTCTTTTCATGTTCAAAGGCTTGTACATGTAGTTCGGTTTTCTCTTCAGGAGATCCGATGAGATTTTAGTTGTCTCCAACTATGATCTCTAATCCTGTTCTTTGCACAGATGCAAAGACAACCTTCAGTAGGAATCTTTGACTTGTCAAGTGATTCTCTTGGTTATACATTTATTTGTTATACTTATATTTCTTCATTTGAATAGACGTCCCGAAGTCTATTCAGGCATTTTAAGGAAATGTGGAAATTATCTTTACAAGATATCCACGGAGGTATGCCGTCACAACATCCAATAACGGCATATCCATAATTTCCCTTCGCCAAATCGTAAGGGATTCGCTTTTGATAACTTAGGGAGATTGATGCATCATTTATGAGACATGCTCATTTGAATTTGTTCGATCCCTAGTTTCAGCGAAATTTTCCTTGGGCTATAGGTTGTACCGTATAGCATACGATTTTATATTTATTTTTCTTATGTTTGCAATACTTTGTTTTATCCACAGGTTTGGACTTCAGGTCCGAACATTTCACGTTTCATAAGTGAGTCCAGCTCATCTTTTATTGCCACGTTCCACGTTTGGCCAATCTCTACGTTTGCCTTCTAGCAACGGAGTGTGGAACGATAATTTACAAACACCATCGCCATTGCGATGTATATGGCAATATGATACGTGAATACATTGTCGACAATTTATGTTCTATCTGTCCAACACCTCCCCAGTACGTACAACATTTACTTAATTTCACTTTTTCCCGGCAATTCCTCTGCAGTGGATTCCGGGAAGGGTGATGGTGTGGACAGGAGCTCATTGTCCTGTGGTAGTATTGTATTAAGATCTCCAGGAGTTTCTTGTCCTAGGAGCCTGGTGGTCTGCCTCTTTTCTGTTGAGGATCAGCCACTTCTGCTGCTGGTGGATTGCATCCATTCTCGGGGATGTCAATCCTAGCTGGAGTTTTTGCAGCAGGGATATGTGATCTGACAATCTTCTGGTTGTCAATAAATGATTCCGGTAATTGGTAGACAGTGTTCTGTATGTGGAGGATCTTCGGGATCTCATCTACACATTGTATTGTTACCGGATCATAGTGGGTCAAACTTTTTGTATCCCACGTTATAATTTTCTTCGCGCCAGATTTTCTAGTATCTGGGCATATTTTTGGGAAACTCGTCTCATCGAAATCACAGTCTTCAAGATGTACCTTAAATGCGTCCCCCGTTTGGGGTTCTAGGTATCTTATAAGTGAGGGTGAGTCAAACCCTGCATGGATACCTAGGCGACGTTGAGTACCGTTTTGGTCCTCTTTGGTGGTGCAATGGGGATTTAAGACTGCGCGACCGAAGATTCTCAGATGAGAAATGTTCGGTGGCATTCCATATGCAAGTTGCATTGGAGACTCTGACCTCCAGAGGGTCTTATTTTCATTTACGATGCAGCATGCAGAGTTTGCATGTCCCCATGCATCCATTGGCAATCGGGATTTAATGGATGTTCAGTCCATTGGAGTCTACTTTTCAGTGACTCTGCCGACCCATTTTGGGTATGAACATGCGGCACTTGGATGTTCATTTTCAATTCCCGTTGATTGGCAGTACTCTTGAAAAGACTGGGAGGTATATTTCCCAACATTAACCAGACTTATTTACAACATTTTATTGTCTGGGAAATGTGCCCGCAACATTTTTATTTCTGTGCCAATAGCTTTGGAAAAGCTAAGTTGCGGGTCTGTAGTAGACACACGTACGAATATTCTGAGGATGCATTTATCAGTACAGTGAAGTACTGAAATAGCCCACGAGGGGTGGTGGATTTTATCCACAGCTATCTCCTTGTATTCTTTTTGAGGAAGCGTGGAGATTTTTTTTCAACTTATCGTGGAGATGGCCTTGCAATTAGTTTTCCCTTATAGTAAGGGATGCGAGGGATTTTTTTTCCTTCTGAAGAATCTTCTGGTACTTCAAGTCATACCCATAGGATAAGATGTGATGCATCATCACAAATCCAGGGTGGCCAAGTCCATCATGCCGGAGTAAAAACTCGGCAGATGTCGGGCACTTCAGGTGCTCCGTTTAATTCTGCTTCCTTTCTCCGAATCTTCGTATGGTAGAGGCCTATAAGGCTCTCAAAACGTTCAAGTGTGGATTTTACTCCTTTTTCTTGAGACGTTGCATACGGTAATTTTTCATTTACATTTGCTGTTTCTAAGTGGGATCCGTTGAAACGGATGTCCTTGAGACTTAGAAAGTTTCTTTTGGAATTCGGAGGGATTAGTGCATCCATTATTTTTGTGTCGTTTAGGGGCAACTGTGTTGCATTCCCTGGATCTTCAATATAGCCCTGATATTGGGCTTTGTATTGAAAGAGATCGTACGTGTTTATTGTCTACTAATTATTTATGAGAGCAGTTTCATCTTATTAAAAGATGAATCGTTAGGCACATGCATATTCAAATAAACATTTTCATTTATTGTCTACTAAACATTTTCATTCAGAACAAATTTCATAATTAAAATGCTCTCATAAATTATTCTCAAAACAAATTGCTAAGATAAAAATAAAGGCTAATCAAGCAAGTCATCATTTTCGAAGTTGTCAGCTGAAAACTTGACTGGAGCATCAGAGGCCATCAGGTTTGTTTCAGCTTTATTTTTCTTGTTCTCTTTATACAAATCCTGGAGGTGCGGCGAAGTTCGGTACATTTTGGACCATTGGCTTTCCATGCCACAATTATGGCACTGGTCTTCCCATTCCCTCTTGGGTGGGGGTGAATCATTTTTGTCATTTCTGTGTCACGTGAACTTCCGCTTACTTTCATTATTTCACTGCTGATGTACATGGCCCTTGGCATTTTTCTGTTGACCCCCCTTCTGTGGTCTTTCTTTTCTTTTATTATCTCTCTTCTTTTTGAAGGAAGAGGAATAATGAGCTTCTGGTGGGGGGCAGTGCCGGGGAGCGTATATTGTGAGTGGAGAGAAGAACGCTCGGCCATGAGTAAACATGACGGCAGCTCGGAATACTTGGTGAACTTGCGTTCACGGTATTGCTGCATGAGTATCGCATCTTTTTCATGGAAGGACGTATACGTCTTTTCCAGCATGCGATTTTCTGAGACTTTCTCACCACACAACTTCAGGCGTGTGGTGATGCTAAAAAGTGCTGAGTTGTACTCAGCAGTGGACTTTAAGTCCTGCAGTCTCAGGTTCTCCCACTCGTATCGTGCCCTTGGGAGTATAACCTCTTTCTGATGTTTATACCTGTCCTCAAGGGCAGTCCATAGCTCAAGTGGATCTTCGACCGTAAGGTATTCAGCCTTTAAGGTCTTGTCCACATGGCGGCGAATATAGATGATGGCTTGCGCCTTCTCTATATCGCTAACATTTTCTTTTTAGTCACAGCAGCGATGATGGACTTTGCCCGCAGTTGAAACTTTACATCTAGCTGCCAGCTTAGATAGTTTCTACCTGATGCTTCCAGTACTTCGAAATTAATGCTTGCAATATTAGCCATTTATCTAGCAGAGCACAAACATGCATGAATTAATAATTAATTCAGAGAAAACATTTTCATGCGGAGGCAATATTTAACGAAAAACTAAATGTGTGGATCGGCCAGTACCACAAGAAAGAGTCCAAAAAAGTCCACAGTCCAAATTATACAAATTTGCAGCTTAAAGAAAATGAAAATACAACTTTGGAAACCCCGTGGGTCCCATATGATATCTCCATCTTCAAGCGTGGCCTCCGTCTCCATGGAAGTTGGTCTTCTTTCTTTGACATTTACATAAATTCCTCACTACAATTTCTCTCAAAAATAAAAGAAAAGTGCGGGAAATAAACTGTGGGACTAAACGGCCGATCCAAAAAACCACATTTAGCAATTCATGCAGAAATATTGTGCTCATCAACATTTTCATCAGACATTTTCATCACAGGCATCACAGGCATTTAATATTCGCAGAGATGGATAAATAATTTAAACACTTAATAATTATTGGACCACTGGGCAACGTCATACACCGTTAGGTTAGGTTACTAACGGCAGAGCGGTCGCAGGATCTTCCTAATTATTAAGTTTTAAATACAATGCACAACCACGCATATAATATCCAACAGAATATACCAGAGATGCAAAGCATGTAAATACGATTTTTGCAGAAAAAATCATTACAATGCAAAGGTTGTAAATTGAATGGGTTTGATCAATTAAATTGATTAAGAGTCCAAAATAAACATTTTCTTTGTCAGAGGGAAAAGTTTCCCTCGTCATCCCAAAAGCCCCCCCAAGGATCCCCAAAAAGTCCTCGCCTGCCCGATATTTGTCCCGTAATTTACCGTGATTTTTCATGAATATTTTGCCCTTAAAACCCCCTTTAAAATAAATTTTTATGCTAGCAAGTTGCCTTTTAAGGCTTGTTAATAGCCTTTGACTCCCCCAATTTTTTTTTCTTTCAGATAAAACAGACTGCGGGTCTGAAGCCCGCAGTCGGCCTATGGGCTTCAGGCCCATAGGCTTTTTTTTATAGAAATCTGTGGGCCTGAAGCCCACAACAGGTCTGTGGGCTTCAGGCCCACAGACTCTGTTTTTTTTTTTGACTTCTGTGGGCCTGAAGCCCACAGATCTGCTGTGGGCTTCAGGCCCACAGATCTGGATTTTTTTTTCTTTTGAAGAAATAATTGGCCTGTGGGCCTGAAGCCCACAGCCGGCCTGTGGGCTTCAGGCCCACAGGCTTTATCACATTTTTTTTTCACGGGTTAGGGTTTGGGGGGGCCGGCGCCGCCGCCGCCCCCTGCAGGGGGGGCGCGGCCGCCGGCGCCGCCGCCCCCCCTGCAGGGGGGCGCGGCCTCGGGGGCCGCCGCCCCCTGCAGGAGGGGCGACGGGGGCCGCCCCCCTGCAGGGGGGCGCGGCCTCGGGGGCCGCCGCCCCCTGCAGGGGAGGCGGGGGGCCCCCCCTGCAGGGGGAGGCGGCCACGGGGGCCGCCCCCCCCTGCAGGGGGAGGAGGCCAGGGTGGGGAGGGGGGGTTTCCGGCGAGGGGGGTTCCGGTGAGGGTTTGGGGGGGGTCCGGTGACGACTAGCCGTCGGAGGGTTCAAAATTAGGGTTTTTACCCTAAATATTGAGTTTTGGGGATGAAAAATCCGTCGTTTTCAAGGCGACGAAGAATCCCCATGACGATCTTGCGAGATCTAGGGGAGGGGCAATCATACGTATGATTAAAAATATCGTTTTTAGTGTTTTACCTCTATATCCGTCCTCCGGATATAGCGACGGTTGCTCGAAGCCCTACGCGGATGACGACCCTTGATGGAGGAAGCCTTGCACCGCGCTCGTGGATCTCCCGTCTCGCCTTCGCCTTCGCCTTCGCAACGAACGGAAAAATTTGTGGGAAAATTTTAGAGGCTCGTGCTGATAACGTGTTATGAATCAACTCCTGGGGGAGGAGCCCCCAGCTCTTTATTTATAGGCAATTGGGGAATGCAGATATGTGGTTACAATGATATGGGCCTACAGAATCTCACCCAACTACGGTTAAATAACCGTTCACGACACTTTTATATTTTTTAAAAAATTGTTTTTTTACAGCATCCTTGGTTTTGCCCAGATCAAGAAAAAAACAGTGGTTACGACCACTATGAGCATTAGGGTGTTACCAGCAAAGGGCAGCTAGGTTTAGTCTGCTGCGCAAATACCGTGGGTAGAAGAAAATATGAAAGAATGGAAAAGGGAGGGAGCCACCTCAGACCATGTCAAAGTCTAAGGATATGGCAAGATAGGGATGCAAATATGAGTGCATGCATGGTTGGTGTTGGATCGACGTGGAGGAGGTCTTCAAAGGAGACTTATCTTCATTCAGCTTCTCGAGACAGCAAACTTCATGCATTGCGTAAGAGATATTGTCACGATTATGTCTTTTTGGCTGCGCGCCAGAATATGAATAATATAATTGTTTGAGGTAGGGGATCGATGACGTCGTGATGTTCTCAACTATTTCTGCCCTACTGCAACTGCTGAATAATTTGAGCTTCTTGTCGATGCGTGCCAACATTGAGTCCCCCTCTGATCATAGAAACCATTTGACTGGATTCCTGGATACTTTTCAATTTCGTCTGTGTACACATATACAGACCGAACGAGGTGGATTCGTTCTCCATCTAACGTGGCATGGTAGGTGTTTGAGATTTGACTCGAATACTATTCCATTGTCTCCGGCCTTTTTACCGTTTAGACGTGTAGATTGTGTTGATTAAAATCTGGTGATTCAAATCTCCCACATACATTACTCAGGTCGCTCGGCCGAGCGGTCCCAGACGCTCGACCGAGCTGGTGTCACAAAAGACACGGGTGAAGTTGCAATGTGTATCGCTCGACCGAGCATCCTACCGTTCGGCCCGAGCAATGTCAGCTCGGACGAGCGACTCTGGAACTCGGCCGAGTTAAGCAGACAGAGATTTTATGGGCTTTACAGTGCAAGCGCTCGGACCGAGCAGAGCTGCCGCTCGGCCGAGCGCCTCAGCCAGCAACCGCGGCAGCAAAGCGACCGCTCGGGCAAGCTCAGAATCCGCTCGTCCGAGCGGTGTGGGGCCCAAATCTTTAGTTGGATGGGTTTGATTTTTTTTTCCAGCCTCGTTTGATGATCCTACTTAATCTAACGGCTTAGATTATTAGGGTATTGAAGACTTGAGATCTTGTTAGAAGATTAGTGATTGAGCCACCGCCATTAAAGTCTCGTCGAGAGATTAAGGTCTAGAGTTTGTTCTTGGAGTTTGAGCGATTCTCTCCTTGTTTCCATGTATTCTTCTTCCTTGAGTTAGTTCGTGAGGGCTTGTTCATCTTGACAAGTTATTACTCACGTGAGCAGAAGCAAGATTGTAGTCATTTGAAGATCTCTCTGATAGTGCAATCATCTCGGAAGGTGCTGGATGTAGGTTGTGCGCAACCGAACCAGTGTAAAACTCTTGTGTCTGCTGTGTGATTTATTTGTTGCTATTTCGTTTGCTGCTTTACTTTGCAAAATCGTAGAAAATTTGGGGCATTTGAGTATCCGATTTTTGCTAGTTCTAGATTTCTCATCAGCTTTTAGGAGGAGTAGTTTCCGCGGGGACCTCAAGGTGATAATTTTCAAAACAGAATGCTCCGTAATACATTCAAGTTGATGGGTATTTTGTCTATTCTGTATGTGAAAAAGTTCGTTGAACCCACATTTTGTTCTCCTCCTACATCTGGGAAATTGTGCGGAAAAGACTTAATGCATTTTGTTCTAAGAAACATGCTAGCTATTTTGTTTGATGGTCTACATTTTGATGGTTCAAACCATCATCAGCGTTAATTAAGTTGTATTTTATTTAAACTTCTCTTGAATGAAACATGCGGCCGTCACACCCCCAGTTTATTTTGAAGGATACAAGCCTTCTTCATTTCATACTCCCAAATTTTACATATCCAAACATTCAAAAATACTTGCTAAATAAGCGAGTTAGAGCAAGAAATTTAAATGAGAAAGATATTTCAACAATTCAACTACTTGAAATGTATAAAGAGGCTTGCCCTACTTCCATATGGTTCACAGATGAACATACAGCAGGCCAATGAAATATCTAAGCTAGAAAGTTCAACAGCATGCCAATTAATGCCATTTAAAACGAAGAAGATGCATTTGCGTGGATCAAACGATCGAGAATACTAGTATGGGTCCAGTAACAAGCCATCGGTTCTCCTCTTCTAGAAGCAGGAATTGAATTAACCTACCCCTTGTGGAAATGGCACTCGAGCTCCTTTGATGCATGCATGCATGCATGCAGTCCAATTAGCTCCAAGTAGGGCTGTTGACGAACGAGCTTGAACGAGCTTGAACAGTGTTTTTGGTTTTGTTCATGAACAAAATCTATGTTCAAGCTCTGTTCGTTTACTAACCGAGCTCTAAAAACATATTCAAGCTTGTTTATTAAGCTTACCGAACGAACGTAAACGAACATAAATGAACGTAAACCGAGCTTACCGAACGAACGTTTTGTTCGTTAACAAGACTTATCGAGTTTGTTCGTGAACATGTTCGGGAATGTGTTCACGAAGACACAATCAATCTTGTTCATGAACAGATTATCAAACAAACGAACAAACAATGGCAATGGACCAAAAGAGAGCTATGAGCCTGAGAGTCTAGGAGTGGGAAGCTGGGAAGTTGAAGAGGTGGAGGTGTTTTATTCAATTTGAGGAGGTGAGTGTTTAATTTTAATTTTAATTCACTCAAGTGCTTGTTCACGAACACTTAACGAGCTTGTTCACGAACATCACTTAACAAGTTTGTTCACGAACACTTAACGAGCTTGTTCACAAATATCACTTAACGAGCTTATTCACAAACATCACTTATAACAAGCTTGTTCATGAACACTTAACGAGCTTGTTCACGAGCTTGTTCACGAACACTTAACGAGCTTGTTCATGAACATAAATGAACGAACATAGTTATGTTCAAGCTCTGTTCGTTTACTAACCGAGCTCCAAAAATCTGTTCAAGCTTGTTCATTAAGCTTCCCGAACGAATGTAAACGAACATATACCGAGCTTGTTCACGAGTAGTTCATCGAACGTTCTGTTCGTCAACAGCCCTAGCTCCAAGTTTCGAACAGTCCACTGTAATGTGGCCATGTTGGTCTAATTTACTTGCTGACCAGTCACCTTTGGTCTAATATTCTCGAACAGTCCAAACGAGAATACTAATATGCATTTGTATGTCTTTCTTCTACTTGTTTGTTTAGTCATGGATTATTCAAAATTATATGTATCTAACTTTCCGTTCAACTATCAAAACCATTGATATGGTTATATATTATTCAAAACTATCTTAAACCATAAAGTTTTGGATGGTTTTTGATACGACCCCCCGAATGGGCTAAAGAAGAGCATGCCGATCGATCGCTCTACCCAGTGCCGCCATGGGCTCGAGCCCAAAGGCCCAATGAGCGGATCAGGACGTCTCGGCCCAAGACCACAGCTGTTGACCCCCGATGAGGGAAACCCCTCCTCCGATCGCGCCGGCCTTGATCACCATTTAAGCCACAATCAATGTGGGCGGGTGTGGAGGAAGAGACCATAAAACACCATGAATGCCTCGACGGGTCAGGCTCCTATAATAGAACGGACGACCGGAAGACAAAGGGACCGAATCCTGGATACTTGACACACATGTACGTATACCATCTTCGTAGACCTTTTCTCCCCCTTACATTTCTCCTCCATAGCTCGGCCTGAGAATTTGTGCTTTTTCTCCCCGTAAACCAAGCTCGATTCCACCGAATCATTCCTCGGTCAAGATCTGACTTAGGCATCGGAGGGGACTTGGTTAGAACCAAGGTCCGACCCCCCTGACGAGCTCCCTCGATTTGTAGATCGAAGTGACGTCGCCCAGCCGAAGCTTCCCTTCGGCATCCCATTGAACGGTCCCGAGCATCCTCGACCAAGAGTCTGCTCGGCCGACCGATTCCGGAGGTTGCTAACTTGCCGAAGCTTCCCTTCGATGCGCCATCGCTCGGATCCACGCACCCTCGGATCACAGCCTGCTTATCCGATTGGCCACAAAGGTCATTCTCGTCATCCACGGCAGCGACAACCTTTGGACTTCCGTACAATCAACCAGTGGTAAGAGAACACCCCGAAACAGTCTTGGCTCGGCCATGATATTTTGGAATAATCTAGAAACATAGATTTATTTTTGACGAAAGTAACGAAGATTAAAGACAGTTTCGAATGGTGTATGCTTCTTGTAATGATTATAAGAAAACTGATACATTTTGTATCCGAACCCCATAAGCCGCCATATTCTTCGTTTTATCATGGGATATCCTGTAGAGAAATTGAATAAGATTTCTCGCGTGTTCATATATATCATCCAAAAGATCATCCATGTCAAATTACCAAAATATATAAAATAAGTGCGTACGATTGTGTGTTGTGATTCTTCCTCTTCAATGCGATATCGTCTGTACTCCATTAAAGAATATGCACCGTTGAAGGGGCATAAATCTTTAGACGTGTCCAGTTTTTAGAGCCCAAGCTGCATGCAGGAATCAGAATAATATAATTCCCCAGCATTCATTTTTATATATTATCATATTTTCATAATGCAGATGAGAATCTCGTCCACGTACCGTGATAAAAGGAGAGAACCAAGCTAAAACATGGCCCCCACTTGCCTACACGTTTATCTTTGTGACTTATTATTCTCAATTATTTTCTAATTATTCTGCTTCACATGCCCACATTTGTTGGCATCCGAACCCCATCAGGTTTACTTCCATGAAAATATCTTAAAGTTTTTTATATGTTTACCTTATTTTTTCCCCATGTGTTTAGTGTCATGTATTTTTTATTTAAAAAATGTGTTTACTTGTTTATTTGTTTCCATATTTGTTTCCAATGATGAAACAACATTTGGATAAGAATTATGGGAAAGAGTACGGAGAAAAAAACGGTTTCACTTCACTAAACTACGATTTAATTAAAGAAAAGAATGAAAAATAAAATGATGGACGGCCAGAGATCAAGAAGGGGATGTGAAGATAAAGAGAGAATAGTTTAACTGGCGTAGTTAATTTATTACAAGTAACAAACTCTACATTATACTACAATGTCAAAAAATTGTTTGTTTGTCATATTCATATTCTATTTTATTTTTTACAACGAACATGCAATGTGAGGAACTTCCGTTTGTTCCTAAAATGCCCCTCCTGCATTTTCTCCCCAAATCAACGCCTCCTTTCTATAAATGGAGCCTCTTCTGCCCCATTGCTCTCAAACCCACCGTTTATTTCCCTTGCGGTCCATCAACTTTTTTTTAGGTCCATAAAGAAACAGTTGTTGTTTTAGTTTTCGGTTTTTCGGGGTTTGTCTCTTCTGGCCGTTTCTTTTCTGGCGATTTGGCTATTTTGGGAAACTCTTATATCAATTTCAGAGAGAGGAGGAGGAAAGAGGAAGGAAAAATGGTTGCTTTGGTGTCGAGACAGGGGAGGCAATTGCAGCGATATAGCACCAACGGGACTCGCCTTGTTGTAGGGTACGTTCCCGCAATGCCCATGTTTTTTTTCAAGAATAATGTTCAATTTCTGTTCCATTGATCGATATGATGCATTTTTTGAAATGGGTTTTTGTTCTTTCGCACGATTTCGATCTAAAGGCGAGACCTTGACAGCGTAACCAGTCATCTTGATGGTTTCTTCCCGAAATGCCCCTACTTTCTTCCTTGATTACCCAAATGCGTTGCCATGGCACTGTCTAAATGCATTTTTCCAAATGGGTTTCCTTGTTTATTCATGATTTTGATGTAAAAACGAGACCTTTGTGGATATTTTGGTGCATTGCTTCCCATAATCTCTTCAATCTCCCTTCGTTGATTTGGCTTCTTCACCGACCAATTCAACAAATTTCCCGAATTGGGCTTTCTTTTTTACGGCGGAAAGATGAAATATTTTCCTGCTTAATACTGTTTTGGATGTGCAATTTTGACTTGGCTCTCATCGCTTGTTTAATCCTTGTCCATTGATTTATAAATTGGATTCTTCTCTTTGCTGTTCCCCCTGTTTCTGACCATTTCCTTTTATTCATTTGGAGAAGAAAGAGGAAAAGATGTTTCTCAACTTGCGAATTCATCGTGTTTGCTGACATTTTCTTGTATTTTGAACAGATGCATCCCTTACAAATTTAGCAGGCAATGCAACAGTGATCTCATTGAGAACATTGAGGTTCTTGTGGTCAGCTCACAGAAGGGTTATGGGATGATGTTCCCAAAGGTAGACACTTGCCACATTGTTTTCACATTATTTCTTTACATCTTGAGACAAAATTACTTAAAACTACACATTGGTCCGATTCGAAAGAACAAAATTACATGATAATTTGTTGCCATCCCTGTGAAATGAATTTATATGGATCATATCATGGCCATGAAAAATGAGGAGTGCTATTGGAAATTTAAAATGACGTATGAAATAGTTTTGAACTTTTCTTTCTTCTAATAAACTTATCCGTTGATTCAATTGCAATATGCCTCCTATCATTTATGATCATGTTATTTGATCCTCGCATATGTTATCTGTTTCCACAAAAACATTTATTCCATATTTTCAAGTTATATTACATTAACAAGTGATGGTTTTTTTTGCATCTTAACTTCAATATTCCTAATAGTACTAGCTTAAGTCGATCGGGTGCCCAGTATTTGTGATACTGAAAAATGGCATCAGTGTGAAATAGAGTTCTATGTTTTTTCCGTCATGGGTGCAAAAAGGCAATAGGATTTGAAATTCACCCAAAAATAATCAGCATGCTTCTTTTGGTTGCAAATATGACTACTTACATTAAGGTTTGATTTGTCCATAACAGGGAGGTTGGGAAAGTGATGAAACCATAAAACAAGCGGCCTCACGAGAGGCATTGGAGGAAGCCGGTGTGCAAGGAAATATTGAGCGCAGGCTAGGTAAATGGAGGTATGCAAGCAAAACACAACACACTGTCAAAGAGGGCATCATGTTCCCCTTGAACGTGACGGAGGTGTTAGTCAGCTGGCCTGAGATGGAATTGCGTGAAAGACGATGGGTAAGTAGAAATGTTGTATGTATGTGTGCTACTTGTAAACGAATGTACCTGACGAAACTCGATGGGTGTGTAGGTGTCAGTAGAGGAGGCAAGGGAGATATGCGAGCATGTATGGATGAAGGAAGCGCTGGATAGATTAGTAAGGCGCCTTTCGCACCCAAGGATGCACAAGGCATCCTCGCAGTAGAACGAAAGCAAGGAAGAGGGCTAGCGTTTGGTCGCCTGTACATAATTCCGACTGGAATTCTGTTTTCACATCTAGAATGTAGACTTGAACTAACCAAGTTCATTCGGGGAATAGCTCGAGGGATAACCTTTTGTCCCCAGATTTCTTTGTTTCCAGTGTAGCTGTTGTTTTGTTCTTCGTTTGTTTTGCTCCTCTTTCAATTCATTATTATTTGTCTTTTGAACTTGAATTGTATGTCTTGGATGAAAGAGATCTGGTTCTTGCAAATATACCCTGAGCTTGGTGGTCTCATAGGATATCGTGTTTCATTTGGTACCATGTACAACTTGTTCATTATTCTTAATTATAAATTTCTCTCGTTATCTTCTTATGGTTACCAATAATGGCCATGAGATGGATGTGGATTGCTCCTACCGTATGTGTCCTTTCATGTATTGGTTCTTCACATAAGATGTTGTCAAAAGTAAGGTATTTTCTGACTTGAAAAAGAATCTTATCTTCATTGGCTCTCTTGACAAACTTGGATGAAAGTATATCGATGATGGTGGACTCATAAACATTAGTGAATGTGCTCTTGCTTTGATAAAAAGCCAAGTTGATTCGAAGTTTGTTTGCATACACCCCCCTTTACACACACATCTAAGATCTTTTAAGAATATTTACTTCACACACAGGTACCACCTATCTTTAGGCAATGCTTGTACATGGTTAATTTTTTTGTTAAAGAAGATGAAGTAGGAGCCTTAAAAGGAGAATGGTGATATCTCAAACCCACCTATCAGTCTCATCCCCATCCCCCGTCTCCCGTCGTCACCACCTCCCTTTCTGCAATGCTTGTACATGGTTAGTTTTTTTGTTGAAGAAGATGAAGTAAGGAGCCTTGAAAGGAGAATGATGATGAGGATGCGTAGAGGCGAGTAGGATGTTAAATTTTTTTTTGAAGATGAAGCAGATGAAAGAGATGAAGATGGAGCCTTAGGAGTGGAGCAGGATGAATAGTAGATGAGATGAGGTGGTGGTGGAGATGAGAGGGGGCAGAAGGAACAGTGGTGGGAGGAAAAGGGGGAGGCAATTGGAAGAAAAGGATGAGTTTAGATTGAAATGGTTTAAACGGAATGTTAGTCAAGATGGAATAATGGCAAGCTTGTAAATAATGACACGTGTCTATAGTTAAAAAGTAGAGAATAATGTGTATCATATGACTTGTGAGTCTTCTCCTCCTATACCAATACACAAAAAGTGGGGTTACAACAAGTACAACCCCATGTGGACTTGTACCATCCCACTTTCTGTGTCTTATATACGAGGAGATGCCTCTCATGTCATATGATACACATTATTCTCTAAAAAGTATGTGCATATAGAATTGCACATTGTTAGGCTCCGTTATCATAGGGTTTAACGGTACTTTCTTCTTCATCCATGTCATACTTCGTCAACACCAAATTATGGCACTCGATTTAGTGATACGCATGAGTTGGGATTGGCTAAATTAAGCATGTAAGATCTTTTATGTGGCTAGATGATAGGAACGAGAAAATTATGTGAGATTCGTGCTTTTAGGAAGCAGAAAAGAGTTAACTTTAATATTGTTGGTCATAAAACTAAAGATACACTAAGACGTATTCATTCAAATCTTAGGAGACCATTGGAAGTTGCTCCCAAAGATGGTGGTTTTATGGTACTTTCTCATCTTTATTGTCTAGAAAGATTTGTGTATGCTTCTTTATGTATTAGGATGAAGTATTCAAGAATTTCAAGTTATGAAAGACTTTGTCTGGAAAGCAAAACGGAAAGTAAGATATAAAGATTTAAAAGAGTTAATGGCCTAAAATTTTGTTCAAAGAGTTTAATACATTTTGAAAAAATGAATTGTCTACATTGCACAGTTGGCCAAACACTACAATAGAATGACTTTACAGAATGTATGAACATAACCCTATTAGAGAAAGCTTGGTGCATCCTCTCCAATACAAGATTTGTTGGATCCTATAGATGGCAAATGTAACATTAGATGGGGTTGAATTGTGTTATGCAAATAAACCGTAAACATTTTCTCTAACAATATCTAAGAACTCAATTAGAGTTACCGAATTGATTCTTAATCAATAATATCACAACTTGCAAATATAAGCAACAGAAAATTAAAGCACAATTGCAAGATAGATAATAACACAAGTGTAACCCAAAGAGAGCAAGCAACACAAGAAATTTATCATGGTTCACCCAATTCTAGGGCTATCTCCCATCCCAAGCCATGCTTGGCTTTAATCCACTAATCAACTCTCCAAATAGAGAAAGATTACACTTGCTTCTACTCCAAGAACACTTTCAACCCGCCTCTTCAACAAGAGGATTTACAACAACTTTACCGAGTAACGATTTTCACCTCACCAAGTGAGGATCTCCAACCAATACCTCTATACAAGAGGACCACAAAACATGTGGAATTTCCAATGAACTTACCACCACACAGTTGTGGATTTACAACGTTCACTTTCTGTTGATGAAGTACAATCTCACATAGCATTTTCAATTGAAGCTTGAGTGTGAAAGTATGGCTAAAGAGAAATTCTTTAATCTTAAGATAATCTAAGATAAATGCTTAGAGAGATCAAAGAATGGTGGCCAAGGAAATAGAAAACTTTTGGAGCAAATGGCCTAGAAAGAGAGTTTTTGGCTTTGGAAATTTGCCAAGGAAATATAAAACTTTTGGAGCAAATGGCCTAGAGAGAGAGAGAGGTTTTGGCTTTGGAAATATTTAGCACAAGAGAGCTTGATAACTTGATTTTTCTTCTTAAAATTTTCTCTTTTTATGATACAAAAACCTCAAATCATACCCATATAAATAGCCTATGAAACTGGAGAAAACAGACTGCCTAAAAAACCTTACAACAGATAGTCAAAATAAGACAACTATATCCCAACAGCTATTTACTAATCAACTAGAGTTCACTCACTAGTCGACTAGTCAGTAACTAGTCGACTAGTTGTTGAACTCTGACTGACTAGTCCAGTGCAGCCAGGAAGAGATGAAACTCTCATTAAAAACAACTATGGTTATCTTACTATTCAACCATTACATTTAACTTAGTCGACTAGTTTCATAACTGTAGTCGACTACTTCCTGATACTTTGTCGGGCAGTTTTCAGGCATTATATCTAGTTGATTGGCTATCAGTACTAATCGACTAGTCTATCTATGAGCTTAAGTGTTTGATCAAAAATAGTTAGAAATTAATTTTGAAAAACTTCAAAATATTTTAACATAATCTAAGGTGTTTTCTCTCTCTCTCTCTCTCTCTCTCTCTGTGTGTGTATTAATTTTGAAAAACTTCAATGTAAAGGCTTTAACATTCTAAAGACAAGTTACCAACTCACACAGTTATGGAGGTTTGATGTAATCATTTGTGCTTCAACTTGTCTATTAAGATCTTGCACTTCATAAGTATTGGATGAGCTCCCTAATCTTCACAATGAGCTCCTATTCCTTGATTCTTCATCGTCAAGCTTCATCTTCATTTCATGATTCTTGTATGTTTGAATGAAATGCTCTTACTTGTTGATCATGTTAACTTCCATCATCTTGACTTGAATTCATTATGATTAGTCTTGTGTTCTTACACTCACAAATCTTATTGGCACCACTAATTGTTTTCTCATCATAAAAATATACCAGGAGTGACTCAATATCCTAACATTCTCTCTCTTTTAATGATGACAAACAATTGATGCATAAAATATGAAGTTTCAAAAAAAATTAGATACTTACTATTCCTGCATAGATGCATAGTATTAGATAATCTTTAATGTTCTCACTGCATCAGTGAGTGTATGTTAGAAATAAGCACATTTAAATCATGTATCATATGTATCACTTGTGTGCTAATGTGAGAGCATATCACATGTCAACTTATATCATAATATGTCATATTTTAGGTCACTAAATCAAATTTCTGTCTCCCTTTGATATTATCAAAAAGGATGATATATATAAGAAAATTCAAAAGAGACTGAATAACTAAGCATGTCAAATATGTCACATGAATCTATAATAACATGAAGGCAATATGGAAGTGTCTAGGACATATGACAAGAGTGCTACTACAATATGTAACATTATATGACATCAATGCCAAATGTTACACATATTTTCTCTTATGTTTCCATGTTACTCAACCATTCATAGTGACTAGAAAAATGTGCATAAATATGTGTCAAGACAAGGATATGTCAATGATGTCAATCATGAACTATATCCAAGATGAAGTATATCCCATCATATATATGTAGATAAAGCATAGACTCAAAAGAGTGCAAACATTTTATGAGCATGACATACGAGGAAGCTATTTATGTAGCACAATCTCAAAGCATATGGTGACTCAATAATGGAAGCATGTATGAGTCATATGCAAAGAACAAAATATTTGATATCATGATTCAAATCTCAATGTGCATGATATTCTTACATATTCTCCAAAAATGACATATATGTTCTGAGCATTTCATGATATACCAAGTCCAAGTATGTCATATTCACCAAAAAATATATGCTTCCAACAACATCTCAATATGAATCAATGTATCACATGACATATATTGCTCAATTCCATAATCACAAGCAACATCCAATGTTCATGATACATCTGTTTCCAATATGAACCATCATATCATCACACATAAAGTGAAAAAGCATGAAATTTGATACAATATTGAAAAGAATCATTATATTACACATCAAAAGGGAGTCTTTATATAACCAAATTCATAAGAATTCATACATAGCTAAGTATATAAACTTCCAAAATTCATCCATATCTAAACAGGTTTCATCATTGGGGAGGTTAGCCAAAGAATTTAGCACGCATTTTCTCAAATAATTCATCTTGCTTGGTTAATCATATGACTCAAAAAGTGATGTTGATCTAGTTGCATTTGGCCCATTTGTTGCATTATGACATTCTATATATCCATCAACCTATTAATTAGGAGTGAATATTGCATATTATATCCCCTAGCTAACTACATTAGGTGCATAGATTATGTTTATTTTAGCTCCATTATGTGCATAATGTGAATATCGTTGGAATTTGGAGCTTATTCTTTATTTATGTACAAAATGTTCATTTCATTACTCTTTTATACTTTCTCATATTTTTCATGTGGAGAGAGCCACTTCACAAGTCTAACGTATATTTTTGCAGATTTTTAGGAGCTCAGTGCAACCATTTACAATTTTAGAAAGCATCAGCTCAGCAGAAGGATACGATGCATGGAGGAACACCTTCAGACGTCTGACGTATTAGATGAAAGAAAGGAGAAAATTTCATGATGTGCAAGTCATATGGAGCATGCTTCACAGGCATCTGACGCACTATTCAGACTCTTGGGAAGAGTACTCCAGTCGTTTGTGACCCAAAAACAGATAATTAGGGGACAATGTTTCTATAGTGTCCAAACGAATAAAGAAGGAAGACAGATGTTTGACTCGATGTTCAGATGTATGGAGAGATCAAAGCAGACATCTGAGCCTCCTAACAATTGAAGGCCAAATGATGAAGCAACCGGACATCTAGACCATCAACACCAGACGTCTAGCACTCGGCTGAAGGTGCAATCTAGAGCAAATTTCGACCCAAACCCTTTTTGATTTTCACTTAATCTGAACGGTGGAGAGCCCTTGATTTGGGAGCAAATGGATAAGATCATTTTGAGGGTAGAGGGCTTATAAATAGAAGATTGTAATTAGGGTTGAGAGGGTATTCATTATTCTTCATCTTCTCCATTTCATTTGAGTTTTAGGGTTAAGCTTAGGGGAAGGTGTGCGACTGGGCAAGAGGAGTTTAGAGCAGAGCTTCAGTCCAAATTGGTGATAGAGATTCCTAACTTTCTCTCTTGATTCTATTTATAAGTTTTCAATCTTTGTAATGAACTATTTTACATTATCAATTGAAGTTAGTATTTTTATTATCATGATTAGTTAATCTCTGGGGTGTGCTGTGATGTAATTGGAGATTATTCCTTCTATGTGTTACGACGCGCTTCCCATTCTACCGAGAGCGAGAACGCGAACAGGCCCGTGATGTGCTTAAAACAAGGAGTAAAAAATTAAAATCTTTTCTTTCCTCCTTGGTTTAAATACACTAACGCGTCTGTGAATAAAATGGCAGGATCTTGTGTGCTGACTTAAGAAATGGTAAAGAATGTTATAAACGGGCTTTTGGAGGCCCAACCCGTTATTGGGTATCCACCCATTATGTAACCCTACTTCTATAAATACAGGGCTACGGGGTTCCGTAGCCGCTAAGTTTACAACACGTTATCAGCACGCTCGAGGCTGAGCCGAACCCCTGCCGACAGACGAACGCGACGCGAACGGGCTTCCTTCACCGAATGTCGCTAGATCCGGCAGGTAGGATCTAGAGGTAATTTTCTCCCTAGATCTAAACTTTTATGCACATACGATTAGATCTACATGCTTAGATCTATTTTTGATTAATATAGATCGGAGTTTTAACTTAGATCTACATGCTAAATCAATTTTTTCAATGATAACTCGACGTTTTTATCAACAAAAATCAAATTTTTACGATGAAAAACGTTGTTTTGAAGACTAAAAATAGTTCTTTTTAAATAAAAATCCTATTTTTATGATCTTCTTCCCTAAATCTTGAAACCCTAGATGGGATTTTTCGTCGCTACGCTGTCAGAAGCCACGAACACACGAAACCCCCCCTCCATTGCGATCTCCACGCCGCCAGAAGCGGCATCGTGCCGCTGCCGCCCCCGGAGGCAGTCAGCCAGCGCTGCCGCTAGGAGTGTCAGCCAGCGCTGCCGCCCCCGGGCGGCAGCAGGCGCTGCCGCCCCAACGGCAGTCGCCGCTGCCGCCTGGAGCGGCAGCAGGCGCTGCCGCTCAACGCGACAGACACCGCCGCTGCCCCCCGGCGGCAGCCGCCGCTTTCGCCCGACGCGGCAGCGGTAAAATCCCCCTCCCCGCGCGCGCGAGACGCAAACGCTAGCCGCCCGAAGCGACGGCACGCACGACCAAACCCTAGCCGCCCGAAGCGACGACGCGCGCGACGAAACCCTAGCCGCCCGAAGCGGCGACGCGCACAGAAAAACTCTAGCCGCCCGAAGCGGCGGTCCCTCCGGCGCAAATGCTTTTCGCCCGCACTGGCCCGTACGAACGATCGCATCCAAAAATCCTAACTGGGTTTTTCCCAAAAACTTCGTTTTTACAAGTTTTTTTCAGATTTAATTAAGTTTTTCTTCGTTAAAGTCTGATTAATGCTTTATAAATCATCGCAATTTTTTCTTGGATTATTTGATTATTAAACATTTAATAATTAGGAAGATCATACGACCGCTCTGTCGTTAGTTAACTAACCTAACGGTGTATGACGTTGCCCAGTGGTCCAATAATTATGAAACGAAAAATTTTCATTTCCATCATAAAATTTCTGTGCTGATTAAATGCATGTGTAGAAAATTATATGCATACCGCATATTTAATGATTCTGTGATGTACATTTTTATTTAGCATGCTAAAATCACTATAACATAGTTTAATGCCTGTAGCAAAACTATATGTCTGCGATGAGATTATGTCAATGCCTGCAGCATATAAATAGCATGTGTATACATCATACTTGTTTCAATTCAGGTTAATTGAGCACAACTTTTTAGTTTACAAGCTTTATATTATATTATATTATATGTATGATGTGCTCATGATATGACAATATTTTATGTCAACAAACCAATAATGATTTCAAAAAGTTTAACATCATATCCTAGTTGACAGAATGAACCTGAAGTTCAAAATCAAAATGAACCTGAAGTTCAAAATCAAATCAAAAGTCAACACCCTTTCACCCTAATAAATATTAACAAATACGATGGATTATGCGAAAAACATTTATGCGATTTCTTTTAGAGATACGCATTTTGCGGTAAATAGATCTCTTAGATCTATGGTTTATATAAACCAATATTGACACCAGCAGTTGTCACAACACCGATAAACTCTTTTAGAGTAATCTCACTTTTCAAGGTATGATTCTTTAATCTAACCTTAACCTTAAGCGTACGCACGAAGTCGTGGCTTAAAAGATAAGTGAGAAATTATAAACTTCGTAGCCACGTATTTGTTTCCCCTTGAGCATGAATCTATATCCACACAATACTTGAATGTCTCAATAAAAATGGCCTGTAGACCATACTTGAGTTTTCAAATAGACTTTTAAAAGTTTCCAATAAATTAAGAAGTGGAAATATAGAGACTAACTCATTTCTCTTGTATATGTCTACTTCGTAAGACAAATATTCATTCTTCCTTATAAACGACAATAAGGAAAACTTAAAACAGGAGAAGTCTTGAATAAATTGTGAAAGGGAAGATATGATATACCTCGACATGGAGTAAGCAATGGCAAACCAATATCAGACCAGAAATTCTGATAAGAGCCACAATGTTTTTGCAAACATGAATGTGCATTAACTTATGCCATATAAAAATACATACATATCCAGTCTAAACGACGAAAGTCAAATTGACCTTATGTATATTTAGCTATTCCCCGAGGACAAATAAACTTTGAAATCAAATTTAATCTGTTGTCATAACATAAGTCTTAATGAGCATAATTCTAGTTGTATGTTTTCAAGAGCACACATCACACTATGTCACTTGTTGACTTAACAAAATTATCAGTAGTATTCTCTTGCGGTATATATGTGCTTTTTACGCATTTTGTTTTACTGTGAATGATTTGTTATCCTGAATACTCCTAAAATGAGGATGCCATTGACTCTCTTCACTCCTTACATATGGCTGATGATGTACCTTAGAGTACTCATCTATTTATCCTCTTAAAATGGTCATAATCAAAACCTTATTATCCAACCGCAGTCCATATTATTATTAATCACAACGGACATATTGCATTACTGGGATATTGGTTGGGCTTTTACTTACCCTCATACCACCCTCAAAATGCCGCAGTGGAACTTATTCATCGGGATTAACCATCCTAGATGAATATATTCCGAGATCCCCAAACGGGGGAGGCATTACTGCACATCTTATAGATGGAGCCTTGACGGGTTCATATCCCCAGTTCTATGCTCAACTTCATTGAGGTCAAGCTTATTGCGGATTTTTGGATAACACTGGGAAATCAATTATATTTAACAACTGGAAGAAAATTGAACACCCTGAAGTTTTGTGTTCACACCCAGAAATGGGCTATATGTAAATCATTAAAATGATTTAAATGGATTACTTATCCATTAAAAATCCAGTTGTAGGTGACCATGCGGGAACATGCAAACCATCAGAATGCCTTCTTAGAACCTATTTATATGAGCCTGATCACCTCATATAAACAGTTTCCGAGAACCCCTAACGGGAGAAGTGTTTAGTGCACATCTTATCAATGGAGCCATGATGAGTATACATCCACATATCATTGGTAGGCCCAAAATAGTGCTTCTCTCAAGCGCAAGAGTCCGTACAAGTAATATAATCTGGGAGTCCAGATGTCGAATCCTCGGGAGGAAATCTGTTGCAACCACAATTCAAATCAAATAGAAACCCAACGAAAAGAAGCTAACCACTTCAATAATGATGGCGATGGTGTGAAAGTACGTGATGGTGACGTGCGAACAATACGAACAAAGAAAAGTGTATGAAAGTATCGACGAAAAACATGCACATGGTATGGGTTCGTTAGGATCAATAATTCGTATTAACTTGGTTGACGGATATAACACAATGAATTCTCCTTTTGAGAGCAATTCACCAGAAAATACCCAATATAACTCAATGAATTCTCCTTTTGGGAGCAATTCATCGGAAGATGCCCTTTTGGGGGTTCAAGTACTATAAGAATAAAATCGTCCCTAAAGTTATAATCTTACAACTACGGTATGAAACTCTCTTTTGGAGAGATCAAAGCTCACCCTTTTGGGGCGATCATCAACTCAATCACTTCTTTTGGAAGATGAAAAGGACGATTTAATAACAAAAACTACAACTTTAGCGACGTTAACGATTAAGCACGATGATATTCAACCAAACTAACACAAATCACATCCCCTAACTACGTCACACCATGCACAAATAAGATTTAGCTACTCATAATGCAAGAATAATCAAGGTTCATAGCAAAATACATTGATCTAATAGCAAAATACGATGAAAAACACCAAAATACGGGGTAGAAGTTTAGAATTCTATCACCAAATCTCCAAGATATACACCAAAACTCTCTGGAAATAATAAGAATAGCCTCTGGAATTTTACAGAATTTTTCCCTGGCGAAATACGGCTCCTAGAGCCTCCAATACGCCCTGAATACGCCAGGATTTTGCCCAAAAACCCTAGAATACACTTATATAGGGAGTATTACGGGTTTTAATAGCTTAACGGGTCGAAACCCGCTCAATTTAAACCCAACCCCGCTTAAAATTACCGGCTCAATTCTCAGCCACACGATTCGTGCGGGATCGCACCTACTCATGACACGTGTCCTAGCGGATCGGATCCACGCCTGCTCTAAATCAAACCCAACCCGCTACGCTTGATCGCCGCATCTGTACCGTTCGATCGCGAGATCGAACGGCTGTGATCTCGCCCGCCCCGCTCTCCGAACCATTTTCGTGTTCAATCGTAGCCGTCCATTTCGAGGCGGGATTCGACGTCGCGCTGCCGCGTGGACCTCACAGATGAGTGCTGCGCTGCCGTCCGTTGGATGAAGATCGATCGGTGTAGAGCGTGCCACGTGTCAGCTTCTAATTGGCTAGAGACCGTATTTCTCGTATTTTGAGTGTATTTCTTCATTTAAATGGTATTCTGCATTCAAAATTCATAGTAATTAGCACAGATCTCAGAAAAATACAAATAAATAGTCGTTGGAATCGTGAGATCAAGACCAAGCTAGGGAAAATATAAGAAGTGCAGAAATACTTCGTTAATTGCTGTTTTGTGCTCAAATAGAGTGTTTTCTCTAATAAATAATTGTGTACAAAATACGTATGAATTAGAGAACAATGTAGCATCACATGAGCATAAAATAGGGCTAAATGGGGGGGTTAAATATGTAATATTGAACCCGAATCACACCCCCCAACTAGCGATTTGCTAGTCTCTAGCAAATAGAGCGATTAATACGGATGATTAATAAAACAATAAATTCCATCAATTGCTTATGGCATGGCTCAATAGTACGCTTTCCAACTTGATCTAGACTATCAATATACACAATCCATGCACAAGATCAATCACATGATATTTTCTCTAATTTAATTTGAATAAATAGCATGCAAGCATCGTTTTGCGTAAGAGAAAGTATAACACGTTGTTATAATCTAGTTTTCTTGTTTCCAAGGAATTGGCATCTCAAAAGTAACCGTTCAAATCATGGGTATTGAGGTTGCTTAGCTTATTCGCCACTTCTTTTCTTTTATTAGTTCTGCATAACGCGCATCAAGCAACATTCGCAGAAAAATGTATAACTTGGATCGCTCCATCAAATGAGTGAGGTTCCGGTCAATGGCTCCCAAATCAGACGATAATAGGGCATTATGCCAAAAAGGACTCATCGGACTGTACTACTCGAGCCAACCAAGTTATTTATTAGTGACATACTTATTCATTCATTTTTCTTCATTCATTTTTCATTCATTGTTTTGTCTTTTTTTCTTTGTAAGCAACTCAACACCCATATTTTCGAACATAAACATTAATAACCATGGCCACATTCCTCTTCAACTTGAAGACTTTTCTTAATAAATCGTGTATACTTAAGCTTTTTCATCACATTAGCATGCATGAAATAAATTCAAACTATTTCGAGATATTAATCAAGGCAATTGAAAATTTTCATGAATATCATATTAACGGTAATTCCATGAAGGAAAAATAATTTAGTCAAGTCATAAACAATTTTTAGAACTCAATTAATGCGTAATCATCCGTATTTGTGGCATATGAAAGAGTTTTAAATGATGAGATTTGGTGATTTATTCTTCTCAAAAAAAAATCCTAAGGTCGCATACACACCCCCCAACTAAAGATGGACATTGTCCTCAATGTCGAAAGGGGTACGAGTTTATTCAAGCCAGCAACCTAGAAAACATATAAAAATCTACACTACTGGAAAGAACACACCGTGATCAAATGGTGGATCCCGAATCTTTAATTGTGGAGGAAGTTGTTCAATTTGCTCCTTACGCTCCTCGGCGAGTAATTTTCCTCCAATGACTAAACTGGATCCCAGCAACGTAACTCCCAACATCTCTATAAGATGTTCACCTTTATCCTGCAAGAGATGAGTCACGTCAATCCATTTTAGTTTAAGATTCTTCTCAATAAAAGTGTTCCAAACGTAGTCATCAAAATAGTTGAAATAAATTAAAGCTAGTTGACGACTACTCCCTGAAAGATATGCATTACTCTCGGTATGATGCTCGATCAATGGGGAGAGGGGTAAATGGTTTTGGGAAAAAACTGGAAGAGGAAATGGTTCTGGCTCCATGGCGATAATCTCAAAACCCTTGTCCCTAGTTGTGTCCTCCTACTGTTCATCCAAAATTGCTAGCGCGTCCTCTCTTTTGCACACACTTTCTGCCATGTAGATATTTTCATTTGTGTCCTCAACGTGACACGGTTTGCTCGATTTTCCTGCAATAGAAGATAAACTCGTATTAGATTCTTGAAGTTGAATTTCAAAAGAATTATTTTGTTCTAAGCAAGTGGCAATCAGAGTAAGATTTTCAAAGGATTTCTGAATCTACCGACTCCGAGCAAGGAAATTCTCTTGGAATTGATGGGATGTAGCCTCCTGTGTCTGAATAATCGAGTGAACTTCCTCTTTCAAGGATTGCAAAGGTACGTCTACGCTTTGCTCCCCTTGATCGAGGCACGAAGGCTCCGTTGAATCGCACTCTGAGGTCTCTTCCATGGTTTCTTCATTTTCTTACAGAGACTCCATGTATTCCCACGCCTCTGTCGGCGTCATGCCTCCCAATAATTCCTGCAGCTGTGGTCGTAGTCTATCTAGGAAAGACTCCATAAGCTCTTCATTTGTGTATCCATGCTGCAGATAGCTCGATATTATGTCTGTGAACCTCCTCCAGGCCTGAAAGAAAGTTTCACAGTCAGTTTGATTAAAATTAACGATCTTGAGCTTCTCCATCCTATGTTTGTGTGCATTAGCGTACTCTGCATCATACAAATTGTTTGTGCAATAGAAATTCAAATACTCCATTTTAAAAAAATAAAAGTTTATGTACAATAAAATTAAACAAAAATTTATATACAGTAAAGTGGAAAGATCTCACCGACGATCCTCTAAATGAAATAAACTGTGGTAACAAACCATTCCTCCCTGGCAACGGCGCCAAAAACTTGGTAGGCCCAAAATAGTGCTTCTCTCAAGCGCAAGAGTCCGTACAAGTAATATAATCTGGGAGTCCAGATGTCGAATCCTCGGGAGGAAATCTGTTGCAACCACAATTCAAATTAAATAGAAACCCAACGAAAAGAAGCTAACCACTTCAATAATGATGGCGATGGTGTGAAAGTACGTGATGGTGACGTGCGAACAATACGAACAAAGAAAAGTGTATGAAAGTATCGACGAAAAATATGCACATGGTATGGATTCGTTAGGATCAATAATTCGTATTAACTTGGTTGACGGATATAACACAATGAATTCTCTTTTTGAGAGCAATTCACCGGAAAATACCCAATATAACTCAATGAATTCTCCTTTTGGGAGCAATTCATCGGAAGATGCCCTTTTGGGGGTTCAAGCACTATAAGAATAAAATCGTCCCTAAAGTTATAATCTTACAACTACGGTATGAAACTCTCTTTTGGAGAGATCAAAGCTCACCCTTTTGGGGCGATCATCAACTCAATCACTTCTTTTGGAAGATGAAAAGGACGATTTAATAACAAAAACTACAACTTTAGCAACGTTAACGATTAAACACGACGATATTCAACCAAACTAACACAAATCACATCCCCTAATTACGCCATACCATGCACAAATAAGATTTAGCTACTCACAATGCAAGAATAATCAAGGTTCATATCAAAATACATTGATCTAATAGCAAAATACGATGAAAAACACCAAAATACGGGGTAGAAGTTTAGAATTCTATCACCAAGTCTCCAAGATATACACCAAAACTCTCTGGTAATAATAAGAATAGCCTCTGGAATTTTACAGAATTTTTCCCTGGCGAAATACGGCTCCTAGAGCCTCCAATTCCCCCTGAATACGCCAGGATTTTGCCCAAAAACCCTAGAATACGCTTATATAGGGAGTATTGCGGGGTTTAATAGCTTAACGGGTCGAAACCCACTCAATTTAAACCCAAACCCGCTTAAAATTACCGACGCAATTCTCAGCCACACGATTCGTGCGGGATCGCACCTACGCATGACACGTGTCCTAGCGGATCGGATCCGCACCCGCTCTAAATCAAACCCAACTCGCTTCGCTTGATCGCCGCATCTGTACCGTTCGATCGTGAGATCGAACGGCTGTGATCTCGCCCGCCCCGCTCTCCGAACCATTTTCGTGTTCAATCGTAGCCGTCCGTTTCGAGGCGGGATTCGACGTCGCGCTGCAGCGTGGACCTCACAGATGAGTGCTGCGCTGCCGTCCGTTGGATGAAGATCGATCGATGTAGAGCATGCCACGTGTTAGCTTCTAATTGGGTAGAGACCGTATTTCTCATTTTGAGCGTATTTCTTCATTTAAATGGTATTCTGCATTCAAAAATTCATAGTAATTAGCACAGATCTCAGAAAAATACAAATAAATAGTCGTTGGAATCATGAGATCGAGACCAAGCTAGGGAAAATATAAGATGTGCAGAAATACTTCGTTAATTTCTGTTTTGTGCTTAAATAGAGTGTTTTCTCTAATAAATAATTGTGTACAAAATACATTTGAATTAGAGAACAATGTAGCATCACATGAGCATAAAATAGGGCTAAATGGGGGGTTAAATATGTAATATTGAATCTGAATCAATCACCACTATGGACCATCAGAACACAGAACTATTTATCGGAAGTAATTATCCCAGATAAATTGATTCTGAGCACTTTGAACAGGGGAAGCATTTAAAATGACTTCTCCTAAGACGTGCATTGATGGGCCCTCTTTTAAAGACTTGATGTGATCCTGAAGATCCTTTATAACCTTAATTCCCCAGTATTAGGTTTAACAAAAATACTATAATCATCCATGAGCCTGAAGCTCAATTTGACCATTTAAAACATTAATATCTATGATCTGATTATCATGAATAGTGATGAGATCCTGAAGACCCACACTCATGAAACTGTCAAACAGTCATCAGACATAGCTACTAACAATATAAACATTGTCAAATTCACACATCCCTGCTACTAAAAATCCAGCTAGGATTGACATACCAAATATAATGGATGCAATCCACCAGTAGCAGAAGTGGTTCAATATTACATTGGATTCGACATCTGGACTCCCAGATTTTACTACTTGTACGGACTCTTGCGCTTGAGAGAGAGCACCTTTCGGAGCCCACCAATATCCTCAATGGATGAGAGGACATACCACGACGCTCCAAATCGAGAAATAACTCCTGGAGACCCTAAACAATACCACCACAGAAAAGTGAGCTCACCTCCATATCCTCTCCCTTTCCAGAACCTCCAGAAGAGATGAATCTGGAATAAATTGAATAATGTACGTACATGGAGAGGTATTTGGATAAAACACACTTGTCGACAATTACTCACATTTCGTTTTGCCATAGATATCGTTCCCAACCTCCGTTTCCGGAAGCAAACGTAGAGACTTGGCCAAAATCATGTGGAACGAGGCAATAATAAGTTGAGCTGGACTCACTTATGAAATGTGAAGTGTTTGGACCCGAAGTCCTGATATCAAAAGATATCAAACCTGTGGGTTACCAAGTATTGTATAAATAAATAAAATCTTATGCTATAAGCAAAAAGCTATAGCGTAGAGGTTTATTTCGCAGAAACCAGGAAGTAACAATGTAAGATGAGCTTAACTCACTTGCAAAATTATTTAATCTGATGCATCAGGCTCCCTGGTCATGGTTGCGAAAACCATGCGATTTGCAAAAATAATTTTAGGCTATGTTGCTATGGATAATGTGACAACATACCCTTATGAATAATCATCCCGAAGATGAAACCTTCATCCTGAAGATGAATAATCATCCCAAAGATGAATAATCATCCTAAAGATGAAACTATCATCCTGAAGATGAATTATCATCCTGAAGATGAAACCATCATCCTGAAGCTGAATAATCATCCTGAAGATGAATTATCATCCCGAAGATGAAACCATCATCCTGAAGATGAATTATCATCCCGAAGATGAAACCATCATCCTGAAGATGAATTATCATCCCGAAGATGAAACCATCATCCTGAAGATGAATTATCATCCTGAAGATGAATTATCATCCCGAAGATGAAACCATCATCCTGAAGATGAATAATCATCCCGAAGATGAAACCATCATCCTGAAGATGAACAATCATCCCGAAGATGAAACCATCATCCAGAAGATGAATAATCATCTAGCAGATGAATAATCATCCAGTAGATGAATTCCTGAAGATGAACAATCATCCCGAAGATGAAACCATCATCCAGAAGATGAATAATCATCTAGCAGATGAATAATCATCCAGCAGATGAATAATCATCTAGTTGATGAAGAAACGTGGATAATTGCAATCCAATAATACACCAACTGGTTGTATGGATGCACATTAAGACCCCTTCCATTCGCTAGAAGAGGGGAAGGATATCTTAGGTCCTGAAGTGCCTTACTCAAATGTCTTTTGTACACTCCTTTATCTGGCAGTAAAACCTTTAACCAGATACAGTACAGCGTCTGCAGCGCACCACTGGACCAGAGATATGTAGCTTCTGCGCTACCTCCAAGGGTCAAGGATCATCCAACATGTTAAATGTATTTGCAGATACAGGTTACAGATCATCGTGATGACTGCAACAAAGAAGCGACCAACTCCTGGAGACCAGCAAAGCATGCTTCCAAGGCAACATCAATCCCACCATCCCGAGAGGCTCATCAATCCAAGAAGCAAATCATAAGTACGCACAGCCAGGTCCTGCAGTACCTCGCAGACACAGTGACGACTGGGTCAGAGACGTGGTGCTACCTACTGAGTCTACAGACCACTCCTCTTCAGAAGAGCTCCCTCAGATTCAGTAGCTGCCATAGATAAGCGATACTTGTATAGATGAGCGATGTCTTGTATAGGTGAGCGATGCCTTGTACTTTGTACTTATTATCGGAACACTGTAAGAGATTGGTGTATAGTTGCCTAGGAGATCTGCAAGCCTGCAGCTTGTACAGATCAGGGGGAGTCAAATGTAGTGTTGTACTCTTTTCCATTGGCTATTGGGTTTTCCCACTGGGTTTTTCATAACTAAAGGTTTTAACGAGGCAGCCTCATTGATTGTGGATCCAGAAGTATCCACCCCTAAATACTCCCACTAATCAGGGGAAGTTATGGAAAACTGTACTCTTTTCCTTGGCTATTGGTTTTTTCCACTGGGTTTTCCATAGCTAAAGGTTTTAACGAGGTAGTTATCCCTAACTTAGGATCCAGAAGCATCCATCTCTAGTGATATCCATCGATCAGGGGAAGTTATATAGACTTGTACTCTTTTCCCTTAGCCACAGGTTTTTCCCATTGGGTTTTCCATGGCAAAGGTTTTAACGAGGCAAGAACTCTTAAACTTAGGATCCAGAAGTATCCATAGACCCATGATCAGATAAGCTCTATGAACCCTGAAGCGTTCATTACGGCTTACAACAATGGATGGATAAGGGGAAGTGTTATAAACGGGCTTTTGGAGGCCCAACCCGTTATTGGGTATCCACCCATTATGTAACCCTACTTCTATAATTGCAGGGCTACGGGGTTCCGTAGCCGCTAAGTTTACAACAAAGAAGATATTATTACAAACTAAAGTGTCTAAAAACAAAGTACAATATAGGCCTAGTATGGTAAAAAGAACATTACACACAAATTACATTATTCCAAATTATAAGTACGGTCGCGAAGGGAAAAGTCGCTCTAATCTTCGGTTGGCTGGTACTCCACGTAATCATCGATCATTGGATCAACTTTTGTAGCAGTATCTTCAATGAACTCACTATCAAGACCTTACAGACATTTCATACGACAACAAAATGAAATGACCGTCAGCAAGGGCTACTCGGTAAATATTCTTCGTAATAGAATGAGTAATACATATAATAAAAACATTTGTGTCATCCATAATGCATGTAAAGGGTCGAAGTAATTTAATTAAGTCGCTAACAAAGATGAATTCAAAGTATAATCAATGTCCGTATTTGATGATAATTGGAGTTCTAGTTTGATCCAGACGAAAACTGCCCGTCAGGTTTGGCGAGATACGATCACTATTACCAGATAGGGTGAGCCCTACTAAGGTGATCCAGCCTTTGAAACCAAACAATCCTAGACACCGGCTCGGGGATCAATTTTAAGAACGATGATTATCAACTTCTACTCAATCGATTTAATTATGTGTTATAGTAAAATAATTTTGCAGAAGAGCATGGTATGGGTACATAGAAGCATATATGACATGAACTTGATGCGAGCATAGTATGAGTAGAGTATAAGCATGGTATGAGTTTGGCATAGTAAGAGCATGGTATAAGTATGACAAGTATAATCTGTAAGAGCTGTAGCAATTAAAACCTTTAATAGCAATTTGCAACTTGTGAGGAAAAGACTGTATAAGATGTTAAAGCAATACTTGATAACCACCTGTTCTAGTGCCATGTCCGTGCCTAAAGGCACAATGTGTGACTAAAATGCACACAACCATCGGGAGCGCTACTTACCGACCACTTCTCTTGGGCGACGGTCAAGTACTTTCCTCCACTTAGTGTGAGTGGAGGTAAAGTTGTAATGTGTATCCAATCACTTCCATGCCCTCTATAACAGCTGGACTACCCCCAATCCCATGTGTCAAAAACGTGCCAGGCCCACAATTTAAGCTATTTCGACGTTAGCACGCAAATCCGTATAGTTCCACAGTCACATGGTTTCATATCGATGCATCTAACCTGTTCACGGTGTTTTATCGGTCTATGTAGCATATTTACATAATTTCATGGCGAGTAGCAAGTCATCAATTCACAATACAATCATTTTACAATTTTTCTATTGTTAAAATCAGGCAATTATTATAAGAAAATGCATCAGAAATATTTAAAACTAAGCAAATGCATACATTTAAGCAAGAAATATGTTTCTAAGTCTAACATGTATTTTTCAGAATATTAAAATAATTATTAAGCATTTTTCTCAATTAAAATGGCTAAAAACTAATTTTTAAATTACAAAAATGATTTTCTCAGTATATTCAATGATTTATTCAGAGCAAACTACACGTAGAAATTTTTAAACAAGATGTCTAATTAATAGTCTTAACTAATAGTATAACAAATAATTTTTGTGTACGTCAGTGTACGTGAAAATCGATGGAAATAATTTTTTAAGCGAAAATAGCATAAATAGCATTTAACTTCAAAAAATTTCTGCGGGAGAAATACTTTCCTGATCGCAACGAAACTAGCGTCAATGCGTTCGTTGCGACATGCTGGATTTTCTGGTTGTCTCCGTGTATTTTTCTGATACGTATAAAATTTAATATCAATTTAATATAGTTTCTCTCTTAAAAATATATACATATATAATATGTTTTTACTGTGCATCCCCCACCATCACACGTGATTACTATGCACTCGACGCACGCTGTAGCGAATCGGCCACGGCGTCGACGTCGGCGGCGCTCCAACGTCGGTGGAGGTCGCGATCAGCGACGCGGCGGTGCGGCGGTCCTCCGGCGACGGCGGCCAAGGGGTGGCGGACGGTGAACGGCGGCTGTGGACTGCATGGGTTGTTGCTCGGAAAACTGGGCTTCGTCGGGGTTCTATGCGGAGCTGCATGGTGATGGAGGAGACTGAGGGGGTGGAGGAGCTTGGGGGGGAATGCCGACGAAGCAGGGTCATCGAAGAGAGGGAAGCGGGACGGCGGTCGGCCATCGAAGAGAGGGAAGCGGGTCGGCCGTCGGTCGTCGGTGCACGAGAGAGGGTGAGGCAGTGGGTTTGAGGGAGAGGGGATTAGGGGTTTATATAGGGATTAGGGATAATATAAAAATGATTAATTAGTCAAATGTTAGTAATTAGGGGGGTTGGGGGTTTTTGACTAAGCATGGAATTTAGGTTTGTTAAAACCACTCATGGGCTACATATGGAGTTAAGTAAAATTGGTAATTAGTAAATTAAGTTAGGTAATTAGGTTAATTACTAAGGGTAATTATTAAATAGTAGTATTATATTATTAAAACATCATTTTTCACATATGACATCGAAAAATTCCAGAAAAAATGCCACATGTTCATATCGTCGTGAGGATCATGAAAATGAAGTCTGTTTTAGAGTTTGAGCTATGAAAATATAATTTTTGGACCAAACCGTTTGGGTTGTGGGTTTGCAAGTTCTAAATCGATTTGACTACGTAAAAATACGTAAAAATTATTGGGAATACTAAAGGACCATAGAGTCATATTGCAAAAGTTTGAAATCATTTTGATAACATTTACGTAGAAAAATAATTAATAATCCTATTTTAGTGATATGTAAATAGAAAATAGCATATAAAATATTTAAAAACATTTGATGATACCTTAAATTACTAAAATATGATATAACTATTTTTGATGATACAAAATATTTTTTGTTATGAATCATCATATGGGGGAGGAACCCCCAGCTCTTTATTTATAGCACTAGAGGAGCGTACATAAATAAGATACAATAGATACGGTCTTATTTATAAGATAAGCCGTGATCCTAACCAACTCGGTATTATACTTTCACAACACTCCCCCCTTATCCAGCCATAGGTGTGGATCGGCCTGACTCCGGACGGATCCACTCTGCTTATGAATACATCAGGATTCTGAGTATTGTAGGAGTCTCACATGGGGTGGATACTTCAGGATCCTGAGTTGGTGAGGTTTGCCTCGTTAAAAACTTTAGCTATGAAAAACACTGTGGGAAAAACCATAGTTAAGAAAAAAGAGTACAAACACTCTCTACCCCCTGATTTGTACAAGCACTCAGGCTTTCAGATCTCTTAGGCGCCTCATCCCAATTTTCTGTACAAACTTCCTAAAGGTAGCAGTAGGAAGGGCTTTAGTGAACAAGTCTGCCAGGTTGTCACATGATTGTACTTGTCTGACGTCGATCACGCCATCTCTTTGTAGCTCGTGCGTCCAGAAGAATTTGGGGGAAATATGCTTCGTTCTGTCGCCTTTGATGTAGCCACCTCGTAGCTGAGCTATGCAATCAGCATTGTCCTCGAACATGGTAGTAGGTTCAAGGTCTCCAGACTTCAATCTGGTCGTCAACAGGATGTGATTTACAACTGACCGTAGCCAGACACATTCTTTGCTTGCTTCATGATGGCGATGATCTCTGAGTGATTGGATGAGGTCACCGTCATGGTTTGCTTAACAGATCTCCAGGAAATGGTTGTCCCACCATGGGTAAACACGTACCCTGCCTGTGACTTTGCATTATGGGGATCAGACATGTAACCTGCATCAGCATAACCAATAAGTGCGGAGGATAATCCAATTTTGTAAAAGAGTCCCAAATCTGTAGACCCTAGGAGGTAGCGCAGAAGGTGCTTAACCCTGGTCCAGTGGCGCTGCGTAGGCGTTGCACTGTATCTGGCTAGTAAATTTACTGCGAACGCAATATCGAGACACATGCAGTTGGCCAGATATAGAAGTGCTCCAATAGCACTCAGATAAGGGACTTCTGGACCAAGTATATCATCCCCATCTTCCAGCGGCTGGAAGAGGTCTTTATGTGCATCCAGAGATCGTACCACCATAAGTGTACTAAGTGGATGACATTGGTCCATATGAAATCTTTGCAACATTATCTTCGTATATGTGGTTTGTTGTAATAGGATTCCATCTTTTAAATGTTCAATCTGTGAGCCAAGGTAGAATTTCGTTTTGCCTAGGTCTTTCATTTCGAATTCTTTTGTCAGGCTTACAGATATCTTAGTGATCTCTTCTGGACATCCAATGAGGTTCAAATCATTTACGTAGACTGCTATTATGATGAATCCTTTTCCCTTTGCTCTTATAAAGATGTAAGGGCAGACTTCATTATTGGTGAATCCTTGTTGACAAGGAATTCACTCAGTCTGTTTTACCACATCCTTCATGATTGTTTAAGACCATACAATGAGATTTGAAGCTTAACAGAGTAGACGTCCCGAGGTCTATCTTTTAATTCAGCAGGCATTGAAAAGCCATCAGGAAGTTTCATGTATATCTCCTTGTCGAGATTACCGTATAGATATGCAGTCACAACATCCATTAGCTGCATATCTAAACCTTCCTTTGCTGTTAAGCTTATCAGAAATCAGAAAGTGATCGCATCCTTGACCGGGGAGTATGTTTCCTCATAGTCAATACCCGGTCTTTGGGAAAATCCTTACGCTACAAGCCTTGCTTAGAGTGTGATCTCATTATTTTCTTTTCTTTTTCTCACGAATACCCATTTGTATCCCACAGGTTTGACACCGGTAGGTGTCTGGACTATTTGCCTAAAGACTTTGCATTTCTTAAGCGATTCCAGCTCAGCTTCTATTGCCTGATTCCACTTTGGCCAATCATTTCTATGTTTGCATTCAGCAACGAAATGTGGATCATGATCATCGTCGCTTCCGGCGACGTGAATAGCAATATGAAATGCAAAGTCATTGTCGACGACTGTACTCTTTCTGTCCAACATCTCCCCTGTACGTACATAATTTAATGCTATTTCAGTTTCTCCCGGCAGTTCCTCTGCAGTGGATTCCGGGAGGGGTGAGGGTATGGACATGAGCTCATTTCTCTGTGGGAATATCGTCCCAAGGTCTCCGGATATTTTTCTTTTTCTTGGATTTTTATCCTTGGAGCCTGGTGGTCTGCCTCTTTTCTGTTGAGGTGCAGCCACTTCTGCTGCTGGTGGATTGCATCCATTCTCGGAGATGTCAATCCCAGCTGGAGTATTTGTAGCAGGGATGTGTGATTTGACAATCTTCTGGTTGTCAGTAAATGAGTCCGGTAATTGGTGGACAGTGTCCTAAATGTGGAGGATCTTCAGGATCTCATCTTCACATTGTTTTGTTCCCGGATCATAGTGGGTCAAACTTTTTGTATCCCACGTTATGATGTGCTTTGCACCAGATTTCTCAGTGTCTGGGCCCATTTTGGGAAAAATTGTCTCATCAAATTCACAGTCTTCAAGACGTGCCTTAAATGTGTCCCCCGTTTGGGGTTCTAGGTATCCTATAATTGAGGGTGAGTCAAACCCTACATAGATACCTAGGCGACGTTGAGGACCCAATTTTATCCTCTGTGGTGGTGCAATGGGGATGTAAACTGCGCAACCGAAGATTCTCAAATGAGAAGTGTTCGGTGGCACTCCATATGCAAGTTGCGTTGGAGAGAGATTCTGACCTCCAGATGGTCTAATTTTTATTAACGATGCAGCATGCAGAATTGCATGTCCTCATGCATCCACCAGCAACTGGGATTTCAGTAACAATGGACGTGCAATCCATTAGAGTCTTTTTATCAGTGACTCTGCCAACCCATTCTGGGTATGAACATGTGGCACTGGATGTTCAATTTCTATTTTCTTTGCCTGGCTGTACTCTTGAAATGACCAGGAGGTAAATTCCCCCGCATTATCCAGACGTATTTTCTTTATTTGATTGTCTGGAAAATGCACCCGCAACTTTTTAATCTGTGCCAGTGGCTTTGGAAAAGCTAAGTTGCGGGTCGATAGTAGACACACATACGAATAGTTTGAAGACGCATCAATCAGTACCATAAAGTACCGAAATGGCCCACTAGGGGGTGGATAGATCAAAATATGTCTCCATGTATTCTTTCGAGGAAGCTTGGAGACTTGATATCCACTTTTAGTGGTTATGACCTTGTTATTAATTTCCCCTTGAAGCAGGGGATGCAAGGGAATTCTCCCTTCTGAAGAATCTTCTGGTTCTTCAGGTTATGCCCATTGATTGTGATAATATGTAATGCATCATCACTGAGCCAGGGTGGCCAAGTCTATCATGCCCGCAGTCCATTATTGGCCCCCCTTTTTTCTAGAGAGACTTGAGGCCTGCGGGCCTGAGGCCCGCAGCTTTGCTGCGGGCTTCACGCCCGCAGTGCTTAAGTCGTATATTTTTTTTCGTTTGGTCTGCCGGCCCAAGTACCATGAGGGGAGGGGCGACAGCTAGGTCATGCCACCGCCGCCCCCCTTGATTTCCTTCAGCAAGGAAGTCCCTCTGATGTTGGGGCGGCCCCCCACCGCAGCAAGGTGGGGGGAACGGGGAGACCCCCCCAGCGAGGCGAGGGGGTTATTCAGGTCGGCGCCCCCTTGCCATAGCAGGGGGTTGATTTAGGAGCTGCCCCCCCCCCCCGTCATAGCGGGGGTACAGGGCAGTGCCCCCGCCATAGCGGGGGGTAGGGGACCGAAGCAGCCCCCCGTCGTAGCAGGGGGTGCGGGACAGTGCCCCCGCCGTAGCGGGGGGCAGGGGAACGCAGCAGCCCCCCGCCGTAGCGGGGGTGCAGGACAACGCCCCGCCGTAGCAGGGGGGAACGAAGCAGCCCCCCTCAATCGCTTCGAGCGTGGGGGGTTCGGTGTCCGGCGCCTTCATGGCTGCGAATAAAATCGGCGACCGACGGCGATGCCGAGAGGGGATATAACAATTTTTATTGTAAATTATAGATTGAAAGCATGTAAAAAACGTGATTTTAGACGATAAAAATCGTCGATTTAGGCGGTAAGCCCTATTTCCACTTTGATTTTGCGAGATCTATGGATAAAACTATCATACGTATGATAAAAATGACATTTTTAGCGAGAAATATCTCATTATTCGTCCTTCAGATATAACGACGGTTGAACGAAGCCTACACGGATGACGACGCTCATTTGATGTAGATAACGCCGCGCACGTGGATCTCCCGCCTTCCTTCGCTTTTGCAACGATCGATTTTGTGTGAAAATTTTATTTAGAGTCTCGTGCTGATAACATGTTATGACTCATCATCTAGGAGAGGAACCTCCAACTCTTTATTTATAGCATTAGAGGAGCGTACATAGATAAGATACAATAGTTACGATTTTATCTATAAGATAAGCCGCGATTCTAACCAACTCAGTATTATCCATTCACAACATTTTTATAATTGTTTTGAAACTATTTTTGACATTAAATTCCTGACAAACCATTTTAAAAATCATATAAACTTATTTAAAAATATTTCTGAAAATATTTATACTATAAAATATGTATCGATGGATTCAGGCCGTTACATCTTACCCTCCTTATAAAAATTCCGTCTTCGGAATTTCTTAGGGAGAGAGTATGCTTAGCAAATGTACTCATGACATAATCATTTAAAAGCAATGCAGAGAGGGGTTCATGAATTACTATCATTCGCATGTTCAACAACGTCAGCTTTCTCGACCATCATGGTGAATGCCTAGGCGCCTGGGTTGGTTCATCGTAGCCCGTTGAAAGGCTCTCTGTTGAGGAGCTAAGGGTGGTCCACGTGATGTCGATCCATAAGCTCATGCAGTTGGAGTGTCTTATTTGTTGATGCGTCGATGGCAATCTTTGGCAATATGTTAAGATGCTCCACAGATCAAACATTGATTCAGCAGCAGGCGACCGTCCTTCTTGACATGTCCCAGTCAGTTGCAATGGAAGCACATCAACATGGATCGGTTGTTAACTGGAGGAGCATCAATCCGATTGTTGATTGGAGCAGCAGTCCACTTAAAAAGGGTGGTCTGCGTTGGTCGGATGATGTTCTTATGGCGTTCCATATGAAGCTTACCCTAGGCTACATTACGAAGTTTCTCAACAGCCTCATGGTTATGCGCTGCTTCAAGTATTTCCTTATAGCTGGTCAAGTCGGCAAAGGTCATCGAAGCTTGAATGCTGAAGTTCAAGCCTTGACGGAACTAGAAAGCATGGTCTTCGGGATTCTCGACCATATGAGGAGTAAAATGACTGAGCATAGAGAACTTAGCATCATACTCATCAACGATCATTGATCTTTGGACCAAATTGAAGCGCTGTTGAAGTTCCCTTTTAGCTAATTTGGGAAAATATTTGGTGTCAAATCGTTCATGAAACGTGTCCCATGCAATAGGCCTCATTATTGCTTTTCTTCGGTCACCCACTAGTTTCGGGCGTTATCGATCAATTGAAACCTTACTACCTCTACCCACCCTGCCTGTGAGATGCGGGCATCACTCAGGTTGTCCTCAGTGTTGTGTGCCCATTCTTCAGCTTCAAGTGACATTCTTTCCCAGAGAACGTCTGTGGACGCAGTTCTCGAAATTGTTTCACTTCAGCATCACCTCGTAGAATAGGTTGTGGTTTGCGTTGGAGAATTTAATGCTGAATTTCCCACATTTCTCTTATGACTCCCATAATATCGTTGCCGATGACGCCATTAGCATTCTGGGTGTTGGGTCAACCTGCCATGCTGCAAAACAAACCGCAATGTGTATTAGGTTAGAAGTATCTAGCTAAACAACTTTGATATTAATGTTGTCCAACCCATTTCTTAAAGTATTTGCATGAACATGACCTACATGGGCCGCCACAGAAACATGTCACGCCCCACTTCCCATTCTACCGGGAGCGAGAACGCGAACGGGCCCGCGATGTTTTGCAACTATTTTTTAATAATTGTTTCGGAACTATGTATGACATTAAATTCCTGACAAACCATTTTAAAAATAACATAAACTTATTTAATAATATTTCTGAAAATATTTATACTATAAAATACGCGATGAATTCAGGTCGTTACATATGCTTCCATTTATATATGTTGTATTTGAATGCTTAATTCATTGGATTATGGTTATCTATATTTGTATTGCAATGCATTACCTGTGAGGGGTTCGATGAGGGTGGTGTGCTGCGAGGCACTACCTACGTGTAATCACATTGCTCGTGAGAGGTCCTAAAAAAGGATGACGTGCCATAAGGCGTTGTCTACGTGTATTTGCATTACCCATATTGGGATCTGAGAATGCGATGACGTGAGGCATTCTCTACATGCATAAGACTCGTCGATGGGCCTTAGACGTAATTAGGGTGGTGTATCGCGAAGCATTACCTAGCAATTAGGATATAGAACCCACAAATCCAATGATTACTTATGATGAATGATGATGTGCTTGATTGCTAAATCTTCCAATCCCCATATCTTAGCATGGATGTGGATTAAGTTATTCGATGTTGTTAGCCCAAAAGGCTCATTATCGAGAATGGAATGCATAGTAGGATAACCCTAATGAAGTCACAACACACACCCTCTCTCTTCTCCTATTGCAACGCCCACACTAACCACAGCATAGTTTTAGTATAATTCCGACACTCAGACTATTGCACAACCATCTCGCCTTCGAAAATTGGTTTGTATCTCATTTAATTATCTTCTCGCTTAATTTAGGATTGTGAATTTGTAGACAAGTGTTGTCCCTGTGGACATGATATCCGACTCGTCGGGTTTATTACTTCTTGACCTCCTACGCTTGGGAATAGCACTTTTCAGAGGCAAGCAAGTTCTTGGTGCCGTTGTCAGTAACAACGGTTCTACAATTTCATAATTCTCAGTTAGCTTAGAGGATTTGGTGAGATCCCTTCATCTTTTGTATATATAGGCTCAGTATATCCATCTCTTTTTTGCAAAAAATTAGTTTTTGCTTTTGTATAGATATACTCAAATTTAAAAAACCATCTTAGTGTCACGCCCCGCTTCCCAAAACGAACGGAGGCGAAGCGTGACTAAGGCCCGCTTGGGCCAGAGCTGAGGAGCTCGGACCCAATAAGCGTCTGTAGAGGTACCATTTTAAAAGATTTTCAGGTTCTTGCATTATTAAAGTTCGAAACAACAGAAGTACAGGAAGGAAGTTGCATTCATTAAATTAGAGATATAATATCCAACAAGTACAAAGTCTAAAGGAAAGCCTAAGCGTGGCAACAAACTATCTAAAAGCAAACTAAAAGTAGTAACCTCTGAAAGTGACGACTAAGAAGACCTCAAGGTCTGGTCCTCGTCGGGCGCGTACTCTGGGTCGACGTCCTCGGCTCCTCGTGCTCCAGTGCGTCTGCCTCGTCCACGAACTCTGGCTGAGCACCTGACGTACAGCACCCAAGAAAAAGGAACTGTACGTCAGGTAAAGTCTACAAGAAGGGTTAGACTTTACTGCAAGTGCACCGAACTTTAAACAACGGTTTACTGGTTGATTAACATGCTGAGGTTCTTTTACACAACAGTTTACTGGTTGATTAGCATGCTGTGGTTATAACAGGGTAACACAACAGAAAGTAACGTAGCAGGAAAGTAAAACGGGACAAGTAGTAGTCGTAGCGTGTGCTACCAACTACGGGGACTAACCTACAGGTGTCAAGACAAGTCAGGACGTGGCGGGACAAGACGGGACAAACAGGACGGGACAAGACAAGACAAGTGTGACACGAAGGGTTCACGCCTTACGGTTCGAGGGGGATCAGACCCTCTTGCCGTGCGCACGCTCAACCCTACCCCAACCCAGGAACTCAGGACAAGAAGTACAGGGATCACTTCCGCTAGGGAAGCATCCGAAACGCCCGAAGGCTTTTTGTATAACAGGGATCACTTCCGCAAGGAAAGCATCCGAAACGCCCGAAGGCTTTTTGTGTAACAGGGATCACTTCCGCAAGGAAAGCATCCGAAACGCCCGAAGGCTTTTTGTGTAACAGGGATCACTTCCGCAAGGAAAGCATCCGAAACGCCCGAAGGCTTTTTGTGTAACAGGGATCACTTCCGCAAGGAAAGCATCCGAAACGCCCGAAGGCTTTTTGTATAACAGTCACGGGGATCACTCTCGCATGGAGAGCATCCGAAACGCCCGCAGGCTTTTTGTATAACAGTCACGGGGATCACTCTCGCATGGAGAGCATCCGAAACGCCCGCAGGCTTTTTGTGTAACAGGGACATGACATGACAAGTGTAGGGAATTGTTATTCTAGGGTGTCCACACGCACGCACACACAAGATAGCCCTACGGTGTCAAAAGTTATTGTTTGTCGAGCTTAGACTTCGTCGTCAAGTCTAAGTCGTCAGGGGCGTCCCGGACGCTATCATTTCACGTCCGGTTCTATACATTCACAGTCTAACAGTTCTAGCAACCTAAGACCAAAGCACGGTCAAAAACGCAAGTGGGTACACTTGCCTGCGGTGGCGAGGATGTCGTCCGTCCGGGGCATCTCGTCCAGTCGCCGCGTCCGCGGTAGTCCGTCTGAAACAGGTCATGGCGACGGTGTCAGGTCGCGTTTTTCAATAAATCCTATTTAGGTTCATATCTAGGTTGTCGGGACTACCCTAATTGTCAAAGTCACAATTTTGATGTTCAGCCCTATTCGACGATTCTATCCTATGTGCACAGTCAAAAAGTCCATTCGTCGATTGATCGCGCCCCGGCGTACACGTCCCGAGGCGACGGTTGTAGTTTTACCGCAAGCGCACGGTATAGCGGCGAGCGGGTATCGAACACAGGGAGGACGAATGACCGTGCTTGCTCTTAATCAACCTGGCTATTTAGAGGGATAATTGCCTTGGGCGATCCTGTCACAATCGTCAGACAAAAGTGCGAAATATCAAATCAAATAGAGAACGCCTAGGGAATGGGGAATCCCCACTACTCACCGTATTTCACAATTGTGGTTCGCCGGTATCGAAATCGCTAGGATGAGAATTTGGATGAACTAGTTGCAACTAAATTTGGAACCAAGCTCACGCTCTCGCGCTGTTGCCGGTCTATAGCTATCCTAGGTTTGGGTCCAATCTCTTGCAAACCCTAGCCTAGGGAAGCTAGCATTAGGATCAACATCATCGTCCAATTGCGCACTGAGCCCAATCTCTTGCAAACTCGGTCCACAATCTGGATTAGGATAGTTCCTACCCGTCCAATCTCTTGCAAACGGGTATCGGCACGGAATTGCAACCGGAGATCCTAGCATCGGTCCAATCTCTTGTAAACCGATACTTCGAAAATCCGACTCCAACCCAATTCGGATTTCTAGGGCTTCCTATCGAATTGGGATCCAATCTCTTGCAAATCCCAATTGATGTGAATACCTAGCTATCCGTAGTAATTCGATCCCAATCTAATCCCTAATAACAATCCTAGCTCAATTTCTACCGATTCGACACAAATACGAAATTGGGCTTGTAGGGTTCATCCCCACGCCCCAAGACGTGGAGACTACTCACTAATCATAGCAATAGCACAATAATTAGCAATGAAATAGACAATGGAATTCATCACAATAATGATATAAACAATAAAAATAGAGTTTTTTGGGGAAGAGAAGTGCAAACCAATGTAGATCTTCAATCAACCCAACAAAAATCCAAGTTTTTCTCTTCTCCAATCACAATTAATAAAACTAAAAAGTAGACTCAAAAAGCTGCAAAAAATCTGAGAGGTGGCTCTCCAAACTAGGGTAAAAACAGAGCTTAAATAGCCCCAAAAATCGTCTAAAAATCCTGACCAAAATGCCCCTGCACAGCCTGTTTTCCGCAAATTTCGCTACAGGCTGCGCATCGCACTCGGCCGAGTGACAAAAGTCGCTCGGCCGAGTGAAAACCCTGTCAATTTTCCAGTAAGTCGGGGGCTTCAGGGGTCTTCAGTTCGGGGGCGGCTCGGCCGAGTGAGTTGTCGTCACTCGGCCGATGGCTTCACTTCACTCGGGCGGACGGGATTTGCCACTCGGCCGAGTGGGTCTTCTGAAGCTCAGATGGCCGAAAAACAGTAACTTCGATCTTTTTGAGGGCCTTCGTCTGGGCGCCACTCGGGCGGACGTGGTATCGTCACTCGGCCGATGTGGTCTCCGTCGCTCGGCCGAGTACACATGGAAATCGTGTCTGAACGGGTCGGCCGAGCAGTGTCTCGCTGGTCGGCCGAGTGGCTCCTCCACTCGGCCGAGTGGGACACAAAAAATGCCCAAACTGGTCGTTTTGGCCTCCTCGTCGCTCCGGCGACGTCCATTCTTCTTCCGCTCCTCTCCAACAGCAAAATACCCCTCGGGGAGGTCGTCGGTGGCCGTCTATCGTGAGCGCATCTCATGATCACTCCAAATCGCGCCAAATCACCTGAAATGCGACAAAAACAACAAAGCGTGAAAAGCATCGCAATATCGTCGATATATCGTGAAAAACATGATTTGGGCGATCTGAATGGCATGCAAACATGCGGAAAAAGGTGTAAAACAAGGAGTGATCAAAATCCCCCAAGCTTGCCTCTTACTCGTCCTCGAGGAAGATAAGTAAAAGGCGAACCCGGTGGATTCGGAATACGAAAACGACAAAAAAACGAAAAAAAATGAAAAACGAAGAAGAATGAAAACCAAACGAAAATAAAGAAAGAAAGAAAGAAAGATAGGATGCTAGATCATTTTCTCAGGACGTGGGTTTCACCTACTCTTATAGCGTGCACCGAGTGAGAAATACATGTCAAAGAATCTCATTTTGATATCATAGTAGAATAGTGCAAGTAGAAAATAGAAAACCCACGAACAACGGTATAATCATGAAAAACGGAATGATTTTAAAATTAACATCGCCTGAATCATCTAAAGCGGTATACAAATCTCAGATCACACACTTTTCAATTGAACGCTTTCTATCTGGAGTATAAGAGTATCACATCATAGAATAGAGAGAATAGAAAAGTATGGATTTCATGAAATGAATGCTAGGCTTAGATTTCTGGATTTCGTAAAGCTAGAAACAATCTCACCGAGTATAGAATATTACTTAGCCTAGGTTGTCGTGCAATGTCAAGTAGTCGCTCTCTCACACATCAATGGATCTCCTCCCCCAAGCTTATCTATAAGCGTGGTGGCACAAAAATATTAACATCCCCATTTTTTTATAGCTCCAAAGGCAAAGAAGGGAAAGAAGAAAGAAAGTAAGCGAGATGGGATCTTTTATTGAGGATTTTTCCTCTTTTCTCTCTTTTTTTTTCTTTTTTTTTCTTTTTTTTTCTTTTTCTTTGGGATAAGCAACATATATACAATGATCCCAACGCAGAGAGAGGTAATGATATACAAGAATGTTTTTCTCTCTTTTATTCTTCTCTTCTCTCTCTTTTTTTTTTATTTTTGAAATAAGAGATTTGGAGCTAGGAATTAATAGCGGGGGAAATGCCATAAAATAGAATCACTAAGGGGAGATTCACCAATGATTTTAAAAGTAGAGAAGTGATGTTCAAGATTTGTGGAGAAAGAAATAAATATAACTCTCGGCTCACTCTATAAGACATGCACGACAACTTCAGCAGGGTAATCTAATCTACTCAGTTTCGATCACAAAAAAACTAACTAATCCAGATATATCTTAGCTAATCATCATTCAATCGTCCGGAAGTGAAGTGTACAATTCATGCATATAGAAGTGATAAAGGAAAAGAAGTCAGTACTCCAGATATAGGCATTCAATGCGTGAATCTTGGTGTGTTTTCTGTGATAGCATACATATGAATATTCAGGCTCAGCTAATAATAAAATTTCATCCATTTTCATGAGGAAAAAGTGTGGGTTACTATTTCTAAATGTAAAGCAAGTCATAGCATATGATATCAGAAATGAAATCTAAGACACGACAAATATAGCATGCATATAGAATAAGCTAACTCCACGTAGACATCATCACAGAAAATTCATCTCTAGCATGAGATGAAAAAGAAACGAAGTAAAGATAAAAGGAAAAATAGAACTATGCAATGCGGCACACAGGAAAATAAGAAAAACGTGATGCATGGCAAGATAAATGAAAAATAATGAAAAATAAGTGCAAAAGTGAAAAACGGTGTGAAAAAAAACTGAAAATAAAGGTGGCAAATCGAAAAAGAACGTGATAACTCACTCCCCCAAGCTAAAGTGCACAGTGTCCTCAATGTGCAAAGTGTGGCACACAGAGAGACAGGTAATGAGAGGGGCAAGTGAGGATGCATGCATGATGGAAAGAAAAAAGATAATAAAACGAAAAATAAAGAAACGAAAATATGATGCGGATATGATGCATGCACAGATATGAGTGATACGAGTATAAATGGGTCACCAAAAGCTCTCCCTCTCTCCCAAAAAAGATATATAAAGAGACGGCAAATGAGAATCACAAAAAAGTGAGGGGAGGGGTGTGGACAAAAGTGCATCAGGACCCAGCAGAGACGGGCAGCACAACGACAGGAATGGATAAAGGCATCAAGAGTGCCTAAGAAGGCGGTGCCGCGCCGTCTCCGTCCTGAGGCGGAGGAGGTGGTGGTGGTGGTGTGGGCTGCTGAGCTGGGGTGGAAGCGGAAGCAGGTCTAGTGTGTGTGGAAGTGTGTGTGGGAACCTGCTGGGTGGGCTGGGGTACGCGAGGGAGACGCTCCAGCACCTGTGTAAGGCAGTAGTGGATCTGGGGTATCAGGTCGAAGCGTCCAGCCATCGCAGAGACGGTGGAGGACAGGGTCCTAAGGTCTCCTCTAAGACCACTCACCGCCAACTCAAGAGCACGTATGCTCTGCAGTGTAGTGTCGGGCGGGGGTGGTGCAGAGGGACGCACCGGTCTAGGCTGCGCAGGGCGAGGCTGGCGTACGCGTGTGGAGTATGTAACGGGCTCAGCAGGGAATGGGACAAAAGGTGCCGCGCCTGGAAAAGTGGGCCTGGCCTCGGTGTGAGGCCGGGACACCGGCTGGCGAGAAGTGGAGGCAGCGGCAGCAAAGGAGGCGTGCAAAAGAGGCAACGAGGTGGCCAAAGAGGTCTGTGGCACAGAAGTGTGGACAGACGCCACGACACTCTCGGAGAAAAAGGCGGCAGTGGAGACAGAGGAATCTCCCGCTGGGGCAGAAGTGTGCGGTCCAAAAGGTGTAACCCCAGCGGAGATCATGCTAACCATGGTCTCCACGACCGCGGCGAACGAGGGCTCTCCACTCTCAACAAAGGTCTGCGGGCGCTGGGGGAGGGCGGAGCAAAGAGGCTCCACGGACAGAGGGCCGGAGGTGGCAGCGGGAGTGGTGGGAACAGCCTCGGAAGTGGTGACAGTGGTGGAAGTGGGCTCAGCAAGAGTACTCTCGACACAGGCAGAGGTGGGGACAGAAGTGTCAAGAGCAGTGGAAATGTCAGGTGTGGGCTGAGGGGCCACAGGGGCGACAGGGTCGGTAGCAGGCTCGGCAGGGCGTGCAGCAGGGTCTGCGGGAGCAGCCTGGGCAGCGTGGGCAGCGTGGGCCTGCTCGGCCTCCTCGGCCTCGAGCACGTAGGCGGCGGGGATGAGGACATCCATCGCCGGAATCCAGTCAACGTGGGCTGGTGCAATCAGAGTCCGAGTAGGGCTCGGGAGAATCATGTAATCGGCCCCATAGGGGCCGTGCAACCAGACCCAGTGACGCTCACCATGCGGACGCAACATCTTCATCCGGGCCATAACGTCTATCGACAAGGAAGTGGGGCCCGGAACGCGTCGCAGGTCGTCGGGTAGGTCCTCGCCGGTCATCATGGTAAGCAAGGTGATCAGACCGCCGCAGCATATCGGTGAGCGAGCGCCCACCGACACAATGATACGGTCTAGAAACCAAGCCGCAATGTCGATCACGACGGCGGGGACAAGCTCGAGTCCATCCCTAGACAGAGCTCTGGGACGTGTCATCGCGTAGAGCATGTAAAGCTCTGGCGTAGACATCGTGCCCGGCTCATATCTGGCCAAAAAGGTAGTCGCCATGAGGCGCTGGGCAATGCGTAGGCAGGGGTGGACTATGGCCGAGGCCTTGGCCCTACTAGGGTCAAAGGCAGCGTGGTGGCCTGTGATCCGGGCCCAGAAGGCGCCGGCGTCGAAAGAAGGTGGGGGGATGTGGGTAGGGCCGTAACCGCGATCGGCTCCGGGGACGGCGGGCCATGAGAAAAATGCTCTCATCATATCGAGAGTGACCTGGCACTCTCGATCCATGAACCGGAATGAGCATCCCTCATCGGTCCGGGCGATCGAACTCAAAACCTCAAGTGTCGGGCGGGTAAAAGTATCCGCCGACACTTGAAGGAAGTCGCGCCAACCCACGTTGTCGTACAACGTGAGTATCCCCTCAAGTACCCCCAGGCGTCCAAGGTCAGCAAGGTGTGCAAACCTGGAGGGTACGATTGAGCGCTGGGAGATACGCTCGAAGACGGCGCGGTGTGCGTCGTCTCGGAACGTAATCCCGAGCGGCCCGACCAGTGGAGCCGGTGGTGGTGGCTGTGGATCGGCAGGGAGAGGCTGTGCGGGCTGTGGGTGCACTGCAGGCTGTGCGGGGTGTGCGGGGCCTGCAGGCTGTGCTGGGTGTGCGGTGTGTGTGGGGGACGGTGGAGGAGAGTCCTCCAACTCGTGGGAGGGGCCGGCATCATACGACCGCTTCCGCTTGGCGGAAGCTCTCTTCGACCGCGGCCGTGTCCGGGGCGGCATATCTGCCCCGAGCGCGCGCCGAAAAGTGAAAAGTGCGGCGTGTGCACAAAGAGTGGAAAGAGTTTACCCAAACACGCCGCGAGTGCTAAGCAGTGGAAGCGTGCGAAGTCCGCGCCTCCACGAAGTCCAAAACAGCCCGTAGAAGCTCCCCTGAGTTCCCCTAAGCTCCAAAAAGCAACCTGCGCATGGAAAAGCGATATCAGCGAGTAATAATCAAAATGTATGGAGCAATAGGGGTATAACAGATAGATATGGGAATTGATTTGGGTTAGGGGGGCGTTTAGCACATGGATCCTCAAAAAATACACGAGGAGAGGAGAAAACGGTGAAAATAAGCGAACCGGAGGTGATCGGAGGCGGGGCTGCCGGCGGCGACTCGGGCGGGGTCCGGCGATGGTCGGCCGGCGACGGCAGGCCGAGCGGCGGCGCGCGCGGGCGAGTGGCTGTTGGGCGAGGCGAGATCGGGCGAGGGAAAGCTGAGGGGGCGCGGGCGAAGGGGTTTTTTCGTTTTCGAAAACTGCGCCCCCCCCCTTGGCTTTATATTAAAAAGTTACGACTCGGCCGAGTGACTTTACTCACTCGGCCGAGCGAGGCAAATAAAAATTTCTCCCCGATATCGCTTCGGCCAAGTGGCTTTGCCATGCTCGGCCGAGTGGAGTAAGTCCATTCGGCCGAGTGACTCAAGCTACTCGGCATGACTCGCCCTAGGAGGGTATCCGTTTCACTCGGCCGAGTGAATATATATACTCGGCCGAGTAGCAGTTATAATGAAATGAGAAGAATAGACAGAGAGTTGGGTACAGCAGACTTCCCTCGTTCGTGAGCGGCTCGGCCGGACGAACTTCTGTACTCGGCCGAGTGACTAGTATACTCGGCCGAGTGAGCCTTGTATTCTGCTGTTTGTCTTCGTTTAGGCTCTAAACTCCGTCTTTCTTCCTCCAGTCGATTTCATGCTCCTCCTAAGCGTCGAACTCCTTCTTGGGGCGCTCCTCATCGTCTTGTTCATCCTCCTCATGATGATCTACCTATCTTCTCTCCTGTCAAGAAAAATAGGACCCGTTATCACAAAATTTTTGGTCGGGTGACTCAAAACACTAAAAATTTCTAAAACAAAAATAAAGAAAAAGTAAAAATAAAGCAAAAACCGTCGGGTTGCCTCCCGACAAGCGCTCGTTTAAGGTCGTGAGCTCGACCCCCTATAATTTTCAATCAATGCGGGATGTTGGGTGCATATGAGATGCACCCGTCAAACTTCCCGGGGAGCGCGCTTGGATTTGGACGTGGCGGCGTAGCGGTCTCCCTCGGAGGTCTCTTGTCCCGAATGGTGTTGGGGGGAGGCTCCCCCAAGCTAGCATTTGCCCCGGTCAACGGCTTAACCGGCGATGCCGATTTCCGTGCCGGCGGAGCTTTCTTTGGAGACTTTAATTTCGAGAGCTTGCAGAGCTCTCGAATCCTCGCGACATCAGCGTCGCCTTCATCTTCATCAGCGGAGAAGTCGGGGGAATCGTCTTCAATCTTTTCATCTCGGCCTAAATCCGGGCCTTCATCAAATTCTTCATCAAAAAGGGCACCAATTGAGTGAGGAATCGCCTCCTCTACTACCTCATCGAGGAGGTCCATATAATCGAGCTCCTCATGGTAAGGCATGTGCTTCATTGCCTTGGGAACGTGGAGCTCCACCTCGATGTTTCCGACGTTTAAGGTTAAGGTACCTTCGCGCACGTCGACGATGACTCCGGCGGTGGCGAGGAATGGGCGCCCAAGTATCAATGAGGTGTCTCCCTCCTCCTTAATGTCCATGATGACGAAGTCACATGGCAAGCATATTCCACCCGGGACTTGAAGTGGGATGTCTTCGGCAATCCCCACCGGCCTTGTTATCCGTCCATCGGCTAATTGAATGCGCATGTCGGTGGGTTTCAACTTTGTCCCGGTGTTAAGCTTTAAGAACATGGAGAGGGGCATGAGACTCACACTAGCCCCAAGATCGACCAACGCCTTTTGAAGAGGCACGCCGCCCAACGTGCAAGGAATCCGAAAACTCCCCGGATCTTTAAATTTTGCCGGCTCCTTTTCTCTCTTGGTGAACCAAGAGCCCTCCTCGGCTAGCATGATCTTCTCCTTCCTCTTTCTCCCCGAAATCAAGTCCTTCAAGAATTTGGCATATGTGGGGATCTCGATGATGGCGTCAAGGAAGGGAATATTTAGGCTAACTCCTCTTAGATACTCGAGGAATTTCGCTAGCCTTTTCTCCATTTTCGCTTTCGCTAGTCTTTGGGGGAATGGGACCGGTGGCATGAAGCGCCTCTCCTCAATTAATAGCTCCGCCCTAGATTTCTCCTTGTCTTGTGGCTCCTTCTCCTTTTCAATCTCGACTATCGGCTCAACCGGCTCCAAACTTTCCTCCACGGCCTCCTCAATAGGAATCATGGCGGGGGTGGTGTCCTTCCCGCCTCTAGTAGTGACGGCAACTACGGCGTTGATGTGGCCCGTGTTGCCCCGTGGGTTTTGCTCCGGTTGCGCCGGAAATCTTTGAGTGTTCCGGTTGAGCAACGCTAATTGCTCCGATATTTGAGCCACTACGGTATTGAGAGATTCTTGCCCCGCCTTCAAAGTAGCATTCACCTTATTTTGCTCGACCATGAACGCCTCCACTCTAGTTTCGAAATCGGATCGTTGTGGAGCTTGTGGAGGGTTTTGGTTTTGATTCCTCCACCCTTGATTGTATCCGGGAGGCCTATAAGATGGGACTTGTTGCTTTGGTTGGAAGTTTTGTTGTGTAGGTCCCCTCGGCGGATAGTATTGTTGTTGGGGTGGTGGTGGTCGAGCTTGATTAGGCGGTTGTTGTGGCGGGTTCAAAGCTCCTTCATTGTTGGCGTAGGAGAATCCCGGGTGATTTCTTGCGGCCGGATTGGACCAATAACCTTGGTTCCCCGCAACATATTGCACTTGCTCCAAGGATCCTTCTCCTTGCTCTCCTCCCGAATACATGGCTTGAGATTGGTCTTGCCAATCACTCATTTGGCTTGCCGGCGCGGAGGTGGAAGGGCTTCCTTGGGGCTCCGTGATGAATTTCTCCAATCTCTCCACCACCTTGTGGAGAGAATCAAATTTGCTCGTAAGCTCCGCTACGGCCTTTGCCTCGTAGATGCTAGTCGGCTTTAAGGAGGACGTAGAGTGTCCTCGCTCATCGCCCCATTGTTGGTTATTAGAGGCCATCTCCTCAATTAGGGCAGTAGCTTCCTCGGGAGTCTTTGACAAGATTGCACCATTCGCCGCGGCATCAATAATTTGTTTGGTCCCCGGTTGGAGACCGTTGTAGAAGCTATGCACTAACTCCCAATCTTCTATACTGTGGTGCGGGCACTGGTGCTGCAAATCCTTAAATCGCTCCCAAGCTTCATAGAGCGTCTCATGTGGTCCTTGCTTGAAGGACATGAGAGCGCTCCGGATCTTCACCGTCTTGGATGGTGGATAGAATTTATCAATGAATGCATCCGCCAACCCGTCCCAAGAGGTGAAAACTCCGTCAGCTTGCGTCCTCAGCCAATAGAGTGCTTTGTCCTTTAGCGTGAAGGGGAAGAGGCGCAGTCTGATGGCATCGATCGGGACCCCCGGCATTTGGAAAGTGGCGCACTTCGACAAGAATGATTGGATGTGGTAGTGGGGGTTCTCGTGAGCGTTCCCATGAAATGGGTCTTGTTGCATCAAAACCACCAATCCCGTCTTTAGCTCGAAGTTCTTGTCGGCCGCCAACTCCGGCACGGCGATGGATGACGTAGTAGAAGAGGTTTTAGGCCGAAGCCTATCGCGAATAGAAATTATTCTCGCCATTCTCTCCGCCAATTCTTCGGGAGTTTCCCGGTTGGTCATAAACCGCCCTTCCGGATATTGTCTCCTTTCCGCTCTGAGTCTCCGCGCGGTACGTTCGATCTCGGGATCGAATAATAAGGCTTCGGGGTCCGCCGTAGATCTCGTGTACATGCACAGGGAAAACAGAGTTTCAAAGAGATGATAAGTACCGTGGAAGGGTTAGGTAAGAATAGCAAAGGAAATAATAATGGTAAAAGAAATAAAATAAAAAGAAAATAAAAGAAAGAAATAGTTAAGGTGAAAAAGAATCAAACGCAATCGCCTCCCCGGCAACGGCGCCAAAAACTTGATCGCGCCCCGGCGTACACGTCCCGAGGCGACGGTTGTAATTTTACCGCAAGCGCACGGTATAGCGGCGAGCGGGTATCGAACACAGGGAGGACGAATGACCGTGCTTGCTCTTAATCAACCTGGCTATTTAGAGGGATAATTGCCTTGGGCGATCCTGTCACAATCGTCAGACAAAAGTGCGAAATATCAAATCAAATAGAGAACGCCTAGGGAATGGGGAATCCCCACTACTCACCGTATTTCACAATTGTGGTTCGCCGGTATCGAAATCGCTAGGATGAGAATTTGGATGAACTAGTTGCAACTAAATTTGGAACCAAGCTCACGCTCTCGCGCTGTTGCCAGTCTATAGCTATCCTAGGTTTGGGTCCAATCTCTTGCAAACCCTAGCCTAGGGAAGCTAGCATTAGGATCAACATCATCGTCCAATTGCGCACCGAGCCCAATCTCTTGCAAACTCGGTCCACAATTTGGATTAGGATAGTTCCTACCCGTCCAATCTCTTGCAAACGGGTATCGGCACGGAATTGCAACCGGAGATCCTAGCATCGGTCCAATCTCTTGCAAACCGATACTTCGAAAATCCGACTCCAACCCAATTCGGATTTCTAGGGCTTCCTATCGAATTGGGATCCAATCTCTTGCAAATCCCAATTGATGTGAATACCTAGCTATCCGTAGTAATTCGATCCCAATCTAATCCCTAATAACAATCCTAGCTCAATTTCTACCGATTCGACACAAATACGAAATTGGGCTTGTAGGGTTCATCCCCACGCCCCAAGACGTGGAGACTACTCACTAATCATAGCAATAGCACAATAATTAGCAATGAAATAGACAATGGAATTCATCACAATAATGATATAAACAATAAAAATAGAGTTTTTTGGGGAAGAGAAGTGCAAACCAATGTAGATCTTCAATCAACCCAACAAAAATCCAAGTTTTTCTCTTCTCCAATCACAATTAATAAAACTAAAAAGTAGACTCAAAAAGCTGCAAAAAATCTGAGAGGTGGCTCTCCAAACTAGGGTAAAAACAGAGCTTAAATAGCCCCAAAAATCGTCTAAAAATCCTGACCAAAATGCCCCTGCACAGCCTGTTTTCCGCAAATTTCGCTACAGGCTGCGCATCGCACTCGGCCGAGTGACAAAAGTCGCTCGGCCGAGTGAAAACCCTGTCAATTTTCCAGTAAGTCGGGGGCTTCAGGGGTCTTCAGTTCGGGGGCGGCTCGGCCGAGTGAGTTGTCATCACTCGGTCGATGGCTTCACTTCACTCGGGCGGACGGGATTTGCCACTCGGCCGAGTGGGTCTTCTGAAGCTCAGATGGCCGAAAAACAGTAACTTCGATCTTTTTGAGGGCCTTCGTCTGGGCGCCACTCGGGCGGACGTGGTATCGTCACTCGGCCGATGTGGTCTCCGTCGCTCGGCCGAGTACACATGGAAATCGTGTCTGAACGGGTCGGCCGAGCAGTGTCTCGCTGGTCGGCCGAGTGGCTCCTCCACTCGGCCGAGTGGGACACAAAAAATGCCCAAACTGGTCGTTTTGGCCTCCTCGTCGCTCCGGCGACGTCCATTCTTCTTCCGCTCCTCTCCAACAGCAAAATACCCCTCGGGGAGGTCGTCGGTGGCCGTCTATCGTGAGCGCATCTCATGATCACTCCAAATCGCGCCAAATCACCTGAAATGCGACAAAAACAACAAAGCGTGAAAAGCATCGCAATATCGTCGATATATCGTGAAAAACATGATTTGGGCGATCTGAATGGCATGCAAACATGCGGAAAAAGGTGTAAAACAAGGAGTGATCATCGATCTACGGTTCCACATCGTTTTAAGGGTGCAGAAAATAAATTTAATGAGTTAAGTTGCCGATTTTAGTTAGGTTTTCAGTTCTGCTATGGTGTGGGTTGTGCTATGAGTTACGGTGGACTAACCTCTCCGGTGTTCGATGTAGGATGGATGTAGTGTCTGAACGGCGACCGATCTGAACAGCACGACTACGGAACGTCTCGTCACTGGTCTTTAGTGTTCATGTGGTCGAACGGAAAGCACGACTGTCTCTGCGTCGTAAGGTTAATGATAAGTTGTGCTAACGAAAGCGTATTAATGATACAAGTTTAGATAGTGCTAAACTATCAATTCTAACTTATATACTGCTATTAAAGTTCAGTTATATGCTAACTACTACGTATAAAGAACAAACTAATATACTAGTAACCAACTTATATATATTAACAACTATATGTACATAACTAATTATACAGATTATTTGTAAACTATTATTATTAACATGTTATAGGATTGACATGCTGGATCATAGCATCGATATATATATTAAAAAGTCTACTGTGAGTTATATAAAGAACTAACTTTTTTTAACCACTAACATATAACCTACTATTAGTAACCTAATACACCAATAATTATCATATTAAGCTGACATGTGAGCCTATATGCTGGTAAGGAAAACTTACGCGTTTATATCCTTCTCTGCGTGTGTTCAGATCGGAGGCAACGGCGTGGGCTGAGGCGTCGGGAGGGGTGCCGGAGGTGGCCAGAGAGACGCGCCGGATCTCCAGAGAGAAGGAAACGAGGCGGACTTGCCGTCATGATGAAGAGGAGAGAGATCGGGGTCGGCACCGTGGGTGGCTGGTCGAGGAGAGGACGTCGGTAGGATGAGGGTTACCCAGCGATCTGCAGGGCGGCAGTTATGGGTATTAGCCATGAGTTTTCTTGTGTGGGGAGGGTTCTGTAGAATGCAACTGGGAATTAGGAGAGGGAAGAGGCAGTCGACAAGTATCAAGGTGAAGCAAGGGAGGCTCACCGGAGTATGGGAGGGCCGGCGCCGTGAGTTGTGAAAAGGAGGGGGAGACGGTCGTTTTAAGAGAGGAAGCCGGCTGTTTTGGTCTTGTGGGGGTCGTCGGACATTTAGAGGGAGAGGGGAGAGGTGCCGGAGTTGTGGTGGTTGTCGAGGAGGAGAGGGAGGCCGGAGCTGCGATGGTGGAGTGGTCGGAGCAATGGGGCGTCGGTGGTGAAGGCTCGACATCTCGGATGCATGAACATGGGAGGTGGCGGCTGTCACTTGGGAAAAATAAACCTAGGGCTTATATTAAAATATGGGAAGAGAACACATAGGGAGAGAAAACGTGGGAGAGGGTTGCCCTGCGGCTGACGTGGGTACATGGGAGTGGGTTGTTAGGATACTTAGGATATTATTAATAGAAATTTGATTTTTTTTTCCTTATCAGATTTGATTTACCTTTGATAAGATATTATGAAAAGAATTTCTCATCTAACTAAATTCTCAGGCTTCCCTTATAATTAGATTATTAGAAGGTTCAACTAAGTTTAGGTTTTCTTTTAAGGTTATGCTACGGTTCAACCCACATTATGTTTGAAAAGTATTCCCTTTTTTTTAACAGTACATACGAATTTATATACATATATATTCATTAAGAAAATAAGGATAATAGACTATTACAAATTTGTGTTCCGACGTCCAAAAATTTAAAACGAAGATACCGGGGCGATCGCGCCTCTGAGGGGATCGTGAATACGGGGTTCGGTCGAGCATCTGAGCTACAGAAAACAATAATAAATATCAAAAACGGAAAAATTTACGCATACAGAATAAGATACATGCTAAAAATTCATACGGTCGGAAAGTGACCGTTACATTCTACCCACCTTAGAAATGATTCCGCCCTCGGAATCACTTACAATAATAATAATAATAATACCTATAAACACTTAAGCCTATAACTCCCATCTTCCACACAATGATCTCTAATCTTATAACTTCAACATCGTTCCTCAAATAAACTCGTCTTTTCACTGGATAATGCCACGACTAAACTCACATCCTAAAACTTATCTATAGATCCATCACTGCTGTTAAATTTCCAACTCCAAGTCCTCATGAAAGAATAATAATCGCCTTCTCTTACCATACCACTCTACTAAACATCATCGCTCCATAACATCCTTAAATTTCTCAATCTCTTCCCAATATTAATCAGTTGTTAAAATGATGTTCTAGTCGATCACCAATCCAAGACAAAAACTTTGTCTATCTCATCACACCTTTCGCAAATCAACAATCGCCGTATCCTTAATACATTCCTTGTAATATCTTCCCATAAATTTATCCGCCAAATGATCGAACTATCAGAATCACATCTCATCCTAATCCCAACCTAAATTAAGTCCGACTACCTAACCATCCATTTATCATCAACACGTCGTGTTACCCCCAAGGTCTTCTCACGTCAACTCAACAATCAAGTCTCGACGCTAATAAAAGCTCTACTCCATCTCATGATCACCCTAACTCAAACTATACTCCGCAGTTACTCCTATCTACTACCCGTCTAAGCCTCAAGTCTGATGAGTTCTCATCTCCCCGCATATAATCTCATTCAAACAGAATTCTCCATTGAGTCCGCCACACTCCGGCTTTATAAATAAGTCTTTGGACAGTCCATTCTTTTCATCCAAAAGATATTCTAATCCATCATCCTTGTGTTCCCAAAATCAATTAATCATTGACATAATAAAACTCATCTCACTCCAAGCCTACCTGCAAACAAAATCCTATAACGATAATAGCTAGGCCCAATTAATATAACAATCATAAACACGAAAATTTTGTTTAAGGAAGAAAGAAGAGAAGAGAAAGAGGGACTTAAGGCCAAAGAAATATTTTAAAACAATTGGAAAAAAACGTGTGGTGTTGCGGTAATGGATGAGGGAGGTTAAGTGATTTGTGATCTTGTGAGCTAGTTTTAAAACTTTAAAGATTTGGTTTAAAGAAAACAAAGTTTTTTTTGATACAGTCACATACAACCAAGATAAACCATTCATTAAAACTAAAGCTAAGTCTAAGGATCTGCCTGCGATGACGCCATTCTTATAAGCATGAATACCGTCATTCAGACAACTCCCAGCATACTATGGTTAACGCCGAGTACACATTCAAGACACAGGAGACAAACATCAGGATCCTAAAGATGACACACTCATGCAGGTCTACACACTCTACCTATACTCACGCACCATAACGACATCACCTACCAAAAGGCATACTCCTAAACTGGAGATAGCGTAGACAACTACAAGGACTAATGTCTACACAAGCTAAAGAAAACCGAAGCCAGGAGTGTAACGAAATGAATCGGAAGGAACGAGTTCAAATAAGGCGAGATAAGAAGGTAGTTGGTTGGGTGGGACGAAAATATTTCTCAAAATAGTTAGATAGATGGAAAGAGAATTATGTGTAAAATATGATGTCATATACTTTTATAATTATAAAAATATGTAGGGAAGAGTGAGCAGATCATTATCATTTGGAAAATAGTTAGATGAAGAAATAAAAGTAGGATGAGGTAGCGATTTTTTTTTTGCAAATGAAAAACAAATAAATAAATAATTAAGTTATACAAAGATTTTCTTTTGAAAAGTGATCACGATGAACATAGAATTGATATTTATAAAAATTTGAAGTTTCTTTTAGTTTAGGAAAATATATTAAAAGTATGTAAGGTAAGTGATTTAGAAATAAATTTTGTAGTCTAGAAAAAATATATATATATTGAATTATCAAAATGATAACAAGGTTTCAAAACTAAAATATATACCTGTTAGAAATAATTACTAAATAATAACTTGAAAATCTATAACTAAAGAAGTTTTATAATCCAAGAAGGAATTTTAACTGAAAAGCAAGAAATTTTAAATATAAATAAAAAAAAAGTTTTCAAAGAATTTAAACCGGGCGAAGAATTTAATAACAAATTCTGAAAATTTCTTTTTGAGGAAGCAAAATTTGGTCAAGGAAGGAATTCGAAGGATCGACCATAATCGTCAGGAAACGATCACGTGAATCGGGAGGCAGGAAAAGATTGCAAGGAGAATACGTGTAGGATACAGATCGTGAAGAGCTACGATGGAACATTACGGTCAATAACACAAAAATGTAATGATCATAGGGACGCTAGAAGTCAGGGGTCCTAATCATCGGGTCGTCTAAGGATTAGGATAACTCAGCTCTAAGGTTCCTAAGAGAATCAAGGCTATGTTCCGCTGGGCCCGAAGTCGATGGAGCTGGGCGAGCGACTAAACTAAAAGAAGGACTCTAGAAATCTAATACGATCAGAATCAAATGGGGATGCTAAGATAGTCTAGGACGAGTACGAATAAATCTTAACCAAGGCGTCCGACTATCAACCTGGGACGTCTACCTAAGTCTTCCTACTATCTAAGACTGGGAAACTAATTCAGACTTGTACGTGGATATCAAATGAATGCGGTACTTTTATTGTTCCGAACTTTTGCAAGACCTGCATGGGCCACCACTAAAACCTGTCACGCCCCGCTTCCCAAAACGAACGGAGGCGAAGCGTGACTAAGGCCCGCTTGGGCCAGAGCTGAGGAGCTCGGACCCAATAAGCGTCTGTAGAGGTACCATTTTAAAAGATTTTCAGGTTCTTGCATTATTAAAGTTCGAAACAACAGAAGTACAGGAAGGAAGTTGCATTCATTAAATTAGAGATATAATATCCAACAAGTACAAAGTCTAAAGGAAAGCCTAAGCGTGGCAACAAACTATCTAAAAGCAAACTAAAAGTAGTAACCTCTGAAAGTGACGACTAAGAAGACCTCAAGGTCTGGTCCTCGTCGGGCGCGTACTCTGGGTCGACGTCCTCGGCTCCTCGTGCTCCAGTGCGTCTGCCTCGTCCACGAACTCTGGCTGAGCACCTGACGTACAGCACCCAAGAAAAAGGAACTGTACGTCAGGTAAAGTCTACAAGAAGGGTTAGACTTTACTGCAAGTGCACCGAACTTTAAACAACGGTTTACTGGTTGATTAACATGCTGAGGTTCTTTTACACAACAGTTTACTGGTTGATTAGCATGCTGTGGTTATAACAGGGTAACACAACAGAAAGTAACGTAGCAGGAAAGTAAAACGGGACAAGTAGTAGTCGTAGCGTGTGCTACCAACTACGAGGACTAACCTACAGGTGTCAAGACAAGTCAGGACGTGGCGGGACAAGACGTGACAAACAGGACGGGACAAGACAAGACAAGTGTGACACGAAGGGTTCACGCCTTACGGTTCGAGGGGGATCAGACCCTCTTGCCGTGCGCACGCTCAACCCTACCCCAACCCAGGAACTCAGGACAAGAAGTACAGGGATCACTTCCGCTAGGGAAGCATCCGAAACGCCCGAAGGCTTTTTGTATAACAGGGATCACTTCCGCAAGGAAAGCATCCGAAACGCCCGAAGGCTTTTTGTGTAACAGGGATCACTTCCGCAAGGAAAGCATCCGAAACGCCCGAAGGCTTTTTGTGTAACATGGATCACTTCCGCAAGGAAAGCATCCAAAACGCCCGAAGGCTTTTTGTGTAACAGGGATCACTTCCACAAGGAAAGCATCCGAAACGCCCGAAGGCTTTTTGTGTAACAGGGATCACTTCCGCAAGGAAAGCATCCGAAACGCCCGAAGGCTTTTTGTTTAACATGGATCACTTCCGCAAGGAAAGCATCCGAAACGCCCGAAGGCTTTTTGTGTAACAGGGATCACTTCCACAAGGAAAGCATCCGAAACGCCCGAAGGCTTTTTGTGTAACAGGGATCACTTCCGCAAGGAAAGCATCCGAAACGCCCGAAGGCTTTTTTGTATAACAGTCACGGGGATCACTCTCGCATAGAGAGCATCCGAAACGCCCGCAGGCTTTTTGTGTAACAGGGACATGACATGACAAGTGTAGGGAATTGTTATTCTAGGGTGTCCACACGCACGCACACACAAGATAGCCCTACGGTGTCAAAAGTTGTTGTTTGTCGAGCTTAGACTTCGTCGTCAAGTCTAAGTCGTCAGGGGCGTCCCGGACGCTATCATTTCACGTCCGGTTCTATACATTCACAGTCTAACAGTTCTAGCAACCTAAGACCAAAGCACGGTCAAAAACGCAAGTGGGTACACTTGCCTGCGGTGGCGAGGATGTCGTCCGTCCGGGGCATCTCGTCCAGTCGCCGCGTCCGCGATAGTCCGTCTGAAACAGGTCATGGCGACGGCGTCAGGTCGCGTTTTTCAATAAATCCTATTTAGGTTCATATCTAGGTTGTCGGGACTACCATAATTGTCAAAGTCACAATTTTGATGTTCAGCCCTATTCGACGATTCTATCCTATGTGCACAGTCAAAAAGTCCATTCGTCGATCTACGGTTCCACATCGTTTTAAGGGTGCAGAAAATAAATTTAATGAGTTAAGTTGCCGATTTTAGTTAGGTTTTCAGTTCTGCTATGGTGTGGGTTGTGCTACGAGTTACGGTGGACTAACCTCTCCGGTGTTCGATGTAGGATGGATGTAGTGTCTGAACGGCGACCGATCTGAACAGCACGGCTACGGAACGTCTCGTCACTGGTCTTTAGTGTTCATGTGGTCGAACGGAAAGCACGACTGTCTCTGCGTCGTAAGGTTAATGATAAGTTGTGCTAACGAAAGCGTATTAATGATACAAGTTTAGATAGTGCCAAACTATCAATTCTAACTTATATACTGCTATTAAAGTTCAGTTATATGCTAACTACTACGTATAAAGAACAAACTAATATACTAGTAACCAACTTATATATATTAACAACTATATGTACATAACTAATTATACAGATTATTTGTAAACTATTATTATTAACATGTTATAGGATTGACATGTTGGATCATAGCATCGATATATATATTAAAAAGTCTACTGTGAGTTATATAAAGAACTAACTTTTTTTTAACCACTAACATATAACCTACTATTAGTAACCTGACATGTGAGCCTATATGCTGGTAAGGAAAACTTACGCGTTTATATCCTTCTCTGCGTGTGTTCAGATCGGAGGCAACGGCGTGGGCTGAGGCGTCGGGAGGGGTGCCGGAGGTGGCCAGAGAGACGCGCCGGATCTCCAGAGAGAAGGAAACGAGGCGGACTTGCCGTCATGATGAAGAGGAGAGAGATCGGGGTCGGCACCGTGGGTGGCTGGTCGAGGAGAGGACGTCGGTAGGATGAGGGTTACCCAGCGATCTGCAGGGCGGCAGTTATGGGTATTAGCCATGAGTTTTCTTGTGTGGGGAGGGTTCTGTAGAATGCAACTGGGAATTAGGAGAGGGAAGAGGCAGTCGACAAGTATCAAGGTGAAGCAAGGGAGGCTCACCGGAGTATGGGAGGGCTGGCGCCGTGAGTTGTGAAGAGGAGGGGGAGACGGTCGTTTTAAGAGAGGAAGCCGGCTGTTTTGGTCTTGTGGGGGTCGTCGGACATTTAGAGGGAGAGGGGAGAGGTGCCGGAGTTGTGGTGGTTGTCGAGGAGGAGAGGGAGGCCGGAGCTGCGATGGTGGAGTGGTCGGAGCAATGGGGCGTCGGTGGTGAAGGCTCGGCATCTCGGATGCATGAACATGGGAGGTGGCGGCTGTCACTCGGGGAAAATAAACCTAGGGCTTATATTAAAATATGGGAAGAGAACACATAGGGAGAGAAAACGTGGGAGAGGGTTGCCCTGCGGCTGACGTGGGTACATGGGAGTGGGTTGTTAGGATACTTAGGATATTATTAATAGAAATTTGATTTTTTTTTTCCTTATCAGATTTGATTTACCTTTGATAAGATATTATGAAAAGAATTTCTCATCTAACTAAATTCTCAGGCTTCCCTTATAATTAGATTATTAGAAGGTTCAACTAAGTTTAGGTTTTCTTTTAAGGTTATGCTACGGTTCAACCCACATTATGTTTGAAAAGTATTCCCTTTTTTTAACAGTACATACGAATTTATATACATATATATTCATTAAGAAAATAAGGATAATAGACTATTACAAATTTGTGTTCCGACGTCCAAAAATTTAAAACGAAGATACTGGGGCGATCGCGCCTCTGAGGGGATCGTGAATACGGGGTTCGGTCGAGCATCTGAGCTACAGAAAACAATAATAAATATCAAAAACGGAAAAATTTACGCATACAGAATAAGATACATGCTAAAAATTCATACGGTCGGAAAGTGACCGTTACACTTAGTTTGAAAAATTTTATGTAAAAAATGGGAACCTTTTCAAACTTTCTTGGCTTTGACAGGGAGGTAATCAAATTCTTACCATTTTTTCATAGTACGGATGCAGAGAGATTATATTCGCATATGAGGAAGTTTGAAGAATTTTTCTCTCAATATATTGATGGGAACACTGGTGCTGAAATGATTTATCTTGAATTGTTTCCTTTTTATTTGGAAGATAATGCTAGAAGTAGTTCGATGCTTTGTCTCCTAGACATGTTTCCTCTTGGTTTACACTTCGAGCTATATTCTTCGCAAAAAAATTTCCTTCGTTCAAGACCGGTATACGTAAGCTAAAGATCGTGAAATATGCTCAACTTGATGGTGAGAATTTTTATGAGTCCTGTAAGTGGTTCACTGAGATTTTGATAGGTTGTCCACACCATGGGTACCAAAAGATGGATCTCTTCCAGTTCTTCTTCAATGGATGGTAGCTAGAGACCCAACTATTTATGGAAATATTAGACAACGGCAGATTCATGGATAAGAATGAGCACGATGCATGTCGATATTTGGAGTCTACGGTAGAGAACGCTCATGCTTTGGATGAGATCCCATATAGAAAGGGGAGTGAGCCATTGGAACCTTCGCATGGTGGCCAACATACGCTTGGCTGCGATGATGCATTCCAACAAGCCAATACCTCCAGGACACCAAAGATCTTGCCACACCGACTACTTGCGAATCGATTGCCCCATGTCAAGTGGAAATTGAACGGCATGGACGATTATGATGGTGTAGTCATGAGTAATTGGGGGATGGAGTGTATTTTTTCCGATTTGACGTGGAAAAGGCATTGAGTGAAGGAGAGACTTCAGAGGAGGATTTCGAGGAGCCCATAGAGCCTATTTTAGTGGCCATCCTACACCCCATCACGATGACAAATTAGTTGAGCAGGAGGGGAAAAGGATGGAAGTTATACTTGATAGCATGGGAAGAATTGCTGAGAATGCCTATTGTTATGTCATGCAGGAGGATGTGGGTGAGGGAGAGTGTGTACCGACCATCGTGATGAAGCCTGAACTCTGCCATCCTACAGATGCATTCCAGCAGCCGCCGCCACCTTCCCAAAGGATGACCATCTCGATCTTGCACATGCTCTTAATTTCATTGATAATTTCGTTGATAATTTTATTGATAATATTGATGATGTCTCTTTTGTGCAGGAAATTGAGATGGGCAAGGAGGAGCATCAAACCAAATCCCCCGAAACCTTCCAAGGAGTTTTCCAATATATTTCATGAAGCTTTAAATTCATATTTTTCATTTGATGATTATATTGGGGAAACAATCATTTTAGGAAAAGTGTCCACATCTATATCTAACACAATTCGTCTCCCCTATGACGCAGGTACACATTCTAAGGAGATGCGTGTGATTGTATTACTGGACACAGATGCTCGCGGTGGATGTGGAGCATTGGTTAAGAGGGCGCTTGTCGAGGAGTGCAAGGAGCTGATCGAGCAGCTGCCACCTCCACTAGAGATTCTGGATATACTGTTTGATCATATTGTGTCATATCCAGTCGACTACAATAGTGGTAATAGTAGACTACAGTACTGAGAATTGTCGACTATCATGACCACTGTTGTCGACTATTTTGTTTTAAAAATAAATTTCCAGATTTTACGGGATCTTGTTTTTCAACCGTTGCAAGGGCATTTTCCGGTTAAAATTTGAACAGTAAAATGATCTATAAATGTTGAGAGTTGACTAGAGATTTTAAGAGATTTTAATGATCGTATTTCCAAGTTTTATAAGCATTCAGAGTAATTTTTTTACTCTTTCTCCAAGCTCTCTTCTAAGCTATAATTGTTTTTCGATTAAAAATCTTTAAAACAAATTTCTTTTTGGCTAACTTAAACTCTCTTCTCATCAAGCTTTCATCTTGACATTCTTGAGAAGAAATTTAAGTCCAAATTTCTTGATCTCTCTAAAGCTAAAGTAATCTTCTTAGAGATCATATAATTTCTTCATTTTTCATATAGCTACTACAAAAGCTTCAATCCTAAAATTGGCTATAGGAAAAGTGTTCTACTCATCATCTTCAAAGAAAGGTAAAGTGTAAAACAACATTGAGTGGTGGTAAGTTTTTGTATTACACTTGTTTTAATTAGGTTGTAAAAGGCCTCTTTGAGGTCCTCTTGGAGAGATGTATTTGTGTAATTGGAAACCCTAGCAAGAGAGGCTAGGCGTATGTTGTAGAAGCACTTACTCGAAACATCTGCTCTCCTGATTGAGAGAGTTGGTAAGCGAAAAATCCTAACAAAGAGGTTAGGGACTGGAGTAGCCCAGGGTGGGTGAACTATGCTATTTCTTATGTGTTTGTGATTGTAAATTGTCTCTCTCTCTTCTCTACTACTTGCATTTGTGATTATTATTCCGTTGTGCACTACATCCATTTCATTGCAAGTATTAATTAGTAAGTTGATTAAGTACTTAAGGAGTAACATCCTTAAGAGACTTAGGCTAAACTTCCGAGGGAATTAACTTTATTTGTGCTTAATTTTTGAAACACTAATCAGATCCCATCTAGTGTTTAACTTGCTTATCTACAGGATCCAACAAAGATGTTGTGAAACTAATATTAGAACCAATTTCTCGCCCTCACCCCTACCATCGAAGAAGCCGAAGATACAACGTAAGTGTTGATTCGCCAAGGATATATCTTTGTATGGGAAATGAGATACCTTTGGATTCATGAGACTTCTGTAAAGAAGCATGGTTCTAAATTGAGCGATTTGGAATTTGAAGGTGACACAAACGAAGACTCCAATAGGAAACTATTGTTATGGACAAATTTTTCGAAAATATAATTTGACATTGACGAAGAAGCATGGTTCTAATACGTCCAAAATTGCCAAAATTGCCTGTAAGTTAACAATTACCGAGGTTGGCAATTCCAACCAAAATTGCTAAGCGAATTAATAATGGTCGTGGTTGGCAACCAAAACCAAATTTGGTAGTGAATTAATAATGACAGTGTGTTGGTAATACTTGACAAAATTGTCAGTTGAATTAATAATGGTCGGAGTTGGCAATCCCGACGACTTTTGCCCCTGCCATCTCAGCGTGAAATCACTCGTGGCACTAACATGGTAAAAGTTAGTCGATTTTAGTAAATATTTTTTAAGTTGGTTGATTTTTAAATATTTTTAATTTTTGGCTTTTTTCCGAAAATTCGTTTGAATTTTTATGGAATATAGTTCAACAAGTCACATACTAGTAGTTTCTAGAATAATCATTGTCAATCGGTTCTGTCATGTAACCTCTTAAATTTCAAGCATGCCTGTAAATAAATGTAATTTAACAACTCATAACTCATGATAGAACCACATGTAATGAAGTAAGATAGAAATAACCTGTGCACACAGTGCACGGAGGAAAAAAACTCCTACAAAGAGGATGCGGCGCACGGGCGCAAACGAAAAAGAGTGAAAAATGTGGGTGTGTGCTACAGTATCATCAAGGGGTTAAAAAACAATTCTAGGTCGAACCGGGAGGGAAATGAAAAACGTGAGTTTGAGTGTGGGCAGCATCTTGGGGGAGCAAAAAGAGAGAAAGCAGGGGGCTAGATGCAAAAAAACCCACATCATGAAAGTGATGTCATGCCTGCAAATAAGGGGAAAAGGGGGGCATTTATCCCAAGTAAACAAACCCTCAGCCTAAACTTCACTCCAAATCTCCACCCACAACATGTGGGCCACCCATGATGATGTGGCCAAACTATGGCCATATCTCTATTCACTTGCTTGTCCTAGTAGGACAACTTCATTAATTGTAATATAGATTTATTTTAACAGATTATCTAACAGAATTGTCAATCAATAAATTATATTAGACACTGATAGTATAAGGGGTGTTAACATAGACTTCTTAAAAGTGCATGCTCGTAGTCTACGCAAATCTTAACACAAGAGATACGTATGTGATCCTACATGGTATTCGGGTTTCCTAGACGACAGAAAGTCGTGTCTTCCGTATGAGAGAATTGCATATATTACAAACATATAAGTAAGTCATTTCTTAATAAAATTTTTCGATAACCAATTCTTTAGGAGACACAATTTTAATATAACTTAAAGTTTTGACAAAATGTTGATTGATTTTTATAATTAAATTTAATTTTGATCGTTATTTTTAATTTATATCAATTTTTTGACTGATATTGAAAATTATATCAATTCTTTATATGAATTAAAATCCAAACCTAAGCCAACAAGTAATTGCTCCGATATCATTCCCTTCTTACTCCTTTGTAAGAGGCACGAGATCAAGACCTGACTTGCACATGCTTTCTTTACCTACAAAATACAATATATACCATGATATCCATCCCATACCGAACAAATCTTCCATATGTATAGCCTATGCGGCCATGCCCATCTCAGCAGCTGCTGCTCAAAAAAAGAGTGAAAAATATAATTAAAAGGCTGTTATGAATGAGGGAGGCCTTTGGCCTCCCCTACTTCATTACCCATTCATTAGGCCCCCATTACTTAGAGTAATGGGGACCCTTGGTCTCCTAGAGGCTTTTGGCCTCCCCACTATGAGATATATAAATAGAGCACCATGGCTCTTAGCATGGTGAATGATTCTTAGCAATGAAATTCTCTCTCTCTCTCTCTCTCTCTTGAGTTCATTATCATATAACACGTTATCAGCTCGTTTGCTCTAAAATTCTTTGAGCTTTTCATCCCGTCTCCCCTCAAAAAATTAAACCCGTACGCGCAAAGGAATCTATTGTTGCGGCGAAGCTTTGCGGAAATTTTTCTTTGGAGCGTATCGGGAGCGGAACTAACTACGGATCTTTTAGTCTTTGGCTCTTCCCTAGATTTTCAATCTAGAGATGATGTCTGAGTGCCTAGTGGACAGTGCCTCGACGCACACAATCCTTCGCGATCATTGCTATTTTAATAGCTTAAACAAATATGACGGTCCTGTTATCACAATTTCAGGACTGTCCCAAATAATCGAAGAAACTGGTGAAGCAATTATATTGCTCCCAAATAACACAAGACTTCAAATTAATAATGCATTATTCTCTCCTATATCAAACAGAAATCTCGTAAGTTTCAAGGATTTCCGTTTAAACGGATATCACTTAGAGACCAGGGATAAAAATAAGGTTGAATATCTAATTGTAACTCGTCAAAAAGATGACCGGAAGATCATCTGCGAGCGATTCAAGGGACTCCCGTCGGGTCAATACCAAACATACATTCAACCAGTAGAAGCCAATATGATTGAACACCAGACGTGCCAATCACTACCAGAATTCCAACTCTGGCACAATAGACTTGGTCACCCTGGAACAGCAATGATGCGCCGCATCATCACTGAATCCAGTGGACACAAATTGAAGAACCTGAAGATTCTTCAAAAGGGTGAATTTCCATGTCTCCCTTGTTTTAAGGGAAAACTAATAACGAGACCATCCCTCCTGAAAGTGGGATTAGAGTCTCCTGGCTTCCTTGAGAGAATTCATGGTGACATTTGCGGGCCTATTCACCCCGCAAGTGGCCCATTTCGGTACTTCATGGTACTGATTGATGCATCAACCAAATGGTCTTATGTGTGCCTCTTGTCCACCCGCAACCTAGCTTTTCCAAAGCTATTGGCACAAATAATAAGGTTGCGTGCTCATTTCCCCGATAACCATATCAAGAAACTACGTCTTGATAATGCGGGAGAATTTACTTCACAAGTCTTCGAAGACTATTGCCGGGCAACAGGTATTGAAGTTGAACATCCGGTAGCACATGTTCACACCCAAAACGGATTAGCTGAGGCTCTTATAAAGAGACTCCAATGGATTGCACGTCCATTGCTTATGCAATCCCTGTTGCCTGTGGATGCTTGGGGGCATGCTATTTTACATGCCGCATCACTTATTAGGATAAGACCCTCTGGAGGTCACACTTTATCCCCGATGCAACTAGCTTACGGCGCACCTCCGGATATCTCTCATTTGAGAGTGTTTGGTTGTGCGGTATATGTCCCAATAGCACCACCGCAGAGGACCAAAATGGGCCCTCAGCGTCGTCTAGGTATATATATTGGGTTTGATTCGCCCTCTATTATCAGATACCTTGAACCCCTGACGGTGACGCATTCAAGGCACGTTTTGCAGACTATGAATTTAATGAGAAATTTTTTCCAAAACTGGGCACACAGTCTAAGAAGCCAGAAGCTTCTGAGACCATTAGTTGGGACCAGAAGTCTTTGTCCCTATATGATCCGCGTACTAATCTGTGTGAAGATGAGATCCTGAAGATCCTTCACATCCAGAATACAGTACATCTTTTACCGGATAAATTCACGGACAACCAGAAGATTGTCCGTTCACACGTCCCTGCTGCCAATACGCCAGCTAGGATTGACATCCCCATAGATGGATGCAGCCCACCGGCAGCAGAATTGGTTGTACCTCAAATGAAAAGAGGACGCCCACCAGGTTCAAAAGATAAAGTTCCTCGAAAGAGGAAGACTCCTGGCGATACTAAGATTATCCCTCCACAGGATGCTGAGCTCAGACCAGCTACTTCTCCCCTCCTGATTTCCCCAGCAGAGGAAACAATAGGAGAAACATCATTAAATTTTGTACGTACTGGAGAAGTACTGGACAGAAATAGCATAGTCGTCGACGACGATTTTGCGTTCGATATTGCCGTTCACGTCACTGAATATGACGATGACGTCGAACCACGATCTCTAGCGGAATGTAAACGCAGAGATGATTGGCCAAAGTGGGACGAGGCAATAAGAGTAGAGCTGGACTCACTCTTGAAACGCAAAGTCTTTGGACCAGTAGTCCAAACACCAGTAGGTGTAAAACCTGTGGGATATAAGTGGGTTTTCATAAGAAAAAGAGATGAAAATAATGTGATCGTTCGCTATAAGGCACGCCTTGTAGCCCAGGGATTTTCCCAAAGACCGGGGATTGATTACGAAGATACGTATTCCCCGGTCATGGATTCGATCACCTTCCGATTTTTAATCAGCCTAACTTCTCTGGAAAGCCTAGAAATGCAGCTCATGGACGTTGTGACTGCATATCTATATGGCGATATAGATAAAAATATCTATATGAGACTTCCTGATGGGTTTAATCTACCCCCAGAGATGAAAGAGATACCTCGGGACGTATTCTCTGTAAGGCTACATAGATCATTATATGGTCTAAAACAATCGGGCAAGATGTGGTATAACAGACTAAGTGATTTTCTTGCACAGCAAAGATTCACGAATAACGAAGTCTGCCCGTGTATCTTTATCAAAAGAACGGGAACATGATTTGTCATCATAGATGTATATGTAGATGACTTAAATCTTATAGGATCTCTTGCAGAGATCAAAGAGATATCTGAAAGCCTTAAACATACTTTTGAAATGAAAGACCTAGGCAAAACAAAGTATTGTCTTGGCTTACAGATAGAACACCTAAGAGGTGGAATCCTATTACACCAATCTAATTATACAAAGAAACTTCTACGCAAGTTTCATATGGATAAATGTCATCCTTTAGGTACTCCTATGGTCGTAAGATCACTAGATGTACATAAGGACCCCTTCCGGCCACTGGAAGAGGGGGAGGAGATACTGGGTCCTGAAGTACACTACCTCAGTGCCATTGGAGCACTTCTATATCTGGCTAACTGTACGCGTCCCGATATAGCGTTTACAGTTAATCTACTAGCCAGACACAGTGCTGCGCCCACAAAGCGCCACTGGAACGGAGTAAAGCATCTTCTGCGATACCTTCAGGGTTCCATTGATCTTGGACTTTACTACCAGAGAGGTGCCTCCCCCAAATTGTTTGGTTATGCTGATGCAGGTTATCTCTCTGATCCGCACACGGCAAAATCTCAAACAGGTTTTGTATTTACCTACGGAGGTACTGCCATCTCTTGGAGATCGGTAAAACAAACCACTACTGCTACATCTTCCAACCATGCAGAGCTCATCGCGATCCATGAGGCGAGCAGAGAATGTTTTTGGATACGCTCCGTCGTCCAACACATCCTCTAATCCACTGGCCTGAAGACCAGTGATCTGGAGCCTACTGCCCTATTCGAAGACAACGCCGCATGCATTGCTCAGCTTCAGAAGGGCTACATCAAAGGCGACAGGACAAAACACATTTCTCCCAAGTTTTTCTGGACGCACGAGCAGAAGAACGACAGGCAGATTGAAGTTCGACAGATCCAGTCATGCAACAACTTAGCTGATCTTTTTACTAAGGCATTGCCTAAATGTACTTTTGTAAAGCTTGTAAAGAACATTGGTATGCGACAGTTGAAAGACCTGCAAGCCTGAAGCTTGTACGGATCAGGGGGAGTAACATGTGGGTTGCACTCTTTTTTCTTAAGCTGTTGGGTTTTCCCACTGGGTTTTCCACAGCTAAGGTTTTAACGAGGCAAACACACTTACTCTGGATCCAGAAGTATCCACCCCTTACCTCAGTAGCTGAGACCGAAGTGATGAATGTGTAAGGGGGAGTGTTATGAATGAGGGAGGCCTTTGGCCTCCCCTACTTCATTACCCATTCATTAGGCCCCCATTACTTAGAGTAATGGGGACCCTTGGTCTCCTAGAGGCTTTTGGCCTCCCCACTATGAGATATATAAATAGAGCACCATGGCTCTTAGCGATGATGAATGATTCTTAGCAATGAAATTCTCTCTCTCTCTCTTGAGTTCATTATCATATAACAAAGGCCAATATATAAATTAAAATAAATAAATTAAAAGATCAGCGGTAGGAGAGTGGAGTAGGTGGGTTGGGCTTGCCCGCAAAATTTCGCCTTCCCCTCTTTCCTTCTCTCTTGCGAATTCGGTTACTCCCGGTGTTGGTTACCTTCGACTCTTCGATCCCCTTCATTTCCCCGCTGCCCGCTGACATTGCTCCACAAATGGGCTCCGAAGCCGAAGGATCGCGCGTTGTTGGTGAGTTCTCGTCACCTCCCTCGATAATCACTTCGTTTCTTCTGTTTCTTTGTCCCCCCTCATGAATTTATCATTCGTCTCCCAATCTGGATGATCTCAAGCTTGTTTTGCCATCATTTTCGATGTAGCTCGAGAGATTTCGATGACATTGATTATGGCAACCTCGGAATTCTTTTGAAATGGTTGGTGAAGACCGGTTTTTGAGATAGAAAGTTTGGATCTTTTCTATTTTATTGCAAATGGTTGAGTTTTGCCTTTGAAAAGGATGAAATATCCTTTTCAAACTGCGGTTCCTTGCAACTGAATATGTATGGATTTAGAATTGGGCGATGGTCAAATTTCGTGGAGTCAAAAACATCAGTTCACCACACACTGCTGCCATAAAAAAAAATAATTTATTTACATAAACGATGATATAAAATGATGGGAGTCTAATTTTAGTGTGTAGAATCTGTTGGGGTGAAATCAAACCGACGAGCTATCGACAACACCAATGTGTGCAAGGTGGAATAATTAATAATAAAGTATCACCAACTTTAACCAAGCTGAGTTAGGCACTTGGGATGAATCATAAAAAGTACATGATTAACCACCACAGCACTCAAGAACAAGCCAACCACACAGAGACGATATTTATACTGGTTCGGCCCAATCTTTTGCACACGTTCAGTCTTCTGTTGTTACGGCTTCTACTTGAACAGAGATATTTACAGAAAGGGTTTACACCGGCTCCCAAATCTTCTTCAAACAATATGTAGCCATCTTGACAAAGTAATCTTATCACTCTAGCGATTACAAGATCTCTAGCATACAATAGCAATGGAGAAAACCCCAATCAGAAACTCAAGAATGAGACTATCTCACCTCCTCGAGCTTAAGCCACTGTTCTTCCTCTCACACGCGCAAACCCTTCTCTATTTCCGCTGCTGCTAGCGTCTGGGGTTTCGGAAGTGCTTAAATAAGGTTTAGGGGCGATCTTAATTGATGGTCTTTCGATCTGGCTTATTATTGATCGAATGGACATGATAGATTTTTCTGCCCAGGTTGAAATCGCTGCCGTCAGACGTCTGGCGCTAAGCGGCCAGACGTCCAGTGCCATAGGAGACGAGCAACATCCGCAAGTAATTAGACGTCTGACCCAAGGCTATCAGATGTCTGGAAAAATATTATTATAGTTTTCCGAGAGCTGGACAGTTATTGATTCCCATGCCTTCAGACTCACATGACTTCAGACGGTTGAATGCAAATCGCCATGCGTCTGGTCCTTCAGCCAGACGTCTGATCGTTCAACATCAGACGTCTGTCATATCTATCGGATACTCTTGCTTTAAGTGGCAGAAACAGACATCTGGTCATATACTACCGGACGTCTGGTGGCTGTGTAAAGTCTAGATTCGAGTTTGAAGCTTAAACTTCAATACTCTACCCTGCTTCAAACTTTCTTCAACACACCAGCATCACTTCAAGCTTACCAAGACACCTCCTAGCTCTCTATGATGGTTCTACCCTTATTCACATCCACCTAGATCTAGTATCTTTGAAACACCAATGACAACGGAAAAAGTCAACCACTCACCAAGTAAAGATCAAGCTCAAGTAATGCCTGAGCTTGACTGCAAGAATCGTCTTCGTGAGCATATCTGCAGGATTATGATCTGTCGAGACCTTCTCCAGTGCTATCACCATCTTCTCCTCATGTAGAAAGAAGTCCCACACTTCAATGTGCATGGTCCTCGAACTGTAGGCTTGATGCTCTGCCAAGTGAATAATGCTCTGGCTATCACAATAGAACTTCGTCACTTCTTGCAGCATACCCAAGTCTCTCAGTAGACTTCGTAGATACTTGCCTTATTTGATCGCCTCAACTACAGCTATCAGTTTTTTGCCTTCGTGGTTGATAAGCTATAAGGGATTGAATGACATATCTCCAGGATACTGCAGTAGTGTCCAATGTGAACACATCCAGTCGTATGTCTCATCCTATCTCTGTCATGCACATAATCTGAATCGTAGAATTCGGATATCACCAACCAATCGTCCTTGCCGTAACACAAATCAATTCTAGCTGGTCTCTTCAGATTTCACAATATCCACTTCACGACCTGCTAGTGTTCCTTCTGTAGATTTACCATGTACTTGCTGACGTCTCTAATTGACTGGGCTAAGTTTGGATGTGTACAAACCATGTCATACATCAGACTTTTCACGACACTAGCAGTCCGGGACTGTAGACATGTAGCGTGTCTACTCGTTGGTGATTGGTGACTGTTTTGCAGAAAGCTGGAAGTGAGCTCCTAGCGTTGTGGTGACAGGCTTCGCCTTCTTCATTCCATAACGTGCTAGGACTTTCTTTGTATAGCCCTTCTGGCTCAATCTTAACTCCACATTCTTTCTGTTCTTGTTGATTTCCATTCCAAGGATAGTCTTTGCAGTCCCCAGATCCTTCATGCCAAACTCTTTTGCAAGTTTTCTCTTTAGCCTATTGATATTCTTCTTGTCCCGTGACACAATCAGCATATCGTCAACATACAGGAGCAAATATATCCTTGATCCATCATCATGTGTGCAAACATAAATACACTCATCTTTTATACTTCGCTCAAAACCAATACTCAGAATGAAGGAATCAAATCGCTTATACTATTTCCTTGGACTCTGTTTTAAACCATACTAGGATTTCTTCAATTTGCATACCTTCTGCTCTTTTTCCTCCATCACGAAGCCCTCAGGCTAATGCATGTACATCTCTTCATCAAGCTTTCCATGTAAGAACGTCGTCTTCATATCTAGTTGCTCCAACGCTAAGTCCCGAGCTGCTACAAATGCCAATAACACACGGATGGATGTGTGTCTCACCAAAGACGAGAAGATCTTATTATAGTTTTCTCCTTTTCTCTGCGCAAATCCTTTGACCATCAGTCGAGCTTTATATCTCACATCGCCGCCATCTCCTTCTTTGACATTGTATACACACTTACATCCAATGGCCTTTCAATCCTATAGCAATTCTACCAATTCTCAAGTACCATTCTTGTAGAGAAGTTCCATCTCCTCTTCTATCGCTAGTTGCTATTCTGCTACCGCGCCCGATGTTTAGGCTTCATCAAATGTCAATGGCTCTTCGTACTCTATGTTCAAGGCATATATTTGCATATCATCAAATGCAAACGTAGAAACATAATAATTCTACTCTCCCACTCAATCTGGTGCTCTCCTAGTCCTCGATGACCACCGCACTTCCAGCTGACTATGGACATTAACCTCTTCATGAGTCTGAACCTAATCTGTCTGTATCTGTTCTCTTTCAACAGTTGGGTCCTGGCATGTTGCAGCATCTCGTGTCTCTATCTACAGGGTAGGTAACTCGACCTTAGCGTCGGGCTCCTCGGAACTATGTAGGTCATGTGATCGAGTCATCTCCGACCTGACCATCGACAAGTCATCAAATATGACATGTCTACTGTGAACGTCTTCTTGGACACACAATCAAGCAACATGTATCACTTTGCTCCTTCGGAGTATCCAAGTAAAATGGCCTTTCTGGCTCTCGAATCACGCTTGTCCTCCTTCTGCAAAGCATAAACATGACATCCAAACACCCTCAATTACGAGTAGTCTCCAGTCTTTCCTGTCCACTCATCCTGAGGAATTTTGAAACTGATCGCCGTTAATGGTAGTCTGTTCACAAGATGCATGGTGGTAGTCACTGCTTCAGTCCAATATTCCTTCGGGAGTTCAGCAGTCAGCCTCAAGCAACGATACTTCTCCATCAGTGTACTGTTTAGTCTTTCTGCAACACCATTTGATTGTGGATCCTCAGGCGTAGTGTAGTATCTAAAAATACCACATGATCTGCAGAATTCTTTAAACACATTCGATGTGTACTACCCACCGTTATCTGATCTCAACACATTGACGTCCTTTTCAGACTACTGCTTTTCAACAAAGGCTTTCCAAGCCTTAAACTTCTCGAATACCCGAGCTTTAGATTTCATCAAATAGATCTACACCTTAGTCGAGTAGTTATCAATGAAGGACACAAAATACTTCGCTCCTCCAATGGTAGGTATATAAGTTGTTCCCCATACATCTGAATTTACATAATCTAGTAGCCCTTTGCTGCTATGCTCCGCGGTCTTAAAGTTGTCTTCGTCAGCTTTTCTTTTACACACTTCTCGCAAAATATTCAATCTCTCATCTCTAGTTTCTATCAGCTTTCTTTTGCGAAGCACATCTAATGACTAGTCACTATGTCTAAGGCAAAGATGTCACAACTTTACCGATTTTTCACCATCTGTACCTTGAGAGATGCTAGCTTTCACCATTTACGGTGTGCGCCTGAAGCGCATATAAATTACGTACTCTCCTTCATCACGATTAGAAAACCTTTTGACACCTTCAATATGTACTCTCATGCACTCAAGTTCAGCTAAAGCACCAATAGAAATCAGACTCTTTTTCAAGCCTGGCATGTGACGCACATCTGCAAGCATTCTGATGACTCCATCATGCATTTTGATTATGATTCTCACCTATCCAACTCCATAGTCTTGCAAGCCATATTGTTTTTAATCAGCACGTTACCACCTTCTCTAGAACAATACGAACTGAACCAGCTTCTATGCGGCGACATGTGGAAGGAGCATCTCGAATCCAAAAACCATGTGATCCCAAGATCTCCAGATGCAGTCGTCATCATAATCTCACCATCCATCATTGCCCTTACTATTAATTCCTATCGAAGAAAAACCATAAGCATCTTCATTTTCCTTTCTATTCATTTTTAGCTTAGGTCAGTCTCTTCTCAAATGTCCAGTCTCCTTACACAAGTGACACATATCCCTACGCCCTTGTGATTTTGATCTCGAACGACCTTTGTCTTTCTTGGAACCATGGTCGTCTTTGGAATCCTGACGTCCTTTGATGAAAAGTGCATCCCTTTGATACTACTTTCTCGACCAGTCACTTTAACACGAAGAACTTTGTTAGGAACTAACAAGATGGAATTTTTATTAGAGAAAACAAAAGCAAATAGAAAAATAATTGGGCACAAAAGAGGTGTGCCCTCCTCCCAAGACGCCTAGAGGACGTCCGCACTCGTTTACCCTAAGAGTCTCTCAAATAACAATCATCAAATTAGCATAGGCATACAAGAGAGACTCCCCCTATTTATAATAGAGACTAGGGCAATCCTAGGACTAGGGGGATTAGGCAATCCTAGGACTAGGGGGATTAGGCAATTCTAGGACTAGGGGGATTGGGCAATCCTAGGACTAGGGGGACTCGGGGCCAAGAGGGGTTGCGGGCGGGGCCTGCGGGTGTAAACCCGCAGGGGCTGCGGCTGGGCCAGAGGCCCATCAATACTCCCCCCAAAGAGCCACCTTGTCCTCAAGGTGGAAGTCTGGAAAGCGCGCCACCATATCATCCATGTCTTCCCACGTGCTGTCGTGCTCTGGTAAGCCCCTCCACTGCAGTAGTACCTGCCTCTCGCCTGTGTGACTTTGTCGAACCCCTTTTAGCAACTCGGGCTCCATCCTCACCTCCATATCCGCAGTAAGGGTCTCTGGTAATGTAGGGGAAGAGGTGTGGTTGCCAATGGCCTGGCGCAACTGTGAGACATGGAAGACTGGGTGAATGGTAGATCCTGGGGGTAGGCGCAATCTGTAAGCCACCGGTCCTATCCTCGCCGCGATCTCGAAAGGTCCAAAATACCACGGCGCCAACTTTTCATTCCTCCTATGAGCCACCGACCTCTGCCTGTAGGGCCTTAGCTTTAGATAGACCATATCACCGACCTCAAAGTGCACGTCTCGACGGTGTAAGCCTGCCCGAGCCTTCATCACCTGCTGAGCCCTCGCCAAGTGGAGCTTCAGCTCCTCTAGAATCAAGTCCCTCTCTGCCAGGTACTGCTCGACATCTGATACCAGAGTAGTCTCATGACCGTAATGAAGTAAGTGCGGATGATCCCTACCATACAAAATCTTGAAAGGTGTAGTCTGCGCCGCTGTGTGATATGAAGTATTGTACCAGTATTCCGCCCACGGCAGCCAACGGGCCCACTCCTTAGGATTCTCCGAGATGAAGCATCGTAGGTAAGTCTCCACACTCCTATTGACTACCTCCGTTTGACCGTCAGTCTGGGGATGATAAGTTGTGCTCCGCTTCAAGGCCGTCCCCTGTAGTCTAAAAAGCTCCTGCCAAAACTTGCTCTGGAATACCTTGTCTCTATCCGAGACTATGGACTTTGGCGGACCATGCAAACGAATGACCTCTCTCACAAAAATCTCTGCCACTGAAACGGCGCTGTAAGGATGCTTAAGCAGGATAAAATGTGCATATTTGCTGAGGCGGTCTACCATAACAAAAATGACGCTGTAACCGCCCTACTTAGGCAATCCATCGATGAAGTCCATAGAGAGGTTCTCCCAAACTCTGTCTGGTAAAGATAGCGGCTGTAGTAGTCCTCATGGGGACATGGCCTGATATTTGTGACGCTGGCACACGTCACACTCTGCCACCATCCTTGCCACATCCTTCTTCTGTCCCTTCCAGTAGACCTCCCGTGATAGCCGTTGGTAGGTCTTGAGGACTCCAGAATGTCCTCCTATAGCACTGCCGTGGAACTCCCGGAAGATGGTCGGTATAAAAGTAGAAGTCCTCGGTATCACCAGCCGCACCCAGTAAAGTAGCCGTCCATCCTGCAAAGAATATCCCGGGTACTCAGTCGACCCCTGTAAAAGGGCCTCTCGTATAACCTCCAACTCCAGGTCCTGCTCCACCTCCTGCTGCAGTGAGCCCCAATCCTCTAGGATCGACACCGTAAGGGCTGCTAACTCCGTCTCTTCCTCCCGCCGAGATAACGCATCTGCTGCCTTGTTCTCCAATCCCGGGCGGTACTCGATCTCGAACCTGTAGCCCATCAGCTTTCGCAGCCACTTCTGATGTTCCTCTGCTACCATCCGCTGCTCTAACAGGTATTTTAAGCTCCGTTGATCCGTGCGCACTATGAAGCTCCGTCCCAATAAATATGGTCTCCACTTCTGTATGGACAAGACTATCGCCATCAGCTCCCTCTCATAGACCGATCGCAATCAGGCCCTCGTGGTCAGCACCTGGCTGTAGTAAGCTATGGGACGCTGCTCCTGCATCAGTACTGCTCCCAGCCCATGTCCTGATGCGTCCGCCTCTACTACGAATGGTCTGGTGAAGTCGGGCAACGCCAATACTGGCACAGTGGTCATTGCCCTTTTCAGGGCCTCAAAAGCTGTCGTCGCCTCCTCCCCCCAGTGGAACTGATCCTTCTTCAATAACTCCGTCAATGGCCAGACGATCGTCTCATAACCCTCTACGAATCTGCGGTAGTAACCTGTAAGGCCCAATAAGCCCCGTAGCCCTCTGAGAGTAGTAGGGCGCGGCCAGTCCAGCATGGCCGCTATCTTCGCTCTATCGGTGGCTACCCCTCCTGCTGAGACCACGTGTCCCAGATACTCCACCTGCGGCTGCCCGAATAGACACTTCTTTCTGTTCAAATATAGCTGGTGGTACTGCAGCTCCTGAAAAACCACCTGCAGGTGGTCCAAATGCTCCTCCAGAGTACGACTGTACACCAAAATATCGTCGAAAAAGACTAGTACGAATCGTCTGAGAAAGGGACGGAATACCTTATTCATGAGAGCCTGAAAGGTGGCCGGGGCGTTGGTCAACCCAAAGGGCATGGCCAGGAACTCGTAGTGGCCCTCATGCGTCCTGAACGTCGTCTTGGACACATCCTCCCCTCGCATCCGTATCTGGTGATAACCAGACTTAAGATCTAGCTTGCTGAACCAGGCTGCTCCGTGTAGCTCGTCCAGGAGCTCATCAATCACAGGTATCGGGAATTTATCAGGGACAGTCACCTTGTTTAGCGCCCTGTAGTCCACGCAAAACCACCAACTTCCATCCTTCTTCTTCACTAGCAACACTGGGCTGGAGAACAGGCTTACGCTCGGCTGGATCACCCCTGCCTGCACCATCTCGGAAACCATCCTCTCTATCTCGTCCTTCTGATGTTGAGGGTATCGGTAGGGCCGCACGCTAATCGGGGAGACACCCTCTCATAGAACTATGGCGTGCTCGTGGTCCCGTGGTGGTGGAAGGCCCCGAGGCTCCTGGAAGATCTCCTCAAACTGGTCCATCAGCTGCTGAACCTCTCCTGGGATGGGCTGCTCTGTACTGGCCTCTGCGCCTCCCTCACTTGTCAAAGAGTATAGCTCTACTAGGTATCCGCCTCCCTCTGTCTGGATGGTCCTGAACATGGTCTTCAAAGAGACCAAAACTCTGCAGAGGCTAGGGTCTCCCTGGAGTATCACTGCTCGTCCCGCCTCCCGAAACTCCATCCGTAGCAGCTTCCAATTTATGGTCATCTCACCTAAGGTCTGTAGCCATGTCATGCCGAGGATGACGTCTGTGCTCCCCAGGTCTAGGGGTAAAAAGTCTGCAATGATCTGTATCCCCTGCATGGTCAGCACCAACCCCCTGCAAACTCCGCGGTTGCTCTCCTTCTTCCCCGTCCCCATCATCACACTAAAGCTGCCGCAGTCTGTCAGCTGAAGTCCAAGCTGTGTCACCACCCTCCTGGAAATGAAATTGTGGATATCCCCACTATCAATCAGCACAGTCACCTCCTGGTCGCCGACCTCTCCCCTCAGCTTCATGGTATGGTTTGGTGTTAACCCTACCACGGAGTTGAGGGACACCTCCGCCACGTCCAACTGCTGGCCCTCCAGCTCCTCCTTTCCCTCAGCGGCCTCCTCCTCGACATCAGACCCGCCGTCGTCGTCCTCCAACAGGATCACCTGGAGCTTGCGCCCCGCGCACCGGTGGCCCGGCGAAAACCGCTCATCGCACCGGAAACATAAACCCTTCTGCCGCTTTTCCCTCATCTCTGCGTCCGTCATGCGTCTGAACTGCCCCCAGTCACTGGCGTGCTACTCTTCTCCCCAGTCTTCTCCCGGCTCGTCTGGGCCACCCCTGCGGTGGTATCGGATCCTCCAGCCCCAGATGGGGTGCCTCTCGAAGTCTGACTGCTGTAGCTGCCTCGGACCCGCCTATCCTCAGTCTGTGCGTCCTCCACCATCTGGGCCATCTCTATGACCTCTGAAAGCCCCCTGGGCTTGTAGGGTCTCATTGCTGCTCTCAGATTGGGGCGCAGTCCCTTCAGAAAAGTACCCTCCAGTGACTCGTCAGACACCCCATGGACTCGCCCGGCCAGTGTCGCAAATCTCTCAATGTAATCCCGCACCGGCCCCTCCTGCCTAAGGGCGTACAGCTGCTCGTGTAGGTTCCCCAGACGAGGGTCTCTAAACTTCTCCAGCACCATGTCCTTCAGCTCCTCCCAGCTCCTGATCTGCTGCCGCCTCTCCGTCCACTGGTACCACCCAAGGCACGCCCCTCCATGCAGATCGTTGCCGCCTCCAGCTTCTGGGCCTCGGTCATGTGATGCGCCGTGAAGTATCTCTCTGCGGTAAATAACCAGGCGTGTGGGTCCTCCCCAGAAAATAGCGGCATCTTCAGCTTCCGGACGCGACAATCTCCTCCAAAACGCCCCTGCTCGGGCCTCCCCTCCTCTCTGTGCTGCGGACGGTAGTGCCGACGTCTCTCGTCCAGTGTCTCGTAGCGCCTAGGTGGTAACCCTCTGTGGCCCCCGTAGTCTCCACGACGATCTCCACGCCGCCCCTCAAAATCATCCCAACCTGCGTCGTCGCCGAATTCTACCCCGTAGCCACCCCTATCGTCAGAATAATAATCTCTCCCGTGTCCGTTGCCGTAGTAAGGGTCCTCCGCTGCTGGTCGACGCTCCGGAGGGTCAAAATAGTCTCCCGAAAACTGCCCGTAACCCTCCTCGTTCGCTGTCCGCTGTCCGGGAGGCTCAAAAAAGTCATCTGGGGGCTGTCCACGTGTTCCCCGCCCTTCGGGAGGCTGCCAGGGGGGTTCCCGCCCATGGCGGCCCCAGCTGGAGGTGCCGCCGCCCCCTGGCGGCTGCCAGGGGGCCTCTGGTCCTTCGCTGCACACAGGCGGGCCCCTCCGGGGCCCCCGGAGGGGCGGCAGGCCCTGCCGAGCCTCTGGCAGGGCCGGCGGGCCCTGCCGAGCCACAGCAGGGCTTGGCCGCCCCTGCCGTGGCCTGGCGGAGGCGGGGGAGGGTCCCCCGCCTGTTTCTCTTACCGGCCGACCCCCTGGATGCATGGAGGGGTTCGGCCGGCCTTCATCTTGGCCGTGACTATCTCCGAGGGAGCGGGTAGGCCCCCCGCCCCTCCTTTGGCTCTCTTGCGCCTTCCGCCGTATATCCTCGCGGTAGTCCTCCCTCCATGGCTCCCCGTCATCTTCCTCGTCCATCTCCTCCACGTAATAGGGTTGCTTTTGGGGGAAAGTCTCCTCCTTCTCCTTCTCCTTCTTCAAGGGTGCCGTCTTTTGCATCGGATTAGGGCTCCCATCGCCTTTGGAGTTTGTCGCCAATTGATTTAGGGCTCCCATCAATTGTGCGAATTGATCGTCGTGCTTTGCTTGATTTGACGCCAATTGGGAGATGGATGTAGTTAATTTCGCCATGGATTCGTCGTTTCCCGCCAAGGACTTTTTGATTGCATCAATTTCGCCCGTGAATTTCACCTCCAACGCCTCAAATTTGTCTTGCGATCTTGTTGAAGCCGCCATGGATCGTCACGTGCTCTGATACCAAATTGTTAGGAACTAACAAGATGGAATTTTTATTAGAGAAAACAAAAGCAAATAGAAAAATAATTGGGCACAAAAGAGGTGTGCCCTCCTCCCAAGACGCCTAGAGGACGTCCGCACTCGTTTACCCTAAGAGTCTCTCAAATAACAATCATCAAATTAGCATAGGCATACAAGAGAGACTCCCCCCTATTTATAATAGAGACTAGGGCAATCCTAGGACTAGAGAGATTAGGCAATCCTAGGACTAGGGGGATTAGGCAATTCTAGGACTAGGGGGATTGGGCAATCCTAGGACTAGGGGGACTCGTGGCCAAGAGGGGTTGCGGGCGGGGCCTGCGGGTGTAAACCCGCAGGGGCTGCGGCTGGGCCAGAGGCCCATAAAACTTCAGAGTGTACTACGGATTCAACCTCTTCCAGAGATGGTGTTTCACGTCTATATACCATGGACCTAACCGATGGGTCTAAATCATCCGTCAGAGAACACAACAATTTCATCGCCAATTGCTCATCCTCGATGTTCACTCCCATATTTCGCAAATCAGACATAAACTTCGTAAATTGATAAATGTGATCCTGAACATGGGTACCCTTTTTCATCTTTAGCACATATAATTGTTGCATCAAATACAACATGCTCCTCAGATTCTTCTTTACATACAGTGCCTTCAGCTTCTTCCAAAGCTTCTCTACAGTAGCTTCCTCAGATACCGTCCTGAGTACTTCGTCTGAAAGTGATAACTCCAATGCACTCAATGCCTTTCTCGTCATCTCCGATTTCTGAGCCTCTGCGACATCCTTATTAAGATTATCTTTCTCAAAGACGATCTGGTAGTATCCGTTTCTCATCAAAAAAGCCTTCATCTTTTATCTCCAAAGACTGAAGTCAATTCTTCCAGTGAACTTGTTCATCTTAAACGATGTGGTAGACACGATATTTATACTGGTTCGGCCTAATTTATGGCATATGTCCGGTCTTTAGTTGTTACGACTTCCATTAGATCAGATATGTTTACAGAAAGAGTTTATATCGGCTCTCAAATCTCCAAACAATATGTAGCTCTCTTGACAAAGTAATCCTAGCACTCTAGCGATTACAAGATCTCAAGCATACAATAATAATGGAGAAAACCCAATCAGAAACTCAAGAAGAAGACTCATACTCCTCGAGCTCAGGTCGTCGTTCTTCATCTCTCACGTGCAAAAACCTTCTCTATTTGCTCGGATGCCGGCGTTTGGGGTTTAAGAAGTGCTTAAATAGGGTTTAGGGGTAATCTCAATTAATGGGCATTCGATCTAACTTATTATCGATCGAACAGCCATGACTTATTATCGATCAAACGGCCATGATAGATTTATGCCCAGGTTGAAATCGCAGCCGTCAGGCGTCTGGCATCAAGCGACCAGATGTCTGGTGCCATAAGAAACGAGTCACATCTTCAAGAAGTCAAAACGTCTGATCCAAGGTTATCAGATATCTGGAAAAATATTGTTACCGTTTTTCGAGAGCTGGACAGTTTTTGATTCTCATGCTTTCAGACGGCTGAAGGCAAATTGCCAGGCGTTTGGTCCTTCAGTCAGACGTCTGATCGTCCATCATCAGACGTCTGGCATATCTGTCAGATACTCTTGCTTTTGAGTGGCAGAACCAGACATATGGTCATATACTACCAGACGTCTGGTGGTGGTGTAAATTCCAGATTCGATTTTGAAACATAAACTTCAACAGAATCAAGTCACATATGATTGAAGCTTGTGACTTGTTACAAGAATGCTAGTGCAAATAAGAATTCAAATGAGAAAAACATCGAGGATTCAAATTGGTTGAAGCTGAAATGGGGTCTATATATGGAGTTAGAGCCTTGGCGAAGCTTGTTGCAACAAAATCCGAGTTTGTGTAACCTCTTTATGCTTTCCATCCCAAGTAGTTACAGGTGCTATAGGAATATACTGTTCACTGTCCATTAGCCGAGCCGCAAGCCTCCAACGTTATACAGTAGGCAGGAAGCATTATATCTGTTGATACTTAACCACTCGGAAGCTTATAGCGTTCAATTGATTTTATAAAGTTAACGTCTACTACTTATGTTCATGTAATGAATCCACTTGCCATACTTCGACATATATATGCTTGGTATCATAACAAAAAGGATTCAATCATCATGATTTAATTTTACCTTCTTTCGGAGCAGTGTTTTCCCTTGTTATCTCATGCTTGGTTGGCTCATTCTACAAAGTAGACATCAATCCTAGCAGTTATTCAGACAGAAAGAAACAAAGAAAAAAAGATAAAGAAAAAAGAGAGCAACACACGATAAATGAGTCAAGTAGCTATTCAAGTAGTTATCCTTATCCTATCCATGTCACAGGGAATACCGGTGCAGCAATGAAAAGGAAAAAAACAAACACAATGAAGCAGAATTTCTTTGAACTGCAGGAGGTTTTGGCATCTAAAATTCTGCCAAATTTTGTAAAAATATCCTGAACTTTAGCATATTTTTTTAAAACTACCTTGATCTTTGAAAAAAAAACATAAAAAGTACTTGGAATTTTTGAAGTCTTAAAATACTACCTTGAAATTTGGCCTAGTTTCTTGATAGTTTCATGTTTTTGCAAAGTTTAAGGTAGTTTTATGAAATCAGATCACAATTCCAGTTAGCTTTTGAAATCAAGTCAAATTTCAAGATAGTTTTAGTATAAGGTGGTTTTTTAAAATTTCAAAATTTAATGTAGTTTTGTGTCATTTTCAAAGTTCAGGATAGTTCTATAAAAACAAACACGCCAAAATTTAGTGTAGTTTTACAAAATTCAGGCCTTTATTTATATAAATCATATCTAAGACTTCAACTACTTACAAATCCTTGAGTTTTTTTAATATATCATACCAATCTTAATGTATTGTGCTGGTGCTCTTACGACTATATATGTAGAAGTCAAAATGAATGTTCTTCAACAAGGTAGAATTCACAAATGGGCAAATCTAGAAATTTAACTTAGTGGCCTCCAATGGTATGCATGATCATTATCAAACAATTTGATTGTGTAGAATATATTAATCCACTAAAATTTCAACGATAAAGATATCTTCTAAAATTTAAACTTATTGGGTGGTATGTTTTTTACTCAGATCACCCAAAGCGTTGCATATTACTGAACAATTGATAGGATGTTTATTTGAAACTTCAGTATATATGTCCATCTCATGATATCTGCTTAAGTTTGAAATCCATGAAATACGGGACTTCATGAAAAATTTCTAGTTTCTTTGTGATAATCTGTTCTACTTTATGGCCTTAGTTTCATGAATATTGTTTAGATAAGCTTGTGGTATCGATCGTTATAGTTTTCGTTGTGCTTCCGGTCAAACAACCATCAGTCTACCAATCTAGGGTAGTTGTAGGGTATTAAGAACATTTTCCAATAAATCAAATCTTAAACACTTTTAAATGGAATCCCGTTATAATACACATTCATTCACACAATCCATTATTATCAAGAATAATGATCTTTGACTCTTGAACTCAGAATTAGCTAGTTCTTCGCTCCAAACTTCGTCATTAGTGCCCTACGCTTGATTTACTTTTTGTGACCCTTGAATTTGGTCTGCATCTGCTTTATGACATGGTACACAGTACATACTATGGCATTAATATGCATAAACTTAATAATGCATTTTTGTCATCAACTTATAATCAAGTGTATGTTCCTTAATGAAATCTTCATGTACAAAATTCTTTTGTAGATGGTATTGTGTTATCGATGAGGGTAGACTGCGAGAGTAGGATTAATCACTAAAGAAGAAATATGGATAAAACTATTGGGATCTTAAAAAATTTAGGATTAGCAAAATGAAAACTGAACACAGAATGTAACTCTGGTAAAACTTTAGAGAAAGAACCCGATGGATAATTCTCAATTATGGCAAGCATTTGCTCTCACTAAACTTTTTCTTCCGCTTTTGGATTAATCACATATATTCATGTTGTTGATGCAATTATAAACAGATGATTGAAGTCAAAAGAGCTTTCAGTGTGCCTCCATACTATAATATATCCTTGAACCAGAAGGAAAAGTTTTATAAGATATATCTACAAGGTCAGTTATGTTTTAAGTTATGTTTTATGTCAGAATTCAGGATGTTCCTTGAGGACAAAGGATGGGGAATACCCCCTGACTGCCATTATAAATAGGGAATAATGGGTATCATTACAATCTAAGGATTTTTCCTTAGATGCACTGACGTGGTGGCCTCGGTGGCCTGGTGGCCTCTCATGAACTGGGAAAAGAGAAAACACATGGGATGTACTTACTTTTCCTTTTCTTCGGCCAATGAGAGGCCGTCACATCAGCGCATCTAAGGAAAAAATTTTAGATGGCATCTGCTACCCATTATTCTCTTATAAATATATGGTTGTAGAAAAATATTACATCCCCAACCATAAGATGTAATCAGACTGTTTACAAAAGAGTACAAAAAAGATATTACAATGATCAACAAAACAGTTTACCATATCCACTGAGGACTAAGAAACTGACATCCCATCTGTCACAAAAGACTAGAATGTACATGGAAAAGAACACCCCAAGAAACAACACACAAGTTGATCATCCCCGATTTGCTCTGGACGCTGGGCACAACCTTGATCAGAACATAGATTTTATTCATCAATAACCACATCTATTCCATCTGTAGTCTGCATCTGAAGGGATATACTTGAAGTGGTTGAACAATAGTCTCAGTTATCAGTAATATCTAATTTTGACCCCTCATCCCTAGCAGCATGATAAAGAGCCATCCTTCCTGTAACCCCTCTCGGATATGTTCCTTGCACAAACTAGCCAAAAAGAAACAAATTCCTTAATTTTTGCCAACAATGATATGCACGAATGTTTTTTGTCGCAAAAGACCCTCTACTTTCTTTATGTCCAAATAACCCAAATAATTGCCATTATAGTAATATCCCATTCCATTTGGATCCCCCGACTAATTTTCTCAGTTCTCCAACTAGTCCACATACGCAGTAAGGACTCAGGTTTACTTAGGAGTTGTAAAATGTAACCGAACAAACCCGAGCCCGGCCTCTTAGGTTGGGTATGAGGAGAGGTCTATCCAGGTCGAGTCAAATTTGGATCGAATCGACTAATCAAGATAAAATCAGGATCGTCGGGTGCGAATTTGACCCTCCAACCCAATTTGACCAGAGCCAACCCGTTTTTGTAATAGATATATACAATCATTAAAGAGAAAACACCACACATTTACTGTTAATTTGATGATTGGGTTGTTTGGTTACTAGGTGGGCGAGTTAGGTTCGAATCCCGTTAGATTCATTCACCTTTCAAATTAAAAAACTTGAGTTGTTTGGAAGTTATATAATATATAAAGTTAAATAGTTGACTAATGTAATATATAAAGTTGAATAACTAATGTGTAGTGTTACTTGGATTTGGTGGTTGGTTGTTTGGTTGCTTCTTATGTCACCTAGGCTCAATTTCCATGAGTGTTCAAAAATATTTTTAAAAAAAATTCAAAAAAAATCCACATAACTTGAATCCGGTTGTATCCGACTCGTCAGGTAAAACGGGTTGGTTATGTGCAGTGTTCTAAATATCGGTCCGATATCCGATATATCGGCCGTAATATCGGAATTTTCAATGTGCCGAAGGTTTTTAGTTGATTGGTCATCATTTTTAACACCTTAGACCGATACATGAAGAACACTGGTTATGTGTGACCCGGATTATTACCAAATCAGGTACGGGTTTCAGAACACAGATCCAAATTCAATTCGGATCGATCGGGTGTTGGTTTACCCATATTTGGATCGGTTTGGTTGGGTCAAACCAACCCAATCCCGACCCGACCCATTAGCCATGCGGGGGTTTCTATCAATGTTCAAATTATGTGTAACAGAATTCCAAATAGTTTGAACAAATTGGCACTCCAGAGATAAGTGAGATACTTTCCAAGAGATAAGTGAGATACGTTCCAACTGACATCTGCAAAGACTACATCGATTAGCACAAACATAACCTTTGCTTTCCAAAATATCTCGGGTATCCATCTTACCCTTAATGGCTAGCCAATTATTAATCTTAACCTTCAGAGGTATTTGAACATCCCAAATATGGCCATAGGACTCAAGTAAAACATAGAAACTTAGCATATTATAAAAGGATTTAACAGAAAATTGCCCACGAATCTGCCGTCTCCATTTCCTCTTGTCTGCAGACTCAAATATGGTTGATCCAATAAACCAAGTAATTGACAAAATTCCACAAGAACATTGCCAGTAAGCTCTCGTGAAATGTGATTGCCACCTCCATCTATTTTTATCAAAGCATCCAGCTTCCCTAAAAGAAATATCATTATTAAATGAAAGCTAAAATAAAACGGGAAATAAAGTTACTAAAATCAATTCTGAATACCACCTATGAAACCAGAAGGAACACGGTGGTACCAATCAAAAAAGTGATTGCTTGCTTCAAATTCCTCTCAAAAATGAGAATACCGACTTCTCTCCAGACCACAAATGGCTCTGTTGATAATTTAGATGTTTAACAAGCTTGACACAAAAGATCACAACAGTTAAACATTCTCCACAACTGTTTGCCTAATAAAGTCTTATTTAAATCTTCTTTCACGTCCAAAATACCTAGGCCGCACTGTTTCTTATTTTTGCAAGAATTCTTCCAAGCCACCAAATTACTATAACAATTACCTTCAGAAGAACCTGTCCAAAAAATCCCTTCTGATCTTCTCAATTCTGTCAACTACCTACTTTGGGAAAATATTAATAGACATTAGATATAAAGGCATATATGAAAGAACTACATTAACCAATATCAGCCTGCCCCATCTAGAGAAGACAACACCATTCCATCGAACCAGAATTTTTTATAATTTCATAATATATGGTGCATAGCTACCTTAGGAAAATTTTCAGGTCTCTTTGGTACGCCCAAATGCAGAATAGGAAACTGACCAATATGACAATTCAACATACTAGCAACAATACACTGACCGGATCATTTTCCAGCAAAATAACTGAACTTCTGTGAAAGTAAATCCTAAGTCTTGAAGCTAGTTCAAAACCATGTAACAATAGTTTAATATTAATAATTTCATATACATACCTGCAAAACAGTATTGTAGAACTGTATAAAACAAACCCTGAAGGGTTAAGTCCAAAAATCCTATTATTTTGAGAAGGTTCCGAGAGTATCCTAGTAAAAGGAGCAGTTACCAGAACAAAAAGCAAAGAAGTAAATGGATCAGCATGCCTAATAACTCTCTTAGAAAGAATTTTCCAGCTATGAGACCATTGAGTAATAGTTGAGAGATTCCACCTTACAAACACTCTAGATCCACTGAATCCATCTTTCACTGAACTATCTAGTTCTGAGAATTTCCACTAGGAAAGACCAATCTAAGGTATCATAAGCTTTAGCAAAATCAAACTGTAGCAAAAGGCCTCCCTTCAACTTGTGTTTGAACCAACTAGATATTAGCTCTTGTGCTGCAGCAACTCCATGCAAGATAAACATCCCATTCATAAACATTCTTTGAACTTCATCAACCAAAATATGCAACTGAGGATTTAGTCTTTTCGCAAGAACCTTTGTTATAATATTGTAAATCACATTAAGTAAACTTATGGGTTTTGTCAAATTGAAAAGAAGAAAATGATTTGTATGTCTTGATGTTTGTGGTTACAAGAGTTATCCCCTATATATATAGTACGCGAATCATGATTGGGCACAAGAGTCCAAGAGCCAACATCAAAAACCAAGAGTCACATACACATGAACCAAGGAGACACGCACCAAAATAGGGACCAACACGAGAACTAAAGAGACATATTATTATTCCCTAGATAAACTAATTATCATCTTAACACTCCCCCTTAAACTCAAGGTGTAACTTTGAGTTTGGAGAGGAATTGCAGTAACTTGAAAGAAGATCAAGAGTGAGAGATGATGGCGACATTGGATGGCTGCAGAGCGGAAGACACATGGGTTGGAGAGTACAGGATGCGATAGCTGCAGAGTTAGAGAGGTCGCATGGGGGTCGAGGAGGTGCCATAAAGGGCAAAGGCTGATGGGGGGCCGATGAGATGCCGCATGGGACGATGCCGTAGGAGGCCGATGAGGTGCCGCAACCCTGCGATGATGCCGTAGGGGGCCGATGAGGTGCCGCATGGGATGGTACAGTAGGGGACCGATGATGTGGCACAGGGGGGGTGAGGCTATTGCAAGGGGCCGAGGAGGCTGTGCTCCGACTCCGATGATTGAGTAGGCTATGCTCCGATTATTGAGGAGGGTGCAACATGCTGCTGGGTCTTGGAGCACGAAAAAGGGCAGTTCATCTTTGCAACTCAGGTTGGGGGAGCTCATGTGAAAGCTTGGATTGGATCGTGTTGCTGCTTTGATGCAGCATTTTGTTAAGTGGTTGGTTCATGGACGAAGATGAACAAGTTGAAGAAATCCAGGCGCAGGTGAAGCTGGAGCTGTTGTGACGAAGAATCCGAAACCCAAACCGACAGAACAACAGGCAAAGTCGGGCGGGCGGTGGATGTTTTGAACAGAATGATATCGAGCTTCGAAGGAAAATGCTTGGGTCGTCGATTGGGCAAAGTCGGCTTACGATAATTGCAAGATGAAGCTGCATGGATTGATTAGAGTATGAGCGGCCTCCTCTCCTCTAAGGAGAGGGATAGTTAGCATCAGAAAAGAACTTTAGATTAGATAACTCTAGGCTTTAAAACCATGTCAAATTGAGAAGAAGAAAATGATATGTATCTCTTGATGCTTGTGGTTACAAGAGTTATCCTCTATATATAGTACCTGCATCATGAATGGACACAAGAGCTTAAGAGCCAACACCAAAATCCAAGAGTCACATGATACACATGACTCAAGGAGACACACTAAACTAAAGGCCAACACGAGAAACAAAGAGACACATTACTATTCAATAGATAAACTAATTATCATCTTAATACCCCATCAAACTCGAGTGTAACTTTGAGTTTGAAGAGGAATTGCGGTAACTTGAACAAAAATCAAGAGTAAGATAGGATGGCGGCATTGGATGGCCGCAGAGTGGAAGACACGGGGGTTGGAGAGTGCATGTCACGATGGCCGCATAGTTGGAGAGTCCGCAGGGGGCCGAGGAGGTGTCGCAAAGGGCAGTGGCCGTTGGGGGCAATGAAGTGCTGCAGGGGACAAGGCCGCAGGGGGCCGAGGAGGCTGTACTTTGACTCTGGTGAATGAGTAGGCTGTGCTCTGGTGATTGAGGTTGCAACATGCTGTTGGATCTTGGAGTACGAAAGAAGGGAAGAGTTCATTTTTGCAACTCAGGTTGGTGGAGCTCGTGTGAGAGCTTGGGTTGGATCGTGTTGCTTCTTCGATGCGGCATTTGTTGAGCTGTTGGTGGGCATGTGTGAAGATGAACAAGAAGTCGAAGAAGGTCAGCCACGGGTGAAGTCGGAGCTGTTGTGGCAAAGAATCCAAAACCCGAACCGACAGAGCAAAAGCGAAGTTAAGCAGCCATTCCACCATGAAGAAGTAGAGCATGGCGAATGTCTTGAACAAAATGAAATCGAGCTTCGAAGGAAAATGTTTGGATCGGCGACTGGGCAAAAGGTCGGCTTACGATAATTGCAAGATAAAGCTGCAAGGATTGATTGGAGTATGATCGTCCCATTTGGGGGAGAAGGAGAGTTAGCAGCAGAAAAGAGATTTGGACCAGATAACACTATGCTCTGATACCATGTCAAATTGAGAAGAAAATGATTTGTATTTCTTGATGCTTGTGGTTACAATGGTTATCCCCTATATATATAGTACAAGAATCATGATTAGGCAAAAGAGCCCCAGAGCCAACACCAAAGCCCAAGGGTCACACAAATCAAGGAGACACATACTAAATTAGGAACCAACACGAGAACCAAAGAAACACATTACTATTTCCTAGATAAACTAAAGGGTAAATGACATTAAAATACCGTAACGTTTGGGCCATTTTCACTTACATACCGTAACGTTTGGGCCATTATCACTTACATACCGTAACGTTCATTTTGGTAAACTTTGCTACCCGAATTGTAAAACGTGATACCTTTTTAAGTTTGCCATCAGATTAGTTGATCACATGATATCACGCCAGCTGCTGCCTCCTCCCGACGCAAGTTTGCCATCAGCTGCTGCCTCCTCCCAACGCAAAGCCCAGTTGCCGTCTCTACCTGATGACTTTGTCGGCCAATGCATCTACCGATAGGATCGCCTTCTTCAGATCCCTCTCCGATCTCCAATTCAGCAACCGCTTCAGTTTTCAGACGATGGGAGCCACCGCCGGGCTCTTTCTGTCGACAAGTAAGACGCTAGATCAAAGGCGCCGGCGAACTCCGACACCGGAAGGGAGAGATTGAGGCAGCCCGGGTCGAGCCCAAACAAGATCTTGCAGATGGTATCGAAGGAGAGCCTCTTGAAAAAGTCTTGAAGGTCGACGACGGAGGCGACTTTAGAGGCGGAGGACAGAAGGGGAACGTGCCTTGACCGGACCTTGCCGGATACGATGGAGAAGACGTGGGACCGAACAGAAAGGCTGCCAAGCTTGAGGCTGGCCATCTTGTGCTGGAAGCGCCAGGGTTCGTCGTCGACGTTGAAGATGCAATGGCCCAAAAGATCGCCGAGGATGGAGGAGAATGCCTTCCCCTTGGGGAAGTTGTCGAAGCAGGTCTTGAGAATGTGCTCGACGTTGTCGGGGTTGGCGATGATGGTGTTGCCGAGCACGTGGAAGTGGATGGTCTGCGTCGGGGAGAGGCGGATGAGGTAGGCGTGCCAGAATTTATCAAAATAAAGGTAAGTCATTTGCCCCTTTTGTTTAATTCAGGGGCATAGGACATGACGGTCAGAATTTATGAGAAACGTCCCCCGTTAGCCAAATTTAGTTTTGGGTAGCAAAGTTTACCAAAATGAACGTTAGGGTATATAAGTGAAAATGGCCCAAACGTTTGGGTATTTTTATGTCATTTACCCTAAACTAAATATTATCTTAATAGGATTGAATTCATTAACAGTGTTAGCACCCAAACACTTAGGAACAAGAAACACAAAGTCATAGTTCAATCTGTCTGATTCCAAGATTTCTTAATAAAATTCTTCAGAGATGCTCATAAGATCAAATTTTAGCACTGACCAAAACTCCTGAAAGAAATAAGCAGAAAACTTATCAGGACCAGGAATTTATCACCATTCACGTCAAAAATAGCTTGGCTGACTTCTTCCTCTTTAAAAGGTTCATCAAGATCTATAGAAACTCTTGTCTCAGGATAAAGTTTATCCCAATCAATAGTAACTCTATGTTGCACAGCCTGCCCAAAAATTCCTTGATAATATTCCACAAACGACTTTATTAATATAAGACTCATTAATAAACTCTCTTCATCAATAATGACTCCAATAAAATTCTGTTTGTCATCCATTAGTTACCTTATGAAAAAAGGAGGTATTATGATCACCCCCCCCCCCCCCCCCCCCCAAAAAAAAAAAAAAAAAAGGACAACCAAAGAACTTTGGCCGTCTGTTTCCTCATCACATATTCCTCATGTAGTACGGTTGCAAATTGGTATCACCCGAGCCAATTGGCTTAGTGGTATTCGCTCTCTTTGTGGGAGGTCGATGGTTCGATTCCTGATTTCCGATGTATAAAAAAAATTGATCTCTACGTTCCTACTAATAAAATAATCAGAATGGGCTCACCTCCCTTTTCCTCGTCATCCACTTGAAGAAGGTCCTCCGATGGATCTTTTTAGAATGCTTGACACTATGAAAATGTTCAAAACCCCATCTTTTAATAGCTTTCTTGAGAGTATGGAGCTTGAAGGCTACTCTTCTGGTAGCATTCCCATAAGCATGTCAATAAGTCTAACTATGCCGCACAGACTCCTTACAATCAGGAGCAGAAAGCCATAGGGACAGTAATAAGCTCCAGATCATTAATAATGTCACACAACTCAGCACAGTCACCATCATGTGTCCTGTCCCTAAACCTTTCATCAACAGCCTTGACAGCGAGTCTCCACATAAAACCCAAGGGCCAACAAATTGATGTATGGAATTTCTTAATTCTGACAAAAAACTGTCTACCTGCAGAAGTACGAGGACCATAAACGGTAGTCAAAGCCCAAGTAGAGCCATCCTTATTATCCTTGAGGGCAACACTTAAAGCACAATCATAGAGAAGTCATCAAGTTTACTCCACTTAGTACCATTCTATCCGATTATGAGACCTCCAGAAGTCCTTCCAGAAGTCCGATGTCCTTCTTGGCAAACCCAGTTAGTGATATTACGACTGCAAGTAGTATTAAGCAACATTTTCTTATCTGCACACAGTTCAGTCTCTTGAAAACAACAAATATCAATCTTATGTAACTCACAAAAATCTTTAACCGTGCTCTCTTCACCCTATTTCCCAACTCCATAACATTACATGAGAGAATAATGCTAGAAAATAAAAATCACACAACCACATACGACCTAGAGGTTCAAAGCCCTCTCCCTTTCCAACTGTCTAATAAAAGACACACCATCAAAATTATGATCTTCTTCTAAAAGAAAACCACAATCTATCCCCTCTGACTCAATTAATAATCCAAACAAGCATCAAATAAAATATTAAATCTAAAAGAGAAGTATCATATATATCAAGGTTTTAGGTATCGGTTTCGGAGAGGGTATCGCTCTCTCGAAAATTTAAGTTTCGGTATCGGTATCGTCCGTTTCGGCGGTATCGGACGTGGGTTTCGGTTGGTCAGTATCGGTAGTTTTAAATACATAAAATCTATCAGATATGTAAAAAACTAAAGTAGCTAGAATTTTGCCTTGCACACCCACCGTTTTACTTTGCGCACGTATCACTTATTTGCAAGTTTGCCTTGGAGTTGCTTTGCGTACCTACCATTTTGCTTTGTGCACATATCACTTATTTACAAAGTTGCCATAAAATATCTTCCTATACACATTTAACTTATTTACAAGTTTACCGTTCACAATAGTCCCCCCCTCTCTCACGCATAAAATATCTCTCGTGGTCTCCCCCCTCCCTCTCTCGCGGTCCCCCCTCTCTCGCGGTCCCCCCCTCTCTCGTTCTCTCCCGGAAGCGGCAGCAAACGGCATCAGGCGGCAGGCGGCGGCAAGGCGCGGCGCGGCGGCGGCGGCGGCTGCCGGTAAGTATGATTTTTTTTTCAGTTTCTTCTTCTTCCTCCTCTTTTTTTTGATTTTGGCCAGTTTCTTACCCATTTGCTGGCCGAAACCCTAGGGTTTCGGCCAGTTTCGTCCGATAATGGGGGAAACCAGCCGAAACCCTAGGGTTTCGGTCGATACCGATTTTTTGCTGCCGTTTCGGACCGGTACTGGGCGGTACCGGTCTGATACGCCCGATACCAAAAGGTATCGGGTGATACCTCAAACCTTGATATATATCTTCCCCAGAAATCTCCCAACTACGAATAGCAGCTGTAGAAACAGCTTTATACAGAACATGAACAGAATTTGTATGCAAAAGTCTAGCATGTCTCACTCGTGAATGTAATTAGGTTGTTTTCTAATGCTTAACAGCCACCACATTATGACAATCTGATTCCATAATGTCCTCAGGGGGCAACATAGCCAGAGGCTACACACTAACAGAATCAGAATCCACAGCCAGAGAAGACTCGAGACACTCCTTATCTGAATAAGGCTCACAAGGATTACAAATCCAATGATGAAACAATTGTTGAAGCCAATCAGATTGGATAAGAAAAGTAGGGGTCAAGATGTTGGCAATTTTTTTTTGGGGGGTGATGAAACAATTGTTGAAGCCAATCAGACTTGATAAGAAAAGTAGGGGTCTAGATGTTGGCATTTTGTTGAAGCCAATCAGACTGGATAAGAAAAGTAGGGGTCAAGATGCTGGCATTTGTTTTTTTTTTCTTTTTTTATGTTTTATGTTTTTGTTTTTTGGTTTTTTTTTTGGGGGGGTAATGTTTTACGACTAAGTTTCACTGCAATGAAAATGTTGCGATGGCCGTGGTGGTAATAGGCTAAGACCAAGGTAGCGAAATGAGTGCATTCATAAGACTGTCAGGTAGCTTCACTTGAGTGTAAGCTGACACGTGAAAGCAAAGGCCGACTAGTAAAACAGTTAGGATGCCGGAGTGGTATTATTGTTTCTAATGGAGCTGTAGGACAAGGGATAGACCAAACCATCCTAAATTATGAGAAGAACGATAGGTATGGTAGTAAGTACCCATTTGATATGGGAGATGTCCTGTAAAAGTGCTGAATGGAGAAAAGTATGTTGCTGAACCCACAAATTTGGGACAAAGGCTCCATTGTTGTATCCGGTGCTCCTGTTGCAGAAGACTTTGAATTTATTGATAATTAAAAGTAAGTTTGTTGTGCTTCTTTTACCATTGGTTGTGGTTTTTAGGGGGGAGGGGGGGGTGTAGAGGAGGGATCAAATAACCCCAAAAATAACCCCAAAAACCCTAGTAAAAAGTCTATGCTCCCCTATTTTTTTGAAAGAACCGAAGGTTCATCTTGATCTCCACCCTCTAAAACCTTGGCCCACCAATTTTCAGCCCGGTCCCATGTGTTTTGCTCGTTCATCAACCATTTGCAAAAATTCTATTCATGCGAAACCGTTAAATTTGGGTCGGATGGATGAACGGGCAAAACACATGAGATCTGGCTGAAAATTGGTGGGTCAGGGTTTTAAAGGGTGGAGATCAAGATGAACGGTTCGGATCTTTCGAAAAAATAGGGGTGGCATAGACTACTTGCTAGGGGTTTTTTGGAGGTGTTATTTTTAGGGGTTATTTGATCCATCCTCATATATATATATCCCAAAAATATATCTGAAAACGTGCACATGCAGAATTACCTGCGTACGCCCCCTCTGTTCGGTTTTTGTAAGCATTTTTTTGAATTTTTTTAGTAGGTAGATATACTTGTTATGTAGCTCCCCACAAAATTTCAGGTCAATCCAACACCGTTTGAGCCTCCGTTCCTCGATTTCAAAAACGTAGCGCAAAACTGTCCAGAATTCTGGACAATTTTGCGCTACGTTTTTGAAATCGAGGAACGGAGGCTCAAACGGTGTTGGATTGACCTGAAATTTTGTGGGGAGCTACATAACAAGTATATCTACCTACTAAAAAAATTCAAAAAAATGCTTACAAACACCGAACAGAGGGGGCGTGCGCAGGTAATTCTGCATGCGCACGTTCTCAGACACATTTCCCTATATATATATATATTTGAAAAGTTAATGTATACTATAGAAGGAGTCAGAATATACAACATTGGCTGGAGTGAATGGGATATGTGCAATAGGATGGGGAGAGGGCATAAGCGCCGTCACCCACCACAAATTGCATCTTCCCACCAACCCCCAACAATCAGAACTACAGTCAATTCCTAAAATACAAGGACATCTCATCAGAGCCTATACTAACAACAAAATAGCTCAATCTATCCATTGTCCAATGTGTCCCAATTTGTCATTGCCGCGCGCGCCTGGACATCATCCGTTTCTTGGTATCTCACCGCCATTTGGATGTCGCTCGCGAGATCTTCGAACAGTGTGGTCTTCGGCTTGTGTCTTTCCTCAAATATACCCTGTTGCGCTCTTTCCAGATGTGCCAGACCAAGGCAGCTAGAGTGGAATTAGCAATAATACCCATCGCTTTCATGTTACCGAATTGCGACAGGAAGAAATTACCAATGGCCGGAAGTGAGGGTTCCAGGGACTGTGAGATGCCTAACTTTAGAAGGCAACGGCTCATCAAATATTTGGAGAAGTCACAATCGAAGAACAGGTGGCCGCCAGTTTCATTTGAGCAGTTCCGGCATAGAACACAGTCCCCTGGAACGTCAGGCTGCCACTTGCGGATTTGCTCTTTAGTGAGCAATTTGTCCTGAATAGCTCTCAGCAGTGTAAGTGAAAATTTGGGGACATGGTCTTTATGCCACACAAGCCGATGATAAGGAAAGGTTGCCTCCTTGCTTCTGGCCCCATTCCATGCATCTGAGAACCGAAAGCAGCTCCCTGTGACCCATTCCCAACTGTCTTTCCCTGGGCGTAGAGAGACCTGCTGTAGTGTAGGGATCAAATGTTGGATATCAGGGTCCATGCTCCAACCTGACGGTTCCCACTAATCGCTAACTTTTCTGTCGCCACAGCCAGGTGGTATGTCGTGCAAATCCTTTAGCGCACCGCAGAGGAGCCAGTTGTCATGCCAGAAGAGAGTGGTTTGACCATCACGAACCTTTCTCATGATAAGTTTATTAGAAATGCTCCTACAGTGAAGGATAAATTTCCATGTGCCAGAATGGATTACCTTGCTGCTAGCGGCATTGAAATGAGATGTATCTCCATAGTTATTCCTCATCTTCCTCGCCCATAAACTATTGCTAGTAAGTATCCTCCAGGTAAGTCTGACTCCCGAAGCAAGATTCATGTCTTCCAGCAGACGAATCCCAACCCCACCTTCCTCCTTTGGTTTACAAATATCTCTTCAAGCCCATATTTTGGAATCTCCAAAAATAAATTTCCTGCACATGGAATTTATAGTACGAATAACCGTTTTTAGGATTCGGAAAGCTTGCATCCAGAAACTAACCATTCCATAAATAACAGTCTTCACCAGCTCAATGCGGCCTGAAATTGATAGTAATGATGAAGTCCAACCTGATAGCCTCTTTTGACACTTGTCTACCAGTCTGCTGTACATGGTGGGTTTGGGATAGTTAGAGGTGAGTGGCAAGCCCAAGTAGGTGGTAATAGAGGAGGCCCGCTTGATACCCATGGTGCTAGCAAGAGTAGAAGGATCCTTCGTTCCTTTACTGAAGAGGGCAATGCTTTTATCCCAGTTGATATGTAGACCTGTAAGGTATGAAAACTCCTCTAGCAGATTTTTGAGCCCTTGTAAAGATTTTGAATTGGCACGGCAGAAGAGTAATAAATCGTCAGCAAATAATAGATGAGAAATGGAGCCTGATCTCCTCATAGGTAGGATAGCACGCCTAGCCATGGACTGAGCTACAAGCAATGAAAACGCCTCCATGACCATAACGAAGAGGTAAGGGGATATTGGATCGCATTGGCGCAGTCCTCTATTACCCTCAAAGTAACCATAAGGAGAGCCGTTAACCAATACAGAGAAAGTTGGAGTGGAGATGCATTCCTGGATCCATAGGATGAACTGACGGCCAAACCCAAATTGGTGAAGGATATAGTAGATGAACTCCCTGTTTACACTATCAAAGGCCTTCCTCAGATCCAATTTGATGCAAGTCCGGGCTCCATAGGGTTGCTGAAGTCCCTATATATATATATAGGGATTAATGGGTATCATACGTCATATGAGGCCTTGCCTCATATTCCCTCTCACATAAAGCAATCAAGTACAATCCCACATGGGCTTGTACTTGGTTGTACTTAGTTGCTTTATGTGAGGGAATATGAGGCAAGGCCTCATATGGCGTATGATAGCATTATTCTCATATATATATATATATATATATATATATATATATATATATATATATATATATATATATATATATATATATATATGAGGGAAATGTGCCTAAGAATGACCTCAGGTAGAGATACCTGAGCACACCCCCGCTGTTCGGGGTTTGTGAGTATTTTTTTTTGAAATTTTTTTTTGCAGTAGGTAGATATACTTGTTATGTAGCTCCCCACAAAATTTCAGCTCGATCCGACACCGTTTGAGCCTCCGTTCATCGATTTCAAAAACGTTGCGCAAAACTGTCCAGAATTTGGACAGTTTTGCGCAACGTTTTTGAAATCGATGAACGGAGGCTCAAACGGTGTCGGATCGAGCTGAAATTTTGTGGGGAGCTACATAACAAGTATATCTACCTACTGCAAAAAAAAATTTCAAAAAAAAATACTCACAAACCCCGAACAGCGGGGGTGTGCTCAGGTATCTCTACCCGAGGTCATTCTTAGGTACATTTTTTGCTATATATATATATTCCAATGGTTGTGAATTGTAAATTATTTCAATCAGCAGTTGACCGGAAGAAACCGGGTTAATTTATGCGATCAATTTGACAATAGAAGGAGCTGGACTGATATGGAAGTGTCACTTAGAAGCTTCCTCTACTAATTTATTTATTTATTTATGGACAGCTTACCTTGGGAGTTAAGTGCAACAAGCAGTAATGAAATGGCCAAATGTTTATATAGTAGATTTTTGGACATGTGAATAAGAGTGCTATCAGTTACATTTGTGATGGCATATCCATCAGTACATAGTTCACAAACAGTTTACAAAAGAAGTTGATGACTGTCATAATTTGAACTTGCTGGCCATCATATTATCTCTGATGGTAGATGGTAGAGTTCGTCCTGGAGATCTGGAAGATAGCTCCTTGGTAGCATGAGCTTAACTAAATGACCTGGATAGTACATGTCCACCTATCAACTTCTTCATACTTCTTCATACATAGGTTTATGTCATAGGGCCTTTGGTGAACGCCATCTTCTTTACCTTGAGTCATGAGCCTCATGACATGCTATTGGCTCATCTTCAGCAAGGGAAGGCCTAGATCAATTTAATCATTGTGGTGGTGGTGGTGGTGGTGGTGGTGGTGGCGAACAATTATGAGTATCTTGCATTATATGCGTCATGGATCTCAGTTTAGTTACTTATGTGTGCTTGATAGTTTCCTGAGGTAGTTGAGAATATGTATCATGGATCTCAGTTCTGTTGCTTCTGTTTGCTTGATAGTTTCCTGAGGAAGTTGAGAATTTGGGTCTAAAATAAGAAATAAGAAACTACTATGACATTTAACCTTGTCATAATGTCCAAAACTCATTTATGATTTTGTTCACAAGGAAGATCATGTTATTCTTATTGCTATTTAGTATTAAATGTCTTCTGAAAATGCTTTCTTGTAGTGCTCATTCTACATTATGAATGAACAGAATGCAATGTACTTTCAGATGTTGAAAAACCTTCGAATATCTGTTGTTTGACTTCACAAACAATTCTATAGAGTTACAGCATAATAGACTCAGAAGTCCTGGGATTAAAGGTTTAATGCCTTCATCTTACTGTATGCTTAAACCCACACTAACTTCTGGCACACTTTAATATTCTGTGGCAATACTGTCTTTAAAATAGACAACTGTATGAGCACAAGTGTGTTGCAAATTATACCCTTTCAATGTTCCCATTGTTTACACCATTTCATTTGTAATGTAAAGTTTTAACACTGGTTCCAAATTTGTAGTCAACTTGTACAAATTCTTTGTCGGAGTTCACTTTGAACAATGTCTGTGATATTTAAGGGCGTCACCATGTCAGTATCCGTATATTTGATAGAATCAGTTTTGAAACTTAAACAACAGTGGATGCTAAATACCATTCATTTTATGAGTAGTGCTTCATACTTCGATAAGAGGAATTTGTTTCCACCTACCAGTGCCAGGCGTACCATGCTAGTAGATGTTCATGCTATTCCGCTCGATCCACATATCACAATACTTGTATAAATAAGAAATTATGTATATTGAAGATTTCTAACCCATTATTCTATCTGTTGTTAAGGAAAGTGGCTCTTTGATGTGTTAAAGGGGTCATCATGATGGGTTAGGAATCTTCAAAACACAATTTTTTATCCATGTGTTTCAGGATTTGATGATCAATTTGTATAATGTATGGTGTGCATCATCTATAGTGTGGTCCATGTTATAGTTTGGTAGGTTGGATCAGTTAAGCATGATTCACCCTCATTCTTGTCTGTAAGACATGCGGAGTTGTGATCCTGAGTTTTGTAGCTTTTTTTATTTACTACATGGAGAAAATGTAGAGACAAATCAGAGTGTGAAGACTTGTAAAATTTTAATTCTAGATACTGTTAATCGTATAATACCCTTTCGGTGCTTCTGAGTTTTTCTGGATCATTGTAGAGGATTGTCCAATGCTGTAGGATGAATTGTTGATGAGCTGCGACTCTGAGCTTTGAAGAAATAGGGGAAGAAGTTGCAAAGATTAGAAACTACATTTTCATGTGAAAGACTGCATATGATAAAATATTTGAAGTTACAAAGTTTGTTCCCCTCTCCATGTTTTTTCTTCCTTTCCTCTTGTATGTGGGATTTCAAAGTGTGCACAAGGTTGAGGACAATCATGTAACTTTTTAAATGGTTATGGGGGAGGAAATGATGGGTACATTAATATGTAGGATGATATGTCTGTTAAAAAATTGAAGAATCCTATGTTAGGGAGTTGATTAGATTAGTGAGCTGAGAGAAAAACTTTTGAGCATGCAAGCTCAGGTCTCGAGTGCTATACCTCTTTGTCCTCCCTCTTTCTTTTCAGTCTATATTTCTGATTTCTTCCGCACAAGGTGCTAGGTGTAACTGTTAGATTCTACTTGCTTGTAGAAGCATAGTTATTGAAGTTTGCAACTAAGTTCATATATCATAGTCATTTTTAATATTAATGGATATGCTACCTTGAAAACATATGGCATGCCCCATTTCGGGGTACCATGACTATTTCATGCTATTGTAGGTCCTATTGTTTACCAGTGAAAACAATATAGACGAAATAAAAATAAACTGACAAAACATACATGTATAAATTATCTCAGTGTATTGCGTACTGCTCACAGAAGATTAAAGTCAATACTCGAACTCCGAAGTTCCTTTGTAAACATGTTCGGCACCTGACGGAGGCAACAAAGAATGAATCGTAACATAGAGTAGATTAAAATCTAATCCAACCAAACGGTTTATGCACAAAGTAAAATAGAATAATAATAAGGCATGTGAAAGATAACTACGGAACGACGTGTAACCGTTTATGAACATATTAAAAAATTTAAAAGACAAGTAATCTAAACTACTGAACTGAATTATAGCAGGTCATGAGTGTAACAATGATACGATCGTGACTTATCAAAGGAGGCAACAAAAACTCGATAGCGACGCGCAAAGGGACTGAAACCAGGGCAATTTTGTAATTTTGGGATTCATGTGCATTTCGTAATTTCTGTAATTCTAGACTGGAACAACGCTTATAATTAGGCGACGGCTAGGGTTAGGGGTTGAAGATGATTTTTGTGAAGAAATACTAAAAGGTTGATAGAACCCTAGTTGGTAGAGATTTAGGCTTTTCTCTTGGAGTAAAAGCTAGGAGAGCGGTTTTTTCTCGAAAGAAGTCCATTATCTTGTTGTTTCCCTTTAAGATCTAATAATCATCACATCTTTTCCCAAATCTAATACAAAAACCCTAATTTTATCTTTATTTCTTATCCGGATCACACCAAATTGGTATAAGAACACCAACATCCATGGCGGCGGCGGCGATGAAAAAAGTTGAAGCTTTGGAGGAGGGACTTGATGTCGAAGTGGAAGTATTGAAGAAATCAATGGAGGTAATGTTGTCGTCAATGGAATCTACGATGAAGCCGTCAGAAGCAACAACCAGCGCATCATTGGAAACCTTCATGCAAGTAACCCAGCAACTTTCGCAACAACTCGCAGAGAAGCAAGAGGGAAGAAGTCAGATCTGTGCAATGGAGGAGACATCAACTCAGATATGGTACAATAGACATGAACTTTGGCAAAAGGAAAGGAGAAAATCGAGGAATTTGTTGAAGGACTCTTATCCGATGCAGAAGATGCATCCAAAGATGCAGGAGAGGACCCCACGGGGGACGGCAACCCCTCACGGCCTCACCAGGGGTCTCGTAACCCCTGGGAAGCCCTGCCCAAGGCAGAGGAGGCTCAACATGGCTGCTTGTGGCATGTCATGGCCATGTCGACCCTCGGCAGGGCCACCTGGGGCCTCGAAGTCCATTAGCGGCCCGGCAGGGGATCATTGAGCTTTGGCTATACCGCGTAGGATCACGTGGCCCCCGAGCGGCCCTCTGAGGCCCCGATGATCAGTGGAGAGACCCACGGGTTTTAGTGCTGACCTGGTAGACTTCTTGGGACCCCATGGTCTCCAGTTTGCCGGAGAGAGACGTCGACGACCGGTTCTCGATTACGAGGAGTTTGATGGATATTATGATGAGGTGCAGGAGTATACAAAAGATGGAGAATGTTCTGATTGGGGGTAGACAGTTGGAAGGATGAAGATGTAGCAGACCGAGGCGTTTTGGAGACTTTGATGCACCATAGGTCTCGCATCAACAGCTACATTACGGTCAGTTTTTAAAGAGAACATGACATGATGTTTTCAACACCGAAAGCAGAGTCTAAAAATTGAAGATGTCTATATTTGAAAGGGAGGACTCGTATGGATGGATTTATATGGCGGCAATGTACTTTGAGGTGACCCGTCTCACAGAAACGGAGAAGTTGGCGACGGTTGGAATATGTTTGGAGGAAAAAGCCTATTACTGGCATCGGTGGAGCAGAGGCCATATGCGTGCGCATGGAAACAATTTAAAGATCGCCTGCTTCACAGATTTTGCAACACTCAAGGGGCGACTTACATGAGCAGCTCTCTGCACTTAGGCAGGAGGGTACTGTCAGAGACTATATAAAAAAGTTTGAGATGCTTTCAGGCCGCGTGCAGGGATTGTCAGAGGAGTCTTTGGAGGGGAGTTTCATGAAAGGTCTCAAAGCAAACATCATGCTGAATCTACGTATACAGAGACCAAGAGGGTTGCTAGACATAATGTAGATGGTCCAGATGGTGAGGATCAGCTTATAGAGGAGCGACGGGAAGGGAGCATGGAGCTGATCTATTTTTTCGCAACCAGGTGCCGACTGTAGGTTAGAAGGTACCACCAGGAGGGACACCCATGGTCAGCAGAGAGAATGTCAGCGAGGCACTGCCAGGGGCAATTCAAGTGCATGACTGAGGATGAGATGCAAGACAAATGGACGAGGGATTTGTGCTTCAAATGCGATGAGAAGTTTACACCAGAATACCGATGTGACGATCACACTCTCCAGTTGTTGACAGCGAATAATGAGGATGGGGAGAGGAGGCTGTGGAGGTAGAGACCGAAGAGATAGCAGACTAAGGGCATCCCATCTTAACGTCATGGATGTTTCATTAAACTCAGTGGTGTGGTTCCTTCTGAACCACACCATAAAGTTGGCAGTTATGATATCAGATCAGGAGGCAACAGTAGTGTTTGACAGTAGGGTTATCCACAATTTTATCTCCAACCGGGTGGTGGATCAGTTACAACTTGTTGACACATGAAGTTTCGGAGTGATGATGTGGATGGGACACATGGAGCGCATCAGAGGAGTGTGCCACGTGTTTCTTTTGACTCTCCAGGGTGTGCAGATTGTCAAGGACTTACTACAATTAGACCTGAGGAGTGTAGATGTTATTTTAGTCATGAGGTGGCTACAGCCTTTGGTGACACCAAAATCAATTGGAAATTGCTATGGATGGAGTTTCATGAATGGAGAAGACAATCATTCTTCAGGGCGATCTGAGCTTTTGTCGATCTATGTTTTCATTGAAAACCATGACAAAGACCATCCAGACTGAGTAATGTGGTTTTTTAGTGGAACTACATGTCTTAGCAGTTGATGATGGGGAGAAGGAACATGACATTCCTAGAGTTGCATCAGATTTTGATCCGTTTCGAATGGATGTTTCAGATACCTCGTGGCCTTCCACCCCCATAGGACCATGCGCATGTCATTGTCCTGCGAGAGGGAGTCTCACCCATCAGCGTGAGCCCCTGTCGCCCATATATACAGAAAGATGAGATCGAGATGATAGTTGGGAAGATGATCTAGGCTGATGTGATACAGCCCACTAAGTCCTTTTTCTAGCCCGATCCTGTTGGTGAAAAAGAATGATGTCATCTGGAGATTCTGTGTAGATTACAGGATGCTAAATAAGGAGACAATGCCTGATAAATTCTCTATTCCTGTGATCGATGAACTTTTTAGATGAGCTACATGTGTATCAGTCTTCTCCAAGATCGATTTGAAGTCGGGATATCACTAGATCAGGATGTGAGCGGCAATGTGTCTAAGACAGCTTTTAGGACACATGATGGTCATTACGAGTTTTTAGTCATGCATTTCGGATTGACGAATGCCTCATTTACTTTTCAGGCTTTCATGAACAAGGTCTTTCGTCCCTACTTGAGGAGATTCATCTTGGTGTTATTTGACGACATTCTGGTATATAACCGGACCATGGAGGAGCATGTAACACTTGGAGATAGTAATGCATGAGTTACGGACTATCATCTTTATGCCAACAAGAAATGCCTCTTTATGTGGTTGAGTGTGGAATATTTAGGACATGTGGTTTCTGCAGATGGGGTGGCAGCTGACAGAACAAAGATTGCAGCGATGCTGGATTGGCCGTGACCGACCACCTTACATGCTTTGCAGCGATGGTTATCCAAACTTTTGGGCTTGATTTCAAGATCCAATATAGGTCTGGGATGAAGAATAAGGTAGCAGATGCACTGTTGCGTCGAGTGGAGGAGGCATTGTTCATAGCTTTGTATATGCCAGAAATGCTTGATTGGGAGCTCTTATTCCGCAAGATTGAGGCAGATGATGGATTGGTGACAATACTAGTTGCCTTACTACATGGGTTGGCAGAGTACATTAGCATACTTTGGAGGGACAGAGACTGTTATAACCGGGGCAGCCGGGGTTGCCCATGACTTTTAATCACATTCCGTTGCTTTTTCAAGAGTTCCATAGCAGTACTATTGGAAGCACTCTCGGGTGCAGCCGACTTACTGACGGATGTACATGTAGTTATATTGGACAGATAAAAAGGAATGCGGTCCAGATGGTGCCTAATTGTGACATGTGACAGCATCACAAATATTTGGTGATAGCTCCGGCGGGACTTCTATAGCCATTGTCTTTACCGGACCAGGTCTGGAAGGAGATTACCATGGACTTCATCGAGGGATTGCTGAGATCTGAGGGTTTCTTAGTTTTACTTGTGGTGGTGGACCGCTTAGCAAGTATGCTCATTTTATGGCTCTTCGGCACTCATGCACCATGGTGTCAGTTGCAGCAACTTTCATGAAGGAGGTAGTGAGGTTGCTGGGATTTTGGAGTCAATTGTGTCCGACAGAGATCGAGTGTTTCTGAGTCATTTCTGGAGAGAGCTTTTTAGGTTGCATGAGATAGTTCTTAAGAGGACCGCTGATTACCATCCATAGACGAACAGCCAAACTAAGGTCATCAACAGGAGCATAGAGATATACCTGTGCTGTTTCATTTTGGAGGTACCAAAGTAGTTGGTGAGATGGTTGGCGTGGGCAGAATATTGGTACAACACATCCTATCATACATCTATATAGACCACACCTTTCAGGATTTTGTCTGGACGAGATTTTTCACATCCGATACACTACGGCCACAACTCAACCATGGTGTCACAGGTTGAGCAGTACCTAGAGAAGAGGGATAAAGTTCTCGAGGAGGTAAAGCAACAATTGACAGAGCGCATCAGATTATGAAGAAGGCGGATAGTCATAGAAGAGAGGTTTAGTTCGTAGTTGGAGACATAGTTTACCTGAATCTAAAGACGTACTGCCAGTATCCTTGGCCCACAAGCGTGGTGAGAAGCTAGCTGCTTGATACTTTGGACCTTATTAGATAGATGCCAGAATTGGACATGTTACCTACAGATTGAAGTTGTAGTCGACATACACCATACTCAGTTTTTCATGTATCACAGCTGCGCCAGGCGATTAGAGATCATACACCTTCATCTATGATATCGCCTACTTTGACGGAGGAAATGGACGTGATCTTGAAGCCACTGGAGCTTAAGGGGTCCGTCGAGGAAATGCAGGATCCAGGGTGGTGTTAATCTATTAGAAAAGAAACACTGACTATAATGTTACTTGGGAACCTTTTGGAGTTATTCAGCAGTAGTTTCCGGACTTCCACCTTAAGAACAAGTTGGCTTTTTTGGGGAAAGTAATGATGCGATCGTACTTACCAAAGGAGGCGACTAAGGCTCGACAATGACCTGACAAAGCAAGGGCTAAACCAGGGGCAGTTTTGTAATTTGGGCTTCAAGGGTATTTTGTAATTTCTGTAATTTTGGACTGAAACAACAATTATAATTAGGCTATGGTTAGATGTTGAGGGTGATTTTTGTGATGAAGAAACACTAGGAGGTTGATAGAACCCTAGTTAGTGGAGATTTAGGCTTTTCTCTCGAAGTAAAAGCTAGGAGAGCGGCCTCCTTTCGAAAGAGGTCCACTATCTTGATATTCTCCTTTGAGATCTAATAAAAATCACATTTTTTTTCAAAATCCACTACAAAAATCCTTATTTTATCTTTATTTCTCATCCGGTTCACATCAAACAACCCACAGAAAAGGCATGCATCTGAGTTGCAATTTGTCACTGTGTTTGAAAATGTTGTTCATGTGAATGTACAGTTATATCAATCCTAAGCAGTGACTCATGTCCAAAGGTACGATATGCAACTCAGTCAGGAAATATGTTCTGTTGTATAACACAGCTACTGGTGTGAATATGAAAAAATGATCTCAGTAATATAACCCTTCATTCTATTCAAGAAAGAGGAAACATGGATATAGTAGTGTAACCCTTCATTCTGCAAGGAAGGTGAAAAATGTGTATATTAGTATAACCTCTCATTCAGCAAGGAAGAGGAAAATGGATACTTGCAGCATACCTCACTCCCGCGAAGGAAAGTGTAAAAATGAATATTATAACCCCTTATTCCGTAAAAGAAGAAAAAAATGAATACTTGTAATATATCCCACTTTCGTGAAGTAAAGTTGAAAAATGAATATAGTAACACATTATCGCACCCGCATCCGCACCCGCACCCTCTGGACAGTGAGTTAGTGTAATGTCATTTTAAATGTTGGTTTCATATCAAGTGTAGTGTTCGGGTACCGTGACGGTTTTCTAGTTGTCTAACTGTTCTCAGATGTCTATGTTTCATGTTGTCTTCAGTTACATAGTGCTTTATGCATCGAGTTTCTGTGTACTAGTTCATGTTCTAACAGTAATAGCAAGTCGTGTAAATTGCCAATGTTAAGTCACAAGTCAAATTATATATATGTACACAGTCCATTAACTACACAATTAAGTGATATGGTTTAACGGTTCTCGTCATTGCATGTATGTTAAGTAATTTCAAAATTGTTTCAAGTGACAGCGTCGAAAGCTTATTCTTGTCCAATAGAAATCTCTTACTGAATTTGTTAATCTCAGTTAAGTAAACAGTTTAAAGCAAATTTAGTTTCAACACATGTAAGCAAGAAAATTATTTAAAACAGATAAAGAGAAAGAAAACTTAAGTACGTGGGATCGGATTCATGTACTCGGCAACTCAAATTGTCTAGAGTCTACTAGCATAAAGGAGGCATAACAGAGGGTTTCCTGCAACTTATATGTATGAACAATAACATGCCAATGGGCCCAAACAATGCAACGATAAGGTCCAACCCATAAACTAAAAGGGCTGGAAAATCCTAAGGAAAATTAGCAAAGCATAAGCCCGATAACTCATAGCTAAGCAAGGCTCGAAAACTAAGTCAAAAAAAGGCAGACCAAAGGAAATCAACAGCAACTAAGTCCACGGAATTAACCACAGGGCCAAAGTCCATCAACACAGCCAGCGAGAATTTTGCCCCCACAAGAAACAACCACGGCGGCAATAGGAAGACAAAGCATCTCCCATGACATACAACTGAAGAATAGAATAGCCAACTGAATGAAAGAATGGAAACGTCGGGTCGCCGCATGGCCTTTGAGTTGTCGAAAATTCATCATTGCTTAGGAAAAAATTTCCTCAAGATAAACACCAATCACCTCCGGTAAAAACAAAAAATCCCATACATCCACAGTGATATCAAGCACAATTAATTACAGAAAATTAACGAAGAAATTATAGTATAAATCAAAGAACGTTGTATTAAGAATTACTTTACCGATCAAGAGATCCGAACAAACCTGAAAACTCCAGAAATCCGCACATCCGCACAATTGAATCAGAAGAATTTTCAAAGAAGAGAAAATAATTTCACATACATAAAACCCCAGAATTGCATATGTGTGTGTATGTATGTGTGCATGGACAGATCTACCTTGGGGCCGGGGGGCACGTGCCCCCTTGAAAATTGAGATCGAAATTACTAACGTCTCCTTGGTTAAAAAAAATTGACATGAAAGAATAAATATATATATGCAATTTATTAGAAAACCACAATTGCACACTTTGCTTGAGTGGTTATCGGGCAACTGCTTGGAATCAAGCTGTTTTAGCCCGCGCTAGCGCATGTTCGAATCCTGCCCAACAGTTTTTTTCAAACACCTTTTATTGTTAATCTTCCTTTTATTGTTATCACGCATTTACCGACAACCAGTGAACCAGTGATTATAACAAAAGCGTGATAACCTTTTATTGTTGGGCATTTGCATTTGAAATCACTGGTTGCAATCACTGGTACAATTACGGCATTTGCAATCACTTGTTCGACTGCTTTTATTTTTGCAAACATAGTTTTTTTTTCAAATGTCGTACAATTACCGACGCCTGCGAGTCTGGCTGGATTGGTTATTACGCATCGATTTTAAATCTTGTGAACATTGCAATCACTGGTTCGACTCCTCCTTTTGATGATTTTTTCCAATCTTTTTTTATCTTTGTGCTATCTTTTTATTGTTAACTCACCCAACTATTTACTTATCTCCCAACTGTTTATGATTTTTTTCTACTCTTATTGTTAATATTTAGTAGAATCAAAGAAAAAAATTCATACATCTTCCAACTATTTATTATCTAGTTTGCAAATCCCCTCTATAATTATTATTTACAAGTTTGAACGATTATGCCGTGGACAACAATAAAAACATCTTCGTCCTTTTTTACTTAATTAATTTTAATAACAATGCATTCTTGCTTTTTATTGTTTTAATTTAATTTTCTATACTATATCAATCCTTAAATCTCCTTGATTCAAAGCAAGCATTATCCATCCGATTATTTGTATGTTACTTAGAAGTTAAATGATCATTTCACTGCTTCTTTGTATATCCGGATTGTGTTCTAATGATTTTTTTTATTGTTTGTAAGTCGTTACAACTATCTTGTCTTGGGATGCTCATCAATCGATCTAATTTGTCATTTTTGCTACAATTTTGCAATAAATAAAATAAAGAAATAATTATTATTTCTGTCCAAAAAATTGTGCCCCCGCTGAATTTAATTCCTGAATCCGTCACTGTGTGTGTGGTAATTGAAGGGTAGAGGAGGGAGATTGTGGACTAGGAATTTGGTTTCCAATAGGATTCTTCGTCGAGAATTTTGGTTGCCGATCGAAGAGAAAAAGGCAACGACTGTCATTCATATCGAAAGAGAGCCTATGGTTTTTGGAAGAAACGAACGGATGTGGGTTTTCTCTCTTCTCATGTTAGAGAGAGTGGGCAGATTAAAGAGTAAGGCTGATGGCTTTGCGGATTTGGGGAAATAACAAAAGAAGATGGTGGATTTGCATGTGAGAAGGGCCGGGCCGATTGGAAAAATAAAAGGGAGTTGAAGTGGTGGGCCGTGGCTTGGTTGAAGTGAAGTGGAGTGAAATTAAGAGAAGAAAATAAGAGAGCGGACCGTGGGCTTTTAATCCAAAGAAAAATAGAAAAGAAAGGAGGGAAATGGAAGAAAAATATAGGAAAATAATTAGAAATATCCGAGGAAACATTACAGAAAATCCCAATAATCTTATTGAAATTTTCGGGCCATTACATTTCACTCACTATACAAAAAATTCTGGACTCTGAATTTTCAAGATAACTGATAGTGGGAGAAAGATGGTTCTAGAGATAGACAATCAAAAGTCATGGAGAGTACTCAATAGATCGGACGGATGATGATCGAATCGCCACAAGTCGAGGAGGGTGTGATACAAGAATGGAAGTTGATTCAAGTATGTTTTACAGTACATCTTACTCAACATATACTGTTTATGAGGTGGTCAGTGCAGACATGCATGTACCACTTGTCACGTCCCAATTTCTTGGTACCTTGACTATTTTATACTATTGCAAGTCCTGCTATTTATTAGTAAAAACAATATAGACGAAATAGAAATATACTGACAAAACATACATGTATAAGTTATCGCAGTGTCCTGCGTATTGCTCACAGGAGATTAAGGCTAATCCTCGAACTCTGAAATTCCTTCGTAAACTTGTTCTGCACCTGACGAAGACAATAAAGAGTGTACTGCAACTTAAAGTAGATTAAAATATAATCCAAGCAAACGGTTTATGCATGAAGTAAAACAAAATAATAATAAGGCATGTGAAAGGTAATTACGAAACAAAGTGTAATAGTTTATGAACGTATTAAACAATTAAATGACAAGTAAAGTAAACTACTGAACTGAAATGTATTAGGTCATGAGTGTAACAAACCACAGAAAAAAATGTATCTGAGTTGCAATTTGTCACTGCGTTAGCAAATATTTCTAGTACATGTGAATGTACAATTAGTTATACAAATACTAGCCCATGACTCATGTCTGAAGGTACTATGTGCAACTAAGTCAGGAAACATGTTTTGTTATATAACCCTGCCATCGGTGTGAATAGCGAAAATTGATCTCAGTAATATAACCTTTCGTTCCATACATGGATATATATTAGTATAACCACTCATTCTGTAAGAAAAATGAAAAATGGATACATGTGGCATACCACACTCTCACGAAGGAAAGTGAAAAAATGAATATAGTAATCCATCATTCCATAAAAGGAAGAGAAAAAATGAATACTTGTAATATTCAATATTTCTGTGAAGGAAGTGAAAAAATGAATATAGTAACTCATTATCACACCCGCACCCTCTGGACAATGAGGTAGTGTAATGTCATTCTAAATGCTGGTTTGATGGCAAGTGTATTTCAGGCTGTTTTCTAGTTGTCTAACTGTGTTCAAGATGTCTATGTTTCATGCTGTCCTAAATTACGTAGTTAGGGCCTTTTACATCAAATCAAATCTGTGTTCCAATTCATGCTCCAACATTAATAGCAAGTCATGTGTCAATTGCCAGTCACAAGTCAAATTGTATCTATGTACACAGCCCCTTAACAACGCAATTAAGTGATATAGTTAAACGGTTCTAGTCATTGCATGTACAAGTAATTCCAAAATTGTTTCAAGTTACAGTGTCGAAAGCTTATTCTTGTTGAATAGAAATCTCTTAATGAATTTATCATTCTCAGTTAAGTTAATAGTTTAAAGCAAATTTATTTTCAACACATGTAAACCTAAAAATTATTTAAAATAAATAAAAGAAAAGAAAACTTAAGTACGTGCGATCAGATTCATGTTCTCGGCAACTCAAACTGTCTATAGTCTACCAACACAGAGGATGCATAGAGGGGGGTTTCCTGCAACTTATATGTATGAACAATAACATGCTAACAAGCCCAAACAATGCAACGATAAGGCCCAACCCATGAACTAAAAGGCCTGGAAGAAAATCCCAAGGAAATATCAGCAGGTTCTAAGCCTGATAACCCAGGTTCTAAACATTGGATTAAGAATTAATCTACCGATCAAGAGATCCGAAGTCTTCGAAAACACCAGAAACCAGCACAATTGAATTGGAAGAATTTTTGAAGAGAGTAATTTCGTATACATAAAACCTCTGCAGATATATGTATATATGTATGTATATATATGTGTATGTATGTATATATGTATGTATGTATGTATGTATGTATGTATATGTATATATATATGAGTAATATGGGCCTGAATTTGTTTTCAAAAATTTTTTGCAATGTGTTCTACTACTTGTTGGCTACTTCCCCACCAAATTTCAAGCAAATCCAATACTTTTTGAGCCTCCATGCATGAGTTTCAAAAAAGTTGTGCTGACAGTTTGGATTTCTGGAGTGGTTTTTTTGAAACACATGGATGTAGGCTCAAAAAATGTTGGGTTGGTTTAAAATTTGGTGGGGAGGTATCCAACAATTTGTAGAACACATTGCAAAAAATTGAAAAATATATATTCTTTGGGCCTCTAATCGCTGACATCGCAGGAAAAATTTCATGCGCTGTTAGCCTTGGCCCATATTACTATATATATATGTATGTATATATATATATATATATATATGGATTTAATGTAGAAAAGGTGGCACCTGCTCCAATGGATCATGTGCTTAGACACAAAAATGTGGAAAGTACAAGCCCCCACATGGGCTTGTACTCGTGGGGCCCCACCTTTTTGTGTCTTGCACCTGATCCAGTGGATCAGGTGCCACCTGCTCTACATTAATCCATATATATATATGGTAAATGGATCATTAGGTGCCTCCTTAGATTCAATCTAAGGATGCGCCCCTATTTCCCCACATCTCCCACATTTTTTTAAAAAAATTTCTTGGGTTTATTGTTCACCTCATGGATGATCAACATACCAAATTTTAAGGGATTCCAATACTTTTTGAGCCCTTATCTATCCCTTGCAACTTCGTGGGGTTTTCAACACGTTTTCAGACCGTTGAAGTTGCAAGGGGTAGATGGGGGCTCAAAAAGTATATATATGGGAAAAAGTGATCTAGTGTGTCTCCTTAGATTAAATCTAAGGAGGCGCCCCCATTTTCCTCCAGCTTCCACAATTTTTTTTTGAAATTTTTTCATGGAATTGTTGTTCACATCATGGATGATCAACATACCAAATTTCAAGGTATTCCAATACTTTTTGAGCCACCATCTACCCCTTGCAACTTCAACGGTCTGAAAACGTGTTGAAAACCCTATGGAGTTGCAAGGGGTAGATGAGGGCTCAAAAAGTATTGGAATCCCTTAAAATTTGGTATGTTGATCATCCATGAGGGTGAACAACAAACCCATGAATAAAAATTTCAAAAACAAATGTGGGAGATGGGGGGAAATAGGGACGCCTCCTTAGATTGCATCTAAGGAGGCACCCTAGATCCCTTTTACCATATATATATGGTAATAGAAGGGTAGTGGAGGGAGATCGTGGGCTAGGAGTTTGGTTTCGAATAGGTTTCTTCGTCAAAAAATTTGGTTGCCAATCTAAGAGAAAAAGGCGACGGCGGTCGTTCGCGTTGAAGGAGAGAGCCTTGGATTTTTGGAAGAAACGAGCGGCGGTGGGGTTTCTCTATTCTCATATTAGAGAGTGGGCTGGTGAAAAAATGGGCTGATGGATTTGCATGCTTTGGGAAAAATAACAAAAGAAGATGGTGGGGATGCAGGTGAGAATGGCCGGCTCGATTGGAAAAAGAAAAGGGAGTTGAAGTGGTGGACCGTGGCTTGGTTGAAGTGAAGTGGAGTGAATTTAAGAGAAGAAAATAAGAGGGCGGGTCGTGGGCTTTAATCCAAAGAAAAATAGAAAAGAAAGGAGGAAAATGGAATGAAAAATATATGAAAAATAATTTAGAAATATTTGAGGTAACATTACAAAAACCCCAATAATCTTGTTGAAATTTTCATGCCATTACAACATACTAACTTTGCAAAGGTTAGAGGGGTATTTAAGTACCAGATCTTTTTAATGAAGCAGATGTACTCTAGCATTGTGGGCTGGGTTTAGTTTTATCACTAACTTGAGTTATATTGATATATCGTTAGAAAAAAATGAGTCAGATTGAATGCTTAATTTGCATATCTTCTTCAAAGATTAACAATACATATTAGTTCTTATAGATCTATAGGACATGCTTAGAAAGGAATACTTTGAATGTGCTCTGAACATTTCTATGTATGATTGTATTCTTGAAGCACTGAAGAAGAACACGACTGATATACTGATGCTGACTAGGGTTTGTGTAACGGATTTGGGGATTTTATTGATAGAAAATAGGGTTACAAAGGGGATAAATAGCCAATTTTGGGAGAGTTGGCCCCTCTCCTAGTTTTTGCTAAGGGAAAAGCCTAAAACTCTCTTCTAGGATCTCACTGAGTCACTGGAGAACTCTAGGAAATGTCAAATGACGGCTAAACAATTCGATACCCTAACCCTAGCCCACGTCATCACTTATATAATGTTTAGGCGTGGTGCGTACAGCAAAAACAGCAAAACTAATTGTGCATAAAGAAGATTTCCCAAATCGTCAGTGCGCATAGCAATTACTCCTTCGACCTCCTACGCCTCCTCTCGTATGTGATAACCGTATCATTACTCCCCTCAGGAGTTTCACCTTGCCCTCAAGATGGAAACCAGGAAACTGCTGCAAGATCTGATCATAAGGCTCCCAAGTCGACTCACACTCCGGTAGTCTCGACCAACGGATCAATACCTCCTTCGCCCCAGTAGCTCCCGACCGTACGCCTGTAACCGCCTCATGCTCCAATAATACCTTCATGTCGACTGTAAGGGTCGGTGGTAGTGTAGCGGACGCTGCATGATATTCGATCGCTCGGCGTAACTGTGAGATGTGGAAAACTGGATGGATACGAGTAGAAGGTGGTAACCTCAATCGGTAGGCCACCTTGTTGATCCTGGCATCAATCTCGTAAGGCCCATAGTACCTCGCTGCTAGCTTCTCGTTGCGATGCTGAGCCATCGAGCGCTGTCGGTAAGGTCGGAGCTTCAGGTAAACCTACTCTCCTACTGTAAACTCCACATCCCTGCGATGTGCATCCGCCTTTCTCGTCATGATCTGCTGGTCTCGTGACAAATGGTTCTTCAGCTCCTCCAAAACCCGATCACGCTCCTCTAACTGCTGCTCCAATCCTGACACTGGGGTGGCTCCTCTGCTATAGTGGACTAAGTGGGGTAGATCCCGGCCATAAACAATCCAAAACGGTGTTATCTTTGCAGCCGAGTGGTATGAGGTGTTGTACCAGTACTCAGCCCACGTCAGCCACCCGACCCACTTCCTGGGCATCTCTGAAGCAAACCATCGCAGGTAGATCTCCATACTCCGATTTACCACCTCAGTCTGTCCGTCCGTCTGCGGGTGTAGGTGGTACTCCGTTGAAGTGTTATACCCTATAGCCGAAACATCTCTCTCCAGAAGGTGCTCAGAAACACCTTATCCCTGTCTAACACGATAGAACGAGGATATCAATGCAGCCGGACCACCTCCCTCAAGAAGACAACTGCCACTGATGCTGCAGTAAATGGATGGCGAAGTGTAATAAAGTGGATGTATTTACTGAGGCGGTCAACCACAACAAATATCATAGTGTAGCCCTCTCAGCGCGGTAACCTGTCCACAAAGTCCATCGAAATGTCCTCCCACACCCTTTTCGATAAATCTAAGGGCTGTAAGAGGCATGCCGGTGATGTCGCCTGATACTTGTGACGCTAGCACACGTCACACTTCGAGACTAACTGCGCGACATCTTTCCTCATGCCCGGCCAATAGAGCTCTCGAGCCATCCGATTATATGTCTGAATCCCCTTGAGTGACCTCCCACGGTACTGCTGTGAAACGCCAGGAAAAGGATGGGGATGTGTGCAGACGTTCGGGGAATCACCAGCCTCCCATTGTACAGAAGTGTCCGCCCCTTCAATATGTAACCCGAGAAGTCTCATAATCCATGGGTGATGGCCTTCCTGATCTGCCGCAGCCCGTCTGCCTCGATCTCTGCTCGTAAGGCGTCGCTCCCCAACATCACCGGGATAGAAAGAGCTACCACCCGTACCTCCTCATCTCGTCGTAAAAGCTCATTTGTTGCCTTCTTGTCCGTGCCGGGCTTGTAGTAAATCTCGAATTTTTAACCACTCAGCTTAGACAACCACCTCTGGTGCTCCTCGGTCATCATGCGCTGCTCCAGTAGGTACTTCAGACTCTTCTGGTCTGTACGTACTATGAACTCTCTCTCTCCCCAAAAGGTATGGCCGCCACTTCTGTATTGACAGCACTATAGCCATCAACTCTCTCTCATTGACGGACTTCAGCCTGGTCCTGGCTGATAAGACCTGACTGAAGTAGGCAATCGGCCTCTGCTCCTGCATCAGCATGGCCCCCAACCCAAAGCCCGAAGCGTCAGACTCCACCACGAACTGCTTCTTGAAATCCGGGAGTGCTAACACTGGCACTGTCGTCATCGCCTTCTTGATGGCCTGGAATGCCCTCGTCGCTTCCTCCCCCAGCAGAAACCGTCCTTCAATTGTTCGGTAAGGGACCACACTAAGGTGTTGTACCCCTTCACGAACCTCCGATAATAGCCCGTGAGCCCCAGGAATCCTTGTAGAGCTCGTAACGTCCTCGGCTGCGGCCAATCCAACATAGCTGCAATCTTCGACCGATCGGCCGTCACTCACTCCGCCGAGACGATGTGACCAAGGTCCTCCACCTGCGCCTGTCCGAACAGGCACTTCTTCCGGTTGGCCTGTAGCTGGTGGTCCTCCAGCTCTCGCAAGACAATCTCCAGATGGCCCAAGTGATCATGCAGTGAACCACTGTATACTAAAATGTCATCGAAGAAGACCAAGACGAACCTCCGAAGATAAGGCCTGAAGACCTTATTCATCAACGACTGGAAGGTGGCGGGGGCGCTCGTCAGCCCAAAAGGCATGACGAGGAACTCGTAGTGGCCTTCGTGAGTCCTGAAGGTCGTCTTCTGCACATCTTCCTTCCTCATACGGATCTGGTGGTATCCAGACTTCAGATCAATATTCGAGAAGACCACCGCTTCGTATAGCTCATCCAGCAGCTCGTCGATCACAGGGATATGATGCTTGTCTGGTACAATTTCCTTATTTAAAGCTCAGTAATCGATGCAGAACCTCCAACTACCGTCCTTCTTCTTTACCAGTAACACTGAACTAGAAAAAGTGCTCGCACTAGGTCGTATAACCCTCGCCTACAGCATCTTCTGAACCAGCTTCTCGATCTCGTCGTTCTGCACCTGCTGATATCGGTACGGGCGCACACTGATGGGAGACACCCCTCCTTAAGCACAATAACGTGCTTATGATCCCTCGGTGGTGGAAGGCCGCTGGGTGACTGGAACACCCCCTCAAATCCATGCAACAGCTGCTCTACATCCGATGGTACCACTGTCATGCCCTTTGTCCCCTCAGGAACCAACCCATATAGCTCGATCAGAAATCCACCTCCCTCGGTCTGAAGTGTCTTCGACGTAGTCTTGTAAGACACCGATGAACAACACAAACTCGGGTCACCCAGCAGCACTACCTTCCTCCCCTCTACCTGAAACTCCATCTGCAGCAGCTTCCAGTTAAACTTCGTCTCCCCCAGCGACTGCAACCACTGCATCCCCAGAATCAAGTCGACGTTGCCCAAGGTCAAGGGCAAGAAGTCACCTGTGATTAGCACCTAATGTATGGACAACGTCAAGTCCCGACAGATGCCTCTGCTCTGCTCCACCTTGTCGGTCCCCAACATGACCCCAAAGCCCACTGTCTCGGTGAGCTGGATCCCTTATCCCTCAATCACCCTATGGGATACGAAGTTGTGGGTGGCCACACTGTCTATCAGGATCACCACGTCCATGTCCCGAACTCTACCAGCCAGCTTCATAGTGTGGACTCGTGTAAGTCCCGCTATGGAGCTGAGTGAAACCTCGGCTGCCTCTAGGAGCAGGGGCTCGCTGTCCTCCCCGTGGTCTGTCGCTCCTCCCTCTGCTCGCTCCTCTAACTCCCCAGCATCCACCTTGTATACCTGCAAGGCCTTGTTGCGGCACATGTGCTCCGTGGTAAACCTCTTATCGCACTTAAAGCACAACCACTTTGCTCTACGGTCCCGCATCTTGGCATCTGTCATCCTCTTGTAAGGCCCCATTGGCCTCACATCTTTTGGCCTCCCTCCGCCTGCCGGTGTACCTCCTGCAGTACCAGACTACCCTCCCGGAACAGTCTGTGGTCGGGAAAACTTCCCTCCAAACGCCCCTCTGGTGCGACGCTCCTCTGCCAATCTGTCCTCAACCGTCTGTGCCAGATCCATCTATTCCTCAAGCACTCGAGGTCTGAGAGTGCGGAGTTAAGACTTAATGGTAGGCTTCAATCCGTCCAGCAAAAACCCTCTAAGGACTATGCAGGCATCCCGCGCACTCTACTCGTCAATACCTCGAACTGCTTGATATAGTCGTGCATCGTACCGACCTGCTTCAAGGCATGCAGCTGCTCAAAAGCTCCACCCCCTGGGAATCTCGAAATCGGTGTAGTAATGTCTCCTTGAACCCGTCCCAGGTCCTCAGGGGTCTTTGTTGCTCCTTCCACCGCCACCCGTTCAGAGCATCGCCCTCCAATGCGTCCTCATGAAAGTGATCGGGCTCCTCGTCCTCCGGTTCATGTCTCACAGCTCGCCGTCGCCTTCCCGGGGCCCCATCGCTCTTATCGGAATACTCCAGATCTCGCGCGCGCCCTTCCTGATCACCCCCCCCCCCCCGGTGGTACGCAGGGGGATCCTCGTAGTCCGCGCTGCCCGTTAATGGCATGCGGGAGCCATGGCGGGCCCACCCATCATAGGCGACCCCGGGGGGTCGCCCAACCTCGACGGCCCCCCTGCGGGGGTCGCCCACCTCCGGTGACCCCCAGGTGGGGTCGCCTGATCTCCGCCACCCCCTTGCGGGACCGTTTGCTGTCGGTGGCCCCCAGGCGGGCCGCCAGGAGGACGACAGCCCCCAGCGGGCCGCCAGGAGGTCGACAGCCCCCCGGCGGCCCCCTAGGGCTGCCGCATGCGCGCGCCGTCATCGCCGTGTCAGTTGCTCCTCCTCGGAACTCTCCCCTATGGTTTCGGAGAGATCCTCCTGCTAGTCGTCGTCGTCGAGATCCAGGTCTGGATCTACTTCTCCCAAGATCACCCCCTCTTGATTGGGGATCATCGCCGCCTTTCCTTTCGCTGCCCGGATATCCTTCGCTCTCAAATCTGATTGGTGATTCAGATCTGCTCCTTCCTTCGATTGGGAAATTTGAGGCGCGGTTAGGGTTTGTTCCATAAAGTGGGCGAGCATCTCCTTCATCTGTTCCAAACTGTTGTCGAGCTTCGTTCCGAAGCCATCGATCTTCTCGTTGAGTTTCGTCGTCTCCTTTCTCTCGTCGATTTTCGCATCTAGTCTTTCCTCCAAAGATTTTGTCGTGGATGATCTTGTCGCTGCTATTGGATCAGAGCTCTGAAACCAATTTGATGTGGACTAGGGTTTGTGGAAGGATTTGAGGCTTTTATTGATAGAAAATAGGGTTACAAAGGGGATAAATAGCCAATTTTGGGAGAGTTGGCCCCTCTCCTAGCTTTTGCTAAAAGAAAAAAACTAAAACTCTCTTCTAGGATCTCACTGGAGAACTCTAGGAAATGTCAAATGACGGCTAAACAATTCGATACCCTAACCCTAGCCCACGTCCTCACTTATATAATGTTTAGGCATGGTGCGTATAGCAAAACTAATTGTGCATAAAGAAGCTTCCCCAAATCGTCGGTGCGCATAGAAATTACTCCTTCGGCCTCCTACGCCTCCTCTCGTACGTGATAACCGTATCATATACTTATCATGACAAAGTTTAAAGGCTAGCTATGTTGTGAGTTCGTATCTCCAAATTTAAGAGGCAGGGTCTGCACCTTATGTTTAGCCACATTCCACCTTGATATTAGACAGGGGATGCATTTCCATGCATGCAAATTGCAATGCAACATCTAGAATAGTAGAAATTTTTTTATTACCTTGTGCAGTTTTGAAGTGCAAAGCTGCACTTCTAATGAAATACTGGTTTTTTTTACTAAAGATAGAAGCAAAGAAATCTTGGGGTTTTTAGCAGTTATAAGATACAGCTCAGTTTTTTCAATTATGATTATCACACCTTCTAACTTTCTGCTGGTGTAAGCAAGAATTCATCCTATCACTGTGTAGAATGGAAGGTTATTATTTGGCTTTGTGAAAAAATCACACGCATTATCTCGTTTAATTGCCAAAAATATCACTTGGTTTCAGCTTAAAATTAATCAACAGACTTAAGCATGTTAAAATTCACGTTGTATCAGTTGGTTTCCCATAATAAGCTTTCAAATTATGACATCTATGACATTCTTGTTGTAAGATTATGGCGTACCATCATGCATGTATGTCTTTACTACATTCTATAGATTTTAATGCTACAGTCAAGAGATAGATAACATTTGTTCTATTTTTCCTTTGACAGTTCCAAGAAATTTCAGATTGTTGGAAGAGCTTGAGAGAGGGGAGAAGGGCATAGGCGATGGAACCGTCAGCTATGGAATGGATGATGCAGATGATATATACATGCGGTCATGGACTGGGACTATAATTGGTCCTCACAATGTAAGCTGTTCCTTCTCACCAGGGAACCATATCAACTCCTTTTAACCAATTCCGTCAAAGCTAATTGGCCTGAATATTGCATACTGTGTACGAAACCGATAAAAGGTTGAAGGAGACATGGCGGCGGCGGTGCTGGTTGTTGCAATGTTTTTACTTTGGGCACATGGATATAAGCACTTTTTCTTGTCATTTGTTGTTAACCAACAATTAGATTTTAGAGATATAGGAGATGAATGCAACCTAAATATTCTCTTGGCCTTCGATAAATTTCCTTTACTAAACAAAAGGAAAGAAGTTTCATGATGAATCTCATGAACACCCGTGCCGGGGGCCCACGGGGGGGGGGGGGGGGGGTGGGGGTGGGGGTGGGGGTGGGGGTGATGCTTTGTTTCCTGGGAGCATATGAACTGGGTCAATGGGCTGCTAGTACGAAATAACAATTCAAATCGTCGTTTTCATTGTCATAATGAACTTCAAGTGGTGGACACGTCAATAAGCTTGCAAAAGAATGGTTTGAATTTGCCTTCTAAAAATGAGGAAAAGAAGGAAAAAACTTCTCATTCATTATTCCCTCCCAAACCCACCAACCCACCCAATATCCTAAGAACCGAGGTGCAAGTTAGATTCCACTCTGATGGGGTTATTGTTATGCAACTTAGTTTAATATACAAAATAAAAGTTCATTCCGGGTAACGAAGTAAAATTTGAAAAGGTTATTTTAAATGTTTCAACAGTCAAAATGATAAGCCAAGGTTTTGTAACTTCCAAGATAAGCATATGATGAAAAGAGAGATTTTTGGAACGGTTGCTAAATAACGTACTTGACATCAAGAATGTCACCCATAGTAAACTTAGATATGCAAATTTTTATACATTACTTGAGTGAATTATTAAAAAAACTTTTTCACCTCTTATCAAATTATATAATAAATTGACATCATTATGTATGATTAAAATTCTGACAATTAAATTTCTATAGCTAATAAGCAGTGAACAGATTGTAAGTTCAGAAAAGGGGAAAGTGCGGTTGGATACACGCCATTGATGTATGGAAGAAAATGAGAAAACCTTAAAATGTGATGACACGTATCATCAGACACTTAAATTTTGTTATTAGGACCATTGAGATTCTAACATTAGTGCTCAGAATTTTGTTGTTAGGACCATTGAGATTCTACCATTAGTGCTTAGAAGAAGAGTAATTCGGTTTCTGCAACGTTGGAAAGAAAATGCAGTCATCACTGGGAAGAACTGGTGTACGTCATTGCTAAGAAGAAGACTGGAAGACATGAAACTATGATTTGTTAAGCAGAGCAAACTATTACACATTACTACATTAGATTATTTAATAAAGAGAGTAATCATGTTATTCATTATGATACTATTGGTATGCAAAGTACAGACTAAAAACCGTTTATAATTTTTATCTACCAAAAATGTGTTAACATTAGAGATTCCCAACTCTTCAGAAAGAACCTGCAAGGCTAGCACTCTCGCCCATTACATATGTTATTTTAAGAGCTCTCTCTCTCTCTCTCTCTCTGTGTGTGTGTGTGTGGTCCGTTAATAATGTAGTATAAATTTTTAATGCACATTCATTTCTCAATAGCTTAGCTTTCCAGGAACAAGCACAGGCAATTTAATTTTTTTCTATATAATTGTTCTGTCTTATTGCCGGTCATTTTAAAGATCAAATTTGATATCTCAATTTGACTTCTAGACGGTTCATGAGGGGAGGATCTATCAGTTGAAGTTTTTCTGCGACAAAGATTATCCAGACAACCCGCCAACCGTTCGTTTCCAGTCACGGATAAACATGACATGTGTGAACCAAGAAACTGGAATGGTAATATAATTACAAATGCCAGCTGAATATTTCATACATTAGAATAGAAATAAAAAATGTACTGCCAGCTGACTTATGGGATAACATGCTAGGTTGATCCAAGTCTATTTCCTATGCTCGCGAATTGGCAGAGGGAGTACACGATGGAGGATATACTAACCGGTTTGAAGAAGGAAATGGCCTCTCCTCAGAACAGGAGACTGAACCAACTTCCAGAAGGTGCATACTGCTAGCCCCCGTGTCTTTGAAGTCTCTTCTTTTTGCTGCATTAACAGTAATTTGGGAACAAGTAAATTTTGCTCGGCCTTGGCAATGTTAACTCGAGATGTGTGTGGTTATTCTTGCAGGTGGCAGCGATGACCATAGGATGGAGCAGAAGGGGCTAGTGCTGAGATGTTCAATCCTTTAATGGAGAGAGAGAGAAGTGATAATAATGTAAATAGTACTTTCTGAGGAAAATACGATAAATAAGAGTTTGTAGTATGAAGCTAAACTAATGAATAAGCTACATGCTCATTTGGCGTGGTAATTTGATGGGTCTGTGTATATTAGCACTGTTCTATGGGTTCAACCATGATGCTAATAAAAGCTTAACCCGTACGGCATTTTAGTCAGGTTGAGAATTCTCTCCTATAATAAAGTTTGTTGCAAATAATGTGCTAGTGTTGATATGAATGGTTGTGTTGTTTTCAATATGTACCATTTTGAGTGCTGGCTCTAGCCTGCCATTTTATGCTTCTGCTTGTGGCTCTTGTGGAGATGCTTTGGTATAATTGAGATAGGCAAATTTTGATGGATTATGGCAAAGTAACAGATAAACGAATTGTTGAAAATGGTCCTTAGAGGAGGAAAAATTCATATAAGTCGTGCAAGTGACTGCTTGATTTATTTAGTTTGTTTGATTGTTTTTATGAAGTAGGGGTGTGATTTGAGCACTGATTTATTCTCACTTACGCTTGAGGCAATTGCATTCTTTAATTCCTTCAGAAGTTGTATTTCTTTCTAGATTTAGCAAGAGAACTATGAATCAAATGAACAGATCACACAATGACAACCCAGATTACTTAAAATCGCAATGCAAAAACGAGGTACAACCTCCCAAAGTGCAAGATTTGGCTACTAAAGTCAACATCAATAACCACAGCGAGCAGAGACACTAAATAGACTACATTAAATAAATAAGGAACAGAAACACAACGGGAACTCAATCCAATTCCTAGGCCATTGGATTCGAGTCTTTATTTCTCAATAATGGTTCATTTATCATCCGACTCTTTTTTCGGGCGTATGGCTTCTACGAGAGCCTCGATCTCTTCCTTTGCTCGTTCAAGAACGCCCGGGCCTTTGACCCTGTCGACAGGCGTGTCTTCGTCGATATCGGTGCTCTTTCCATGAGTTTCCTTGTGATGGGCTTTGTCCTTGTGAGCAATTGCTTCAAACTCTTCCTTCACTCTCCCGGCTATGTTCGGTGATTTCACATCCTTGCCTATAAAAGGGTTGATGAGGGAAAAAGATCATTGTGAGATCTTCATAATGAAAAGAGCAATATAATCCATTAGTAATATTATATACTGTGATCGATTAAGATTGATTAATCCAAAGGAACAGAAAGTGATGGATAACCCAACTAATACCCAATTAATTAAACAAACGCCCAGAAAAATTCCAGATGAAATATGGTATATTTAGTTACCACCCCCAAGTTTAAGAACAAACAGATCGCAAAATGACAAGAAAATAAAATCGACAAAAGGGGGAAAGAAAGAGAGCAGGTTGAATATATATGGAAAGGGCTGAAAAATCACCTGATTCTGCCATTGATTAGATGAAAGAAAAAAGATATGAAGAGATCAAATTTATCGTTGGGATTGAAAGAGGGTAAAAAAGGGGAACCCTAGAAATGGAGAAAGAGAAAAGCGTTGCAGACAAACGAACGGACGAACATTGCCAGCCCGTTTGGGTGCGCGGGGAGTGGGTGGTAACGGTTCCTGCTCGGGTCGGATCCTGTATGATACAATTATGGTTCCAGTTTTAATAAGAATGATCCACTTCGGAATCCAAAACCAAAGCAAACGATAAAATGAAAGGTTCTTTTTACATATCAGTCCATTCATTTGTATAATTTCACGAGAGTCCCTTATATCATATAAATTGCAATTTGGTTCTCTACAATTATTAATATATTTGAAAAGCCCCATTTTGTTAGAAGAGGATTAACCGTGGCAAATAGCCATGGTATTATATTTATAAAACTCTCATGTTAAGTTGGGAGTCCAATGGCCTCCCCACTAACTTAGTGGGGAGTAATGGAGAGTAATGAGGGGAGGGAGGCCAAAGGCCTCTCTCAACTCACAACACTCCCCCTCATCTCTCCATTACCTTGGGTTAAGCATATGAATACTTCAAGATTCAGTATGCCAATGGGGTGGATACTTCTGGATCCAGAGCCACTGTGGTTGCCTCGTTAAAACCTTAGCTGTGGAAAACCCAGTGGGAAAAACCAGCAGCTTAAGGGAAAAGAGTACAACTATCGAGGGACTCCCCCTGATCTGTACAAGCTTCAGGCTTGCAGATCTCCTATGTATCTATACAATCATCTCCTATTCGTCTATACATCCATCATGTTCTGAAAGAAAATACAATTATCACTCATCTGTACAAGTTTCACTCATCTAGCGGCTATTGGAAGGCAGAGTCTCTCTGGAGTGTAATGCTCTTCGAAGTTGGTAGATGACTCCACTGAAGTATTCTTTGAATCAGTCTTCAGTGTGTCTGCAAGGTACTGCTAGACCTGGCTGGGCGTTTTCAATACTTGCTTCGTGGATGATGAGCTTCTCAGAAGATGTAGACATTGGATGATGATGTGTATATATTTAGGAGGTAGCCGGCCTATTGTGTTTCATTCATCGCGATGATCTTTAAACCTGCATATGCAATATATATTCTTTGACCCTTGGAAGTTGCGCAGAAGCAGCCTATCCTTGGTCTAGTGTTGCTCTCCAGGACAACACTGTATCTGGTTAACAACTTTACTGGAGACGTTCTATCAAAGATACGTGCAGTTGGCCAGATAATACACTAGAGCTAGGCTCTTCGGGATCTAGGATGTCATCCCCCTCTTCCAGCTACTGGAAGGTGTCATAAATAAGCATCCATTTTTAATAGGTTGCAAAATGACATCATTCTTCGTAAACTCCAGGTGTATGAAGAATATGAAAGGGTTCCACCACGAAGGTGTTTAATATGTAAGCCGAGACATCTTCGGCATGATTAATAATAGTTCATCTTCATGATGATTAATGTCATCTTCAGGATGATGGTTCATCTCCAGGATGATAGTTCATCTTCAGGATGATTAATATCATCTCCAGGATGATGGTTCATTTCCAGGATGATGGTTCATCTCCAGGATGATAGTTCATCTCCAGGATGATTAATGTCATCTTCAGGATGATGGTTCATCTCTAGGATGATAGTTCATCTTCAGGATGATTAATGTCATCTTCAGGATGATGGTTCATCTTCAGGATGATAGTTCATCTTCAGGATGATTAATGTCATCTTCAGGATGATAGTTCATCTTCAGGATGATTAATGTCATCTTCAGGATGATAGTTCATCTTCAGGATGATTATTGTCATCTTCAGGATGATTAATGTCATCATCAGGATGATCGTTATACCTAGGTTTTTCATTTCCAAGGTATGCTTTAAAGCTATCTGAAAACTCAATGGTCTCTACTGGAGATTCTATTAGCTTTAAGTCGACCATATGTAAGGCAAATATAACAAATCCTGTCAACGATCTTTCGAAAAAGATACAAGGGCAGAATATTGCTTAAGATCAACTAATGATCTTTGTAGCCTTTATGGAGAAGACGTTTCTACGTTTCTCTTTCATCTCTGGAGGTAGAGTATACCCTTCTGGAAGTTTTATATAGATCTCTATATCTATATTGCCGTATATATATGCAGTCACAACGTCCATGAGCTGCATGTATTGGCTTTTGCAGAGAAGTGTGGGCTTAGTAGGAAAATGATCACATTTCCTTCATTTCAATTTCTTTATGAAATTCGAATTATATTCCACAGGTTTTTACACATTCAGGTGTATGGACTACTGGTCCAAAGACTTTGCTTTTCAAGAGTGAGTCCAGCTCTACTCTTATTGCATCATCCCAATTTGGCCATTCTATGCGTTTACGCTATAGAAAAGTGGGTAGATGTCATCGTCGTATTCAGCGACGTGAACGGCAATAGCGAAAGCAAAACCGTCGTCGACGACTGTGCTATATATGTCCAGTACCTCTCCAGTACGTACGTAATATAATGATGTTTCTCCTGTTGTTTCCTCTGCAGGGGAAATTAGGAGGGGAGAGGTTGCTGGTCTGAGCTCAGTATCCTGTGGTTGGATCATTTTTATATATCCAGGAATCTTCATATTATGAGGAAATTTTTATTTTGAACCTGGCCGGCGTCCTCTTTTCAAATGATGTACAGCCAATTCTGCTGTCGGTGGATTGCATCCATCTTTGGGAATGTCAATCCTAGCTGGCGTGTTGGCAGCAGGGACGTGTGAACGAACAATCTTCTGGTTGTCCGCAATTTTATCCGTCAATTGATGTACTTTAGTCTGAATGTGAAGGATCTTCTGGATCTCAACGTCACACAGAAAAAGTATGCGGATCATAACGAGATGAGGACTTATGTGTCCCCTGATATGGTCTCAGAAGCTTCAGGCTTCTTTAGACTGCGTGCCTATTACAATGAGACTTTACTCATCAAATTCACATTTATCAAGACTTGGTGGTAAACCATAAGAAAGCGGCATCAGCAATAAGATATGGCCACAAGCGGGCCGTATCGTGATAAGCAATGCGGAGTGCAGCTTGTTGGTCCCTAAATATCAACAGGCAACTGGAATCTAACAATGGACGTGAAATCCATTGGAGTCTCTTTACCAGAGACTCTGATAACCCATTCTGAGTATGAACATGCTACAGGATGTTCAATTTCAATGCCAGTTGCTTGGCAGAAGTCTTGAATGATATGAGTGGTGAATTCACCCTTATTATTAGCTTTGAGAAAGCTATGTTGCGAGTGAATATGAAGGTACACAGAAAACCATCTAGTAGATGCATATATCAGTACAGTAATGAAGTACCGAAAATGGTCCATTTGCGGGGTGAATAGGCCCGCAAAAGGTCACCATGTATTCTCTCAATGAAGCCAGGAGACTCTAAACCCACTTTCAGGAGGGAAGGTCTCTCTCTAAGTTTTCCCTTATGACAAAGGGGGACAATGAAACTCAACCTTTTGAAGAATCTTCAGGTTCTCCAATGGATTCATTTGATGATGCGTCCATCATCGCTGATCCAGGATGACCAAGTCCATTTTTGCCAGAGTTAAAAACTATGGCAATGAAAGGCACTTCTGGTGCTTAGTCAAGTTGGCTTTCTATAGGATGAATATCTGTAATTATAGGGGCCCGACGGGGGTCCAATGAAATCGTAAGTAGATGGTCTTCTGGACATTTTCTTGACGAGTTACATATTGATATTCAATAAATATTATCCACAATTTTCAAGTTATTTTCTATAAAAGAAATATCCTTGAAAAGTGGAGATTTCCTATATGTTTATAAGGAGAATTTGCATCTTATAGTCTCGTTGTATGTGGGAGCAATATCAATGCTACACCAGTGCAACGAGGCACTGTCCACAATATTCCATACTTCATCTATAATTAAAACGAAATTTTATTTAAGTCAATGAAAAAGACGAACTTAAGCAAATTAAAGATGAAGTAACATTGAATTTTAAATGCATAGATAAAATATGAAGCTTAATCGAGCAGGTCGTCGTTCTCGAAGTCTATTGCAGTGAACATCGTTGGTGGCTGAATAGCCGCCAAGTTTGCTTCAGGCAGAGACTTCTGGCTCGCCTGATATAGTTCCTGGAGGTGACGAGGAGTGCGGCAGATTCTGGACCAATGGCCAGTCATGCCGCATCTATGGCATTTATCCTCCCAGTTCTTCTTAGGAAGTGACACTTGGTCAGTGTTCATTTGCTTCCATATGAAATTTCTTTTTCCCTTATTGTTTTTGTTTGTCTGGGGAGCTGCACCTCTTGGTTGCTTCATTATTGCTTTCCCTTTAGTGTTTTTAGCCTTCCTCTTGTTTTTCCACTTCTGGGGAGAAACGTGGTGGGCTTCAGGGATCGGGGCAGTGCCAGCTGGACGTAAGTTATGAGTTGTAAGCAGTAAGTCTAGATTCTGCTCTGCCCTAAGTAGGCATGAGATCAGATCGGAAAATTTCGTGAAATTACGTTCACGATACTGCTGCATGAGGATTGCATCTTTCTCGTGAAACGAGGTAAATGTCTTTTCCAACATACGCTGTTCTGTCACTTCTTCACCGCACAACTTCAGGCGTGAGGTGATGTTATGAAGTGCAGAATTGTACTCAGCGACAGACTTATAGTCCTGAAGTCTGAGGTTTTCTTACTCATAACTGGCACGCGGTAATATAACATCAATTTGATGTTTATACCGAGCTTCCAGCGCTGTCCACAGGTCCTTTGGATCCTCAACCATTAAGTATTCGGCCTTTAAGGTCCGAGCGATATGTTTCCTAATGTAGATTATGGCTTTCGCCTTATCTACATCGGATATAGTGGTTGTAGGGCTGCTGCTAGTTGTAGCAGAAGCTTCGGCCGCTGCTGGGGCCGATGAAGGAGCCAAAATGGACCCAAGGAGGGCCACCGAACGCAAGTGGAACTTCAGGTCCACTCGCCAACTCAGGTAATTTGTCCCTGCAGAGTCAAGTACTTCGAAATCGACGCTTGCCAATTTTGCCATTTATCTACGCAATTTAAAATGAGCATGAATTAATTAAAATTCAAAATTCATGCATAAAGAAATAAACAAGTAAAAATGCGGGGATCGGCCAGATACCCAAAAAATAAACAGTCCAAAGTTCGTTTACAGTCCATAAAAAGGAAAGAAAAATACAACTTCGGAAACCCAAAGTGGGTCCCTATATCTTCGTCTTCATATGATGTTGCACCGAGCTTGGGCTTTAAATACAAATTTCCTCACTTACAAATTCTCTCAAAAGAAAATAAAAGTGCAAGGAAAGTAAATAGGTATACAATGGCCGATCCCGAAAAACACATTTTTACTGATTTAAACATCCACGCAGTTCTAAATATGCTACAAGCATAAAAATAAACAACCACGCATATAACTCAAGCAAAACATATGGTAAAGGAAACTAGAAAATATAATTATCTCGTAGACCACGTGGAAACGTCATACACCGTTAGGTTAGTTGACTAACGGCAGAGCGGTCTCAGGATCTTGAAGATAGTTATATTTTGAAAAATAGAATCCTAGTATTCCATAAATAATTAATAATGCAAGAGTGATATAATTTTAACAATATGACAAACTGGGCGACAGGCCCATAATAAGAAATTAAAATAAATTAATACATTGATTGGGGCTGCTGGCCCTATTAGTAAAATATTAATCATTTTAATAAGCAATTTTATTAATTTGGCTTCTGGCCCAAATAAGCCAAATTAAATTATTTTAAATATTTGGGCTTCAGGCCCAGTTGCAAAAAAATAATTAACACATAAAATTTGCAAGTGGATTAACTAGGCTTCTGGCCCAATTTGAAAAACCAAAAAGATAATTAATCAGAATGGGGCTGCAGGCCCATATAACATATTATCATTGTTATAAACTGGGCTAGGCCCAATAAACAGGCAATCCAATATATTAAGTTTAGTTGAACATAAGCCCTTAAACAAATTTAAGGATAATTGTAAGGGAATATCAACAGTCCCCAAAACCCTAGAATTTGACTGTTCTTGTTTCTCCACCCTCTTACACGACGTCACACACAAAGCCGGGGTGGCGTCGAAACAGAAACTCCGGCAGCAAATTGGCGAAGCAGGATCCCCCCTTTGGGGCGTTCTCACCGGTAGCAAGCAGCGCCCCCCCCCCCGACTGGGGGGCGTTTTCGCCGGAAGCAAGCAGCGCCCCCCGACTGGGGGGGCGTTTTCGCCGGAAGCAAGCAGCGCCCCCCGACTGTGGGGGGCGTTTTCGCCGGAGCACCCCCCGTCAGGGGGGGTTGATCGCAAGGAGCACCCCCCGTAAGGGGGGGGTGTTGATCACCGGAAAGGGCCCCCCGGGGGGGGCGGTGATCAGAACCCCCTGCCGCCGGGGGGGATGCGAGCTCAGGGGCCCCCTTCGGGGGGCGGGCGGCGAGCAGAAGAACCCCTCTTCGGGGGGGTTGCGAGGAAATCCCCCCGCCGTCGGCGGGGTGCGAGGGTAGAGCCCCCCCCCCCCCCCCCCCCCCCCCCCCCGCTTCGGGGGGGAGGTGATCGGAGACCCCCCCCCCCCCCCGCGCCGGGTGGGTGCGAGAGCAGAGGCCCCCCCTGCTTCGGGGGGGAGGCGATCCGAAGACCCTCCCTTCGGGGGGGTCGCTGGCAAAACCCCCCGCCGTCGGCGGGGGGCGGTGGTCGGAAGACCCCCTTCTGGGGGGTGACGCGGGCAAACCCCCGCTGCTGCGGGGGGGGGGGGGGGGGCAGCGACGGGCAGCCGAAAGGGTTTGGGGGGGTTTTTTGTTTTTATTATTATTATTATTATTATTTTAATTTTTGATGATTGTTATAATCTACCAGATTTATACAAGCTTTAAGGAAAGCTATGTAAAATCATAGATAACAATATGTTGTATGTATCTACGGGATCGAAATGAAATTACCTCTAGATCAAAGATCTAGGGAAGATCGTTAAAATTAAGATCCGTAGATAGTGCCGCTCCCGATACGCTCCAAAGAGAAATCCGCGCAAAACGTTGCCGCAACTATAGATTCCTTCGCATGTAGGGGTTGGATTTTTGAGGGGAGACGGGAAGAATAGCTCAAAATAGACGAGCGTACGTGCTGATAACGTGTTAGAAGAGGATTAACCGTGGCAAATAGCCATGGTACTATATTTATAAAACTCTCATGTTAAGTTGGGAGTCCAAGGGCCTCCCCACTAACTTAGTGGGGAGTAATGGAGAGTGATGAGGGGAGGGAGGCCAAAGGCCTCCCTCAACTCACAACACATTTACATTTTTATTCAAAATTTAACCAAGATCTGATTAAATAATAATTAGACCGGTTACACCCGCATCAACTGCACATGGAGAAGAGGGATTAATATTGGTATAACCGACGGAAGCACACTAAAACCAATATGGCTCAGCCCACTAAAGAAGGCACCGTATAGCAATGGTTCTTCAAGGCCGGTAAGGTAATTATCAGATCGGTGATGAAACTACTAAAATGTTCCTTAATTATAAATTCTGTTATGAATAGGCCCATGAGGCCCATTGGGTATCCAGCCCATTATTGAAAGCTATAAATATGAGGGTAGGGGGCTCTTAACCCTCTACACATATTTCCATACTTTTCCCTTCACAACACGTTATCAGCACGATCACACTCGTTGGAGGAGACGGCGGCTCGCGAGGAAGGAGATCCATTAATCGCTCAGATTCAAGAAGATCGTAATCTTCTTAACGGGGAGCGAAAATGGCATCATTCACCAACCGTCGACTAGATTCCCTTGTCGAATCTAGAGGTAAAAATCAAAACTTTTTAGATCTAAACTTGCGTTTCACTTTAGATCTGCATGTTTTAGGATCAAAAAGTTTAAAAACACGGTAAAAATCACATTTTTATTTAGATCAGCATATCTAAAAACAATAAAAATCAGTTTTTTAGAGATTTAAATGCTTGAAAATCCGTTTTTTACCCCGACCTTGATCCATACTCCGCACGCCCGAAGGGCGAAACGGCGGCGCTTCACAAGCGCCGTCGGCGGCGAAAACGCGGCGGCCTGAAGCCGCGGCCTCAGGCCGCGGACTGCAGCCGCAGCTTGCGCGGCCAGCCGTCGCGGCGGCGCGCCGCGGGCCGCCCCCAGGGTTTTTCGGAAACCCTAACCCTAAACGGGCCAATTTTTCGGGGGAGGCCCAAATTAACCCTAATGGGTTGTTTTCATGGCCCAAAAGCCTGAAAATTAGCCCATTTACACAAATAATTTTTCTTTTTTTATTTTTGGCCCTAAAAATCCCAAAATAATTAAAGAAACTTTATTAAAAGGGGTTAAAGCGGTAAACAAAACATTAAAAATATGGATCAAAGGTAAAAAGTTTTCCAAAAATAATTTTTTAACACGTCACACACTATTTAGATTATTTAATTAATCTTTACATGCCTGTGATATGATTATTTACGTGGTTGTATATTTTCCATATATTATCTGCGTGGATGTGCGATTAGGCTATGTTTTTAGGGATCAGCCAGGTTTCCGACACTTTTAATTTCCTGCAATTTTTTCTTTTTTTGAGAGAAATTTGTAAGTGAGGATATAAATGTAAAAAGAAGACCGGCGGACACCAAAAAGGAGCTGAAGGCGTATGCACAAAGATGAAAGGGGCTTCTCTCTGAAGTTCCCGAGTTGTACTTATTCTTTCATGCAACTTTTGATGTAATTCGGACTGTCTTTTTCTTTTCGGTGTCGGCTGGCTGATCCCTATAGTCATAAGTTATTTTTTCATTGCGTATACATTAATTGCGTGGATGTTAATTATTTTTCATGCCATGTTTAATGTTACAATGAAACTGTCAAAAAGTATGCGTGGATGTTAATCTTTTTTAATTATTCACGTTACGAAACCGTCAAAAAGCATGCATGTTAATTTTCCTTTAATAAATTCATGTTATGACAAATGCTTAAAATACATGCGTGGATGTCTATTTTTACTCAGTTTTATGATCCATGCTGTTTTTATATTGCTAGATCATTCAATGGCCAGACTTGCGAATGTCGACTTTTCGGTCCTGAAGGCCGATGGGTCAAACTACCTGAGTTGGCAGTTGGACCTGAAGTTCCATCTGCGCTCTCATGGTTTCAGTCTCACACCGACTGAGAAGGCAACAAGTACTGCCTCAGCCGACAAGAATGCTTCTAAAGAAGCACCTCATACAGAGGAAGTTTCCGATATACTAAAGGCGAAAGCCATTATCTATATCAGGAAACATTTAGACTCGACCCTGAAGGACGAGTACCTTACTGTAGAGGATCCTTACGAGCTGTGGGACGCACTCGAGGAGAGGTACAGGCATCAAAGAAATGTCATACTCCCCGTGCGCAGTACGAGTGGACTCACCTCCGCATACATGATTACAAATCCGTAGCGGAGTACAACTCGGCACTCTTCCGTATCACCTCACGCCTGAAGTTGTGCGGTGAAACGATGACGGATAAAATGTTGCTGGAAAATACGTTCACGTCTTTCCATGAGAAGGACATGATCCTTATTCAACAATACCGTGAGAGGAAGTTCACGAAGTAATCTGATCTGCTTTCATGCCTGCTTATGGCTGAACAAAACAAAGACCTGTTGGTTGCCACTCACAACCTGCGCCCTCCTGGCTCCGCTCCACTGCCACCTCCTGCAGAGGCACACTTCCAGTCTTCCCAGAAGAAGAAGATGGACAAAAAGGCAAAATTCCAGAAATGGAAAGAACAAAAACAGCGGAAGAAGGCCACTCCCCCAGCTCCTCCTCAGAACCAGAAGTTCGTGGAAAAGAAGCAAAAGAGGATGTCCAACAAAGGTGGCACTCCCAAGAAAGACTGGGAGGATAAGTGCTCCAAATGCGGAATGACGGGCCACTGGTCCAGAATCTGCCGCACCCAGAAACACCTCCAGGACCTCTACCAGGTAAGCCTCAAGCCTCGAGCTGAGACAAACCTGATTGAGAGCGCAGCTTTGCCAGAGACCTCCTGGACTGCTGAAGATTTCATGGGAGATGACACTCTCTAGTTATGGACCATTTTTTATGCTAGCAATGTATTTGCCTTTTCTGCATAGTACCTAGTTTTTATTCCATGTCAAAACATTTCCTTTGAGCATTTTTTTATGAAAGTAGATCTTTTCTTTTCATATTATTTACTGCTTGAATGTCTTTCTTTATATAGATATGGAATTAATCTGCCTAGTGGACAGTGCATCGACGCACTCGATCCTTCAAAACATAGACTACTTCACGAGCATAAGTAGCTATTCTGGTCCACTGAGAACAATCTCAGGACCAGCTAACATAATCGAAGGATCAGGGGAAGCAATCATATTGCTCCCCATTAACACACAAATCACACTTAAAAATGCGTTATACTCCCCTAAATCTATCCGAAACCTCCTAAGCTTTAAAGATATCCGTTTAAACGGATATCACTTAGAGACGGTCGAGGAAGATAAAAGGGAATACTTGCTTGTAACGTCTCTTACAAATGGTTCAAAAACCATTGTGGAACGTTTCAAGGGACTCCCCTCGGGACTCTACCAAACAAGTATACAAACTCCAGAAACATCCATGGCGGAGCACCTGTAGTGCCCCCAAACACCAGAATTCCAACTCTGGCACAGTAGACTGGGACACCCTGGATCTGTTATGATGAACCGCATCATAAAAAGCTCCAGGGGTATAGACTTGAAGAACCTGAAGATTCTTCAAAAAGGCAAATTCCCATGTCTACCATGTTACAAGGGTAAACTGATTACAAGACCCTCTGCACTGAAAGTGGACGTGGAGTCTCCAAGCTTTCTGGAAAGAATCCACGGAGACATTTGTGGGCCGATACACCCATCAAGTGGTCCGTTCATGTACTTTTTGGTCCTGATAGATGCATCTACTAAGTGGTCACATGTGTCTACTGTCCACCCCGTAACCTAGCACTGTCTAAGCTTTTAGCTCAGATAATCAAGTTACGTGCCCACTTCCCCGACTACCAGATAAAGAAACTTCGTCTGGACAATGTGGAGGAGTTTACGTCACAAGTCTTTCAGACTATTGCCAAGCTCAGGGAATTGAAGTCGAACATCCTGTTACACATGTTCACACCCAAAATGGGTTAGCAGAATCTCTAATTAAGAGACTGCAATGGATTGCTCGTCCATTATTACTTCAATCCCAGATGCCAGTGAATGCGTGGGGTCATGCAATTTTGCATGCTGCATCTTTAATAAAATTAAGACTTTCTGGAGGTCAGTCATCTTCTCCAATGCAACTAGCACTTGGAGCCCCACCAATTGTCTCACACTTGAGAATATTTAGTTGTGCAGTATACGTCCCCATAGCACCACCACAAAGGACAAAGATGGGTCCACAACGTCGCCTAGGCATTTATGTTGGGTTTGACACCCCCTCCATAATTAGATTCCTAGAACCCCTTACAGGAGACGTTTTCAAGGCACGTCTAGAAGACTGTCAATTCGATGAAACATCGTTTCCAAGACTAGGCTCACAAACAAAGAAGCCCGAAGCTTCAGAATGTATCACTTGGGATACAAAGACATTATGTCACTTTGATCTGCCCACAAGCCAGTGTGAGGAGGACGTCCTGAAGATTCTCCACATCCAAAACACTGTCCATCTCTTACCGGACAAATTTACTGACAACCAGAAGATTGTCAAATCACACGTCCCTGCTGCTAACACTCCAGCTAGGATTGACATACCGCAAAATGGATGCAATCCGCCTGCAGTAGAAATGGTTGGACCTCTCAAAAAGAGAGTGCGACCACCGGGATCCAAGGACCAAGTCCCTCGAAAGAGTAGGACCCTTGGCAATGGTAAACAAATACCACCACAGGATGCTACTATAAGCCCTGCTACCCCATCTCTCCCAAACTCTTATGAAGAGGAAAAACCGGGAGAAAATGAAGTTTTGATACACTATGTACGAACTGGGGAGTATTGGGACAGAAAGAGCACAACCATAGATGACACATTTGCGTGTAATATTGCCATCAACGTCGCGTACTGCGACGATGATATTGAACCACGCTCTCTGACAGAATGTCAAAGCAGAGATGATTGGCCAAAGTGGAAAGCAGCAATAGGAGTGGAGTTGGATTCACTCACCAAACGCAAGGTCTTCGGACCCATAGTCCAGACACCAAAAGGTGTAAAACCTGTGGGTTATAAATGGGTATTTGTTAGAAAACGAAATGAACAGAATGAGATCGTTCGCTACAAAGCAAGGCTTGTAGCGCAGGATTTTACCCAACGTCCAGGGGTGGATTTTGAAGCCACATACTCCCCGGTCATGGATGCGATCACCTTCCGATTCCTCATTGGCTTAACAGCCCAAGAGGGTTTAGATATGCAACTTATGGACGTGGTTACTGCATACCTATATGGTAACCTAGACCGAGACATCTATATGAGATTGCCTGACGTTTATTCTTTGCCTGCAGCACTAAAAGAGAGAGAACGTGACATCTACTCAGTGAAACTGCAAAGATCATTATAAGGTCTAAAACAATCTGGAAGGATGTGGTATAACAGACTGAGCGATTTCCTTGCAAAATAAGGATTCACAAACGACCCAGGCTGTCATTGCATCTTTATAAGAGCAAAGGCAACAGGATTTGTAATCATAGCCGTCTATGTGGACGACTTGAACCTCATCGGATCTCTTGAAGAGATCGCAGAGATTTCTAGAAGCTTGACAGAAACCTTCGAGATGAAAGACCTCAGAAAGTCAAAATTCTGTTTAGGTCTTCAAATAGAGCATCTTAACGATGGGATCATGTTACATCAGTCAACTTGCACATCGAACTTATTGAAAAAGTTTCAGATGGATAAGTGCCACCCCCTCAGCACTCCAATGGTTGTCAGATCATTGGATGTACATAAAGACCCCTTCCGGCTGCTGGAAGAGGGGGAGGAAGTACTAGGCCCCGAAGTGCCTCATCTAAGTTCTATCGGTGCACTCCTTTACCTGGCTAACTGCACTCGCCCTGACATAGCATTTGCAGTCAACTTACTAGCCAGATATAGTGTTGCACCTACACAGTGGCACTGGGCCGGAGTTAAGCATCTTTTGCGCTACCTCCAAGGGTCCATAGACTTAGGTCTATTCTACAGGAAATGGTCATCAACGAGTTTAGTTGGTTATGCTGATGCAGGATACAGGTCCGATCCTCATACAGAGAAGTCTCAGACAGGATACATGTTTACTTATGGCGGCACAGCCATATCCTGAAGATCTGTAAACCAGACCATGACGACCGTCTCATCCACTCACTCAGAGCTCCTAGCGATCCATGAAGCAAGCAAGGATAGTTTTTGGCTACGCTCTGTGATCCAGCACATCATCACCTCCACCGGCCTGATGACCGGCGTTCTTGCGCCTACTCCACTACATGAAGACAATGCAGCATGTATAGCCAAGCTACAGGACGGCTACATCAAAGGCGACAAGACGAAGCATATCTTCCCCAAGTTCTTCTGAACGCACGACCTTCAGAAGCAGAAGCAGATTGAGGTACAGAATATCCAATCATGTAATAACTTGGCGGATTTGCTTACCAAATCCCTGCCTACTAGTATCTTTGAGAAACTTGTATATGGGATTGGGATGAGGAGAGTGAGTAAATGTAAACTGGGTCAGTATGAGAGAACTATGAACTCATAGATACATATGAGACTGATGTATAGATTCATAGGAAATCTGCAAGCCTGAAGCTTGGTTAGATGAGGGGGAGTCAACTACAGAGTTGTACTCTTTTCCCTTGGCTACTGGTTTTTTCCCACAGGGTTTTCCGTAGTCAAGGTTTTGATGAGGCAACCTCGTTGACTCTGGATCCTGAAGTATCCACCCCTAGACACATCCCTAAAACAGGGGAAGTTATGGATCAACTGTTCTTTATTTAACAAGGCAGTTATCCTAACTCGGATCCTGAAGAATCCACCTCTTATTCAATGTTGGTTGGATAAGGAGAAGTGTTATGAATATGCCCATGAGCCCCATTGGGTATCCAGCCCACTATTGAAAGCTATAAATACGAGAGTAGGGGGCTCTTAACCCTCTACACCTATTTCCCTACTTTTCCATTCACAACAAATTCATGTGTGTGTGTGTGTGTGTGTGTGTGTGTGTGTGTGTTTTGGGGTGTTTTCTCACCACTGATGACTTGGATGATGACTTTGGTTGCAGCTGCTGGCGTGGAATGAAGCAGGCAACTGACTGGGAGCTGGGTGAGCTAAACACTGTCTAAATAGACTTTGATCCGAGCTATGTGAGTCCAAACCGAGCTATATCTGGATTGACTGCAACACATGAAACTCATCAAGGGGTTGGATCTGGGGTCCGACCTAATCTCATCTTATGCTTAAGTCAATCAGAGACTCAAGGTGGGCTCGGGTAGCCATGTTCGACATATTGGGAGGTCGTCCGCTAGTTCTCACACCGAGCTATGGAGGAAATGTAGGTGATTAGGTGGAGGCAAATACCAGAGTATGAGAGTTTGGTTTTTAGATAATGTCTGGAATGTCTGAAATTGGCCAAAAGTCATTTCTTCGTTGTCTGTGAGGCTACTTAATTATCGGCAACGTATGTTAGACGGTAACGTCCAAGCCTTTATGGAGCGTTGTAGGCGAGCTGAACGGTCGGTCATTGAATGCACGCATTGATGGTGAGCTGAATGGCCGGCATTGATGAGCGAGCCCAACGGTCAGCTTGGTTGTCGTCTTAATTGAAGAGTCGGTTGGCCTCACGCGCGGAGTCTTTGGTCTATTGTGCTGAAGCCATGGGTTTTACAGGCTTGTCGGCTCGAGATAAATAACCGAGCGGTCATTGGACCGGTCCAGTATTGTATCAATATGTACTCCACCAGAAAGGAAATTAACATGGATGCATATGTTGCAGTATCCGCCCGGTATCACCTTCGAAGATCCATCCTCATAGTCATATGGGACCTATTATGAATTGTGACTAGGCCATGTGATGAACCTCACAGCCATCAAACGTGAACGGTGCGCGTATATCTCATGATCGAGATTCACATCATTTACCTCGTTAACTGCATGTTACCTACCCATGGCTACCATGGTGTCCTCTTGCTTGGTTCCGTCACGCCTCAAGCATGACGGCATGCCGAATGCATGCATGCATCCCCTGTATCTGTATCAGCGAGCCTTCAGTTTCTTGAAGCAACCCCAGGGCTCTGATCACTTCACAGCACTACGCAGCACGGTTCAAAATTGGATATGCTGCCACAGTTGCATTTCACGCAACTCTGGCATGCCTGTAGCCATCATTTGAACCGTGCTGGGCAACGATATCGTCCGACAACAAGACCCACGCCAACAGTCCATCCCCGTTATAAAATACAAGGGCGCCATTGCTCATTATGAAACAGAAACGATGGATGACCCGTCTCAGGCTACAGACGCCCCGAACGCTCCCGTTACCGGGGAGCGAAAGCTCAATCTCCACCTCCAGAGCCAGCTGCCCAAGCCATGTACCTTCCCCCCCCCCCCCCCCCCCCCCCCCCCCCCCCCCCCCCCCCCGCCTAATTAGTTCATGTGTGTTGCGTGTTACTTATAATTGCGTTGTAGACCTTCCTCGGGCGCTGGTGGCGGTCGATCCCGACCATCCCAAGGGGACGGAGGGCAAGAAGCACCACAACATGAGCGTGCTCCAGCAGCACGTTGCCTTCTTCGACAGGAACAACGACGGCATCGTGTACCCATGGGAGACCTTCCAAGGTTTTCGAGCAATCGGATTCGGTCTCATCATATCGCTGTTTGGCTCCATCTTTATGAATATTCTATTCACATATGCAACCCAACCGGTGAGAGATTTTGTTTCGGCCGAATTCAATATTTGATAGTTCAGGGTGATTCGAGTCTGTTGCTTCCTGAAACAGGGATGGATACCCTCTCCTCTGCTGCCAATCTACATAAGAAACATACATAGAGGCAAGCATGGAAGCGATTCCGAGACTTACGACAGAGAAGGAAGGTCGGCTAATCTGGCATTGCGTTGTTGAGTTCTTTCCAAAGTTTTCTCTGAGTCAGATTCCATCTTCTTCTTCCCACAGGTTTGATCCATCGAAATTTGATGCCATTTTCAGCAAGTATGCGCTGACGAATCCAAACGCGCTGACACTGAAAGAAATATTCACAATGCTTCGTGCCAACCGCGATCTCGCTGATTTCATAGGATGGTAAGCATGTTTGATCACTTGGATAGCTTGCATGTTCTTGAAACATACATATCCTGATGATGGTGGAATTTACGTCGAAATTGCAGGATCGTAAGCTTTGGAGAGTGGATGTTGCTCTATCTGGTGGGAAAAGATGAGCGAGGTTTGTTGCACCGAGAAAACGTCAGAGGGCTCTTTGATGGTAGCTTGTTCGAGCGACTGGAGAAGAAGAGAACTTCTCGATCGAAACGGGGCTAGAAATGTCTGATTGTAGCTAAAAGCCGTCGAATCTTTCGATATTAAACACCTGAGAAAAAACTTTATAGTAAAATAAGTATACAAGATCTCCTATAGCCTTGAATTCATCTGCATGTATATCAATAGAGGCTATGAGTGGAATTCTGTTCAAGCATGTGATCCTTTTGGGAAGAACAGAATTTTTGAACCGGGTATCTTCTTTTTCTTAGCACGAAAGATAAAAAGAAAACGAGACTTTACAAAAAAAGTCGAGCGGATCTAACATTATAAATAGATGTAATCATCAGAAGATTCAAATAAAGTGATCATTGCAACTGCTATAACAAATATATCATGAAAAGTCATATGCAGAAAATGAGACTATTAGTCGATTAATGGGAGCATTGGTCAACTAATGGTTCAACCCAAAAAAAGAAACGGCGTTCTATATTAGTTAGCTATAAAAGCTATTAGTTGACTAGTGGCCAAAGTATAAAGTTAAGTAAATATATGTTAGTCAAATATATGTTAGTCGACAAATGAGAGGGTCAGTTGACTAACCAGTTTACTGATATAAAAATACAAATTTGTGTTAGTGAACATTGTTCAAATTAGTCGACTAACATAACAAAGCAATAAAATCTATTAGTATGTATTAGTCGATCAAAGAATAGGTTAGTCGACTACTCAACGTAGGATTTGAACAATAAATAATAGATGTGATGCATGTCGATTGCTAGGTTTTGTTGGTCAGCTAAGGGCCTGTTCTTTTGCTGGAATAGAGAAAAATGGAATAGTGGAAAGTTTGTATTCCAATGAGAGAGAAAATAAGTTTTGTGTTCTTTTGGGTTGAATAGAGTATGGAAAGTGGGTTTGGAATAGAAAGTGGGGTCCACATTCTATTCTTGTGTTCTTTTGGGATTGGAGAGTTGGAATGAGAAAGTGGAATGGTGGTGAGTTGGAGGAGAGAGAGAGAGAGAGATGACAGCGGGCCCCACCATTCCCTACTTTCCATTGTATTCCAAGCAAAATGCAAGGAATACAAAAGAGCTCATCATTACCAAATTGGAATAGCCACGTAGGATTCTATTCCACGCCCAAAAGAACACCCGCTTGGAATACAAACTTGGAATAGGATGAATAGTGCGGAAATAGTGCCAAATTTGGCATTCCCGCCTCTATTCTTGGCAAAAGAACAGCCTCTAATTGACACTGAAAATCAAGAAATTAACTTAGATTCGATAAGATATGATATGATTCAAGATAGAGGATATAGATTTTTCTTGGTCTTGAAAAGTATGATATGATGTGTGTGAGTGTGTCACCAATGCTTTACATCAAATCTAAAATAAAAATAAAAAATACATCATTGATAAAAAAATAACAATATGAGCTTAAATGATGTGTCGATAACGACCATATCCTTATCATAGATGATGCATCCAAATCTTGAGTGTTGGCACATTAACATATGCTTCCCTGTAGATGCATAAATCAAATTAGTGCAAACTTATTGTTTGGTTGTCATCAAAACACATATTGGGGACATCCAATATCCAACAAAAAATAGATCAAATTTCTTGAAATATACATATCCTGATATTACGCAGAGTTTTCCTAGCTCAAAGTAGTCGACTCTAGTACTCCTGGTAGTCTACTCCTTTTCTGATACATATAATTGTATCATAAAAGAGTACTTTACTCCATCTAAATGATTTTAAAAACTTTTCAAAATATTTTCATGAGTTTAAAATGTTTTTCAATGTGTATCTATGTGTGTGGAGCTCCAATCTCAAGGCATTACAAATAATCTAAAACATGGACTCTATTACATCAATATTGAAAAACACCCTAGAGTGGGGTGAATAGGATGTATGTCACAAATTAAAAAATTCACTCATAAGATCAGAGATATGCAAGCACAAATATGTTTAATGGAGTGACTCCCCGCCTAGGCTCCCCGCCTCTACTTCGATACCAAAACCCTTGAAGCTTTCACCCTCTTTTATAACCAAAAAGGGAACTTTGATCACACTTGCAGGTGATGATCAAACCGTAAAAAAATAGTGTTCAAGAGTACGACACTCGAAGATAGCTTCTGGGTGAAGCTATTCTCACAATACAATCTAACAAAAATAAAATCAAACTGATTTAATACTGCAGTAAAAACCAAAAAGATATCACCATGATGTAGTTTGTGAGATCATGGTCGTGTAGGTGAAAACATCTCGTCAATTTGATGTCTGGATCAAAAGTATGCTCCTCTAAAGTCCGTTGCGCAATTCTGAAATCTACAGAGACTGTTCTGCACAACTACCGAATTTGGATCTATGATTGCTGGCTGAGCAGAAGAAAAATATCACTGTTGCATATAGCGTGTAGTTGTGGTCGTCCAGGCGCAAATGGTTTTTCCATCTGAGCTATGTAGAGAAAGTTATGCACTTTTCAGCGACGTCCGTATAGATCCTCCTTCCTGCGAAATTGATGATATCTATGAAGCTTAAATGAATGGAATTCGGCCAAGGAGGTAGGAGATGATCTCTGGAGATTTTTTAGCTCTTTGGGATTCAATGGGGTGTTTCTCGAAAGGAGGGCCGGTCTTCTACTTTTATAGATATATGAGTTTCTCTTCAATTAGAATCCTTATCCTTCAATTCAAATCTCCAAATCTTCGATTTAAATTAGCTTGATTGCTCTTTGATTTGGATGACTTCTTTGAATTGGAAACTCTCAATAGAATAGGTCTTCAACTTCAATTAAAACTCATCTTTGAGATGAAACTCCTTTTTGAATCGAAACATGAACTTAGTCAAACTTTTAATCTTCATGGTGCATGGATAATTGTGGTCTTCAACTTCAAACTTTTAAGGGTAAATGACAATAAAATACCCCAACGTTTGGGCCATTGTCACGTATATACATTATCGTTCAATTTGGTAAAATTTGATACCCAAACGTTTGATGAAGTGTAAAACGTGATACCCTTTTCAAGTTTTCCGTCAAATAAGTTGATCACGTGATATCACGTGAAAGATTCTGGACAAATATGCCACTCAGCAGCCAATACATTTAGCACGTGAAGGAAGGAAAGATTTTGGCGCCATTTGCTGGTTCTTCATCAACTAGGGCCCGGAGCTGCTGCAAGTAAGATAGCTGCGACAAGGAAGAAAGCATACGGGTAAGGAAATTTTATAAGTTAGAATGATTAATTGCCAAAAAAATTGTACTAATTATATGTTTTGATGTTATTTGAAGCAAGAAAATGAGTGTTGGGGATAGCAATAGTGGGAGATCATGGTAGAGTTTTGGGGATTTTGAAACAAATCATGAAGATTTCGAGTACTGCTACTGTGGGTTGCGGACGCCAAGCAGAATGTCATGGACAAGAGCAAACCCAGGAAGACGATTTTGGTCGTGTCCAAGTAGGGATAAGGAGAAGAGCTGCAAATTCTTCTTGTGGAAGGATCAACCACATTCTGAGTGGTCAAGAATGGTGATACTAAACTTAATGGATGCAAATGAGAGAAGGTTCAAGGTGGACAATTCTTCACATGCATTGACAGATAGAAGGATGATAGATAGAGAGAACAAATTGGATAAGGCAATAGGAATGTGGGAGGAAAGCAATGTACAACTTCAAAGGTTCATAAATGAGTGTAGATCAATTAAGCTATATGTGAGCTCACTAATTGGTCTTATAATTATGGTTATAGTGATGATGTATATGTTACACTAAACAACGTTAAACTTTTATTATCTGTGATGCAACATGTAGCTGTTTTGTGTATCCATATCCATGATTCTGAGAGAAAATGATATAACCATGTTATCATTTGTGGGTTAGTGAATATGTGTTGGCAACATATAATATTGGAGCACACGCTGGCAATTATACAGGAGAACAAGCATTTCAGCACCAAAATACTGGAGCAAACAATGTTAAACCAATATACAGTTGATACACATTTCAGCACCAAAATACTGGAGCAAATTTTGAAGCACATTTCACATATCATCACAATAGTTCATGCTGGCAACATATCAACATATAATACTGGAGCACATGCTGGCAATTCTGGAGCACATGCTGGCAATAGCTCAATTGCATTAAGCACATTACACATATCAACATATAATACTGGAGCACATGCTGGCAATTATACAGGAGAACAAGCTTAATGCAAGATTCTTGAGCAAATTTTGAAAGCTCAGTTGATACACATTCCAGCACCAAAATACTGGAGCAAGATAATGGAACAGAAAAAGCTCAGCAAATTTTGAAAGCTCAACAAAATTTGATGCACATTTCACATATCAAGAACAGATTCTCAGTATAAAAAGCTGGGGAGGATTAGCTCAGTTCATATCAACACAGTACACATTACACAGTATGCACATTACACAGTAAAAATTGGGGAGGAATAGCTCAGTTCATACACCACATTGTAGCCATAAACCACCACAATGTACATATATTACATCTAAGTAACACCATGATATAAACTCTATTTCAGACCCTCCATTTTGCATACACCAAAGTGGACAATGACCTCACACATTGTACACTTATTACATCCTAGTAACACCATGTCAACACATTATCATACACTAAAAACTCCAATGTGCTACGCATGTTCAGAATAACACATCAGCTTCTGGAGGCTGCATCACGTTCTCCAATTTATTCACTCCCTATTGATTTTGACTTCTTCCTACCTCCTCTATGCCTCTGGCCTTGTTGTGGTGGAAGTGTTTGTAATGAAGATTGCACCATGAATATTGCAGTTAAATATGCCTAAACTAAACAAGTTGGATAGGATAAAATTGAAATTACAACTTGCTGTACCTGAAGTTGTGGCCCATTACTGCCATCCCCAACTGACACATTGCTAGGAACTTTTTTCTTCCACTCATGTGCCTCTGGCCTAGATGCTGGGGAGGAAGCACTTGTTGCTGAGGCACACTACAGCCATCCCCAAGAGAAATATTGCTAGGAACTTTTTTTCTGCCACTCATGTGCCTCTGGCCTTGATGCTGGGGAGGAAGCACTTGTTGCTGAGGCACACTAAAGCCATCCCCAATAGAAATATTTCTAGTTACATTTTTTTCTTGCACTGATGTGCCTCTGGCTTTGCTGCTGTGGAGGAAGAAATTGTTGCTGAGGCACACTACAGCCATCACCATTAGAAATATTTCTACTTACATTTTTTCTTGCACTGCTGTGCCTCTGGCTTTGCTGATGGGGAGGAAGAAAATGTTGTTGTGGCACACTACTGCCATCCCCAACAGAAATATTTCTAGGAACCTTTTTTCTTGCACCTATGTGCCTCTGGCCTTGCTGCTTTGGAGGAACCTGATGGACAGATATATACAGACATGTATCAATATGTGTACTGCATGAGGAAACTTACATTTAATTATGACTCATGTAAAAAATGTAACTCGCAGCTGGAGGAACCTGATGGACAATTGGGCTTGGCCTTCTACCCATGACATTGATCCCAGCACCCATCACCAATGACACAAAATCTGGCTGACTCTCTTTGCTAAGCTCATTAGTTTGAGCTGATGGCCTGCCTCTATGTAGACCCGTTCTTGTAGAGGGCTTATGTACCACTTCATTCTTACAGCTCCTCTTGTTGTGACCTACTTCTTGGCACTTTTGATATGTTTGGGTCTGACCCTTTCTAGAAAGTTGGCTTGAGATAGACCCAGTTTCAAACTGACCCCTTTTCATCTTCTTGGCAGGCCTCCCAGGCTGCTTGGTAAAAGCTGGTGGCACTAACTCTGAGTAAGTAGCCTTAAGCCAAAATCTTGAATCTGGAATGGGTGAGATCATGCCTGCATATGCTTGCAAATATGTATTCCTTGTGTAATATCTATGAACATAATTTTCAGGCTGTTTATTTTTAGCCATCAATGCTGCACATGCATAAATGCAAGGGATCCATGTCCTATCCCAAAATCTACAATCACAAGTCTTAGTCATAACATTCAAAGTGTATACACCATTTTCTGCTCTTACTTCATACTACCCCTCACCAGCATACACCACAGGTAGAGTAGTACATTTCCTTTTGAACTTCAAAATTTTCTCAAGAATCCTAGGGCATGTCTCTGCACTCCACTTGGCAGCACTTGTTTTCTTCTTTTGAAACCTTATCATCAACTGCGGCCTAATCATTTCTAAGCATGTTATGATAGGTTTATCCCTAGCCTCCAAAATAAACTTGTTAAAAGATTCAGAAATATTGTTGACTAGTAAATCACAACAACTATTATCTGTGAAGTAACATCTACACCATGCCTCCATCCTCACCCCACATAGCCACTTCACAGCTTCAGGAGAGGTCTTATAGAATTCCTCAATGCTAGCTACACAGTCTTCTTCAACATAAGCTGTTGGAATCTTCCATAACAACTTCCTATATAGCATTGGCCTGAACTCCTTTCTGAAATTCTCATACATATGCCTTACACAAAATCTATGGTGTGCTGTAGGCAATATATCTTTAAATGTCTCCAACAGTCCCTACACAAAAAAACCACAATTAGATTATAGTCATAAAAACTTGCTTGTATTCAATTACTGCAGTATGCATAGTAATGTAGTAAGTGTACCTTCTGTCTATCAGAAATGAATGTGAACTGGTGATCATTGTTAACATCAAGAGCCTCAAGCAAGCACGTCAAAATCCAAGTCCATGTGTCTCTAGATTCATTTGTGACAATAGCCACGGCAAGTGGAAACATTTCATTGTTCCCATCACGACTGGTTGCACTCAACAACACTCCTCCAATTTCTGTCATCAAAAAAGTTCCATCCATGCCAATGAAAGGTCTACATCCATCTTTGAAACCCTTGAACTGACATGGGTATGTGATAAAAATTCCATCAAAAATGGATTCATCCTCATTCTCACTTGGCCTTGACCTAATCTTGCAATAAGTCCCAGGGTTTCTCTGTAAAAGTGCATGAGAGTAGTTCCAAAGTTGTTCGAACTGTTTCTTGTAGGATCCTTCAATATATGCATTTGCAAATCTCCTGGCCCTGTATAACTTGTTATCTTGCTTAATGTCAAAGCCAAAGTCTCTACTCAGAAACTTTCTCAACACATGAATTGGCATCTGGGGTTGGTCTCTGAAGTGCTCAACATACTTTTTGGCAATCCATGGGGAGGTCACTTGAGAATTGCTCCTAACAACATGGCACTCTACATGTTTTGTAATCTTCTTCACAATAAAAGTCTCTCTGTTTCTATCCCCTGATCCTGAACAAACCCAACCACACTTATTAATGCATTCTACACTTATGCTCCAGCCCTCATTCTTCTTGAATGTAAAGTCATAGCCATTTCTAATGGCATGCTCCCTCAACAACTCCCTAAATTCATTAGGTGTGGCAAACTTCATGCCCAATTCCAATTGAGGGTTATCCAAATCCACCTTCTGAACAGCATGCCCCCCTCTGCTGTGCATCTCATCTTCACTCCCTTGCAGGCTCCTAATCATATCAGAGTCATCTGAATCTATTGCCCATTAATTTTGTGGTTCATATTCAGGGCCTCCATATACATGCATTCCATCAGTCTTCCTATGTCTGGGATGCACAGTTAATTCAGCATCCTCGTCAGAGATTATTTCATCCACCAATCCTACATCATCTTCACTGCTTCCACATTCATCATCTACATTATCCTTATCTATAGGTTCATATTCAGAATCAGTCTCTGACTCATTGTTGTGTTCTCCATGTATTCCATGCATTGGTGATGTCCCCTCTGGTGCATTGGCCCTTGACTCATCAATATCTTCTTATGGTGGCTCCAGCATTGAACCCTTCCTGCAATATTGTGTTGCATCTTCTGTTGGTTCATCTAATGCTTCAGCTAATTGCTCTTGTTCTGTATGTAATGTTCCCTCCTCTAGCTCCTCATCTAACTGCTCTTTTACTGTCTCTTCTGTTGGCTCATCTAATGCTCTAGCTAACTGCTCTTGTTCTGTATGTAATGTACCCTCCTCCAGCTCCTCATCTAACTGCTCTGTTACTGTATGTACTGTTGGCTCATCTAATGCTTCAGCTAACTGCTCTTGTTCTTTATGTAATGTTGCATCCTCCAGTTCCTCGTCTAGCTGCTCTGTTACTGTTTGTACTATTGGCTCATCCAGTGCTTCAGCTAACTGATCTTGTTCTGTATGTCATGTTTGCACTCTTGCCTCAGCCAGTCCCTCATCTAACTGCTCTTGTTCTGCATGTCTTGTTGCATCATCCAGTGCCTCATCAAAATCATTTTGCAGTGAATATGGAAAGCTGGGGTTAACTTCAATTTCCTCACACATTTCAGCATCATATGCGTCTGCAGTTTGCATCATACTTGGCCAAGTTTCAGCCTCCTTTCCCTTAACAGTTTCCTCTGTGCTTCCCTCCTCATTTGGTACTGAAGATGGACATACAATATCATGTTTAAAATATTTCTCTGCTTCCCTCCTCCTTTCCCTTCCAGCCTTATTCCCACCATCTGTGTCCTCTCCTTCTGACTCAGTCAAGTCTACAATGTCATATTTTGCAGTGTAACTATCTTCTATTTGCTGCCCTTCAAGTTCATGTGCAACATACAAGTCAACAGTTTTACTCCCCTTCAAGTTCAATATTGATGATGCCTTCTCATCATCATCTATTCTCATGCACCAACTAAAATCCTTTCTCCAAGGCTTGTAGTATATGAAGCACCTTCCATTATGTCCTAACTCCTTTATCAGCATTTTTATATTGTCTAATGACAACAATCCAACAATACAGTCTGGGTAAAATACCTCCCACCCACCTTCATAACCCCATTGTTAACCAAGTCTCAGCAGTCCCCCATGATGTATCTTCAAATTAACTTTGTGGCTCTGTAAAAAACATTTAACAATGTGCATAATACGCATAATTAGCATAAGAAATTATTTTGCACATATAGGAAATTATTGTGCACATATATCATTGCTTCTGTTGAATGTTGCCTAATTAGCATGGTAACCATTGTGTCACATATACAATGTTGCATGTTGCATATTCCATAATTAGCATAATTAACTTATCTAATTATTGAAAAATATTACTACTTAGCTCACTACTAACCCAACTTTTAACAACTAACCTTACCTAGCTAACTCCTTTAAGTCTTGGCAAATTCTACTACTTAGCTAACTACTAACATCATCTGTGCCTTAATTAACCTACTTACCATGCATAACTAGCATAAAAATTTCCAATTCACTTTATTTCATCTAGCTCCGACCAATCAAAAGCATGATCTACCAATCATCTGAATTTTAACATAATCCATACACATAAATCATTTCCCTTTTTAAATTTACACATATTTGCAAAAAAAAGAAAAAATTACTCACCATCGTGAGCTTTATCTCAATCTTATTCACCTCTCTTCAAGCTTCTTCTAGCCACGCCCACCAGCAGCCCCTCTTCCGGCCCTCTTGTGTCTGATGACCTTCCAACCCTCTTGCTTCAGCGATTTCTCTTCAATTTCATGGATTTCTGAGCTTTCCCCCCATTTTCGCCCTAGCTTTTTCCGCGGATTCCTTCGGTGCACGGTGAATCATCGAGATCAATTCAGTTGCCCTTTTCTTTAATTCAGGGGCATAACGGTCAAACGTTTCGAGATAAGTCCCCCGTTAGCCAAATTGAGTTTTGGGTATCAAATTTTACCAAATTGAACGATAAGGTATATACGTGATAAGCTTAAATGAATGGAATTCGGCCAAGGAGGTAGGAGATGATCTCTGGAGATTTTTTAGCTCTTTGGGATTCAATGGGGTGTTTCTCGAAAGGAGGGCCGGTCTTCTACTTTTATAGATATATGAGTTTCTCTTCAATTAGAATCCTTATCCTTCAATTCAAGTCTCCAAATCTTCGATTTAAATTAGCTTGATTGCTCTTTGATTTGGATGACTTCTTTGAATTGGAAACTCCCAATAGAATAGGTCTTCAACTTCAATTAAAACTCATCTTTGAGATGAAACTCCTTTTTGAATCGAAACATAGACTTAGTCAAACTTTTAATCTTCATGGTGCATGGATAATTATGGTCTTCAACTTCAAACTTTTAATCTTCATGGTGCATGGATAATTGTGGATGAAGTAGAACTCTTTTTGAATTTCTTTTGCACAATTATCCACACATTATTTTTCTTTTGCACATTTGCTCTTCAAATCACTTAATGAAAACATTAGTATCACATGACTTGTTTGTCGTCATCAAGATTAAAAGTGTGACCTAGTTAGTGGCTATCTAGGCCAACAAATATTACCCTTTCTTTGGCTTCTTGATGTAGCTTTGGGTCTTTCATCATCATGCTTTTGATCCTTAAGCTTGATTCGCCTTGAGTGAGCTTCCATCACACTTCATGTTGACTAAGCTTGATTGTCTTGATCTTAATATAGCACGTGGTCAAAGATGAACTCCTTTTCCTCGTTGCCTTGAACTCATTTTTTGATGTGGTCTTTTATTCATACACACTCAATAATCATGATTAGTAACCATCATTTGTTTAATCATCAGCAAAACTCAATATCCAATAACACTAGCCTTCAATTCCTACTATAAATAGTGGATTACACACGTCTGCATTCACTGCTGCATCTGAAACGTTAAAACATAAGTTTTGGGTATTGGATCATTGCATTGAGCTCCAAATCATTGATCCATGTTCTGATCACAACCATCCAATCATAACTAGTGAGCCCCTCTACTTTTTTCAACCGCCAACTTGTGTTTAATGTTTGGCCTTAGTGGTCCTACAACATATTGTTCGTATAGTTTTATATCATTTGTAAACCGCAAGCGCATGGCGTCGTCGTAGCGCTATACGGGTCGTCCACAGGGAGGTTGATTGATTAAGTATTGGCTCAATCCCGGGTCGTTGTTAGCTACGAAGATCGATTCTACGAGATATGAAACTACGGGGATTTAACAAAGGATTACGATATGAAAACATATATAACGAATACAATCACAAAGATCAATGATCAAGAGCACAAAGAACACGATAGAAATTAACAGCGAATAATAACAAAGACACAATAAAAGATTGCAATGAAAACTTATCTCATTGAATCGCCCACAAGAGTCGTTAATTCTCATTTACAATCCAAGAGAAAGCATCAAAACCCTCATCTAAACTAATCCTACTCCTAAAACTAAAAGAAAACACCAAAAGGGGGAAGAAAACGAAGCTAGGGCATGCTCCTTTCTCGCTGGCGGTGCCCAGTGGCTTAAATAGTAACCCAAAACCCCTAGTGGGTACGCTCTAGATCCGACCCAAAATGGCCGTGTGGGCTAAACAACGTGGTCGCGTCATCTGATTCAAGTTCATTTGATGCGGTCGTTTGGAATTTCCAAACGACCGCGTAATTGTTTGCTTGTGCCGCTGGCTGCTGCTTTCATTGGGGACGACACGGTCGTGTGGTAAGTTCACACGGCCATGTCGTCGTAATTCTTCACCGTGGCAGCTTGGGGGCCACACGACCGTTCAAACGGTCGTGTGGGGGATGCTTTCGCGGGCTTCAGACCTTCAGGCCGTGTCTGCTCACACGGCCGTGTGAGATATTTCACACGGCCGTGTGAGATGCTGCTGCTCACCATCTGCTCACCAACCCTCCATCTTCTTGAGTTGAATCCTATCACGTCGTTTTTCGCTCCAAAAGCTCATATTTTCGCTCTTTTGCTCCAAAAATCAACGAATTCACCTGAAACACACCAGAGAGACCCAAAAACATAAAAGGAACAAAAAGCGGGGGGAACGGCATGGAAAACGTGGTGGAGTGACGTAAATGTGGGGGAAAAGTAAGTGAAAACTATATATAAAAACTACTCATCGCATATCCCTATCAACTTCTATAAACTGCCCACAATGTAAACAAGTTCCACAAATGACAAAGCTTCTTCCATATTATCATGGTAGGACCCACAATCTAGTCTCATTTATAACCTTTTTCTCGTACCGGCATAAAAGGAGCCCCTTATTTGACTCTTTTAATATCGAAGTAATATGAAATTAACCTTTTAACTAGTTGATTTTTGGCCTTTATTCAAAAGCCATGCTCAACCCAGCTTTAAATCCGAACCTCAAAGCTCATCAATGACCTTAACTTTGCCATGAACTGGCTACCAACCATTGCTTATGTTGTCATGCCTCCGTCGATTCTACTGCCCTGCCATAAGCTCATGCATGTTTCTTTTCCATTGACCGCATCATCCACCCACCTCAATGCTTACATCTGAGCCACCAACACCTCTAGTGACCACCCTCACCAACATACATACCATATGCTTGACAAAATACCATAATGAAATGAACTTATTCGTTGCTTGCCTTTGCATTACATATGACTGTCAATACCACCTACAACCACCACTCACCGTCGTGCATCATATGCAGCCTTGGTGCATCAGCATGCAATATGTGAACCACCCCCATGCATACATAACATGCTACAATGCTACGCAAACATGATGCACATACCAATATGCACTACTCACCACCACCTACAACCTCAGCCGATATGTTGTGCCACTTTGAAGAGTCTGTCAATATTGCCTCATGTCACCAGAATTACTGAACCCCCACTAGGTATAGACCATGATCCACCTGTATATCTACCCACGCAAACACCATATTTGTAGCTATATGTCGCTACACAAGTCACCATTTTTTTTTCTTTCGGTTTCTTCATTATTCCACTATGAACTTAACCATTGACTTTACATGCTCTAATCTATTTTACATGCTCAAGAATCGAACCTAACATTAACGCTTTTGATGCTAATTGTTTGGGGATTATTGCTCCTACATTTTGAGCACGCGATACAAAGAAAAGACAACACATACTTCAGATTTACATGGTTTGATCGTATAAGCTGTAATATTTCGTTTCCGTATATACGTGTGTATATGTACATATTTTTGGGATGTATGTGTACGTATAAAATTTTTGGTATTCCCATAATTTTTCTTTAATTTTTGTGAAGTCAAAAATTACTTTTAATAAATTTTAAACCGTCTTTTGAATTTTATAAGTGAAGTATATGGTAGGAAATACTTCTATATGAGTGGTATGTGGTAGAACTAATGGTATTTGTATTTGCATTTTTTCTTTTTCATAAAAGAGAAAAACCTAATTATGTATGCATGCCACCTACCCCCTCCACTAAGCTAAATGTGACATGAGTCATCACTCATGTTAATTATATTTTGGACACATAATGGGGCACTTGTCACTCTCCCCTTCAATTACTATTAAGAAAAAGAAAAAAGAAAGAAAGAAAACAAAAAGGAAAAAGGAAAAGAAAAACAAAAGTTTTCATTCTCCCATCTCTCCTCTCTGTCTCCCCTCTTTAGGCCAAAACCATTGCCATACTCAATTATTAGAGGAAGAAGAAGAAGCTTGAAGAGGGAAAAGCTTAGGGTCATCAAGGAGAAGAAGGGCCAAGGAACTTTGAGAAGGACTTTTGAGGTAGGAATTTCTAACAATCAAGTTAGGATTTAGTTTTAGGATTTGTGTTAGTAGGAATTTTGATGTAGGATAATTTGTACTGATTAACTGGAACTTTAGTAAAGAACTGCTCTTAATTGGGTCCATGAAATTGCTTGGAAAAAAATTATGTTGTGTATCTTGATGTCCTTAACAACTTTCGTGTTCATAACTTTTCCTGATTCCAAATGGAAGTTGGGTTAAAAATTCAGTCTTTAAAACTGGTCTGATTTTAGCCAATCTGTACACGTCTTAGTGAAATGTTTACAGTTTCCTGCACATTTAATGAAATGAGATGTTCTTGGTGCCTTTGGAAAGCTGACTTCAAGCTCTTCAACTTTGTAACTTTTTGAAAATCATATAACTTCTTGTAACTGGTAGAAAAATGGACTTGAACATGCTCAGTTTCTGGTTCGTATAATGGCCCAGAGTGCCATCTACGATAGAGTATATAATACTGTGAGACATGTTTCCTATATAGTGCATAAGTGGCTGTATTCGGTATAATATATTGAGCAACCATGATGTGTGTATAATATTGAAGTGGTATAACTATGAAATGGGTGTATATGAGTGACATGGATGCATATGGTATACTTAATATAATGATTATACTTAGGTCGAGATATGTGTAGTAAGACGTGCAAATGTGTGTGTGTAAAGTGACATTGTTTGTACATATAGTACTATGGTGTGTGTATAGTAATTTTGTGTGTTCATAAAGTAATTGGGTATATATGAAGTCATATGAGTGTGGATATTGATTGATAATGAAATGATGATGTTCTTTAATGGTGTGATGTAAATTAGAGAGAGGGTTAAGTGGATAGTGTAGGGTGTGAGAATGGGTGTAGAGTACAAGTGTAGTGGGCATAGTAGGTGTGTGTGTGTGTGTATAGTAAGAAGTGGGTTGTGCCTAGCTAGTATGGATGTGGAAGAGGGAGAAGAATAAGATTTCCAATCATGCCCCTCAAGTTTACATTTATGCCTAAGATTGGGTACATTTCTAAATTAGGCTAGAAATGAGGATTTTTGTGCAAAAGTGTCATGAAGTCTTTGACCCTAATTTTCTTAGTGGGCTTCATGAATTGGGTAATGAGCTTATGAAATGAGTGTGGGCTTATGAAGTGGGCCTAAGAGATAAAGAAAAGAAAAGAGGGAAAATGACAAAGTGAAGGAGGCTAAATGAGACAAATGAAGGGCAAAATGGTCATTTACTAACCCATGAAGTTTCTACACATTAGACACCTCATTAGACACCTCACCATCTCTCCCCCCCTCATTATTTCAGTCATGGCCGAAATCTCTAGAGGCTTTCAAGAAAAATCAAAAAAAAAGAAGAAGAAAGAAGAAGAGAGAAAGAAGGGGAAAACCTTAAGGCAAAGAGAAAGAAAAGGGGAGAGGAGGAGCTTGAAGGAGGAGGAGTCATCCAATTTTGATGAGGTAGGAATCCAACTTCCTTTAGTATGTTATTTGCATGGCATGTTTAGAATTAAAGTTCTCATATTTTGTTGTAGAATTGCATCTTCTTAATTAAAGTTAGCATCTTTATCATTTTGTGATGTTAAAATTAGCTTCTTGTTATATTGTTTTGGATTGTTGTTCAAGATGCTATCTTTATTGGGAATTTATGAGAAAGATGACACCTTTGTGATGTTAGTCCACTTGGTAGGAATCCAATTTCCCCTAGTATGCTACTTGATTGTCATTTGTAGAATTGATACATGTTTAATTGTGAGCTTAATACATGATTAATTTTCATGGATCACTTTTGTTCTTGATGCTGAAAGTTTTACTTTGAAAAGCTGAAACTTTGATTAAGTGTTGGGCTTAATTTGCTATTAGGAATGCTGTGGAAATGTTATATGTTGTGTATTTCGTAGTTATGAACAACTTTCATGTTCACAACTTTTTCCAATTCAAACTGGAAGTTAGGCTAAAAATTCGATTTTTGTACCATGTCTGGAATTCTGTCACACTGGACACCGTTTAGAAAAAGGGAGTTTATTACCTGTACACTCTATGACATTTACTGTTCTTGGTCTTGTTGGAAAGTTAACAAGTTTTCCTCCAACTTCATCTCAGTGATTAATTTTCGAAATTCTGACTGCAATATGCCCAAAATCAGCAATCAAGACAGACCCTGAAATCTGTCTGGAAAACAGATTTGGCAAACTTCCCCAAATAATTCAAAATAAATCAGATAATTCATATTTTTGCATGAAATTTTATCTGTGAATCTAAAACTTCCATATCAACAACTTTGTAGTTGTGAGTTTTGTGAGATTCAAACTGCAATTCCCCGAAATCAGTCCACCTTTATTGACTGACTGCAATTTCTTGTAAGCTGAAGTTAAGAAGTGTTGTTCTTAAACCTTATTTGTGGTAATTGCTCTTAATTATTAGTGTTCCATGATGATAGATGGTTGGCTGAAGCCATGCCCTTATATGTTCATGTTTCACTTAAAGTGTTTCATCATGCATGCTTCTCTTTTGTTATATGTTGTCTCCAAGTTGTGTATGTAATCTTTGATTAATGAAGCTATGAATGCTTATGTGATGGTGTAAGGTTGGCTTGATTGAGGCATGGCCTTTTGTTGTGATATATGGAAATGGGAAAGGGAATGCACAAGGAGATGCATGTCCCAAGTGTATTGTGAAATGTGGAAAGGAAAGAATGGAAATGGTGGTTGCTATGTGATTCTTTTGTTACACGTTACTTTTTAATTGAAATGCTAAGAAATGATTAAGTCCTCTTAAAGGAGGGTGACACGGGGATTGGGGGACACTAAGTTGTGGGGAAAACATGAGGGCCTGGACTGGTGGTTGGTGTCCCTCCTGTTCTTACCCGAGTGGTGGGGAGTGTTGAAAATGAGGAGAATTGGAGAAAATGTGAAGGAAAAATAAGGGGAAAACAGGGCTCCTTTAGTAAGAGCGTGTCTCGGGGAGTTTGCCTGTTTCACCCCAACGGGGGGTGAGGTCCAGTCCCAAGAAGGTCTACCCACTACTTAGGGTCCAAATCACTAATCGATACTTTCATTACTATTGTAGCCTTTGTAAATGTTGCCTACTTGTGGTTTCTTTACTTATAGCTCTTATAACTTGCCTTATGTTTCATTATGTTGCTCGTTGTTCATTGTAGTTGCCTTTTCTTATGTTGTGCATTGCAATTCTTTAAGCCATGAGCTTGCCTTCTTTAGCTCATACCATGTTTCATTTGTACATTGTCATGGTTGCAAGTAAAGTAGTTGCATTTTCATAATAGCATACTAGAGGGAGTTGTCATTCCTACTGGGTCATGCGTTGACGTGCCCCCGTTGACTTTTTCAGGTGTGGTTCTTGGAGATGGCTGTTAGAGCTGGAGGCTGAGTCTGGAGTTCTGGTGTTGGGAGTTGGAGCTTAGGTTGGATGGTGAGGGGTGAGGAGAGAGCTATGTGTACCTTGGGTTTTCTTTTGGGGTGAGAGATGTTTGAGATGTATATGAAACCGTTCAGTGTTTGGCTTTCAGTATTTCTTTGTGGCTTTGTGTCGTTCTGTGTTTGTTGGATGGTTGTTTGTTGAACACTACATGTACTATTCCCAGCAATGCGCAGTGGACCTGCAGATATGTTTTAGTTCTCGTCATGCACCATGCCTCCATGTGTATCCCAGGGAGGGGGTCATGACAGGTGGTGGCCCATGCAGGTTCCCTCACTGCGGTTGTGTACAGAGTAGTACGAGTAGTGTTCATGTGTTTGTGGGTAGTTGAGTCCTAATGTGGGTAGAGTCCAGCCTTAGGATGGGCCAGATATCAGAAGCTTGAGGTATAGAATCCTGGGGGTTGAGATTCTAGTGTTGATTCAATATGAACGTATGTACATATCTATGTGTGTATGTATGTATACCTCTACATCTATGGTTTTATAAGTGTTGAATGTGGCTTGTCGAGTATATTGAGTTGATATACTCGTGCTTACGACTATGGTATATGTACGAATAATCGTATGGTTCTGTGATTGTATTTGAAGTATTTGTGTTACTAACTGTTTGATTTATGAGTAGCGTGTAAAATTGAGTTGTATACTTGATTGAGGTGCATGTAGTGTATAGATGTACTATGTAGAGACTATATATTGTATGTGATATGCACATGTAGAGTGTGCAGATGCATGTGTAGATCCTTGAGTTCCACCCATGAATGTGTGGATGCCTTAAGAGTATATGTGATGGGTATATGATACATATGTGACTGTAAGCTGGCATGCTTACATCTGTGTATGGATGAATATATTTTTGTGTGATTATTTATGTGCATTGATATTGATATAGTAAACCTTGTGTGCTGATACATCTGTGGATGTCGGATGGATGCTAGATGACATACATGGTTGTATGTCTACATCTATATGATGAGGTGCATGTGTATGTATGTACAGTACCATGAATGTGTGTATTGTGAAATGGTATAAGTGTTGATATATGAATGTGTTGTATATATAAGTTTGGGGTAGATTGACAATGTATAACTATATTCACCCTTAGCTGTGTCCTGAGTTGGAAAGTCCAAGGACGGACTTTATTTTAAGGCGGGTAGAATGTAATGGCCCAGAGTGCCATCTACGATAGAGTATATAATACTGTAAAGCATGTTTCCTATATAGTGCATAAGTGGCTGCATTCGGTATAATATACTGAGCAACCATGATGTGTGTATAATATTGAAGTGGTATAACTATGAAATGAGTGTATATGAGTGACATGGATGCATATGGTATACTTAATATAATGATTATACTTAGGTCGAGATATGTGTAGTAAGACGTGCAAATGTGTCTGTGTAAAGTGACATTGTTTGTACATATAGTACTATGGTGTGTGTATAGTAATTTTGTGTGTTCATAAAGTAATTGGGTGTATATGAAGTCATATGAGTGTGGATATTGATTGATATGATATGATGATGTTCTTTAATGGTGTGATGTAAATTAGAGAGAGAGGGTTAAGTGAATAGTGTAGGGTGTGAGAATGGGTGTAGAGTACAAGTGTAGTGGGCATAGTAGGTGGGTGTGTGTGTATAGTAAGAAGTGGGTTGTGCCTAGCTAGTATGGATGTGGAGGAGGGAGAAGAATAAGATTTGCAATCATGCCCCTCAAGTTTACATTTATGCCCAAGATAGGTTACATTTCTAAATTAGGCTAGAAATGAGGATTTTTGTGCAAAAGTGTCATGAAGTCTTTGACCCTAATTTTCTTGGTGGGCTTCATGATTTGGGTAATGAGCTTATAAAATGAGTGTGGGCTTATGAAGTGGGCCTAAGAGATAAAGAAAAGAAAAGAGGCAAAATGACAAAGTGGAGGAGGCTAAATGAGACAAATGAAGGGCAAAATGGTCATTTACTAACCCATGAAGTTTCTACACATTAGACACCTCATTAGACACCTCACCATCTCTCTCCCCCTCATTATTTCAGTCATGGGCCGAAATCTCTAGAGGCTTTCAAGAAAAAAAAAGGAGAAGAAAGAAGAAGAGAGAAAGAAGGGGAAAACCCCAAGGCAAAGAGAAAGAAAAGGGGAGAGGAGCTTGAAGGAGGAGTCGTCCAATTTTGATGAGGTAGGAATCCAACTTCCTTTAGTATGTTATTTGCATGGCATGTTTAGAATTAAAGTTCTCATCTTTTGTTGTAGAATTGCATCTTCTTAATTAAAGTTAGAATCTTTATCATTTTGTGATGTTAAAATTAGCTTCTTGTTATATTATTTTGGATTGTTGTTCAAGATGATATCTTTATTGGGAATTTATGAGAAAGATGACACCTTTGTGATGTTAGTCCACTTGGTAGGAATCCAATTTCCCCTAGTATGCTACTTGATTGTCATTGTAGAATTGATACATGTTTAATTTTGAGCTTAATACATGATTAATTTTCATGGATCATTTTTGTTCTTGATGCTGAAAGTTTTACCTTGAAAAGCTGAAATTTTGATTAAGTGCTGGGCTTAATTTGCTATTAGGAATGCTGTGGAAATTTTATATGTTGTGTATTTTGTAGTTATGAACAACTTTCATGTTCACAACTTTTTCCAATTCAAACTGGAAGTTAGGCTAAAAATTCGATTTTTGTACCATGTCTGGAATTCTGTCACACTGGACACAGTTTAGAAAAATGGAGTTTATTACCTGCACACTCTATGACATTTGCTGTTCTTGGTCTTGTTGGAAAGTTAACAAGTTTTCCTCCAGCTTCATCTCAGTGATTAATTTTTGAAATTCTGAATGCAATATGCCCAAAATCAGCAGTCAAGACAGACCATGAAATCTGTCTGGAAAACAGATTTGGCAGACTTCCCCAAATAATTCACCATAAATCAGATAATTCATATTTTTGCATGAAATTTTATCTGTGAATCTAAAACTTCCATATCAACAACTTTGTAGTTGTGAGTTTTGTGAGATTCAAACTGCAATTCCCCGAAATTAGTACACCTTTATTGACTGACTGCAATTTCCTGTAAGCTGAAGTTGAGAAGTGTTGTTCTTAAACCTTATTTGTGGTAATTGCTCTTAATTATTAGTGTTCCATGATGATGGATGGTTGGCTGAAGCCATGCCCTTATATGTTCATGTTTCACTTAAAGTGTTTCATCATGCATGCTTCTCTTTTGTTATATGTTGTCTCCAAGTTGTGTATGTAATCTTTGATTAATGAAGCTATGGATGCTTATGTGATGGTGTAAGGTTGGCTTGGTTGAGGCATGTCCTTTTGTTGTGATATATGGAAATGGGAAAGGGAATACACAAGGAGATGCATGTCCCAAGTGTATTGTGAAATGTGGAAAGGAAAGAATGGAAATGGTGGTTGCTATGTGATTCTTTTGTTACACGTTACTTTTTAATTGAAATGCTAAGAAATGATTAAGTCCTCTTAAAGGAGGGTGACACGGGGATTGGGGGACACTAAGTTGTGGGAAAAACATGAGGAGCTGGACTGGTGGTTGGTGGCCCTCCTGTTCTTGCCTGAGTGGCGGGGAGTGGCGGAAATGAGGAGAATTGGAGAAAATGTGAAGGGGAAATAAGGGGAAAACAGGGCTCCTTTAGTAAGAGTGTGTCTCGGGGAGTTTGCCTGTTCCACCCCAATTGGGGGTGAGGTCTAGTCCCAAGAAGGTCTACCCACTACTTAGGGTCCAAATCACTAATCGATACTTTCATTACTATTGTAGCCTTGGTAAATGTTGCCCACTTGTGGTTTCTTTATTTGTAGCTCTTATAACATGCCTTATGTTTCATTATGTTGCTCGTTGTTCATTGTATTGCCTTTTCTTATGTTGTGCATTGCAATTCTTTAAGCCATGAGCTTGCCTTCTTTAGCTCATACCATGTTTCATTTGTACATTGTCATGGTTGCAAGTAAAGTAGTTGCATTTTCATAATAGCATACTAGAGGGAGTTGTCATTCCTACTGGGTCATGCGTTGACGTGCCCCCGTTGACTTTTTGAGGTGTGGTTCTTGGAGATGGCTGTTAGAGCTGGAGGCTGAGTCTGGAGTTCTGGTGTTGGGAGTTGGAGCTTAGGTTGGATGGTGAGGGGTGAGGAGAGAGCTATGTGTACCTTGGGTTTTCTTTTGGGGTGAGAGATGGTTGTACTATATGAATTGATGTAATGGGATGTTTGAGATGTATATGAAACTGTTCAATGTTTGGCTTTCAGTATTTCCTTGTGGCTTTGTGTCGTTCTGTGTTTGTTGGATGGTTGTTTGTTGAACACTACATGTACTATTCCCAGCAATGCGCAGTGGACCTGCAGATATATTTTAGTTCTCGTCATGTACCCTGCCTCCCTGTGTATCCTAGGGAGGGGGTCGTGACAGTTCGGTATGCTGAAATTATGCATGTCAGCAGAAAATTCACCATAAAACATGTATGTCGATTGAACTTATGAAAATTGGTCAGTAAAAGGAAAACACACATATCTACAACTTTCATGAGGGACCGAAGACTAATTCTGACTGTAAATGGCTAAAAAATACCAATCTTTCTGTAGTGATAGTTTTAGACAGATCCATATATCATGCTATTATTATGTTATGATGATGTTGTTTTAAGTTGTGTTTAAATTCTGTTATCAAGCTTCCATTATGATGTACCCCATGTGATTTTATGCTTATTTCATTTCAAGCTTCATGTTAATGCGTAAGCAAATTCAATGCTGAATGTTGATATGTCTTGTTCTATACTGGTGGTTAAAGTTTATGTTACATAAAATTACTATATTGAATGGAGCATGGTGATAATCTTGGTATGAACTGGAAATACAATGGTCGTTGTTGAGACACGACATCGGTGAAGATAATGAAAGAAATGAAAAGAGATGAATGCGGTAATGAGACCGCTGAAATGAAAAATGATGAATATTCCATAAACTGAAAGTGAGGCAGAGAGATAGAATCTGGAGTCGTCAATCCATCCCAAAAAATGGGTGACGCTCTAGATGTGGGTTTGGGGGAAACACGGGTAAACTATAGGAGTTAAGGAGGTGACATATGATGTTTATTTCTCACCCGATGTGTCACTACCGTAAGGGGAGTTTGAGAGGGTTAGAGAGGCCGGTGGTGTGCTCGTGTCGCACCATGATTGGTAACTAATGGTTTTCTCCGCTTTTCACTGAAAACCCAAGATTTGTCTCACTCCCGGACCTTGCTCTGTTCGGGTAGGGGGAGTTACGAGAGGCCCCTCCAGTGCTCATGTCGCTGGTTGCGATACCACTTTTCACCCACCCTGTGTGAAGTCCGGCTCCTTAGCGTCCTACGGTTTACCCGGATTTCCAAATCAGAAACAATACGTAATTTTTAATTAATTTAATCAGTAGTTGTACTTCAGTTCTGCTTTCTTTTATTTACTTTCAGCACTTATGTTCTGTTCTTTAATTTCTGTATAAATTCTGTGGTTGATGTGACACCGGTAGATAGTTGTCTAGTTAGAGTACCGGTTCTAAAACTGGGTCCTACTAGAGTGTTAGGAGTTCCCACTGGGTCACGCGTTGACGTGTCCAATCTTGTGGCTTTCAGGTGTGGGACCCGAGCCGACTGTGCAGGTTTTGGAGACAGAGACCGGTGCCAGTACTATAGAGGTAGAGCCTACGGGCGATGGACTTCCACGGGTTAGACTAGAGGGTGCGTTGTACTGGGTGTGGACACTTTTGTACTTTTTGGTTTGGGGGTTTCTCTTTTAGTTGTACCCCCACTTTTGTACCCCTTGTACAGATGATGTATGATGTACTCCTTGTAATGATGTAATAAAATGAATAATTTGTTCTTTATACAATGTATTTTGCTATGTTGTTTTTGTGTTGAGTTGGAGCATCATCAGTACTTCCCAGCACGTGCGTAGTGGCCTGCAGAATTTTTATATTTAGTGCAGTACTTCTCTTCTCTCTCCCCGTCTTTCTTCTTCACACCCGTAGTTTCAGGAACACCTGATATGGATTCGTACTTATCGGGTATCCTGGGGAGCGGGTCGTTACATTTGGTGGCCCATGCAGGTCTCCGCACTGTGACATGCGTAAGGATAGTGCGGGTAATGCTCCATAGGGGTAGTTGTGTCCTAAGGTGGGTAGGTGATCAGCCTTAGGATAAAGCCTAGTATTAGGAAACCCGAGGTACATAGCTTCTTTAGGATAAGCATGTGTAGTCATTTGTATATATACATATATGTGTGGGTGGTTATGTGTTTGCATAGATATATAAGTATTATGGGTATATTGGCATGTATCCCTGTATGTGTGTATCTATAGCTATATACGTATGTAAGATATGTTAAAGATACTTGTATGACTACTTGTGTGTATCCTTATAATTGTTCGTATATGAACGAACTATGAGGTGTTTGTATAGTAATGTTGTTTGTGTAGATGGAGGTGTAGATAGTATATGATGAGTAAATCTATGTGTAAGGCATACTATCTGTGTAATGAAGTACTGTGTGTCGTATATAAATATGTGCTAATATATGCCTTGTTTACATTTGAGTGTATACGGAAGACTATATGATTGTATGTAGAGTTTAAGTGTAGATACTGAATTATATTTATGGAATGTAAGAAGATATAATTGTATATGTGTATCTAATGGATGTTTATCTATATGAAGTATCTGTGTGTATAAATATTGGAGTATAAATAAATTCATGATATGTATGTGTTGGTATATTGATGTTTGCTTGTAAGTCTAAGTGGAAGTATATTTGAATGAATAAGAGTATATGATGCTATACATAAGAATAATTATATGTGTATGCATACTATAAATGTGGTTGTGTGAGTTGATATAGTAAGATATGAATATACAGGTATAGCTACATTTGGATATGGATTATAAGTAGTGTGTGATACATATTGGCTTACTAAATGGTGTATATAGATATACACAAGTGGGTATGACTAGTTTTGCAATGTTGGTGTACTGATATGTATATATACATTGTGTGAAGATATTTGTATGATATGAAAATAGGGATGTATGGATAACATGTGAATAAGATTTATATGTACATGGATACGTCTTGTGTATACATGGGGGCGGGGGGGTGTGTGTATAAAATGTATTGGGGTATGTCTTTGCTATAGTAAATATGTAGTGTTGAGTATACTGTATTGAATATATTCCATCTAGTATAAATGAATAGTTGTCTACTTATATGTGCGTATACTTGTGTGGTATATAGATGGATAAATATAGAACTACATATGTAAATATTGAATATGGGTATATATGTATATATCTTTATATATAGAGTGAGTGAGTATTGGTATGTTGGTATACTATATATATATATATGACCTAATATTTGGGATGTATGGAGATGTCTTAACGTTTGACATATGTATTGATATATGATCATATATTATTGTAAGTAATGTATATTTCAATGTATATTGGGTGCTAATTATGTTGTAAGGATATTGGATTAAGATAGATGTATAAGTATATAGTATGGAATAAGTATTAATATTGTCTCTTAATTGATGTGTACTGTCTTACTATGTAATTCTTTATGATATAGGTATCATTGAGATATACTGTGGTTGAGCAGTATATGTGTATCGTATGTGTCTATGATAGGTCTATATTATAGTATACATCTATAAGTATGGTGCATGTATGTGGTATTGGTGTATATATGTAACATAGACGTAGCGTTGTTTGTATCTCATGGGTAGGAAGACCATTGGACTATTCAATCTCCGGTCAGACCATTAACCTAGAAAGTCCGAGGGCGGATTTTGTTTTAAGGTGGGTAGAATATTATATTCCTTTTCCGTATATACGTGTGTATATGTACATATTTTTGGGATGTATGTGTACGTATAAAATTTTTGGTATTCCCAAAATTTTTCTTTAATTTTTTGTGAAGTCAAAAATTACTTTTAATAAATTTTAAACCGTCTTTTGAATTTTATAAGTGAAGTATATGGTAGGAAATACTTCTATATGAGTGGTATGTGGTAGAACTAATGGTATTTGTATTTGCATTTTTTTCTTTTTCATAAAAGAGAAAAACCTAATTATGTATGCATGCCACCTACCCCCTCCACTAAGCTAAATGTGGCATGAGTCAGCACTCATGTTAATTATATTTTGGACACATAATGGGGCACTTGTCACTATCCCCTTCATTACTATTAAGAAAAAGAAAAAGGAAAGAAAGAAAACAAAAAGGAAAAAGAAAAAGAAAAACAAAAGTTTTCATTCTCACATCTCTCCTCTCTCTCCCCCCTTTAGGCCAAAACCATTGTCATACTCAATTATTAGAGGAAGAAGAAGAAGCTTGAAGAGGAAAAAGCTTAGGGTCATCGAGGAGAAGAAGGGCCAATGAACTTTGAGAAGGACTTTTGAGGTAGGAATTTCTAACAATCTAGTTAGGATTTAGTTTTAGGATTTGTGTTAGTAGGAATTTTGGTGTAGGATAATTTGTACTGATTAACTGAAACTTTAGTAAGGAACTGCTCTTAATTGGGTCCATGAAATTGCTTGGAAAAAAATTATGTTGTGTATCTTGATGTCCTTAACAACTTTCGTGTTCACAACTTTTCCTAATTCCAAATGGAAGTTGGGTTAAAAATTCAGTCTTTAAAACTGGTCTGATTTTAGCCAATCTGTACACGTCTTAGTGAAATGGTTACAGTTTCCTGTACATTTAATGAAATGAGATTTTCTTGGTGCCGTTGGAAAGTTGACTTCAAGCTCTTCAACTTTGTAACCTTTTGAAAATCCTATAACTTCTTGTAACTGGTAGAAAAATGGACTTGAACATGACTCAGTTTCTGGTTCGGTATGCTGAAATTATGCCCGTCGGGAGAAAATTCACCATAAAACATGTATGTCGACAGAACTTATGAAAATTGGTCAGTAAAAGGAAAACACACATATCTACAACTTTCATGAAGGGACCGAGGACTAATTCGGACTGTAAATGGCTAAAAAATACCAATCTTTCTGCAGTGAAAGTTTTAGACAGATTCATATATCATGCTATTATTATGTTATGATGTTGTTGTTTTAAGTTGTGTTTAAATTCTGTTATTAAGCTTCCATTATGATGTACCCCATGTGATTTTATGCTCATTTCATTTCAAGCTTCAAGTTAATGAGTAAGCAAATTCAATGCTGAATGTTGATATATGTCTTGTTCTATACTGGTGGTTAAAGTTTATGTTTCATAAAATTACTATATTGAATAGAGCATGGTGATAATCTTGGTATGAAATGGAAATGCGATGGTCGTTGTTGAGACACGACATCGGTGAAGATAATGAAAGAAATGAAAAGAGATGAATATTACATAAACTGAAAGTGAGGCAGAGAGATTGAATCTGGAGTCTTCAGTCCATCCCAAAAATGGGTGAAGCTCTAGATGTGGGTTTGGGGGAAACACGGGTAAACTATAGGAGTTAAGGAGCGGACATATGATGTTTATTTCTCACCTGATGTGTCACTCCCGTAAGGGGGACTTTGAGAGGGTTAGAGAGGCCGGTGGTGTGCTCGTGTCGCACCATGACTGGTAACTAATGGTTTTCTCCATTTTCCACTGAAAACCCGAGATTTGTCTCACTCCCATACCTTGCTCTGTTCGGGTATGAGGAGTTACGAGAGGCCCCTCCAATGCTCGTGTCGCTGGTTGCGGTACCACTTTTCACCCACACTGGGTGAAGTCCGGCTCCTTAGCGTCCTACGGTTTACTCGGGTTTCCAAATCAGAAACAATACGTAATTTTTAATTAATTTAATCAGTAGTTGTACTTCAGTTCTGCTTTCTTTTATTTACTTTCAACACGTATGTTCTGTTCTTTAATTTCTGCATAAATTCTGTGGTTGATGTGACACCGTTAGATAGTTGTCTAGTTAGAGTAATGGTTCTAAAACTGGGTTCTACTATAGTGTTAGGAGTTCCTACTGGGTCACACGTTGACGTGTCCCATCTTGTGGTTTTCAGGTGTGGGACCCAAGCAGACTGTGCAGGTTCCGGAGATAGAGACCGGTGCCAGTACTATAGAGGTAGAGCCTACAGGCAATTTTGTCCAGTTGGACTTCCCCGGGTTAGACTAAACGGTGCGTTGTACCGGGTGTGGACACTTTTGTACTTTTTGGGTTGGGGGTTTCTCTTTTAGTTGTATCCCCACTTTTGTACCCCCTTGTATAGATGATGTATGATGTACTCCTTGCAATGATGTAATAAAATGAATAATTTGTTCGTTATACAGTGTATTTCGCTATGTTGTTTTTGTGTTGCGTTGGAGCATCATCAGTACTTCCCAGCACGTGTGTAGTGGCCCACAGAATTTTTATGTTCAATGCAGTACTTCTCCTCTCTTCTCGTCTTTCTTCTTCACACCCGTAGTTTCAGGAACACCTGATACGGATTCGTACTTATCGGGTATCCTAGGGAGCGGGTCGTTACATAAGCTCGGCATACTGTTGGGAAATGTGTGCACTCGAGGCCAATTACTCACATTTGGGACATCTTGTTAAATGATAGTATGTTATCTAATACCGTTTATCTAACTATAACCATAATGTTTGTCTGCCTTCTATACTTAGATAAAGTATTGAGACTTAGTGCGAGGTCGAACGTGTATCGAGATGAGGATCTCGATCATGGCGAAATGTTTAGACCGCTATGAGCATAAGTCTAATAATGTTCGTAGTTGTAGATGCATCGAGAAAGGACATCGATGCATCAGATAGACTATTGTGTGCTCTGTCTTCACCAAGTGTTGGTGGCGATGATCTCATTATCGTTCGATTTAGCGAAATCGGAGACGAGACACTGGTGCTCATTAAAGAACGAGTTCACTGAACTACCCAACAAGAGCTGCGACATGGATATCACATACTAAACTGTCAATGTTAGCTCTCAAGTGATGATAGTCAAGCTGGTCCTTTGACATGAGGCTATTGTATGAGCCTGTGCGTGAATGGTGTCACTTAGATCTCCGACCTAGCTTCGAGGTAGGGCCAGTTGAACGGTCTTAGGTTGGGTGACAGTTGAGGAGTGCAATGGGAGTAGTGGCCAAGAGAGGATTCGTCACTCCAGTATGTGGAGAGTTAGTCTCGCGGAATCAGTACGGTCCTTAGCGAAACCATTGACCAATGTGTGTTTGATATGATCCAACAACGACATGCTAAGACCGAACGATGCTGATCGAGCGCGAAGCTATTAGGGGTTGACAGTCAACCTTACCATAGACTTCACATCGACATAGTGTTAACGAATGGATTAAAACTGTGGAATTCAACACTAATATAGCCAAGCGTAATCCCGACAATGTTTATGTCAAGGGGCATACCACGTAATGAAGATACCGAACCAGGGATGTCACCTGCTGCTCGCGATCACTGTTGTCAGTGGATATGAGTCCCACCTATAGTAGGGTCTGGCTGTAGTGTCTCACACAGGCTGAGATTATCATCCAAGTATGAAGAGGAACATGCATATGATGCATGTGAATTAATATGGTCGCAAATAGTTGCCAAGAGGATTCGGTCACATATGATGTGACGCGAAGATCGAGCCTTGAAAAGCATATAACAAGCTTAAATCGGGGGTTTTGGAAATGTCCCGGACCCATTTGCATTAGCCCAATGTCAGCTCGGGCTAAGACAAAAAAAATAACAAGCCCAGATTGCGAACTGGGCCAAGGCCTAGTTCAGAAAAGGAGCAGTGGGCGCTGGGGTTTGACCCATTGGCGGGGCGCTGGGCCAAAGCCCAATGGCCCGCCCGCTTACTGTGGGCGAGTTGGGCCGGGCGCCAATCTTTTTCTAATCAATAAGATGAATAACACGATTTTTCATTTTCAAAACCACTTTTCTCTCGTGGTTCTTAGCTATGATAAGGTTCAAGAAAGGTTGAGGCTTACTTGAGGCTCATTGCAAGTTTTCACGATCTCGTTTGTATATTGAACACTATTTTAAATTCAATTAAACATAACATGAATGGCCATAAACTTGGCTTGTTGAGTTTGATTTATCTTCGTATCAATTACTTTAATCTCGACTTAAAAACGGTAATTTTAGATTTAGGAAAAAAATTGAAAATGTTGTGAATGGAAATAACCAGAGTCGGTTAGGATTGCGGGTATCTTAGAGATACGCCCATATCTATGTATTCGATGTATCTACTCTCCTACCATGCCTATAAATAAAGGGCTGGGGGTTCCTCCCCCAGTAGTTGATTCATAACACGTTATCAGCACGACTCTAAAAAATTTTCTTTCCACAAATTTTTTTTCCCGTTCGTTGCGAAGGCGAAGGCGAAGGCGAGACGGGAGATCCACGAGCGCGGTGCAAGGCTTCCTCCATCGAGGGTCGTCATCCGCGTAGGGCTTCGAGCAACCGTCGTTATATCCGGAGGACGGATATAGAGGTAAAAATACTAAAAACGATATTTTTAATCATACGTATGATTATCCCTCCCCTAGATCTCGCAAGATCGATATGGGGATTACTTGTCGCCTTGAAAGCGACTGACCGTTCATCCCAAAAACCCAATTTTTAGGGTCAAAACCCTAATTTTTGAACCCTCCGGTGGCTAGCCGTCACCGGAAAACCCCCCCAACCTCGACGGAACCCCCCGGCCGCTCCCCCCCACAGGGGGACGGCCCCCGCCGCTCCCCCCTGCAAGGGGGGCAGCGGCCCGCCGCCGGCCGCCGGCCGCCCCCCCTGCAGGGGGGGCGGCCCCCGCCGCGCCCCCCTGCAAGGGGGGGCGGCGGGATCGCGCCGCCGCGCCCCCCTGCAAGGGGGGCGGCGGATCGCGCCGCCGATCCCCTCTTCAGGGGGGCGGCGGCGGCGCCCTCCCCCCTGCAAAACCCTAAAAAAAACCAGATCTGTGGGCCCGAAGCCCACAGCAGATCTGTGGGCTTCAGGCCCACAGAATTCAAAAAAAACAGAGTCTGTGGGCCTGAAGCCCACAGACCTATTGTGGGCTTCAGGCCCACAGATTTCAAAAAAAAAGAAAAGAAAAGAAAAGCCTATGGGCCTGAAGCCCATAGGTCGACTGCGGGCTTCAGGCCCGCATGCTGGTTTATCTGGAAAAAAAAATTTGGGGGAGGCAAAGGGCTATAAACTCGCCTCAAAAGGCAACTTGTTAGCCTAAAAATTAATTCAAAAAGGGGTTTTGAGGGCAAAACATTCGTGAAAAATCACGGTAAATTACGGGACAAATATCGGGCAGGCGAGGACTTTTTGGGGATTCTTGGGGGGCTTTTGGGATGATGAGGAACCTCTTTTCCTCAAACAAAGAAAATGTTTATTTGGGCGCTGAATCAATTTAATTGATTAAACCCATTTACTTTACAACCTATGCATCGTAATTACTTTTACATGCTTTTCATCTCTGGCAAAATTATATGGATATTATATGCGTGGTTGTGCATTTTTTATTTAAAACTTAATAATTAGGAAGATACTGCGACCGCTCTGCCGTTAGTTACCTAACACTAACGGTGTATGACGTTGCCCAGTGGTCCAATAATTATTAAGTGATTAAATATCGTTTTATCCTCATACGAATAAACTGCCTGTGATGTCTGTGATGAAAATGTCTGATGAAAATGTTGATGAGCACAATATTTCTACATGAATTGCTAAATGTGATTTTTGGATCGGCCGTTTAGTCCCACAGTTTATTTCCCGCATTTTTCTTTTATTTTTGAGAGAAATTGTAGTGAGGAATTTATGTAAATGTCAAAGAAAGAAGACCAACTTCCATGAAGACGGAGGCCACGCTTGAAGATGGAGATATCATATGGGACCCACGGGGTTTCCAAAGTTGTATTTTCATTTTTAAAGCTGCAAATTTGTATAATTTGGACTGTGGACTTTTGGACTCTTTCTTGTGGGACTAGCCGATCCACACGTTTAGCTTTTCGTTAAATATTGCCTCCGCATGAAAATGTTTTCTCTGATTAATTATTAATTCATGCATGTTTGTGCTCTGCTAGATAAATGGCTAAAATTACAAGCGTTAATTTCGAAGTACTGGAAGCATCAGGTAGAAACTATCTAAGCTGGCAGCTAGATGTAAAGTTTCACCTGCAGGCAAAGTCCCTCATTGCTGCTATGGCTGAAAAAGAAAATGTTAGCGATATAGAGAAGGCGCAAGCCATCATCTATATTCGCCTCCATGTGGACAAGACCTTAAAGGCTGAATACCTTACGGTCAAAGATCCACTTGAACTATGGACTACCCTTGAGGACATGTATAAACATCAGAAAGATGTTATACTCCCAAGGGCACGATACGAGTGGGAGAACCTGAGACTGCAGGACTTTAAGTCCATTGCTGAGTACAACTCAGCACTTTTTAGCATCACCTCACACCTGAAGCTGTGTGGTGAGAAAGTCTCAGAAGATCGCATGCTGGAAAAGACGTATACGTCTTTCCATGAAAAAGATGCGATACTCATGCAGCAATACCGTGAACGCAAGTTCACCAAGTATTCTGAGCTGCTGTCATGTTTACTCATGGCTGAATAAAACAGAGAGCTTCCCCTCGCCACTCACAATATGCGCCCATCTAGCACTGCCCCCATCCCAGAAGCTCATAATGCCTCTTCTTCTCGAAAGAAGAGAGACAACAAAAGAAAAGAAAGACCACAGAAAGGGGGACAGAACAAAAAAAAAGCTAGGGGCCAAGTCCAGCAACGAAGCAATGAAAAGAAGCGGAAGTTCACGTGGCACAGAAATAGCAAAAATAAAGATGATGCACCCCCACCCAAGAGGAAATGGGAAGACCAGTGCCAAAATTGTGGCATGAACGGCCACTGGTCCAGAGTGTGCCGAACTCCGCAGCATCTCCAGGATTTGTATAAAGAGAACAAGAAAAATAAAGCTGAAACAAACCTGATGACCTCTGATGCTCCAGTCAAGTTTTCAGCTGACAACTTCAAAAATGATGACTTGCTTGATTAGCCTTTATTTTTATCTTAGCAATTTGTTTTGAGAATAATTTATGAGAGCATTTTAATTATGAAATTTGTCCTGAATAAAAATGTTTAGTAGACAATAAATGAAAATGTTTATCTGAATATGCATGTGCATAACGATTCATCTTTTAATAGATGAAACTGCTCTCATAAATAATTAGTAGACAATAAACACGTACGATCTCTTTCAATACAAAGCCCAATATCAGGGCTATATTGAAGATCCAGGGAATGCAACACTGTTGCCCCCAAACGACACAAAAAATGCACTAATCCCTCCGAATTCCAAAAGAAACTTTATAAGTTTCAAGGACATCCGTTTCAACGGATTCCACTTGGAAACAACAAATGTAAATGAAAAAAAAAATTATTATCGTATGCAACGTCTCAAGAAAAAGGAGTAAAATCCACACTTGAACGTTTTGAGAGCCTTATAGGCCTCCACCATACGAAGATTCGGAGAAAGGAAGCAGAATTAAACGGAGCACCTGAAGTGCCCGACATCAGCCGAGTTTTTACTCCGGCATGATGGACTTGGCCACCCTGGATTTGTGATGATGCATCGCATCTTATCCTATGGGTATGACTTGAAGAACCAGAAGATTCTTCAGAAGGGAAAAAATCCCTCGCATCCCTTACTATAATGGAAAACTAATTGCAAGGCCATCTCCACGATAAGTTGAAAAAGAATCTCCACGCTTCCTCAAAAAGAATACAAGGAGATAGATGTGGATAAAATCAACCACCCCTAGTGGGCTATTTCAGTACTTCACTGTACTGATAAATGCATCCTCAGAATATTCGTACGTGTGTCTACTACAGACCCGCAACTTAGCTTTTCCAAAGCTATTGGCACAAAAATAAAAATGTTGCGGGCACATTTCCCAGACAATAAAATGTTGTAAATAAGTCTGGTTAATGTTGGGAAATATACCTCCCAGTCTTTTCAAGAGTACTGCCAATCAACGGGAATTGAAAATGAATATACAAGTGCCGCATGTTCATACCCAAAATGGGTCGGCAGAGTCACTGAAAAGTAGACTCCAATGGACTGAACGTCCATTAAATCCCGATTGCCTATGGATGCATGGGGACATGCAAACTCTGCATGCTGCATCGTAAATGAAAATAAGACCCTCTGGAGGTCAGAGTCTCCAATGCAAATTGCATATGGAATGCCACCGAACATTTCTCATCTGAGAATCTTCGGTCGCGCAGTCTTAAATCTCCATTGCACCACCAAAGAGGACCAAAACGGCACTCAACGTCGCCTAGGTATCCATGCAGGGTTTGACTCACCCTCACTTATAAGATACCTAGAACCCCAAACGGGGGACGCATTTAAGGCACATCTTGAAGACTGTGATTTCGATGAGACGAGTTTCCCAAAAATAGGCCCAGATACTAGAGAATCTGGCGCGAAGAAACTTATAACGTGGGATACAAAAAGTTTGACCCACTATGATCCGGTAACAATACAATGTGTAGATGAGATCCCGAATATCCTCCACATACAGAACACTGTTTACCAATTACCGGAATCATTTATTGACAACCAGAAGATTGTCAGATCACACATCCCTGCTGCAAAAACTCCAGCTAGGATTGACATCCCCGAGAATGGATGCAATCCACCAACAACAGAAGTGGCTGATCCTCAACAGAAAAGAGGCAGACCACCAGGCTCCTAGGACAAGAAACTCCTGGAGACCCTAAGACAATACTACCACAGGACAATGAGCTCCTGTCCACACCATCACCCTTCCCAGAATCCACTGCAGAGGAATTGCCAGGAAAAAGTGAAATTAAGTAAATGTTGTACGTACTGGGGGGGTGTTGGACAGATAGAACATAAATTGTCGACAATGTATTCATGTATCATATTGCCATATACATCGCAATGGCGATGATGTTCATAAATTATCGTTCCACACTCCGTTGCTAGAAGGCAAACGTAGAGATTGGCCAAACGTGGAACGTGGCAATAAAAGATGAGCTGGACTCACTTATGAAACGTGAAATGTTCGGACCTGAAGTCCAGACACCAAAAAGTGTCAAACCCGTGGATAAAACAAAGTATTGCAAACATAAAAAAAATAAATACAAAATCGTATGCTATACGGTACAACCTATAGCCAAAGGAAAATTTCGCTGAAACTAGGGATCGAACAAATTCAAATGAGCATGTCTCATAAATGATGCATCAGTCTCCCTAAGTTATCAAAAGCGAATACCTTACGATTTGGCGAAGGAAAATTTTGGATATGCTGTTATTGGATGTTGTGACGGCATACCTTCGTGGATATCTTGTAAAGATAATTTCCACATTTCCTTAAAATGCCTGAATAAACTTCGGGACGTCTATTCAAGAAAAACAATAAGTATAATAAATAAATGTACAACCAAGAGAATCACTTGACAAGTCAATGATTCCTACTGAAGGTTGTCTTTGCATCTGTGCAAAGAACATGATTAGAGATCTTAGTTGTAGACAACTAACATCTCATCGGATCTCCTGAAGAGAAAACCGAAATAAATGTACAAGCCTGACTTTTAAACATGAAAAAAAAGACCTAGGCAAATATAAATGCATGGCTCATAGAATCCTGTTATAAACTCCCAGAAGTGCGTTGGAGAAATTAAAAGGACCATTGTCATCCAAAGTACACCTACGGTGGTATACTCAATGGATGTACAAAAAGAACCCTTCCGATCGCTGGAAGAGGGGGAGGATATAACTGGTCCCAAAGTCCCTTACCTAAGTGCAATCAGGCACTCCTGGCTAACTGCATGCGTCCCAATACAACAATTGCAGTAAACTCATTAGCCAGAGATAGTTGGCACCTAAAAAGGGCCATTAGACCGGAGTTAAGCCTTCTGCGCTTCCTCCAAGGGTCAAAAGATTCGGGCTTACAAAATGAAGTATCATCCTCCAATGTTCATGCAAATGCAGGTTTCAGGTCCAGTCCATATGCTGAGAAATCACAGAACGGGTACCCACAGTGGGATGGCCATACACTGCAGATCTGCAAAGCAATTTATGAAGGCGACATCTTCCTATCATTCCGAGATCCTCACCACACTAATGGTGTACTTGAGGGCGCCTGCTGGTACATCATATCCCAATGACGATTGGGATAGAAGCTGGTATTGTGGAGCTAACCACATAGTCTGAAGACATCATCAGAGGCGATGATACTTAACACACCTCTCCAGAGTTTCTGGATTCAGCAGCTACTTAATTGCAATAACTTTGTAATCGGTGTATATTTTCGGAATGTTGTAAATAGGAGTGATGAGATAAGCCTAAGAGATCTGAAAGCCTAAGAGCTTTTACAGATCAGTGGGAGTTGAGGGAATTTGTACTCTTTTCCCTTAGCTATGGTTTTTCCCACTGGGTTTTCCATAGCCAAAGGTTTTAACGAGGCAAATCACATCAACTCTGGATCCTGAAGTATCCACCCCTCTGTGACGCTCAGAATCCAGAAGTATTCATGAGCAGTGTCACTTGTACAAATCAGGGGGAGTTAAAGAGCGTTTGTACTCTTTTCCCTTAACTATGGTTTCTCCCACTGGGTTTTCCATAGCTAAAGGTTTTAACGAGGCAAACCTCACCAACTCAGGATCCTGAAGTATCCACCCCATGTGAGACTCTTATTACGCTCAGAATCCCGAAGTACTCTTGAGCAGAGTCCACACCTATGGCTGGATAAGGGGGAGTGTTGTGAATGGAAATAACCAGAGTCGGTTAGGATTGCGGGTATCTTAGAGATACGCCCATATCTATGTATTCGATGTATCTACTCTCCTACCATGCCTATAAATAAAGGGCCGGGGGTTCCTCCCCCAGTAGTTGATTCATAACAGAAAATAATATTAGATTTGGACCAAAATTAAAAATATTTACAGATTTCGACCAACTTTGGCCACGTCAGCCTCGCCTCGCTGCTGGGAGGGCTATTTTGACTATGCCGCACTAGGCAAGTGCGGCCATTTTGTGGGTCCGCTGCTGTTGGGATATATGAGTCAAACTGGCCGCACTTGCCAAGTGCGGCCAGTTTAGAGGCCCATGACTTAATTCACGGGCCACTTGGATGGCAGTTGAACCAAAATGGCCGCACTTGCCAAGTGCGGCGAAAAATGACGTACTTGCCAATTGCGACATAGTCGAAACTAGCTAACCAAGTGGCGAGGCCACGCGCCTCGCCGCTGACGTGACCTAAGTTGGTCTATTTATATAAATATTTTTTTGGGGTCGAAAATTAAAATTATTTTTAAAAATTTTTCTAAATCTAAAAATTACCCTTAAAAAATCACTATAGAAAGAAAGGAAATAAAAATAAAAAATAATTAAACAGTTAAGTAAAAATGAAATAAAAATAAATATGAAAATATAAAATCAGTAAAGGTTGAAAGGAAATAAAAATAAAAATAAAAAGGAATTGGAGAAGAAAAAGACGGGAAGAGGAGGGAAACAACGACGAAGGAAAGGAAAAGGTGGAAAATAAAGGTTGGGCATAAAACCCTTATGACCGCAGCGGAGAGTGAGAGTGCTGACTGCTGAGAGTGCTCATCTGCCTCCGGCCGCTCCTATGGCAGTCCTCCACTGGAGCGCGTTGCCTCCATTGTCCAATTTGAAAACCTCGCCTGCTTCTAGAAGAAGGATAATCCCTCCCTCTTCGTTCTCTCACAGAAATTGGCCGCATCTACCCGAACTGGCCTCTAGCCGCTCCGGTTTCTTCTCCTGCGGAGGATTGCGCTTCTCTCAGAACCCTAATTTCTACTTGGGGTCCACCGGCCGCGGACTCTGGCGCAGAGGCATCGGCGTGGTTCGGGCAAAGGCCGTCTCATCGGATTACTATGCGACGCTGAACGTAAGCAGGAGCGCCTCCCTGCAGGAGATCAAGGCAGCATACAGGACTCTCGCTCGAAAGGTATCAATTCTTGGAAAAGGAAAATTCCGTTTTTAAAGCAATGTTTTAGATTCATTATCTTAGCTTTAAACTCCAACATGAATCATTTGTAGTCCCAATTCTTTGTAGAAGCTGCTAAAATAAGACCAACGTTTGATGGAAATAAATGAGTAGTGTAAACTAAAATGAATGAACGTGAAGTCGAGAACTGATAGTAACAATGAATGTTTTTTTGACATTGGTTATAAGAGGTCACTTCAAATGAATGTTTTCACATGGGATATGAGCTAGAAGGCTGTTTGGTATATGATTAATTTTTTATAAGCGTTCTTGAGTGAGGGTAGAACTAGGAGATTCTCTCGCAAAACGTGACAAATGGTGCCATGGCTAATGCCAGATTGAAGCATGTAAACAGTGTTTTAAAAAGCACACCTCGAAGCTTATGCTTTGGTGCTTTTGTAGCAAAGCTCAGAAGTCATTTGTTAACATCTTCTGAAAGCTCAAGGATTCAAAAGGCTACACTTTTGTACACGAACCATATGCTTTGTAACCTAAAGCATGCTTTTTGCTTTTCGAAAAGCATATGTTCTGTAATACACTCATGTAAAAATAGATCAAACTGGCAACAAGTTGTCTCGTTGTCCTATCATCCAAATTGTGAAGCCAAAAAAGAAAGATGGGGAAGAGAAGGCGACAATGTGCAACAAAGTCTTTAAACAGATGTGTGGTGCTGACAAAGACTTTTGATTGTTCCCGATGAGAATCCAAAATTGGCAACATATATCTCGTTATTCTCTATTTCTCCTCTTCATTTCTCAGTCTCTATTTCATGCTCTCTATTTTTGATATGAAATTGAAAGTTATTGGATGTTTTTGTTATGGAACAATGAAGAACAAAGAACAATTGTAATAAGAAAGCCAACAAAAATAAAAATAGATAGAAGAGGAGTAGAGAGAATATTATTGATGTAGAGAATAATATTGAGATATACACAAGTGAGGTAGAGCACCTCTATTTATACTACATCATATGTGTAGGTAAACAACTCTCTTCATCTTCTTGTAACATTTTCATTAAACAATGATTTAATCGCTATAAATATGAATGTATCTACAAATCATCTTCATATCATCAAATGCATGAATGTCGACATGGTGTGCAAGTTCATTCATTTGAAAATACGAGTAGGAATGTCTCTATATATTTCTTTTCACATAATCAACATCAAATGGTGTGAATGTCCATTATTTCATAACACTTTTTTGGACGAAACACTATGCAGTTGGTCAAATTTTGGACATTTTAGTAATGCCTCATTGAAAACCTCACTGGGACAAAAATCAAACAGATGGGAAAAAGAATACAATACATATAAGTTTATAACCGCTCCACCTGAAATAAATAAAACTAACACTTTCAGGGCATTCAAACATTTCCACTTCTGAAAAATTCAAGCTTGCATCTTATTATCTTGTCGCATATCAATATCATAAATTAGTTTCTCAAATGTTGAAGTTGGCAAAGACTTGGAAAATAGATCTGTAAAATTGTTTGAGAGGTGAATTTGTTTAATATCAACTTGTCGACTTACTTAGAGTTCATGTGTGTCAAAATTTTGGCGATATATGTTTGTTCTTATCACCCTTAATATATCCTTTCCAGACTTGTGCAATGCAAGCATTATTGTCCTCATAAATTATAGTGAGGGAATCATCGACCGGTTTCAATCCACAAGAATTTTAGATATGTGCTATAACAGATCTTAACCAAGCACACTCTCTTCCGGTCTTGTAAATAGAATTAATTTCCAAGTGGTTGGAAGATGTTGCTCATAGAATTTGCTTAGTAGAATGCCAAGAAATGACCGTGTCATTATAGTAAAATAGACAATTAGTTTGAGAACGAACTTTGTGCGGATCAGATTTATATTCCACATCACCATATCCTACCAAGCCATTGTTAGTAGCTTGCTTAGAGTAGAAAACCCCAAACCTATGGTCATCCGGAGATAACGAAAGATATGTTTAATTCTATTCCAATGTCTCTGAGTTGGTTTAGAACTAAAACTTGCCAATAGATTTACTGCAAAGGCTATATCAGGTCTTATGTACTGTGCTAGGTACATTAATCCTCCTAACAACATTAATATATGGTAATTTAGGACCAAGTATATCCTCATCATACTCCTTAGGATGAAGTGTGTTCTTTTGGGGATCAACGCCGCCGCCGCTGGTGCCGCCGCCGCCGCCAACGTCGCCGCCGGATGCTCGCCGTCTTCCGGCGACAAGCGCCCCTGGGGGCTTTTGCTAGAATTTTGGCCGCGGGCAGAGGGGTCACATGCCAGCCGCTCCCATGGGCGACTGGGCCAAGTGCCGGTCGACGTCAACGTCGGCGTCGCCGCCTGCACCGCCGGCGGTGCCGGATGCTCGTCGTCTTCCGACGGCGAGCGCCCAAGGGGGGTTTTGCTGTGCGCTGGCTGGGCATTGGTAGCCAGCGCCCATGGGCGGCAGGGCCCAGTGCCGGGCGGTGGGGGCCGCCACCGCCTTTCACCGACGGATCCCACGGGTAGGGGTTGCAAAATTGACCCGACCTGACCCGACCCGAACCCGGCCTCTTGGGTCGGGTATGTGTAGGGGCCAATCCGGGTCGGGTCGAATTCGTGTCAACCCGACCGACCCGGATAAAAATCCGGGTCGGGTACGGGTTTGACCCCTCGACCCGGTTGACCCGAATTCGACCCGTATTTTCACTCTTTTCATCCCAACCCGACCCGGACCCGACCCGAACCCGACCGTACCCGACCTTTTTTGAAAAATAATCACTATTTCACACCAAACCCGACCCGAACCCGACCCGTACCCGACCCGTAAGACAAACCGGGTCGGGTACGGGTCACCCGGGTTACGACCGGGTCGGGTTCGGGTATCCGAACCCTGACCCGAATTTAATTCGGGTCGGATTCGGGTTTACCCTTATTCGGGTCGAGTCAAACCTGACCCGACCCGAACCCGACCCGACCCGCCCGTTTGCCACCCCTACCCACGGGTCCCCCGATGGGCCCCGCGGCAGCCGTTCGTGGGGAATTCGATCGTGTGACCCACGACAGCCTCTCCCATGGGCGGCTGGGCCAAGTGCCGGGCGGCGCCTCCGCTTATAACCATATGTGTGCTCAAAGGATAGGTCTTGTCCATATTAAAATGTTTAAACAGTCTTTCACAATATGCTGACTAATGGACAAGTATTCCATTTACTTTGTGTTCAAGTTCTAGATCAAGATATAATTTGGTTTTACCCAAATCTTTAATCTCAAACTCTATTTTCACATATTCAACAGTTTTAGGCAACTCTTCTGGAGTTCGAATCAAAACCATATCGTCGACATAAACTGCTATCAAAGCGAATCCAGTTTCAGACTTCTTAATAAATATGCATGGACAGATGTGATCATTCATGTACCCTTTCTTAATAAGATAATCACTTATGCATTGATACCACATGCAGACGGATTGTTTTAACCCATATAATGATTTTTGCAACTTTATTGAGTTTAAGTTGCGGGGAGTGTATGCTTCATGCATTTTGAATCCATCGAAATTGTCATATAGAAATCAGAATCTAATGAACCATATAAGTATGCCGTCACAACATACATAAGACATATTTCTAAATTTTCTTCAACCACCCAACTTATAAGAAAGCGAAAGGTAACAACATCAATCACATGTGAATATGTTTCATCATAATCAATCTCAGGTCTTTGAGAGAAACCTTGGGCTACGAGTCGGGATTTATACCTCACGATCTTGTTTTCTCATTTCGTTTTCAGACAAAGACACATTTGAAATCAATAGGTTTTATATTGTCAGGAGTTTTATTTATAGGTTGGAAAACTTCATGTTGGCAAGGACAGTGAATTCAGCCTGGATTGCTTCGTCCTATTTGGGCCAATCACGTCTTTAACGACATTTGGTTATAAACCGAGGTTCATAATCATCATTCATATTACATGAGCTACTTAGAAAACAAATGCATCATCGATGATCATCTTATTGCCATCCCATATCACATTACAATAATTTATTGAATTTTCATAATTTCCAGAGATAGTGATCATTTCATGGGTTTGTGTCACTGCAGAGGCAATAGCTTTCTTTGCTTTTCCTATGTAGGATTATCCATGCTCTACTTGAATAGGATTTGGTGCCACTTCAGGGGCAATTTATTTTTCCCGAGAAAGATCAATGAGCTCTTATATAATAGATTTTTCATTTCTCCCCCTTCTTTGTCAAGGAGCAGAATCCTTAGATCCCATCGATCGACCATGCTTCAGGCGTGTGCCATTTTGATCCACGTCATTTTGTTCTATAGGAACATTTATCCTTGATGAAACATTCAGGACGGGAATATACGACTTTGTGATTTTGGCAGTCTCATTAAATGCATCAGAACTTTTATTTGCCATAGCTTTTAAATGGATCAAATGTTACACTTTATTTTTACATCCAGGAGTTCTCGGGTCTAAATATGATACACTTTTCTCATTCCATAAGAAAAGCTTAATATTTTTTTGCTTTCCATCCATGGAAGATTTTAGTGTCCCAAGATAATGGAACACTGTTTCATCAAAATGACAATCCGTGAATCTAGAGGTAAAATGTCACCCGTCAACGGTTCAAGAAACTTAATAATGGATGGTGAGTCAAATCCAACATAAATACCCAAACGACATTGGAGACCCATTTTAGTCCTTTGCGGTGGTGCTACAGGCACCTCGACCGCGCAACCAAAGGTGCAAAGGTATAAAATGTCCGGCTCATGGCCTATGACTAATTGATGGGGGAGGGAATATTGATGAAGTAGTGCCACAATCTAATAAGTGATGCAACATGCAATAGTGCATGGCCCATGCTGAGGAAGAGAGCTTTGTCCTCATTAATAAATTTCGAGCAATCATTTGAATGTGTTTAATCAAGGATTCTGCCAATACATTTTGAGTATGAACATGAGAAAATTGATGTTCAACTTCGATTCCCAAAGAAGCACAATATGCATCGAAGCTTTTTGATGTGAATTATCGTGCATTATCCATCATATGCTCTTAATTTGATAATCAAGGAAATGAGCTTGGAGCTTTATGATCTGCGTAAGCAAATGTGCAAATGTGACGTTGCGCGCAGATAATAGGCAAACATGGGACCATCTGCAGGATGCATTCACTAATATCATAAAATATGGAAGTGGTCCACTTGTAGGATGTATTGGCCCACAAATATCACACTGAATTCTCTATAAGAATGATGTGGATTCATAATCAACCTTTGTCATAAAAGGTTTAGTAATGAGCTTTCCTTGTGAACCAGATTCATAAATGTAATTCTTAGACAATAATACCTTTGAGTCTTTTAAAGGATGTCATATAATATTCATGATGATTGTACACATCATGGTGGCACCTAGATGACCAATGCGATCATGACAAAGTCCGAACTCATTAGGTTCACTAATTTCCATGGCATAGTAGCATAATATTTTATAGCTCGTATGAGAAAAGAATATAATCCAGTGCTAAAAGCTTCCAACGTCTCATGGATGGTCGTCTGGCCTATCTTATATGAGTTGATACAGAGATATTTCTTATTTTGTTCATTTATAGTCTCAAGGTGATACCCATTGAGGCATACATCTTTATAACTAAGTAGATTTCTCATTGATTTGCTACTTAATAATGCATCTTCAAGATGTAAGACAGTGCCATTATGCAAAACAATAATGGTATCGCCATAGCCATCAATGAGTTTAGTATGACCAGAAATTGTATGGATATTTGCCTTGGATAATGTCATTCTTGCGAAAAATTATTTGTTAAGAAGAACTGTATGTGTTGTACTACTATCCAACAAACATGCATCTTTTTCTCTCTCAATATTTTCAATGCACTTATGTACAACTGCATGATTCAGATACAAAATAATCAAACTAGTAATCAATCAACAACAAATTTGTAATGAGATTCTTTACTTTATTCGTAAATTTATTTAGTGCAAATCATTTTTGTGGACATATCCACCCAAAGATAGATTCATATTAAAGTATGAAGTCTGATGGGAATACTAGGCTGTCATTTATTACTTGATATGATGCAATTCCATCAAGATTGTCAAGAAAATCGGAGGCTTTAAAAGATTTCACCATATCAATAGTAGGTGAATCATTCTTGACAACAGTGGCATTAACTTCAACCAAATATTGGTCATTGTCAATGACATATATCTCAACACACTTGTCCTTATTTTTCAGAGATGAATGATATAGGTCAACCAAATGTTTTGTTGTATGGCATGTATGTGACCAGTGACCAGTCATCCACAACGGTTGCAGTTGCTATCACCATGCTTTTTCATAAGCTTTCGGCTATTATGATTGTTTTGAGAGTTAATAACATTAGATCTCCCATTACACTTTCGAGAAAATTTGATATGCTTGCGCTTACGGCCTTTAGAATGGCCAATAATCTTGCTTTCTTCGGTATTTGTTTCGAGAAGTGCATTAGAGCCAACATGCCTTAATTTATGATTTTAAGCAACAGTTCATTTGTTTCCTCAGCAGTCAACATGATTGATATGAGCTCAGACTAAGTCTAAAATTGACGTTGTCGATATTGTTGTTGCAACGCAATATTAGAAGTATGGAAGGTGAAGAATGTCTTTTCTAAAAGCTCAGCCTCAATGAGCTTAATGCCACATAATTCAAGTCTTGACACGATGTCAAATAGTGTTGAATTATAATCAGACACTGACTTGAAATCTTGCAACCTCAGATTTTGTTAATCATATTTGCTTGATGGAGAATGCCAGTCTTGGTATGGTCATACCTTTCTTTCAATCTTGGCTACAAGATCAAAAGATCCTGGATAGATAAATATTAAACCTTCAAACTATCACTGAGATGTCCGCAGATAAATATCAATGCATTTGTCTTATCTTTGTCACTGGCATCTCCCTTTTCAACAATGACACTAGCAATCCTTGTCCTTGAAGGTGCAATTCAATATCAAGGCACTATGAGAGATAACTATTTCCATTCACATCCAAGATTTGGAATTTGAGATTCTCAATATTAGCCATAACACTATAATTTGGGCTTCTCATATGTGTAGTTAGACACGTCTCTTCATATTCTTGTAACATTTTCATTAAACAATGGTTTAATGACTTTAAGTATGAGTGTCTCTATCAAATCCTCTTCATATCATCAAATGAATGAATCAAATGAATAAATGTAGACATGGTGTACAAGTCCATTCATTTGAAACATACAAGTAGCAATGTCTCTACACATAACCAACATCAAATGGTGTGAATTACACATAACCAACATCAAATGGTGTGAATGTCTATTATTTTATAACAGGTTTATATTTTTTAAAGATGATCTTTTTGTTTCAATAGGGTTAGGGTTAATTTGTAGAAATGATTAGAGCTCTCTATTGTTTTGTTTTGTTGCTAGTTAGGAACTGATTTCGATCTACAAATTGTCATTAATGTTGATATGTTTGTTGTGCATCTCTCTTCCTATATTTTTATCCTTCAATGAATATTGATATGCTTGTTGATCTATTTGTTGTGTCACCAAACGAATGATTTATGTTTATGATTGTGTTAATACTTATATAGTATGTTAGGTGTTTTATATATTGCATTAATTTTTTAGAATTACTGATGTAATTATATATGTATATTTGAATTTTTTTACATATTTTTCATATTTAAATTAGGCAAACTTATAAACTTCAATTTTAAAAAGTTAAAAATGGAAAAGCTTACATTTTTTGTTTTGAAACTTATGATTTTCTAACAAAGGGATTAAGTGATTCGCTAAGTGTTTTTGCTTTTTAAAACATTACAGACATAGAGCTAAGTGTTTACATAGAGCTAAGTGTTTAATTGTTGGGGGCGTGAATGCTCCTATGAAAGAATTTCATATTGCCAAGAGAAAGATCATACATGCACTTGTATATTATGATTTATGTTAACTTTAAAGATCATAGTAAGCATATTTGAAGAAGGGGGTTTGGGTGCGTGCATGTGCATGTGCAAGGTGGGGGGTTTTCCCATGAGGTTTCTCTTATATATTTTCTCTCTCTTTTCCTTGTTCCTAAACCCGAACGTGACTCGAAAGACATCCTTTCTTCCAATTATTCTCCCCTCTTATTCTCACACACTTTGTTTTCTTATGTCTTCTTCTTATCTCCTCTATCTCATTCCTAAATTCAAATTTTTGAGCCCAATATATTCCTCTTTCATCTCATATCTGCTGTCGATTTTCTAATGCATTATTTATTTACCTTCTATATCCCAAACCTTAAGCCGAACTTAAACCCAATCATTCTCTTCCTTCCATTCAGCCCCCCCCCCCCCCCCCCCCCGATCTTTCATCCAATCATCTCTCCTTCCACTTCATCTCTCCTTCCACTTCATCTCATCCCTATGAAAGCTAGTCAAAGGAGAGCAGTGATTATCCCAATTTCAACTCTTTCCAATGTAATGGGGGCTGACATGATTTAGAATTCCAATTTAAGAGCGGTGCCAACCACAAAAAGGGGGTGGGTTAAGCGATCGAAGAAGAAAAAGTTGTGGGTACATTAACAAATGTTAAAATGTAACACCACATTAAAAAATCACCACCCACATGCATACACAACCCACCCGCATTCACCCACACCCACACCAAACAAAAAAAAGGACCAAAGGGGGAAATAGAAACATAGATATATGACGTCTTTTGCACAGAAAATTTTACTTTATTTGTATGTAATTTAATCTCGCATAATTGAAGTGCATCATTGCAATTTTTTTTTTCCGGTTAAGATAGAGTTTAGAGCAATGGAGAAAGATGGTACGATCTACATTAGATAATTGTGTTTCCATAATTAGATATGTGCCATTGAACAAAACTCAAAATTAAACTTAAGGTGCACTACACGTTTCTTTCTTTATTTGTTTGTTCTTCATTAAAATTTGATACACATCATTTATAAATATCATGTCGGTCAACCTTTTATATCATTTTTAATGAAATGTTGTCACGCCTCGCTTCCCAGGGGCATGGTTGTTTTTTCACATGTGATGCATGTCTTGCTATTTACCAGTGAAAACAATATATGTCATGAGCAGAGATGTACCAAAATACTCATGTGCAAACGTTTATTAATACATGAAAAATACAAAGTCTGACACAAGCGGATTTGTACTCTTTAAATACATAAGAAAATTACATAAAAGTACGATCACAACCTCACAATCAGAAATCTGTGTTCCACATAGTAAAATCAGTGTCCTCAAATGCGGAGGCCTCCTTATGCTTCGGCTCAGCACCTGATGGTGCAATAAAATGGAGAGCCATGAGTGGTCAGTGGTAAATCACATTAATTTTAGAATTTGGGATTAAACAGCTTACATGAGCATAACTAAAAGTAAGAACTGAAAACAAGTAACTGAAGACAAGCATGCAAGACAATTTATAGTTCAAAGTTATAATATCATTATTCTAGCAGTTATACCAATCTTAGGCCATGAATCATATTGGAGAGTATATTAAGTAACTAAGAGTCCATATTGTACCACGGGACGCTCACTCGGTCATATCAAAACTAACTAATATGGTTGGTGTGCTATGTGATTCAAGTCTATTCATGTTTCACGATTTTAACCGTTTACAACAGTTTATGCCATTAATCAGGTGACACTAAATAACAAGTCCAATAACATGTCATGTTCATGAATGAGAGCATTTTGTTTCAAGACCATGTTTTCTTCATAACACATTCAAAGATATTACTAGTTTTTGATGTCATGAGATAGCATGTATTAAGTGGTGTAATAATCTAAACATAGATATCATGCATCAAGTGATATAACAATTTAAACATGGATAACATGCAGCAAGTAGCGTAACAGTCTAAACATGGATAACAGGCATCAAGCGATATAACGATCTATAACATGTGTAGCATGCAGTGAGTGACATAGCACTTAAAAACATGAGGGATAACAATGTGGGAAGGGACAATTGTGTTTTGATCTCAGAAAAAATTCATCATTTATCGTATCAGGGTCGTATCCATATAGTCATGCTCTTTATGTTTCAGCCATACATAGTCTTCACAAAGATGTCATTTTAGCATGTGTAGGGGTAGAAATTTAAATCAACATTCCGATGAAAACCAACATTCGACAGGCCCGAAATGGCCAAGCACTCATCGACAATCATATGGCAAACCCAAGTTCAACACCACAGGGCAAAGCCCGAGTCCAACTCCATCACCAAACTACCAACATTAACCACTAAGCTAAACCACATACCACAGCCAACATCAACAGCCCCAAGGGGTCACGACAAGGGCAAGAAGCCCAAAGGAGGTCACAGCAGGGGCTAGGCCCCAAGGAAAGGCCATGGTTGGGGGCAAGAAGCCCAAAGGAGGTCACAGCAGGGGCTAGGCTCCAAGGAGGCCATGGTTGGGGGCAAGAAGCCCAAAGGAGGTTACGGCAGGGGCTAGGCCCCAAGGAAAGGCCATGGTCACATCAGGAGCTCATAATAGGGAATAGAAACCCCAGAGTAAGTCACGACATGGGTAGGACTCCAAAAGACCTTATGGGAGAGCCCACATTACCGAAGAACAATCACAGCAGCGGCAAGGGGTGCCAGCGAGGGTCGCCACCAAGCCCCAAGAAAATCCAAGCTTAGCCTAGAAGTCATCATCGCAAACAAACATGAATTTCAACACAAACAATCATGAATTAAAATAGTTTATCGAACACCGATGACCAACATAAAGATCCAAGCCACGCCGCCTCACCGTTGAGCGACGACGACTGCTCAGCTATGGAAGAAGGTAAAATTTGAAAGCAAATCAAGCCAGCAAAATCCGATCACCAACAGAAACCGAAAGTATTTGAAAGAATTAAATAATTTTCACAAACCATTTTGAAATCAACCATCCAACCCTTAAATAGAGAAGTGGGAGTGCTGAAGGGGTTACTGTGCACGCGAGGGGGCAAAAGGGCAACACATTTGACACGGCAGCAGTGAGTGACAACCGGCAGAGAATAACTTACCATTGAGGTGACTAGAGTGAGATTGATGGAGATCGTGACCTGTAGGAGCAACGAAACACTCGAGTGGAAGTAGATCTGACCGAATACGATGAGCGACAGTGTAATGGTCCACATTTTTCTTTGAGAGTTTTGGATTTATTCTAATATTTTTTCAATTTTTCTTCCTCTCTTTTCTTTTCTTTACCTTCCATTATTTTTACTTCTCTTTGACCCACCCGTAGGCCCAACAACTCACGACCAAATCTTTTTTCCTTCTTTTTCTTTTCTATTTTCTTTTTCCCCATTCAACGGTCCATTAGCTAAAAACCCCAGGCAAAGGCCCATCGGCCCACAACTTTTCTAATTTTTCGTCTCTTTATAATTCCTTTCTTTCCCTTAACCAAGCAAGGCCCAAGTCCTTATTTCACTTCTCTGGACCAGAGAAAAGAACCCAAACTCAACCAGTCTCTCTCACCCCTCCCTCACGATGAAAAGAAACCCAACATCGGCCTTCCTCTCTTCAACACGGAAACACAGCAAACCATAGCTGATTTCGAACCGCCTCATCCTCGAGAGTCCCTCTTCGATCGACCTTCTGTCAGTGATTAGCGGCTCACGCGCTTTCCCCTCTTCTATTTATACGCCACCGTTTCCAGCGTTTTGGTCATCCAAAATATTTATTTTCTTTCTCCTAAAACTATTTTTTTGGATTTCTGATGCTTTTCTTCATCGGTGAAATTCTTTGGATCTTGATCAACGATGCCGATAGATTATTTATCTAAATCTAAGCTTTCGGTTTATGTTTTATTTTCTCTTGTTTAATTATGAAAATTGTTGAGATTGAATCGTTGGGATTTGTTGGATATAATGGGAAGTGATGATTCACACTTGTTCGAGGGATTCCTTTCTATGAGAACTTGACTTTTGGCATAATAATAGGTCTGGCGGTGACCCTCGCCGCCGCCTCCTTGCCCCTTATCTGATTTAGGTTAGTTTGCTGTCAGGTGGGTTCCATCGTGGCCGAGTTCTCCCGGTGGCGATTCTGTTCACTAGTTGCGACTTTGATCCTTTCCTTTCAGAGAATTTCCTTCTTGGGCTGTTAGCCCCCCAAATGTCATGGCATTTGGGCCATTGTCATGGATTAACTAGGTTTCTGCCCTTCTATAGGCCGTGGTTACACCATGTTGATTATTTACATTCCGTTCTTGGGTTTTGGGTTGGGCCTGTGCCTAGTTACTGTTTAAATTTACGACAAATCACTATGCATGTATGGTATAAACTATTGTTGAGAATTGTGAATCTGTTCCCAGATGTTTTCTGACTCTTTTGGAATTGTTCAAATTTCAGTTTGTAAATAACTTTTGAATTTAATGTGAGTTAAGTTGTTAAATCAGAAATTGCTTACGAAATGAGAACTTGATTACTCCACATGCCTGAAAGCAATTGGAACTGTTGGACAATATTATTAAAATTGCATAGTTAAGGGGCTGTGCATATATGAAACTGGAACAATTTGACTGTGACTTAACTTGTCGTTCGATACATGACCCTGGTACATTGACACATGACTTATTATTATGGTTAACAAATATTACTGGAACACGTACTATTGTATAGAATCCCTGGTTATGTAATGTGGAGTGATTAGAACATGAATAGAACTTGATGACACCTGATATTGACAACCCATGGCATGAAACTTGTACAACTGCTAGACAACTAGAAAACAATCAAAGGACCTGAGCATACACTTAACTCATTGTCCAAAGGGTGCGGGTGCGATAAAGGTTTTATTGAATTCATTTTTCCATTCTCCTTCACAAAAATGGGGTATATTACAAACATCCGTTTTCCCTCTTCCTTTATGGAACGATGGGTCATACACATTTTTCCTCTTCTTTTATAGAATGAGGTGTTATACTGACATGTACATTTTTCATCTTTCTTTTATGGATTGAGACGTTATATTACCGAGATCATTTGTCTACTATTCACAATGGTATCGTGATTATACAACTGAACCTGTTCATGTACATCGTATCCTTGGACATAAGTCATGGCCTAGGAATGGTACAGCTACATATTCACACGAGATTGGAACGTTCATAACTTGTTATAGATGTTGCTTTATAGTTCTCATTTGCATGTTCTTACTTATTACAGTTTTGTTCCGTAGTATTCCTTTACATGCCTTGTATTTTTCTTCCTTTTTGGCCTTATACATTAACTGAAATGCTTGGATATAGATATAGATATAATATAATGCTAATCCAATATTACATCTCTCATGTTTTAAACTTGTTCCCTATAGAGTTTCAGAGTTCTAGGATTTGATCCATCCTTTGAGCTACACACAGAGATACCGAGTTAACTCTCGTTTAGATATGTTTTTGCGGTATATATTTATTTCGCATATTCTGTTTTCACTGGTAACAAACTGGTAACCATTACGACCTGCAGATTTTTGAAAATTGTGATGACCTCCTGAAACCGGGACGTTACAGACAGGTTGTTGGCTGAGGTGGAGAGAGAGAAAAAGAGATCAAAGGGCTGCCGAGGGCTTCGTCTAGAGAAGTATATAGAGAAAGAGAAAGGGGCACGTGAGGGGCATTGGGGGGGGGGGCTCGGGGATAATAGGAGGGGGAGTGCGCTTTGGTGTTTGGGCCGGGGTTTGGGCTGGGGAGAAATAAAGAAAAGAGAGAAAAACAGGGAAATAAAAACTGAGTGGGATCGGGCTTCGGCCTTGGGCTCTAGAAAATGGGAAAGAAGGATGTAAGAAAATAGAGAAAAGAAAAAGGAAAAGAAAATTAAAAAAATATTTAAAAAATCGTGGAAATTTTTCTAAAATCATGATTGTACTTCAAGGAAAATGTTGGCCATAACAAATGTACACTGTTCTTTTGCCTCCAGCCTACCTCCATTCTCAAAACTCACCCTTAATAGTATCTAATTGTCTATTCCATCCATCCATCTTTTTGGGAAGCCCTAAACCAAAATTACATCTTCTCTAAATTGTTAGTATATTCCACTTATTGCTGAATCCTTACCCTATCAAATCTCTACGTCAACCAAGTGAACTTTGCTCCAAGATTGATGTTCTTGCTAGCATCTCTTCTCCATAAGCTTGATCATTTGTGCCTTCAGAATCATGGTCAATTGGAAAGAAGATTACAGAGTAACAGATAGTTTTCCTCCTTTTCCATATAAAAGCATCTTAGTGATTGTAAATCGGAAAGAACATTAAAGTAATAAACTAGCTGTGGTATCTCCATCACTGTACAAAGGTTTCCTGTGTTTGAATGGTTAGTTGAGTATCAACTGTGAAACTTCACACAATCAGATATATGTCTCTATATTGCTTATAAATTTCTGTGGAGTGGATACTGAAGTTTGTATTAGTTTTATTATTTTTGAGTTCATAAGTGAGAGTTTGTAGGCTTGTAGCAGACTTACTGAAACCAGAAACTTATCAAATAAGGCAACTGATGTAACATGCCAGTTTCTCGTCAAATTAGTGTAATTGTTTTGATTGTGATCTCTGAGTTTGCCATGTTGCAGCCTTATTGCTTTAAATTCTTTTTTATGTGATCTTTGTTTTCTTTTAGTATCATCCAGATATGAACAAGAGACCCGGGGCAGAAGAGAAGTTCAAAGAGATTAGTGCTGCATATGAGGTTCTTGATTTCTCACCATGTTAATTATTTCTGCTGCTTAATATGAGTTGTTTTCTGTATCCTGTCATGTCTGCTCAAGCGGAACAGAAGATATCTTTGGTGCTCCTGGGGAATATATACTTTATGGTTTTGTTTTCAACAAAATGTGTTGCATTCCTGGTTGGTTTTGTTTCATATAATACATCATTTGGAGTTTTGCTTCCAATTTTGCATAGAGCGGAAATATCAAAATTTTGCATCAGCACATTTTTATAGGTTACACAGGTAAACATCATTTTTCTAGAGTTTGTTGATGTTGTTCTGGCTGCATCATCTGTCATGTAAACTCAAATATATCTCTGCTGCTAGATATATTGATTATTTCTAGATTTCTATATTCATTTCTGCAACATTTTGATCAATCATTTCTATAGGTATTATCAGATGATGAGAAAAGATCTTTATATGATCGCTTTGGTGAGGCAGGTGTACAGGGAGAGTACGGAGGCGAAAGATTCAGTCCACAGGGGGTAAGAAATCAGTCCCTCAGCGTTTATGCCATGTCACTCTTAACTCTCTGACTCTGTTCTGTGATATATGAACAATCAATATGCTTGCAAACACTAGGCATTTTCATAGCCTTTTCTACAACAATACAGTGACATATGAACATTAAAGTAAGTGTTCTTGTGCATAAACTTGTAGGTAGACCCTTTTGAAGTTTTCAATGCAGTCTTTGGCGAATCAAGTGGGATTTTTGGAGGTGAGATAGATCCTGGGGGTTTCAGCTTCAAAACAACCAGGCAGCACAGACATGGGCTTGATATTCGGTAGTTGCTTTCTTGTCATAAACGTGTTCCGATTTTTCTTTTATGTATTATACAAATGTCTTCCTTTCAAGAGATATTTGTGCCATTTTGTAAAATCATTATGTTAACGTCATTTTTGGTTTCTTTTCATCTCATATGTTCTGTTATGGCAATAGATCAGGTTTAATATATCCATAATGATACATTGACTTCCCACGGAAGTAATCCTTTACATTTTCTTAAATAAGGCACACTTCATGTAGGCTTAATAATTTAAAAATAACATAATGCCCACTAGACTTGGGTTGTTTTAGGGGTCTAAGCGCAACATATCATATGATTAGTCAATCAATTCAGGGAGTGTTACTGCTAGTTTCATACATTAAGGTTTATTAGTTGATGTCTTCATAGCATAATGCTCTAAGCAATTTTTCCCAACATTTATTACTGAGTTTTCGATCTGATCACTGGGCATTTGCATGACTAGGTTTAAGAGTCCAGAGTAAGACCGTATTGTTTGTCAATTTTGTCAGCAGGCTCAACCTCAATTAACTATTTACAGCGAGATCAAGGTCAAACAGTATCTGCTAAATTAGGATTGTGTTTTGGTCGGGTCAGAATTGCAACCACTAGGACAACAAGGGTCGTGATGATGCCTAGAAAGCCAGTTGGTGAGAAGGGGCACCGATTTTACTGGTGGAACTTATACCACCGTGGCCGGTCTTTAGAAATATAGATATGCCAGACTTCAGATAATGAGAACAGTAAACAAGGTTTGGTGTAGAAATGTTTCTTGTGGGTGGAACACATTGTCGAATGAAATGTGGACCTTCTTGTGTAAATCCATAACTGCTTTTATTCTGAAGATAAGAAGAGCATGTTTTTTATTCCATAGACAGGCCGGATCACATCACACAACCTTTCAGTTCAACATGGCTATAAAAACCTTTGTTTGCTGCTAAAGAAAGAGATACTAAATATGAGCAGTTTAATTAAATGTCCGGAGTCGGCTCTAGTTCACACGCCATCTTAAATTTGTTTACACAAGAGATTCTTCCATTCAACCATATGACAATCATTGATTCGAAACTTTTAATGGGTTGATTTTCCTGCATGCATAAATAATCTTGTAACTGCCTGCTCTCTGCAGAAGTTCACATAGAGGAAAATGATCCAATGACTCAAACTTTGGAAGATAATGTAGAATAGACAGTTTTAGGATTTTGATGTTACTTCTTTGATGGAAAATTATTTAAGCATTTTAAGGTATGCTGGCCATACGATCAGTACCAAGACACTTGCGGATTGTAGTATTTTGAATGTTACACTTATAGTGAATTTTAATTACCACATATGACCCACTAACCTGAACCAGCCACAAATAAAAATAAGGAGAAGAAAATGGGAAACATGAAAACGATGAAAGAGAGCACCCTCAACCTGCCCGCCCTCTGCAGCCAATGAAAAGGAAAAAAAGAAAGAGACTTGCGCACAACAACGGTAGCAACAAAAACAAAAACAAAGAAAACTAAGATGTGGAATGCCGAGAAATAAATACGTTAGCAATTTTTTTATCCAAGTTCAAAATCTTAATTTCGGTCTCACTATTGGCCGGTGATTTATAATATCAAGATCGGCTATATCAGAAAAGTATCAAACATTATGCATTAAGTGCGTTAGCTCAAAATAGTTATTAGTTGCACATAGATTGCCATCTTTTATAACTATTTAATTTATCCATAGATAATATGGGGTATTATTTTCTCTTTTTAACCCATTTGATCATGGACATAGTTTGAACTTTGATTTTGACGGGTAAATGATATTTTTAACCCTATTATATGAAATAAAATAGAATTTTAAATTTTAATAATTAAGACATTAAATCTCATCTTATATTAGTTACTAGTTGGTATCGCTAGCATATGGTAGTTTTGAACAAGGATCGAGTTTCAGTTGAAACCTTTTGTTTTGGTTCGGTTTCGGAGGAGATAGATTAACAATGGTAGGTAACTCTTGGTTTTGGTTGAAACCCCCCAAAAGGCTAATTTTTTTAAATAATCTAATAAAAACCTTAAAATAATACTAAAAACTAAAAAATTTCAACAGATAAGCTGAATTTCAAGATGAAATTAGAAAAATCATGAAGAAATCATGAAGAAATCTTCTTTGTTAATACTTCTAAGCTGAATATCATTTTACTTCATTGCAAATTTGGAGTATTAGCTTAATATGTTAAGTTTGCAGGTATGATCTATCTTTGAGCTTTGAAGAATCGATTTTTGGCGGGCACAAGGATATTAGTGTCACTCGTTATGAAACGTGTGACACTTGCAATGGGACTGGTGCAAAGTCTATCAATTGTATAAAGCCGTGCACAGAATGTGGCGGTAGAGGTGGCATCATGAAAAGTCAAAGAACACCATTTGGTATTGTGTCTCAGGTAAGATGGTAATTTATGAAACAAGAGTTGTGGTGCATTGTGCATGTTTATGGTGCCCATGTTTATACTAGAATGCCCGAATTAACATTTGTGGCTATGCCTTTCTGAGTTCGATAACTTATGTTTGGTGTTTACTTTTAATCTGGATTGCTTTCTAGTTCACATTTGAATTGTATTAAGCTTGGAAAAACTGTTGCTTTAGGTTAGCTTTAAGAAAGAAAATTGGTGGGTTTTTATTGTTGGACAAGTTGTGGAATCTGATTTGAAAATTTGTCTCAAGTATCCCTGAATCCATTAAGAGTGCTTAACTTAGGAAATCCTTGACTCAGCCATGAGAGTTTGGAGTTTGAAGGTTGGAGGTTGAAAATTCAGTAAATAAGTAACTGAATGAAGGATTTTCACACACTTCTGTTCCGCTGATTAAAAATTTGAGGTATGGCACTACGATGACATTGTGGGCAAAAGAATTATGAGTTGACAATTGTATCATTCCTTCTGAAATATCCACAATGTAATGTGTGGTTTTGAGAATGTACTGTTGTAGAACTACAAGGGAGTTGTGTCGAATTGTGATAGGACCAGAATGGTCAGTTGTGTTGTTCATCTTGAAGTAGTTACTGCCCAATGTTTTGCAGCGAGAAGCAAAGAAGAATAATTGATGCTTTGTTCGTAGTGAGTAGTAAAGAAGAAAAACAGTCAGTGTTGATATTTTGATTATTAATTGATCTAAAGAAAAATCTACCTTATAAACCTAGAATCCCCCGAGGCCCCTCCACTTGAAGGAAATCAATTTCGAGTAGGTGGCCATATCGGGCATTGCATATATGTAAATCTTAATAACTAAAAGGTAGTTATAACACCTTAGATACTATATATGCTATAAAAATATCATGAATAGCAAAGATAACATTAAAGAATAATATTTTTTTACAACATGATACAATAGATCATGAATAAAAAAATATATCAAAATTTCAATTAACACATTACTTGTATAAAATAAAAAGTTGTATTTAGTATTTGGCATTGATAAATGAAATAAACATTCAGAGATGAGGGAGTGGGGGAAAAGGAGAAAGAAGGAAAGAGAAGGAGAAGGAAGAGAGAGGGATGAAAAATTAAGATTGATTTCATGTAATATTTATAATTGTTAAAAATTACTTTGAAAGTTCACGTACATTGATTTTTGGCAAACATATTTGTCACGATCTCATTTGCAACTCTAGATGCGTGTAATGGCCTGAACTTCTCATGGCATGCAATGATGCAATTACAATATTAGATTTTTTTCTGCAAAATTTTAGATATATATTTTAAAAATTTTCCTTATCATTTTCTTCTTCTTTTCTCTAATTCCCTTATATTTTCGTTCTTTCTTTTGTTGTAGACCCAAGCACATGCCCAACCAGACCGAGCCCACAAACCAAGCCCAACTCTTTTCTAATAAAACCTTAAACCATTCTCTTTCTCACTCACTCTTTTTCGCTCGGCCTATATCCGAGCCCCAATCGATCTCTCTTGCAAAAACCCTCGACCCAGCCTTTTCTCCTTCATTCGATCAACCCGACAGCCCCATGAGGGTTTCGCCCGACAAACCTCTACGACACGCCGCCTCTTTTGCATGATCTTCGTGGTGCTGCATGCCGCACAAATCCACTCGAGTGTTTTCCGTCGCTTCTCTCTCTCTCATACGCCAACATCCCTCTCCCATCACAGACTACGTCACTTGCAGGCCCTGCCGCCCCCTTCAGGCTCTCCCCCTATATAACTTCCTCTTTGTTTTCAAGAGTTTTTGGACTTCAAAGAAAAATATTTGTTGAAAGGAATTTTGAGGTTTTCCTCTTAATTTGAGTTTGGATTTTTGGTCTGAGACTGGGTTTCTACTCGGATTTTTCCCGTTATCGGCAAGATTCCACGGTGTTTGGTAAATCATTTTAATTATTGATTTTGGTGTTAAAATTCATGTTTTGCTTGCAATACGGAATTTTGAGTTTGGCTTGGGTGTTTTTGGGCTTGCCGGCGACCCTTGCACACGTGGCCGTCGCCTCTTCCGGCCGCAACCCCCAAAGATTTGGGGGTGTTCTCACCCCCCACGCGCTTGGTTGGATCTCCTCCTCGAAGACAACAACTTTTGCTTTGTTGTTGGCACTTTTCATTTCCGTGCCGTCTTCTCCGGCATCATTTATGTCCAGATCCGTCTCGTTAGGCACCATCACAGGCGGAGGGCTGGTATTCAATGCCAATAGTTGCTTCATCATGGCTTCCATATATGAAAATATTTCATCTATCGTTCCGAATCGTCCATCTATCGAGTTCTTGAGGATCTCCACTTCGTTCTCCAATTTTTTCTCCAAAGCATCCACTTTTCTCGCCATCACCATTGATTTCCAAAAAAAGAAAAGTTTTTAAGAACAAAGAAAAAAATAACAGCCAATAGGCCAGGGTTAAAAAGTGTTTTCAAAACCCCAAAATTTTTAGTAAATTGATTACATGATTGAATAGAAGAATTTTATTTGTAGAAAATACTGACATATGAGCTTGGCATTTTCTAGGCATTTTCTATTATTTATTTAGTTTCCTTTTTTTAAATTTCTGTTGCAACACTTTCGAGCTTAGAAAATGTAAATCTCTGGCTAATCTGTAGATTTTTTTGCTGGTTACCCGTTGTATTTGATACAACAGAGTGCAATTAGCAAAGTTAACGAAATTATATATAAGGGTAGGAGTGCAAGTAAATACATTTTAGAAGTGTGAAATATCTTAGGATTTGATTATAAATAATGATAAAATAGTAGGTGGGAGAGGATCAAAATGCGTGCAAATAAACATGCTTAAAAGGGGCCATCCTGCATTTAACTCCAATTTCACAGTGACCTTAAACTACTCTCCCTTTCTTTCAGTCTCCCACCAATTACCCTCTTTATGTATTACCTTATTGTTTTATTAAGTCTTAGACATGCTCAATTTATGTATAGGTATTGGTATAAATAAGTTTTGTGTATAGACTAGTCATTACCCGTGCCCATAGGTCACGGTTTATTTAATGGCTGAGTTCTCCACCCCCACAAATTTCAAGTTCCCCCCAAATTTCATGTTTTCCCACAAAATTTCAAGTTTCCCCCCAAATTTAAGTTTTCCCCAAAATTTAAGTCCCCCCAAAATTGTCATTGCCACCTTGGACAAACTTGCCACGTAGGACAAAGCTTTGTCCTACTAGGATACGATTCAAAATCTTCAAAGAACTGGAAAAAAAATGGTCGGAAGGGGGAAGAATAAAAAGTGTGGGTGTGTGTGTGGGAAGGGTCCAGGGGCAAAAATGCAAAAACTGGGGTTGTATGTGCAAAATTCCCCACCTCCTCTCTTATCCCTCAAAATCTCATCTCTTATATTTCCTCTTATCCAATTTCAAGTTTTTACCCGTGCTCATAGGGCACGGTTTATATAATGGCTGAGTTTCCCCCCACAAATTTCAAGTTCCACAAAATTTCAAGTTTTCCCACAAAATTTCGAGTTTTCTACCAAATTTAAGTTTTCCCACTAAATATAAGTCCCCCCAAAATTGTCATTGTCACCTAGGACAAACTTGCTACGTAGGACAAAGCTTTGTCATAGTAGGATAAGATTCAAAATCTTCAAAGGACTGGAAAAAATGGTCGGAAGGGGGGAGAATAAAAAGTGTGGATGGGTGTGTGGGGATGGTCCAGGGGCAAAAATGCAAAAACCGGGGTTGTATGTGCAAAATTCCACACCTCCTCTCTTATCCCTCAAAATCTCATCTCTTATATTTTCTCTTATCCAATTTCCCTCTTTTATATAATAGATATCCAAATTCTCTTATCCAATTTCTCATGTCCAAATTCTCTTATCCAATTTCTCTTGATAACATCCCTCTTTTATATAATAGATGTGTACATAAGAATAATGTGTATCATATGATGTATGAGCACATGTGTCATATGATGACCAAAAAATTCACTTTACACAATTTTTTGGATTATCAGCTCTTCGCTTTGATCTTCATATTCTACAACTTAAATAAAAAAATCTAGTGAACCCAAATTATATTGCTCATTGATATTTGATTTGTTTGGAAATAAATATATAATGAAGTCTATTTTTACCCCAAGTAATTGACTTGGTCAAAGGATTTTTAAAGAAGCATCTGATCCAAAATGTGATGAAGATATTTCTAGCCTTAGCACATACATGATGCCTGCTGGCTTGAAATATGATGTTGCGATGCATGGCAATGATATGAAATTTTGATGACGTGGCAATGATGTGGCACGTTTGGATGATATGGCAATGATGTGTCACCAACTAGGATGTGGCATGCCATTCTAGATATTTCTTATGGTAGAGATCTTGTATAAAATATTATAAAGTGTCATGGATGTTCTGATAACATGATTTTTTGGGGTTACTGATATTATATAATGGAAGTTTTAGAGAATAAACAATAGCCATGACTTAAGGAATTCTTTAGAAACTCAGTCGTAGCCATCCTTTGTAAGGGAGACTTGGTGAATATATTTATAGTCTTCAAGCTTCTCGGAGAAGCTTCTAAACTTGCTAAAGATAGGAGAAATATCAATATTTCAAAGCTTAAGGACTAAGCTACGTCGATTTAAGGTTTAAGTTTCTAATATCTATAAAGGGTGCTTGGTATCTTGCTTTTCATTTGTGCAAATCCTATGCAGAGTTATAGAATGAATTATGTGATAAGGCAATTATGAATAGGAAGTAAGGAGGTTTACAAAAAGAAAAGCTTGCCATCAAATACTCAGTAAATGATGAATGCATGTTATATAATGTTTGCGTTCTATGACTATTTACTGCATGCATGCCAAGGTTATGTTTTTCATGCACAAATTTCAATTTACAATGACCGTATGCATGTAATATGATTTTTTCATAAAAAGTATGCATGCTAACATTTGATATGTGCTTTCTAAGCAAGATTGTCTTTCTCATTAGAGCTATGTGAAGATGCATGTGTGGTGTAATCGGCTGTTAGTTATACATCAAATGTGCATGTTTGGGATATGGGTTGAATCAAAGTTTTAAAACGCGAAGGCGTGACGTGAGGCGTTTTTTCGACCCGTGACGCGAGGCGTAAGCCTCAACGCGTAAGGCGTAAGCCTTCAGCGTGTTGTGAGGCGTAACACATTATAGCCAACATCATCAAATACAGCCAAAAAATCACTTGTTGATGGCGTGAAAACGCAAACGTATTTGATGCGCCTCCGAACTGAGACGTACGCCTTTGAGCGCATTCGACCTGAGGCGTAAGCCTTTGGGCAGCCTCGCCCTGAGGCGCGCCTTGAGGCGTAAGCCTTTGCCGCCTTTCAAAACATTGGGTTGAATACACCGTTTAATCAGAATTTCCATGGTTATGTTTTGACTATATGCACGATTTTGATTAGTTATACCCATCTACATTAAAACTAAGCAAGCCATACCGAATTTCAATATATCCCCGCCATGAAGGTGTTTGTTTTAGCACTACTCTGGCACCACCCCAGGCGCCTCTAGTGATGAAAACTTGATTTCTTTATAGGATGAAATAAGCTGTTGTTTATGTCAAATGCGGTCAAGTGATGTTTTGCAACACATCCTGTACATGTGCTACAAAATGCTGGTATTTGAAGAGGTTAGTTACAGATAGTTTGGAGGAGATACGAAGTTCATATCTGCAGCAGAGAAGGCATTTTTCCCCCATCTGATGCTATTTATATGTGAAATGTGAAATATTTGTAGGGAATTGTGGAAGGTTCCAGCAATGATGACATTAAACGTTGTGGTGGATGTAGAGACATTATTGCAGTTGTTTAATTAATTTGATAGTTGATATGGAATTAAAAAATATCTTCATTTTGAATAGTTTAGTTTAGTTTTTTTTTGTTTTCCCCACAGTTTAAAAGTTACTATTGGGATATTATTTTCCATAAAAAATAAACAACATGTATCATGTAGTACAGCTGTACAGGTGAAGTTTAACGAAATGCACAAGTTACCACTGCCACTCAGCCCAAAACAGAAAGGAAAAAAAAATGAAAAGGGAAGTTACCACTATACACTAAGCAAAAAGAAAAGGAAATTATACATACTACTATATCTTGCTGATAAGATGACATGCCATGTGCTAATTGACACATGCATATGTAGCTGATTCATTGAGTTACTTAAAACTTCTTATGGACTACTATTTGATATCTTAGGTGACATTTAAAAAATATGTACAGTTGATGTAATTAACTTCTGTTTTCAACTTTCTTTATTCGTCGTCTGTTACATAAATTATATTTTGTGAATTATATAGGTATCTTCATGCTCAAAATGTGGTGGGACTGGCAAGACAATCACTGATCAGTGCAGAGTTTGTGATGGTAAGGGACGAGTACATGTGAATCGGAGGGTCGAAATTGATATTCCTGCTGGTGTAAATGAAGGATCTACCATTCAAATTCAAGGTGAAGGAAGCATTGATAAGAAAAGGCAAGCACATGTCATGCATCATATTTATTATGAAGTTCATTGGTCTTGTCTAGATTTTTGGTTCCACGTCTATAGATTTGTAATCAGTTGCACCCCCCTATTTAATTTTCAAAATTTTGCTTTTATTTTCTCTATAATTTTTCAGGAAATATACATGCTTGACAACTATCGTTTAAGATACATTGTAGAACCGATCTTGTTAAGCATCTGAACTAGTACACTACTTTCAGTAGCCATCTATATTAATACCAAAAATTGCTGTATAAAAAACATATTGAAAGACGTGATATTGACCTAGCATGCAGTTACTTAGTTAACATGTTATCTTTTAACATCATCTTATTTTGCATGTTGAGATCTAGTTCCAGAAAGCAGTATGCGGTGCATGTGGTCGCGTAGTCCCTACGCTGCTTTAGGTGTCATGCCCCATAACCCGGGGTCGCATCATGTTTTGTAGAGGAATGTCAGGTCCTGCAGTTAACCAGTAAAAACAATCTAGACACAAGAAGAGATGCATTAAAGTACTTAACAAAAATTTCATAGACACACACACACATGCTAACAAAATGTGTTTACAAGAGATACCATGGATATATCCACCACCTCTAAATCAAAAGTCAGCGGTCTCTACCGCAAAGTCTGAGGCTTCAAACACCAGGGCCTTCTCTGTCTCTCACTCAACACTTGGTGGTACAACAATAATGAAGACCTATTAGGTAAATCACAGTAATTCTAGAATTTTGAATTTTTTTGGAATTTAAACATGTGAACATGTGTAAATATTAACTAGAAAGCAGGAACTGGGAATAGATAACAGATTAATTAATACTTCTTATCAGGCATGCATTGGAATTTACGAAAAACAAGCAACTTGGTTGATATATTAAAGCGATACTAACATGGTCCTATTGGAGATATCAGAAGTGAGAATGCTGAAATGAGTAACGAGAAATCATGTGAAAAACAATTTTATGCCAAACCTAGGCTGTGAATCATATTAGAGAATACAATAAGCAACCAAGGAGTCCATCTCAGTGCTACGGGGCGCTCACCTGGGCCAAGCCCAAAGTAGGAACAGTAGGGGCCATGCGTACAAAAGTAACAGTGTGGAACTCATTAATTAAGTCCGGTGATACATTAGGGGTCCATCGGATTCATGATGTGAGCCGTCCGAAACACCTGATGCGGTCAAGTCAATAGGAGCGTGGCTCCAGTCGCTCTTGCACTCTCACTAATATGATTTACAATAAAACCCAGTGAGTCTGAAGTGCAATATGTAAGTCAGTTTATATCTCTCTGTGTCTTAGTGGGACAGTAAATGTGTAGTTCTAAATTAATGTTATTTTAAAACATGATTTCTAAAGTAAAGCTTGAATTAAACTTTAAGGCCACATTGAAATTAATTCATATGATGGTGTGCTATACTACTATATCATTCTAGTTCCAATCATGTTTTCAACATTCTATTCTATCATGTGTATCAAAACATATATATTCCACTAACTTTTCAATTGATTTTAGTTTCCATAGCACACCCAACATATCAACTAGTCCCAATGTCATGGGCCACTGAGCAAGATTATACTATGATTATCCCATGAACATGTAGCATATAGTGACAGAAAATGATGTAACATTTAGTATTCTATAGATGTGCAATAGTTTAAACATCTAATCATGGAGCATATCTATTTGACAGACAATAAGCAGGATACTCTAACATGCTAGATAGACTAAAACTAAAATATAAATAGATAATTCGAGCTAACATACATGTCGAGGTAGCGATCAGTGTCACACCTTAGGAAATATGGGGGATGGACAATGGGGATGGACAATCGGGTGATCTCAGATAATTTTCATCATTGATCGTTTTTGGGACTTAACCATGTATTCATGGTTTTATATGATCATTCAGGCAGTGATATATGATCCCACATGTAGAAAACTAAGATCCTCCTGGTGTATGATCCAACAGGCAGTAATTTCCACAATTCTCCAACGGCCTTTAGAGGCCAAAACCCACACATTCAATCACAGTGTATTCTAAACCAATTTCGATATGTAGGGTAAAGCCCCGGGGTTCCCATGCTATCTCATGGCCACCACCTAGTCTTGGCACTAGCCAAAACATCACCAAAATAATATCTACAATCATCATCTAGGAAAATCGGCCTCCGAAATTCCCACAAGTCATCAGATTGCATATAACCCAACTTTAGTCGCAGCCTAGGGTTTAAAGCCTAGGTCGGTCATGTCAGAGGTAAGGGAAGGCCACGACAAGGTCTTGGGGAGGCTCATAGGGCACGACAATTAGCGGGGGAAGCCGGACAGTCCCGTTGAGGGGTAAATCCCCAAAACAGCTAGCAGGCAAAGCGAGAGAGACTCAACAGGTCACGACCAAGAGGGAAAACCCTCGGACAATCACGGCTAAGGAAAGGGGCGGAAGTGGGACATCTAGGGCTGCAGCGAGGGTCACTACCAATCCACATGGCTTAGAAATTCATTATAGTAGTTAAAGGAAATAGAATCACAAATTTAAAAACCAAAATTTTAAGAATTAAAGTGATTTTGCCGAAATCGTGGACTCCTGTAAGAATTTGAAGAGAAATCCCAACTCCAGGTAAGATCCGAACTTAAAAGAAGAATCAGAAATTTTCTTTGGAAAAATATTTTTTGCGTGAAAATCCAAAACCCTAGCTTTACCCGGGCTTAAATAGAGGAATATAAGACCTAAGGAGCCTAGGGGGGAAGTTGTGGCTTCGCCATGAAGGCGATCGGCCTCGAATCGAGGCGAAGATGCGCCAGATTCTCATGATATAGGGCACAAGAAAATTGTGAGATCGTGCCGCGTGTGACGTGAGGTGGAGGGGAGAGATGGGGCTGCGTGGCTTGCTTCTTGTCGAAGGAAGGAGGGGTAGAGGGAGGGAGGGAGGGAGACGTTGGTGAGAATTTTTTCGCCGCTGCCTCAAGTTGATGGGGTGGGGAGAGATCGAGAGAGAGAAAGAGAAAGAGAGAGGGCCGAGTGGGGGCTCGGGTTGGGCTACGTGGGCCGCATGGGAAAAGGAAAAAACGAAAGGAAAGAAAGGAAAGAATAAAACCAGAATAATGGGCCAGGCCCTTTGGGCTTTATATTAAAAGAAAACATATGCTTTTACATTAAGTATCCAAGGTTTTCTAAAAGTTAAAAATGTTTGTTTCACTATGAAGTGTGAGAAAATTTTAGATTAGAGAGGACGTAAAAGGGTCCTCAAAATAAAATATTATTACCAGATATAGACTATTTGTGCCATGAATTATCAATACCAAAGTTGAGTTTTGTTTCTTATTAAGAGACATTTGCTAACTAGTGAACATTCTATTAGTCAAATTCATCAGAATTGCATGTTTTATGTAACCGGCGACATTGCTAAAACGTGTAATTAGGCTCCCATAATCGCTTTTGCCCTCTTAACTTGTCTGGACTTGCCTAGATCTGTTTGAAACACTGTTCATCTGCCTTATTATATGACTAGTTGCTGCCTAGGCATCTTCAATGGTATGGTTTAAACGGCTAAATCGTCTGGGCTCTTGTTGAAGTAGCTAGCTGTCTGCTTCTTTAGGTACTTGCCTAGCCTGGCTGCAACTCATAATACTGAACTTGATCTTGCATACTTGCCTTGGACACATATTTTGGGAATATCCTAATAAAACAAACTCATATTCACAACCATCCAGTTGTGACCTGTTAGCGTCCCCAATTATTTGAATATCATGTGCATGTTGAATTCTTGTAGATCAAATGGAGCAAACCTCTATGTACTCCTGAGGTGAGGGGATCAGCGAAAAAGTATTGCATGGAATCAAATATGACATCTGAGTGAAGAAAAACTTGTATCATGATTTCTTGCCATGCTCATATGTCCTATGGCACATTTGTAATCTTGAATAAGGCTACACCCAAAATTTAGGTATACCAATATGTTTCCAAAGTGTCATTATGAGATTTTGTACCAAATAGCTTGAAGAGCGTTTTGTTATGCCCTTGTGGGAATTAGAGGAATAGTGGGAATAAATAGAGATGAAAAATTGGGTAAACCATATTCCTAAGTTCATTGACAACAATTCATACCCCACATTTTAGTTAGAAAAGCGTTCTAGGTCTATGGAAAATATTATTTTCTGGTATGTGATGTGTTTCCTAAAAATACTGAGATCAAGATTTAAAGTTTAAATTGGGAACCTTAAATATAATTTCTTTCGAATAAATATGAAAATGCATTTGATTAAGTAGGCTATGTATCATGGCCTATTGTGATTTTTTATTTTTATAAAAATAATTATTACGCTACTTTTTAAGTTAAAACCTATACTTTATAACTAATTAATAATATAATTAAATTACTATCTGATCTTAATTACATATGACATGTATCTTCTTTTCTTTCAGTGAAACAAATCTATATATGTTACCATATTTATCTATTGTTATTTATTAATATAAGTTTGAAATTACTTTTAAAATCAGCCTTTTTATGAATTATTTGATTTTTTTTTAAAATATTAATCGCATATCATTCAAGTTGAGTTAGGAGGTAAGTTTTATTTTCTGTTGATAGAGATGGGGAAAGAATAAAAAATTGCTTTGTTATTTTGTTAGAGAGGATGAAAAAACAAAAGAAAAGACAAATAAGCAATAAAAAATTATTTTATTAATTGTTATTTGTTATCTGGTTAGAGGGAAACACGGAAAAAAGAAAAGAGAGAGAAATGATAAATGGAAGGAAGAATAAGCATCACAAGCCTCGGGGCTCAATCTAGAGACCCAAAGCACCTTGCAAACAACCTCGCCATTTGGACTAAGATCACAAAGTAATTTTATTGCTAGTAAATTTTTTTTAATCTTAAATCTATCTAAATAACACCTCAATTCCATATATATTTCACATTTTTTGCATTCCAGTGTGGGGTTTTGCTCACACTCGAACATGTGTGTCAGCCCGTATCATTTTCCGGTAACTAACAACAAGCGCTGAACTTTAGCGCTGAACTTTAACGCAGCTAGAGGGCATCTGGCAGGAGAGTCGTAAATTTATGCCGAGTGAATTTTAAATTTTTTTTGGCAAGTATAAGAGGAATACAAGTGCAAATATCCTCTTATTCTTTCTTATTACATATTTCAGATGTGTCCTTTAACTTTGTATACAAATCTAGTATTCTTTTGTGGCAGCAAAAGCTAATACTCTTCTTGAAAGCATGTACTGTGATGTGATCTTTGTTCTCCTGGCTTGATCTTGTTATTTCACCCCTTATATAAAATGTTTAGATGCATCCATATATGTATACGAAGCTAGTATGCTTTTATGGTAGCAAAAGCTAAAATACATCATGAAAGCATATACTGTGTTGTGATCTTTGTTCTCCTGGGTTGATCTTATTATTTCACCTTATATATAATGTTGGGATGCACTCATATATATATGCCGCATATCCCGTTCGCTCCTAAAATTGTTCTCTTCCATATGTGTGAAGATGCCTACTGATATTTCCTTATTCATTACTCTTCATTTTGAAATTTATGCTCATGCCCACTATAATACCCATAACCCGACCTTATGGGTTTTCGAGTAATAAACTCTTTTTAAAATGCAAATTATGATTTTTTTTTTGAATTTTTCATTTAATATTTGTGTATGATTTCTTTTTCTATTTCATTAATCCATTTTCTTTTTCTAAACTTATTTCTTTCTCCTCTAAACCCAACCCATACACTCTTTAATTTATTAAACCCAAAGCTTATTTCAAAGCCCAATACCCATGCACATTACTCTTTTATGATTTATCTAACCGGAGCCCCACCCCACTTATACTAAACCCTAACCCTAACCCTAATCTAATTCCATAGCCGCTGCCTTCTTTCCCTCTCCTCTTCACTGTTGCGATTTCTTCACCCACTCAGCACGTGCTAACACATGATCTCCCCCTCTCTCGCGAGACGGCCGCTCCTCTCTCTCTCCTCTAACGACTCCTCTTCCTCTATTTCTACTACTACTAATTCCCATGGTTTTTATGCGAAATTTTTATTCTCAAATTTTAAAGCTTTCGGTTGAGTTTTTGGGTTTGATCTTGCTCTTCAGGTGTTCTCTCTCTCTCTCTCTCTCTCTCTCTCTCTCTCTCTCTCTCTCTCTCTCCCTCCCTCCCCTTCTTCATCGTTGGGTAGCTGTAGTCGCGTGTACGATGAGATGACGTGGTCCACCGGGTTTTCCGACGAACTTTTCTTTGATAAATGGTAGATTGCTTTAATTCAAATTTTCCAGCTTAGATTAATTTGGCTTAGATATGAAATTTGATGAACATATGGAAATTGTTAGAGGAAATTTTGATATGTATGAAAATGTGATCCTTTTGGGTTATTCATGATTCCTTTGCTAGGATGAGAAATTTCTGAGCATATTCATATTTATTTGAGCATAAAATGTGAAATGTGGATTGAGAAATTTTTTTATTCCTGATGGAAGTCAGTTATTTGAGACTTATTGGCTCTTGAGGACTCTTCCTCTACTGAACTATTTCTGTTGGTTCATGTTGGCCTTGTGTGGCCTTTCTGTTGGGGTTTGCAGGCTTCATTTAATGCCCAGTTTTCCTGTTCGGCGAGTTTATTGTTGCCTTCTCCTTGGGGTTACTGATCGGCCTTCCTGTCTGTTGTTTCTCATTTCGTCATTCGCTTGTTTTTTTGCTATATTTCACATTATTATCTTGTCAGTTATTCATACCATTTTGGTAATCTTAGAGTTACTTATACTCTTATTTCGTGTTGCTCGTTAGTAATTACTAATTAGAAGCAGATGAACCTTGGTATTTTATAGATGCGTTCACATTTAGGCTTAAGAGAGGGAAATGTCCAGTAGGCCTAACTGTGCGGGGGTTGTCACCTCTGTTTCCCTTGACATTTTTGGGAAGCGGGGCGTGACATCCCCATAGCAGAGTGTGTGAGATGTGAGATGCCTCCTACTTTGTTTGTAAATGAAAAGCATGTTACTCACGTTCTCTCTTCATGCACTCACATGGATTTATTCTTACTTGTGCATGGCATATTCCCGACAAAAAGTAACAAATTATTTAAGTCTATGTTCTATGATGCCTAAAGCTTGTCAAATAAACAATACATCAAGGTTTGAAATCTTGGTTTTGATCTTGGCTAATATCAGTATTTGGTGATTCAAAGGTATCGAATATCAGTATTTGGTGAATCAAAGGTATCGGTTGATGCTTATAGGAAGTATTGGACTTTATGGCCTATGCATCAATAAGCCCCAAACTGATTAATAATGTAATGAATTATTTAGGTCTATGGTCTAGGATGCTTAAAGCCCACAGTCACAAATACAATACATCAAGGTTTTTATCGGATTTGGCCTCAGCCAATGGTTCATAGTAGTATCGGTTTTGTTTTTATCAGAAGCATGGGGCGGTGCACATCCAAAGTATCAAACTTTATATTGTTCTCATATCTTAGCCTGGCTGAGGGTTGAAGATTGAGCTTCATCATCACCAAGTGGTTTATTTATCCATAGAGATCTCTATCACTCAGGATATAATCGTTCATCAACAAGTTGTCTTTATGGAAGATGTTATCTCAATCTATCATCTTAGCTTTTGGTTGTTTCATTTTGGAGTTTGATTTCTTAGCTGTATGTTGTGATTGAATCGACTTTGCCACAATACATGTGTTTATGCAAAATTGGAGGATTTTCCGTGATCAGGATATAATCGTTCATCAACAAGTTGTCTTTATGGAAGATGTTATCTCAATGTATAATCTTAGCTTTTGGTTGTTTCATTTTGGAGTTTGATTTCTTAGCTGTATGTTGTGATTGAATCGACTTTGCCCCAATACATGTGTTTATGCAAAATTGGAGGATTTTCCGTGATCATGATAAAGAAGAGCATGTTTCATATCACCTCTGTAAATTCATTTCTAAAAGGTCGAATGTATTTGTATTTACTGATTTTTCGAACATCAATGTATCGGTCGATTCTTCAAACCATGGTCACTTTGAGGTGAATGGTATAGTAGCTCGAGTCATGGCTTAAGTCAGTTTGATATGAAAAGTCTATATGGTAAGTACTTACCCTGCAAAAATTTTGGATTCTTCTCCATCCTTTTCTCATTCAGAAGCACGTGGTATAGTAGCTTGAGTCATGGCTTAAGTCAGCATCATATGAAAAGTCTATATGGTAACTACTCTGCAAAAATTTTGAATTCTTCTCCAACCTTTTCTCATTCAGAAGCATGTCTGTATATGCAGCTGGTTTCAAGGTTATTAGCTTTATTTTCTGGTGCATATTCTGCTCACATGCAAACTGCAAAATGTTCTATTACCATTGAATGAACATGAAATTTGTTAATATTCGTAGCTATATGGAAATACTGAAACGACATATGCTAATAGCTTTTGCCACCTCTTTTTCTCTCACTGTTTGTACTTATGCTCCATCTGCATTCAATTTGTAGCTTGTTAAAGTTGTTTAGTTCATGACCTTTTTAACCTTTAAAAAAAATTCTGATCAAGGTTTTGTTTCATTATGCAGGGGTAATGTTGGTGATCTTTATTTATTCATTCATGTAGAACAGAAATCAGGATTTCAGAGAGATGGTCTGAACCTTTACTCCACTATCAATATTGATTATACAGAAGCAATATTAGGAACCATAGTTAAGGTAATTCTATCCTAGAATTTCTTCGCTTTCTCATACCTGATGCAATTCGTCTGGATTATCAATCCAACTACAATCAACAACTATTTATTTTTTCAATCATGTTTTCTTGATTTTCGTTTGCTTAAATAATTGATAATGTTGTTGTCAATGGAATGCATAGCCCCTTCGGTTCACATTTCTAGATGCACATCCCCATTGGTTCACATTTCTAAAGATGATAATATTAAAATAGTTGAAATGTTCATCCTTTCTTTGCATGTGACTCTAATCTAGTTAATCATTTCATCCAATTGTGGGCATCAATATACCGGAACTTTTGGAAATAAGTCACTTTTGTGTTACTGGAGAAATTAGCTGAATGCCATATATGTGAAATTCTGATGGGTATTCTGTGGTTACTGGGTGCTTTGTTAAAGAGTGTTCAGAATACGTACTAGTGTTATATTAGAGCTTTTCAAGTTACCAGTTTAGATTATGTTTTAGAGTCGGAGTCAAACATGAATTCTAGTCCTAATAGTATTTGGATATTTGTTTCTTTTTCATATATTGGGGGCTATTCATGTACGAACATATCACAAAAATTCCCCCAAGTGCCCAAAATTACAAGTTTGCCACCACTCCCTCATTCTCATCAAGTTCAGTCATAATTTTTCTATTATGGCATATATATGTGTGGAAATATGCAGGTATGTTTGTTGATACAATTTATGTTTATGCATTTTAACAAAAAGAATATACACATATAAGTAGCTCTGTTTCTGCTTATCTTGTTTTCAGTTGGACAAGGCAGTGTTATGTGGTATACATAAAAAGCCGAAAGGAAAGAACAACACACATCTTGCAGTAATACCACATGTAGAAGCCAAGCTTTCGGAAAGAAATAATTGCACAGACCTTGCCCCAATACCACAAACAGAAGCTACGCTACTGGAAGGATATAATAACACAGACATTGCTTTAATACCACAAGCAGCAGCTGAGCTTAGACGCGTGCATTCATCTGCAAGTGGTGTAATGACTGAATTCGCAGATGATCATCAACATCACTCTGATCGTTCATTGTCAGCAGGCTCTGATACTCCATTGCAGCACATATAAGTAGCTCTGTTTCTGCTTATCTTGTTTTCAGTTGGACAAGGCAGTGTTATGTGGTATACATAAAAAGCCGAAAGGAAAGAACAACACACATCTTGCAGTAATACCACATGTAGAAGCCAAGCTTTCGGAAAGAAATAATTGCACAGACCTTGCCCCAATACCACAAACAGAAGCTACGCTACTGGAAGGATATAATAACACAGACATTGCTTTAATACCACAAGCAGCAGCTGAGCTTAGACGCGTGCATTCATCTGCAAGTGGTGTAATGCCTGAATTCGCAGATGATCATCAACATCACTCTGATCGTTCATTGTCAGCAGGCTCTGATACTCCATTGCAGCACACGTGTGGGATACAATTTTGAATATGGCAACATACATGTTAGCAATCATTATTCTCAAGATGACAACATAAAGGCTCATTTGGGTCCTGATACTTCAGTCCAGCAACGAGGCGTGGGATCTAGTGCTGAATATGGAAACATATATGGCAGAGATTATTATCGGTATGGCAACATGGGAATGATGCACTACTACCCAATTATGCTCAATATGGAAACAATATGGACATTGGCAACATGGGGGATGATGATTATGCTCAATATGGCAACAATAGGGACCCTGGCAACACGAGGGATGATACATTACTACTCAATTATGCTCAATATGGCAACAATAGGGACCCTGTAGTGCTGCTTAACTCTGGCAATCTAGGACAATCAGAGATCAAGAATGATTTTTGTCCGGAACAGAATTTTCAGTTGGTTTCCGCTCCTGCTTCTATGAATGCTTGGGATATAATGGAAGAGTTACCAGAACCTCAACACTTTGATAATATTGATCAATTTCTCAATTACTTTTGAGCAGCCAACTTTGGCAAAGAGGAAGATGAATTTCTCCCATGATGCCATTCCATTAACATATCACACATGAATCTGTGAAGCTTACTTTCGCTCATGGATTTTTTGGCTTTCATCCACGGAACTATCATCTGATAAAAACTTTATTAGTAATAGTGAAAAAGATAAATAAAAACTAAAACTTTCTTATTCATTAAACTAAAAGGATAATTTGGTTAAACATTAATGAGCTAAAAAGTAAGAAAGCATACATCATGAAAAAATAAAATAAAACAAAACAATTAGAAAATGTTCAGTTACAGGACTAATGTTGAATTAATTGATATCACTTTGAGTTATTGTACTCGAGCATGAATCTATTATTCATCAATTTGATGCTTTGCTTCAAGAATCACGATCATATGACAAATTCATCTTTCTCTTTGCCAAAGTTGTTGCTCAAAAGTCATTGAGAAATTGATCAATATTACCAAAGTGGTGAGGTTCTTGTAACTCTTCTATTATATCTCAAGCATTCATAGGAGCAGGAAAATTCTGTTCCAGACCGAAATCATTCTTGATATCTGATGATCCTAGATTGCCAGAGTTAAGCAGTATTGCAGGGTCCCTATTGTTGCCATATTGAGTATAATTGAGTAGTAGTGCATCATCCCCCGTGTTGCCAGGGTCCCTATTGTTACCATATTGAGCATAATTGAGTAGTCGTGCATCATCCCCCATGTTGTCAGGGTCCATATTGTTGCCATATTGAGCATAATTGGGTAGTAGTGCATCATCCCCTATGTTGCTATACCGATGATAATCTTTGCCATATATGTTTCCATATTCAGCACTAGATCATATGCCTCATTGTTGTACTAAAGTATCAGGATCCACATGAGTCTTTATGTTGTCATCTTGAGAATAATGATTGCTAACATGTATGTTGTCATATTCAGTATTGGATCCCACACGCGCTTGCTGCAATGGAGTATCAGAGCCTGTTGGTAATGAACGATTAGAGTGATGTTGATGATCATCTGGATGATCATCTGTGAATTCAGTCATTACACCACTTGTAGATGAATGCACATGTCTAAGCTCAGCTGTTGCTTGTGGTATTAAAGACCTTGCTTGTGTTATTATATCCTTCCAGTATCGTAGCTTCTGCTTGTGGTATTTGTGCAAGGTCTATGCAATTATTTCCTTCTGAAAGCTTGGCTTCTGCATGTGGTATTATTGCAAGATGTGTGTCGTTCTTTCCTTTTGGCTTTTTATGTATACTGCATAAAACTGCTTTGTCCAACTGAAAACACGATAAGCAGAAGCAGATCTACTTATATGTGTATATTCTTTTTGTTAAACTGCATAAACATAAATCGTATCAACAAAACATACCTTCATATTTTCACACATATATATATGCCCTAATAGAAAAGCTATGACTGAACCTGATGCGAATGAGGGAGCGGTGTCAAACTTGTAATTTTGGGCACTTGAGGAATTTTTGTGATTATGGACAAATTATTCCTATATATATAGTGTGGGATGGGTTAGGACTAGGAGATCATGTTGAATTTGGAAAAAATAATTGAGAGTAGAAGAGGATAGGAGTGGATTAGAGATTAAATCTGGGAAGATTTAGACCTTTTATCTCAAATCAAAGACTAGGAGAGCTGTTTCCTCTCGAATTGGAACATACTTATCTTTGTATTCATCTTATCATCTATAAAAATCATCTTTTTATTCTTTCAAACTCAAGCCTTTCTTGATTCTCGATCAAACTTGTGCAAATTCTACTACTGTTTTAGAGCAATAGAACTTTTTGTTACTATTAAGATGTGATATATAGTGACACTATATCAACAAAGGGACGATGTTAGGTTGCTGAGGAATTTATCTTAGGATCCTTTGTTATTATGTGAATCTAAATTATGTATAAATAAGTTGAGAGTGAGAATAACTAACTCATCATTATATATATATATATATATATATATATATATATATATATATATATATATATATATATATATATATATATATATATATATATATATATAGGGCAATCTTCGGGTGCGAAAAACCCCGTGCGAAAGCCGTGCGAAAACATTTTTTTTATTTTTTTGAAATTTTTTTTTTCAAAATTTTTTTGATGCTTAATCCATACAAATATATACCTCAGGAAAAATAATGGGTGAACCCGTTGGGCATTAGAGCACCCATCCACCCGTTACAAATTTAACGGTCTCAAAACGTGTGAATTTGATGAAATGCCTTGATCGAAGGCCAAATGACATTATTTCTCAACCATTATTTTTTGAGGGGGGTATAACAACATATAATGAAGGTGGAAAAAAGAATTTTTGAAAAAAAAATTTTCAAAAAAAAACTAAAAACATTTTCGCACGGTGCGAAATGTTCTCACATGAAGATTTACCTATATATATATATATATATATATATATATATATATATATATATATATATATATATATATATATATATATATATATTAATCATAACTTTGATGTCTTTCATGGTATCAGAGCCTTTACCCAAACTTTATTTTCCTAACCTGCTCATCCTTATGAAATCAGTGCTGAACTGTTTTATGTACCCTTCACATGTCTGTGCTTTGTTCCATAGTATATAACTAGTATGATATTCTGATAAAGTAGTATTTTATTGGAATATCTACCTATGTACTGTTGCTTGTACGTAACATGCAAAATAAAATGCTATTTCAGGTTGAGACAGTTGAGGGATATAGGGATCTTCAAATACCTCCTGGGACACAACCTGGCGAGACATTGACATTTGGTAACATGGGCGTTCCAAATATTAATAAACCTTCAGTTCGCGGGGATCATCATTTTATTGTCAGTGTAGAGATTCCAAAAGCTATCAGGTTTGAATATTTACTTATTTCAACTTGTATACAGAATATTAAACTAAGCAATGAAATTCTTGGACAAGATACTTGGTGCTAGAATTGAAATATATATGATAAGAGATAATGGAAAAAGAGCATAAATGACCACAACCAAGAGGGCTTATCCTAGTTCTGCCCCATCCATGTGTGGCATGTGCATAGATTTGTGGAAGAGTAGCCTCATCATTATCATCATTTAAATTCTGCCATCAAAACGGGGATAGAATAATGTGTGTCCTCTACTCAAGACTGATGCACAAGAAATTTGATTCAATCTGCTGCTTCTAGGATAAACATATAAAACCGAATTTACCTATCATATCGTTTATTTGCTGCGTGTGTATCAATCAGATATATTACAAAGCAACTGCATGTTTTGATGTCTTTTCTATGTAACTATTCATGTCTTCCCATCACAGTGATGAGGAGCGCTCGCTAATTGAGAAGATTGTGTCACTAAGAGACGCTTCTATTGATCACTCGTTCTCATCAGAAGGTAAAGATTTTTACCATCTTCAAGAAATTGATGTATAGTTCCTCGTTTGCTTAACAGCTCATTCTATTTTATGTAGCTATTGTAGGGAAAAGTCAAGAAAACATTGACAAACATAAAATGAGCAAAAGGCATGGCCGTAATTTGCATAAAGACACTGATTCCTTGTGGAGTTCTGTAATGAAATTGTTTGGGTAAGTTATGCACTGGATCCTTTCTGCTGATAAATTGCATGATTAATAACATAATTAACTTTTATTGCATGCGCAATGTTTAGAAATAATATGTAAATGTAATAGTCTACAATTAGATTTGAGATAGGAATTAAAATTTCCAGATTTGTAAAAATAGTCGAAAAAGAGTCAAACATGTCCTATATAAATAGCACCAAATTGAGAAAAACAGTTCCGGGGAGAAAAAAATATGCAGCTAATTCCAAAAGCACCGAACTGATGATTGCTAGTCTGCCCAGCATTTAGGATGGTTCTTTCTGAACTCATTCCTTATCTTTCCAAGGCTTTGCATTTGGCTTCACAAATTATTTAAAAAGAATCTCCAATGATATTATAACACATGAATAAATGTTTATTTATTTCTACTTCAAATTCTTCAATGAGCCAGAATGCTGACCTGCTGTGAACCTGTTTGAATTTCTCATCTGCCTTGTAGTTGTATCATAATGTTGCATAGCATGACAATCCATTTATCCTATATTTTACCCTTTCAAAGTGAATTAAGTCAGCTGCAGGCATTATTTGGTACTCCATGGATGATTCTTTCAGTTGAAAGCTCTTATAGTATGCTCTAAATTCTTCTATGGATAACATGATGAATACTTAGCATAGAGGATGAATTTGAACATGAAACTGATATCTTTCTCTAATCCTTTTGTTGGCCTGAGACGTAGGATATACAATACATATGAGACGAAAGCAGTCCTGATTGATCCATCTATATCAAACAAATAGATAAATATTTTTCTCTTCAGAAAGGTCTGTCTGACCTAATCACGTGTTTCTTCATATCTTGTCATGAAAGATTGAGCTATCTTCATTTCTTCGAATAGAATTAAGTGCAAAACCTTCCCGGACTGACATGAATGTATTCTTATGTCACCTTAAATGATCCAAATAAGGCTGATCATTTATTTTGTTTTCTTGTTGGCTTCTTCCTTACATCATGCATGCACGTCCTTAGTTGTAGGCCTGTCAAATTAGCAGGATATCTCAGGAGTACATGTCATAGATAAAGTAAGACACCCCCCCCCCCCAAAAAAAAAAAGAAAAAAAGAAAAAAAGAAAAAAAGAAAAAAGAAAAAAAACCTCAAGACGTATACCCAAAATGAAAAAAGAGATCCATGTGAGGAATTTTTTTTCAGGCATGCGGAATTCCATTTCTATAAGATTTACAACATTGCAATATTTTACGTCATTGGTAAATCAATTTTACCAGTCCCTCAAACACGAAAAAAAGACATGCATGCATGGAATTTCATATCGTGCATGAGAAATTCCATATATGTTAGAATTACAACATTGCAATATTTTATGTCATCGGTAAATCCACATTACCTCAATTGGAGGGCTTGGGGATCAGATGTCATACACAGTAAAGTTGTAAAAGTAGCAAATGATTACATGGTTGTGTTTATATAACTGGTCCATGCTTCGAGGAGCAATGAGCTCCCTTTAACACTGCTGCTTTTCCCAATCATGATATTGACAGTCACCAAAAAAATAATTAAAGGAAAGAAAGGAGGAGATGAAGAAGAGAAGAAGAAGTTGATGTGTTTAATGACTGCAGGACTGAAAAAAAACCATGATTCACCCATGTTACCTCCTTTCCTTTCTAAATCCTTTGAAAATACTTTTGTTTTCTCCAATTCTTTTGCTTATTATGACTGATCCCCTTCTTTTCTTTCCTTCCAACTTGAGCCATGCCCAACTTGTTTGAGACAGATTCCAAGTGCCATGTTGCGTCCGAGTGTCTGACATAGCAAAAATAGGTGTAATGGGATTTTTGCCTTCCATCTAGGACTTTGTAGGACTTCCCATATCTGTTTTGTTGCCCACCATCGTGGTATCATTGATGAAGTCGCAATCAGAGATACTCATCTAAATATACTGGATGTAGTAGTTTGGTGTCTCACACCATGAAGTAGTCATCACATGCCTCTTTCTGCATGTTTTTGTTCATGGTAGTAAGAATAATATTGGTATGCAGCATGTTGAACCTTAGCTGTATCATATCTTTCGGTCTTATGTCCCAAGTGGAAAAACTTTGAATTCGCTGCTGAATACTTAAGCATACTGTTAGGATCCAAGATAAAAAGACAATTTTTATAGATAAAAGTAGCCAAAAACACGATAATTGAATACAAAAAGGTGTATTCTCGTCCCAAGACGCCTAGAGGACGTCCGCACTCGTCTAATATAAGAACTACTCCTAGGACTGGACGCCCAATAGAGAATATCTCAAATATCAAGCATGAAAATCCTAATGACGGCTAGTCCATTATTTATAAGAGAAACTAGGGGTTTCTTAGGCTAATGGGCGCGTGCATAAACACAAGGGGGTGCGGGGGCCGGCGGCCCACATGGGCCGGCCCATGCTTGGCAGAAATAGACCGCCAGGTCTATCAATACTCCCCCCAAAGAACCACCTTGTCCTCAAGGTGGTGTAAGTCCCGGCGGTACTACTCCGAGTGGGAGTCGTTCTCCCCTCCGATCCGTTCGTCCTCCACGTCATCTTCCTCGTCGGCTTCCGCTATCAAAACACTTGTAGCTTTCGATCCACACAGCGGTGTCCGGGAGTGAAGCACTCGTCACATCTAAAACATAGCCCCTTTTGCCTTTTCTCCCTCATCTCCGCATCGGTCATCCGTCGAAATGGGCCACCGGTCGGTAGTGGAGTGGTCTGCTCACCCGTCTTCTCAAGTCCTATCGGAATTGACTCAGTAGTGGCCCCCGCTCCGCCTGCGCCAGTCGAGGAGACCCGTTGCAACTGCCCACTGTAGCCCCCCCGTCTCTCCTATCCTCAGCTCGGGAGTCCTCCACCATCTGGGCCATCTCGATGACATCTGAAAGCCCACGGGGCTTGTAAGGCCTCACTGCAGCTCGAAGACTAGGTCGCAGCCCCTTCAAGAAGGTGCCCTCCAGCGACTCGTCCGAAACCCCATGAACTCGCTCGACCAGTGTCTCAAATCTCTCGACGTACTCCCGCACCGGCCCCTCCTAACTGACGGCAAATAGCTGCTCGTGTAGGTTCCCCAGGCGGGGGTCTCTAAACTTCTCCAGCACTAAGTCTTTCAGCTCATCCCAGCTCCGGATCTGCTGCCTTCTCTCTTTCCACTGGAACCACCCTAAAGCTCTGCCCTCCATGCAGATGGCTGCTGCCTTCAGCTTCTGTGCCTCGGTCATGTGGTGCGCCGCGAAATATCTCTCCACTGTGAATAACCAGGCGTGTGGATCCTCCCCAGAAAATATCGGCATCTTCAGCTTCCGGACTCTGCAATCTCCACCAAAGCGTCCCTGCTCGGGCCTCCCCTCCTCCCCGTGATACGGACGGTAATGCTGTCTCTCTGGTCCTGAGTCTCGTACTGCCTCGGTGGCCCTCCTCCGCGGACCCCATAGTGTCCTCGGTAGTCCTCTCGACGGCCCTCGAAATCGTCCCAACCTGCGTCATCGCCGTACTCCGCCCCGTAGCCACCTTCACCGTCATAATAATGGTCCCCACCGTGTCCGTCTCCGTAAAAGTGGTCATCCGCCATTGGCCGCCGTACAGAAGGGTCGTAAATCTCTCCCAAACACTGTCCGCGGGGGTCGTCTCCTCTGAAATCCGTCCTCCTGACCTCTGTCCGCTGCCCGGGGGGCTCGAAACCCCCTCCAAGGCCTTGGCCGTGGACATCTCCCCCCTGGCGGTTGCCAGGGGGTTTCCCGCCCCCTATGGGGCTCGCCGGACATCTCCATCCCCCGGCGGCTGCCGGGGGGTTCCCGCCCCCCCCAAGGGGCTCGTCGGAAGTCCCCCACCCCCTAGCGGTTGCCAGGGGGTTCCCGCCCTTGGCGGGGCCCTGTGGGGGCCCTCCGGCCTTGCCGGAGGGTCTGCAGGCCTCGCCGGGCCTCCGGCAAGGCCGGTGGGCCCTGCCGGGGGTCCGACGAGTTCGCCGGCCCCGGGCGACCACCGGCAGGGCCTGGCGCCCCCTGCCGGAAGCCGTCGGAAGCGGGGAAGGCTCCCCCGCCTATTTCCCGCGGAGGCCGAACCCCCTGGATGTTTTGGGGGTTCGGTCGTGGCCCGTCGCCGCTCGTGTGCTCCCAATTTTGGCGGCTAGGGCCTCCGCCACCCCTTTGGCTCTACATCGCCTTCCGTCGGACCTCCTCGCAATAGTCGATCTTTCATGGTTCCTCGTCTTCGTCCTCGTCCAATTCCTCCACCAAATAGAGTTGATTTTGGATAAAAAATCTCCTCTTTTTCCTTCTCTTTCTTTAAAGGTGCCGCCTTTGGTGTCGGATTAAGGTTTCCCTCCCCTTGATTGTTCGCCGTCAATTGATTTAGGGTTGCCATCAATTGCGCGAATTGTTCGTCGTTCTTCGCTTGATTTGCCGTCAATTGGTTGATGGAAACCGTCAATTTGGCCATAGATTCTGATACGAATCGCTTGCCGTTTGGATCAAATCAGCGAATAAATGATTAAAACAACGATTTAAAGGTGGAAAAATGGAAAATAGAGGAAGAACAATGGGAAATCAAGAACTTGATAAGGATTCTTCGAGACGAATCAATCTCCTAGCTTTTATTGAACGCCTAAAAGCCTAAACAGCATCAAATTGATAACTAGATTGTTCGAAGACAAATCAAGCATCCCCTAACAATGACGGCTAGCCCTAATTATAAAGGAAAACGGGGATTTACTAATTTGGTCTGACTAGACCAAAATACCCCTGATGTGACTAATACCAGCCCCCACGTCTCCTCCTGCGAGAGTAAACAATCGTGGGCTCCCCGCTATCCGCATCCCCCGCGTGCGTGCCCGGTCCAAGCGGTGCGTCCGCATCAATACACCCCTAACAGACCCACCTTGTCCTCAAGGTGGAAGTCAGGGAACTGCTCCCGCATCACGTCGTAGGCCTCCCAAGTCGCATCACAGTCCGGTAGACCCGCCCAATAGATCAGTACCTCCTTCCGCCGCCCCGGGCCCTGACGAACCGCCCTCACATCCACCGGCTCAAGTAGTACCTCCATGTCCTCCGTCAAGGTAGGAGGCAAAGTAGAAGACACCGCCTGATCTCTGATAGCCTTCCTCAGCTGTGACACGTGGAACACCAGATGTATCCCTGAGGACGCGGGCAACTCCAACCTGTACGCCACCTGGCCAATCCTGGCTACCACCCTGTATGGACCGAAATATCTAGCTGACAGCTTCTCATTCGGCCTCCTCGCCAACGATCTCTGCCGGTACGGACGCAGCTTGAGATACACCATGTCTCCCACCTGAAATTGTACATATCGACGATGCCCATCGGCCCTGGCCTTCATCACATGCTGAGCTCGTAGCAGATGCTTCCTCAGCTCCTCTAGCAAACTATCCCTCTCCCCCATGTACTCCACCTGAGACACTGGAGTCTGTCTGTCACCAAAACGGAGCAAGGGTGGGAGATCCCTCCCGTACAACACTCTAAATGGCGTCGTCCCTGCCGTAGAGTGGTACGAAGTATTGTACCAGTACTCTGCCCACGCTAGCCACCTATGCCACTGACGTGGTGTCTCTGAGGCGAAGCACCGCAAGTATGTCTCTATGCTGCGGTTGACCACCTCCGTCTGGCCGTCGGTCTGGGGGTGGTAGGCCGTACTCCGCTTCAGGACCGTACCCTGCACCCTGAATATCTCCCGCCAGAAGCCACTCATAAAAACCTAGTCCCGGTCGGACACGATGGACCCTGGCACCCCATGTAACCGTATCACCTCCCTCGTGAAAGCGGTAGCTACCGACACTGCAGTGTATGGATGCTTCAATGGAATAAAGTGAGCGTACTTACTCAGGCGGTCCACTACCACAAATATCACAGTGTAGCCATCGGACCGTGGTAGTCCATCAATGAAGTCCATTGTCACCTCCTCCCAAACCCTCTCCGGCAGTGCCAACGGCTGTAGTAGGCCCGCTGGGGCCATAGCCATGTACTTGTGACGTTGGCAAACGTCACAAGCTGCGACTAGGCGCGCGATCCTCTTCTTCATTCCATGCCAATACAGCTCTCTGGCCATCCTCTGGTAGGTTTGATGTACCCCTGAATGGCCCCCGGTCACCGAACTGTGAAACTCCTGGAAGAGGACATGTATGAACTCTGAGCTCCGTGGTATCACCATCCTCCCCTGGTACAGCAATCTGCTCCCTGCTAACGAGTAACCAACCGGTCCGTCCTCGCCACTCTGCAGTCTCTCCCGGATCTGTCGTAACTCCGCATCTGCCTCTGCCTCTGCCTCCTGCAACATCGGCTCCCAACCAAACCACATAGGCAGTGACAATGCCCTAAAGTCGATGCCCCCCTCCCTCCGTGACAAGGCATCAGCAGCCTTGTTCTCCAACCCGGGTCTGTACTCGATGTCGAACTGGTACCCCACCAGTTTGGACAACCAGTGCTGGTGCTCTTCAGTGACCAGCCTCTGCTCCAGTAAGTACTTGAGGCTCCGCTGGTCCGTGCGGACCACGAACTCCCGCCCCAACAAGTACGGCCGCCACTTCTGAATCGAGAAGACTATGGCCATCAGCTCCCGCTCATAAACTGATTTCAGTCGTGCTCTAACGGTCAGCACCTGACTGAAATAAGCTATATGTCTACCCTCCTGCATGAGTACCGCTCCCAGCCCGTACCCCGAGGCATCCGTCTCGACCACGAATGATATGCTGAAATCTGGCAAGGCTAGGATCGGTGCCGTCGTCATAACCACCTTCAAGGCATCAAAGGCCTTGGTGGCTTCCTCCCCCCACTTGAATCCGTCCTTCAACTGCTCGGTGAGAGGCCACGCAATCGTGCTGTAACCCTTGACGAACTTCCTGTAGTAGCCCGTCAGCCCCAAAAAACCCCTCAAAGCTCGTAGCGTAATAGGAAGCGGCCAATCTAGCATAGCTGATATCTTCGATCTGTCGGCCGCTACCCCCTCTGCCGACACTACATGGCCTAAGTACTCAATCCGCAGCTGCCCAAAGCTGCACTTCTTCCTGTTGGCGAAGAGCTGATTCGCCAACAACTCTTTGAACACTATCTCCAAGTGGCCTATGTGCTCCTCCATATCCCGGCTGTAGACCAGGATGTCGTCAAAAAATACAAGTATGAACCGCCGTAGGTAAGGCTGGAACACCTTGTTCATGAGGGCCTGGAACGTCGACGGAGCATTCGTCAAGCCAAAAGGCATGACGAGAAACTCGTAATGACCCTCATGGGTACGAAAAGCGGTCTTCGGCACATCCTCTGGCCGCATCAGTATCTGGTGGTAACCCGCTCTCAAGTCGATCTTCGAAAAGACTGTTGCCCCATGTAGCTCATCTAGCAGCTCGTCAATCACCGGAATAGGGAACTTGTCCGCGACAGTCTCCCTATTCAGCGCCCGGTAATCGATGCAGAATCTCCAACTCCCGTCCTTTTTCTTCACCAACAGCACTGGTGAAGAAAAAGGACACACTGGGCTGTATCACCCCCGCCTACAGCATCTCCCGCACCAAACGCTCTATCTCGTCCTTCTGCGAATGCGGGTATCTGTATGGCCGCACGCTGACCGGAGCCCCATCCCCACGTAGCACGATCGCATGCTCGTGTCCCCTCTGCGGTGGCAGCCCCTGTGGGCTCTGAAACACCTCCTAGTACTGCTCCAGTACCGGCTCCACCTCCCCTGCTGTCTCTGTCTGCAGCTCCTCCTCAGTCGACAACCCCTGGCACTCCACCAGGAAACCCTCACCCTCATCCTGCAACGCCCTAGTGATGGCCTTGAAGGCCACCACCGAAAAGCAGAGTGTAGGGTCTCCGGTCAGCACCACCGTCCGGTCGCCGTCCTGGAACTCCATTCGCAGGAGCTTCCAGTTCACCTTCATCTCCCCCAACTTCTTCAACCACTGTACCCCCAGAATGACGTCCACATTCCCCAACTCCAGTGGTAAGAAGTCCTCCACTATCTGTATGCCCTGCAGCATCAGGCACACCCCCTTGCAGAGCCCAGCGCTCTCCTCTATCTTCCCCGTCCCCAGCAACACTGTGAATCTCTCCAACGTGCTCAGATCCAGCCCATGACGATCCACCAACTTCCTAGAAATGAAGTTGTGAGTTGCCCCACTGTCAATAAGGACCGTCACCGCCTGCTCCGTCAACGTCCCTGATAACTTCATGGTATGATTCGGAGTGAATCCTACCACAGAGTTCAGGGAGACCTCCGCCACGTCCATGTGTACATTCGCCTCCTCCTCCACCTGCTCGGGCTCCAGTACCTCCTTATACTCCTCCTCGTCGGGCACGATCACAATCTGCAGCAACTTGCTCGCACATCGGTGACCGGGGCTGAACTTCTCGTCGCAACGGAAGCACAACCCTGCTGCACGCCTGGCCCGCATGTCCGCCTCTGTCAGTCGCCTGCCTGGTACCACCCCTGGCCTGACCTCTCCTCTAGGCGTCACTGGGGCTCCTGCTGCTGGCCGTGGAGGAACTGGTGCTGCCGTACTGCGCTGGCCCTGGGCTCCCCAAGCCCCTCTGATGTGCCTTTCCTCCGTGTGCTTCTCCTCCGCCATGTGGGTTAGACGGAGGACATCCTCCAAGTCATTGGGCCTCTGCATCCGTAGCTCTGCCCGTATCGAGGGCTTCAAGCCTCTCATGAAACTCCCGATCAACACCTGGTCAGACACCCCCCGCAACCTGCTAGCCAACATCTCGAACTTCTCCACGAAGTCTCGAACTATCCCCTCCTGTCGCAGTGCTGACAACTGCTCATAGAAGTCCCCTCCGGACTTCTCCTGGAACCGGTCGAGAAGGTAAGAAGAGAGCTCCTCCCAGGAACGAAAAGGAGAGCGGCTGTCTTCCACCGGTACCAGGCTAGGGCCTTGTCCTCGAAATAGATCCCTATCGCACGCAAGACCTCCTCCTCTGTCAGCTGCATCACCTGGAAGTAACGCTCGGCCCGGTAGATCCATCCGTCAGGATCGGTGCCATCAAACGTCGGCATCTTCAGCTTCTTCAGCCTTCGATCCGCGTTTATGTCACCGCACTGTGCTCCAAACCCCCCACCGTGCTGTCCTCCATTTCCGCCACGGCCGCCTGCCGGTACCATCACGCCCCCTTGCCCCCCTCCGGGGCCTCCGTCGCCTTCCTCGTACAGCTCATCAGGCCACTGAGGCCGCTCCATATCCCCCTCCGGAATGTAGTTTCCCAAACAGTCCAGTGGTCGTGGTGGCTGGAAAAAATTTGGCTCTCTAGCCCCTCCGTGCTGCTGACCGGGCGCTGTCCGGCCCTCCAAATGTGGGCCCCAAAATTGGGCCGCAGGAGCCCCAATCGTCACCCCATGAGCCCCTCTCCCTCCGTCGGGCCTCGCCGTCGCTCCTGGGGGCTGAACATATCCCGCCACGCCCCCAAAAGGCCTCAGTGGCCTCGCGGGGCCTCCAAAACGCGTCCCCGTGTCTTCAGCAGGGGTGGCCCAGGCTGTGGCGCCACCCCGGAACCCTACCGGACCCGCCGCACCCCCGAAAGGGGGTCCCCAGCCTCCCGCGCCCCCCGGCGGGGGCGCCCCGCCTCCCGCGCCCCCCGGCGGGGGCGCTAGCCTCCAGACACCCCCGCCAGGGGGTGTCACAGCCGTGGGGGGGGGCGGGAGTGTCCGTCGAACCCCCCCAGGCCCCGCTGGGCCTGTCGTGCTCTCGGCAGGCCCAGTTGGGCCTGTCACACTTCCGGCAGGCCCAGTTGGGCCTGCCGTGCTCGCCGCGCGGGTTTGGTGGGCCCCGCTGCCTTCCCCCGCAAACCCTAGAGGGTTTGGCCAGCCGTCTTCTTGGTTTGGAGGGTTGGTAGCCGCCGTTTCGACGACAAATCCTTCCGGGTTTTTGCCTCGATCTCCTCCGATAGCCGCCGAGATGGTCTGGAGCATCGTCATCATCGCCGGAATTTGTGCCACCTCCCTCGCCGTTTTCGCCGCCTCGATCCTCATTTGCGTGAGTTCGATTTGGATATCCTCTTGCGTATGGGCGTGATCCTTGTTGGAGAGCTCCATGGTCGTCTTCAATGATTGAATATCCTCGTCCATGGATCTCTTCAATTCCTCCATCTCACGGTTGATTTCTTCATGAAACCCTTGGAGCCGTTCTTCCGTCGCGTCGCCTCTTGTCCCTCCCGCCATCAGATCTCACCGCTCTGATACCAATTTGATACGAATCGCTTGCCGTTTGGATCAAATCAGCGAATAAATGATTAAAACAGCGATTTAAAGGTGGAAAAATGGAAAATAGAGGAAGAACAATGGGAAATCAAGAACTTGATAAGGATTCTTCGAGACGAATCAATCTCCTAGCTTTTATTGAACGCCTAAAAGCCTAAACAGGATCAAATTGATAACTAGATTGTTCGAAGACAAATCAAGCATCCCCTAACAATGACGGCTAGCCCTAATTATAAAGGAAAACGGGGATTTAATAATTTGGTCTGACTAGACCAAAATACCCCTGATGTGACTAATACCGGCCCCCACGTCTCCTCCTGCGAGAGTAAACAATCGTGGGCTCCCCGCTATCCGCATCCCCCGCGTGCGTGCCCGGTCCAAGCGGTGCGTCCGCATCAGATTCATCGTTTGCCGCCAAAGATTTCTTGATCCCGTCAATTTCGCTCGTGAATTTCGCCTCCAAAGCTTCAATTTTGTCGTGGGATCTCGTTGTAACCGCCATGGATCGTCACGTGCTCTGATACCAAAATGTTAGGATTCAAGATAAAAAGACAATTTTTATAGATAAAAGTAGCCAAAACACGATAATTGAATACAAAAAGGTGTATTCTACTCCCAAGACGCCTAGAGGACGTCCGCACTTGTCTAATCTAAGAACTACTCCTAGGACGCCCAATAGAGAATATCTCAAATATCAAGCATGAAAATCCTAATGACGGCTAGCCCATTATTTATAAGAGAAACTAGGGTTTTCTTAGGCTAATGGGCGCGCGCATAAACACAAGGCGGTGGGGGGCCGGCGGCCCACATGGGCCGGCCCATGCTTGGCGGAAATAGACCGCCAGGTCTATCACATACATGAAGTGTAAACCCAACTAATCATTGTCAAATTATAGATGGCAGTCTACAAGTGGGAATCTATTAACATTTCTTTGGTAGAAATTTTGAGCATTTTTTATCGACAAATCATGAATTACGATCTTTTGAAATTTGGTGATAACAAGGCGGTAGTGGTATCTCCCTATAGGGAGAATGCTTCTCACTGTATGTTGAAGCAAGCCTTTGTTCTATGACATCCCACCTTAGCACAAGTAAATGCATTTACAAATTCTTCAGACCCGTTTCATTGAATGGTAAGGTTTCAGTTTAGTACATTTATGTACTTTGCATGCTCAGAGAATGACCATGAAGTTTTCTATATTTGACCAGTGTTCTTAAAAAAATCCTTAGATGCGGATGAGACCCAAGGCCGCACAGAATTAGTATGCACCCAAAATATCTGGACATCTACATATTCGGGCACATACCTCTTTTGCACCAGCATATCCATGTTTGCGGGCGCACATTGGGCCCATTCATTTTTTGATAGGTGTTTTTTCCATTTGACATGATTCTGTCCAAGTTTGCAAGATTACTCTTTTTGCTGGGATTTCATTCAGTTTTTTTTTTGGGAAAATGACGGGTCATTAGTTGTAATTATTGTTAATTGCTTCATGAAAATGGGGAATACTACGAGTCCTGTATGGATTAATCAATTATGTTTTTTTGAGTGAAAACACCTAATTTTTTTCACTTGATCTTGGCCATGATTTTGACAAATCCATGTGCATGAGCATGGTGGGTAGCATCTGCCTAAGCATGGTGGGTAGAATATTTTTCATGATTTTCCTCATTTTTCCAGGCATATCTAACATTTGGTACATGTTTGCATATATTAATTATTTACTTTTATATTGAAGTATAAGTTTACATGTAATCCTGCATAATTGGCACATGCATGATGTGCTCTTGGACTCCGCACGTGTAATGAAACCACATATTGGACCGCCGTACTTGAGAATGACTACAGTTAATATGAATTGTGGTTGGACCTTCCAGTGCATGCTTCTATTTTCAACTGTTCTTAATGTTCAGGGAAATTTCAATGATGACTAGCTCAGGTGGCAAATGGCTGGAGGTAATAAATGGTAAAGGGAATTACCCCTTTGTTCAATAAGAAAGGAATAGAAAATGTTCCACTAAACTGCTTTAAGATGAATTTATGTTTGAACGACACCATACAAATTCCTTTCTATCACTGCTCTGGATTGTTTGGCAACTATAGAAGCCTGGTATCTTGTTAAGTAACGAAAATGTTCTGCTAAACAGATTTAAGATGAATTTAGGTTTGAACGGCATGATACAAGTTTCATTTTTTGAACTGCTGTAATTTCTTTGACAACTATAGAAGTGTAATATCTTTTTGTGCAACGCTACACCCATTTGAGTACACATGATATTCCAGGGAGAGAATAGTGGGCCTTTGCAAACACTTTTGTGTGGAAACTTGATGAGTACTCAAAATAGTACTCGAAACCCATCTTGAAAACTGTGTATGTGCTCAGTGAGTGCTCAAAATATAAAACAAGTAATCGAAGCATTTCTTTAGCTTGTTTAATCTCAAATTAGGTTATATAACTTAACGGCGGTCATTGATGTTCTTCCATGGTTTTGCAGGCGGAACCAGAGGACAGGGTTTGCTTCTGTTAGCATACAGACACCAGCTCCGCTGTGTATCTCACATGGCAAAGCTCATCCAACCTTTGTGGTTCCCATCTATGCGCTTCTTGTTGTAACATGTATTCTTTCATTTTTACATTGGCTAAGCCCAGCTGTGCATCGCAAAGGAAGACCGACAAGTGATGATTAAAAGTTTTCAATTACTTTTTAGATATATTTTTTAGGTTGATGGTGAGTTCAGTTCTCTTATTTTATTGCTGCAGGATGTAGGAGTATAGGGATTTGTGTTGCTTCCCAAAGTCTCCAATGATGGGCGTTTATGGAGTTATTTGTTTTGCTAACATATTTGCAGTGCAAATTCTTGTGCAGAATTGTTGTGTTTATTGCAAATTCTTGTGCAGATTGAATACATGATTTCTTGCCGAAAACCTTGGTTGCAGGTGTTGAATTTGCACAATTCAAAATTATCGCAAAGATTCAGAAGTATTCGGGGCTCTCAGCAGCTGAGTTATTCTCTTAAGGTACTTCTAAAACATGGGTTTTGTGTGCTAGACGTTATTGCAATGAAGTAGTTCTGCACAATTAAAACCGAACCTCACCTAGAGATGTACAAAGCTAATCAGTATGAGTTTAAATTTTTCTTAGCATGGTAGTTTTTAAAAGTGTTTGCTACACTAAATATTTAAAACAATTTTAGGGCAATTTGTCCCCAGATTTTTTTTGAAAAAAAATATTTGAGGGAGTCAAAATGAAACAAGTAGAGGTCCGTGTCGAATTTTAATTGGTCAAATTGTAATCAATTGGGGTCCAAAGATCAAACTCAATATTTCCCAAATCCTTCAGTAACAAGGAATTTTAGGGCTTCACGTTAAATAGGAAAAATTCGAAGAGAATATTCATCTGTTAGCAGAAGCAAACTGCGTGTGAGAGACATACAGGGCTTGCGTGAGGCTAATTCCTAGCTTTGTTTTGCTTCCAAGTTAACAGCTTTAGACGTAGAAATTCAAACCCAACAAGGATTTTGATTGCCCTATCAATCTTCTCCCCAACAGAAAAAAGACGACTTTGATGGCTACCATTTCTTGTTGTTTGGATGTGTTTCAAGCTGCGCTGCTGTTCTTCTCCTTCATCTTTTGCCTTCATTTCTCCCGATGACAAATTCTTCACTCTCTTGCAATAAGGGTGCTCATCTTATCATTGTATGCTACCACTCTTTTGTTTATGGGTTATCACTTTTATTGCCAAAAAAAGATCTCAAAAAGGGAAGAAATTGATGCTCAATATTACTTCCTATGGGGTAAATGTTTTTTTTCCTGCTTATTATTTCATTATTAAACATAGCTATTTCTCTTAATATCGATTTCATTGTCATGTTTGATGATCACCAGAGGCCATGAGATTGTGGCACTTTGAGATCGAATGATGCATGAGAATCATTGATCTCAACACCTAATTTCTACTGACCCATAAAAAAAATATGCAATTAAGATTAAGCAATTCTTTATCGTAAGCTGCGATTAGAATTAGGAAAAAAATGCATTGACGCGGTTGTACTAAATGCTACTTACCTATGTATAATGTTTTAATGGAAATATAGTGAGAAAATATAATTATCTATGTATCATATGTATCATAAATATGATGTAAAGATAATTTGTGATTCTGGATAATCTCATCCCCATTGATTTGTTTGGATAAATGACTCCAGGGACAACCCATTATACAAGATGATGATACTGTGATGGAAAAATAAATTAAAACAGAAATATATCTATTCTAGTTCTTTCATAAGCTTTCGATTTGAATCTAAAAGAAATTATAGATAATGTTGCTTACCCTAAATTTTCTTGTCTGTGTCGAATGATTAGGAGGGATCGAAATTTATCAGCAATTTGCCTATTGGGGATCTGATATTTTCTGATATGGAATTACAAGAGAAATTTTTTTTAAACAAAAGTTTGAATTAGGAACGTCAGTCTTCCAAAATAAAATAAACTACTTCCGAATTGATCTTATCAATTAGAATTTCAAAATTTGTTTGTTCGATAATATCTTAATCCTTTAATAAAATACTCGTTATAGCATAATTAACAAGAATTTAAAAAATTTGGCATTAATCCAAAATTCATGATAAGAATTCTTTCTATATGTATAGATTATGGATATGGATGGGTAGAAGGAAAATAAATAAAGATCTTAATTATTATTATTTCATTTAATTATTTTTCTCATTCTATTTTGCGTTACATTCCTTTTGTTCATGTTCTTATTTCTCGGAGCAGACGAAGAGGTAATCTAAAAAATAAAGGATTAATTCATTTTTAGTAGACGTTGTTGAGAATCGAATAACTATGGTAAAACCATAGGTCATATATATATTAGAATTAGTCGTTACAAAGGGATGAAAACCAAGGGTCTACACAATGATGGTGGATATCGGTGGTCTTTTGTGCCCATTCATAACACTTCCCCCCATCTCTCCATCTTTGTAAACTCGTTATATGAATACTCCAGAATTCATAGTACTTCTGAGTATCACAAGTGGCGGATACTTCTGGATCCTGAGTTAGGGATAACTGACTCGTTAAAAACTTTTGCTATGGAAAACTCAGTGAGAAAAACCAATAGTGAAGGAAAAGAGTACAGTTCTCCATAACTTCCCCTGATTAGCGGAAGTATTTAGGGGTGGATACTTCTGGATCCGGAGTCAATGAGGTTGCCTTGTTAAAACCTTTAGCCATGGAAAACCCAGTGGAAAAAAACCAATAGCCAAGGAAAAAATGTACAACACTTCATTTGACTCGCCCTAATCAGTACAAGCTGTAGGCTTGCAGATCTCCTAGGCAACTATACATCAATCTCTTACAATATTCCGAGAATAAGTACAAAATACAAGACATCGCTCATCTATACAAGTATCATTCATATATGGCAGCTACTGAATCTGAGGGAGCTCTTCTGAAGAGGAGTGGTCTGCAGACTCGGTAGGTAGCTCCACGTCTCTGACCCAGTCGTCACTGTGTCTGCGAGTTACTGCAGGACCTGGCTGTGCATACTTATGATTTGCTTCTTGGATGATGAGCCTCTCGGGATGGTAGGATTGATGTTGCCTTGGAAGCATGCTTTGCTGGTCTCCAGGAGTTGGTCGTTTCTTTGTTGTAGTCATCGCGATGATCTGTAACATGTATCTGCAAATACATTTAACATAGAGGATAATCCTTGACCCTTAGAGGTAGCGCAGAAGCTACATATCTTCGGTCCAGTAATGCGCTGCAGGTGCTGCACTGTATCTGGCTAACAGATTACTGTCACCGCTCTCTAGAGATGCGTGCAGTTGGCCAGATAAAGGAGTGTACCAAAAATACTCAAGTAAGGCACTTCTGGACCTAGTATATCCTTCCCCTCTTCCAGCGAACGGAAGGGGTCTTAATGTGCATCCATACAACCAGTATGTGTATTTAATGGATTGCAATTGTCCATGTTTCTTCATCAACTTCGGGTGTATGAAGTTTAATGTCACATGTTTTTCATCTTCGGGATCATAATTTCATCTTCTGGATGATGTTTTCACCTTCTGGATGACCATTCATTTTCTGGATGACCATTCATCTTATGTATGATGGTTTCATCTTCTGGATGATAATTCATATTCAGTATGATAATTCATCTTCTGGATAATGTTTTCATCTTCTAGATGATTATTCATCTTCTGGATGATGGTTTCATCTTCAGGATGATAATCCATCTTCTGGATGATGTTTCCAAAAATCTATCCAGGCAATAAAGGAAATAAGGAGGAAATCCGTAAGGGTATGTTGTCACATCATCCATAGCAATATAGCCCAAAATTTCTTTTGCCAATCGCATGGTTTTCGCAACTATGATCAGGGAGCCTGATGCATCCGTTTATATCATTTTGTAAGTGAGTCAAGCTCATCTTACTTGATTACTTCATGGTTTCAGCGAAATAAACCTCTAAGCTATAGCGTGTTGCTTCTAGCATACGATTTTATTTATATTTGTATTTATACAATACTCATTATGCCCACAGGTTTGATAACTTCTGATATCAGGACTTCGGGTCCAAACACTTCACATTTCATAAGTGAGTCCAGCTTAACGTATTATTGCCTCGTTCCACATTATTGGCCAATCTCTACGTTTGCTTCATTTAAATGGCAAAATGAAATGTGAGTAATTATCGACAAGTGTGTTTTTTATCCAATCACCTCCCTCTGTACGTACATTATTCAATAATATTCCAATTTATTCCAGATTCATCTCTTCTAGATGTTCTGGAAAGGGAGAGGATATGGAGATGAGCTCACTTTCCTGTGGTGGTATTGCTTTATGGTCTCCAGGAGTTATTTCTCGCCTTGGAGCCTCGTGGTATGTCATCTCATCCATTGAGGACATACACTTCTGCTACTGGTAGATTGCATACATTATATTTGGTATGTCAATCCTAGCTGGATTTTTAGTAGCAGTGATATGTGAATTTGACAATATTTATATTGTCAGTAACTATGTCTGATAACTGTTTAACTGTTTCATAAGTGTGGATCTTCAAGATCTCATCACAATTCATTATAATTAGATCATAGGTATTAATGCTTTGAAATGGTCAATTGAGCTTCAGGCTCGTGGATGATTATAATATTTTAGTTGAACCTAATACTGGGGGATTAAAGATGTGAATGATCTCCAAGATCTCATCGAATCGTTAAAGGATGGCTCATCAATGCACATCTTAGGATAAGTGATTTTAAATGCTTCCCCTGTTTAGAGTGCATTTTGATAGTTTATAATGGTGATATGATGATGTATACTCATCATGGCACAATCTATAAGATGTGCTCTAAACGCTTCCCCCGTTAGGGGTTCTCGGAAACTATTTATATGAGGTAATCAGGCTCGTATAAATTGGTTCTAAGGAGGCATTTTGATGGTTTGCATTATAATAGCATGTTACCATGTAGTCACCTACAACTGGATTTTTAATGGATACGTAATCCATTTAACTCATTTTAATGATTTATTTATATAACCCATTTTTGGGTGTGAACACAAACTTCAGGGTGTTCGACATTATTTCGGTTGTAAATATTATTTGATTTCCCAGTGTTATCCAATGTTCCCGCCATTTAGTAATGCGTCACATTTGCTTTGGAAAAGCTGGACTGCGGTTGGATAATAGATTTGATAATGACCATATTTAGAGGATATATGGATGAGTACTCTAAAATACATCATCAGCCCTATGTAGGGAGTGGATGAGTCCACTTTTATCCCTCAAATACTCTCAAGAGACCCAGAGGTCTTATTAGTTTAATTATGATAGTAAATATATCATCTTAAATTCTATTAGAGGAAGTTTTGAGAGTCAATGTCCACATGTAATGGAGATGATCTCATAATCATTTTTCCCGTTAAATGGGATAATGAAAACGCACCCTTCTGAAGAAAATTTTTGTTCTTCTGAATTATATGATTGGTTAATGATGTCTTGCATCATCAATCCAGGATGGTATATTGTATCGTTCTAAAGTTTAAAACTTGGACGATTCTGGACACTTCAGGGGTCCCATTTAATTCCTCTTTTCGAATTTAACTAGGAATTTTGAAAATTCATTTGAACGCTCAAGTATGGTCTTTAAGACCATTATATTCTTGAGTCATTTATTAGTATTTTGTTTCGACGAATATCCATCAAAACTTTATAAGTTTCTTTTTCAGAGAGTACTGGGCATCCTCATATAGAGTATTCAGGCTAGCAAAGCCCGAATCTCAAGTCAAACATCCCAAAATAGTTTTCTACTAGACTATTCTTAGGGTGAAATGATATTAATAGCATATGTCTTGAGGTGTCAATTTATACTTGTTTGACATATGCTAAAAATAAAGCATAAAATTTTGCAGTAGAATGAAATGCATATAAACAAAAAAATTTATAAAAAGCACACACATATTAATAAGTTTAGAAACATACTCCTATTAATTATGCTATGGCAACTAATTATAGTTTTTCAAAGTCTATGTGATCTCAGGGATTAGCTTAGTATACAATAGCTACATCGAATTTCGTCATTAGATTAGCTTTGTATATATTATCTATGGCATAAATTAATGACCTTTCATATTGCAAATAGCAGTATGGGCCTTATCAGAACTTCTGGGTCTGATCTTGGTTTGACATTGCTTATTCCATGTCGAGGTATATCATATCTTCCATTTCTCCTGTTTATATCAGGATATTGTAGGTCCTAGACTTCCCCTGTTTTCAGTCTTCCATATTGTTATTTATAAGGAAGAATGAACAGTAGTCTCTATTAGGAGACATATATTAGAGAATGAGCTTGTTTCTATACTTCCACTTTTTGAGTTTATATGGGACTTTTGACAGTCCATTTGAATGCTCATATATGGTCTTCATGCCATTATTTTCTTGAGTCATTCAGTTTTTATGTGGATAAAGAAACATGCTTAAAGGGAATAAATATGTTGGTGTGAATGTCATAAAGTATTTCTCACTTAATTATTAAGTCACGACTTCAGGAGTGAGCTTATATTTAAGGCTAGATTCAAGAATCTTTCCTTGTAAAGTGAGATTACTCTAAAAGAGTTAAGCGGTGTTATGATATACTCCTGGTGTCCATATCGGTCTATATAGACCATAGATCTATGAGATCTATTTACCGCGTAGTGTGCATCTTTTTAAGAAGATGTCATAAATTGTTTTCGCATAATCCCTCGTTTTTTTGGTTAGAATGGTATTGACATTCGATTTGAACTTCAGGTTCAATCGTCAATATAGATAAAATTTTTAAACTTTTGAAAATTATAATTAATCGTGTGTCATAATACATAATTATAGTTATGAGTATATGTATAGTAAGTGTGTCATCATGGGGAATTCATATGAAACATGAAAAAAATCCTAAGTGTTTCATGCAAAAAATATAATTATGATCAATTGTGCAATTAATCTTTTGTTATTAAGATGTCTTGATTTATATGACCTACCTATGAAAATTTCGTGGGACTTAAACCCAAAATGAAAATTTTTGTGAGGTATGTGGTAGAAACGGAGGCTTCGGGCCGCCCGCGAAATGCACCAGGTCAATCGGATCATGTTCAGGAAAAAAAATTAAAATCTGAACACGCCCGAAAATATATTTTAACGATATCCCCAATCAACGTTTGATCCCCAAAAACATTTATATGATCTAAATTCCCCCTCATTTTATTCTCCGATTTTTCTGAAATTTTCCAGAAATTTTCTAGATTTTTCTGGATTTTTATGGAATGTTAGGAAATTTATGAGCATTTTCTGAATTTATTTTATTATATATATATATATATATATATAATTATTATTGTTGCTGGGACACGATGAGAGCAGCTTGTTTGTTCGGATTCAAAAGTTTCATGCCGGGATCCATGTAGATTTTGGGTTTTGGGGTGCGACCGCTTCAGGCCGGGATTGATATAATTTTAATTTTAATTTCAATGGCATCAAGAACTAGATTTTTGGCACAAGATCGCTATAAAAAATTAAAATTTTATATTGTAATTTGGTCTCTAGATCCTTAAAATCATGTTTAAGATCTACAAAAACAATCATGATGATGAATAAATAATAGAATTTTTGCACAAATCTAGAAATACCTCTAGATCCGTCGTCTTACGAAGCCTTTTTCGCGCATCGATTTCTCTCTTGAGTCATCGTGAAAAAATTCGTCAGAGCTTCGCCGCATCTTTTCATTCTCTACGAGCGTAATCGTGCTGATAACATGTTGAGAATCGAATACCTATGGTGAAACCATATGTCATATATATATTAGAATTAGTCGTTACAAAGAGATGAATACCAAGGGTCTCCACAATGATGGTGAATACCAAGGGTCTTTAGTGCCCATTCATAACAGTCGTTTCTTTAATGAGTGAGTGGGAGCATACTTTGCATCCAATGCATGAAACATGAAAATTTTAAATGTAAGAGTAATAGCCTCAGCATTCAATTAACTTTATCCTAGCCTTGCCAAGAAAGCAATCCTATTTTTTTTTCATCATTGTTAACGGGACTAATTTGGCCGGGCCCGGAAGAGCCAAGTCAACTACGACTGGTCAACCAGACTACTACGACCTTGGGGCCTCGGCCCACGGATCTCACGGGCGGGCCGCGCTTCTCCACCCATGACGAAGGCCCACTTTCTCAGTGGAGGAAATCGGGGCCCAAGTCAAGGAAACATTCACCAAATATGGCAACCGCCAAGTGCCATCACTCTCACCGATAATGGCCCGACTTAAATGGCCTTCACTCTAATGGCCCGACTTAAATGGCCATCTAGCCATCAAGGCTCGACTTCATGGCCAGACTTAATGGCCATCACTCCCCCGCCATCATGGACCGCCAATTATGGCAATCACTCATGGCCATGACTCCACCTTCATGGCGTCATCAAGTGGGCGCAATTAGAGGGGGCCAACACTTCCCCATTTGCACGACCCCATGAATGGCGGCCATGATGTCACGTCATGGCACATTATGAGGAGGATTCGTCTATATGAGGGAAGGGTGGTCATCATCCACCAGGGGCCGGATCTTCACCACCTACAACGGAGGTACCTCATACTCCCATCTTACACCTTCTTCCACCTTGAATATTTCTCCTCCAAAGCTCGGCCCGAGGACTCGAGTATCGGTCTCTCCGCGAGCCATACTCGATCCCACCGAGCACTTATCAGACCAGATCTGACTTTGGCATCGGAGTGGCTTCGGTCGGAACCAAGGTCCGACCCCCCTGACGAGCTCTCTCGTCTATTCAGGTCCAGGAGTTCCAGCGACGCCGAGGCTACCCCTCGGCGTCCTTCCAGCCGGAGCCGAGCGCCCTCGTCCCCGACCTCGTTCGTCTCCTCCGTCACGAGGACGTCGCTCTGCCGAGGCTACCCCTCGCCGAGCCGACGCGAGGATCCACGCGCCCCGCTGCGAGCGACTCTGCCTTCAACCGATCCCGGAGGCTGTCATCTCGCCGAGGCTACCCCTCGGCCCGCCAAAGAACGGAGCCGCGCCTTTCCGCTCGAGAGAACGCGCCGTCGGTCGACCCCACCGGTCATCTCCGTCTCGAGCGACAGCCACGACAACTCGGGGGTCCCGCGCGTCCCCTCTTTGACCGCGTTGACCACGCACCTTCCATACTATTAATGTGTTCTGCGAAAAATAGCAGAAACAATCATGAATTGGTCAAAATATATGTGTGTTGATTTTTTGAGTTTTCCCGAAGGATTAGATCTAATAACAAGAGGTTTATGACAGAGTAATGTTGATCATCATCATTTAGCTATTACAATTTTTTTTTCTTGATCATCGATCACATTTGATGTATAGAACTAACCGGTTACCGATCATGTCTTTATAAACCATTTGAACATGTTAAATAGAAGCAACAATTTGAGTCATTTTGTCATCCACGATCATATTCTATAAAAATCCAATATATTGTGGATAAAAAAATTCAATGTAAGGGTATTAGACATGGAGTGTTGTTAATTGCACCGCGAGCTTCTCTGAATTCACTGCTGTAGAAAACTCAACAGCAGCAGCAACGGACGCAGGGTGACGACGATCTGACCAATGACAACATGATCGGCAGCAGCCAATCCTATTGCTCGGTTCCAGGCCAAGTTCAAGGAACTCGAGGCTGGGTTCCGATGCTGGCTCGCCAAGCAATCCGCCCCTGGCGATGCGGCCGTCGCCGACTGACACTGGAGCCGCCCAGGAAGCGATCCGACCCCCCTCAACCTAGTGAAGATGAAAAGCTAAATATTAAACGTGCGGTGAATTTAACAATACGGTATATTCATAAATGCTTACGGTGAAATTAACAGCACTCTTAGACATGTCACTTTAATATGATATTAGGCAAGTGCAAATGGCAATAATTAATGGAAAGTGCGTGAACCAAACCCAAATTTTTAAAGAGCCCACCCGTCCAACAAGGCATGCTATGATTATTGCATGCGCATCCGTTTTCATTAAAACCTGCTTTGTTTCATTTTATTACGACTCACCCTATCAAGTGGAACCCAACACATTAACGGTGACAGGTCGCAACACCAACCCAAGCGTGATAGATTCAACCCTTCTTATTGTACAAATTGCATAAAATAGCTTTATTTATACGGACACTTTTCGATACTTTCCGATGGATGTTCCTCTTAATCTTGATCCTTTAATGATCGATTAATATGTGTGTAACGGTTCATACAACAGTTATCCAACAATCACCCAATAAAAGCTCAAATATGTTTGGAGGAAGAGCCACCATGACAATAGCTCATGGTATCATTTTATTCATTCATAGTAAAGAAGGCTATCCTACTAGTCCAAGGGTTCACCCCACTCCATGGTAGTGTGTTGTTATGATGGATAATGAGGGAGGGGAGACCATAAGTCTCACTCACTCATAACACTCCCCATTATCCATCCATTACATTGGGCTTGGCATATGAATGATTCAGGATTCATGATGCTAATGGGTTGGATACTTCTGGATCCAGAGTAAACGTGTTTGCCTCGTTAAAACCTTAGCTGTGGAAAACCCAGTGGGAAAAACCAACAGTCTTAAGGGAAAAGAGTACAACCCACAGGTTACTCATCATGATCCGTATAAGCTTCATGCTTGTAGGTCTCTAAGCTATCTCATCCCGATTCCTTTTACAATCTTTACAAAAGTACATCTAGGCAGAGATTTAGTGAACAAATCAGCTAACTGAATCTGCAGTAATTCGACTTGCTTCTCCTCTTGTAATTCGTGCGTCCAAAAGAACTTAGGAGATATGTGCTTCGTCTTGTCACCCTTCATGAAACCAGTCTGTAGTTGAGCTATGCATGCTGCATTGTCCTTAAATATCATGGTTGGTTCAAGGTCACCAGTCTTCAGACCGGTAGTCACTAAAATGTGATGAATGACTGAACGAAGCCTTACACATTCTTTGCTTGCTTCATGGATCGTGAGGAGCTCGGAATGGTTTGAAGAGATTGCTGTAGTGGTTTGCTTCACAGATTTCCAGGAGATGGGTGTACTACCATAGGTGAACACAAAACCAGTTTGTGATTTCTCGGTGTGAGGATCAGACCTGTAATCTGCATCTGCATAACCAATTAAAGTGGGAGATCCACCTTTAGGGAAATATAATCCCAGGTCAATTGACCATTGGAGGTAGCGCAGAAGCTGTTTAACTCCGTTCCAATGGCGCTTTGTGGGCGCTGCACTATAGATGGCTAAAAGATTCACTGAGAACGCTATATCGGGACGCGTACAATTAACCAGATATAGAAGTGCTCCAATGGCACTAGGGTAAGGTACTTCATGACCTAACATTTCCTCTCCCTCTTCCAGCGGACGGAAGGGGTCCTTATGTACATCCAAGGATCTAACGACCATTGGTATACTTAGAGGATGACATTTATCTATTAGAAATTTTTTTAGTAATTTCCTTGTATATGTGGATTGGTGTAACAGGATACCACCACGTAGGTGTGCGATCTGTAAGCCAAGACAATACTTTGTTTTGCCTAGGTCTTTCATTTCAAAAGTATTCTTAGGCTTGCAGATATCTCAGCGATCTCTACAGGAGGTCCAATGAGATTTAAGTCGTCCACATAAACGGCGACTATACAAATCATGTTCTCGATCTTTTAATTAAGATACATGTGCAGACTTCATTATTGGTAAAACCTTGCTGCGCCAGGAAATTCCTCAGTCTGTTATACCACATTTTACCCGATTGCTTAAGACCATATACTGATCTTTGAAGCCCTACAAAGTAGACGTCCCGAGGTCTCTCTGATATCTCTGGAGTTAATTTATATCCGTCAGGGAGTTTCATATAGATATCTTTATCTATATTGCCATGAAGATATGCAGTCACAATGTCCATGAGCTACATTTTTAGGCTTTCTAGAGATGATAGGCTTAATAAAGATCGGAATGTGATCACATCCATAACAGGGGAATATATTTGTTCATAGTGTATCCTCGGTCGTTGGAAAAATCCCTGTGCTACAAGCCGTGCTTTGTAGCGTACGATCTCGTTATTTTCATTTCTTTTTCTGATGAAAACCCACTTATAACCCACAGGTTTTACACCTTCAGGTGTTTGGACTATTTGTCTAAAAACTTCGTGTTTCAAGAGTGAGTCCAACTCTACTTCTATTGCCTCGTTCCACTTTGGCCAATCATCTCTACGTTTACATTCTGCAAGAGATCGTGGTTCGATGTCATCGTCGTATTCAGATACGTGCACGTCAATATTGAACGCAAAGTCGTCGTCAATGATAGTGATTTTTCTGTCCAGTACCTCCCCAGTACGTACTAAATTTAATGATGTTTCTCATATAGTTTCCTCTTCAGGGGGAATGTAGGCGGAGAGAGGTAGCTGGTCTGAGCTCAGCATCCTGTGTAAGGTTCATCTTTATTTCTCCAAGATTTTTTCTTTTTCGAGGAGCTTTGTCCTTCGAACCTGGTGGGCGTCCTCTCTTCAATTGAGGTACAGTCGATTCTACTGTCGGTGGATTACATCCATCTTTGGGGATGTCAATCCTAGCTGGCGTATTGGCAGCAGGGACGTGTGATCTGACAATCTTCTGGTTGTCAGTAAAATTATTCGGTAGTAAATGTACTGTATTCTGAAGATGAAAGATCTTCAGGATCCCATCTTCACACTGACTAGTACGCGGATCATAATGAGACAAAGTCTTTGTGTCCCAAGAAATCGTCTCAAAAGCTTCTGGCGTCCTAGACTGTATGCCTAGTTTTGGAAAAACATTTTCATCAAACTCACAGTCATCAAGACGTGCCTTAAATGTGTCACCCGTCAAGTGTTCAAGATATCTAATTATAGAGGGTGAATCAAACCCTATATAAATACCCAAACGACGTTGTGGACCCATTTTGGTCCTTTGAGGTGGTGCAATAGGGACGAAGACTGCACAACCAAACACTCTCAAATGAGAGATATTCGGAGGTGCACTATACCCTAGCTGCATCGGTAATAAAATATGGCCACCAGAGGGACATAATCTGATAAGCGATGTGGCATGCAATATGGCATATTCCCAAGCATTAACGGGCAACTGTGATTGTATCAGCAATAGACATGCAATCCATTGCAGTCTCTTTATCAGAGATTCTGCTAACCCATTCTGGATGTGAACATGTGCTACTGGATGTTCAACTTCGATGCCAGTTGCTCGGCAATAGTCTTGAAAGACTTGAGAAGTGAATTCTTCTGCATTATCAAGACGTAGTTCCTTGATATGGTTATCTGGAAAATGTGCCCGCAACTTAATTATTTGTGCCAATAGCTTTGAAAAAGCTAGGTTGCGGGTGGACAAGAGGCACACGTAAGACCATTTTGATGATACATCTATCAGTAACATAAAGTACCAAAATGGGCCACTTGCGGGGTGAATAGGCCCGCAAATATCCCCATGTATTCGCTCCAAGAAGCTAGGAGAGTCTAATCCCACTTTAAGTAGGTATGGTCTCGTCATTAGTTTACCCTTGAAACAAGGTAGACATGGAAAATCACCTTTCTGAAGAATCTTCAGGCTCTTCAGATTATGTGTCACGACCCTCTTCCCTAAAATGGAGGCGAGGCGTGAGAAGTCCGCTCAGACTTGGAGCTGTGAGGCTCCAGTCTGTAAAGCGTCTGGAATAACCAAGTATAGGTCCTTGCAAATGCGAAGCAGAACAAAATAATAATAAAGAAAAGAGACAGACAAAATTATTTCAATCTCAGAATGTCCACAATAAATTCCAACGTCACAGAAAAGCCATCAGGCTAAAAAGAAGAGTCTAAAAGGCCCAATCATGGCCAACAGAAATAATCAAACGCACAGAAAGAAAGGGTGCTACGCACTGACAACTAACAACAACTAAGCAGAAAGCGACACAAAAGCAGTCTCTACGACTGGTCACCGGTGTCCTCACACTCCATGTCAACGGTGGACTCAAACTCAGCGTCAGCAAACACTCCGTCCTCAGCAATGGACTCTGGCTTAGCAACTAACATGCGACACCCAAAAGAGACGAGGGCGCATGTCAGCAAAGTCTACAAAGACTTTGTGCAAGGAAACAAAAGGAAGGTAACAACCTAGCGGTTCTAAATTATGCGATGACATGGCAGTTTAAGTATGGATGCAACAATTAAGCAGGTGCAACAAGTAGGGCATGGTAACAAGTATGACAGGGCAACAAGTAAGACACGACAAGGGTAGCAAAGCTACTAAACATTCATATGGATTTTACAAGTCAAGTAAACACGTCGTGCACAGAGATTACGCCTTTTGGCTGGAGTGGCTGTACGGGCCAACTCCTAAGCTCAAGTGATCGCTTATCCCTACCCCTCCACGTGTATCGGGCATTGGTTTTTGACCAACACATGTAGCCCGCTTCTGGATCATGAGCCAGGAAGTGTATTTGACAAAGCGTTGTGCCTGCAACGCAGGTGCATAGCCTCAACAAGGAAGTACCGTAGCGTGTGCTACGAATGCAACATTCAAGCATGGATGACAGGTAGGATGCATGGCATGGCAAGATTACATTTAAAGTGCGTACAGGTAAGGAATTTAAACATCACAGGCATGGCAGAGCAAAATTAAAGAGCATACAGATATGGAAATTAAACGTGGTAGGTGAAATGAATGAATGACATGGCAGGGTGTCAGATCTAGCTTCGTTGTCAAGCTAGATCTTAAAATTGCGTCTAGGCGAGTATCATTTCGTCGCCTAGTCTCTTTTACGCTAAAAACGGGGAATGGACTAAAACATGGCCTAAAGCACAAATTGGCAAGTTTCACTTGCCTGCAATCAGTCGTTCTGAAAATACCGTCCAACCAGTCCAATCTGTTGAATATTGGACTCCCCGGATTTGGTTTTGATGATGAGCAAACATAAATAATTCATGAACTAACATTTTGTGAGCGCAGTATTGGAGATCGTCGCCAATTTCACGAGAATATTCAAAGCGACATCTCAACACTTCCAAAAGCTCGTATTCAAGCCTAAAGCTTCGTTGAAGCTCCTGCAGCGCTTTGGAAGTTATGAAGATTCAATCGAAGCTCTCAAAGACCGTTTATTAAGGTTTTATTTATAGTCTTTTAGTTTCGATTGATAGAATGTTAAGCCTTGAGTATATCTTACGTTTCTATCTTCATTACGCTCATTTCGTAGCTCTAGGATTCTTGCACAAGTTCATTCTAACTTCCTCGAAGCGTCGCGCTTCGATTCGGACTTTGTTGTGCATGTTAGTTGGTACAAGAACAAGTACTGACCGACTAGATGGTGATCTAGTCGGTCGGCAACTGTTCTTGGACCGACTAGTTTGATTCCTTAATTTCTTGGACTTTACTGTTTACAGTTAGTCGGTCTACGTTGACTCACCGACCGACTAGTTTGTGAACTAGTCGGTCAGTGATGCTTCTTTGACCGACTAGTTGTGATTTACTGTACATGCCAAATTTCTCCTAAGCTACTGTTTACCGTTAGTCGGTCTAAGAACGTTTGGTGACCGACTAGTTGACAATCTAGTCGGTCAACTTTTGTTCTTGGACCGACTAAGTCAACTTGCCTTCAGACTATGTTGTTTTGCCTCTTAGTCGGTCTACGTTCATTGGATGACCGACTAGTTGTGAAACTAGTCGGTCAGACAGTGTTCTTGGACCGACTAGTTTTCTAGGTCTGAAATTCTATCTCTTCTCAGATCTGCTCTTAGTCGGTCCATGCTTTGTGTCTGACCGACTAGTTGATGAACTAGTCGGTCAGTGAGTGTTCTTTGACCGACTAATTCTCACAGATTTCTTTCCGTTGGAGATTGACCTATCTTGTTTTTATGGGACCCTATAAATACGAACCTAGGTCATTTCTATCTTAAATAGAGCTGCCATTAAGAGATTCATTGAGTTCTAAAGAGATAGCTATTCTCCCTCAAATCTAAAGCTCTCTTCCTCACAAGAAACCCATTCTCTCTCATTTCTAGATCTAGAGAGAAGCTTGTTCTTGGTGAGCTCTTCAAGCTATTGCTTGATTCAAGTTTCCAAATCATCCCTAGGCACCCATTGCTGCTCATTTCCTTGGTGCTAGGGTTTGGTAACTTCATCTTCCTCAAATCCTTCATTCCACCTATTGGGTAAGAAAAACTCAAGGTATAGGATTTTGTGGTAAGCTTGTTTATTTCATTTAAACTCTTTTATATTGCTTGTTGGTTCTCTCGGTTGTGAGAGAAGGTTGTGATCCCGGGTTGTGGGATTCACTTTGCCATTGCATGTATGATTTGATCTTGTGAAGGTTTTTCACAAGATATTCATAGTGGAAATCTTGAGTTAGGGTTTCTAACTCAAGTATCCGGAGGGGATCCGGGTGGTTGGGACGTAGGATCACCGGGAACAAGTCGGGGAGACTTGGGTGGATCCGAACCCATTAACATCGTTTGTTAGCATTGTCAATTTCGTTGTCGTCGTTCAATTTAAGCTTCCGCAAATTGATTTGGTAGTTGATTGCAATTTAATTTGGAATTATACTCCTTATTATTTTAAAGTACTATTCACCCCCCCTCTAGTACTTGTGCAGTAGCTGGTAGGGCATTACATTTGGTATCAGAGCCAGATACACAGCTATGTCTGCCAACAACAACAAGACCGTGCCTCCACCCTCCAACTATGACACCTTCAGGAACCGTGAAGGAGCGTCATCGGTGATGGAAGGACATTCCTCTACGAGGCCTCCATTCTTCAACGGTACCAACTACGGGTACTGGAAGTGCCGGATGGAGACTTTCCTCCGGAGTGCATCTTTATGGAGGACTACAATGAAGGAGTACATCGAGCCCGAAGAAGAAGATTTTGAGAAATGGACTACCGCGGAGGTCGCCGCGGAGGTAAGCAATGCCAAGGCAATGAACGCCTTGCAATGCGCATTGGAGCCCGAGGACTTCAATAAGATATGCACATGTAAGAGTGCATATCAAATTTGGAACTCTCTCCTCATACTACATTAAGGGACGAGTCGGGTAAGAGACTCTAAACTCGTTGTCGTAACCAAAGATTACGAAATGTTTCACATGCAACAGGGCGAGAAGATGAAAGAATATTACGCTCGCTTCGTTGACATAATAAACGAGTTAGAGGCCCTCGGCAAGATCTACACTCAAAAGGAGAAGTGCTTAAAGCTTATTGAAGGAATTCCCTCTTCTTGGGAAAAACGTACCTTCGCCATCGAGGAAGGTAATGACATGAACAAATATACCGTAGTTCAACTAATGGGTACTTTGATGTCATACGAGGTACGCAAAGATAGCAAGGTGAAGCTACAAGAAAAGATGAAGTCATATTTGAACCTAGATGCGCCTAAGAAAAAGGCGATTGCATTCAAGGCGGCTTCATCCACATCTTCCGATGATGAAGACTCGGAAAACGAGTTGGACTTGGAGTCCATGGCACTCATGGCCAAGAAGTTCAACCGTTTCTTCCGGAAAGGTAACTTCAAGACCAAAGGTAAATTTGGCTCTTCTAACGCCTCTTCCTCTCCTTTGTGTTTCAAGTGCAATAAGCCGGGACACATGAAAGCGGAGTGTCCCCTCAATAAGCACAAGGAGAAGTGGAAGGCGCCAAAATTCGATAAGTCCAAGAAATACAAAAAGGGGTACAAGAAAGGACTTGTCGGAGCAACATTCACCGACTCCGAGGATTCCTCAAGCGGAGAGTCGGATGATGAGAAAGTGGAGCAAGCACATATGTGCTTCATGGCAAGAGAGGAGAACGATCAAGGATCCTCCTCTTCCGATGATAGTAATGACGAAAGCGATGAGGTAACGATGGATGATCTTAGAAATGCTAACTCTCAACTTTGGTCAAAATACACTAAGTTAGTAAATAGATATACTAAGGTAAAAGATGACCTAGCTAGCATTCAAACATCGCCTAAGACTATCATCACCAACAACGACACCGTTGTTGAAGAGTTAAGAAATGAGATTGTTAATCTCAAATCTAAACTTGAACATGTTAGCATCGAGGATGCGGAAGAACATGAGATAGCGGATTTAACTTCTCAAAACTCGACTTTGAGTATTGAGAACGAGAATCTTAAATCTCGTGTTTATGTGCTCACATCGCAAATATCCGCTTTGTATACTTCTTTGCGTTCTCTCAAAGAGAAATATGAGGACACATTGGGGCGAATCAACAAATTCAACAAAGGTAAGGACCATTTGGATAAAATCCTAAGTGACTTACTTCCGGCCAATCACCACATTGGTTTGGGGTATACGACGGGATGTCCATCCAAAGCGGCCACTACTTTTGTTAGGCCAACTTCCGGTGACTCTACGAGTGGTAGCAAACACTCTATTGGTAGTTCATCTACCAATGGTGCTTCCACCTCGTACACGCCCTCTTTTGGAAAGAAACCCACCTTGGGTGGACCTCCAAAGAAGGGGCATGCCTACATGTACACCAATAACATGCCACGTAGGAACACACGTCCTACTCCACCATCTCACACATATGATGATTTTTATGCAACACATTCTCGGGCACGTGCACACCATGTGAGACACCCTCACGCACGTGTTCCCACACATGCATATGTTCACCCACCGCATCATATGAATAATTCTCGTCGTGCACCATTCCATCATGTCCCATATGCCTATCCACAACATGCATCACGTAGAAATCAACGTCGCATGCATGCACCCAATAGGATGATGGCTCCCAAAATATTTACTATTTGGAGCCCAACGGACACAAGCATGGACGAAAAACAAATGTACATGAATGCTTATTTTTCGGATGTTGTACATAGTAAGAATTATGTGGGGAAGTCTAAGTCCACTTGGACTTGGCTTCCAAAGGTCTAATCCCTTGGACCCAATGACCTTGGGTACCATGATATGAAAGTTTCTATCTTTAGGTACTCAAGGAAAAGAAAAGGGAAAGGAGCAACAAATTTAAATTTAGCTCCAAAGGGAATTGGATACTCGATAGCGGGTGTTCAAAACACATGACGGGTGACGCTCGATTGCTCTCCGGAGTGGTTTCCATTGCGAATGGAAACCGCGTCGTATTTGGAGGCAACGAGAGCGGAACCATCATAGGTGTTGGTAAAGTCGGTAACCCCTCTAAACCATTAATTAGTGATGTTTATCTTGTTAGTGGTTTAAATCATAATCTTATTTCAATAAGCCAACTTTGTGACAAAGGTTACAAAGTTAGCTTTGCGAAAGGATTGTGTCATATTTTAAGAAAGGATAATGAAAAATTATTATTTTCCGGAACTCGTCGTAAAGACATTTATATTTTGGATCTTCCTAAGTCATATGAACAATGTCTCGTTGCCAACACAAGTGAACAACACTTATGGCATCGACGCTTTGGACATGTGAATTTTGGAACATTATATAAGCTTTCAAAATTGAATTCTATTAAAGGTTTTCCGAAGCTAGTTTTTGAAAAGAAAAGTTTTTGTGATTGTTGTCAACGCGGCAAGCTTCCTAAATCTTCATTTAAACCTAAGAAAAGCATCTCTACTAAAAGGCCACTAGAGCTATTACATCTAGATTTATTTGGGCCAACTAGAGTAGCTTCCTTAGGAAATGCAAGGTATGGACTTGTCATCGTAGATGACTATTCAAGATTTACTTGGGTATTTTCATTGTGCAATAAAAATGAAACTTTTGAAAACTTCACAATTTTTGTTAAGAAAGTACAAAATCTCTTTGGAACCACCATTGTCACTATTCGTAGTGATCATGGAGGTGAATTTGAGAATGAGTCTTTTGAGACATTTTGTGATGAAGTTGGTATTACTCACACCTTCTCTTTCCCTCGTGCACCGCCTCAAAATGGTGTAGTTGAGAGAAAGAATAGGACGCTAGTGGAGTGTGCTCGCACTATGCTTGATGATAGCCAACTTGGCCATCAATTTTGGGCGGAAGCGGTACACACCGCTTGCTATGTGTTTAATAGAATACTTTTGAGGCCCGGCACTAAACAAACGTGTTATGAATTGTTGTTTGGTAGGTTGCCTCAAGTTAAACATTTTCGTGTTTTCAGTTCAAAATGTTTTATTAAGAACACATATGGTAGTTTGGACAAATTCGATCCAAGATCCGATGAGGGAATCTTTGTTGGATACTCTACGCGTAGCAAAGCCTACCGGATATTCAACAAACGAACCTCAACGATCGAGGAGTCGCTTCATGTCTCATTTAATGAAGGATTTGTTCCAACTAGAATTTCAAATGATAATGATTCTATGGATGTTTTATGTGATTCGTTTGAAAATTCTAAGTCTAATGATTCTATTGATTCTATTGAGACTAACCCAACTAATGAAGTTGTTGAGAATGTTCCAAGTGATCAAGGTATTCCCAAACGGCTTCATTCGGTTCGTGACCATCCCCATGAGCAAGTCATTGGCAATATCTATGATAGTGTCAAGACGAGATCGCAAGTTCACCACTTCGCAAATTGTGCCTTTGCCTCATCGATAGAGCCAAAGAATATTAATGAAGCATGTGAAGATAGCGCTTGGATCTTAGCCATGGAGGAGGAGCTCATTCAATTCGAGAGGAATGAAGTTTGGGAGCTTGTTCCATTGCCATCGAAGAACCACACCGTCATAGGGACAAAGTGGATCTTCAAGAACAAGACCGACGAAAACCAAGTCGTCGTCCGGAACAAAGCTCGGTTAGTAGCTCAAGGCTATCGACAAGAGGAAGGTATCGATTTCGAAGAATCTTTCGCTCCGGTAGCTAGATTAGAATCAATTAGATTATTATTGTCTTTTGCATGCCATAAGAATTTTAAATTATTTCAAATGGATGTTAAAAGTGCATTTTTAAACGGAGATGTCGTTGAGGAAGTTTACGTTTCTCAACCTCCGGGCTTCATTAATGAAAAATTTCCAAATCACGTTTTTAAATTAAAGAAAGCTCTTTATGGTTTGAGACAAGCTCCTCGAGCTTGGTATGATCGCCTAAAGAATTTTCTTTTGGATTTGAATTTTAAAATGGGTGAAGCCGATTCAACACTTTTTATTAAGCATGCGAATAATGATATATTATTAGTTCAAATTTATGTTGATGATATCATTTTCGGTGCTACTAACTTCGCTCTTTGCGAAGAGTTTTCTAATGTTATGAAGGAACAATTTGAGATGAGCCACATGGGCGAACTCAAATATTTCTTAGGTCTCCAAATTCGCCAAATGAACGATGCAATCTTCATCCACCAAACGAAGTACACGGTGGAGTTGCTAAAGCGATTTGGAATGGAGAATGCCTCCGGGAAAAAGACTCCGATGAGCACGACTACGCATCTTGACAAGGATACGGGCGGTAAGGATGTAGACATTCGTCTATATCGAGGTATGATAGGTAGTTTGCTTTATCTTACCGCAAGTAGGCCCGATATTATGTTTGCCGTATGTATATGTGCTCGTTATCAGTCTCAACCTAAGGATTCTCACTTAGTAGCGGTAAAACGTATTTTTCGCTATCTAAGTTACACTTTAGATTTTGGATTACTATATCCGAGATCTAGCACGTATGAGTTAGTCTCATACAGTGACGCTGATTATGCGGGATGCAAATCCGACAGGAAAAGTACTAGTGGCACTTGCCATTTTCTAGGAAATTCTCTTGTCTCTTGGTTTTCCAAGAAGCAAAATTCGGTTTCACTTTCAACCACCGAGGCGGAATACATTGCCACCGGTGCCGCTTGTGCCCAGGTTCTTTGGATGAGACACACATTGAAGGATTTTGGTATTCATTGTGATACTAGCCCTATCATGGTGGATAACCAAAGTGCTATCTGTCTTTCAAAGAATCCGGTGCACCATTCCCGATTGAAACACATAGATGTCCGACACCATTTCTTAGATGATCATGTTGCTAAAAAGGACATCATTTTAGTGTACGTTGAAACCCAAAAGCAAATCGCCGATATTTTCACGAAACCCCTAAAGGAGGACTCCTTTGTGCGGTTGCGTCGAGAATTGGGGATTATGGGTGAATCCGAGATATAGGATTCATATTTTAATTCAATCATCTTGCATGCTAATATATTTCGCGATATTTCATTCATGCTAGATTAATTGAATTTTTGGGAATTTTATGTGAAGTATTTGAATTTATTGCTCGAATTCGTATTTCAATGTCGTATTTAAGATTTCGACGTTTTATGGGGTAATTTAGATGACTAATGAGTGAGTTTGGATGTATCATCCAAGTGGTTTGTGAAGAGAAATCAAAATTCTACTTTTGGACTCTTCTAGTCGGTTTCAGTTCACTTGTCAACCGACTAGATGCTCATCTAGTCGGTCAGCAAATGAACTCAGACCGACTAGCTCATGCAAATATCCATCTCCTATCTTTTTCTATCTTTAGTCGGTCATAGTATACTTTCCAACCGACTAGATTGAAAACTAGTCGGTCAGTGAATATACTGCGACCGACTAATTCTTGCCCTAGAAATTCATCTGAGCTACTGTTTCGACTTAGTCGGTTCAAGCTTATTGACCGACCGACTAGATCGTAATCTAGTCGGTCAGTACTTGAACTGTGACCGACTAAGTGTGTTAGGGCAGCTGTGTCTTTTCGCATCCCGACCGACTTATACACGTTTTCCTCCGACTAAAATCACTTTTAGTCGGTTTGTCTCCCCATCTCTCACTCGAAAACCCAAAACCCCCCTTCGAGCCCCTTCGCATTCCGTCGTCTCCGGCCGTTTCTCCGGCCATCGCCGCCATCCGCCGCCGTCGACTCCACCCCCTAGGTATATTCCTCCCTCTCCTAGGTCAATTTCTTGCCCTAGGGTTCGTTTTCACCTCCTAGGATTTCTAGGGTTTCGAAATTTCTCCTCTAGGGTTTGTGTGTTCGATTTCATTTGGTCTTCTAGGGTTTTGTGCTAGCTTCTAGGTTTTGTGCTTAGGGTTGTTGATCCTCCGTGATTACTTGCGTGTGCTCTTAGAACTATGGCTAAGACTCGTATTCCGATCGCTTCTTCCGGGGCCTCTCCAATGACCGTAGAACAACCTACCGCTAGGAATCCCCCGAAACCTAAGCGTCGTGCCAAGTCTACCCAAGCCTCTCCATCGTCGCCCCCTCTTAAGAAGCCTAGGACTGCATCCGCCAAGCCCCGCAAATCCAAGACCAAAAAGCCTATTCTTCACACTCCGGCTAATCCTCCCGATTCCGATTCCGATACTGATTTTATCCCTGAGGATGAGCCTACTAGGGATCCTACCCCACCTCCGAAGACCCGTAAGGCCAAGGGTAAAGCTCCTATGCCAGTTGGCGGTGTAGACATATCGTTGTGCCGCGATGACCCTCAGTGTCTCGCCGCGTACAACCGTATAGAACACTGTCCACTGTTGTTAGAGCATTACGTTCAGTTCTCTGATTTCCTCGGCCATGCTGATCTTCTATCTTATAGTGGCCTTCTAGATTATCTCCGATACGACCCCAAGGCCAATCCCAAACCGTACCCTCGTCTCGTGAAATTGTTCTATGCTAACCGTATTCGAGGCCAGTACGACGCCAGCCACTCCATTGAGACGACTGTCTTGGGAACTCCTATAGTTCTCACGGCAGAAATCTTGGGGGAGATCCTTGGTTGTGCGTCGTGTGGTCTCCTCCCCTCAGACATTTCTGTAGACGACATTTCTTCCTTGGATCAGACTATTCTTTCTGAGATTTTCCAGGTTATCCCCTCCGCATTCATTGGTGTTCCTTCGAAATCCTTTAAGCCGAATGCGTGGGTTCTTAACCTGATCTTGAAGTCATGCCTCCTCCCGAAATATGGATCCTCTTCACTCCCATCTCAGCCGTTCTTGAAACTCATATACGCTCTTTTCTTGGGGTGCGAGATAAATTGGGCTCGCGTGATACTCGATAAGATGGATTCTTTCGAGTGTATACGCAAGACCAATAAGTCTGCGCACATTCCATACCCCTGCTTATTGACACTCGTATTCCGTCATTTTCGCGTTCCTCTCCCTCCTGACGATGAGCGTCCTTTGGGTACGCCTCTGAACGCGACGGCCGTGAAGAAATCTTTAGCGGCACTTCGTCACGTGCAGAGGTCTACCGCATCTGCTTCTCAGTCTACTCCGTCAGCCGCTGCAGCCTCCTCTTCCCCTGCTACTTTGGACGATGTCTTACGTCTACTTCGTCAGCACGACTCCCGTTTGGCTCGTACTGAGGAGGTCGTATGTCGTATGGCTCGTATGATGGGGATTGAGCTTCCTCCTTCGGTGTCTGAGGCCGAGGAGATGGACGATGAGGAGCTTGACGAGCTTGTCACTTCTTTTGCCCGTGGCGATGAGGCCACTGCTGCTGCTGCTGGTGTTTCCTCTTCTGCTCCTGGAGTTGGCACCTCTTCCGGTGCTCCAGAGCCTTCTGCTCCAGCACTTCAGTCTTCAGAGCCTGCTGTTGACCCTGTTGCTGAGCATGCTGCTATTCCAGTTGACACTTCTGTTGTCGAGACCCTTGCTGCTGTAGAGCCTGTTCCTAAGATCTCGACTCCTGCCCCGACGATTCCATCTGTTGAGACGCCTCTTCTCCCTGCAGAGCCTGAGTCCACTCCGTCGACTGGACCCACGGACGCTGCAGATCCTGCCTCCTCCTCGTGATCGTTGTTCCGAGGACTCTCCATATACGCCTTGGATGATATATCTTAGCGAGAGTATTATGGGTTGGGATAGGGTATGAGGGTTATTATGTTTTGATGTATTTTGGATGTCGTCGCTGCTGCTGTATTTATCTTGATGAGAATGATGATGATGATGGTGTATTTCATTTTGATGGGTATATTGTATCGATGATGTTGATGTATTTCTTTTTGATGATATGTAGCGCTTGATATGATGTATCTCATATATTCGATGTGATATCTTTTTGGATATACTCATGTTGTCTCTGCATATATATATGTTCATCGTCATTCACTTTGTCTTTTATTCGTCGTGCAAATTTTAATATTCGTTGAATGTATTTGAAATGAGATTTCGTCGCTCGACGCATAAAAACTTGGTTAAATAGATTTAAATTCTATAATTGTATAGAATTGTTTTCCATGCACAAAATTAACCAAGTATATTGAATATTGAAGAGTATGTTTCTTTATTCAATTAATGAATAATTATTTGGTATTTTTGATGATTTTGATTTTCACTTTGTGATAATGGACAATTGGCACACTTTGAATTGATTTAATCGTTTTTCTTTTGGTGTCAATTAGCTCCATCGTCATTGTCTACGACTCCCGATGTTGGATTTTATATTTCCTAATTGTTGTCGTTGTATGCCCCCCATTTTTGGGATAATGCCAAAGGGGGAGAGATAATGATAATAAATAGTGCAAATGAAAAATTTAACTCCATTCCAAGAATCTAGTTTGATATGTTAGATTCAGGGGGAGTTACGATACATATAAGGATTTTCAAAATCCGATATTTCAAAAATCAATTCTCATTATATATCTTACTCGTCTGATTGATGCAATTCATATATATTCATTTGGGAATTAACGTGTCATCAATGCAGGGGGAGTAAGTATTTTACATTTGAATTATTATTTTTGATTATTATTTATGTTGGTTTGTCATCACCAAAAAGGGGGAGAATGTTGAATATTGGACTCCCCGGATTTGGTTTTGATGATGAGCAAACATAAATAATTCATGAACTAACATTTTGTGAGCGCAGTATTGGAGATCGTCGCCAATTTCACGAGAATATTCAAAGCGACATCTCAACACTTCCAAAAGCTCGTATTCAAGCCTAAAGCTTCGTTGAAGCTCCTGCAGCGCTTTGGAAGTTATGAAGATTCAATCGAAGCTCTCAAAGACCGTTTATTAAGGTTTTATTTATAGTCTTTTAGTTTCGATTGATAGAATGTTAAGCCTTGAGTATATCTTACGTTTCTATCTTCATTACGCTCATTTCGTAGCTCTAGGATTCTTGCACAAGTTCATTCTAACTTCCTCGAAGCGTCGCGCTTCGATTCGGACTTTGTTGTGCATGTTAGTTGGTACAAGAACAAGTACTGACCGACTAGATGGTGATCTAGTCGGTCGGCAACTGTTCTTGGACCGACTAGTTTGATTCCTTAATTTCTTGGACTTTACTGTTTACAGTTAGTCGGTCTACGTTGACTCACCGACCGACTAGTTTGTGAACTAGTCGGTCAGTGATGCTTCTTTGACCGACTAGTTGTGATTTACTGTACATGCCAAATTTCTCCTAAGCTACTGTTTACCGTTAGTCGGTCTAAGAACGTTTGGTGACCGACTAGTTGACAATCTAGTCGGTCAACTTTTGTTCTTGGACCGACCAAGTCAACTTGCCTTCAGACTATGTTGTTTTGCCTCTTAGTCGGTCTACGTTCATTGGATGACCGACTAGTTGTGAAACTAGTCGGTCAGACAGTGTTCTTGGACCGACTAGTTTTCTAGGTCTGAAATTCTATCTCTTCTCAGATCTGCTCTTAGTCGGTCCATGCTTTGTGTCTGACCGACTAGTTGATGAACTAGTCGGTCAGTGAGTGTTCTTTGACCGACTAATTCTCACAGATTTCTTTCCGTTGGAGATTGACCTATCTTGTTTTTATGGGACCCTATAAATACGAACCTAGGTCATTTCTATCTTAAATAGAGCTGCCATTAAGAGATTCATTGAGTTCTAAAGAGATAGCTATTCTCCCTCAAATCTAAAGCTCTCTTCCTCACAAGAAACCCATTCTCTCTCATTTCTAGATCTAGAGAGAAGCTTGTTCTTGGTGAGCTCTTCAAGTTATTGCTTGATTCAAGTTTCCAAATCATCCCTAGGCACCCATTGCTGCTCATTTCCTTGGTGCTAGGGTTTGGTAACTTCATCTTCCTCAAATCCTTCATTCCACCTATTGGGTAAGAAAAACTCAAGGTATAGGATTTTGTGGTAAGCTTGTTTATTTCATTTAAACTCTTTTATATTGCTTGTTGGTTCTCTCGGTTGTGAGAGAAGGTTGTGATCCCGGGTTGTGGGATTCACTTTGCCATTGCATGTATGATTTGATCTTGTGAAGGTTTTTCACAAGATATTCATAGTGGAAATCTTGAGTTAGGGTTTCTAACTCAAGTATCCGGAGGGGATCCGGGTGGTTGGGACGTAGGATCACCGGGAACAAGTCGGGGAGACTTGGGTGGATCCGAACCCATTAACATCGTTTGTTAGCATTGTCAATTTCGTTGTCGTCGTTCAATTTAAGCTTCCGCAAATTGATTTGGTAGTTGATTGCAATTTAATTTGGAATTATACTCCTTATTATTTTAAAGTACTATTCACCCCCCCTCTAGTACTTGTGCAGTAGCTGGTAGGGCATTACATTTGGTATCAGAGCCAGATACACAGCTATGTCTGCCAACAACAACAAGACCGTGCCTCCACCCTCCAACTATGACACCTTCAGGAACCGTGAAGGAGCGTCATCGGTGATGGAAGGACATTCCTCTACGAGGCCTCCATTCTTCAACGGTACCAACTACGGGTACTGGAAGTGCCGGATGGAGACTTTCCTCCGGAGTGCATCTTTATGGAGGACTACAATGAAGGAGTACATCGAGCCCGAAGAAGAAGATTTTGAGAAATGGACTACCGCGGAGGTCGCCGCGGAGGTAAGCAATGCCAAGGCAATGAACGCCTTGCAATGCGCATTGGAGCCCGAGGACTTCAATAAGATATGCACATGTAAGAGTGCATATCAAATTTGGAACTCTCTCCTCATACTACATGAAGGGACGAGTCGGGTAAGAGACTCTAAACTCGTAGTCGTAACCAAAGATTACGAAATGTTTCATATGCAACAGGGCGAGAAGATGAAAGAATATTACGCTCGCTTCGTTGACATAATAAACGAGTTAGAGGCCCTCGGCAAGATCTACACTCAAAAGGAGAAGTGCTTAAAGCTTATTGAAGGACTTCCCTCTTCTTGGGAAAAACGTACCTTCGCCATCGAGGAAGGTAATGACATGAACAAATATACCGTAGTTCAACTAATGGGTACTTTGATGTCATACGAGGTACGCAAAGATAGCAAGGTGAAGCTACAAGAAAAGATGAAGTCATATTTGAACCTAGATGCGCCTAAGAAAAAGGCGATTGCATTCAAGGCGGCTTCATCCACATCTTCCGATGATGAAGACTCGGAAAACGAGTTAGACTTGGAGTCCATGGCACTCATAGCCAAGAAGTTCAACCGTTTCTTCCGAAAAGGTAACTTCAAGAACAAAGCTAAATTTGGTTCTACTAACGCCTCTTCCTCTCCTTTGTGTTTCAAGTGTAATAAGCCGGGACACATGAAAGCGGAGTGTCCCCTCAATAAGCACAAGGAGAAGTGGAAGGCGCCAAAATTCGATAAGTCCAAGAAATACAAAAAGGGGTACAAGAAAGGACTTGTCGGAGCAACATTCACCGACTCCGAGGATTCCTCAAGCGGAGAGTCGGATGATGAGAAAGTGGAGCAAGCACATATGTGCTTCATGGCAAGAGAGGAGAACGATCAAGGATCCTCCTCTTCCGATGATAGTAATGACGAAAGCGATGAGGTAACGATGGATGATCTTAGAAATGCTAACTCTCAACTTTGGTCAAAATACACTAAGTTAGTAAATAGATATACTAAGGTAAAAGATGACCTAGCTAGCATTCAAACATCGCCTAAGACTATCATCACCAACAACGACACCGTTGTTGAAGAGTTAAGAAATGAGATTGTTAATCTCAAATCTAAACTTGAACATGTTAGCATCGAGGATGCGGAAGAACATGAGATAGCGGATTTAACTTCTCAAAACTCGACTTTGAGTATTGAGAACGAGAATCTTAAATCTCGTGTTTATGTGCTCACTTCGCAAATATCCACTTTGGATACTTCTTTGCGTTCTCTCAAAGAGAAATATGAGAACACATTGGGCCGAATTAACAAATTCAACAAAGGTAAGGACCATTTGGATAAAATCCTAAGTGACTTACTTCCGGCCAATCACCACATTGGTTTGGGGTATACGACGGGATGTCCATCCAAAGCGGCCACTACTTTTGTTAGGCCAACTTCCGGTGACTCTACGAGTGGTAGCAAACACTCTATTGGTAGTTCATCTACCAATGGTGCTTCCACCTCGTACACGCCCTCTTTTGGAAAGAAACCCACCTTGGGTGGACCTCCAAAGAAGGGGCATGCCTACATGTACACCAATAACATGCCACGTAGGAACACACGTCCTACTCCACCATCTCACACATATGATGATTTTTATGCAACACATTCTCGGGCACGTGCACACCATGTGAGACACCCTCACGCACGTGTTCCCACACATGCATATGTTCACCCACCGCATCATATGAATAATTCTCGTCGTGCACCATTCCATCATGTCCCATATGCCTATCCACAACATGCATCACGTAGAAATCAACGTCGCATGCATGCACCCAATAGGATGATGGCTCCCAAAATATTTACTATTTGGAGCCCAACGGACACAAGCATGGACGAAAAACAAATGTACATGAATGCTTATTTTTCGGATGTTGTACATAGTAAGAATTATGTGGGGAAGTCTAAGTCCACTTGGACTTGGCTTCCAAAGGTCTAATCCCTTGGACCCAATGACCTTGGGTACCATGATATGAAAGTTTCTATCTTTAGGTACTCAAGGAAAAGAAAAGGGAAAGGAGCAACAAATTTAAATTTAGCTCCAAAGGGAATTGGATACTCGATAGCGGGTGTTCAAAACACATGACGGGTGACGCTCGATTGCTCTCCGGAGTGGTTTCCATTGCGAATGGAAACCGCGTCGTATTTGGAGGCAACGAGAGCGGAACCATCATAGGTGTTGGTAAAGTCGGTAACCCCTCTAAACCATTAATTAGTGATGTTTATCTTGTTAGTGGTTTAAATCATAATCTTATTTCAATAAGCCAACTTTGTGACAAAGGTTACAAAGTTAGCTTTGCGAAAGGATTGTGTCATATTTTAAGAAAGGATAATGAAAAATTATTATTTTCCGGAACTCGTCGTAAAGACATTTATATTTTGGATCTTCCTAAGTCATATGAACAATGTCTCGTTGCCAACACAAGTGAACAACACTTATGGCATCGACGCTTTGGACATGTGAATTTTGGAACATTATATAAGCTTTCAAAATTGAATTCTATTAAAGGTTTTCCGAAGCTAGTTTTTGAAAAGAAAAGTTTTTGTGATTGTTGTCAACGCGGCAAGCTTCCTAAATCTTCATTTAAACCTAAGAAAAGCATCTCTACTAAAAGGCCACTAGAGCTATTACATCTAGATTTATTTGGGCCAACTAGAGTAGCTTCCTTAGGAAATGCAAGGTATGGACTTGTCATCGTAGATGACTATTCAAGATTTACTTGGGTATTTTCATTGTGCAATAAAAATGAAACTTTTGAAAACTTCACAATTTTTGTTAAGAAAGTACAAAATCTCTTTGGAACCACCATTGTCACTATTCGTAGTGATCATGGAGGTGAATTTGAGAATGAGTCTTTTGAGACATTTTGTGATGAAGTTGGTATTACTCACACCTTCTCTTTCCCTCGTGCACCGCCTCAAAATGGTGTAGTTGAGAGAAAGAATAGGACGCTAGTGGAGTGTGCTCGCACTATGCTTGATGATAGCCAACTTGGCCATCAATTTTGGGCGGAAGCGGTACACACCGCTTGCTATGTGTTTAATAGAATACTTTTGAGGCCCGGCACTAAACAAACGTGTTATGAATTGTTGTTTGGTAGGTTGCCTCAAGTTAAACATTTTCGTGTTTTCGGTTCAAAATGTTTTATTAAGAACACATATGGTAGTTTGGACAAATTCGATCCAAGATCCGATGAGGGAATCTTTGTTGGATACTCTACGCGTAGCAAAGCCTACCGGATATTCAACAAACGAACCTCAACGATCGAGGAGTCGCTTCATGTCTCATTTAATGAAGGATTTGTTCCAACTAGAATTTCAAATGATAATGATTCTATGGATGTTTTATGTGATTCGTTTGAAAATTCTAAGTCTAATGATTCTATTGATTCTATTGAGACTAACCCAACTAATGAAGTTGTTGAGAATGTTCCAAGTGATCAAGGTATTCCCAAACGGCTTCATTCGGTTCGTGACCATCCCCATGAGCAAGTCATTGGCAATATCTATGATAGTGTCAAGACGAGATCGCAAGTTCACCACTTCGCAAATTGTGCCTTTGCCTCATCGATAGAGCCAAAGAATATTAATGAAGCATGTGAAGATAGCGCTTGGATCTTAGCCATGGAGGAGGAGCTCATTCAATTCGAGAGGAATGAAGTTTGGGAGCTTGTTCCATTGCCATCGAAGAACCACACCGTCATAGGGACAAAGTGGATCTTCAAGAACAAGACCGACGAAAACCAAGTCGTCGTCCGGAACAAAGCTCGGTTAGTAGCTCAAGGCTATCGACAAGAGGAAGGTATCGATTTCGAAGAATCTTTCGCTCCGGTAGCTAGATTAGAATCAATTAGATTATTATTGTCTTTTGCATGCCATAAGAATTTTAAATTATTTCAAATGGATGTTAAAAGTGCATTTTTAAACGGAGATGTCGTTGAGGAAGTTTACGTTTCTCAACCTCCGGGCTTCATTAATGAAAAATTTCCAAATCACGTTTTTAAATTAAAGAAAGCTCTTTATGGTTTGAGACAAGCTCCTCGAGCTTGGTATGATCGCCTAAAGAATTTTCTTTTGGATTTGAATTTTAAAATGGGTGAAGCCGATTCAACACTTTTTATTAAGCATGCGAATAATGATATATTATTAGTTCAAATTTATGTTGATGATATCATTTTCGGTGCTACTAACTTCGCTCTTTGCGAAGAGTTTTCTAATGTTATGAAGGAACAATTTGAGATGAGCCACATGGGCGAACTCAAATATTTCTTAGGTCTCCAAATTCGCCAAATGAACGATGCAATCTTCATCCACCAAACGAAGTACACGGTGGAGTTGCTAAAGCGATTTGGAATGGAGAATGCCTCCGGGAAAAAGACTCCGATGAGCACGACTACGCATCTTGACAAGGATACGGGCGGTAAGGATGTAGACATTCGTCTATATCGAGGTATGATAGGTAGTTTGCTTTATCTTACCGCAAGTAGGCCCGATATTATGTTTGCCGTATGTATATGTGCTCGTTATCAGTCTCAACCTAAGGATTCTCACTTAGTAGCGGTAAAACGTATTTTTCGCTATCTAAGTTACACTTTAGATTTTGGATTACTATATCCGAGATCTAGCACGTATGAGTTAGTCTCATACAGTGACGCTGATTATGCGGGATGCAAATCCGACAGGAAAAGTACTAGTGGCACTTGCCATTTTCTAGGAAATTCTCTTGTCTCTTGGTTTTCCAAGAAGCAAAATTCGGTTTCACTTTCAACCACCGAGGCGGAATACATTGCCGCCGGTGCCGCTTGTGCCCAGGTTCTTTGGATGAGACACACATTGAAGGATTTTGGTATTCATTGTGATACTAGCCCTATCATGGTGGATAACCAAAGTGCTATCTGTCTTTCAAAGAATCCGGTGCACCATTCCCGATTGAAACACATAGATGTCCGACACCATTTCTTAGATGATCATGTTGCTAAAAAGGACATCATTTTAGTGTACGTTGAAACCCAAAAGCAAATCGCCGATATTTTCACGAAACCCCTAAAGGAGGACTCCTTTGTGCGGTTGCGTCGAGAATTGGGGATTATGGGTGAATCCGAGATATAGGATTCATATTTTAATTCAATCATCTTGCATGCTAATATATTTCGCGATATTTCATTCATGCTAGATTAATTGAATTTTTGGGAATTTTATGTGAAGTATTTGAATTTATTGCTCGAATTCGTATTTCAATGTCGTATTTAAGATTTCGACGTTTTATGGGGTAATTTAGATGACTAATGAGTGAGTTTGGATGTATCATCCAAGTGGTTTGTGAAGAGAAATCAAAATTCTACTTTTGGACTCTTCTAGTCGGTTTCAGTTCACTTGTCAACCGACTAGATGCTCATCTAGTCGGTCAGCAAATGAACTCAGACCGACTAGCTCATGCAAATATCCATCTCCTATCTTTTTCTATCTTTAGTCGGTCATAGTATACTTTCCAACCGACTAGATTGAAAACTAGTCGGTCAGTGAATATACTGCGACCGACTAATTCTTGCCCTAGAAATTCATCTGAGCTACTGTTTCGACTTAGTCGGTTCAAGCTTATTGACCGACCGACTAGATCGTAATCTAGTCGGTCAGTACTTGAACTGTGACCGACTAAGTGTGTTAGGGCAGCTGTGTCTTTTCGCATCCCGACCGACTTATACACGTTTTCCTCCGACTAAAATCACTTTTAGTCGGTTTGTCTCCCCATCTCTCACTCGAAAACCCAAAACCCCCCTTCGAGCCCCTTCGCATTCCGTCGTCTCCGGCCGTTTCTCCGGCCATCGCCGCCATCCGCCGCCGTCGACTCCACCCCCTAGGTATATTCCTCCCTCTCCTAGGTCAATTTCTTGCCCTAGGGTTCGTTTTCACCTCCTAGGATTTCTAGGGTTTCGAAATTTCTCCTCTAGGGTTTGTGTGTTCGATTTCATTTGGTCTTCTAGGGTTTTGTGCTAGCTTCTAGGTTTTGTGCTTAGGGTTGTTGATCCTCCGTGATTACTTGCGTGTGCTCTTAGAATTATGGCTAAGACTCGTATTCCGATCGCTTCTTCCGGGGCCTCTCCAATGACCGTAGAACAACCTACCGCTAGGAATCCCCCGAAACCTAAGCGTCGTGCCAAGTCTACCCAAGCCTCTCCATCGTCGCCCCCTCTTAAGAAGCCTAGGACTGCATCCGTCAAGCCCCGCAAATCCAAGACCAAAAAGCCTATTCTTCACACTCCGGCTAATCCTCCCGATTCCGATTCCGATACTGATTTTATCCCTGAGGATGAGCCTACTAGGGATCCTACCCCACCTCCGAAGACCCGTAAGGCCAAGGGTAAAGCTCCTATTCCAGTTGGCGGTGTAGACATATCGTTGTGCCGCGATGACCCTCAGTGTCTCGCCGCGTACAACCGTATAGAACACTGTCCACTGTTGTTAGAGCATTACGTTCAGTTCTCTGATTTCCTCGGCCATGCTGATCTTCTATCTTATAGTGGCCTTCTAGATTATCTCCGATACGACCCCAAGGCCAATCCCAAACCGTACCCTCGTCTCGTGAAATTGTTCTATGCTAACCGTATTCGAGGCCAGTACGACGCCAGCCACTCCATTGAGACGACTGTCTTGGGAACTCCTATAGTTCTCACGGCAGAAATCTTGGGGGAGATCCTTGGTTGTGCGTCGTGTGGTCTCCTCCCCTCAGACATTTCTGTAGACGACATTTCTTCCTTGGATCAGACTATTCTTTCTGAGATTTTCCAGGTTATCCCCTCCGCATTCATTGGTGTTCCTTCGAAATCCTTTAAGCCGAATGCGTGGGTTCTTAACCTGATCTTGAAGTCATGCCTCCTCCCGAAATATGGATCCTCTTCACTCCCATCTCAGCCGTTCTTGAAACTCATATACGCTCTTTTCTTGGGGTGCGAGATAAATTGGGCTCGCGTGATACTCGATAAGATGGATTCTTTCGAGTGTATACGCAAGACCAATAAGTCTGCGCACATTCCATACCCCTGCTTATTGACACTCGTATTCCGTCATTTTCGCGTTCCTCTCCCTCCTGACGATGAGCGTCCTTTGGGTACGCCTCTGAACGCGACGGCCGTGAAGAAATCTTTAGCGGCACTTCGTCACGTGCAGAGGTCTACCGCATCTGCTTCTCAGTCTACTCCGTCAGCCGCTGCAGCCTCCTCTTCCCCTGCTACTTTGGACGATGTCTTACGTCTACTTCGTCAGCACGACTCCCGTTTGGCTCGTACTGAGGAGGTCGTATGTCGTATGGCTCGTATGATGGGGATTGAGCTTCCTCCTTCGGTGTCTGAGGCCGAGGAGATGGACGATGAGGAGCTTGACGAGCTTGTCACTTCTTTTGCCCGTGGCGATGAGGCCACTGCTGCTGCTGCTGGTGTTTCCTCTTCTGCTCCTGGAGTTGGCACCTCTTCCGGTGCTCCAGAGCCTTCTGCTCCAGCACTTCAGTCTTCAGAGCCTGCTGTTGACCCTGTTGCTGAGCATGCTGCTATTCCAGTTGACACTTCTGTTGTCGAGACCCTTGCTGCTGTAGAGCCTGTTCCTAAGATCTCGACTCCTGCCCCGACGATTCCATCTGTTGAGACGCCTCTTCTCCCTGCAGAGCCTGAGTCCACTCCGTCGACTGGACCCACGGACGCTGCAGATCCTGCCTCCTCCTCGTGATCGTTGTTCCGAGGACTCTCCATATACGCCTTGGATGATATATCTTAGCGAGAGTATTATGGGTTGGGATAGGGTATGAGGGTTATTATGTTTTGATGTATTTTGGATGTCGTCGCTGCTGCTGTATTTATCTTGATGAGAATGATGATGATGATGGTGTATTTCATTTTGATGGGTATATTGTATCGATGATGTTGATGTATTTCTTTTTGATGATATGTAGCGCTTGATATGATGTATCTCATATATTCGATGTGATATCTTTTTGGATATACTCATGTTGTCTCTGCATATATATATGTTCATCGTCATTCACTTTGTCTTTTATTCGTCGTGCAAATTTTAATATTCGTTGAATGTATTTGAAATGAGATTTCGTCGCTCGACGCATAAAAACTTGGTTAAATAGATTTAAATTCTATAATTGTATAGAATTGTTTTCCATGCACAAAATTAACCAAGTATATTGAATATTGAAGAGTATGTTTCTTTATTCAATTAATGAATAATTATTTGGTATTTTTGATGATTTTGATTTTCACTTTGTGATAATGGACAATTGGCACACTTTGAATTGATTTAATCGTTTTTCTTTTGGTGTCAATTAGCTCCATCGTCATTGTCTACGACTCCCGATGTTGGATTTTATATTTCCTAATTGTTGTCGTTGTATGCCCCCCATTTTTGGGATAATGCCAAAGGGGGAGAGATAATGATAATAAATAGTGCAAATGAAAAATTTAACTCCATTCCAAGAATCTAGTTTGATATGTTAGATTCAGGGGGAGTTACGATACATATAAGGATTTTCAAAATCCGATATTTCAAAAATCAATTCTCATTATATATCTTACTCGTCTGATTGATGCAATTCATATATATTCATTTGGGAATTAACGTGTCATCAATGCAGGGGGAGTAAGTATTTTACATTTGAATTATTATTTTTGATTATTATTTATGTTGGTTTGTCATCACCAAAAAGGGGGAGAATGTTGAATATTGGACTCCCCGGATTTGGTTTTGATGATGAGCAAACATAAATAATTCATGAACTAACATTTTGTGAGCGCAGTATTGGAGATCGTCGCCAATTTCACGAGAATATTCAAAGCGACATCTCAACACTTCCAAAAGCTCGTATTCAAGCCTAAAGCTTCGTTGAAGCTCCTGCAGCGCTTTGGAAGTTATGAAGATTCAATCGAAGCTCTCAAAGACCGTTTATTAAGGTTTTATTTATAGTCTTTTAGTTTCGATTGATAGAATGTTAAGCCTTGAGTATATCTTACGTTTCTATCTTCATTACGCTCATTTCGTAGCTCTAGGATTCTTGCACAAGTTCATTCTAACTTCCTCGAAGCGTCGCGCTTCGATTCGGACTTTGTTGTGCATGTTAGTTGGTACAAGAACAAGTACTGACCGACTAGATGGTGATCTAGTCGGTCGGCAACTGTTCTTGGACCGACTAGTTTGATTCCTTAATTTCTTGGACTTTACTGTTTACAGTTAGTCGGTCTACGTTGACTCACCGACCGACTAGTTTGTGAACTAGTCGGTCAGTGATGCTTCTTTGACCGACTAGTTGTGATTTACTGTACATGCCAAATTTCTCCTAAGCTACTGTTTACCGTTAGTCGGTCTAAGAACGTTTGGTGACCGACTAGTTGACAATCTAGTCGGTCAACTTTTGTTCTTGGACCGACTAAGTCAACTTGCCTTCAGACTATGTTGTTTTGCCTCTTAGTCGGTCTACGTTCATTGGATGACCGACTAGTTGTGAAACTAGTCGGTCAGACAGTGTTCTTGGACCGACTAGTTTTCTAGGTCTGAAATTCTATCTCTTCTCAGATCTGCTCTTAGTCGGTCCATGCTTTGTGTCTGACCGACTAGTTGATGAACTAGTCGGTCAGTGAGTGTTCTTTGACCGACTAATTCTCACAGATTTCTTTCCGTTGGAGATTGACCTATCTTGTTTTTATGGGACCCTATAAATACGAACCTAGGTCATTTCTATCTTAAATAGAGCTGCCATTAAGAGATTCATTGAGTTCTAAAGAGATAGCTATTCTCCCTCAAATCTAAAGCTCTCTTCCTCACAAGAAACCCATTCTCTCTCATTTCTAGATCTAGAGAGAAGCTTGTTCTTGGTGAGCTCTTCAAGCTATTGCTTGATTCAAGTTTCCAAATCATCCCTAGGCACCCATTGCTGCTCATTTCCTTGGTGCTAGGGTTTGGTAACTTCATCTTCCTCAAATCCTTCATTCCACCTATTGGGTAAGAAAAACTCAAGGTATAGGATTTTGTGGTAAGCTTGTTTATTTCATTTAAACTCTTTTATATTGCTTGTTGGTTCTCTCGGTTGTGAGAGAAGGTTGTGATCCCGGGTTGTGGGATTCACTTTGCCATTGCATGTATGATTTGATCTTGTGAAGGTTTTTCACAAGATATTCATAGTGGAAATCTTGAGTTAGGGTTTCTAACTCAAGTATCCGGAGGGGATCCGGGTGGTTGGGACGTAGGATCACCGGGAACAAGTCGGGGAGACTTGGGTGGATCCGAACCCATTAACATCGTTTGTTAGCATTGTCAATTTCGTTGTCGTCGTTCAATTTAAGCTTCCGCAAATTGATTTGGTAGTTGATTGCAATTTAATTTGGAATTATACTCCTTATTATTTTAAAGTACTATTCACCCCCCCCCCCCTCTAGTACTTGTGCAGTAGCTGGTAGGGCATTACACAATCTACCTATGTGCTCGGATTCACCAACCTACAGTCCCAGTTTAAATTATCCTCATTAGTGATTTAACCAACACATCAAAATTACAGTTTTTATCTTGTTAACATGTGGTGTGGGTTCCTACGGTGAGAGGCTTACCTCAACACGACGCGAGAGCTACTCTGACGTCGGGTAGCAACGTCAGGGGTTGGATTCCGGTAGCGTGTAAGGCAACGGCGTGGGCTCGGGAAAGATAACAGGTCGTGAAGAAAACGTATAGTATCTGCGATACAGATTCACGAAGTTAAACTAATAGTCCTCACCCAATCAAGAATACTAGATATAGCTACTGTAATCTGCTTATGCATGCACTGGTATACAATTAACTAACAAACAAGTTATCACATAAATTAGGCTATTAATATAACTCAACTTAATACATTAACTAATATAACTTTATTAACATAGAGTATAACATTCCAAAGCTACTGCACCAACTAGTATGTGAAATAATAACACACTAGCTATCAAAAATAATGCACTAACCTAAATTAGTATATAAATCTGGCTCATACGTGATGTATAAACTTACTTGCTGTGGCTCGCTCCTTCGAGGCGGCACAAAGGTGGAAAGGGGTGGCGCGGCAAGGGAGAGGGATGGCGGGGCCTGGTCACCGGCGAGAGGGCAGTCGAAGGGGCCGTGCGCGAGCTGAGCATTGCTAGCGGCCAAGGGAGGCGTCTGCAGGCTGTTTTCGGTGAAGGAAGGGCGGGAGAATTGTCGGAGGGGGCGCTGTCGCCGCGACAATGCCCGGAGATCACTGTCAGCGTCGTCTCAGCGCCGGAGGGCACTGCTACTCGCTGGGCGCGCTACCGTGCTGCGATGGCACGAGGGGATGCACGGCTGCAGCGGGGCGCTGCGGGGAGACACTTGCGTGTGGTGCGTGCGCTGCGAGGGGTCGTGCGCACGGATGCGGGCCGCTGCGAGGGATCGCAGCGTGGGGGCATGGGCTGCTGCACGCGGGGCTGGATGCGATGCGGAGGGGCTGTGGGTCGATGCGATGCGGAAGCGGGGCGATGCGAGGCCGCAGCGTGCGGGCGTGGGGCTGAGGGCTGCAACGAGCGGAGAGGCGCTGGGGAAAATGCGTGAATAAAAATGGAGGGGGCGGCGGCTAGTTGATGTTGGGAGAATAAAAACGAACCCTAGGCTTGATTAAATAGGAGAGTAGGGAGGGCTGAGATGTCCTATGGTTTTCTATAAAGAGAGATAGGCTGATGTAGCCTTAGGGTTATAAAAGTAATAATATGTGGGGTTTCAAAAGAAGGGGTAAGCACATGAGCTAGCTAGACTATTTTCAATTCCCCTTTTTTTCAATTGCTTAGCCTCTCACCCAAGTTGTTGTGTGTGCGTTGTGAAACTGGGTTCGGCCTAGGTGATGTCACATGTAGGCTAGGTTACAAAGGTAGGGCTCTAATTAGGAACGTTATTAGAATTATTGAAATAATAATTAGAGGGTTAAACTCATATAAAGCTTAGGGTTAAACATAATAGATTGGGAAAAATAGTGAAAGTGGGTCAAACTGAGCCCTAAAATTATGAGATAAATACTGGGGTGACCACACGGACGGAAGAAACACAACTAAGAAGACGGATCACAATTTTGACGACGAGAAACGGCACTAAAAATAAAAACGCCTCATGACAAAAGCGAGAATCGCGACGTCTCATCAAACAAAGTCAAATCGTGGGAGAACGACCCATGAAATGATGTTTCAAATTAATTCCACAATTTAATATTCTTCGAGAGGGTCACAACGGCATATCACACTATAGGGTTCGAATACAGACAAAGTCTAAAATAAATACGTGCACGAACAGGACTACGTGCACGTAAAGCGTACAAAGGATACGTGGTCCAAAGGCGACAGTAATCCTAAGTTGGGCACATGTCGGGGGTCGGCTTGCTAAGGACGCAACCAAGGTGCTACGGCCCTATCGACTCAACGACACGACTCACACACAGAGCAACAAAACCAATCAGGTACCCGAAATTGCTATACGCACAGCCGTATAACGACTAGTGGGTACCGGCCGTTACATCCTACCCACCTTAGAACAAAGTCCGTCCTCGGACTTTCTAACATATCTAGTCGCTCTAGTAACTATCCCAATCATATTACATATAATTCAAATCAGGCATAGTCATTACAAGTGCTTATATATGCACTAGGTAGTCAAACATTAACACTACTAACATGTATATAGTCACGCACATAATACACTTATACCTATCATAGTCAGTCAAATTTATACACATACTTCAATCATCATATAATCACGTACATCCCTACATAACTATTAATCACTTATTACATACCATGGTGCACATACTCACAACCAATTAAATAGTTCACACCAGCATATACCATCGTAATACTCCACGTTTAGATAACTACCTATGAACAAACAATAAGGATACACTACTCCATATATCTCCTAGTGTACATCCAATGCCAACATATCAACACAAGTAACCACACCACTCAATATTAAATCATGTTATTATATCTAAGATACACTTACCACTACTATAATTTCACAATTATATAGTCATTCAAATGCATGCAAATATTTCACCATATATTCACATCACACACGGTCCTATAACTATATTCACGACACAGCACACATACCATAGTCACCAATACCTATAACTAAGCACATACTTACCCGTGCATGGTGCACACCCACACACGCTAACCTTTCATTCATATATACCAATCATACCACTATATACTCAGCATATCTACACACATAGTTTAGCTAGCACACATACGTTCACACAGGCAAGTCCTTAATAATAACTATACCACAAGACCAACACCTATAACTATATACTGGTATAGCGACACAACCATGTGCGTAACACAACCAGGCACAAACAATCCTATCACTATACATACATCATCCATCGCTATATTCATGGTACTACACGCAAACCACAGACATATATAACAATATACTTAGAGTATACCCACTCAAGCTTGAGTGAGACTCAAAACACATATCAGAATAATCTATATAAGTAACACGGTATCTATACCTATACCAATACCACTCCAATGTATACACATCTACCAACATAACCATATACATACCATAATGTCAATCACACTTAATATTTAGTCAGGTAACACCCAATCACTTTATATACCATAATAATATTACAGACATCAGCACACGTATAATTATAATACACTCCCTAATACATGCATTTATCGTATAGTCGCGTACATGTAACATATATATTCACACCATATCCATCTACCTATAATTAGTATACCAACACATCTACTTCTCCATACATGGTTAAGATATGCAATAATCGTGTATACCTCATGGTATATACGCACACAACATCCCGTAAAAGCAAGCAATACCAATCAAAATTTATAACCCTATTACCGTACGTATATCATATATATACTCATGCAGCAAATACATAACTACTTATGTCTAAGCACAATACATATCTACGTACGAGCACACACTCACACGTACTAACATATAGGTCATATAATGGGCCTACTCACTTAACTATAAGTACGCCTATTATCATTACACCTAACATTCACCCGAATTACTAATTTATATATATACATATCAAGCATTCACAAGTATCTCGAACCACATACTAACCTAACAAATATTCCAACACAAATTCCTAAGTGATATAGCTATCCGCACATATATAATAACACCACCATATATATAACTTCACACATATATCACGAATAACACTGATTATACATACATAATACAAGAGTCAAATATTAATATCCTAAGGGTAGCACGCTCATACGTGTCCACACACTCCACTTATATGCATGCACCACCACGACATAACAACTTATACTGATGGGCCCACCAAACTGTACTAAGGTTGACACAGGCAACGACAAGCACTAATGGCTAAACAATAGGAAGGAAACCGAAGCCAAAAGCGTAACGAAGAAAAGGTCGAAAAGCACTAGTTCAGATAGGACGAAGATAAGGAGACAGCTTGGTTAGGTGAATCAGGGGTATAATTGTAAATGTTTAGGTGGGAAAAGAAAAATGTAGTGATACTCTTATAGGATACAGGAAAATAGTGTGTAAATGATATAAGTTAAAATACGAAGAGTACAAAACGGTCGTACCTCAAAAGTTGGAGTTCTCTTATGCATAGAAAAATATTGGTGGTCGATAAAATGAGTTGTTCAAAATAAGTTTGAGTCGTATATACATAATAAGGACATTGGTTTATTAGCTTATTGAAAATCATTATAAGGAAGAATAAAACATTCACACGAACATTAAGGACATAGGTTAGAAAATATTATGCTGTAGTAATTTAATATAATTTCGACAAAAGTTTCGAAACTCAAAGAATGAAATTAGATTAACTTAAGTGTAGAAAATTTAAGCTCATGTTAAATGCTTTCAAGTCTTTAAACTGGGGAGAAATTTAAAATAGATGATATTGAACCCACTTTTAGAGGAACCAGGATTTGCCAAAAGAAACGGTTTTATACAAGATTTTAAAGTACGAGTACGACGTACCTAGAACTGATATATAAAATTAAGTGAAGTTCTATTTAGCTTGGAATAAATATTTTAAAGTATGTATGTCAAGCGGTTAAAATGAATCTCATAGTTTAGAAAAGATGGTATATCGAATTTTCAAAATAGTAATAGAGTTTTTAAACTGAAATGCGAAAGTATATGTCAGAAAATAGCTACGAGATAGTAATTAAACTTACAACCAATAGACTTCAAAGTCTACGAAGGAAATTTTGTTTTTAAATCGTAAAGTGAGGAATTAAATATATATGGGTTTAAAAACAAAATTTATAGTGAGCAAAACTTTTAATCAAGGGAAATCGAAAACAACTTTGAAAGAATCAAGCTTTGCAAAGGAGGACATTCGAAAGATCAACGATTATCGTAATGTGGTGATCATGTGTATCGAGGCAAGGAATATGGTCGCATGATCGAAACATAAACACACCTAGGATATGACTCAGGAAAAACTACGGGAAACTCCTACGGTCGACCAACTAAAAATTAGGAAACTTGGCGCTAAGACCTTCTAAGTCATATCCTAGGGGTGTTTATGTAATGCCCTGCTAAGCTACTGCACAAGTACTAGAGGGGGGTGAATAGTACTTTAAAATAATTAAGAGGTTAATTCCTAATTACCTTGCAAACTCTACCAAACAATGCGGAAATGCGGAAATGTAAATGTTAGACAACAAAGACAAACAATCGCAAACAAGCAATATAACGGGTTCGGATCCACCCAATTCTCTCCGACTTGTTCCCGGTGATCCTACGTCCCAAACACCCGGATCCCCTCCAGATACTTGAGTTAGAAATCCTAACTCAAGATTTCCACTATGAAATACTTGTGAAAAACCTTCACAAGTCAAATCATACACAAATGAAAATTATGACTCCCACAACCCGGGATCACAAACAAACTCTCACAACCGAGAGTGAAACACTTACAATATTGAAAGTAAATGAAATAAAAATTCTTACCACAAAATACCTATGCCTTGAGTAAACTTACGAATTAGGGCAAAGATGATTTTGGGGAAGATGAAGAGGCACCAAACCCTAGCTCCAAGATGTAGATCAGCGATGGAGAGCTATGAGGTTGTTGGTGACCTAGGATCAAGCACTTGGCTTGGAAGGCTCACAATCAATGAATCTCTCTTTTGAAATAAGAGTGAGGAGAGATTCAAGATTGGAATGAAAGAGCTTTGAATGAGGAATGAATGCTTTCTCTTTGATCTCTAAACTTCTCTTAATATCATCCTTTAGTGCAATGAATGCAACACACCAAGTATTTATATGTTAGAGAAAAGAGAGAGAGAAAACGTTTCAATTAAAGCTCCAACGGCTCTATTCTGAACCAAACTAGTCGGTCAAAGAACAACCACTGATCGACTAGTTCATCAACTAGTCGGTCGGTCAATCAACATGAACCGACTAAGTGGTGAACAGGGAATAGGTCGAAGTTCAGACTAACAGAACTAGTCGGTCAAAGAACACTTGCCAACCGACTAGTTTCACAACTAGTCGGTCGGTGATTGAACTTAGACCGACTAAGAGATAAAACAAATAGTCTGAGAACAAATTGATTTAGTCGGTCCAAGAACAAATGTTGACCGACTAGTTCATCAACTAGTCGGTCGCCAAACGTTCTTTGACCGACTAACGATAAACAGTAACAAGGCATGTACAGTAGAAGCTCAACTAGTCGGTCCAAGAAGAAACACTGACCGACTAGTTCACAAACTAGTCAATCGGTGAACCTTCTTTGACCGACTAACTGTAAACAGTAACTGAGCTAGAATTGAAGGAGGCAAACTAATCGGTCCAAGAAGCTTTGCCGACCGACTAGATCACCATCTAGTCGGTTGGTTCTTCTTCTTGAACCAACTAACATGCACAAGAAGTCGCGAATCGAAGCGCGAAGCTTCGGAAAAGTTCGTATGGACTTCTACTAAGATCCTATGTCTAAGATAGGAGCGTTATGAAGATTAAAACGTAAGACCTACTCAAGGCTTAACATTCTACGGAACGAAGCTAAAAGACTATAAATAAAACTTGACGAACCGTCTTCGAAAGCTTCGATCCGAATCTTCATGACTTCTAAAATGGTCCAAAAGCTTCAACGAAGCTTTAGGCATACGATCACGTGCTTTGAGAAGTCTTGAGACGTCGCTTTGGATGTTCATATAAGTTTGGCGACGATCTCCATAACTGCGCTCACAAAGTGTTAGTTCACGATATATTTATGTTTGTTCATCATCCAAAACCAAATCCGGGGAGTCCAATATCCAACATTCTCCCCCTTTTTGGTGATGACAAACCAACATAAATAATAATAAAAAATAATGATTCAAATGAAATTTACTTACCCCCACCCTGCATTGATGACACGTTAATTCCAAATTAAACAATAATAATACGCATCAAGCAGACGAGTAAAGTATATAAAATGAGAATCAAATATTGAAATTTAGGATTTGAAATCCAATTTTTATATCTTAACTCCCCCTGAATCTAACACATCAAATTAGATTCCTGGAAAAATGCTTAAATCGTCATTTAGCTCATCGTCATTATTATATCTCTCCCCCTTTGGCATTAGCAAAAAAGAGTGGGAGGAGATCAACGACAACAACAATGGCTTCAAATAAAAGCACGGGAGTCATAGAATACGACCACGGTCCAAATGACACCAAAGGAAAATACGAAGTAAATCAAAGCGTGTCAATGAGACCAAAGTCGAAAATCGATAAATAAAATCATCAAAACTCAAATCAATTTTACGAATTGAGTTATGGAATATACTCTCCAATATCAACATTCTTGGTTAATTTAGTGCATGGAAAACAATTCTATGTTTTCATAGAAATAATCTCTATTTAACCAAGTTATTATCGTCGAGCGATGAAATCAAACATCAGAGACATATAAAGAACATATAAAGTGCACATGAGAATGAAATGTCAACATCGATGTATATATATATAAATATGAACCAAGAGTACATCAAAATGATACATCGCCGACATACATTACATCGATCCAACGATCGGGGCACAAAATACATCAAAATATCACAACATATAACATATGTCACACCGGACATCAGAGTATCACACTACATCAAAATATCCAAAATATCATCAAAATACATGAAGATACATCAAAATGTCAAAAATATCTAGAACCACACTCTATCCTACCCAAACTCTCTCACACTAGATCTATCATCCAAGGTGCATCGGGAGAGTCCTCAGAGAAGCTCAGGAGGCTGAGGGAGGATCTCCAGCAGCAGCAGGCTCTGCAGGAGTGGAGGTGGTCACCGGATCAGCTGAAGTGTCCACGGGAGCGACGGTAGTGGCCTCGGGAGCACCAGTCGTAGTATCCACCGCAGAAACGGTGGCAACAGGTGTGCTCTCGGGGTCACCAGCAGAAGAAGCAGCAGCACCAGAAGTGCCCGCAGGGGCACGAGCAGCAACACGAACGAGCTCCTCAATCTTCTCCTCATCCAACTCCTCCTCGTCAGAGACTGACGGAGGGATCTTAATACCCAAACGAGAGGCGATACGAGCAAGTATCTCCTCAGTCCGAGCATAACGAGACTCCATACGTCTCACTGAATGTGCGAGCTCGTCAAGAGTGGTAGAGGAAGCAAGAGCAACTGAGGCAGAAGCTTACGCTGAAGCAGAGGGGGTCGTCCTCTGAACGTGACGAAGTGCCGCAAGAGACTTCTTGACGGCCGTCGCATTCAGAGGGGGACCGAGAGGATGCTCATCGTCACGAGGCAAAGTGACACGAAAGTGACGGAATACGAGTGTCAAAAGGCATGGAAATGGGATATGAACAGACTTTGTGGACTTCCGGATACACTCGAAAGAATCCATCTTATCAAGTATGATCCGAGCCCAGTTAATCTCGCTCCCCATGAATATGGCATAGATGAGCTTCAGGAATGGCTGGCAAGGCAAAGAAGAGGAGCCGTACTTAGGAAGTAAGCACGACTTCAGAATCAGGTTAAGGACCCAGCCATTAGGCTTGAAAGACTTCGAGGGCACGCCAATCATGGCGGGAGGAATCTCGTGGAAGATCTCAGAAAGGATGACCTAATCGAGGGAGGATATGTCATCGACGGAAATATCGGAAGGGAGGAGGCCAGACGACGAGCAACCGATCAACTCCCCTAAGATTTCTACCGTGAGGACAATCGGTGTCCCCAAGATAGTCGTCTCAATGGAGTGGGTCACGTTGTACTGACCCCGGACACGGTTGGCGTAGAAGAGTTTGACCAGACGCGGATATGGGTGGGGATTCGTCTTAGGGTCATATCGAAGATAATCGATAAGACCGGAAGACGACAGAAGGTCAGCGAGGCCTGGGAAGTCTGAAAACTGAACGAAATGCTCCAGAAGCAGCGGACAGTGTTCGATACGGTTGTAAGCCGTGAGACACATAGGGTCAACGTGACACAACGAGATATCGACACCGCCAACCGGCATCGGAGCCTTTCCCTTAGGCTTACGTGTGGAAGTACGGGGTGGAGGAGTGGGTTCCCTATGAGGTGGTGTAGGATCCCTATGGGTCTCGGTCTCGGGTATGTATTCCGTGTCGGAATCAGGAGGTGTACGGAAAGAGGAGGGAGACACAGTTTTCTTCGTAGGCTTGGGTTTTGGCTGAGATTGGGCACGGGGTTTCGATATCGCCGTCCTCTTACGCTTAAGAGGAGGCGAAGACGAAGAAGGTTGGGTGGTCTTCGATCGGCGTTTAGGTTGAGAGGGTTCCCTAGGGGGCGACTCGACGGTCATAGGGGAGGGCTCGAGGGTTGGATCGGGATTCGTGTTCTTGCCATAAGCGAAGCAAGACACGACGCAATCAACACAAGAGAGCGAAAGATCGGAAGCCCTAAGAATCAACCCTAGGCCGAAATCCTAGTGAAACCATAGCCGAAAAATCGATTGGAAATAGGAGAAACCCTAACCCTAGACAGGAAACAAACCCTAGAGGAGATTGGAGAGAGGGGGGGTTTACTCTAGGAGGAGGTCGATGGCCGGAAAACTGACACATGCGACGGAGAACGGCCGGAAAAAAGAAGAACTCGACGGAGGAGATGAAGAGTCACGGGGGGGTTTTAGGCTGGAGAGGGAAATTTCGATCGACTAGAATGAGGTTAAGTCGATTAGAATGAGTTTAAGTCGGTCGAGAGCTCAAAAGACACAACTGTCCCCGTTACAATTAGTCGGTCACAGTTCAAGCACTGACCGACTAGATCACGATCTAGTCGGTCGGTCAATGAGCTTGAACCGACTAATTGTAAACAGTAACAGAAGCCAAAAATCTTGACAAGAATTAGTCGGTCTAAGCTCATTCACTGACCGACTAGAACTGAATCTAGTCGGTCGGCCAATGAACTTGGACCGACTAAGAGAGGCCAAAAATTTTAGAATTAGAAATTTTGAGTTCTCTCCTAATCGCACTTGGACGAAACATCGTTATACTCTTATTAATCATTATACTACCCCATTAAACATCGAAAATCTGAAATTTGACGTTTACGAACAAATCGAGCGAAAATTCCGAAAATTCAACAAAAAATCCAGAAAATTCCAATAGTGATCATGTGTATCAAGGCAAGGAATATGGTCGCATGATCGAAACATAAACACACCTAGTGTATGACTCAGAAAAAACTACGGGAAACTCCTACGGTCGACCAACTAAAAATTAAGAAACTTGGCACTAAGACCTTCTAAGGAACTAGACTGTAATGAACTGCGTTCGGCTTGGCCCGAAATCGATGAACCCAAGCGAATGACTAAAGGAATTCTAGAAGTCTATCATGGTCAGAGCTAGGCAGTAATTACTAAGGTAACTCCTAGGACGATTATATCAATTTCTAGCATGGAGTCTAGCTAACAACCAGGGACCTCTAACTAACCAGCACCGACGTATAACTAAGTCTTATTATAGTCCTGATCTACGAATTTCCCTACTAAGCTATGACAGATGCTTGGACAACACGTCTACCAGCCACCTAAGACATAGGAAACGATAAAATTAGATTCAAGGCTTATGACTTGGATATTTTAATTTATTCAATGGACATCCTATTATTATTATCGTCGTTCCGATAATTCGCAGTTGCAAAAGGACCTGCATGGGCCACCAACAAAACCTGTCACGACCCGCTTCCCTAAAATGGAGGCGAGGCATGAGAAGTCCGATCAGACTTGGAGCTGTGAGGCTCCAGTCTGTAAAGCGTCTGGAATAACCAAGTATATGTCCTTGCAAATGCGAAGCAGAACAAAATAATAATAAAGAAAAGAGACAGACAAAATTATTTCAATCTCAGAATGTCCACAATAAATTCCAACGCCACAGAAAAGCCACCAGGCTAAAAAGAAGAGTCTAAAAGGCCCAAGCATGGCCAACAGAAATAATCAAACGCACAGAAAGAAAGGGTGTGCACCGACAACTAACAACAACTAAGCGGAAAGCGACACAAAAGCAGTCTTTACGACTGGTCACCGGTGTCCTCACACTCCACGTCAACGGTGGACTCAAACTCAGCGTCAGCAAACACTCCGTCCTCAGCAACGGACTCTGGCTCAGAAACTAACATGCGACACCCAAAAGAGACGAGGGCGCATGTCAGCAAAGTCTACAAAGACTTTGTGTAAGGAAACTAAAAGGAAGGTAACAACCTAGCAGTTCTAAATTATGTGATGACATGACAGTTTAAGTATGGATGCAACAATTAAGCAGGTGCAACAAGTAGGACATGGTAACAAGTATGACATGGCAACAAGTAAGACGCGGCAAGGGTAGCAAAGCTACTAAACATTCACATGGATTTTACAAGTCAAGTAAACACGTCGTGCACAGAGATTACGTCTTTTGGCTGGAGTGGCTGTACGGGCCAACTCCTAAGCTCAAGTGATCGCTTATCCCTACCCCTCCACGTGTATCGGGCATTGGTTTTTGACCAACACATGTAGCCCGCTTCTGGTTCACGAGCCAGGAAGTGTATTTGGCATAGGGTTGTGCCTGCAACGCATGTGCATAGCCTCAACAAGGAAGTACCGTAGCGTGTGCTACGAATGCAATATTCAAGCATGGATGACAGGTAGGGTGTATGGAATGGCAAGATTACATTTAAAGTGCGTACAGGTAAGGAATTTAAACATCACAGGCATGGCAGAGCAAAAGTAAAGAGCATACATATATGGAAATTAAACGTGTCATGTGAAATGAATGAATGACATGGCAGGGTGTCAGATCTAGCTTCGTTGTCAAGCTAGATCTTAAAATTGCGTCTAGGCGAGTATCATTTCGTCGCCTAGTCTCTTTTACGCTAAAAACGAGGAATGGCCTAAAACATGGCCTAAAGCACAAATTGGCAAGTTTCATTTGCCTGCAATCAGTCGTTCTGAAAATACCGTCCAACCAGTCCAATCTACCTATGTGCTCGGATTCACCAACCTACAGTCCCAGTTTAAATTATCTTCACTAGTGATTTAACCAACACATCAAAATTACAGTTTTTATCTTGTTAACATGCGGTGTAAGTTCCTAAGGTGAGAGGCTTACCTCAACACGACGCGAGAGCTAATCTGACGTCGGGTAGCGACGTCAGGGGTTGGATTCCGGTAGCGTGTACGACAACGGTGTCGGCTTGGGAAAGATAACAGGTCGTGAAGAAAACGTATAGTATCTGCGATACGGATTCACGAAGTTAAACTAATAGTCCTCATCCAATCAAGAATACTAGATATAGCTACTGTAATCTGCTTATTCATGCACTGGTATACAATTAACTAACATACAAGTTATCACATAAATTAGGCTATTAATATAACTCAACTTAATACATTAACTAATATAACTTTATTAACATAGAGTATAACATTCCAAAGCTACTGCACCAACTAGTATGTGAAATAATAACACACTAGCTATCAAAAATAATGCACTAACCTAAATTAGTATATAAATCTGGCTCATACGTGATGTATAAACTTACTTGCTGTGGCTCGCTCCTTCGAGGCGGCACAAAGGTGGAAAGGGGTGGTGCGGCAAGGGAGAGGGATGGCGGGGCCTGGTCGCCGGCGAGAGGGCAGTCGAAGGGGCCGTGCGCGAGCTGAGCATTGCTAGCGGCCAAGGGAGGCGTCTGCAGGCTGTTTTCGGTGAAGGAAGGGCGGGAGAATTGTCGGAGGGGGCGCTGTCGCCGCGACAATGCCCGGAGATCACTGTCAGCGTCGTCTCAGCGCCGGAGGGCACTGCTACTCGCTGGGCGCGCTACCGTGCTGCGATGGCACGAGGGGATGCACGGCTGCAGCGGGGCGCTGCGGGGAGACGCTTGCGTGTGGTGCGTGCACTGCGAGGGGTCGTGCGCACGGATGCGGGCCGCTGCGAGGGATCGCAGGGTGGGGGCGTGGGCTGCTGCACGCAGGGCTGCGATGCGATGCGGAGGGTCTGTCGGTCGATGCGATGCGGAAGCGGGGCGATGCGAGGCCGCAGCGTGCGGGCATGGGGCTGAGGGCTGCAACGAGCGGAGAGGCGCTGGGAAAAATACGTGAATAAAAATAGAGGGGGCGGCGGCTAGTTGATGTTGGGAGAATAAAAAAGAACCCTAGGCTTGATTAAATAGGAGAGTAGGGAGGGCTGAGATGTCCTATGGTTTTCTATAAAGAGAGATAGGCTGATGTAGCCTTAGGGTTATAAAAGTAATAATATGTGGGGTTTCAAAAGAAGGGGGTAGCACGTGAGCTAGCTAGATTATTTTCAATTACCCTTTTTTTCAATTGCTTAGCCTCTCATCCATGTTGTTGTGTGTGCGTTGTGAAACTGGGTTCGGCCTATGTGATGTCACATGTAGGCTAGGTTACAAAGGTAGGGCTCTAATTAGGAACGTGATTAGAATTATTGAAATAAAATTAGAGGGTTAAACTTATATAAAGCTTAGGGTTAAACATAATAGATTGGGAAAAATAGTGAAAGTGGGTCAAACTGAGCCCTAAAATTATGAGATAAATACTGCGGTGACCGCACGGACGGAAGAAACACAACTAAGAAGAAGGATCACAATTTCGATGACGAGAAACTGCACTAAAAATAAAAACGCCTCACGACAAAAGCGAGAATCGCGACGTCTCATCAAACAAAGTCAAATCGTGGGAGAACGACCCATGAAATGACGTTCCAAATTAATTCCACAATTTAATATTCTTCGAGAGGGTCACAACGGCATATCACAATATAGGGTTCGAATACAGACAAAGTCTAAAATAAATACGTGCATGAACAGGACTACGTGCACGTAAAGCGTACAAAGGATACGGGGTCCAAAGGCGACAGTAATCCCAAGTTGGGCACACGTCGGGGGTCGGCTTGCTAAGGACGCAACCAATGTGCTACGGCCCTATCGACTCAACGAAACGACTCACACACAAAGCAACAAAACCAATCAGGTACCCGAAATTGCTATACGCACAGCCGTATAACGACTAGTGGGTACCGGCTGTTACATTATGTCCAAAAGATTGGGTGATGATGCGGTGAATCATTGCCGATTCAGGGGGACCAAGTCTGTTATGCCAGAGTTTAAATCCTGGCGATGAAAGGCACTTCTGGTGCACATTCAAATTAGCTTCTATAGGTTGAATATGGTATGATAGAGACCCGACGGGAGTCCCTTAAATCGTTCTAAGACAATTTTTAAACCGTCTTTTTGACGAGTAACATACAGATATTCATCCTCATCTATATCTTTAGTTTCTAAGTGATATCCGTTTAAACAAATATCCTTGAAACTTAACAGATTCCTATGTGATTTATGAGAGAAAAGTGCATCTTTTATTATTAGTCTCGTGTTATTTGGGGCAAAAATCATTGCTTCACCAGATCCTTCAATTATGTTAGACAGTCCTGAAATAGTAATGACATGATCATCTTAATCATTTAAGCTAATAAAATAGCTTTTCCGCAAAGGCATGTGTGCGTTGAGTCACTATCCACTAGGCACTCACACTTCATTTATAGAACATGAATTCAATACTTTAATAAAAATAAAGACATTCATTGTTGAAAAGTAAAGATATAACATGAATTAGCAAACTATAGATGAAGTACTGATAACAGATAACGTAAATACATAACAGATAAATATGACATCAGTCTAGGAGGTCGTCATTCTCGAAGTAGTCCTTTGTGAACTTAGTTGACGGCTGGTTTTCCACCAGATTTGTTTCAACGGGGGACTTCTGGCCCGCCTGATACAGATCTTGGAGGTGTCGGGAGTACTACAGTTTCTAGACCAATGTCCAATCATGCCACGTCTGTGGCATTTATCCTCCCAATTTTTCTTGAGAATAGACGTCTGTCCAGTGTTCTTTTTCTTCCACTGGGGCTTCTTCTTTCCCTCATTGTTGTTGCTCTAGGGAGGGTTGTTGTACTGGAGAGGACCTTTGGCCTGTCTCTTAGGGGTTTTCCCTTTGTTGAATTTCCCCTTCTGTTAGTTCTTCTGCTTCTGGGAAGAAACTTTGTGAGCCTAAAGGAGAGAAGCTGAGCCTACAGGGCGTAGGTTATGTGTGGCCAGTAGCAAGTCTCTATTCTGCTCTGCCATGAGAAGTCAGGAGTGCAGTTTAGAGTACTTGGTGAACTTGCGTTCACGGTACTGTTGTATGAGGATTGCATCTTTCTCATAGAATGATGTGTAAGTCTTTTCCAGCATGCGTTCTTCTACGACTTCTTCACCACACAACTTCAGGTGTGAGGTGATATTGTGAAGTGCTGAGTTATACTCAGCAACGGACTTGAAGTCCTGAAGTCGGAGATTTTCGCACTCATAACGGGCACGTGGGAGGATCACATCTTTCTGATGCGTATACATGTTCTCCAGTGCAGTCCACAACTCTAGTGGATCTTCTACAATGAGATATTCGGCCTTCAGGGTCCGATCAATATGTCGCCTGATATAGATTATGGCTTTCGCCCTATCTACATCAGAGGCTATTAGTGTATAAGCTGCCTCAGCAGTGCCCGTTGTCGTTGCCGTAGCCGTAGGCATATGAGTAGAGATTGTGGCCATAAGGCCCTGTGCGCGTAAGGGGAACTTTAGGTCCACATGCCATCTCAGATAATTCTTTCCAGCCGCATTGAGATCTTCAAAGTCGACGCTCGCTATTTTTGCCGTATTATCTATGCATTTAAAAAAACATGAATTAATAATAAAGCATATTAAAAATTCATGTAAAATTAATAAATTAGTTGTGTGATCGGCCAGTCACCACATAGTAACGTCGAAAGTCTATAAGATATACAGTCCAGAGAATACAAAAGACAAAAATGGAAAAGTACAACTTGGAACCACATTAGGGCCCCAGCAAATTTGCAATTTTGCATCCGTCTTCAAGGAAAGATACTCCTGTCTTTGGCTTATACAAATATATCCTCACTACAATTCAATTTCTTTCAAAAAAAGAAAAGAAAATGCGAGGAATATAAAATGGAATATAATAATTATAAATTTATTAAATATCCACGCAATTTATAAATTATGCAACAAACACAGGCATAAATCATTGCGCAACATCACCTGCAAGTAATTATATGGAAAAATTAAAATATTTAATAATTACTTAGGCCACGAGGAGACATATCATGCACCGTTATGTTTGATAACTAACGGCAGAGCGACCTAAGGACCTTTCATAATAATTAAATATAAAAATACTAATTAATCCAATGTAATAATTATGCAAATAGTGATGTTATTAATATTATATGGATAAAAAACAATCAAAATCTAACTCCCATAAATTTCATCTTGGCTGGAAATTTCATTACAATCAGGTTTAACAGCAAATTCCTCCATATTTTTGTACAGAATGTGACAATTCAATTTAAATGAAAGTTGTACATATATGTATCCTGAGTTTACATATCAATTTTTATGAATTTTAGATGAGTATTCTATTTTCTACAGAATTTACGCCAAAGTGTACATGTGCTGGAATTGAAAACAAAAACTGCATTGACTTCATGACTTAATTACTCCTAATTGCAGTTCAATTCAGCAAAAGTGAAAAACTACAAAGTTGTAGATCTTGAAGTTATCTTTCCAACGAGACCAAGAACAGTAAATTTTATTAAGTATTGAGTGACTGATCACTGTTTTCATGAAAGGTGTCCAGACTGGATAAAATCAGACATGTTGAAAAAAATTAAATTATTACTCCTATTTACAGTCCAAATTAGATAAAGTTCACAACATGAAGGTTGTAGAAAAAAGTCCAAACCTTTCGCCATAAAATTTTCAGAATAATATCAGTTCTAGATAAAGAGGAATAAACAAAATAATGAGCATGAAAATCTGTCCTGATTTCCAGCAACATATCATGAATGAAATGAACTAGGACCTGGGTGTCCAGCTGATCCGGACGCCGATCCGGCCTTCGGGGCCTTTGGCGGTGAATGTCTATGACCGATACGACCGTCGGGGCCGACAGCATGGTTGATCCGTACGCCGATCCGACCGACGGCATGGTTGATCCGTACGCCGATCCGGCCTTCGGCATCAAAAACGAGAGTAGGAGATCATTCCGGGCAAGCAATCGCTTCGGACGATGTCGCCAGAAAATCATTTGGCATGCCACTTCAGACGGGTTGGTCGTCAACAGAGATAAAGACAATAATAGAGATTTTTTTGTTTATAATAAAATAATTTTTATTTGTATTTTGATTTGATTATTACAAGCAACATGCATATGTAATAAAAAAATTTTATGGTTCATAATCTATATCTACGGGAAAAGAAGTATACTTCTAGATCAATGATATAGGGAAGAACCAAAAAATCCGTAGATAGAAAAAATCACCGCTCCCGCAATGCCTTGCAAGTAATCGATGGCCCGTCGTCGCAAAAACTTTGCCGCAACAATTAGATTCCTTCGCAAGAAGGAAAAATATCTGGGGAAGATGAAATAAAATTTTGTGACTCAAAAAAAAATTCTAGAGCTTCGTGCTAATAACGTGTTTGGAGGAAGAGCCACAATGGCAATAGCCCATGGTATCCTTTTATTCATTCATAGTAAAGGAGATACCCTAGTAGCCCAAGGGTTCACCCCACCACATGGTAGTAGGGTGTTATGGTAGTGGGGTGTTACAGTGTATAATGAGGGAGGGGAGACTATAAGTCTCTCTCGCTCATAACAAAATACTATTTTTCTAAAAAAAGCCCTTTTGAAACTTTGTTATATCAGAATCAAGAAAATTCAAATAACATCAACAGATTATTGGTCATTGGTGCGCATTGCTTCTAGATGCGCAGCGTTATTCTCAACGGTCTGAACTAAAATTCGGTTGGGCGATTTAATCGGACTCCCTCTCTCCCTCCGTCAACGAAAACTCTAAAATTCCCGACGCCGGCCGGCCGCTGCTGGCCACCGCCTCCCTCGTGGAGCACGCCGCCTCCTGCTGGGCCCCGCACACGGTCGCCCCCATAAATTAATTTAATTAACTTGCTGTGCATTAATCCACAATTGATTAATTATTTAACATGCGCCGTGTGTAATTTCCTTTGGTTGTTGATCCTCCTCCTCTATTTTTCTTGACAAATACAAGCTTCCAAAAGGGTGAAATATTGGTTTGACAGTTGACACCAAAAGCAACTATAGTTGCACTTCGTAAATATAAGTTAAATAATGTATTTTGTCCTAGGTCATTCTACATGTTTGGTTGATTATCCCCTCGCTTGATCATCTAGAAACTGTTTTTTTTATATTAAAAATATTTAATTGTTGCCTTGTTGGTCTTATTGACAAGTTTTCTATGTTTGGGTATTTCAGTTGGCTCCATTAAGGTGAGCTTAAGCCTAATACGCATGCTAATTGCAACGATGTCCGAGCTCCATCCTCAGTACAGCGAAACCAACCTGTCCGAGCTCAACTTTTTACGAGAATACTCGTTCCATAGGCTTGATCCTGGCCCAACAAGATTCTGTACATAGACAACAACATCAAAACGATTCAATGTGCTACGTCATTACAACGATGAAGATGCGACAAATTTAGAATTAAATTTTGACCGGAAAATGAACTGAGATTTAAAAACGCGTATTAGCCAACTACAGCTTTCATTGCCATTTATTTATCTTCTGCATAACGCCCTTAATTTTAGAGAAAAAAATTAGACCTAATCAACGCTAAAGTAAACGACAACATATCGGATTCTTGATGTTAGTCGCGTCCTATTTGGCATCTAGGAAACTGATCGGCCATCAGCAGCCGTCCATGTTTTATTAATGCCAGCTCACATAAATTCCTTTTTTTGCCCTTGAAAAAATAAATTGTTAAAAAGATGGAATTTTAGTAGCTGTCACGAAAATCATAAATGTATGTTGTCAGAATTAGGAAAAGTCATAAATGTATGTTTATTGTCTATGCGAACATCTAGAAACGACTGGTTTCTATGAGTCTCTAAAGAAAATTGAATCAAACAGAATTCACAAACGAGGTCAACAATACCTCATTATGCAGTGATCCTTGTCATGAACAAATTTATATATGAAATTAGTTTTTTTTTGTGGTCGGAGACATTTTTTGAATTTTTTTTCCTTAGGTTGTTCTACACTTTCCAAACAAACAAATATGGTTGAATCTTGGGGCCGACCCTAGATCGGATCGTTTCTAAAAGCTCTGTTGTACTGAAGCCGTTGAGTTTGTAACTGTTATATCAAGAATCAAATAGTGTTTGATTCACTTGATCCTTCATGTATGACACGGCCAAAAAAATCTCAAAAAATAAAGTTAAATATGTCTATTTGTTGTCAGCAGTGGAAAATTTTATACGTTAACAGCACATATACACGAATATCGGTGAACTTAAGGGGTTTTGCATTTTCATCCACCCGTCGCAAAAAGTTCAATTCTTGAAGAGTTTTTAAATTTGAAATATGTGTATAAACGTGCAAAACCCATTGGGTTCGCCCGATATTCGGTATGTTATGCTTTTAAAAGATGAAAAATCAAAATGAACGGTTCCAATGTTCGGAAAAAATAGGAGAGGATGGAGATTTTGAGTCATCATATGAAGCTTAGCGTCATATATCGTATGATACCGATTATTTTATGTGTGTGTATTTATAAAATCGGGAAACATATGACCATGTGACTCAGCCAAATATATGTTTTGAATAGTCCACGCTCCCATATTTTTTCCGATGATTGGAATAGTGCACTTTGGTTAACATATTTCAAAACTCTAAAACAACAAAAGTATGGTGAATGTAATAGATTATTTTTCCATTTATATATCAATCCAAAATTTTAACGGTTTCATGTGAATATAATTTTTTGTGATTGATGGACGAACAAGTAAACCCCATTAGGTTCTTCCAATATTTGGTAATTTGGAGTTAGAATATAAATACCAAAATGAACGAGCCTGATCATCGGAAAAAATATGAGAGAATTTACGTTTCGAGCCAAATGTGCACCTCGAAAAGTCCATCCACCTATAAGTTTTCGAACAATCGAAGACATTCATTTTGATATACATATTCTAAAACTCAAATTATCAAATAATGGATGAACGCAATAGGTTTTGCGTGTGCATCCACACATGTAATGACCCTAATTTCCGTATACGCGTATTTGTACGTAATTTTGACGTAAATACGTCCGTATATTTTTGGGAAGTATGCCTATATTTTTCTTTTAATTATTTGGTGTAGGAATTTATTTTAAAGGATTTTAAACTCATTACTTGAATTTAGTAAATGGGAGCATTTGGAGAAATACATGTATTTGGAGTGTAGGAAGTATTTCTACTGTATTTTTATTTTCTTAAAATACAAAAATCCAAATTTTTATTACCATGACAACCACTTGCTATGTGTCATGTTGTTAATTAGTATGAGACACATGGCTTATTAGGTGTAAGAAGGAGAGGGTTTTAAGGAATGCAAGTTTCAAGGCATGAAAAACAAAAACCAAATAAAAGAAAAACCCCCTCATTTTCTCTCCCTCATTTGCTCCCCCAATTCTGGTCAAAATCTATCCCCTCTCATTTCCTTCATGTTACTTCATCTCCCCTCATCTAATACTCTTTCAAATAGTTTCCCTCTTCAATCTCTAAAAGCCCACAAATTTCTCTTCTCATTCAAACATCAAAATTAGCCAAAATTAGCCAAAAATCCAACAAGTTAGAGACCAAAGTTGGAGCTTGGAGAAAAAGCTAGGAGTTCTCTTCATCAAGGAGAAGAAGGGCCCAAGAGTTGATTTGGAAGACTTTTGCAAGGTAGGAGTTCTAACCACCTAAGTAGAGGCTAGTTTAGGATTAGTTTTCTCATTAAGTTAGTAGGTGTACTATGTTGAATTTAATGTTAGAAACACATGTTGAATTAGTAAATTCAATGTTAGTGAAATTAGTTTTGTGTTAGGATTCATATGTTAGCAAGAATTAATTTTTGTACTCAAATGTTGCATGTGGTTCCCTAGTAGTTACAAATTAATATGCTTGCTATCATCTTGGTTTGATGCTCAAGATTTATAATGTTAAATCATGTTGTGAAATGTAGTGAATTAGGAATATGTTAATTTGCTAAAATGATATTGGAAGGTAGTTTGACATGTTTAGAGAATTAGTTAACATGCTAGTTTCACTAAGTAGAAAGTTGCAATTTGTGTAGCCATTTTTGTGTGACATATGTTAAGTGGAAAAAAAAAATATTATTCTTTTCTTAAGTGGAATTATGTTAAGGATTGCTATTGTTATCATTCTATTCTCATGCTAGTATTGACATGTTAATTGTGGCATTTGAGCATGTTAGAACTAGATTTTGTAAGAAAACTAGTTGCTGGAATTTTTGTGTGACAGAACAGTAACTTGTAAAATTCGTAGAAAATAGTAGAAAAATCAGAAAAATAAAATTAAGGACACTACGAAAAACTAGAGAAAATTTCCTACAACTTTGAAAAGAGGCCGAGAGCCAATTCTGACTGCAATTAGGGTAACAGAGCCATTCTTTCTGGACTGTCGTTTTTGACAGATTTGTGTTGTGATTTTGAGTAGGATCTTTCATAATTGTGTTCTTGCTTTAAGTTAATTGTGAATATGCTAAGTTATGCTTTATTAACATGCCTTAAGATGCCTTAATGATGATGATTAATTACGTTGAGATTCTTGTGGAAAACGTTATTGAAAATGAGTTCTCATGTTTGTTGGAACATGAGTGGTAATTGAGACCACTATATGAAGCTATGTTAATGAAGAAATGTTTATTAAGGAAAAACTTGTGAGTGAGAATGAGAGTTGGCATCGGTGTTCTCGGTCCATTCTTGAAATGGGTGAGACTCCAGATGTGGGTTTGGGGGAAACACAGATAAATGGTGGGTGTTAAGGAGCGGATGTAGTATGATTTCTCACTCACTTCGTCACTCCCGGAAGGGGGAGTTGACTAGAGTTAGAGAGGCCGCCGGTGCGCTCGTGACGCACCAGGACGGTAATTGATGGTTTTCTCCGTTTGTCCGACAGAAAAACCGAGAAGATTCTCACTCCGGTACCTTGTCCAGTCGGGTACGGAGTTACGAGAGGCCCCTCCAGTGCTCGTGTCGCTGGAGTGGTACCACTTTTCACCCACCCTGGGTGAAGTCCGCTCTCTTAACAGCCTATGGTTTATCCGGGTTCCAAATACAGAACAACAATTTAATTTATTTAATTCAGTCGTTTAGTACTTCAGTTTTGTTCACCGTTGTTTACTTTCAGCACTCATACTCTGTTTTTAATTTCTGCGTAAAATGTGATGATGTGACACCTGTGGTCAGTTAGTTAGTTAGTTAGGGAGACCAGTTCTAAACTGGGTTCTACTAGGAAGATTAGGAGTTCCTACTGGGTCACGCGTTGACGTGTCCCACCCCGTGGTTTTCAGGTGCGAGTCCCGAGCAGTCAGCGGGTGTCCAGGAGCCAGAGATCAGTGCTAGTGCTACTGAGGTAGAGCCTTCGGGCGACTTCGTACAGTTAGATTTCCCCGGGGTAGACTAGTGGGTGCGTTGTACCGGGTGTGTACTTTTGTACTTTGGGCTGGGGGTTTCTTTTTGTTGTACTGCTTTTTGTACCCCCGTTGTACAGCTGATGTATGTATGTATGTATATGGACTTATGTAATGTAATGTAACTTCTGTGTTGTTGTAATTACTTTTCAATACTGCGTTTTACTTTCTGTTGGAGCACTTTTCTTTCTCTGTGTACTATTCCAGTGTTATTGCAGTGGCCTGCTCATTTATTTTATATTAAACCACAAAAAATGCCTAGTAGTATTTAGATAAGAGGGCTCGAAGCCTGAGTCTGAATACTACGGCGACCTCGTCAGCTACGCTCTCCGTACTTGGGTGAGCGGGGCGTGACATGTTTTTGTGGTGGCCCATGCAGGTCATCTCACACTGTGATACACGTAAGAATAGTACAAGTAAGCTCCAACATTATAATTCGCAATTTTGGTACTGAATGTTGTTTCCCTGTTCATTCTTGCAGAATGGATCCAGGGAATGGATCGTCCGAGAACATGACCCCCGCTTCTGATGCTGCTTCTTCTGAGGCTTCCCTGATGGAGAAGATTCTGATAGGAATTCTGGAGCATATGCCGCAGATGGAGGACATGGTGGCTAGTGGTGCGCCACCGAAGCCAGTGGGTATCAGGCAGTTTAGAGCTTTGCACCCGAGATCCTTTTCAGGCAAGGAGAGTCCTCTGGAGGTGGACGAGTGGATTAGGCATTCTGAGGATGATCTGGAGGCTATTGGATATCCGAGGGATAAGTGCGTGGATGCCGCGAAGAGATAGCTGACACATCAGGCACGAGATTGGTGGGATGCTCAGGAGCTGCATTTGACCAAGCCGATCTCGTGGGAGAAGTTTAGAGAGTTCTTTGAGGCTCAGTATCTGCCAGAGACGAAGAAGGATGAGCTGCGGTTGAGGTTTGAGCATCTGACTCAGGGACGACGGAGCATAGATGCCTATGATGCAGAGTTTTCACTATTGAGCAAGTTTGCTCCGGAGTTAGTGCAGTCAGAGGCCACCAGAGCTAGGCGATTCAGGATGGGGCTGGACCCCGAGTTCAGAGCAGCGATGTCGACTCAGGTGTTGCTTACTTACAGTGTCGTGCTGGAGGCGGCCAGGATGCATGAGACGCACCTGAAGAGTGTGGGTAGAGGTCCAGCAGCATCTGAGAGGCGCCCTGCGGGTCAGCAGATGAGTTTCCCGAGGCCCACTCAGACCACTCAGTTTAGGAGGCCTGGAGCTCCACCAGCATCACAGCAGCGTCAGTCTTGTAGATTTTGTGGGAAGACTGGACATGAGCAGCGGGATTGCAGGTTTAGGCATGGGCGATGCTTTACCTGTGGTCAGTCTGGACACATCAGTAGGCAGTGTCCTCAGCAGGGACAGACTTCAGGTCCTGGGGCACCAGTGGCAGTCCGGCTTGTGCAGCAGCAGCAGAGGACCCTTCCGCCGGCTCCACAGAGGCTTCCACTGCCAGCTCCACCAACGCCTGGTGCAGTGACTCGGAGAGGACAACCTAGGCCTCCGCAGCAGCAGCAGCAGACCCCTAGGAGAGCGGCACCGAGGCGTCAGGCTTTCACCATGACGGCTGTTGAGGCAGAGGACACCGGTCGTGTTATCACTGGTACCCATTTCTTTTCAGATTTGAATGCTTTGTTATTATAGTATGTTATGTTTGTGGTTGTGATTAGGATGCTTAGATTCTTATGTTAGTTTATGTTTTTCCCTTAGGTGTTATTAGAGTAGCTTCCTTCCCTGCCATGTCACTATTTGATTCGGGAGCATCCCATTGCTTCCTGTCTCAGCAATTTGTGACTAGGAATTCATTAGTAGTAGACTCCTTTGCTTCTAGTTGGAACATCCATACAGGGAATGGAGTGATCCGCAGTTCTTCGGGATACCGACAGTGTCCTATTGAGATTTGTGGACGTAGGCTGTATGCAGATTTCTTAGTGATGGAGATACCTCATTTTGAAGCAGTATTTGGGATGGACTGGTTAGGGATGTTCTATGCCACTATAGATTGTAGGCTCAGGAAGATAGTGTTTCAGATTCCGGATCATCCAGAGTTCAAGTTTCTTAGTGGTAGTAGTTCCCTTGGACCATTGAAGTTTAAGGCCAGTCCAGTAGAAGTGATGATGGAGATGGATGCTGAACCTATATTGCCGAGGGTAGTCCGGGATTTTCCTGATGTCTTTCCAGACGATATCTATGGACTTCCTCCGGATAGATCATTGGAGTTCACCATCGACCTGATTCCAGGCACTCAACCGATTGCGAAGGCTCCATACCGTATGGCTCCTTCAGAGTTAGCAGAGCTTCGTAGTCAGCTGAAGGATTTGTCAGAGCGTGGTTTGATTCAGCCAAGTGTTTCGCCATGGGGTGCGCCAGTACTTTTGGTGAACAAGAAGGATGGAACCCGAAGGATGTGCATCGACTATCGAGAGTTGAATAAAGTCACTGTGAAGAACAAGTATCCTCTCCCCAGGATTGATGACATCTTTGATCGGTTGGGTGGATCTCGTGTGTACTCAAAGCTGGATTTGAGAAGCGGATATCATCAGGTGAAGGTCAAAGGATCAGATGTTCCAAAGACTGCATTTAGAACCCGATATGGTCATTATGAGTTCTTAGTGATGCATTTCGGTGTTACTAGTGCACCAGCCACATTCATGAGGTTGATGAACCAAGTCTTCTATGAGTATCTGGATAAGTTTGTGGTCGTCTTCATAGATGATATCTTGGTGTACTCGAGATCAGAAGAAGATCATGCTGAGCATCTGAGGATAGTCCTGGAGACTCTGAGGCTGCACCCGTTATATGCTAAGTATAGCAAGTGTCAGTTTTGGCTGACCAAAGTTGCTTTTCTAGGACATGTTGTATCTGGAGATGGGATATCTGTAGATCCAGAGAAGGTTGCTGCAGTAGAAAAGTGGCCAGTACCTAAGTCAGTAACAGAGATCAGAAGTTTCTTGGGATTGGCTGGGTACTACAGGAAGTTCATCAAAGATTTTTCTAAGATCGTGGCACCGATGACTCATTTAACCAAGAAGAATGTTGCTTACAATTGGTCAGAGGAATGTCAGCGAGCATTCGATGAACTGAAGCATAGATTGATCACTGCACCTGTCCTGACGATTCCAGACCGTTTGGGTGGATATGAGATTTACTGTGATGCGTCAGGCAGAGGATTGGGATGTGTTCTCCATCAGCATGGTAGGGCAGTAGCTTATGCTTCTAGATTGTTGAAGACCCACGAGAGGAACTGTCACGCCCCGCTTCCCATTATACCTGGGAACGAGGACGCGAGCGGGCCCGCTTGGACTGAAGCGGTGAAGCTCCAGCCCAATAAGCGTCTGTGATTTAAACCATAAGCAGGTCCTTGCATGCAAACTCAAAACAATATAGAGTTTCATCATTATTACATCGATGTCCAGATTTACAAGTACACAAATAAGGCCTAGCATGGCCATTAGAAACAGAAACACAACCAGATTTACACCTGAATAGAATTAACACAAATATTAAACTTTAGCGGCGACGCGAAGGCTTTTTGTTCTCCAGCAGCGGATCACAGCGTCTAAGCACTCTAGTCAACCTGCTCAGTCTCTAGGCTTGCTCCTCTGCAAATCTGTCTACTACCTGACGTATATTTCATAAGACAAGGAAATATACGTCAGCGAGGGTTGCTCGGCAAGATTTAAAACGTTAGTAGAAAAGACCCTCTGCAAGGTTTTCAAAATCATTAACATGACATAATATGATTCCAATAATTAAAAGCATGACAACGTAGTGTACGTAGTAATAATCATGGCATGTGTAATGTGCAAAGTAGTGGCACGGCAAGTGTAAAGTAAAAACATGGCATGTGTAGTGTACATAGCAATGGCATGACAAGTGTAGTGTGTAAAGTAGTAGCATGGCACGTGTAGTACGTGAAGTAACAACATGGCATGTGTAGTGTGCAAAGTAAATGACATGGCGATTCTATTAAAGATGACAACATGGCATTTCTACTAAAAGGGAAATAACAGCACTTTAAAAGTTAAACACGTCCATATATCCATTTCAATCAATTCGATAAGTGTGCAAGTTCGTGACTAAGGCCCCCGCCGTTAGACGAACATTAAATGAATACACCTTCAAGTGCCCCCGAAGGCGACCCATTTACTGCCGGCTAGTGCCCGGGAACCCAACCCCACCCAAGTGTTCTTTTATTGTCTAGACCACGAGCCAGATACAGCCAACCGAGCCATCAGGAGTTATAGTGCAGGCACAAGCTAGAGTAGCCAAACAGGCTATTTTGTTCTATGATTTGCCAAACAGGCCGCTATGATTTGCCAAACAGGCCGCTATGATTTGCCAAACATGCCGCTATGATTTGCCAAACAGGCCGCAAGTCTATGGTTTGTCTTCTGCAATTTACAAGGCATTAATCAATTTCTATCAACATGTCCACACGCGCACACGCACACACGTGTCTATATCTTGCAATGCACAAAAGTAACATATGCAGTTTCAAATGGAACAATAATTAAACATGGAGAACAAACACAACTTGCATTTCAGAACATCTCAGTTTAACCAATTAAATGCGACAGTTGTAAAAAGTGCACTTGCTGATGATAAAACTTGCGCCTTTGAAAATTGGTAGAAAACAATATACTTGCAGATGGTAAATACTAGCACCTTGAAAATTTGTAGGAAAATAGTATACTTGCCAAACGGAATATCTCAATTTAAACAATCAACCGCATCGGTTATAAGACATGTAAAAAATGTGTACTTGCCTGTTATAGATGATTTCGGGTGTCTGAGCAGATATAGCAAGGGGCGTGGTTATCTGTGTCATTAGATAATAACATTAAGCTAATGAACCGTTAACCAATAATAATGAATTAAATCTTTTATGAGTTACACACAAAATTAAGTGGAGCCCTAAATTAGGTTCGCCTAATTTTATTGGGTTCACCGGATAGGGTGGTATTTATATTGGGTTATACAAACATGGTACACATTATTCTATTCAAATTTTATTACACTAACATTATTTAATCATATTAACATGGTGATATCAGATTAACACATAAACTTAAATTAACAACTAACTAATTAACTAATCTAATTTACTAATCTAATTACAAACTAATTATAAGATTAATCATGGTATTAATATTCCCCAACTAAATTGGCTATGGGGTAAGAATAACATGTTATAACTTATTATTATTCTAGTCTCTCTCTCTCTCTCTCTCTAATAACTCTTTTCTCTCCTACTCTTACTGTCTCTTCGTTACTTTCATTTGATTTTTGTACAGGCTGTCACCTCTTTTTGCTTTGCTTCTTCTTCATGTTTTTTTTGTTTCAACTTCTGCAATCAAGGGAACGCACGGCTCAAGGAGGGGCTACTCACATCGTGATGACGGGAAGGAGGGCGGCGGACGGCGAGCTCCTGGAGGCGGCGCGGCGGTGCTCCAGCCGGCGGCGGCGCGGACTCCAAGGCGGCGGCGGCGACGGCCCTGCAGGCGGCGGCGACGGGCTTCGTGCAGCGCACGCGGATGGCTTCCAGCGATGCGCAGGTGAGGGGGTGGTCGGCCTAGAGGAGGTATGAGGAAGAAGATGAAGGGAAGAGGTTATAGGGTTGATTTGGAGAAGATGAAGTTGGTTAGGGTTTAAGTTTTCAGATTTCTTAGAATCTGAATTTTTGATTTTGGATTTGGGAGTTGGGTTTCTCTGATTTGATTTTTGAATCTGAAGTCTCCACTGATTCGATTTCAGTTTGGGTTTGGGTTTGTATTTTGGAAATTGATTCTGGGAGGAAATGTTTGGAAAACTGATTTTTGGGATGAATTTGTTTGGGGGCTGGTTTGATTTGAGCCTTAAAGAAATTGGTTTGATTTATTGGAAGTGATGAGGTTTGGGTTTTCAGGATGATGAATTCCAATTCTGGAAATAATTTGCAGGGGAAGAGAACTGTAGTCGTTCCCTTTGTTCATGGGTAGGTGGCTGAAATGGAAGGAGGGAAGATGATGATTTTTGGTTTGGGTTGTCGGATGGAGCTTGAGGCCACTGTGTGATGAAGATGAAGGTGGAGGGAAGTCTGCCTTAAGAAGAAATGTGGCAGAGACAATTTTAATGTGTTTAGGTTTGTGATTTGGATGGTTAATGGTTTTGTTGACTCAAGGGATGTATCTGGCTATAAACGTGTTACACTCCCTTCACCATTCAACGAAAAAGCAGGGAACTTTTTCATTATTCAAAGAAAGTGTAGGGGACAGTTTAAAGGTGTGTAGGTTTGGGATTTGGACAATTTAATGAGGTTTGTTGACTCTAAGCAAGAGAAAGTGAATCTGCCTACAGATTGGCTTACTCCCTAACACAAGGTCTAAAGATGAATGAGTAGAATTAATTAATTAATTAAGTTTTAAAATGTAATTATTAAAATACCAAATGTAATTAGTAAAATAATTAAATTAAAGTTTTTAGTTAAACTGGATGATCAATTAACGATGATACGGCAAAAACGGAAAAACAGAGTCGCACATACGTAGCAAGAAACATACGGACGAAAAAGTCAACCAGATGACTGAAATAAAATACTGATACACACGTTCTAAAACACGGCTAAAAATTCAGGCCGTTACAGGAACTATCCTACGCATGACTTGGAGTTAGCAGCAGTGGTGTTTGCATTGAAGTTATGGAGGCATTTTCTTCTGGGTGAACGTGTAAGGATATACACAGACCACAAGAGTTTGAAGTACGTGTTCACTCAGAAAGAGCTGAATATGCGGCAGCGCAGATGGCTTGAGTTGATGGCTGATTATGATGTCGACCTCCAATATCACCCTGGGAAAGTCAACGTAGTACCTGATGCTCTTAGTCGCATGCCGACAGTGATGATGTTGACAGCTCAGAGGGAACTTCGGGGTGATATTCGACTGTTGGAGATTGAAGTTGTTTGACCTGGCTCATCAGTGGTGATGATGAACTTGCAAGTTCAATCTGATTTGGTTGAAAGGATTAAGGCAGCTCAGTTTGGAGATGCGAAGTTGAAGAAGATTCGCGAGCAGACAGAAGCCGGACTTCGTAATGATTTCCGTGTTCATGAAGATGGATCTCTGCGTTTTGGGAGCAGGATCTGTGTACCATCAGGTGACATTCGGGATGAACTGTTGAAAGAAGCTCATAGCTCACCTTATTCTATCCATCCTGGAGGCACCAAAATGTATCGTGATCTGCGACAACATTTTTGGTGGCACGACATGAAGCGTAGTGTGGCTAGAAGTGTAGCTTCATGTATGACTTGTCAGCAAGTCAAGGCCGAACATCAGAGAACGGCAGGACTTCTACAACCTCTTCCAATTCCAGAGTGGAAGTGGCAACATGTGACGATGGATTTTGTAACTGGCTTACCTTGCACTTCTCGAGGACATGATGCTATTTGGGTAATCGTTGACCGATTAACCAAATCGGCTCACTTCATACCATTTCGAGTGGGCCAGACAACAGACCATCTTGCTAAGAGATATATGGAGGAAATTGTGAGGCTTCACGGAGTACCTGTAAGCATAGTCTCCGACTGTGACACAAGATTTACGTCTCATTTTTGGAGAAGTCTGCAGGCTAGCTTGGGAACTCAGCTGAATTTCAGCACTGCATACCATCCACAGACAGACGGTCAATCGGAGAGAACAATTCAGATTCTAGAAGATATGCTGAGGGCGTGCATGCTGGATTTCAAGGGTTCTTGGGATGAACATCTACATCTGGTAGAGTTCGCCTACAACAACAGTTATCAAGCCAGCATAGGCATGGCGCCATTTGCAGCCTTATATGGAAGGAAATGCAGATCTCCTCTCAGTTGGGATGATGTTGGAGATCGTGAATTATTGGGACCGGATATGATCGCTGAAACCATAGATGTTGTGAGAGTCATCAGAGACAATCTTCGCATAGCACAGGACCGTTACAAACACTGGGCAGATGTGAAGAGGCGACACTTGGAATTTCAGTCAGGAGAGTTAGTATTTTTGAAGATCTCGCCGACACGAGGGTTGATTCGTTTTGGAAGACGTGGCAAGTTGAGCCCAAGATATATCGGACCTTTTGAAGTTCTGGCTCTTGTTGGAGAAGTGGCTTACAGAATTGCCTTGCCAGCATCTCTTGAGGAAGTGCATAATGTGTTTCATATATCGCAACTCAGGAGATGTGTTGGAAATCCTGATCATGTCGTTGACTTCTCTGAGATCGAAGTGCGACCAGACTTGACTTATGATCAGCAGTCTGTAGCCATTCTAGACCGGAGGTAGAAGATGCTGAGAAAGAAGTCGATCAATCTAGTGAGGGTTATGTGGCACCGAGAGTCACCAGGAGAGTCTACCTGGGAACTTGAGGATGAGATGAAAGAGAAATACCGTCACTTGTTTGTCTGATGTAAATTTTGTTTTGTATATGATATGATGTATAGAAGTTTTCTCCCTTAATTTGAAATTCCGAGGACGGAATTTATTTTAAGGGTGGTAAGATGTAATGACCCTAATTTTCGTATACGCGTATTTGTACGTAATTTTGACGTAAATACGTCCGTATAATTTTGGGAAGTATGCCTATATTTTTCTTTTATTATTTGGTGTAGGAATTTATTTTAAAGGATTTTAAACTCAATTCTTGAATTTAGTAAATGGGAGTATTTGGAGAAATACATGTATTTGGAGTATAGGAAGTATTTCTACATGTATTTTTATTTTCTTAAAATACAAAAATCCAAATTTTTATTACCATGACAACACACTTGCTATGTGTCATGTTGTTAATTAGTATGAGACACATGTCTTATTAGGTGTAAGAAGGAGAGGGTTTTAAGGAATGCAAGTTTCAAGGCATGAAAAACAAAACCCAAATAAAAGAAAAACCCCCTCATTTTCTCTCCCTCATTTGCTCCCCCAATCCCTTTCATTTCCTTCATGTTACTTCATCTCCCCTCATCTAATACTCTTCCAAATAGTTCCCCTCTTCAATCTCTAAAAGCCCACAAATTTCTCTTCTCATTCAAACATCAAAATTAGCCAAAATTAGCCAAAAATCCAACAAGTTAGAGACCAAAGTTGGAGCTTGGAGAAAAAGCTAGAAGTTCTCTTCATCAAGGAGAAGAAGGGCCCAAGAGTTGATTTGGAAGACTTTTGCAAGGTAGGAGTTCTAACCACCGTAGAGGCTAGTTTAGGATTAGTGTTCTCATTAAGTTAGTAGGTGTACACTGTACTATTTTGAATTTAATGTCAGAAACACATGTTGAATTAGTAAATTCAATGTTAGTGAAATTAGTTTTGTGTTAGGATTCATATGTTAGCAAGAATTAATTTTTGTACTCAAATGTTGCATGTGGTTCCCTTGAAGTTACAAATTAATATGCTTGCTATCATCTTGGTTTGATGCTCAAGATTTATAATGTTAAATCATGTTGTGAAATGTAGTGAATTAGGAATATGTTAATTTGCTAAAATGATATTGGAAGGTAGTTTGACATGTTTAGAGAATTAGTTAACATGCTAGTTTCACTAAGTAGAAAGTTGCAATTTGTGTAGCCATTTTTGTGTGACATATGTAAAGTGGAAAAAAAATATTATTCTTTTCTTAAGTGGAATTATGTTAAGGATTGCAATTGTTATCATTCTATTCTCATGCTAGTATTGACATGTTAATTGTGGCATTTGAGCATGTTAGAACTAGATTTTGTAAGAAAACTAGTTTTTTGTGTGACAGAACAGTAACTTGTAAAATTCGTAGAAAATAGTAGAAAAATCAGAAAAATAAAATTAAGGACACTACGAAAAACTAGAGAAAATTTCTACAACTTTGAAGAGAGGCCGAGAGCCAATTCTGACTGCAATTAAGGTAACAGAGCCATTCTTTCTGGACTGTCGTTTTTGACAGATTTGTGTTGTGATTTTGAGTAGGATCTTTCATAATTGTGTTCTTGCTTTAAGTTAATTGTGAATATGCTAAGTTATGCTTTATTAACATGCCTTAAGATGCCTTAATGATGATGATTAATTATGTTGAGATTCTTGTGGAAAACGTTATTGAAAATGGGTTCTCATGTTTGTTGGAACATGAGTGGTAATTGAGACCACTATATGAAGCTATGTTAATGAAGAAATGTTTATTAAGGAAAAACTTTTGAGTGAGAATGAGAGTTGACATCGGTGTTCTCTGTCCATTCTTGAAATGGGTGAGACTCCAGATGTGGGTTTGGGGGAAACACAGATAAATGGTGGGTGTTAAGGAGCGGACGTAGTATGATTTCTCACTCACTTCGTCACTCCCGGAAGGGGGAGTTGACTAGAGTTAGAGAGGTCGCCGGTGCGCTCGTGACGCACCAGGACGGTAATTGATGGTTTTCTCCGTTTGTCCGACAGAAAAACCGAGAAGATTCTCACTCCGGTACCTTGTCCAGTCGGGTACGGAGTTACGAGAGGCCCCTCCAGTGCTCGTGTCGCTGGAGTGGTATCACTTTTCACCCACCCTGGGTGAAGTCCGCTCTCTTAACAGCCTATGGTTTATCCGGGTTCCAAATACAGAACAACAATTTAATTTATTTAATTCAGTCGTTTAGTACTTCAGTTTTGTTCACCGGTGTTTACTTTCAGCACTCGTACTCTGTTTTTAATTTCTGCGTAAAATGTGATGATGTGACACCTGTGGTCAGTTAGTTAGTTAGTTAGGGAGACCAGTTCTAAACTGGGTTCTACTAGGGAGATTAGGAGTTCCTATTGGGTCACGCGTTGACGTGTCCCATCCCGTAGTTTTCAGGTGCGAGTCCCGAGCAGTCAGCGGGTGTCCAGGAGCCAGAGATCAGTGCTAGTGCTACTGAGGTAGAGCCTTCGGGCGACTTCGCACAGTTAGATTTCCTCGGGGTAGACTAGTGGGTGCGTTGTACCGGGTGTGTACTTTTGTACTTTGGGCTGGGGGTTTCTTTTTGTTGTACTGCTTTTTGTACCCCTGTTGTACAGCTGATGTATGTATGTATGTATATGGACTTATGTAATGTAATGTAACTTCTGTGTTGTTGTAATTACTTTTCAGTACTGCGTTTAACTTTCTGTTGGAGCACTTTTCTTTCTCTGTGTATTATTCCAGTGTTATTGCAGTGGCCTGCTCATTTATTTTATATTAAACCACAAAAAATGCCTAGTAGTATTTAGATAAGAATGCTCGAAGCCTGAGTCTGAATACTACGGCGACCTCGTCAGCTACGCTCTCCGTACTTGGGTGAGCGGGGCGTGACAACACACCACAAATTTAACTGCTTCACTTGAGTGGAATCTTCTGAACTACATCCCATACTTGTTAAGTATGACTTTTTGACTAAACCACATACGTCATATGATACACATCAATGTACACTTGCTGCATCGCCGGAATTTCTACTACGTGTAATTACGTATACATTTCTGTATAAATCAACTTGTAAATCAATTTGAAGTAAACTTGCATTCAATCTACAAAATCTCAATCTAAAAGATATTTTGCTCTTTCATGCACTCCTTACGAATTTAATGTTTTCGTAGTAATAGAACATTTTTGCACCACCTTAATAAATAAGATGTTTACTAGATATTTGGCATATTAAGGTTTTATAATGTAAAGATTAAAATGAATAATACAGATCATCTAAAAATAATGATAAAGAACTTTTTGCATGTGCATATATAACTTATATGTCATAATTTCCCATTATACACACATAGCGTGTACCATATGCAAAAATTCACACATGCAAACACCGTGAGAAAGGTGTCTTTGAGATGTTTTCTTGATCTAAACCATCATATGATATATATGCACATTCTAATACTATCCTAAATCAAAATAAAAAACCTCTTTATTTGCCAGCACGATTAAATCCGTACAAGATGTTTTAATGTTAGTAAAACTTGAATTTGAAACAACTAAATTAAATGTAAACTTTGATTATGGTTCAGATATATTATTTATTAGGTTATATAGATATAAGAATAATGTGTATCATATGACATGTGTGACATCGTCTCGTATATAAGACACAAAAAGTGGTACAACCTCACTTTTTCAGTCTTGATATAAGAGGATATGTCTCCATTGCCATATGATTTCCATTATTCTCTGTATGTAAACCGATCAAACTAGTAAGAATTTTTTTTTGGAAAAATAACAGGGTTTTTTTGCATGGTGTTCTATTGTGAAATTTCACACAAGAACACCAAATTGTTTTCCCATTATTACGTTAAAATTGAACGAGAAAGCAATCCATATTAGTTTTTGATTTTACACGTATCTCATTAACATAGGAAATGTTTTTTCTTTTAATTTAATTTTGTTCAGAATTCCTTCTTGTTGACTCTCTGACTCTGACACAGTCGCACCGCAGGTCCGCAGCCCAAAGGTGGTCCAAGGGAGCTCACGCTCCTAAAAAAAGAGCGTGATCATATCAAACAAAATAATAATAATAATAAAATAATCCAAAAAAGCCAAACAGAAAAGCAGAGAAAATGTTATAGGGTTAGGGTTTTTATAGCGCCAAAAGACAACGAGTCATACAATAAAACCCCAAAAGAAACGCTGCGTTGTCCTTTCACCTCGTCTCTCTCCCCCTCTCGCTCGATTCCATGATTTAACGCTCCCAAATGGGTTCCCGTCACCGCTCGTTTGGCTCACCTCCCCTCCTCCCCCTCCCCCTCCCCCTCCTCGTCCTCACATCTCTATTCTCTCTGTCCACGCCGGCCGATCTGAACACCGACAGGTCAGCGTTGCTCGCCCTCCGCTCTGCCGTAGGCCGCGCCATCCCCGCCACGTGGAACGCCTCTGCCTCCCCCTGCTCCTACCACGGTGTCAAATGCGACGCTGCTGGCAGTCGCGTCGCCTTCCTCCGCCTCCCCGGCGCTGGCCTCATTGGCCAGATCCCCGAAGGGACCATCGGTAACCTCACCGCCCTCCGCACAGTCAGCCTCCGCTTCAACGCTCTCTCCGGCTCCCTCCCCTCCGATCTCTCCAACTTATCTCAACTCCGCACGCTGTATCTCCACAGGAACCGGTTCTCCGGCGAGATTCCAGCGTCTCTCTTGTCGTTGACTGGGTTGGTGAGGCTGAATCTTGCTGACAACAATTTCTCCGGCGAGATTCCTGCGGCCTTTAGCAACCTCACTCGGCTGGGGACTTTGTATTTAGAAGACAACAGCCTTTCCGGCCAGATTCCCGATCTTCGACTTCCCAATCTCGTCCAGTTCAACGTCTCCTTCAACAAGCTCAATGGATCCGTTCCTAAATCGCTGCGGAAAATGCCAAAAAACGCATTTTTAGGGATGTCGTCGGTCTGCGGTGGTCCCCTCCCCGCTTGCCCCGGCGACAACGCGCCGTCTCCGGCCCCGGCAGCAGATGTCCCCGCCCCCGCCTCCAGCAACGGCGGTTCCCCTGGCGGAGGAGGCGAAGGGAAAAAGAAGAAAAGCAGCAAGCTTTCAGGCGGTGCCATTGCCGGCATCGCGGTGGGGTCCGCTGTTGGATTCTTGCTTCTCTTGCTTTTACTGTTTTTCCTCTGCCGGAAGAGACGCGGGTCCGCTGAGAGGATGGCGGCGTCAGGGGTGAGCCCCGCGAAGCCCCCGGAGGTGCCGATGGGAGATTACCCTGCGCCCACAGCCGCAGCGGCTGCCGCAGTGCCGAAGGCTGCTGAGAGCGGAGGTGGGAAGAAACTGGTTTTCTTTAAGGATGGAGGGAAAGGGGAATTTGATCTCGAAGATCTTTTGAGGGCTTCTGCCGAGGTTTTGGGGAAGGGGACGTTCGGGACGGCGTACAAGGCGGTGCTGGAGATGGGAATAGCAGTGGCCGTGAAGAGGTTGAAGGATGTGAATATGAGCGAGAGGGATTTCAAGGAGAAAGTCGAGGTGATTGGAGCAATGGACCATCCCAATTTGGTCCCATTGAAGGCTTATTATTTCAGCAAGGATGAGAAGCTGATGGTTTACGATTTCATGCCATTGGGAAGCCTCTCGGCATTGTTGCATAGTAAGATCTCCTTCCTTCTTGGCTCAATTAGAAAATACTGTTTGTTGATTTTTTTTGTTCAATATGGTTTTGATACAAGCGTTGTAGGATTTCATTTGGCTTAATTTTGGTGTGCGGAGTCTATATTAAGCATGGTTGAAGTATGGACAATTTTTGGAAAGAAACAAAAAATAAAAATAATTAGTAAAATCGACCGAAAAAATTTAATTAGCAAAACCGACCAAGTTTTGCCACATCAGCGACAAGAAGCGGCAAGAAGTGCCGACAGGTACTTTTTGGACCTGGCCACACTTGGCAAGTGCAGTAAATTTGGCCCCATTTGACAAGTGCTGTCAAATTGTATTAATGTTTTTGGACTTGGCCGCCTTGGCAAGTGCGGCAAATTTGGCCGCACTTGACAAGTGCGGCCAAATTGTATTGCTGGCAGGAATTTAACATCAAAGATAAGTAGTTGGGTGGTATAGCGCTTCGTTGCAGGGTGAGAGGTCTTGGGTTCGACTCTTAAAAACCTTCTTAAATTAGTTTTTTTATTTTTTTCAACAAAATAGTTGTTTAGGGAAATTCCAAGATTTGAACCTAAGATCTTTTACCCCACAACCAAGCTCCATACCACCCAACCACTTATCTTTAGTATGAAAATTCTACCAACAACACAATTTGGCCGCACTTGGCATGTGCGGCCAAATTTACTGCACTTGTCAAGTGTGGCCAAGTCCAAAAATATTGTTTCCAGAAATACAATATGGTCGCATTTGGCAAGTGCGGCCATTTCTAACAAATCACAATTAGCGCTGACGTCGTGAAACTTGGTCTGTTTCGCTAATTAAATTTTTTTGGTCGATTTTTCAAATTATTTTTAATTTTTGTTTTTTGTCCTTGAATTATTCATATTTAACATATATTTATGTAGGACTTAGATTATATCAAAATTGTATTACTAATGCTCCTTTTGGGTATTCTTTGCATGTTAATTGCTCTTGAGAGCTTCAACTGTGCTGTTGCTTGAGTTTTAAGAAACAGGGTCACCATAGATTTTCAATGATTTTGGTTATTTTTTTTTGCATTTTGATAAGCCTGTATTTTAGTTTTAATATTTTATAGGGTAATAATTCAAGAAATAGATGAGAAACGGCATTTTGCCATTACATATGATGATTGGTTCAACGATTGGATTTGAGCTTTCATATTCTCTGTTTTATCATGGTTTTCAATGTCAGTTATGAGCTTTACCTGCATGTTGATTTCACTGCGAGATTGATGTGTTAAAATTTCATGCGTAATCCATATTAAGAAAGTGCATTGTATTGTATGGAACACAAATCTTATACTAGTGATGTTCTTAATTATTCACCAGTTGCTTAGGAAAATTACCTTGGTGCATTTGATATCTTATAGTTGTTTTCACTGAGAAGTCAGTATTACTCATGGTGTTAAAACGGCCAGGAGGCCTGTCGGCCCGGAGGCCCGGGCCGACCGGCGGGCCACCGGTTTCCGGGTCGGCTCGGGGCCATGGCCTGGATGTGCTGGGGTTCCCGGCCCGGGTTTTAGCCCGCGGAATAAAAAAGCCCCCCTGAGGCTAAAAAAGCCGGCCCGGCCCGGCCCGGCTAGCGTCCTCCCCGCCTAGCCTGGGCCAGGCCGGCCCGGGCTCATTCACGGCCCGGGTTTTGAATGAGCCCGGGCCGGCCCGGCCTTTGGACGGGCCGTTTTGACACCATCAAGTATTACTACTAGTTAGGTTTTGACTCAGAGGAAAATTTCATGCTGGTCTAAAACAAGTAAAGTTATTCAGTTTGCTAATGGGATTTTATGTGGTTTTCTCAAAAATTCATGCTCACATTGCATTGATTTACATTATCTGTACTTTACGAAAAATGCATTAACCAGTGTTCTTGAGATGGACTCCTTTTGCGAATGCGTTTATTTAAAAATGTTTGAGTTGATCTTAATGAATCCATATAATTATATATGGAAATAATGGGCATGCTTTTCTATTAGGGATTAATGTAGAGCAGCTGCCACCTGTGGATCGGGTGCAAGACACAAAAGGATGGGCCCCAACGAGTACAAGCCCATTTGGGGGCTTGTACTTTCCACCCTTTTTGTGTCTTGCCACCTAATCCATTGGATCAGGTGGCAGCTTTTCTACATTAAATTCTTTCTATTATTCACTCTCACAGACTTGTTACGAATAAATGTGTAATTCGCTTATTTTCAATGTTGTCATTAGTGTATATATCACAGTTACATGATTCACGGGTTATCCAAAAATTTGCCAATAATAAACGAACCGATTTGCAAATTAATTTGTTGACCATACTTGTACAAATAATTAATGTATTTCCCCCCATAATGAAAGAAAGATGTTCTTGATTTGATTCATACTAACGTCTGCTTTATGAAGGGAAAAAGTCTTGATGTGTATACTTTGTAACTTTTATTGGATTCAAATTATATGTCAAAATCTTGGATATTTTTACCAATTTTTCTATTTCAAAAAGAAAACTTAAATTGAATTACATGATTCACGGGTTATCCAAAAATTTGCCAATAATAAACGAACCGAGTTGCAAATTAATTTGTTGACCATACTTGTACAAATAATTAATGTATTTCCCCCCATAATGAAAGAAAGATGTTCTTGATTTGATTCATACTAACGTCTGCTTTATGAAGGGAAAAAGTCTTGATGTGTATACTTTGTAACTTTTATTGGATTCAAATTATATGTCAAAATCTTGGATATTTTTACCAATTTTTCTATTTCAAAAAGAAAACTTAAATTGCATTGCATTTGGCTTGGCTTGAACCAGATATATTGGATGACAATGGCCTATTTTTCAACTTGGCTATTATTGCATTTATGATTTATTTTTTTCTAAGTATGAATTGTTTTGTGCGTCAAGCACTCCGTCCTCTTATTATATGATGCCGAATTTGTGCCAAACAAATCCTAACTCTCTCTTTTCCGAATCCCACGCTTTTACAGAATTATTGGGAATGGCGAACATGTAACCGTGGTATATACTCCATTTTGCCAATCTAAAGGGGGCGTTTTTAAAATCTAGTTACTATATTTCTCATTATTGTGCCCTGTAATGTTGGATGCATGATGGTATTATGAGCCAGCGTCCTTTTGACTTGGGCTCAATCTATTTGTTTATTGCTTGCTTGATCTTGTATTTTATATTTTTATGGCAGAATCAATGAATTGATAAGAGAATAATGTAGCTTCTTTTTAACGATGCAGGCAACCGAGGCTCAGGCCGAACCCCACTCAACTGGGAGACTCGATCATCTATTGCCCTCGCTGCTGCCCGTGGCCTTGCCTACATTCATTCTACTAGCCCCACAACTTCACATGGAAACATCAAGTCCTCTAACATCCTTCTTGGCAAATCCCAAGCAGATGCCCGTGTCTCTGATCATGGGCTTGCCAACCTTGTTGGCCCTGCTGCTGCCTCGGCTCCTGCACGTTCTGCAGGCTATCGTGCTCCGGAAGTTACGGACCCCCGGAGAGTATCCCAAAAGGCCGATGTCTACAGCTTTGGTGTCCTCCTGCTGGAGCTGCTCACGGGCAAGGCCCCATCACAGGCCCTCCTTAACGACGAGGGCGTTGACCTCCCACGCTGGGTCCAGTCGGTTGTTCGGGAGGAATGGACTGCTGAGGTTTTCGATATTGAAATGCTAAGGCATCAAAATGTCGAGGACGACATGGTGCAGCTTTTGCAATTGGCCATTGATTGTGCTGCGCAACACCCAGACCACCGGCCATCAATGCCTGTGGTGGTGTCCCGAATCGAAGATATCCATCAACACAGCACAGAAGTTGGCGATGAGCAGTCTCCAAGGCGAACCGATACAATAGATGAGGCCAAGCCTCACACCGGCGATTGATTCCTTACTCCGGGCTCATGTTGGGCATTGGGTTCATATAGGATGAATCCTAAGTTCAAATTTCTGGTTTATATTGAGTAGAGTGTGAATGCTGTTTCATTCCATTGGCACAGACGTGGGTTTCTTTAATTTTTGAAGGGGATTTGGACCTTTCTTCATCTAACCATGTTACTGTTTTATTATTATTGTTATTTTCTCCGTTTGGTGGGTAGGATGTTTAAAGAAATTTGTGTAATTATCCTCTTTCACATTCTGGGTCTCTGGAGGGGTTGATGTTTGTGACATGCAAACTGCAGCATTATTGGCTTTCTGATTGTTTCTTTTCTCACCCCATGATTTCTCTTCTTCTTTGTTTGGTAGTGCGTGTAATTAACAATGTGGTTGGTTTGAAAGTCCCCTTTATTTTGCTGGATGAAGCTTGTTTGCTTTTGGGGAGGTCTGTTTGTTGGTTGTGAATTGCGTGGGCTGCAGCAGCGCAGTTGGTATTTTGTCAAGAAGCAAATATTGGTGTGATGATGTCTGTGCTTTGTCAACTGTTTGTTATTATATTTATTTCTTTTTACTGATATAATGGATGATGGGAGCCAACTGCACAGAGATTACAGTTCTGTGTTAGGTGGCTTAGATGCTGAAAGTATTCAAAAATGATGTCTTTATGTGGCTTGGTCTTTTGCAGGCAGTGCTTGAATGCTTCCATTTTTTTTTTTCCCTCCAGCATGGGCTGAGTGTTGCTGTCACTGTGCAAGTCTTGTATACCCTCTTCTTTGTTTTCAAGATTGTGTGGTTCTGCAAGTCTTGACTCTACTGCCATTGCTCATGAGATGATTTATTTCTGTTGCAAATGGAAATATTAGATATGCTTATGAATTAACTTGCATTTATAAATTCATAAGCAAATCTAGTATTTCCATTTGCTTATGAATTAGCATGTCGTCACTAAAGCGCTTGATGTACTTATTTAATGGCTCAATGTCGCCTTATTATACGCTAACTACGTGGATGGAGGAACATCCTCGTCATTCCATCGTTGAGCTACTGGGTAAAGAGCTCAACCATTTCATGGAAACTTGAGATACTGCCATGTTTCGTGGATGATTGGGAGCTTGAGGATGATTCAGAGGGAGTGAGTGGTGGATGCTTGGAGGAGCATAGTGTGAGTATGCCTCCTACTCGTTGCTCGCCACTATTCTTCTACCTCTATGGATTATGGGTGGCTTGCGTCTCTCCATTGCCCTGGGATCTTTCTTAGGTGTTTCATGTGTTATACATGGTGTTGTTCGCAGTTTCCATAGACAGTGCCAATGATGTTCTACTACACAGGTAGATCTGAACATCTCCTTTCTGCCTCCCATGTGGGCGACTTAGTCTATGACTTTCACTGGTCACGTGCGTTAGTGGATCTAGACGGCTATCTTCCATCTGCCTCATATTATCACATTGATGGACATGTACCATAACAACCAAGAGCGTTAGCGAGTCAAACCCAAATGGGATTCTTCGGTTTCGGCTCCTGTGATGCTCAGGTTAAGACATCATAAATGAAATATAATATGTATGAAATTAAGAGAGGGATTGGGAGGGGTGGGTGGGTGGGTGGGTGTGAATTAGCTTACCTCTTCCCAAATAGAATGCTACATATAGAGTTTATGAAGAGGCGTTACGATAATTCAACTTTGAATGTGGGTCTTCCATCTAGATTATGCATTTGATGGGCCTTCTTTAGTCTATGGGCCCACGTGCATATTCCAATGATGGGCCCTGAATCACCTCATTGGGTGGTATATTGCCAGTATTTTGAACGGAACAAGTACTACGCGAGGAAAAAGCCTATACAGATAGATGCATTGTAGAAGTGCGACAATTAGTCCTCTTATGTGAGATCTTCAAGGGAAAGTTGTAACTCCCTTCCTGAAATTACTAATAAAACTCGTCCATTCTTTTTAGTAGGCATAGGCAATTACCGAACACCGTGAGTTTTGTGTGTGTTTATGTTATTTATTATTATACTAATCATAAAAGGGTTCGCTGCCCCTCATCAGATCTTAACAATTAGTATTAGAGCCAATGGTTATCAAATTTAGACTACAAATATAAATATGATCAATTGAAAACTTGAAGCTTCAAGTTATGGCAAACAAGATGGCAACAACAAAGTTCGAGATGGAGAAATTTGATAGCAAATGAAATTTCGGGTGAAAGCGCTTCTAACGAAAGAAGGATTGCACAAGGTGCGGCTTGAAAGGCAAAGAAACCAGATGACATAACATGTACAACTTGGGAAGATATGGCTTTGAATGAAGCCAGCATTATGGAGCTTTTGCTTGTCATACATAAAGTCATGTGGATCAGGTTTAAGACTAAAGTTAGAACATATACAACTACATGGTTATTATTTTTGATACAACGAAAAGCAGTAAAAAAAGCAGGCTGATCGGGTCTCGATCCCACATCTCATATGCCGGCCCGGGGCCATCAGAGAATACGTTTTAGTTGACACCCTGACCCACATCTCTCAAGAGGGAGGAAGAGGGAATGACATCTGAACAATTGCTGCAGCTACAGGGCTATTCATCCCCTTTGAAAGCTCTCCAACATTTTTGCCATGAATTAGTTTTGTATTGATATACTTTGAGTAATGATTATCGTTCAACTTTTTAGACCTTCACATCTAAATATACTCATGTTTTTGGTTTAATTTTATTCTTTAAATCCAACTTGGCCTCCTAATTACTACCAAAACCCCCCCACCCAACTATTAATTTGCCTTTGACCCCCCATCGCCCATTATGGGAAGGGCGGCAAGCAAGCACGGGAAGACTCCTCTGATGCTTTGACTTTCACAATATTATTCACAATATTATTTAAATTTATTTGTGTATTTTCACGCGATAACTTGTAAAAGTCTGGGTCTGATGCGTTGACGAGTTGTTTTCATTGTATTTTTGATTTTTTTTTCCATTTATAATTTTATCTAGCCTGATATTTGACTTTTCGAAAACTTTATGCGGTGAAAAAAAATATAAGTTTACGCCCGTTGTAGATGACCAGCGACAACGAAATAGACCCAAGCTTTGGGACCTATGAAGCACTTGCAAGGCCCAATTGGCTTGAGCCTTACGTACATAACAGGCTAGGCCTTTTGATTCTCAAAAAAGGGTAATAAAAGGCCTCGATAAATTTTATGGGGCTAGCAAGGTTAGGCCTTGGGCTTAGGCTTGAGAATCAAGTTGTACGTTATTCCCTAGAATATAGATTTGCTGCATATACCAATGTAAACCGGTCCTGAGCCAAGCAACTATAGAAGGAAATGGTAAGAAAAGGTACCGTGGGAGAAAACCCTTCAACGTGTTAGTCAAAAGCTTCACTCATCATCAATTTTTTAATCGTCTAAAACCCTTGTTAGTGCACGGGTACGGATCCTGTTGGAGTATCAGCGAACCCGACCGGTTTGGCCCCCGCAACCCGATACCCGTCGCTCAAAGCGGGGTGTTGCCGAGTTAGACGAACGGATCGTTCGACCGTTAGGCTTGCGCTAATATTCAGGGGTAGGTTAATGGGGCCGAGTAAATGGGCAGTCGTTATCTCGAATCCCGGAGGAGATCATGCCCGAATCAATGAAGAACGGTTACATACAATAAAAGAGGAACAACCAATAAATGGACGAAAGGACAAAGTTAAAGGGGTTCTAATTCCAAGGTATGAGATCTAAGACATAGAACTCTACTTTCTCCGCTGATGTTTCTTACATTATAGAGTTAGCGACGTCAGATCTGAGGTGAACCTCCGTGGGTCGATCTCAGCTACTCCTAACTCTCTCTCATCCTTAGGTTCCCAAACTAACTTATGCATCGGAGGGGTTTGGCTCGGAACCCAGATCCGACCCCCCCCCCAACGTGTCCCTGTGGTGCAGATCACCAATTACAATCCTCCGTGAGGGCTGTCTCCGAGCTTCCCAGCCTCGAACGATCGACACATCGGCGGTCTAAGGGTCGACCGAGCATCACACCATCATCTACATCCATCACTCGACCCCAGGTTCTTTCAACATAGGGTCCCACTTCGTTTGCTAACGAGGCTCCAGCTCAGCGTGAAGGGCTCACGTCAGCTCGATAACTGTCTCTGTCATTTTTGGCATTAACAGCCCCAATTTACCAATGATCAACACAATGTGTTTTGCTCATTCATTTGGCCGTTGCAAATATGTTTATTACTGCCAAACCATTTAATTTATGACGAGCGGTTGATAAGCAAAACCTATCACGATAATTCGTTGATGTTTTGGGATTTTAAAATGTGAAGACTAAAATGAATGGTGCAGACCATCCAAAAAAATAATTGAAGAGTGGAGTTTTGATGTCTAAATAAAAGGGGGGTTGCTCTAGGCTAGCTGTCACCTATATTGCTCTAACTATATAACGTCTAGTTTTTAGACTCATGCTAGGCCAAAAGAACACACTCAGGCCAAAAGTACTCTTGCAATAGAATGGGAGGATTTAAATCATATGTTTTGTACGTTGAACAAATTTTTTTGAAGTTAAAGTATAGGGAGATAAAGCAAATCTCTAGGAGATACGATGCATGCATTGGTTGACTTGCTCTGATCTTATCCATGAACTTATTGTATGGCGACTACACGTCGCTTGATGTGGATGAGCTTAGGGGCCTCTAGGAGTTGTCCCTCCCTCCACCAAGGGGGAAAGGAGAGCTGTAACGGCCGGTATTTTTCTAGACGTATGATTATTGTATGTCCGTATTTCCACCCGGATATTTTGTGCGCGAATTCTTTTGTGCGTCGACGCGAGCGCGTATCCGCTTTTCATTTTACCGTACCAACATTTATTGACTATCAATTTTTAACAAATTACCTTAACTTAATTATCCCACTAATTACAAATTTCTAATCGCCGTTAACTTCACTAATTACTTCATTCATTTTAATAATCACATCTTATTTAATTACTTAATTTATTATTATTGGCTAAAAATCAAATCACTAATTTACTAAATTAATTTTAACCCAATTTAAATTACACTGATTAAGTTATTGGTTAACCTACCCAATTGAATCTCACCGAACAGGCAGGTGAGATCCAACCCCTCCATTCACTTCTCTTCCCCACATACAGCTCCATCCCTTCAATGTGTCCCCCATTCACTGTTGTATTTCAACAGCAGCCAGCAACCACAGCGAGGAACGACAAACCTGCAACCGTCCTCTTCCCTACAACGTTCTTCCCTCTGCAAATTCTCCATCAACCTGCAAACAAAGATTTTACAGCAACAAATTCCCAAACCAAATTAGCCCTGAAAATCATCATCTTCGTGACCCAAATTCTCAACATAATCAAACATCCGAATCAGAATCCCCAAACCCAGAAACCCAAAATTCCCCTAACTCTTCCCAAAATCGTCAACAAACTCAAACTCAGAAACTGAAAATTGAAACAAGGAAAACGAAAACCGAATCTGAATCAAACTTCGGGTTCATCAACCCACAGATCCTTTCCCTTTTAGATCAAACCCAACTCTCCCCTTCTTCCTCCTCCTTTCCTCAGCTCTAACCCTCACCACCCATCGCCGGAGCAACCAAGTCGCCACCCCCATCTCCCGGAAGCCGCCGTCGAAGCCGCCTGGGGAGCTCACCGGAGCCGGCCGCCGCGCTGCTCGCGCCGCCGTAGCCCTAAGCCGCCGTCCGCCGCTTGAAGGGAACCGCCGCCGCTGGAAACGCCCCAGCGCCGCCCCCTGTGCACACCGCCGGTAAGCCCCTCCACCGCGCGCCCGGGCTGCCGTACGCCGCAGAGGAGTCTACCTCCATAATGCGGTTGAGTACTTTGGGAGGACGACCGAGATGGAATATTTCTGGGATGGCGAGGATGATGCGTGCTTGGATTTGCCCGAGAGGAGTCTACCTCCAGTCCCGTCACTGATGTCACTTCCCTCGCCTCAGGATGCGCACTTGCCAGTCATCGAGGAGGTTTGTCAGGAGCATTTACCAGTTGTGGGGAGTGCCGCAGAGACTGTTGGTGTTGATATTGATTTCGAGGAAGAGGATAGCGACAGGAATTGCGAGATGGTATATATTGAGCCCGAGCTTCCTCCTACTCCAGTTTTCTCTCTGCAGCCACTTCCACCTCCTCCTGAGGCCGTGCATCATGCCACATCTAGCACCACATTTCAGGGAAGTTTCCACCATCTCATGCCTTGCATTTCTGAAGCCCAATTTGCACTTCCACATATTTTTGCTTCAGATTGTCGTCCATTGCATTTACATTCTTTTATTTGTTTTGACGACCCGTTTTGGAATGCTTTTGCAGGGCATGAGGACATGGCTTGGATTGATGCAGCTCGTCTCCCACATACCACATATTATCAAAAGGAGATACTTGGAGTTGCATTGCTGGAATCCAAGGAGGCCGGTGGTGGCCTAGCTCCAAAGCAGCTGGCGGAGGAGCAAAAAGATATGATCGAGCAGCTAACACCACCGTTATACATTCGAGATCCGCCATTTGCCACGGTGTGTTCTTTCCATGTAGTGTAAATAAATAAAAATTATAAGTTAGTTTGCTTTTGCATTTTGCTTTCGTATGCTTTCCTTTTTCTTTTCTAGGATCTTTTGCCGAGATCTAGTACTCTCCCAACATTGAGGACAATGCTGATTTTAAGTTGGGGGGAGAGTGTTAGAATCTTTAGGTTTGTTAGGATTTTGAGCCTAAATTTTTTTTTGAGATCCCTCCATGTTTCACCACATTCCATGAATGTCATTGCATATCATTTTGGCCTTCTCGTTCCTACGCCGCTTGCTTTGTTTAGTCCCTACTTGCTTAATGCCATGCGATTTTTCGGATTATCATTTTGGTATCAACTTCTCGATGTTGGATTGACATGTTTCATTTCTTTTCCAAATTGGATTCATATGTTAATATACCATGTATGAAGCTATTTCATATGTCGTGATGCTTTCTTCGAAATAATTTGGGAAAAGTTTGGTGTAAGCGATTTCATGTGTTGGGATGAATGGTGTAGTTTTTAATTGGATTGGATTTGGCCAATTGTGCATGCTTTGTTTTCTTCTTAGGAGTGGGTGGATGAGTTGCTAATTCATGTTGGAATGAGAAAAAAGAGAGTTAATATAAAGTGAATGTTTCTTTCTAATTGAATCGAGTAGCCGGTGCCCCACGAAACATTGGGGAGGAAGCCAAAAATGAGATTTAGGAGATCATTCCATCCATTTGCATATATAGCGTCATCGCGTGTATGTAAATGTGGTCGTGTTTGCATTTATAGCGTTATCGCGTGAATGCAAAACATAAACATCAAAAAACAAAAAAAAGAAAAAGAAAAGAAAAGAAAAGAAAAATGAAAGAAAAATGAAAGAATAACCCACATGAGTGATGCAATCTCATCTCCCACCTCTTAGAAGAAATATTCTTTTGTTTTGGCCACTTTCATGAAAATTGGAAATTTTGACATCGTGATATCCCGATACGTGTGATACGTGGCTTATTTCCTTACTTTTCTTTGAATTGGATTGAGGGGAGTATCATTTGTTGGTTACTTTCATATATTTGGTATATTGGCTTTGAAATCATTTGGAAATCCCATTTTGGAGTATGCCATGACGGTATCTTGATTTTGGTGCATGTTTTTCAATTTTATCCGAATTTTTCGCATATTTTGCTAGGGACTAACAAAAAGCTAGTTGGGGGGTGTGATTCGGGATATAAATTGCATATATTCCTCCTTAACTACCCCCATTTTGTGCCAAAGGTTAGGCTTAATTGTGCTCTTTTTGGGTATATTTTCATTTCATATCAATTTTAGGGCTTATTCTCATTCTTGGTACAAAATACGGTTTTTATCGTCTTTATTGGCTTCCTATTATTTTTCTTATGCTCCTGCCATTATTTCGATCATATCTCCATTTTTTGGGAATTATTTGAGCGTTGGAATATTTTATATAGCTTATTGGGAGGTCAATATTGGGTTTTTAATAGTCATTAAATTAATTTTCACATCAAATGGACTAATTTCTCCTTCTCATATTTTTCAGGTACTCCTGGGAGTCTTAGAGATTTTCCAGAATTTTTTGGGATTTTTCTGAGATTTCTAGGTATTTTTTTGGAATTAAATGGAGGAGAAAAGGGGGAGAAAAGCCATGAAAAAGAAATTCATTGGGGGCGCCACGTGGCGCGATCTGGAGGCGCCACGTGGCGCCATCTGTGCCGTCCGCAGGCCCGCATTGCCGCTGCGCGGCTGTTGAAAAAAAAGAATTAAAAAAAAAAATTTTTGATTTTTTTTTATTTGCGGGCCGGCCCATCTGGCCGGCCCGCTCTCGGTTTTGGCGGGCTGAGCCCGCTCAAAATTGAGCGGGCCCAGCGCCCGCTCAGATTTTGAGCGGGCCCAGCGCCCGCTCACTTTGAGCGGGCCCAGCGCCCGCTCAAACTGAGCGGGCGAGCGGGTTGGTGCGGGCGCGCGCGCGCGGGTCGGATCCGACCCGATCCGACCCGCAATGCCTGTAATAGGCCTGGGTTGCGAAAATTGGAAAAACACTCGGTTTTTGGGGTTTTTGCTTGCGGTTTTTAGGGTTCTTGGAGCCCTAGCTCCAATTTTCTAGGGCTTTGGATGGGGGAGGAGGCCATGGATTGAGCTTGGAGCTTGGAGGAGCACTTGGGAGAGGAGAACTTCATCCATGAGTGACACATTGGTGAAAATTTTCCAAACTCTTGTGTATTTGATTTAGGGTTTTGTATTGTAATTGGATGTTAATTTTGAGTAAAGATTACTCCTTTTTCTCCATGATACTCTAAATTTTGCTTGTGTGGTTGTGTTTGGGGATTGTTGTTGTTGGTTTGAGAATTTCATCTCTAGCACAATTTTATCTTCAAAAATTTGTGTATGGAACTTGTGTTATTTTGTTTATTGGAACCCTAAGGGGAAATCCAAGAAGAGGATAATCCTAGCGGACCCTCTCTAATGCGCTTATTGTTAATTACTCGCATGAGTTTCATTCACTACTTATTGCACCCCACATGTTCGATGAAATGCCGTATTTTCCGATTGAGCTCCCTTAGCCGGGAGATCAATTGAGTTATATATTAGGGGATGATTTCTTGCGTCCACAACCTCATTCGCATGCACACCACACGAGTCCTCCTCGTTACTTGCCGATTCGGCCCTCAACCCCTAACCACTTAGGATAGATTTTTAGTTTCTCCACGTTTTTCACCACACGTTTTCCCACTCATCCACCGTTAGCAAGGTAGTTGTTTCAAACTTTATTTTTCGTTATTAATCAATTTTGTGAAAATAGAACGAATTGTCCCTGTGATCCGACCCGGTACTCACCGGTTATTTTTATATTGCATTGACGCTCCTACGCTTGGGAGTGGAAGGCGTGCACTTGCGCGTTTTCCGAGTCAACCAATTGGATTGGTTGACTCGGAAAACGCGCACGGATGCACGCCTTCCGCTCCCAAGCGTAGGAGCGTCAATGCAATATAAAAATTACCGGTGAGTACCGGGTCGGATCACAGGGACAAGTCGTTCTACGTTCACAAAATTGATTGATTATGAAAAATAAAATGTTTTACAACTAACTCGCTAACGGTGGAAATGTCGGAAAAGTGTGGTGAAAACAAAAATTAACCTAAATTGGTAGGGTTAGAGAGCCAAAGGTGGAGTTTAGGATAGCTAGGAGAGAGAGCATGAGTTGTGTGATCATTAAAATTGGCGTTAATCAAGTCCAAATTACCGCATATAACACAATCGGTCATCCGGCTAAGGAAACCCAATCGGAATATTTAGCTTTAAAAACACAATAATTTTGCAATAGGGATGGATAGATTATCACGACACTAATCAAATTAAGCACATGGATTCTCTCAAATTTGCCCTCTCGGGACTTAGCCAATTAAATTTGTGCCCTAATTAAACATCCAACATTAACATTCAAAATAGGGCAAGAGGAAATTAGGGCTACAATTAACACCCAACATCAATAAACCACAACCCAAGCAATTCAATACTACACAATCATAGCAAACCATAGGATAATTACATTCAAAATTAACCCAAGTTTCATACAAAAATGAGATATCAAATTACAATGGGAGAAAGGAGGGATTTCACCAAGATTTCTCCCAAATGAGCCTTCCCTCTTCCTATTTGCCTTCCTCCAAGCATCTCCAAGCTCCACCAAGCCTTCTCAAGCTTCCATGGCCTCCTCCCCCATCAAAACTTCTCCAAACCCTAAAAAAACACAAAAAACGCAAGAAAAATGAAAAAACAGCAGCTGAATCCCCTAATTTTCGCATCAGGCCCGTTTAATCCCCTATCGGGTCGGGTTCTTGGGGGGCGGGCGCCCGCTGCCCGCCCCCGCTGCATAAGCGCGCGCCTGCGCTGTTAAATGGCGGAGCGGGCCGGCTAGCAGGCCGGCCCGCCCGCTTGATCTTTTTTTTAATTATTTTTTTTTAATCAGGCCAGCGGCCCGCTCGATTTTGAGCGGGCCGAAGCCCGCTTGATTTTTTTTAAAAAAAAAAAAAAAACTTTTTTTTTAAATAATTCTAACCCAAGCGGCGGCCCGCTGAGCGAGCGGGCCGCCCGCAAATAAACGGCCAGGCGCATCTGGCGCCACGTGGCGCCTCTTGGTTGCGCCACGTGGCGCCCCAGTATGATGTCTTTTTATGGGTTTTTAAACCCCATTTCCTCCTCCAAATAATTGCCGAAAAATACCTAGGAGGCCCAGAAAAATCCCAAAAAATTCTGGAAAATCTCTAAGACTCCCAGGAGTACCTGAAAAATATGAGAAGGATAAATTAGTCCATTTGATGTGAAAATTAATTTAATGACTGCTAAAAACCCAATATTGACTTCCAAAATGTTATATAAAATATTCTAACGCTCAAATAATTCCCCAAAAATGGCGATATGATCACAATAATAGCAGGAGCGTAGGAAAAATAATAGGAAGCCAATAAAGACGATAAAAACAGTATTTTGTGCTAAGAATGAGAATAAGCCCCGAAAATGACCTAAAGTGAAAATATACCCAAAAAGAGCAACATTAAGCCTAATCTTTAGCACAAAATGGGGATAGTTAGGGGGTAAAAACATACAATTTATATCCCGAATCACACCCCCCAACTAGCTTTTTGCTAGTCCCTAGCAAAATATGCGAAAAATTCGGATTAAATTGAAAAACATGCACCAAATCCTCGATATCATCATGGCACACCCCAAATGATATTTCCAATTGATTTCAAAGCCAATATACCAAATATATGAAAGCAAACAACAAATGATACTCCCCGCAATCCAATTCAAAGAAAAGTGAAGAAATAAGCCCCGTATCACACGTATCGGGATATCACGATGTCAAAATTTCCAATTTCCATGAAAGTGGCCAAAACAAAAAGAAAATCCTTCTAAGTGGTGGGAGATGAGATTGCATCATTCATGAAGCTTATTCATTCATTTTTTTTTCTTTTCTTTTTCTCTTTTTTTTTGTTTTTGGATTTTTCATGTTTATGTTTTGCATTCACGCGATAACGCTATAAATGCAAACACCGACACATTTGCATACACGCGATGACGCTATATATGCAAATGGATGGAATGATTCCCTAAACCTCATCTTTGGCGTCCTCCCCAATGTTTCGTGGGGCACCGGCTACTCGATTTGATTAGAAAAACCATTCGATTATACTACTCTCTTTTTCATTCTCCAACATGAATTATCAACTCCTCCACCCACTTCTAAGAAGAAAACAAAGCATGCACAATAGGCCAAATCCAATCCAACCAAAAACTACACCATTCATCCCAATTCATGCGACCACTTACACCAAACTTTTCCCAAATTATTTCAAAGAGATATCACGACGTATAAAATAGATTCATACATGGCATATTAGCATTTGACTCCAAATTGGAAAAGAAATGAAAACGTGCCAATCAAACATCGAGAAATCGATACCAAAGTGATAATCCGAAAAAATAGCATAACATGAAAGCATGTAGGGACTTAACAAAGCAAGCGGCATGGGAACGAGAAGGCCAAATATGATATGCAATGAAAATCAATGGGTGATGGAGAAACATAGAGGGATCTCAAAAAAAAAATTTTACACCAAAATCCTACCAAACCTAAAGATTCTAACACTCTCCCCCCAACTTAAAATAAGCATTGTCCTCAATGTTGGGAGAGTACTAGATCTCACAAAAGATCCTAGAAAAGAAAAAGAAAAGCATACGAAAGCAAAATGCAAAAACAAACTAACTTTTAATTTTATTTATTTACACTACATGGAAAGAACACACCGTGGCAAATGGCGGATCTCGAATGTATAACGGTGGTGGTAGCTGCTCGATCATATCCTTTTGCTCCTCCGCCAGCTGCTTTGGAGCTAGGCCACCACCGGCCTCCTTGGATTCCAGCAATGCAACTCCAAGCATCTCCTTTTGATAATATGTGGCACGTGGGAGACGAGCTGCATCAATCCAAGCCATGTCCTCATGCCCTGCAAAAGCATTCCAAAACGGGTCGTCAAAACAAATAAAAGAATTTAGATGCAATGGACGACAATCTGAAGCAAAAATATGTGGAAGTGCAAATTGGGCTTCAGAAATGCAAGGCATGAGATGGTGGAAACTTCCCTGAAATACGGTGCTAGATGTGGCATGATGCACGGCCTCAGGAGGAGGTGGAAGTGGCTGCAGAGGGAAAACTGGAGTAAGAGGGAGCTCGGGCTCAATATATACCATCTCGCAATCCCCGTCGCTATCCTCTTCCTCGACGTCAATATCAACATCAGCAGTCTCTGCGGCACTCCCCACATCTGATAACTTCTCCTCACAAACCTCCTCGATGACTGGCAAGTGCGCATCCTGAGGCGAGGGAAGTGACATCTGTGATAGGACTGGAGGTAGACACGTCTCGGGCAAATCCAAGCACGCATCATCCTCGCCATCCCAGAAATAGCTCATCTCAGTCGTCCTCCCAAAATACTCAACCGCCTCGACCTGTGAAGCTAACTCTGAAGTGGCCTGTGGCTCAGGCTCCATGGTGTACTCGATCTGCTCTCGGCCATCATGCACATCCACTTCATCATCAACCTCAAAATGAAAATGCATCGTGTCACCGTCGTGGTCGACACGCACTCCATCATCTATCTCCTCCGACTCATCAAAATATAATCTGTCAATATCTTCTACCTGGCTCTCATGCAACCCATCCTCCTGCTCTGCTCTATATCCCATGGGGTCGCAAGAAAAAGAGCCCAAAGGTGGCTCCTCAAGCTGACACTGGACCTGCAGCTCTGCATCCTGAAGTGGAAACTGGGACTGGCCATCATCCTCATATCCAAGTGACGGCTCTCCAGATGGCTCAGTCTGCTCCCACTCTGCAAGGTCCCTCAGGTAACACCAAGAATCCTCTGTCGAATACTCAAAGAACTCCCCACCGCAACTCATCTGCACCAAATCTCGCCCAGATGGCGATAACCCTGTGTAGAAGATCTGCAGAAGATGATCCTCGTGAAAGCTCTGTTGTGGGCACGCAAGCACCAAATCAGTGAACCTCTGCCAAGCCTGATGGTAGGCCTCCCACTCAGCCTGGATAAAGCTCGCTACATGCTCCATGGCCTGCCGCCCATGTACCTGCTCCAAAAAGATAGGCAAAAACACTCGGAGAAATTCAGCCTGAAATGACAACCAAGTAAAATGTGAGTCCAGAGACAATGAATCAAACCAAAGTCTAGCGTCGTCCTGTAAAGAATCGGGAAAAAATCTAAAATATATGCAATCATCATCGATATTCCCACCAAGACATGAATGCATCCAATCTTCAAAATTTTTAATATGTAAATGAGGGTTCTCCCACTCCGTGCCATGGAAATATGGCGGAAGTGGGATATCCTCCAAATCAAAGTCCGAAAAATTTGAAGATGATGCCATGTTTTTTCTTTTAAAAAAATTTCTCAAAAAAAATGAGAATAAACAACCAAAAGACTCAATAAGTGGAAAATAAATAAAAGAAAAGACACACACTAAGAGATAGAAGTATCACACTAAAAATTTCAAAATCGATCAAAAATTGCTACTACTAGAAACCGTTGTCCCCGGCAACGGCGCCAATTGGTTGACTCGGAAAACGCGCACGGATGCACGCCTTCCGCTCCCAAGCGTAGGAGCGTCAATGCAATATAAAAATTACCGGTGAGTACCGGGTCGGATCACAGGGACAAGTCGTTCTACGTTCACAAAATTGATTGATTATGAAAAATAAAATGTTTTACAACTAACTCGCTAACGGTGGAAATGTCGGAAAAGTGTGGTGAAAACAAAAATTAACCTAAATTGGTAGGGTTAGAGAGCCAAAGGTGGAGTTTAGGATAGCTAGGAGAGAGAGCATGAGTTGTGTGATCATTAAAATTGGCGTTAATCAAGTCCAAATTACCGCATATAACACAATCGGTCATCCGGCTAAGGAAACCCAATCGGAATATTTAGCTTTAAAAACACAATAATTTTGCAATAGGGATGGATAGATTATCACGACACTAATCAAATTAAGCACATGGATTCTCTCAAATTTGCCCTCTCGGGACTTAGCCAATTAAATTTGTGCCCTAATTAAACATCCAACATTAACATTCAAAATAGGGCAAGAGGAAATTAGGGCTACAATTAACACCCAACATCAATAAACCACAACCCAAGCAATTCAATACTACACAATCATAGCAAACCATAGGATAATTACATTCAAAATTAACCCAAGTTTCATACAAAAATGAGATATCAAATTACAATGGGAGAAAGGAGGGATTTCACCAAGATTTCTCCCAAATGAGCCTTCCCTCTTCCTATTTGCCTTCCTCCAAGCATCTCCAAGCTCCACCAAGCCTTCTCAAGCTTCCATGGCCTCCTCCCCCATCAAAACTTCTCCAAACCCTAAAAAAACACAAAAAACGCAAGAAAAATGAAAAAACAGCAGCTGAATCCCCTAATTTTCGCATCAGGCCCGTTTAATCCCCTATCGGGTCGGGTTCTTGGGGGGCGGGCGCCCGCTGCCCGCCCCCGCTGCATAAGCGCGCGCCTGCGCTGTTAAATGGCGGAGCGGGCCGGCTAGCAGGCCGGCCCGCCCGCTTGATCTTTTTTTTAATTATTTTTTTTTTAATCAGGCCAGCGGCCCGCTCGATTTTGAGCGGGCCGAAGCCCGCTTGATTTTTTTTTAAAAAAAAAAAAACTTTTTTTTTAAATAATTCTAACCCAAGCGGCGGCCCGCTGAGCGAGCGGGCCGCCCGCAAATAAACGGCCAGGCGCATCTGGCGCCACGTGGCGCCTCTTGGTTGCGCCACGTGGCGCCCCAGTATGATGTCTTTTTATGGGTTTTTAAACCCCATTTCCTCCTCCAAATAATTGCCGAAAAATACCTAGGAGGCCCAGAAAAATCCCAAAAAATTCTGGAAAATCTCTAAGACTCCCAGGAGTACCTGAAAAATATGAGAAGGATAAATTAGTCCATTTGATGTGAAAATTAATTTAATGACTGCTAAAAACCCAATATTGACTTCCAAAATGTTATATAAAATATTCTAACGCTCAAATAATTCCCCAAAAATGGCGATATGATCACAATAATAGCAGGAGCGTAGGAAAAATAATAGGAAGCCAATAAAGACGATAAAAACAGTATTTTGTGCTAAGAATGAGAATAAGCCCCGAAAATGACCTAAAGTGAAAATATACCCAAAAAGAGCAACATTAAGCCTAATCTTTAGCACAAAATGGGGATAGTTAGGGGGTAAAAACATACAATTTATATCCCGAATCACGCCCGGGCTGCCGTACGCCGCAGGCCACCGATTGCCGGAGCCGTAAGCCCTCCTCTTCCTCCCGTGCGCAGGTAAGCCCTCCCCTTGCGTTTTTGCTCTTGCTGCAACGTTTGGAAACAAAAAACAAAAAAAGAGATGAAAGCAACATAAAGAGAGAGGCTGGGGAAAAAGGAATAAAGAAAGTGAGTAGGAGACATGTTGTAAGAGGGACTTAAATGGAGATAGAGTAAGTCAAAAAGGGAAAGCCTGTTAATAGATTAAAGAATGAGGAAAGGGAGGTGACAGATTACTAATATGAGATGGGGATATTAGATAAATATGAGTTGTAGTAGGCGGAGGTGGGTGAAATTTTAATTGTAACCTTGACCTCATGTTCGCCTTGTAATTAGCTCAGTGATGTTAATTAGTAGGGTATTAAAACGATGTTAGAGTAGTTTTAAGTAGGTGGAATTATTAATTATAATGATTAACCATATCATTAAACTAGTATTAAGTTAGTGTCAATAGGTTGATTTAACTGGTTAGCACTAATTTTAAACAGCTTGTTGTTAGATAATATCAGAATAAAATAAGATGTATCATGCTAGTGTAATACAATAAACACCACCCTAGCCTGAGACCCCAATAAAAAATCTGACGAGCCTAATTTAGGGATTAACTAAATTTTGTGCTTATCTTGCAATGGACCTAATTCGTTAATTTGTTTAACCAAAACAGAGAACCAGCAGTACCAACGCGTAGTATCCATCAAGGCGAACCTACAACCACCAATATCACCGGAAACAGGCAAGTGATACCTGCCAGTAATTATTTAGGCCATGTTTTAGGCCAATTTGTGTAGTTGCGTAAAAGAGACTAGGCGGTGAAATGATAGTCGCCTAGACGACCATATTGATCTAGTTTGACAACGAAACTAGATCCGACACTTTTTACCTGTTTGCATTCATGCTGCCATGTCACGTTTACTTTCAATTAAATGTACGCACTTTAACTGCTCATTACATGTCATGCATCAAAATGGTTCTATCGTGATTGCGTAGCACACGCTACAATAATTGTAACTATTGAGGCTAGGCACCTGCTTTTGCGGGCACAACCCTATGCCAATAACACTTCCTGGCTCGTGATCCAGAAGATGGGCGCCAGTCCATATACACGTGGAGGGGTAGGGTTAAGCGATCACTTGAGCGTAGAAGTGTGCCCGTACAGCCACTTCAGCCAAAAGGCGTAAACCCTGTGCACATCGTGAATACAAGTTAATCATGAAATCGTGAAATCGTGAAATATTGATTTGTAGCTTTTTGCTACGCCGTGCTTGATTATTATTATCTTGTTCATTTAATTATTGCACTCTTTTAGTGTCATGCTATATCATCATGTTAGAACTGCTAGTTGCATTATTTTATTTGTATCCTTGCACAAAAGTCCTCCGCCCTTTTTGGGAGACTTTTGCTGACATGTGCCCTTTTCTCTTTGGGTGTCACATGTCAGGATTTGAGACAGAGCAGGTTGTTGAGGACGAGCAGTTCGTTGACGCTGAGTTCGAGGTCCCTGCAGAGACCGAGTTCGAGGACACGGGTGACCAGTCCTAGACTCGTTTGGAGTCTCCCCTTAGTTGTTACTTTTCCTTAGTTGTTGTTAGGTTTCGGTGCGTAGCACCTAGCTCTCTTTGTTTTGTATGGCCATGCTTTAGGCCTATTGTTCAGACTCGTACTTTTGTGACTATTCTGTGATGTAATATTTGTTGGATGTTGTTGGTGGATATTTTTCTTATCTGCTTTATTATTGTTGTTGTTTCGTCGCAATGCAAGGACCTGCTACCTTTCGAAATTTTTACAGACGCTTATCAGACTGCAGCTTCACAGCTCCACGTCTGAGCGGACCTCCTCACGCCTCGCCTTCCATATTAGGGAAGCGGGACGTGACAGGTTTTAGTGGTGGCCCATGCAGGTCCTCCTCTCTTTGCATCTGCGAAATATCGAAACAACAATGATGATAACAACATCCATTTAAATATTCATAACAATCGAGTCATGATTAAGTCTAATCTGAGCATTTTCTTGTCTTAGATGGCCGGTAGACGCATTACCCGAGGAGCTGGTAGTGGACCTGCAGCTGGTGGTGGAGCATGACGTGTTACGGATGCTGATAGAGAACCCACCACGGCTGAGATGATGAGGATGATGCAGCAGATGATGCACGTTCAGCAGGGCATGCTTCAGAATGCCCCTCGCTTCGAGCCGGGAGCGAAGCAGTTTCGAGAGCTGGGCCCGTCATATTTCACTGGGTCAGAAGGATCATTAGCTGCAGATGAATGGATGAAGAACACAGAGGATAACCTGTTTCTCTCGAAGGTTAACCCGGCTGGATGTGTTGACTTAGTGAAGAAGCAACTGAAGGACAATGCCCGCAGTTGGTGGGAGTCAGAAGAGCAGATGTTGGCGAAGCCTATCCCCTGGGCCACTTTCAAGGCGAGATTTAATGATGAGTATTTCCCTCGAGCTGCCAAGAGGGAGCTGATGCAGCAGTTTATCAATCTGAAGCAAGGGAATCTGACGGTGGACCAGTGCCACCAAGAGTTCATGAGACTGAGTCGCTTTGCACCGAAGATGGTGGAGACTGCTGAGGATCGAGCTCAGAAATTCTTACAAGGTTTATCTTTGGAGCTGCAGAGTCTGATTTCCTCTTCGGACTTGGATTCTTACCAGAAGTTGTTGATAGCTGCCAAGAGGCAGGAGCTGATTGCCAATCAGAGGAGAGGGCAGTATTCAGGTGCTGGGAAGAGGCCTATGGAGCAGGCCAGAACTATGGTTAGGCCTGGGTTCAAGCCTAATCAGTCCGTGCAGTTTAAGAGGCCAGGTGGGCCTACTCCGAAGTTGTGCCATTTTTGTGGCAAGGCTGGTCATGTGAAGGAGCAGTGTAGGAGATTCTTGGGCCAGTGCTTAGTTTGTGGTGACGCTACGCATGCATTGAAGGACTGTCCGAGAACTAAGCAACTGTGGAAGGCACCAGATGGAGTTCAGCAGCAGAGAGCTCCAGTGGCTGCTGGACGTGGAGCACCTCTCATTCCCCAGAAGCAGGCTTTCCAGCAGGCTGTTCAGCCTAAGAGGCAAGCCTTCACGATGACTGCAGTAGAGGCAGAGACTGAGGACAGAGTTATCGCAGGTAACTTCTATTCTAGTCCTCCTTATTTATGCATTATATTTGATTAGTTATATCCATGTTAATTTAGTTGCATATTACCCTTAGGTGTCATCTTAGTTTCATCTCACCCGGCCTTGACCCTATTCGATTCTGGAGCTTCCATGTGCATTTTATCTCGGAAGTTCGTAGTCGAACACTCGATACCCACCTATACACTTCCCAAGTGTTGGAACATTACAACTGGGAATGGTGTAGTGAATGTTGCACTGGGATGTAGACCGTGCCTGTTGGTGATTAGTGGACACGAACTATATGCTAATTTCATCGTCCACGACCTACCCAACTTTGATGCTATTCTTGGCATTGACTGGTTAGGAGCTTTTTATGCCACGATCGACTGTCACCGGAAGAAAGTGGTGTTCGAAATTCCTGACCATCCAGTGTTCGAATTTGTCGGCGGAGGATGTTCGCTTGGACCTGTCAAGTTCCGAGCCCAGCCTTACCAATTGACTGTTGCATCTATGATTGCTGAGCCAGAGAAGCCCGCAGTAGTGAGAGATTTCGAAGACGTCTTCCCTGAAGACATTTCTGGACTACCGCCTGATCGAGCATTGGAGTTCGGCATCGATCTTATGCCAGGAGCTCAACCGATTTCGAAGGCACCGTACCGTATGGCTCCTGCAGAATTAGAAGAGTTAAGAAAGCAGTTGGATGAGCTACTACAGAAGGGTTTCATTCATCCCAGCGTATCTCCCTGGGGTGCACCCGTCTTGCTGGTAAAGAAGAAAGATGGCTCGAGAAGAATGTGTATTGATTATCGGGAGTTGAATCAGATCACAGTGAAGAATAAGTATCCGATGCCCCGTATTGATGATATCTTCGATCAGCTCGGTGGATCGAGGGTATTTTCGAAGTTGGATCTCCGGAGCGGATACCATCAAGTCAGAGTCAAGAAGGAAGATGTGCTCAAGACCGCTTTTCGGACTAAGTACGGACATTACGAGTTCGTTGTCATGCCATTCGGTGTGACCAACGCTCCTGCTGTATTCATGAATCTCATGAACCTTATCTTTTACGACTTCCTCGACAAGTTCGTGGTGATTTTCATAGACGACATCTTGGTGTACTCGAAGAGCGAGGAAGAGCATGCAGAACATCTGAAGATAGTGTTGGAGACGCTCCGTCACCATAGACTGTATGCCAAGTACAGCAAATGCAAATTCTGGCTGGATAGAATTGCATTTCTTGGGCATGTAGTATCGGGAGCTGGTATCTCAGTGGATCCGGAGAAGGTCAAAGCAGTCAGTGAATGGCATGCACCTCGATCGGCATCGGACATCAGGAGTTTCCTTGGATTGGCTGGATACTACCGCAGATTTATCAAGGATTTCTCGAGGATAGCTGAGCCGATGACGAGATTGACGAGGAAGGATGTTAAGTTCAGTTGGTCAGACTCTTGTGAGCAAGCTTTTTCTACCTTGAAGGAGAGACTGACTACTGCACCAGTCTTAGCTATTCCGGACCGAAGCGGAGGCTTCGAGATTTTCTGCGACGCATCAGGCAAGGGACTTGGATGCGTTCTGCACCAGCACAATCATGTGGTCGCATATGCTTCGCGACAATTGAAGGTCCATGAGAAGAATTATCCGACCCACGATTTGGAGCTAGCCGCTGTCATCTTTGCACTGAAAATTTGGCGACATTTCTTACTGAGTGAGAAAGTGAAAATCTTCACTGATCACAAAAGTTTGAAATATATATTCACCCAGAAGGAACTAAATATGAGACAGCGTAGATGGTTGGAATTGATGGCAGACTATGACATCGATCTACAGTATCATCCTGGGAAGGTGAATGTCGTACCAGATGCCTTGAGTCGACTGCCCGAAGTGATGATTCTCACATCTCAGTGGAGATTGCAGCAGGATCTGCGAAGGATGAATGTTGAAGCTGTACTACCGGGAGTCACATCGACATTGATGAACATGCAGATTCAGTCGACGATCGTGGATCGAATCAAGACTGCTCAAACTGGAGATGCTAAGTTGAAGAAGATCAGAGAACAAGTCGAAGCAGGACTTCGGACAGATTTTCTGATTCACGCGGATGGATCTTTGAGGTATGGTAGCAGGATCTGCGTACCTGCAGGAGACATCAGAGAGGAGTTGATGAATGAGGCTCACAGTTCGCCTTATTCTATTCATCCTGGAGGTACTAAGATGTACAAGGATCTTCGTCAGAATTTCTGGTGGCATGGGATGAAGAGAAGTGTGGCACGGAGCGTTGCCAAGTGCCTCGTGTGTCAGCAAGTGAAGGCTGAACATCATCGCATTGCTGGATTACTACAACCTCTGCCGATTCCTGAGTGGAAGTGGCAGCACATCACGATGGACTTCGTGACTGGCTTACCTCGGAGCACCAAGCAGAACGACGCGATCTGGGTCATCGTGGATCGATTGACCAAGTCCGCGCACTTTATACCTTTCCGAGTTGGGCAATCCACGGAGATATTAGCAAGGAAGTATATGGAGGTAATGACCTAACTCATACCTTAATAGTTTCCTTCTAGTACTAGTCGTGACGTGAATTATGTCGTGTAGGAGACCGTGCGCTTGCATGGAGTCCCTGTGAGCATCGTTTCAGATCGTGATACGAGGTTCACGTCTCAGTTCTGGAAGAGTCTGCAGACCAATCTGGGTACCAGTCTGAAGTTCAGTAATGCGTATCACCCGCAGACGGATGGACAGTCGGAGCGCACTATTCAGATCTTGGAAGATATGTTGCGAGCTTGCATGTTGGATCTCAAGGGTTCGTGGGAGGATCACCTGCACTTAGTGGAGTTCTCCTACAACAACAGCTATCAGGCGAGCATTGGCATGGCGCCATTTGCTGCTCTCTACGGGAGGAAATGTCGATCGCCACTGAGTTGGGATGATATCGGTGATAGAGAGCTCTTGGGGCCAGAGATGATAGTAGAAGCGGTTGATGTTGTGCGTGATTTCAGGGATAAGCTTCGGATCGCCCAGGACCGTTATAAGCATTGGGCAGATGCTAAACGACGTCCTCTGGAGTTTCAGCCAGGAGATCATGTGTTTCTGAAGATCTCCCCGAATCGAGGAGTGATTCGATTTGGAAAACGAGGCAAGCTTAGTCCGAGATTTATTGGACCTTTCGATGTGCTGGAGCGAGTTGGAGAGGTAGCATATCGCTTAGCTTTGCCACCGTCCTTAGTGGGAGTACATGACGTCTTTCATGTGTCCCAGCTCCGTCGTTATATCAGCGACCCTTCTCATGCTGTGGATTACTCAGAGATCACAGTTCGACCAGATCTGACGTACGAACAGCAACCGGTGGAGATCTTAGATCGACGTCAGAAAGTTTTCAGGACCAAGACTGTTGATCTAGTCAGGGTGATGTGGCGTCGCGACTCGCCAGGAGAGTCTACCTGGGAGCGGGAAGATGAGATACGTGAGCGTTACCCATATTTGTTCCCTACTCTTTAGTAGATGAGAATTCCGAGGGCGGAATTTTTCTTAAGGTGGGTAGAATGTAACGGCCGGTATTTTTCTAGACGTATGATTATTGTATGTCCGTATTTCCACCCGGATATTTTGTGCGCGAATTCTTTTGTGCGTCGACGCGAGCGCGTATCCGCTTTTCATTTTACCGTACCAACATTTATTGACTATCAATTTTTAACAAATTACCTTAACTTAATTATCCCACTAATTACAAATTTCTAATCGCCGTTAACTTCACTAATTACTTCATTCATTTTAATAATCACATCTTATTTAATTACTTAATTTATTATTATTGGCTAAAAATCAAATCACTAATTTACTAAATTAATTTTAACCCAATTTAAATTACACTGATTAAGTTATTGGTTAACCTACCCAATTGAATCTCACCGAACAGGCAGGTGAGATCCAACCCCTCCATTCACTTCTCTTCCCCACATACAGCTCCATCCCTTCAATGTGTCCCCCATTCACTGTTGTATTTCAACAGCAGCCAGCAACCACAGCGAGGAACGACAAACCTGCAACCGTCCTCTTCCCTACAACGTTCTTCCCTCTGCAAATTCTCCATCAACCTGCAAACAAAGATTTTACAGCAACAAATTCCCAAACCAAATTAGCCCTGAAAATCATCATCTTCGTGACCCAAATTCTCAACATAATCAAACATCCGAATCAGAATCCCCAAACCCAGAAACCCAAAATTCCCCTAACTCTTCCCAAAATCGTCAACAAACTCAAACTCAGAAACTGAAAATTGAAACAAGGAAAACGAAAACCGAATCTGAATCAAACTTCGGGTTCATCAACCCACAGATCCTTTCCCTTTTAGATCAAACCCAACTCTCCCCTTCTTCCTCCTCCTTTCCTCAGCTCTAACCCTCACCACCCATCGCCGGAGCAACCAAGTCGCCACCCCCATCTCCCGGAAGCCGCCGTCGAAGCCGCCTGGGGAGCTCACCGGAGCCGGCCGCCGCGCTGCTCGCGCCGCCGTAGCCCTAAGCCGCCGTCCGCCGCTTGAAGGGAACCGCCGCCGCCGGAAACGCCCCAGCGCCGCCCCCTGTGCACACCGCCGGTAAGCCCCTCCACCGCGCGCCCAGGCTGCCGTACGCCGCAGGCCACCGATTGCCGGAGCCGTAAGCCCTCCTCTTCCTCCCGTGCGCAGGTAAGCCCTCCCCTTGCGTTTTTGCTCTTGCTGCAACGTTTGGAAAAAAAAACAAAAAAAGAGATGAAAGCAACAGAAAGAGAGAGGCTGGGGAAAAAGGAATAAAGAAAGTGAGTAGGAGACATGTTGTAAGAGGGAATTAAATGGAGATAGAGTAAGTCAAAAAGGGAAAGCCTGTTAATAGATTAAAGAATGAGGAAAGGGAGGTGACAGATTACTAATATGAGATGGGGATATTAGATAAATATGAGTTGTAGTAGGCGGAGGTGGGTGAAATTTTAATTGTAACCTTGACCTCATGTTCGCCTTGTAATTAGCTCAGTGATGTTAATTAGTAGGGTATTAAAACGATGTTAGAGTAGTTTTAAGTAGGTGGAATTATTAATTATAATGATTAACCATATCATTAAACTAGTATTAAGTTAGTGTCAATAGGTTGATTTAACTGGTTAGCACTAATTTTAAACAGCTTGTTGTTAGATAATATCAGAATAAAATAAGATGTATCATGCTAGTGTAATACAATAAACACCACCCTAGCCTGAGACCCCAATAAAAAATCTGACGAGCCTAATTTAGGGATTAACTAAATTTTGTGCTTATCTTGCAATGGACCTAATTCGTTAATTTGTTTAACCAAAACAGAGAACCAGCAGTACCAACGCGTAGTATCCATCAAGGCGAACCTACAACCACCAATATCACCGGAAACAGGCAAGTGATACTTGCCAGTAATTATTTAGGCCATGTTTTAGGCCAATTTGTGTAGTTGCGTAAAAGAGACTAGGCGGTGAAATGATAGTCGCCTAGACGACCATATTAATCTAGTTTGACAACGAAACTAGATCCGACACTTTTTACCTGTTTGCATTCATGCTGCCATGTCACGTTTACTTTCAATTAAATGTACGCACTTTAACTGCTCATTACATGTCATGCATCAAAATGGTTCTATCGTGATTGCGTAGCACACGCTACAATAATTGTAACTATTGAGGCTAGGCACCTGCTTTTGCGGGCACAACCCTATGCCAATAACACTTCCTGGCTCGTGATCCAGAAGATGGGCGCCAGTCCATATACACGTGGAGGGGTAGGGTTAAGCGATCACTTGAGCGTAGAAGTGTGCCCGTACAGCCACTTCAGCCAAAAGGCGTAAACCCTGTGCACATCGTGAATACAAGTTAATCATGAAATCGTGAAATCGTGAAATATTGATTTGTAGCTTTTTGCTACGCCGTGCTTGATTATTATTATCTTGTTCATTTAATTATTGCACTCTTTTAGTGTCATGCTATATCATCATGTTAGAACTGCTAGTTGCATTATTTTATTTGTATCCTTGCACAAAAGTCCTCCGCCCTTTTTGGGAGACTTTTGCTGACATGTGCCCTTTTCTCTTTGGGTGTCACATGTCAGGATTTGAGACAGAGCAGGTTGTTGAGGACGAGCAGTTCGTTGACGCTGAGTTCGAGGTCCCTGCAGAGACCGAGTTCGAGGACACGGGTGACCAGTCCTAGACTCGTTTGGAGTCTCCCCTTAGTTGTTACTTTTCCTTAGTTGTTGTTAGGTTTCGGTGCGTAGCACCTAGCTCTCTTTGTTTTGTATGGCCATGCTTTAGGCCTATTGTTCAGACTCGTACTTTTGTGACTATTCTGTGATGTAATATTTGTTGGATGTTGTTGGTGGATATTTTTCTTATCTGCTTTATTATTGTTGTTGTTTCGTCGCAATGCAAGGACCTGCTACCTTTCGAAATTTTTACAGACGCTTATCAGACTGCAGCTTCACAGCTCCACGTCTGAGCGGACCTCCTCACGCCTCGCCTTCCATATTAGGGAAGCGGGGCGTGACAAGAGCGCTGCGAAAGATTGAGTGTTTAGATCAGATTGCGATTAAGCAGAAGGCTCTAATAGCATAAAGAAATTATAAATTGGAATTTGAGACAGCAAAAGATTCATTTTCTCATTCATCTTGTGTTCCTTAAATACACATGCACTGAGGGCACTCCAGTAATTTGATATAAGATATGGAAAGATACGATACAATATTGAATTGGTTGAGATCTTTTCATATCAATAAAAATCTTTAGGAGATGCAATGCATGCATTGGTTGACTTGCTCTGATCTTGTGCATGCATCAAATCTCACACGGAGATCTTGCATATCTCCTTATAAAAAGTCGGCAAAAAGCCGTACTCAAAATGAACTAAAGATGGCAAATTAATATTCAGAGTAATACGTCAAGTATGGCATAAAATGAACTTGCTATTGCGAAATTTCCTTAAAAAAACAATACAAGGATGAACCATTCTTTCTTATGGTGTCTAGAGAGAGGACTTTGTACTCAAAGCACAACATGATCCCAAGGGAGGTAAATCTGCTCTTTGTTAAGAAAAATTCGCAAGACATGCCATCAAAGGCTTTATTAGAGTTAGTCTTGAGTAGCTTTTTTTTAATGTAACAATGATGACTCATTTTATAACCAATCATAATGGAATAAATGTAGGGTGCTTTTTGAAGTGCTGGAAGACTACCTTAGTTTGATCGACAAAAGAAGCTAAAGTGTCATATACGTGAACCTAACTTAATTGAGGTGTATATAGTCCATCTCTCCGGTGAGTGAACACGCAAATCCCGCCAAGAAAGCCTAGTCATCATAGTATAAATTCTATTTCTGTACATGTGAAACATACCTGGAATATTTAATTACTTTTGCGGTAATCAGATGGAGACTTGCCGCTATAAGTGCACGTCATTGTCTCATATAAAAAGATGCATGAGGTGTTGTAATTTACTTTGCGGAATAGTGCAAGGGCCTCGTGCAACACATTAGCCTTTTATAACCTACCTACTTATAGCTAGCTTCGCCGTACCTATGTCGTGGTGGGTAGTTGGACACACATGAACTCGTTTTCTCAGTCTATTATCGGATAATCGCGTGATCTGCACATCATAACAGTCAAGTCAAGAATTTTGACGTGTCCAACCTGACTAGGGCATCATCCTATTGTATCCTACCATATGCTTGTATTTCCTCAAGACATTTAATGCATTAACCGTGTAAATTATCATCTCATTGTTTTAAAAATTTCAAAGTTTTGGAAAAATGTTTTGGGAACCAAAAAAAGAAAAAAGATCGGGGTGTACATCGGGCCGGACCGGGCCTTGACCGGGCCACGGGCCGGCCCGGCCCGGAAGGTGGCCGGGGGCCGGAAGCCCGGCCCAGGTCGGGCCGGCCCGCATCCCGGCCCGACCCGGCCTATTACTTATTAAAAAAACAAAAAAAATCTAAAAAAAACTATGTAATACTTAAAAAAATCTATAAAATTCTTAAAATTTCTTAAAAAAATTCTAACTTCTTAAAAAAAACTCCAGTGTTATATATACATATTACTAGATAGTACATTGTAATTATATAATAATTTTAAAAAATATAATACATTGTAATTTGTACATAGATAAATAAAGAAACGAACACATGCCAAAATAAAATTTAAGACCGAAATTCTCGAATGTCCCGGGTTGAACCTTTAAATTTTATTAATTAAAATCTTTTTTTGAGGGTGGGACGTACGTCAGCTAGCCTTATCCTTCATACAATGGCCAAAACAAAAAAAATAACACAACTAAGAAAATAATAATGCATAACTCATCATCTTCTTCGGAATCTTCGGAAAGGTCCTTCTTGTTCTGCGAGCGGTTTTCAACATGGAACCAATCCTTCGCACAAACCGCAACTTCAAATATGGCTTCCTTCAGCCGTGATCTCTTGTTGCTCAGAACGCGACCACCTGCACTAAAAGCAGACTCCGAAGCAACTGTAGATATAGGTACATATAACAAATAACGTGCCATGATGGAAAGAATGAGATGAACTGATTCATATCCTTTCCACCAGGCAAGAGGATCAAAATGCTCATCATCCATTACTTCCTCTGAAAAGAGAAATGGATTAGCTAAATATTTGGATAGTTCACTAATAGAACAATCCGACTCTACGGTTTTTTGTTTCTTCTTTCCTAACATCTGTCGAATCCTACTAGAAGAAGAAGAAGTGCACTAGCAGGCACAGATGAATTATGTGAAACATTACCCAATTTAGCCTCATAATAAGCATACATGGTTCTTAAGCTAGTTTTAACAGCAGATACTTGTTCAACATGGGGAAATCCCATGTTTTCAGAATACATTTCTAATAAACCTAGTACAACATCCTCCTTATAACGAGGATCAAAATCTTTAGATAATGAGTAAAGAAGAGGAACAAGATTCCAATACTTAGCTAGTTTTACAGACATGTCATGTATCATAGGTTTTATGGCAGTGTTAAGAGTGTATATTGTCTCTATGCATAGATGTCTGATCAGAAATAAATACTAATTGTTCTATTCCTAAAGCAGATGTTGGGCAATAAACCACAGATATTTTGTTTGTAGCAGTAAAAAAATTTCTAAAAAATCATGCAGATGCTCAACAGGTAACCACTCTATTTCAGTAATGTCAAAAACAAGGTCATGTGAAAGATATGTAAGTGCATAATCTGTAAGCTACTTTTTATTCTTAAGCATAGATCGCATCATTAAGTAAGTTGAATTCCACCTTGATGCAACATCAAATTTAAATGCAAGGTATGGTCTCTGTTTAGTACGACACAATTGTTTGTACTGAAGTCGCCAAGTGCTATAAGTATGTATGAACAACATGAGATTTCTAATTTTATCTAAATAAGGTGAACAAATTAAGTTGCAAGTCCATCGCGAACTTGTAAGGATCGCCTTACCCTTGCAATACTAACAAAACACACTAGAGGGGGGTGAATAGTGTAATAATATAAATTGCGTATTTAAAAATTAAACTTGCAAATGCGGAATTATAAATGCAAGAGGAATTTAAACACCACAAAAATCCAAATGCAAACACAAGATATTACCCTGGTTCTCCAAACTTGGGTACGTCCAGCCACACCAATATCCACTATAATTCTCACACAGAGAAGTGAATACAATCTCACACAGAGATACCTCACACATAGGATTTGGATTCTCACACAGAGAAATCCTTACTCTCACACAGAGGACCTTGCACAAAGGATTTAGGATTCCCACAAAGAGATATCCTTGCTCTCACACAGAAAAACTTTTGCTCTCACACAGAGAGACTCAAACTTTCACACAGTGAAATCTCAACCAACCCTCACACAGAAGGTTATACTCTCACACAGAGAGTAACTAACTCTCACACAGAAAGCTAGGGTTTCAATGAAATAACAAAGTAAAACAAATACTCTTATCTATGCCTTGAGATGAACTTACTCATTAATGAATGCAAGGCATAGAAGAGCATATCCAAGTGATGAGATTAGCTTGAAAGCACTTGGATGATTTCCCTTGAGCTTGACTTCAATGCATGAATGAGAGAATGAGCTCTAAGAGGGAAATAAGAGGTTTGAGAGTGGCTTATTTAATCTCTAAAGATTTTCAAAAGCATCAAGAAGTTCCAATGAACTCAGCCCTCTCATATATATATGAAACCTATAAGAACTCTCAAAAGCCAAGAAAACAACCAAAAACAAAAAGCTGCAACAGCTAGATTTTGGGCTGAAACGTTAGCGATAGTCGACTGATGAACAAATGGCATTCGACTGTCCAACAGACAAATAATTCCCAACGGCTATAATCTGAGCAATGACAGTCGACTGTAGAAGACTACACAAACAGTCGACTGTATATCCTTCATCAGTCGACTGTTACAGGGGATGGAATAAAACAGAGAGTTGCAACTTACTCCCAGTATGCAACAGGCGACTGATGAACAAATGACAGTCGACGGTAAAATAAACATGCGACTGTTTATCCTTCATCAGTCAACTGCTGCAGGGGATGGAAATAAACAGAGAATTGCAATTCTTGCACTTACGCCTTTCAGACGATCGTTGACCATTTCACAGTCGACTGTAAATACTTCATCAGTCGACTGATGCGAACAGCTCAATTAGATTCAATAAAAATTTGAGGTAAGCAATGCACCACAATTGATTGTAGAAGGCTCGACAGGCGACTGGAAATCACACAGTCGACTGTAAAACCTTCATCCAGCGACTGTTGGAGAGCCAGAAACTCCAAATGAGTCTTTAGGCAAGATGAGCCTATTGGGTTAGATTCTATGATAATTCTAAGACTCACTAAGATGGTTAAATGCATATGCATGAATGAGTAGACCATCTATCAAGGCATTACAATAAACCTAGACTCAAAAAGGAGAAATGCAATAAATGAAATATTACATGGATTACATTGCTTTCCTTAGAGTCTATGGCTTCAATCTTGATGCCTTGATGCTCCCAATCATCTCCAAGCTTTGGCACCCCTTGAGTCCAAGCTTTGGCATAGCTCCTCTTGATGTCCATTCTTGCACCAAGTGTTTAGTCTCCAAAAATGATATTCTTGGAATGTAAACTAAGAGACTAAAACAAGAGAGTCATTAGCAACAACATAATGTTGTGATCATCATCAAAATAACATTGGTATGAAACACCAATACTCAACAGAACTATCAAGTTCAAGACGTGACATGCACATCTTTGATGGAACAACAACCCCTCCATATCGGGGTCAAATTTCTTTTTAAAACGCTAATTGCACTAGTGTTATTGGATGCATTATCAAACGTACCTGAAAAAATCTTTTCTGCAATATTAAAATCATGAATTACAGACATTATTACATTAGAAATTACACCCCTAGAATGAGCAAGCTCTAACATTCTAAATCTAATAATCATCTTATTTAGCATGTAATCATTATCTACAAAATGCGTTGTAACACATAAATATGAAGCACCCCATTTTGTTGTCCAAATATCAGAAGTCAACGCTATTCTAGATTTTACACTAGCAAAAGTTTCATTTAATTTAGCTTTACCAGCTTGAAAAGCTGACATAGCATCTCTTCGAAGAGTGTTTCTAGGCACTCTTCTAAAGGCAGGGTTAATGAACACTTGATTAAGTCTTTCTAATTCGGGGCTTTCCCCATAAGTAAATGACAATTCTCGGCATATAAATATTGCCATCTCTTTTCTCATAGTCTCAGCAGAGTATGAGAAATTAGATAAAGAGGAAGAAGAGCCAGATAAGTTTAATGTTGTCTGTTTAAGGTCTTTTTTAAGTGAGATGAATAGTGTCTCTTTAGGTGTGTTGTGCCATCAGAAGGTTTGCAAGTAAAATTAGATCTACATATTTTACAAACTGCTCGCGTGCCTCTACCAGTGACAGTTTCAATTGTAAAGTGATCACAAACCACAGATTTTGTTGATCTGGGTTGGATTTGTTGTGTAGCTGGAACATCAGCAGTAATAGGATGTGCAGGTGTATAAGCGTGTACAGAAGATGTTTGTGCAGAAGTAGTATATGCATATTGTATAGGATTTGTGTATTCATACGATTCAGTTTGTGACATGTTCAAATGTTCATAATTAGGTGTTTCTATCGGGTTAGCCCGCATCATATTAAAGTTATCTTGCTCCTCAGTGTTGTCAAGGTAAAATGTATAAGACCTACGGTTTGGTACCGACATTATTCTAAAAATATACGAACCTGATTTGTCGGGTTGCGAGTGGTGTAGAGAGCAGCTGATCGTAATAGCAGAGGGATCTGAGATGATCTTGATAGCGGAGGAAGATGAGAGCGATATCGATTTGAGCCTTGAGCTTGACGACGATATATAGTGCGAAGTTGAGGAGATGAGGCCATTGATCTTACTTGCTTGAACGTATGAGAGAGTATGAGAGAGTATGATAGTTTAAGAATTATGAAAAAAAAATGAGAGGGGTTGGCTGAAATTTATAGGGAATTTCCGGGTGTAAAATGATCAAAATACCCCTACCAAATGGCCATTTATGACCGCTGGGAGAGGTATTTTTGGTCAAATGACCAAAAAAGACCAAAAAAAAACACTCCCCTTTGCTGCCCAAGCAAATAGAGAAAACAAAATTGCAGGCAACGGTCATATGCGCATCAGCCTACTGCAACGCGTGCCGGGCCTCGGGCCCCGACCCGCCGGGCCAGGGGGGCGTCGGAATCCCGGCCCTGGCCTCGAGCCCGATCAACGCCCCCGGGCCCTTGCCGGGCCGGGCCGTTGACCGGGCCGAGCGGACCGGGCCGCGAGCTTTCGGGACTTTTGACCGTCTTTAATAAAAGATAGGAAAACTCTCGTTAATAATTTGGCCGAAATCCAATTTGAGATATTTAAACACAATACCATCACTAGTAAAAGTCGCATATATACATACGGATGTATGCCCATATGCTCTTATGGTGGTGAAAGTTAGCTCGAAGCTTGTGGATCTTCCATCATTTTTTCATTCAACTTTTTCTTTCCCCCCGTTTTGCTTTGCGTCTCCCCTTTCGTGTTCGATCCCATCAAATGTTTTCACTACAAAGATGCCCCTTGGATTCCTCTCTTCATTCTCATGATTGATTCTTAGTGCCAACAGCAAAAGAAAAAAAAATTAAAAAAAAAAATCGTCGAAATGGATTTCTTGACCTCCTTGGTTCCTCGGCCTAGAGCAAAAAACGGCAAGAAGTCATCTAAAGCTTTCATCACACAGCAAAACTCCTCACCGGAGAAGGCCGTGCTCGACGTCTCCGACCTCAGACGAGCCTTCGACAAGTTCGACTCCGACGGCGACGGCAAGATCTCGTCGTCGGAGCTCGAGTCCGCCCTGGGCCGTCTCGGCCAGCCGCCAGCGTCGGAAGAAGAGCTGAAGATGATGATGGAGGACATGGACTCGGACAGGGACGGCCTGGTCGATGCCGACGAGTTTCTCGGTTACTACGCAAGAATTCTCGACGCCGACGCGGTCGTGGCTGAGTTGGAGCAGGCGTTCTCGGTGTTCGATCTCGACGGCGACGGGGTGATCACGGCGGAGGAGCTGCAGATGACGCTGGTAAATCTGGGCGAGGAGGCGACCATGAAACAATGCCGGAGAATGATAGGGGCTTTCGACTGCGATGGAGATGGGTGCATAGATTTTGAGGAGTTTACGCTGATGATGTGCTCTGCGGACGTGAGGCCAATGCTTCGATAAAATTTGAGTTTTGAGTGAGTTCGTATTTAATTGTTGTTGAATATTAGAGAATTAAGCCTACAATACTTACTAGCATGTTCGCTGCATAATTAGACTAATATCTCAAGAAGCTACAATAATTTGCAACTCAATTCTCTCCACGTACCAGATGTATGGGATCTTTGCACAAGATTCTTCATTTAGATCTACAATTAGAAATCCAACCCAACTATTATTTTTTGTGACACGTGAGACCTTTTTGATGCACTGCATGTTGTGTCCAGCTATTCGTGTGATATTTTTATGAAGCATCTTAGGGCCCGTTCTTTTGCGCGGAATAGTGATGGGGATAAGAATAGAAAATTGCTACATACACCGGGTTGACCGGTGTATATAGGCTATTTTTAACCCAAAAAAATGATTTTCATGTCACATCAACCCTTATTTCACTCTATCTTTCCTTTCTTTTTTGCTATTTTGAGTATATCATTATTGCATACACCCCCTTAGGGGGTGTATATAGTCCTGGCCTAAGAATAATGGCACTGTTCATGCACTATTCACCATATTTCAAGGTTGTATTCCAAGCGGTTGTTCTTTTGGGCGTGGAATAGAATCCTACGTGGCTATTCAAATTTAGTAATGATGAGCACTATTGTATTCCAAGCTTTTTGCTTGGAATACAATGGAATCCTTAGGAATGGTGGGCCCCACTCTCTCATCTCTCTCTATCTCTCCCCTCCAACTCATCCACTTTCCACTTTTTCATTCCAACACTCCAATCCCAAAAGAACACAAGAATAGAATGTGGAACACACTTTCTATTTCAAACACCACTTTCCATACTCTATTCCACCCAAAAGAACACAAAACTCTATTTTCTCTCTCCATGGAATACAAACTTTTCCATATTCCATTCTTTCCTATTCCATCAAAAGAACAGGCCCTAAGGGCCTGTTCTTTTGCGCGGAATAGGGGTGGGAATGGGAATAGAGACACTGTTCATGTACTGTTCACCCTATTCCAAGATTATATTCCAAGATATTGTTCTTTTGGGCGTGGAATAGAATCCTACGTGGCTATTCCAATTTGGTAATGATGAGCACTTTTCTATTCCAAGATTTTTGCTTGGAATACAATGGAATCCTTAGGAATGGTGGGCCCCACTCTCTCATCTCTCTCTATCTCTCTCCTCCAACTCATCCTCTTTCCACTTTTTCATTCCAACTCCACAATCCCAAAAGAACACAAGAATAGAATGTGGACCCCACTTTCTATTCCAAACCCTACTTTCCATATCCTATTCCACCCAAAAGAACACAAAACTCCATTTTCTCTCTCCTTAGAATACAAACTTTCTCCTATTCTAGTTTTCCTATTCCGGCAAAAGAACATGCCCTAAAGGGAAAGGTTGTATTCCTAGGAGAGAGAAAATGTAGTTTTGTGTTCTTTTGGTGGAATAGAGTATGGAATGAGGGTTTGGAATAGAAAGCGGGGTCTACTTTCTATTCTTGTGTTCTTTTGGGATTGGAGAGTTTGAATGAAAAAGTGGAAAGCGGATGAGTTGGAGGGGGGAGAGAGAGATGAGAGAGTGGGGCCCACCATTCACAAGGGTTCCATTGTATTCCAAGCAAAAAGCTTGGAATACAGAAGTGCTCATCATTACCAAATTGGAATAGCCATGTAGGATTCTATTCTACGCCCAAAAGAACAACCGCTTGAAATACAAACTTGGAATATGGTGAATAGTACAGAAATAGTTTCCATATTCCCATTCCCGTCCCTATTCTTGGCAAAAGAACACGTCCTTAATGTAATTAATTGTTGTGCGCCTGTGTTAAGGGTCCTTGTTAACAGCAGCTAAAAAGGGAGGTGGCAGAGCTATGACATCGATCGTTGAATAATTTTCGTACCAGACCCACGATCACACATCGGGATGCTACTACATTCAACTTTGGAGATAGTTGATGCCTGGGCACGGTGAGTAATAAATCAAGGGAGAAGGAACAATCAACTCATTTTTCATGGATCCAATGTAGATGCCTCGACAACGGGCTCCCTCTTTCAAAGGTATAGATTCTGTATCAGCAGTCTCTCTCTTTCAAAGATTAGCATACTTAATGTCACAATAATGGAAGGGATTAAAAAGTTAAACAATTAATGGTTAGGCCACCTAGTCATTCTAGCCCTAAAAGATTTAAATATATAAAATAGAGTTAGGTCCACCATCCATTAAGTTATATGCTTCTCCTTGTCATCCATTAATATATAAACAAATTATTTTTTGCTACTTAAGAAGTTATAATGGAATGATCTGTAAAAGACTTATGTTCATAGGGACGATTTTTTTTAAAAAAAGCAAAAAAAATTTATAAAGTATTAGCATTTTCGACCAGCGTCAAAAGCAAGTTGAGAAATCGACCAAGTTTCATCCACGTCAGTGTCCAGTGGACAACGAGGCGCTGACGGTGAGTTTTTCTCTTTTGGCCATGGTTCCCGACCGCGGCCAAAATTGCCATCATAGCCATGCTTGTAACTGGATGGGAGTCCCTAGCGTGTGACGCTGTAAGTGTGAATTGGCCGGGGCTTGAGTCCATCTAGATTATACACATTTAAGAGCTTGGACTAAGATGAGTAGACACCTTAAATATCATTTTATTATACATATATATTATCGTGTCCCATAATTCCGATCTCCGTTGTAGTCTAGTTGGTCAGGATACTCGGCTCTCACCCGAGAGACCCGGGTTCAAGTCCCGGCAACGGAACGTCTTTTTGTTTCTATTTGTTTTGTTTTTATAAAAATATTGTTTATAACTCGTTTTTTTATATAAAAAAATAGTTTATAACGTAAATGAAAAGGTATAATACATTTTATTTGTTATGAATGAGGGAGGCCTTTGGCCTCCCCTCCTTCATTACACATTCATTAGGCCCCCATTACTTAGAGTAATGGGGACCCTTGGTCTCCTAGAGGCTTTTGGCCTCCCCACTATGAGATATATAAATAGAGCATCATGTCTCTTAGCCATGGTGACTTATTCTTAGCAATGAAATTCTCTCTCTCTCTCTCTCTCTCTCTCTCTCTCTCTCTCTCTCTCTTGAGTTCATTATCATACAACACGTTATCAGCACTTTTGCTCCTCTTTTTTAAGCTTTTCTACACTCCAAAATCCATCCTCTAATTTGTTACGCGCATAGGAATCTCTGGTTGCTGCTGTTCGTGGCGGATTTTCTCTTTGGCGTGCATTGCTAAAGGAATCTCTTGGGTGTTTTCGGAGCGTGGATTTTTGTCTCTACGGATCTTCTCGTTTTTCGATCTTCCCTAGATTTTCAATCTAGAGGTAATTTCCATCGATCCCGTAGATAAAAAAATTTTTATTCTTAGCCATGGTTTTTTACAACATCTTTTTGGCTTGTTTAAAATCGGCTAAATACAATATCATGCCTTGTTAAAATACAATAAATAATACAAATTTTAAAAAAAAACCATACACATCATAATTGCTCCCAAAACGCTGTGTGCTATGTCCTGAGTTGCCATTCTCCCCAAGTTTTGGGCCCTTCTGCTTCCGGTCAGTGGGAGGAATAGATGGAACGTCTTGATGTTTTTAAATATAAGTATATCTCCCCTTGTCTATCTAACTGTTTGCTAACGGTAAAATCTAATGGTCTAATGATAACCAGCACCTGTATTCCTCTTAATCCTGATGTACTTGCATATATACATACACAAAGTTTCCATAGCACATTATGACATAGCACGTTATGTCGTTAAGACCAAATACATACCACCGGCCTTTGGTAATGTATACTTACCTAATAAGCCCAGACGGGATTAAGAGTCAGGCAGTTTACCTAATCCTTTGATTCAATAAGTGGATTTGGACCATCACTTCTATCCCATCGTCTATATCAAGAGTATCCACAGTGTGGTATAACATGAGTCACCAAAATCTCTATTTGCCAGCTATGTATGGGTATGTCCATTTATAGCTGATAAAAGTCTAAATACAGCTATCCAATTAATTTTACAAATAAATCAGATGTACACCACTAGATAATCTGAAAGATACCTCCATGCACTGAAATCCATAACGTGTAGAACATTCTGTAATATACGTTATCGGGGGCAGTTGTGTATACTCATAGCACCTCTGTTGCCCACTTGTGCCTATCAATAACTAAATAAATTAATTGGGCCTGCAGCCCATTTGTGACTATCAAATATTTTAATTGGGCCTGCAGCCCCTATTACCTAACGGTATATATTTTAGCATGGCCTTATGCCAATTCCTTAACAGGACTCTCCCCTAAGTAAAATCAAAAATAATTTATATATTCCATGTTGACAAATTGTTTTAAACATCCCTCTTGCATATTATAATCTATGGTTTACTAGGACTCTATTTTTCAAAATATAATTATCTTAAAGATCCTGAGACCGCTCTGCCGTTAGTCAACTAACCTAACGGTGTATGACGTTTCCACGTGGTCTACAAGATATTTATATTTTCTAGTTTCCCTTACCATATGTTTTGCTTGAGATATATGCGTGGTTGTTTACTTTTATGCCCGTAGCATATTTAGAACTGCGTGGATGTTTAAATCAGTAAAAATGTGTTTTTCGGGATAAATCACCATGAACGCCCAAGAGCTCAAAAATTTGACGGGATAAATGTTGGGGTTTCCCACTGGGTTTTCCACAGCTAAGGTTTTAACGAGGCAAACACACTTACTCTGGATCCAGAAGTATCCACCCCTTGCCTCAGTAGCTGAGACCGAAGTGATGAATGTGTAAGGGGGAGTGTTATGAATGAGGGAGGCCTTTGGCCTCCCCTCCTTCATTACCCATTCATTAGGCCCCCATTACTTAGAGTAATGGGGACCATTGGTCTCCTAGAGGCTTTTGGCCTCCACACTATGAGATATATAAATAGAGCACCATGGCTCTTAGCCATGGTGACTTATTCTTAGCAATGAAATTCTCTCTCTCTCTCTCTCTCTCTCTCTCTCTCTCTCTCTCTCTCTCTCTCTCTCTCTCTCTTGAGTTCATTATCATACAACATTATTTAAATTTAACTATCATATCTAATTATTAGATGTCTTTGTTTATATATCATATATAATTAATTATCCATCACAGAAGGAATGGTAACAGAAAACAGCAATCGATGCTTTACTAAAGCAGAAAGTTAAAAAGTTTCTCGCAGCCAGCTATACTTCGTCATGGCTCCTTGTTTTTCTAAGGATGAATGTCCAAGGAGCCGTTCCATCGAATCTCCCCAATTGGTATGCCTTTCACCTTTCGTCAATAGGTCGGCCCAAGATGACTGCCATATCCTGCAGCGTGGTCGTCATCTCACCTTGGTGAAGATGTAAGGTATTAGTCTCAAGCCTCCATCTATTAAACAACGTTGTACATAGTGCCCAGTCTAACCATATCCACTTCAACCTAGCACATATGTGTATCCTGGCCTTTTCAATATACTGTATCCACATTCATTTATTTCCCATTCAGAATGTCTGCGCGCATGATACACATCTAAAATAATATTTGCCTGCAACTAATTACTACGTAAATTTACTTACTTCATGCAAGACTAATGAAAATTTCTTCCTTTCATATCACGATGATTATTCATACCTACCCATGCTGGATACATGCAGAACGATGGTGATCCTAGTCTCATTCAATACGATATGTCCGTACTAGATACGGGATATACCTCCTCCATGAGATACAATCCTATAATTTGAAACAAACTTGAACATTACTATAAACATATACTTTGAAACTTATAATCATAATTGATATATAACCTTTCAATCAAAATATTTAGTTATGCATTTGAAATTGATGTATCAAATATTTCTGCAACCCAAATTATAAGATTGGCTGAAACATTTTAAATTCCTCCATGACTCAAATGTAACGACATGATGATGCTTTCACAAACTCCCCCAAATATTAAATGCAAATTTAGTTAGTATTTGAACATATTTATGGAAGCCATCCCATAATTAGGAGAAGAATAATTATGAACCAAAAATATTGCAAGAATATAAAACTATTTTAACTACTAAGTTAATGCGTACCTTTTGAGTTCTTGAATTAATATCGTTCATATTGTTTCCAACATTGATTCTAACCATCCAACATCATCTAGGATCACAAAACAATAACTTTCTGTATGCAATCCAGAACCCTAATGTTTAACCATAACCCCCAATTTATTAAAAATAATATTTATATTCAAAATCTAAACAAACAAAATCACAAAGAAGACTGATCATGAGCTTACCAAGATGATATCAAAGAGGGTGGTGGTCTTGGAGTTGGATTCAACGGCCCCATGGATTGGGGAGAGAACGACAACTGTCGTATGGGGGCAGCGGAGCAGCAATTGATAGAGTTAGAATGGGGTTTGCTCTATTGCCAGTTCGGTACTTAGGGCAGAAATAGATTTTTGACGCGGTTACCAACCATGGCCTAAAGGGGGGACGCCATTAACTCACTTTGGTCGCAGTTGGCAACCACAGCCAAAAGAGAAAAAATTTTTGTTAGTGCACAGTCATTTTATGGACACTGACGTGGATGAAACTTGATCGATTGCTCAAATTAGTTATGACATTGGTCAAAATGCTAATAATTTATAATTTTTGGATTTTTTTCAATAAAAACTTAACTTAGTTTTTATGGTGGTAAATATATTATGAGCAAGACCCCTTGCCATACCTTTAACATTAAAAAAGAATGGCTCCCACTTATTTTATGTGTGCCTTGTATTTTGAATTTTTAAATAGTAGTAACATGGTCAATGCAAACATGGTTGTAATTGAAATGGTGACAGTAAGGCATGTTGGGACCTATAATGGCAAGGAGATACACGAGGAAGGGGGAATAGTGTATATGAAAATAAAATAATCTTATAGAACTTTCTCCCTAAGATTGCAATTAGATTTACCTAGAAAAATTTTAATCAATAATCTAACTTGCAATACTAAAGATATGCAGCAGAAAGTAAAGCACAAGTAAGAGACAAGTAAGGAGATCACAATCACAAACATTTAATCTTATCATGATTCATCCTTCCAGGGCTAATCCAGTCCCCAAAACTCAATTTGGATTTAATCCACTATTATAACAAATAGTACAACCACCTCACCACCAATAAAGATTTTACACTCACCTTGCCTCTAATAAGGATTTACAAACTCACCTTGCATGCACCACCTTGCCTACAACAAAGATTCCCCTCTCATACACAACACAAGTAAGAAAATACTTACAATGCTTATAGATACAATTTACCTGTAACCTTGCTTGTAACTATTGTGAAGATGTGTAGCTATATGTGAATGCTTGATCTCAAAATATAAGCATTGATGCTTTGAAAGATCAAGAGATTTTGGACAAGACATGATAAAAAGTGTGGGAAATTTTGGCCAAGAAGAATATTGTTTCTTTAAAAACTTTGATCTTTAAAACAATTTTCTCTTGAAAATATTGATCAATGACTCATATAAATCCCATACACAATTCCTCTAGAAATATAGATGAATTTTGTACAAAAGAGATCTCCTAAATCGCTTTCCAACGATTCTAAAAAGGCACAATTGCCTCAATCAAGGAGAAAGTCAAAATGACCATTGAGGGTCAGGTAATCGACTACTATTCATCTGATATCGACTACTGGCTCGGTAGTTGACTACCTGAACTACAAGAGTCCACGCTCAACACAATCCGAAAAGTTCTTTGAGTAGATGTTTGCTCAGTAGTAGACTCTTATACAACTGGTAGTCGACTACTTTTCTGATACTCAGATTTGTATCAGAAAAGAGTGGGATACAGTATCTAAATCATTTTAAAATATTTTTAAAATATTTTTAGAAGTTCTTGGTGTGAGTGAGCTTCTAACAAAACTTTAACATGCTAAAACAAGGAATAAAAAATTACATCATAAATAAGCTATTACATTAAAGATGCATCTTTGGCTCTCCAAACTCCTTGCTTAGCTCTAATTGATCCATGGCCTTTTTGAACTTTCTTCTAGCCTTAAGTGCTTCGTGATTTGCTTGAAGCTCTTATTCCTACACTCTTAGATGTTAGGTTAAATGTTTGTGTAGGACCTGTAGCTATGAAGGAGAAACACCAAGGGGTTGAATATTGTTTTATAATAATAAAAAGGAAATTACGCCTAATTAAAACCATAATTAGCAACAATACAGAATTAATGAAATAAAGACAATAACCCAAAAAATTCATAATACAAACACAAGGATATATCCTTGTTCAAATTCCTTGAGTCAATCCTGACTCCCTTGAATCCTACTACAGCAACCTTCAAGAAATTCCCACTTGATATTAGTTTCCACTAATAACCAACTTACAAAATACCGATAAGTGTAAATCGAATACATCGATATTATCCTATTCCCACAACTCAGGAAACCACCCCAGAGATAGTTCAACAAATGAAAGAGAATTGAAACAATTCAATTGAAACAAATACACAAATCATATGCCTTGAATATAACTTACTTGAAGTGAGGCTAGGTGTGTATGAGTGCTCTAAATTAATGAGTTTAAGCACTTATTGAACGTGTCCAAGAAGATGAAGCATTCAATGCTTATGAGTGTGAGCTTGAGAGCTTGTTGGAAGATGAGAGCTTTGAATGCTTATACAATGAATGACTTAATGTTCAAAAGTGTTTTAAGAGTTTTGAAATGAATGCTCATATCCCTTATTTATAATGCTCTAGAAAACCCTAAAAACTACTCAAAAGTCGCAACAATAAATGCAGCCGTAGGATAAAACGAGTAGAAATTATCAGGATAAGACGTTTGGAGAAGGATCCTCAGTTGTTTGGTTGATTGTTTTGACAAGGCAATAAATGCAGTCTACCAGCTAGTTGATCAGATGTCTGATGAAGGATTTCCAGACGTCTGATGCAATGTTCAGATGTCTGGCTAATAAGGACGGTTGACTAATAGAAGGGAGGAGAGAGAGAGAGAGAGAGAGAGAGAGAGAGAGAGAGATGTTGAGTATTGGTGTTTCATACCAATGTTATTTTGATGATGATTACAGCATTATGTTGTTGCTGATGACTCTCTTGTTTTAGTCTATTAGTTACTTTTAAAGAATATCATTTTTGGAGACTAAACACTTGGTGCAAGGATGTACATTAAGTGAAGAAGGGCAAAAGCTTGGACTCAAAGGGTGCCAAAGCTTGGAGATGATGGGGAGCATCAAGGCATCAAGGTTGAAGCCATAGACTCTAAGGAAAGCATTGTAATCCATGTAATATTTCATTTATTGTTTTCTCTCTTTTTTAGTCTAGTTTTAATGTAATGCCTTGATAGATGGTCTACTCATTCATGCATATGCATTTAACCATCTTAGAGAGCCTTAGGATTATCATAAAATCCAACCCAATAGGCTCATCTTGCCCAAAAACTCATTTGCAGTCTCTGGCTTTCCAACAGTCGCCTGCTGAAAGTTTTACACTCGACTGGGTGATTCCAGTCGCATGTCGAGCCTTCTACAGTCGACTATGATGCACTGCTCAAGTCAAATTTTTATTGACTCTACTTGAGCTTTTTGCATCAGTCAACTGATGTTCAAATTACAGTCGCCTGTATATTTACAGTCGCCTGTGAAATGGTCAACAGTCGTCTGAAAGGCGTAAGTGCGAATATTGCATCTCTCTGTTTTTCTCCATCTCTTGCAGCAGTCGATCGATGAAGGATAAACAGTTGCCTATCTATTTTACGGTCGACTGTCATTTGTTCTTCAGTCGCATGTATGCATATTGGAAGAAAGAGTGCAACTCTCTGTTTTATTCCATCCCCTGCAGCAGTCGTCTGATGAAGGATATACAGTAGACTGTCTATTTTTCAGTCGACTGTGTAGTCTTCTACAGTCGACTGTCATGGCTCAGATTATAGCCGTTGGGAATTATTTAGCCGTTGGACAGTCGACTGTCATTTGTTCATCAGTCGACTGTCAGTGAAGTTTCAGCCCAGAAACTAGCCGTTACAGTTTTTTGTTTTTGGCTATTTCCTTGGGTTTTGAGAGTTGATATAGGGTTCCTATGTATATGAGAGGGTTGAGTTCATTGGAGCTTCTTGATGTTATTGAAAATCCTTAGAGATTAAATAAGCCACTCTCAAACTCTCTCATTTCCTTCTAAGAGCTTATTATTTCCTTCATGCATTGAAGTCAAGCTCAAGGAAAATCATCCAAGTGCATTTCTAGCAAATCTCATCACTTGGAGATCCTCTTCCATGCCTTGCATTCATTAATGAGTAAGTTCATCTAAAGGCATAGGTAAGAGTATTTGTTTTACTTTGTTATTTCATTGAAACCCTAGCTTTCTGTGTGTGTGAGCTAGTTACTCTTTGTGTGAGAGGATAACCTTCTGTGTGAGGGTTGGTTGAGTTCTCTATGTGTGAGAGTTTGAGTCTCTCTGTGTGAGAGCAAAAGTTTTTCTGTGTGAAAGCAAAGATATCTCTTTGTGGGAATCTTAAATCCTCTGTGTGAGTTCTCTCTGTGTGAGAGTAAGGATTTCTCTGTGTGAGAATCCAAATCATCTGTGTGAGATTGTATTCACTTCTCTGTGTGAGAATAATAGTGGATATTGGTGTGGCTGGACGTACCCAAGTTTGCAGAACCAGTGTAATTCTTGTGTTGCGTTTGGATTGGTTGTGTTAATTAATTCCTCTTGCACTTATTATTCCGCATTTGCAAGTTTAATTTTAATTGCACAATTTATTGTCATTACTATATTCACCTCCCCTCTAGAGTATTTGTTGTTAGTATTGCAAGGTAGACGGTCCTTACACAAGAGAGAGATAGAGGTATCAGACTTTAATCTTACTAAAATTAGGCGTAATGTTCATACGTCTGGGTATTATCCTTCAGACGGCTGAAACAATATGCAGCTAGGGAAAGTTATTCTCCACTTGATCAGACGTCTGGAGTTCATCTCTCAGAAGGCTGATTACCTACTCAGACGTCTGGGAGGATAACTTCAGACATCTAGCCAATTGGGGGTTTCTAGGTTTATATAAAACATGCAAGCCAGACGTCTGATGGCCCTTCATCAGACATCAAATCCCTGGCCAAAATCTCAATTTTGAGATTTATGATCTTGGAGCCCTATGTGATCATCTGATGACCAATCTAATGATATGTGCATGAAGTGTAAGTACTTCTAAGTAGTCGATTCAAGGCTTAACATTCTAAATGCATAAAGAAGTAAAGAATAAATAAAAATTACATTTTATTAATCCTCTTCACTTCCTTATAAATCCTTGAATCTATCTACTTGAAATCTTCAAGTCTTTGCTTCACTTTATCTTCGCTCTTGACGCTCTTTGAATCTAAATGTGGTGAAGCTTTAATTAACTACAAAAGAAGGAGTTAGGCATAATTAATTATGTTTGCTCATTATCAAAACCAAATTGAGGGATCCAATACTCAACATTCTCTCTCTTTTTGATGACGACAAACAAACATGAACAAAATGAATAATTGTGCTATTAATTAATACTTATTCCCCTTGTATTGATGCCAATCAAGTTAGCCAAATAAACAAATTATAATATATGCCATCAATTTATAGTTAAAAGCGTGTGTATCACATGAAGTTGTGTATATAGGTATGAAAGCTTTAAAATGAATGCATGCACATGTGAGTGGCATATTGGTGATACACAAGAGTGGTATTGAATTGAAAAATGTGGACTCTAATGTGGATTGTTAAATTCAATTTAATAAATGAATGTGGGATATATAATCTGATTCAATATATCATACTCCACATGAATCATATAACGATTCAAAAAATAACTTTTGAATGTTATGATTCATGGAAATGTTTAAAAAATCCTAATAGTGCATGAATTATTGTTTTGTTTATTTATTTCCCTCTTGTCATAATCTAAAACGAGTGAGAGGAAGATTAAACAACAACAACCAGTGCTAAAAGATTTATAAAGCATATACGTTTATGAATACGATAAACATCGAGGTGATACTTGAGAAAAAAATGAAATCAATCATGAAGGAGTATCACACATGATAATTTATCACAAATAAATCAGAACATAGACATGGCGACAATATCAACATTATAATATTAGAAGTAAATGACAATTTGCATATAAATAACAAAGAGACACTCATCCAAAAAAATGAAATGCTCCAAATATATAAATGACTGGATGCATTACAAACATGAAGATACATAGCAACATCACTCATACAACAAGAAATAAGTCTCAAAACATCCCATAACATAACATAAAACAAATGAGACATATCACTATAACAAAAGCACGATACAACAAACTATCATCTAAAATCCTCTCCAATTCTCAAAAGTAAATATATATCCAAGCATGAGAGAGTCTCCAGAGGAACATATCAAGGCTAAGGAGGAGCTGATGCACTCGGGTCATGTGCGTCTGGAGAAGCAACATCAAGAGGTGTCTTCTCGAGCTTCTGGAACGAGATGAGTCAATAACTCCATCTTCTGAATCTTTGTTTGGACGATGAATGTGGCAGAGGAAATCATCTCCTAATGCATCAAAGAGACCTCAGTCTTAAGCCTCTTATGACTATGCTCGAGTTGATCTAAATGATTCATCACATCACTGGAGTGTGCAAAGTCCTCAACGAGCTTCTACAAGCTCTTATGATCTGTCTTTTGCTGAGACATAATATCCTCAAGACAAACCAAGGAACATGAATGACTACTAGCAAGATTTTTAATCAGTTTCCTGAGACTCGTAAGGTCTCCGTTGAAGTGCTTCTGACTAAACAGCATTGTAGCTATACCGTCTTCCAAACTGGAGACATGATCCCTCAAAATATCAAATGTATCATCATGAGCTGGAGGGTTAGAATGAAGTGGTGGCGGTGGATCAGTATGATGTGGAGGCTCATATGAAGATGGAGCAGAGCTAGAGGGTCTGGCAGTAGTAGCTGGCTCAACTGTGGTGCAATGGAAGATGGACAAGCTAAAGAAGAAGTGGCAGTGCTCTTACTCGCTACGACCTTAAGTGCAGACTCAGATGTTATGAGCACCGTGGAGTCAATGCAGGCTCCAGGTGTACTCCTCTCAAAAGGAATCAAAGAAACTCCAAAATGGCGAAAGACATGCGTGAGGAGAGAAGGGTATGACAAAGACTGTGTCTCATCCATCCTTTCAAGAATGACTTGAGGCAGTTGATCTTTAACTCTCTGAAAAGAGCAGAAAGACAACAGAAATATTCATGGGATAGATAATCAACTGATCCAGTCTTGGTCAAGATATTTGATTTGATGATAAGATTCCAAATCTTGGCTAATGGAGTGAGATGCTTGGCACCAAGACATGGGGAAATAGAATCGGGCCGCTCTAAGAAAAATTTGTCCAAAATGGACGTGTCAGTTATATCTAAATCTATATCGGTAAGGAGATGGCCAAAGGAGGGAATCCCAATAATAGTTCGAAGGAGAGACTAAGCAAGAATGATGATTTTTCTTGGACAATGGTGTTGAGACGATGGGTCGTAGAATAATCACCTCGAATTCTATTGGCATTGAAGACTCTACCTAGATTTGGATAAGAACGTGTAACATGTGTGTCTCGCCAAACCTCAAGAAGTCGCGTCTTCTCAAATTTTTTACAAAGGTCATAAAAGTCACGGTACTATATGAAACTCTAGGGAATAACTCGAGGACCAAGATGTCGCATGTAACGAGACTGCCATTCACGGTTATGACACAAAATCTCATGTGTCATTCCTGGTGTAGGAGTGAGGGGTTCAAATGTTTCATGTTGGTGTGAGGATTCAGGTTGTTGTTCTGTGGTCTTGGGTTGTGTAGGAGGTGTTTGTTGTGCTGAGGAGTGAGCAACTTGTGTGGCTTGTGTTGATGTGATCATGGTAGGTCTCAACCTCCTCTTCCTAAAAGTAGGGTTTGAAGGTGTAGTAGGTTGCTTTTGGGGTTGGCATAATGACTAAATCAAATCGAAACCCTAATAAGAAATCTAAGTGAAACTGAAATCCTAGAATTAATCGAACAAACTGAAACCCTAAATGAAATCGAAGCAAACCCAAATGAAATCATAGAATAAGATCGATGAAAACAGACGTTTGATATCGTTTGGTCGTCTGCGTGTGAACTGTCCCTCATCGTCCGTCAAAGCTCTCATAGCACCCGGTCTCTCTCTTAGGGAAGAGCGGGCTGATAACGTGTTGTGAAGTGATTTGTGGAAGACTCCAGGCCTTTATTTATAGGGGAATATAGAAGAGTTCATACAATGACCGGATACAATGTTCATGTAGGATATAAACTCATAATCTAATATTGGATAGGATAAGCCATACATGGGCCTTTACATGAGCCTGCATAACACATTCATAACATTTTCAATTTTCTTAATAAATAAAGTGGTATCTACTTTACCAACATTGTATCTAAAATCAATCAAAAACTTTCTTAACCTTTCATACCAAGGCCTGGGAGCTTGTTTCAATCCATAAAGAGCTTTCCTCGATTTGATAACATGATTAGAAAACTTTTTCATATTCAAATCTAGGAGGTTTCTCTACGTACACTTCTTCCCTAATATACTTATTAAGAAAAGCACTCTTAGCGTCTATTTGGTATAAATTAAAGTTCATAAATGAAGCAACATCAAGTAACATTCTAATGGACTCAAGTCTAGCTACAAGATCAAAAGTTTCATCAAAGTTCTTACCTTCCTCCTATGAGTAGACCTATGCAACTAACCTTGCTTTGTTTCAGAGCACTTGTCTTTCTTCATCCAACTTGCTTCTCAAGACCCATTTTGTCCCTGCGACCAGATGGTCATCTGGAATTGGAACTAATTCCCAGTCTTGATTCCTCTCAAATTGTACAAGCTCGTCATGCATGGTTTCTATTTATGAACTATTTGCAAAACATTCTTCTACTTTCATTGGTTCAATGTTAGAAATAAAAGCCACATGTATCATATTTTCAATCTAAGATCTATATCTAGCACCATCATCTGTTTTACCATTAACTCGTGTATTTGGATGATGTGTAGCCTCGGTGAAAGTTCTAGGTAATGAAGGAGTAGCATGTTCATGAACATGATGATTTATAGGAATATCAATATGATCATCATCAATAACATTAAATGTATTACTAAGAGATTTATCAAAAGAAACATGCAAGCTTTCTCTTGTTGAAAATTCTATATGCTTTACCACACAATGAGTACCAATAAATATTTCCCTCATCATATTTGTGATCAATTTTATCCAGGTTATCCTTGGTGTTAAATTTATAGCATTTACAACCAAATACACGGAATAAGATAATACAGGAACATTTTGGTAAACTAGTTCATATAGAGTCTTATTTAAAGGTGTTCTAATAAGTACCCTATTTTGAACATAACATGCTGCAGAAGCTACTTCTACCTAAAGATTTTTTTTTGGAAGGTTGCTTTCACACAACATTGTGCATGCACACTCTTAGAGTATTTTGTTTTTTCTCTCAACTATATCATTCTGTAGAGCAGCTCTACGAAAAGCAAAGTTATGTGTGAGACCGTGATTTTTGCAAAACTTTTGAAAAGATTCATTTTCAAATTCATCCCCACAATCAGTACGAATATATATAATTACTAAATAAAGTGATTTTTAATACGTTTGAAAAATATTTCAAATTCACTTAGAGCATCATTTTTATTGACTAGAAATAATACTCAAGTGTAACGTGAATAATCATCAACAAAGACAAAAACATATCTACTACCATTAAGAGAGGATACTCTTGAAGGACCAAATAGATCTATATGAAGGAGTTCTAGTGACCTTCTAGAATTAAGAGCACCAATACTCTTAAAAGTACTTTTATGTAATTGACCAAGTTAATAAGATTCACAAATCTTTTCAAGTTTAAAATTCATTTTCGGTAAAACGTGTACCAAATCTTTCATAGAGATCTTATTTATGTTCTTAATGTTAACATGACCAAATCTTCTATGTCATAGATAAGGATCACAAGATGAAGCTACTAAGCATGAATCATGATCATGCAATGACAAAGTTTAAAAATGTTTACGTCTAATCAAAACATTTTGCATAGAGCCATCATAAACTAAGTATCCATCACGTGTAAAAACAACTTTGTGACCACTATCACAGAGTTGTCTAATAGTAATTAAGTTATGCTTTAAGTTATAAACTAAACTAACATCCTCAATAAGACGTTTAGATTTGTCACTAAAGTTGCCGACGCCAACTATTTTTTTCTTTCTTAGCATCACCAAAGGTCATGGTTCCCCTGTTCTTCATCTGAACGAAACTCAAGAACATGGGGTTATAGGTGATATGTTTGGAGCATCTGCTATCAAATATCCTAGTCTCATTTAAAGGCACCTCGTGTGCCATCATACACACTTCATTGTCATCGTCTTCTTGTTTGGTGGTTATGGTTGGTTGAGTTTCCATTGTACGTTCTCCATATTTTTCTTCAAGATTTTTAAGATTTGGTGGGAGATGGTGGCTTTTTCAATATCACTTAAAACATTGTCAGATAAACTAACATAAAGAATATGCATTACCTTTAGGTTTATTGAATATGCCTTCTTTTGATCAAATGTCCAAGTTACTTTATGAGTAGTTAGTACTTCATAAGGCTCTTGCAGTAACATTTCATAATCAAGGTTCTCGGCTCCAAGAAATATGTACATCCTTCTTTTCCAAAGTCCAAAGTTTGTATCATCAAATGAGGGAAGAGTGTTCAAACTTTGGCTGGGTCTAAACATTGGTTCTCTTCTCGTTGACGCCATCTAAGCAGCCAGTCACTCTGATACCACATGTTGGGGATTCTAAGATGATACATAAACACTAAATGAGAAGGGAGTGAATAGTGTTTATCAAAAATAATCACAAATTAATACTGTAATCCTTCTAAGTTTACCCAAGTCTTCAATACGTGTTACATCTCTTTGGACTTAATCAACAAATCTCTAAAACTTGCAAAATAGAATATGAGCACAACAGAATTAAACACACAATGCAAGTCAAAGAGATAGAGTAAGAGACAAGTGATCAAACACAAACTCAAGAGATTTTACCCTGGTTCGGTCAATCCGTGACATACTTAGCATTCACTAACCAACTCTACCCTGGAGAGCAACATTGCCTCAATACCAATGAGGACTTCTACAACCTTGACTCTTCTCCACTAAGAGGACTTACAACAACAACAATAGCCTCTTCATAAGAGGACCTTTACACTTGAGGCTTTTCTCCAATTACAACCAAGTAACCAAATCATCAAGCAACTATAAAAACTCACCACCACTTTCACTAGAGGATTTTACAATATCTTTGCTTTGGTGTAAAACAAAGTCATATAGTCAATAGTTTAAATCTTGTATGTGAATTATGGGTAAGGAAAACACAAATTAAGATATCAAGAGAATCAATATTAAGCTTAAGGAGATCACAATTCTATGGGCAAGAAAAAATGATTGCTTAAAAGCTTTTGAAATACTAAAGAATTTTGGCCAAGAGAAAATCTTTTGAGAGCTTAAGAGAGATTTAAAGTCACTTGAAATGGCTTAGAAATTGATCAATAAATTCATACTTAACTTTCACAACAACCCTATACTTATAGGGTGAAAATCTGCTCAAGATAGATTTTCCAAAATACCCTCCAATGGCTCTCCCATGGAAAGTTAAGAAGAAAGTCAAATATTACCGTTGAAGCCTGAGAGTCGACTCTAGTGTACTCACTGGTCGACTCAATGTATATTTGTCAACCAATAGGACTACTATGGTCGACTCCTTACATTTTGCCAGAATTATGAGAGCCATGGTCAACTCCTGCTGGTCGACTGCTTATCAGATATTGTGATACATCACTAAAAATTAGGAAAAAGATTTGTGAAATATTTTTAAAACATTTTGAGTGTTCCTAAGTGTGTGCAGCTTCAATCTAAGCCTTTACATTGAATCTAAAGACACAAATAAAAATACAACAAAATTACACAAGTCTTTGGCTTTGATGTAGCTTTGAATTTCCATGTTCATGTCTTTGATTCTTGGACTTTTGATTGCCTTGATTGAGCTTCATCCACATCTCTAAGTTGACCATGTGCTCTTCAATTAGAGTCTCTTCATGGCTTTGTTTGAGCTCTGTTACGACTTAAAGATCGTAGGAGTACGACTCCCGCCCAGATCCACTGACATACCCCATTAACTCACCCCTTCGCGAAAGGGCCGCCATCCCGGAGGTCCGTGGCTACACGGGAATGGGCGCACCTCGCAGCACTCCCCCCTCCCGGCCGAGGCGTACAACCGCAGTTGCACGGCCCGCCAGGGGCAGTGCGCTTGGGGAGAGCCCAGACAGTGCCGACGGGGGTGCTGACGTAGGCATGTGCATATCCCTCCTTGTCAGCGGCCCACGACCCGCGGCCAAGAAGGGGCGCGGCCGGGCCGGACAACCCCCGAGCAGGTCGACCCGGCTGGTCCCCATGAACCACGGCGCCGGGGATAGCATAACCAGACCTTTAGTTCATCACGTACGACAAACAACCTACTGTAAGGACACGACTGACACTAACGCCGCCCGACCATCTGACAAAGCGCCCCCTGGCCGCTGAGCCCCCTGACACTTAATGCTTTCGGCCCTGACATCCTGACAAAAGTGCCCCTGGCCGTTGCGCCGTTTGACAAAAGCAGGGTAGACACTCCTGTTTCTGACATCCTCGTCCGAAGCTTCCGCTGACAACCGAGTCAGCTCAGCACGTCGAGTCAGCATGCCAGGTCAGCCCCACCTAGTCATCTCTCATCAGGTATAAATACATCCTCACTTCTTACAGTGAGGGGGTTGGCAAATTCTCTCTCTCAATCCATTATTCACACACGAGGGCAAAGGTCGTCCACATCTTTGTTCTCCCACTTATAGCTCGCAACGTACGGTCGACACACCCTCAGTCCGACCGGCGTGCCTAGCCCCCGTTTTAAGCCCTATTACTGACTTAGGCATCGGAGGGGCTAAGGGTTGAATCCCAACCCCGCCCTTCTGACAAGTTGCTCATGGTGCAGGAAAGCTCGCCCCTTGGTCGACGTCAACCTCTGGCTCCCGCCACCCGATCTTCTTCCGCCGTGGCCGGTGAGATTTGACTCCGTGGCCACCCCCGTCGGCAAGTCTAGCCTCTTCACCCCACTAATCACTTGTTGAATAGCTCACCTAAACCCTCGTATCAATATAACCACCGTGCCCTTGGTTTCCCTCAATACAAATTCATTGTACGCGAGTTCCACCTCGTAACAAGCTCCATTAGTCTTGATGTGAATCATCCATACTTTACTTTGAACTCAATATTTTGATTTAAGCCTTTAGTACCTACACACTCAGAAACTTGATTAGCACACTTCATTTGTTTAATTATCATCAAAATCACACTTTGGGATGTCCCAATTTCCAACAATACTCGCATTCCTAAAATAGAAAAAGAAAAGAATAACATCAGTAAAACTCTATCAAACTGTATTAAAGAATATGGAGCTAGCCAATAAAGAAATTTCTTTTTTAGCTAGATTATGTAACCCCAACCCCTCATGTTTTCGATGATTGATTCCATTTATTTTAATTTTTATGTTCTAAATTCACAAACTACCCCTTGAATTCACTTGGAAATTGGTGGTTTAGGATTTTTAGAACATGAAAATGAAAATGAACAGATCCAATCGTTTGAAAAAAATAAGTAGATATGGTTTTGATGCTAGCTAATAATGAAATTTTCTCATTGACTAGTAACGCCCATTTTTCACTTTGTATTAACACCTTTTATTGTAATTTTTCCCTTCATATTATATATATATAAAAATATTGAACATGCCTAGAATTTAGTTCATATGGTAGGAAACAATCTACAAAATTGCCATCTTATTTTTGGTAACAAAATTGGAAGTTGATTAGGATCCATTCGGATGGACCAAACATGTGATCTATTCAAGTCAAATTTAAAATTAGACAACTTAAATGAAAAATCAATTTCGTCATCATCAGATGCGATCGCCATTTCTAAACTACATAAAAATAAAATTTTAAATGATTTGGTCATATTTTACACATGCATCTTATATTTAGTTTGAACATGTTAGATCACATCTACTCGAACGAATTTTCTATTTAGATTGTTCAATTTTAAATTTTAACAAGCCCTATTCATTTCTCTCTAATCTCACATATTTGGACCTTCGAACCTAATCAACCTCACAAAATTGTGACAAGCCTTATTCATTTCCCTCTAATATCACATGTTTGGACCATCGATCCTAATCCACCTCACAAAATTGTGACAAGCCTTATTCATTTCCCTCTAATATCACATGTTTGGACCATCGATCCTAATCCACCTCACAAAATTGTGACAAGCACTATTCATTTCCCTCTAATCTCACTCCCTCGAAAGAAAAACCCTAACCTCTCATGTAACACTAGAACAATGATCCCTTCTTTTTTGCATTCTCTTCTCCTCGTTGGGAGTTGCTATTCGCACAGACCAAACAAACCACTTTACACACACAACCAAACAAATTTAAAAAATCATTTTTCACTTTGCACACACCACCATATTCCAACATTATCCATATCTTATTTTTCTTCATCCTCCCTCTTCTTCTTCTTCTTCTTCACCACCAGCATTGCACCCAGCCCCTTCCCTTCTTCATCCCCCTCCCTCACTCCCTCCCCTTCCTCCTCCCGATTCTTCTTTCTCCCCCTTCCTCCTCCTCCGCCACCGCCAGAAGAAGAAGAAGATGGACGGGGGAGGGGGGAGGGGGGAGGGGCGAGGAACAAGGAGTGGGGAGGAGGAAGTGGAGGAAGTTAGGGAGAAGAAGAAGGGGTATGGGTGGGCAGGGTGTGACGGTTGGCGCAGGGGGTTGCGGTGGGTGCATTGGGGGTGGGGTGGATGCTGCGACGACATGTACCAACAATGGAAAAGATGAGGAAGATGAGAAATACGATGGAAGTGGAAGAGGTATGGAGGGTAAAAAGAGGAAAAGTTTAACGGTAAACCCTATGAATTTGTAATGGCAAACTTGTTATTAAGTGGTCTCTGCGCCAGCAATTAGGTCTGTTCGCATAGAAACCGCGCCAAAAACTCACGCTTCATCTTTTCTATACATGTATCGATCATAACCAGTAGCTTTTTTCCTTCTTTCATAATTTTGGAATTAACACGTCAGTCTTCTTCAACTTTTCCATCCATGTATTGATCTTCCCCCTTTTCCAATTTAGGGTTATTTTTCATTCTTTCATAATTTTGGAATTATTGTGAGTATGAATTCCCTTTCTCTTGCCGTAAGCTTCTTACAATTTTTCCACTAATTTTCTCTTTCACAGATCTTGCCCATTTCTTGTTCGATCAAACCCACCTGAGGGATCAGGACCATGGAAGAATCCTCAAGATCCGCTCCAGAGGACAGAATCAGCCAGCTTCCCGATGAAATCCTCCATCAAATCCTATCTTGTAGTTCGCTGTCAACAAGAGATCTCATTTTGATGGCCACGCTATCTAAAAGATGGCGGTGTCTATGGAAATCTTCGCCTTTTCTCAACCTCGAGGACCTACATTATCTCTGTTTTGATGACGACAAAGAAGCCTACTCTCGATTCGTGGACACCGTGCTCCTTCTCCGCGACAACTCCAATGTCCACTCGTTCCGCCTGTCTCTATTCCTCGACATGCATCCTCACGGCCAGCAGCATCTTTACAATTGGGTTCAATATGCCGTCCGGCGCAAGGCCAAGGTGATCGAACTAAATTTCCATTCATACAAGAAAAAAGTTGATTTGCCCCCTTGCATCTTCGCTTGCCAAAGCGTGGAAGAGTTGAGATTCTTGTTCGACATTCTCTACACGCCTCGACCTTCAACTATTACACTCCCCGAGATCGTGCAGCTCGGACGGTTAAAGAAGTTGCATCTTAAGCACATGGATGTTGATGGCGGTGTGATGGAGAAGATCATGTCGGGCTGCCCGGTTGCTGAGGAGTTGGTTCTTGAAAAGTGTTGGCTTGCCACCGTGATTGTTCGTTCCCCCACATTGCGGGTTTTGATTGTGGAGCAATGTATTATCGGTGGGGCTGGCCTCTTAATCCATTGTCCTCGGCTTGCATCCTTTCGTTTTGCTTGGAATTTCATTGATGCAATGTTGCTTTTCTTATGGGTGCTAGTGTCTCTAGTTAGTGCGACCGTTCTTAGTGATCAGAAGTGCATGCTTCAACATGTTCCTAATTGTATCAGATGGCTTGCAAATGCCAAAACAATCAAGATGATTAGTCCGAGGCTTGAGGTATGCTTGCATATTAGTGTTTCGTCATTTGTACATATTTGATTTATTTAGTTACATTTTCTTGATTTGCATGCTTGTTACATTTTCCTTTATTAAATTGGCAAACTTGCGTTTATTTTTGTCGCTTTGAATAGATATGCTATCTCACTGATACATTTGGATTGTAAAACTAGAATTGGATGGTTTGTCATGCTATGAATGCATTGATGTCGTTTTGGATTATTTTTGTGGATAGAGTTGGAGGTTGGACCGCTTGATGTGGGGTTTATCTCTTACCTGCAAGAAAAGAGAGCATGTTAGGTTGAGCTTGTCTTGGACCGGATCAAAATCCCTCCAATGCTTAAGGCACTCATCAATTTATGGCCAAGCAGTCAATTTTGTAAGTAAGAATAGGAAGACTTGGGGAGTGAAGTAGAGGCCTGGGAGGCGGGAGGAACTTAAAAGAATAGGAAGACTTGGGGAGTGAAGTAGAGGCCCGGGAGGCGGGAGGAACTTAAATCAATCAGGAAGGAAGAGAAAGCATTACTTGATGGGCGAAAGAAGGTAAAAAGCAGAAAGCCTATACGACTTACACACAAACAGGGCCGCTAGGGGTAGGGGACTTAGTCAAAGAGAAACATGATTACTTTTTTCCTGAGATATGTGCTATATATAGGACTTGCATCAATGGTAAAGCATAACAATTATCACCAAACCAGTCAAAGAAAAACTCGAGAAAATGTGGTTGAGTAGCCTACGGTTCCCCAATCTATCAAGCTTTTGAGAACTGTGCACTATACAGGACCTGCGTAAGCGGTAAAGCATAAAAATTAACCAGTCAAAGAAAAATATGAGAAAAATGTGCTTGAGTTCCACACTCCATCAAGCTCTAACACATAAATCGCATGGGAGGTGGGTTGAGAAATGAAGCAAAAAAAATAGATGTCGATTATTGGAACTTGAACGAAGTGTAGTGGACTGCTTGTGTTATCATATAGTCAAAACCTTTAGTAAGCTGCTAGCTGCTTTAGATTTTGCTAGTCATAATTTTGTCTTTCTTAATTGAAGTTGGACATGGGAATTTTCGACATTTTCTTGAATACTAGTAAAGCCAATGTGCATAGTTGGCACCCCCCAAGAAGTCAACCTTGTTGGATGAGGAGCTTCAGGGTTTTGCTTGAAGTACTCCTTTTATGTCATAATCTCTCCCTGACAAAACATTGGGTTTGTAGAACCAAAATTTCGTTCATGTGGAACTGCTATTCTTAAAAGCCCAACCCTGTGTATCTTTCCGTCATGACCATTAGAAGCATGTTATCGACATTTGTTTAAGTTGGACCCATGTATTCATATCGAAACAACTTTATAATTGGTGTTATGATCAACAATATTAAAAAAAATGTTTTATGTGGCTGCATATATGACCACATTGGTGGATATAGATCTAAACCGCACTACATTGGTGAAATACATCATATATATGCGGACAGATGGAATATTGGTTCTATGCACCTGTATATTGCCAATATGCTATTAATGTGTCATATATTCGGTCGAGTGCACAGCTATATCATGCCTCGCATCACTACTACCCGTAATTAAAAAAACCATAGCTGCACATTGTTTTTTGTTAGGGCTGGGATTATTTGTTGGCATTGAACAAGGACAATTTTTGTAAAAAAACAAAAATTAAAAATGATTTGAAAACTCGACCATAAAAATATTTAGCAAAACCAATCAAGTTTTGTCACGTTTACGTGGCACCCCTCGCGGCTGACTGTGTGTTTGAACTTCGTTGCACTTGCCAAGTGCAGCCAAACCAATTGGCCGCATTTGGCAAGTGCGGCCAATTGATTGGGCCTGATAAATTACATAATTTGGCCGCACTTGGCATCGATATCTTATATTCAGCTGACACAATTGACAAAACCATATTGCATTTTCCCCCAAATTCGACCATCTCCCGACCCATTAACCCTGCTCAGCTTACCCAAACCATCCCTAAGAACCATCCCTCAAGATCCGATCGAGCACCCCCAATGCACCATTCCCAATGCAACCCTCAGGTATGAATAGATTTTAATGGTCTTTGTAATGTTTTGCAATTTAGGGTTTATGTTTAGATTTTATTCCCATCAATTTTTTCGGTAATTTTGTGATTGGGGTCTCTACAATGTAGGATTTATAGTTAGATCAATTTAGGGTTTATGGGTAGATCAAATGATGGTTAGATCAATTTTCATTAAATTTTAGTTGCTGCAAAAAATGAAAAAGGAAACTTTTAGTCCCATTTGTGTAAATTAATTTTAGTATTGTCATATAATTTCTCCTTTGAAGCAAACATCTAAATAAGCAAGTATTTTTTCCATAGTACATTTGTGATGTTTTCTTTTATTTCTTAATATGCCTCCTTTAAAAATGGTGAATTATTAATTAGCAATTATATAATAACTGCAAATTATAGGATTTCATATCATGAAGGATGTAGGACCCGTATTTAATGCGGTCTTCTATGACCAGGATTGCCATCATTCTGTGCAGATCCAGTATGGACATGCATGAATATTCACGGTGATCGTAATGTTAGAAATTTTAAATATGATGGCATGAAGAAAATTAATTTAGGCACATTAATTGTTTGTAGGAGGCTGTTATATGAATTATGGATCAGCGCGCATACATTCCGAATGGCAAATAGATGAGAGTGTGGTATATTATATTCAAATGTCCAGGTTATGCGTATATGATAAGTTGAAGTAGATACGGTTGGACCACACACTACTGACATCATTGGTTATGGCCAATTGGTCGAGCCTTATAACTTACACAATTTGGCTGCACTTGGCATCGAATCCTATATTCAGACGGCACAGCTGCCCAAACCTTATTGCATTCTTCCCCAAATTTGATGATCTCCCGACCCATCAACCCTCCTCAGCTAACCCCGGACCATTCCTACGAACCAATCCACCTAGATCCGATCGAGCACCCCCCCATGCAACCCTCAGGCATGAATAGATTTTGATGGTCTCTGATTTTTTTTGCAATTTAGTGTTTATATTTAGATTTTGTACCCATCAATTTTTTCAGCAATTTTGTGTTTGGGGTCTTCAAAATTAGGATTTATGGTGAGATCAATTTAGGGTTTTTATGGGTAGATCAAATGATGGTTAGATCAATTTTCATTAAATTCTAGTTGATGCAAAAAATGAAAAATGAAACTTTTAGTCCCATTTGTGTAAATTAATTTTAGTATTGTCATATAATTTCCCCTTTGAAGCAAACAGATAAATAAGCAAGTATTTTTCCGTAGTACGTTTGCGATGTTTTCTTTTATTTCTTAATATGCTTCATCGAAAATGTTGAATTAGTAATTATATAATAATTGCAAATTATAGGATTTCATATCATTTAGGAGCCGAGACCCGTAATTGATGCGGTCTTGTAAGACCAGGCTCGCCATCATTCTGTGCAGACTCAGCATGGAATATTCATGGTGATCATAATGTTAAAAATCTTAAAAATGATGGCATGAAGAAAATTAATTTACGCACATTAATTGTTTACAGGAGGCTATGACAGGAATTGTGGATCACGCGCGCAGACATTCCGAATGGCAAATAGATGAGCGTGCGGTGCATTATATTCAAATGTCCAGGTTACACGTATGTGCTAGGTTAAGGTGGATATGGTTGGACCACGCACTACTGATAGCGTTGGTTGAGAGATGGAGGCCCGCGACCAATACATTCCATATGCAACAGGGGGAGATGCTGCAAGACGTGACAGTTATCACGAGCCTACCATTGACGGGAGCCTTATATTGCGAGTTGAACGAGACATGCCACATGAGGATATTTGATGGAGCGTCTACTGAGATAGGCATCCACTGAAAATCAAGGAGCTAATGTGAAGCTTAGCTCAGTACATGAAACTTTTATGGTTGTGCCTAAGAGAGCCACGTGGGTGCAGATTCAGCATTCGTGCGGCGTACATGCTACATATGATCGAAACCTTATTAGTTCCAAATCCAAGCAAAGGATTGGTGAATCTACATGGGTTGGAGAAGCTGAAGCATTTTGATGGCATTGGAGTGTATTCTTGTGGAAGTGTAGTGCTTACACACATGTATTCTGAGTTAAGTAAGATGGAAAGATAGCAAACAACTGCTTTATATGTATGTGATACATTGTTACATGTATACAATTTTTTTCCCTTATGTAATATTGTGATATATATATAATGTGTATCATACGCCATATGAGGTATTGCCTCATACTCACTCTCACATAAAACAACTAAGTACAACCAAGTACAAGCCCATGTGGGCTTGTACTTGGTTGCTTTATATGAGATGGAGCATGAGACAAGGACTCATATGGCATATGATATCCATTATTCTCATATATATATATAAACAATCGTTGACAAATTCATATTTACAAGTATGGTCATGTGAGATATTGCATATAGAAATGCCTACATATACCAAAAATGTATTGGATGGAACCATCCCCTTAGTGTGCAGGTGAAATGTGCCGCGAACATTTTGGAAAACTCCTCAATGGAATCTCGAAATGTATAGAAACGAGCTTAACTCGTTAGAGAGCATACATGTATGAATTTATAAATGTTATATCATTAGTTTAAATAACGATATATATATGTGTGTGTATTACGTAGTCTAATGATTTATTTCTGTCATTCATGACCATTAGGTTTTCTGGAAGCTATATAATAAGCGATTCGAGAATCTTTATTCTTTATGTTTAAAAACTCCTCGGATCTGGCATGCATGTGTACCCTTATTTTGTTGGAAAGACGTGGAGATGTATGTAGCAGACCGTGTTATGTGGCAATTTAATTTAGCTGAGCACATCCTAATTGCAATCTTAGTCATGTCGGACACCACTAGAAAGACCCCTCAACAATGGTCTGCTATCACCGTGGAGTCTCTCGCGGAGTGGATGAATAGAGATGACCATGTTGAGTTGGGGGATGCCATAGCGTTAACTGATTATATGCAATGGTATTAAAGGATTACCAGGCAATGGATATATACTAGGTAGGAGCCCTCATTCTCGTACATGCCACGTGGTCCCATCGAGTGCCAATTGGTAAGTAGTGTCTTCTTGCTCAAATTGTTTGTTTATAGTTTATGATTCTTGTAACTTAAATGTTTCTTTATCAATTTATTTTACAGATTGACGCATTACTTGGCATCCACTATGTGGTGACACGGGGATTAGAAGATCAGGTCACAATTTTCTACAGTCCCATTCAGAGTAGTGTCAGAGTATGGTCTTTGAAGTTCTGCAGCGTACATGTCATCTTCCAGAAGGTGTAGACAGGAGTCATATTTGGCGATTTCATAGGAGGGATGTTGCTGGCCCTTTCGCAGCAGCATCAGACTGAAGGGGATGTCGTCAGCTCGTCTCAGACGTAGCAGATTGACTTTGATGATGCCGGTATGTCGCATCAGCATCAAACGGAAGGAGATGATGTAGGCCCATCGCAGCAATAGCATACACAACCACAAATGGATGGGTATACAGCAACACAAGTATTGTTGCAAACATATACTCATCGTTCGCGATCAACCATGCAACGGTTATTTCGTCGGCGATAGTTGTTCTGTTGTAATGAGATTATATATGTAAATGGATTTCCCTTTATCCTTTCAAGGGGTTGTAATAAATGGAAATTAAGTATTTATGAATTTTATATGTTTGTCATGTGTGATATGTGTATCATTTGTGATACGTGTGATACGTGTGGGATATGTGTTTCATGTGATACGTGTTATATGTGTTGGATACATGTGATACATGTGAGAAAGTAAATTGAATGCTTTTGAAATGGATCTATATTTTCGATGAGATTGTGATTACATGTGATGGATGTGATGATTGTGATGTATGGATTCGAGGGATGTGATATATGTGATAATGTGTGATATGTGTGATATTGATACATGTGATATGAGTGATATATGGGAGATGTGTAAGATATGTGTGATATAGGTGAGATATGTGATATAGTTAATTTTTTGATTAATTTGGTTAATATTTTAATTTTGAGACTTATCTCATTAATTGTCCATGATACATCTCCCACCCACCCCCACCATGATTCATCATCGAGATGATATCAATTGCACCTCCGCACATTATCCCCACCATGATTCATCATCATCATCATCAGTGAGATGATCTCAGTTGCACCCCACACCCCATCGCCCGAACAGATTCAGCAGCTGAGAGCTGATTTCAACTAAATTCAAAGTGGCCGTACTTGCCAAGTGCAGCCAGTTTTAGACTCAAAACTAAGTTTAAATAGTCGACTACTGTTGTTAGAGTAGTCAACTATCACAGAGGTAATCGCAAGTGCGGCCAGTTTGAAACTACGTTCAAATTGGCCGCACTTGCCAAGTGCAACCAATTTTAGACTCAAAACTAAGTTTAAATGGTCGACTACTGTTATTGGAGTAGTCAACTATCACAGATGTAGTCGACTACTCCAACAATGGTAGTCGAATACTTTCTATAGGCAACGACTAAGCTGCTCTTTTTTTATGATAGTCGACTCCTATGAAGAAGATAGTCGACTATTCAGTTGATACATGGATACATCATTAAAAATCTTTTAAAACATTTTAAAACATTTTAAAACATTTTTGATGTTTTTCTGTGTGTGAGCTTCTAGTAAGGCCTTAATAAGCTAAGACAAAATCAAGTATATCTAGTATATCAAAATCTCCATCATATGCACAATATATAAAAAATATATATATTAAATATCTCACATATATCACATACAACACTTTGATAATTTAATTCATCGTAAATTGATAACTTATAGAGTACATCACATCACATCCCCATATAATTAAATTTTAAACTCACATCTAAATCTACTATAAATTACATCAAAATCTCTAAATTGATCTTCATTCCAATAATGGTAAAAATCCAATATTGCATAGAGTGACATGACTTCGTCGGGCTTCTTCATATGACACTGATGCGGACCCGAGCCCGCACCCGCATCCACCACCGCACCCGCACCCACCACTTGAGGCCGGCGGCTATCTAGGGGGGACCCACCCCCCTTTTGTCACTTACGTGCGCCGTAGGAGGCGCGGTAGCACGTAGGAGGGTTAGTTAGGGGTATTCTAGTCATTTTAGACTAGATTAGTAATTCCCCACTTTTCTATATATTAGGGCTAGCCGTCTTTATTTGTTTTCATGCTTATTTTGTGAAGAACAATTGTAGGCGTCCTTTGTGAAGGTTTTAGGCTTTGTTCCGTGCAACAAAGCTAGGAGAGCGGGTCTCCTCTCGAAAGAGGCTCATTTATCAATCTATTTTCATCGTTCTTCGCAAATTGAGATTCCAAAATTCCACCTTTTTATATTTTTCCTCTTTAAATTCTGAAATTAATTGATACGAAACCCTAGTTCGTATCAAATTGGTATCAGAGCATTAAGATCCAATGGCGACGAGCACGAGGTCAAAGGCGGATGGCGTGGATGAGAAGGTACAAGGGCTTCGAGAAGAGTTCACCCAGGAGATCGAGGGCTTGAAGAAAACCCTAGGTGAATCCATCAAGGATCACGCCCATTCGCAAGAGGACATCCAAACCGAGCTTCGGGGCATGCGAAGGGACGCCGCGCAGACGGCAAGGGACATCCAAGGGTTAAAGGAGGCAACTTCAGATCTGAAGTTTTTAAGGGAGGCTACATCATCAATTCCGGAGATAAAGGCTATGCTCCAAGCCCTCACGATGGAGAGGGGAAGAGATTGGGGCAAGGGGATTCAAGGGGGAGAAAATCAAGGAGATTCTACCCTTGAATCAGCAATTTGGGAGCAACCGGAGGGGATGACGGCTACGGCGACACCTTGGGGGCGAAACACGGCCCCCCCAAAACCCTAGGAGGGCCGGCCAGCGGGAAACAGGGCCGGCAGGCCCTCCTGGGCCTGCGGATGACCCGGCAGGCCCCTCAGGGCCTGCGGCCACTGCAGCAGGCCCCTCAGGGCCTGCGGAAAGTACTGCAGGCCCTGTTGGGCCTGCGCAGCACGCGACAGGCCCAACTGGGCCTGCCGCAGCTGCTGCAGGCCCGGACGGGCCTGCTGCGGCATCGGCAGGCCCATTCAGGCCTGCCGCTGCCCCAGCAGCCCCGATCCGGCCTGCAGCCCAGTTCTGGGGGCCCGCCGAGGTGCAGGCGGCCCCCTGTGGGCCCGCGTCGACGCCAACTACTTTCCGAGGGCCCCCGGTAGCGCAGACAGGCCCATGGGGGCCAGGTGGAGGCGGATGGGCCCGAGACACGATGATTGGGGCTCCAGCAGCCCGATTTTGGAGACCAGAGGCTCACCCACAGGTACCGAGACCACAGGTGGACCCCAGACAGGCATTTGATGGCTTCCCGGAGCGGGGACAGGGCCCGGGGGGCTATTTTGGAGGACGGACAGCGCCGGTACAGCAGCCCAGAGGAGCCGGAGGACCCATGATGGCGCGACAGCAGGAGTTTCCGGGGTATCATTACCAGCCCGAGGCGTGGGAGCGACCCGGGTGGCCTGATGAGCTGTACGGGGCTGACGGAGGAGGACCCGTTGAGGCAGTCGGCGGAGGATTCGGCCGTGGGGGAGACCGCGGTAGAGATCGGGGTCCACAGGGAGACATTAATGCAGACCGCCGCCTCATGAAGCTGAAGATGCCGATTTTTGACGGCACAGACCCGGACGGATGGATCTACCGGGCGGAGCGGTACTTCCAGGTGATGAGACTGACGGAGGAGGAGGTCCTGAGAGCCATAGGGATCTACTTCGAGGGGAAGGCGTTGGCATGGTACAGGTGGAAGGCGGCACGGACACCCTTTCGCACTTGGGAGGAGCTCTCCGCACTGATACTAGACCGGTTCCAGGATACCCCGGGAGGAGATTTCTACGAGCAGTTATCAGCTTTGAGGCAGGAGGGGACGGTCAGGGATTATGTGGAGAGGTTCGAGATGTTGAACAGTAGGGTGAAGGGGGTGACTGACGAGGTGATGATCGGGAATTTCATGAGGGGGTTGAAACCCTCTATCCGAGTAGAGCTGAGGATGCAGAGTCCGGGGACATTGGAGGATGTCCTTCGCCTGGCCCACAAGTCGGAGGAGAAGCATGCAGAGGAGAGACGCATTCGGGGGACTTGGGTAGCCCAGAGCCAGCATAGTCAGACAGCACCGGCCCCACTCCCGGGGGTTACAGTAGCACCAGTGGACACGGAAATGAAGAGAGAGGAAACCCGAGCAGTGATCCCTGGTAAACGGATGACTGAGGCTGATATGAGGGCGAGGCGTGCTGCAGGCCTCTGTTTCAGATGCGATGAGAAGTTCAGTCCCGGTCATCGGTGTGCAAGCAGGCTGATGCAGATTGTGCTAGAACCAGACGAGGGGGAGTATGCAGATGGTGGGGAGCCAGTGATGACGGAAGGGAGCGAGGTTGAGCACGCACATCTGGATGTAGCTGAGGTGTCCCTGAACTCCTTGGTAGGGGTAACCACGAACCATACCATGAAGTTGTCAGGACGATTGGACGACGCGACGGTGACGGTACTCATAGACAGTGGGGCTACCCACAACTTCATCTCTCGACAATTGGTGGATCGTCATAGGTTGCAGGTGAGCACCTTGGAGACGTTTACGGTCCTCTCAGTGACAGGAAGGAGGGAGGAGAGCAGTGGGATGTGCAAGGGGCTGAGTCTGACCTTACAAGGAGTGCAGATCGTGGAGGACTTCTTGCCCCTCGAGTTGGACAATATCGATGTGATTTTGGGCGTGCAGTGGCTGAGGGGGTTGGGCGAGGTGAAGATGAATTGGAAACAGCTTAGGATGGAATTCCAGGAAGGGGGTCGCACGGTGGTTCTGACAGGTGACCATAGCCTCTGTTTTTCCTCGGGGGCCTTCAAAGCCAGATCTCCACCTTGAGGACAAGGTGGCTCTTTTAGGGGGCGGTATTGATGCGGACCCGAGCCCGCACCCGCATCCACCACCGCACCCGCACCCACCACTTGAGGCCGGCGGCTATCTAGGGGGGACCCACCCCCCTTTTGTCACTTACGTGCGCCGTAGGAGGCGCGGTAGCACGTAGGAGGGTTAGTTAGGGGTATTCTAGTCATTTTAGACTAGATTAGTAATTCCCCACTTTTCTATATATTAGGGCTAGCCGTCTTTATTTGTTTTCATGCTTATTTTGTGAAGAACAATTGTAGGCGTCCTTTGTGAAGGTTTTAGGCTTTGTTCCGTGCAACAAAGCTAGGAGAGCGGGTCTCCTCTCGAAAGAGGCTCATTTATCAATCTATTTTCATCGTTCTTCGCAAATTGAGATTCCAAAATTCCACCTTTTTATATTTTTCCTCTTTAAATTCTGAAATTAATTGATACGAAACCCTAGTTCGTATCAGACACCATATATATTCATTCCAAGAAGGATAGAATCTAACCTTGCATCAGCCACAGGAATCGCATCCTCTGTGAGATGAAGTCCTACAATATTGGAATAATTTAGAACACACGTTATATCATAAATCGTATAAATCACACGAATTGTAAAATGAATGCACTCTTGAGTGTGGGGAGATTTCAGTAACATGATTTGTAATGCACGAGCTGATGATCATTGTTATATCTATTCTGCCCGCTGAACCTGAGTCAAACGAGACCGACATGGAGGTCTTCTTTTCTCAGGGGATATAGCCTTGGACCATCCCAATCCTTCCAATAACGTGCATCGGGTATGAGGTGAAATTCCAGGCTATATGAAAAGAGATGTTCTCGCACTATACTATGGCAAACAAAACGACCACCATGATATGTGTACACTATATTCCTGTCTGGATGTTGCTGTGATCACATGAACACATAGCATTTGCTAAAGCATGGGAATATTACACATACAGCTGCAATGTTCACCGTGTATCGTCACGGTATAAGCGAGACCTTCTTTATCCACTACCAACCATTCAAATCAGTAAATCGTGTGATGTAGCAAAACCGTGCGTCTTGCAAACGTGCCTTCAGAATCTTCTCTGTTTTTGGAGTGAAATTTGTACTACATACATGTCCATCAAGCCAACAATGTTAGAAATATTTGTTTAACACGGAAAAGATTCTTGCAATCAATGCTTGTATTGTTAGCACTTTAGCTCCTTTAAGAACCCCATTAAAGCTCTCTGAACAATTTGGTGTCATGATACCATAGTATTTTCCATTATCTTCATTCATAGCTCAACTCCTTGTCTTCACCAGTCTACAGTAATCCACTCATCTGCTGCAACCGACTCTGCTCTAATCTTTGCACGATATGCATTATATAAGCAAGTCTAATGCATTTCCAGCCCACCATAAGTTCTTTTCCAATGTTACTGTTCGGTATCCACTGGACTTGAAATTTGCAATAATATATCGAAGACAATACATATATCTAATTGTCGGCCATCACTCTGGCAGTGCTCTAGGAATACATTTCATTCTATGGGAAATGAAGGTAATCGGTTGGCGATGATGAGCACTGGTTATATATAAATATATACAGCTGAAAACCCACTTCCAATTTTCTTGGTTCTCAGCTGCCACAACAGCAAATGCTAAAGGAAATAGCCTACATTTGCATCCACTCTCATGGCTATAAGTAAACAATCATCATATTTTCCATACAAATGTGTACTATCAAATACTTAAAACCAGCCAACAATACTTAAACCCTTCAATTGAAGGTCCAAATGCCCACAACATCAATGTAAACTGTGCAACTCCTGGCCCGATAGTGTTGTACGTGATCTTGTAAACTGTTCTAGGATTGCTTTCTGCAATGGCCTCAAAATACTATGGGAGCCTCTGATACGACTCCTCCCATCATCAAATATACATGATAATGCTTTCGATCTAGTCATCCATACTTTGTAATGTGAAATTTTAATCCTTAACATGACATGTACATCATTCTGGATTTCTGTCGGTGTCAAATCAAGCTGTCTTCATTATTGACATAATCATGTTACTAATGAACCGTGCTATTTCTTTATTATGATTTACATCCAACGTGAGATTATTGCAGGTAAGTTGTGTACCTACATTTGATATCTTAAACTTTCCATTGCTTCTTTTTCCCGCTGCTGCGTGAATCTGCCACAGATAATTCTGACTCGCCTCATCTTGGATATGCAGATTCGCCTCAGAATTTAGACCACATATTACAGAATAGCATATCGTGTTTGTCTTGATTGGTCTGAATGCAAAATTATGTTTGATGCTCCATTTCATTATTGCTTTAATCAAGTTGGTCTTTGTTTCAAATAAATCACCGACTTTAAGCATTCCGTAATTACTGTAAATTCTTGGCCCTTTCATATCCCGTTCTAGATTATTTCTCATCACTGTTGCATTTACCGATTGCTCCTCTTCCGCTTCATCTGGCAATGGCTCTTTAAATGCCATATTTGTGTTGGCAGCAACCGATGGTTGTATCCATGTGGTATCATCTTTGTTTATATATGCAGCATAATGCATATTATCATCTCTTGCACCGTCATGGTCGTCGTTATCGGTGTTATCACTTCATCCACGTGTCTCGCCATAGGCATCGATGCTCCAACATATATTGGTATGCAAATATATTCAGGCATCACATTCGATTGATTGGGTATCGACCCCGGTACATATGAGCCTTGCATGTATATTAAGTATGTTGCATACCCTTCGTATTCTGGAATTTCAATGTCCTACCCCGCAACATTCTACCTGCTAAAAACACGAAAACATGCAATTTTAAAAAAAATTGAATTTCCATTTTAAAGATATAATATTAAAGTTCGCAATACTTTCATGATTTCGATACTTACACATCCATATTCTCATTCTCTTGTAGGTAGTTCGAACACCCTTCTCCTGTCATATTCTATCGTTGATACTCTTGGGTTAGAGAAGAAGACATAAATCTTGCTAAGTTCTACAAATCAAGTATGCGAGCGATTGTTTCGCGTGCTTCAATCAATTGGATGTTGATTATTGCATCCATTTCTGCGTAAATTTCAATTGACCGTTGACTTGCCCCCAAGCTGAATAGATCCGTCATCAGATATCAACATAGATGTAGTCCTGCCCTCCATTACTAGCCGGTTACACACTAGTTTCAACGCATACTCATGACGTATGATCTTTATGGCCTTCTATATCTAATCTACTAGTTCGGTATACATTGACGGTCTTCTCAGTATAATAGATTTAAATTTTTTCCAACATCTCGGTTCGTGATTGTCACCAATAATTAGATTTCCATCATAATAGCATATGCCAAGAATCCGATCACTTGTCATTGTTAACACTCTGTACAAAATTTCAAATAAATTTTTCTTCCCTAATATTTCATATAAGTGCTTCAGCGAATTCACCTAAATCATATAAAAATATTTCTACTTTAGATGAATGGAAAAACTTTATAATGATGGAAATTGATCAAAACTGGGTTAGATCTGGTTGTCTCTTGCATTATCATTTGTCCAATCGTGTCGGATCCGGAGATTTTTGACTGAAAGAGGTTGATTCTTGCTTTTCTTTTCGCTTCCAACAGTTGACGATTGTGGATCGGTTTTGAAAAATGAGACTTTGCAAAATGAGGAGAATAGTGCTGTCGGGGGTAGGCATATACATGTAAATTGGCCGCACTTGACAAGTGCGGCTTGTTTATAGGCCCGTGACTAGGTCACTGGCGACCTACTGGCCCCACTTGCAAAGTGCGGCCAGTCGGGACCCCCACCAACTGGCCTCACTTGGCAAGTGCAACGAAGGCCAAACACGCCCAGTCAACCACGATGGGCACCCATTCAGCGTCCCTGGTCGTCGACGTGGCAAAACTTAGGCAGTTTTGCTAAATTTCTTTCGTCAATTTTTAATTTATTTTTAATTTTTGTTTTCTTTCCAAAAATTGTTCATGGAAAAATAGATTAATATGACCCTAATTCCTAAAAATAAAGAACATATAGGTAGAAACATTGAGCAATTGTTCAAAAAATTATATTGTTTTTCATATTTTTACATCTTTATATGTACCTATTTTCTGTAACACTTGTGATTCATCGAACACTCCCACCTTTGTTTTTGAACGAACAATCACACATTCACAATTTTTTGTTGCTTGTGCAATTGTTTGAAAATTGTAATTTTCAGTTCCAATGTAATGCCTTTTTCTCGTGTAATTAGCAATTTATGTTCATCAATGTTGGAATATAACAGTTCTTGTACAATTGCTCTTGTTTGAAATATTATTCATGAATTTTCCTTATTTTTAGGCATTTTTAAAAATTATTATACACTTATTCATGCATATGGATAAATTTTTAATATGTATATAATAATAATAATAAATTGTGTTCCGTGTAATCCGCATAATCAGCCGGATAAACTGAATATGTGTTTTACACTGTCGGACCGCATGCATGCTGAAACCACATTTTAGGACTCTGATGATCAGAGGCAATGCCAGGTAGGCAGGGGCGGACCCATGTAGGAGATGGGGGCCCCCCCCCCATTTTTCAAAATTTACTTGCATATATCTATATAGCAGTAGGCCACGAAATTAAGGTTAAGTTAAAATTGTATCTCCATCTTCACCGTCGTCCTGCTAGCATGTTGGTGTTGCGTTCGGTATTCTAGCTAGTGTTCACGAGTTCGAGGATTGGTTGGCTCTGATTTTTGTAGATTTTTTTTGGCAGCAAGGCACCAACGTAAGGTTAAGTTAAAAAATATATCTACTTGCACAACAGTGTTCTGCTGGTTTGTTGGTGTTGCATTTCTCTACTCCAGCAAATAATTACTGGTTCGAGGATCGTTTGTTGGAAAATATTTTAGTTTTTTATTTAAGGTTATAACCTCCTTTCCTCCTGTTTTTAATTTGAAGTTATGCTCCATTTTTTAATTTTTTTAACTTGAAGTTATGCCCCCATTTTTTCATGTTTTTAACTTGAAGCTATGTCCCATTTTTTCTTCATGTTTTTAATTATAACATTGTTGATTCAGCTTCTAATTGATAAAAGAAAAATATTTTAAAAATTATGAATTGTCTGATCATACAAGTAAACATTGTGATTTCTACTTAGTGTTTTTAAATTGTCATGGTTAATTTAATCTACTTAAAATGTTTAGTTACAAACGCTTCTCCCATTCCTTTAAATTTGAAAGATTAATTAATTCTTGACTTGTTCCAATGATTATTTTAAAATTTTTGTTTTTTTGCAAATTAACAATGTAATCAATGTCAGTTTCTCATTCATATATTCGTTAATATGTGAACGATTTTATGTTTAATAAATGCATGGGAAAATTTGATGATTGCTTAAAGTAATTAAGTTTGAATCTTTGTAACTTATTTTCGTCCTCATGCAATTAAAACTTGTTTTTGTTTTCGACTTTCTTACTCGATCACTAGCACATATGTTGCATGGGGTTTGAGCAATGAATTTCATATGTATTTTGTTGTTCACTTCGCCACCTCAAATATACTTAAACATAATGGAAAAACATCTTCTTTATCTCTTTGGACTCGTCGACTTGAACATCATCGCATCTATATACTTTACAACGCAGTTTGTACACCTTCTTACAACGCCGCCCGGCCCCCCGGGTCATCCAATCCTGGTTCCGCCCCTGCAGGTAGGAACAAGGGTGACTGCCCCCACTGCTTTACCTAAACCCCTTGTCGATGGAACCTAAGTGACTATCTCTATATTTGCCTCAAATTTGAAATCCCATTTATATAGAAACGAAATATGTGGTTTTATAAATGCGCCTACTTTGCCTTTATCATAAGGTGCACATCTCTATACAAAGACATGATTTGCACTCACATAGGTCTTATGCTCAATAACAATGTTGAGAGATAAACGTTGAAGCAAGCAATCTCTTTATCGTGGGAGAGTGCGAAGAGAGGCGAAAGAGTCATGATTTTTGGGTATTATCTACTTTACATCCATGATAAATATTTTGTGTACATTCTATGGTAGATGTGTTTTAAAATTTATTTCTTTTGTAATTTGATGTTTTCGAAAGGTTATTTTTCTGTTGTTGGGGTAGTGGTTCTTGCTTGCTTCTCCAAAATTGATGATAATTAAGTGGGAGGAATTGCTTCATTTCTACATAGACTCTCACCATTGGGACTTCACCGTTTGCAAAAGTCGGTCCCTAATCCCCACTCAAAACACTCATAAAAATGGGAAAAATACATAATCTGACGCCAGGTTAGTCCCACTTGACCATAAGCGGCTGATGCTTGCCAAAGTCTGCTTTGACATCCACACCTGGCCTTGTCGCTATGTCTCAACATCCGATCGGTGGATTTTTTGGATGAGCCTTCCGACAAACATTCTGGAGTGGTAGGCATCTTACATTGTGCCTGCATTGTCTGATGGACATCCTGAAGCCAATAATGATCCCCCCCCCCCCCAAAAAAAAAACACCTAAAACAAAAAAAGAAAGAAAGAAAGAAAGAAATGTGCAGCTTTTGGGCTTTATTTGTGCTTCATATCCCCAATTTTGACGGCAAATGCTTTAGATGATAATGAATTTCTGTAATACTTGCATTTCCATTTGGCTTAAATCCTTGTCACTTTTTTGCAATATATAAGCGATGGGATCTATATATAGCATGCATGCATCTGTAAATATATCAATTGATTTGTTATTTTGATTATTCATTTTGTCTTTCTTATTCGATGCCTAGTTCATATCAGAAAAGGAATTGTCAGGATTTCCACCTTTCAGCAACCTCGAGAATCTGACACTAGGTGGTTGGAGAATGAGTGACAAATTTCTTGTAATATCGCACTTCATACAGCATTCCCCCAATTTGCAGATGCTTACATTAACAAACGAAGAGGTAAAAAAGATGCACTTTTGAATCTTCTACCTTTATAAAATATTTGTTTCATGCTTCTGCATTTGCCCGCAGCAACGTGATGAAAATGATGCTGAATCAAGCGAGGATAGCCATGAAAATGGAGGTGAGCCTAGTCTAGATGGTGGCCGTGAAGATGAAGCAGGATCAAGTCAGGATCATAGCGATGGAACCGAGGCAGAACATAGTCAGAAGCATAGGGATGAAGGGCAACCAAGCCAGCGGCAGACTCATGATGACAAATGTGAATCAAGCAGGGAGTCAAAACAGCTTCGGTTTCATTGCTCGCACACTGTGATAACTTGCAGGGTTCGGTGTGGCAAGGATAATGAAAGGCTTCTTGATCTGGTTAGCAAGGCGATTGTGAGCAAATATACATTGCCTGATCACAAAGTCCGTATTCTTCATAGTGATGAGACCTAAGATCTTGGCAGCTGCTAGTATCATTTAGAGTTCCTTCCTTCGCATTTTGTTTTGTTTTGTTTTGTTTTAGCTGTTTCTCAATTCCATACGGCTACATTTTGATGTTAAAGAGGCTAAGAACTTTTATCTTCGGTCTTGTTGATGTGTGGATTAGGAGCTTTCTTCAGACCATTTTCATGTAACATTCATGGTTAACTCAGTTGCTTATAATTTCCTATCGCTTTTGGTTGACCCCCGTCTTTCTTAATGGGCCTGCGCGGCGGCACAAACACTTGTTTTTTTTCCAATTTTTTTTTTTTTGGGGTGATTTGTGTACATACTGGAAAACTTTAGAACAATATGTATTCGGTGAATTCTATCTCTGGAATTTGATTCTCAATCGACTAGTTATAAAAAGTTCTATTGTTTTGAAACCATTAATTTGTAACTATGGGGAGGGGGAGGGCGGGAGCAAATAGAGGTTACAGCAGGATTAACATGATTTTTGATATGTGAATTATTCATGATTAATAATAGATCAACCTTTAAAAATGTTTTTTAAAAATTTAAAAAAAATTGAAGTATATATGATGTAGTGTAGTAATTGTTTACTAAGCTTCATTAGGTATTCGGTGTGTTTTAGTGTTTTAGAATATAAAAATCAAAGTAAACGGTTTCGATCGTCCAAAAAATAATAACAGAATGGATTTTTTAATGATAACCAATAAGCGATTTCCCATTAACTCGCTGACCTACTTGCCTACCGGTGTATGTGTGTGTGTGAAGGTAGGTGGGCAATCGGTGTAGGAAATTTTCCAACACCTCCCTTCAAAAACTTCACATTTCATTTCCTTGTTTCAAAATGTTTTAATTTGGGACCGTTGTACACATTGTAAAACTCCAATACCTCAAATATGGATGATCCCTACGGAGATTTGATCCTTAATCGGCTCCTTATAAAAAGTTCAATTGTTCTAAAACCGTTGAATTCGTACCACTCGGATCGAGTGTCAAATAGCGTTGGATCTACTTGATTTTTGAGATGTTGATCATCTATAGATCAAGGTGAATGGTGTTGATCGTTGAAAACAAAATTTGGAAGTTAAAGTTTAAAATAATAATAATATATACATATTATTATTATGAATATGATCATAATAATAATATGACTATGAATATAATCGAAAACATATAAAGGGGAAAATGTGGTAATACCCCGTAGAACAGGGTATCCTCTACGTCCCCTTCTACGAGTAGTCACTCGTCTCCCTAGAGCTCATCCAATTCATCGACGACTTACAAATGTTAGGGTATTAACTTGAAACTTTTTGAAACGTTGGATATTTTTGTGAAATAGTATTGAACCATTTTTTGTGAAATAATATTGAACCATTTGGGATATTTCAATGAAATCTCCCCTAATAAATAAATTGTAAAATCACATTCCATCGTTAATCCTATGCCTTTCCTCGGACCATTCATTCCAATGGTCCACCCTCAGTTGTCTGTTTCTTGGACTTTAAATGAATAACAACAACAACAACAATAAAAACGGCACATATGATTCCAAATCCAATCCGAATTTGCCTTTGATTTGTTGAAGTGTGGAATTTTTGCAAACAGAAAATCTGCTTTCTACAACAAAGTCAAGATTTTTTTTTCCTTCACAGAAATCTGAAGCTGAAAGCGTCGTATGAAAAGGAGAGAAGAATAAAAATTGAAATTTTCTACTAAATTTATGGCATTATTCCTAACTTATCCATTTTTCTATAAAGTTTATGCTTTACGCAATATAATTTTGATTTGGCCATCAAACCACTATATTTCATATGCTTGGTTGTTAATATTAAAATATATCATTCTAAAAGGAACCAAAAATGAAAAATAAACCAAAATACCAAAAAATAAACCAATTCTAAAATATATCCATCTTGAGCAGTGACACTGCTCAAGATTTTCCATCAAGGCCACACATGGGTTGGAAGAAGCTAAATAGTCTTATTGGATCACCAAGGCCCAAGAGAATCATGAAAACCATTAAAGAAGGCACAAGTCCATAGACAATTCTAAAAGGACATGTGCATGGTTGAGTATTATAGAAAGCCTTAGACTTACCAATTATTGTAGATATTTGAGTGGAACTTTCAAGAAGTTTATTTGTATCCATTGGATCAAATTAATATTGGCTATCCATTTTGTAGTAGGAGTAGGGGGCCTATAAATAGGTGTGCTTAGCCCATCAAAAAAATCTTGAATGATAAAGAGTTGTTTTTGATAGCATCGACAATGAAGTCGTTACACAACATTTTCAAAACACTAGATCTCGTCGAGTGCAGTTATAATTTGAGTCAATAAAATAAACAAAAATTATTTCCGACCAAATAATTGTGCATCCCCAAACTTAATTCCTGGATCAGTCGCTATTGAAAGTTATTCCTCTGCCTAATTGTACTACGAGTTTTTTTTGTAATAACGGCTCAACCTAGATTATGCCATTGTGATTTTACTTATCATGTGGCCGTCCAACCATGCCTTACAAAATCAAATTCAATTGTAGGGCTGTTGACGAACAGAATGTTCGACGAACTACTCGTGAACAAGCTCGGTACATGTTCGTTTACGTTCGTTCAGGAAGCTTAATGAACAAGCTTGAACAGATTTTTAGAGCTCGGTTAGTAAATGAACAGAGCTTGAACATAACTGTGTTCGTTCATTTATGTTCATGAACAAGCTCGTTAAGTGTTCGTGAACAAACTCGTTAAGTGATGTTCATGAACAAGCTCGTTAAGTGATGTTCATGAAGAAGCTCATTAAGTATTCGTGAACGAACATGTACCAAAATAGTAAATTTAGACAAATACTATATTTTCTACTATGCTTGGAATGGATGTCTGTAATGTGATTTATGGAGCTATTATGCTGGATTTATTTGGTTTTGTCCTGCAAATATTTAATCCTTTTATTTAATTGATTTATTCATTTGCGATTATGTTTAAATATTATTATTCTTGATTAAAAAATTGACGTTCGTTTGTTTGATTGAAAATCTGTTCATGGACAAGATTGATTGTGTGTTCACGACCATGTTCCTGAACATGTTCACCAACAACATGTTCACGATAAGTCTTGTTAACGAACAGAACGTTCGATTAACTACTCGTGAACAAGCTCGGTAAATGTTCGTTTACGTTCGTTCGGTAAGCTTAACGAACAAGCTTGAACAGGTTTTTAGAGCTCGGTTAGTAAACGAACAGAGCTTGAACATGGATTTTGTTCATGAACAAAACCAAGCTCCATGTTCAAGCTCGTTCAAGCTCGTTCGTCAACAGCCCTATTCAATTGTGAATTAAATTTACGAATACTTTTTGGATGCATAAATGAGTGGCAACTATAGTCATATATTCAAGAACATCATATTAATATTTTTGTTACCGGTACACTGCATAATAAAATCGTGTCCTGGTGCAAATTTTAGACTTCGGGCCTCTCTTTCAATCAAGGTAAAAAAAAGGCGTTTATCGGTATTTATACGTTTAGACAATGAAATGGCGGGAGCTTAATCAAGGGCCGTGTTTTAAATTAAATTTAACATCCGAAAATGCTTGCACGTCAGTTTCAATATTGTCCCATGAGTAACTGATGGGTGTTGTGAACAGGTCCATTGGGCCCATTGGGTATCCACCCACCATTGACTGATATATATATAAGAAGGCAGGGGGCTCTTAACCCTCTACACCTTTTACCCTACGTTTTTCCCTTCATAACATGTTATCAGCACGAGGGTTCTTTGCCTGCAGCACTAAAAGAGAGACAACGTGACGTCTACTCAGTGAAACTGCAAAGATCATTATATGGTCTGAAACAATCTGGAGGGATGTGGTATAACAGACTGAGCGAATTCCTTGCGAAGCAAGGATTTGCAAATGACCAAGTCTGTCCTTGCATCTTTATTAGAGCAAAGGCAACAGAATTTGTCCTTATATCCGTCTATGTAGACGACTTGAACCTCATCGGATCTCCAGGAGAGATCACTGAGATTTCTAGAAGCTTGACAGAAACTTTCGAAATGAAAGACTTCGGAAAGTCGAAATTCTGTTTAGGTCTTCAAATAGAGCATATTAACGACGGGATCCAATTACATCAGTCAACTTATACATCGAACTTACTAAAAAAGTTCCAAATAGATAAGTGTCACCCTCTAAGTACTCCTATGGTCGTGAGATCATTGGATGTACATAAAGACCCCTTCCGGCCGCTGGAAGAGGTGGAGGAAGTACTAGGCCCCGAAGTGCTTTATTTAAGTGCTATTGGTGCACTCCTTTATGTGGCTAACTACACTCGTCTTGACATAGCATTTGCAGTCAACTTACTAGCCAGATATTGTGATGCACCTTCACATCGGCACTGGGTCGTAGTTAAGCATCTTCTACGCTACCTCCAAGGGTCCATAGACTTAGATCTATTCTACATGAAAGGGGCAACAACAGGTTTAGTTAGTTATGCTGATGTAACGGCCTAGTCCTGTATATACGTATTTCGTATGTATTCAATTAGTATAGTGATTTATTAGAGTATGGTTTTATTTATTAGTATTATTTTCGTAACTCAAGCATGTAAATTAACGATCGTGTCGTTATCTTCTCTAACTTGTGTTTGAAGTTGGTTGCAGGAGCGAAATCGTATCAATCAAAACCCATCTTCACCAAATCGATATTCACTAATCAAACCTTAGACCAGATATAAATCCAAACCCATCCTGATCTAAACGTCTAACCGATTCACTAAATCAAATCGTAATGAGACCTATATCATAACCAATAAGTCTAAAAGAATTATCCTAACCTTATATCACCTTAACGATCATCTTTTCTAGTCACATATTATCCAACGAATCCTAACCACTGGATCTATCTATATCAAAATCTTAACATTAACCATCTTAATTGTTTCCTGAATCAAATCTCATCAAAATATCTTTATTAACGAGATTATCCCAAAATTATACCTTAACCATATTGTTTTCCTAACCCAGTAGCTTAATGGTGTCACGCCCCATTCCCCCAGAATACCCGGCATCAAAATTTTTTTCCCGAGTATCGTGAAGATTGAGGGTGATGAAAGAGGAAAAGAGGGAGAAAGAAAAAACTGAACAAGCAGTCCGCTGCGCACATGATGGGATAGTACAAGTAAAGCTTCACAATAACATCAAACGGTCTCATGAATACATAGATCAACAACAACAACATATATATATAGCAATACATAACTCAGGTACACCACTACATATACACCATCATTATCCACCCCCAAGACAATTTTATCACACCACAAGTCAGCTCACATCAAGTGCTACCCCTGAACCCAGCTCCAAGTCACCTCCAACCAAGCTAACACTGCTACCTGAAAAATAGGGGGGAGCACGTCAATGCGTGCCCCAGTAGGAACCAACTTGGATTTGGAACACTGTTCTAAAGTTATTAATCCACCAAACAAGGCAAGGAAACTAATGCATGCAAACTAAATAACGTAATGAAAAGTAAATAGCTAGATAAGGGGATCATACCTGCGATCCAATGTAGAGCTGCTGCAAGAAAGGGGTTAGCACGAATAATAATAATAACAATAATAATAACACAGGGGTTCAAGCAACCAATATCAAATAAGATAAGTGCAAGAGCCTGAGGCATGACACAGAGCCACAAAGTATGGGCAAAGGGGAAGGGGAAGTGCTGCCAACAGTAGAAGTAACACTCAAATTTTATTTTATTATTTCATAATTAAGTTAATTGGAATTTGGGTAAACTGTGTGATACCAGGTCCTGGACTTCACCCCAAATTTGGGGTGAACTAGCACACGACGCATTGGACACGGGCACTGTACGCCGGGCCTCTCAGCTCCCCCGTCCCTAGCAGGAGTGAGGCTATACAACCCCCTGACACCTCCACTCCAAGTAAAGGCAAGTGGGTATGGAAATCCCCTCCCCTCCCGGTAAAGGCGAGTGGGTGTAAACTCCACACATCACATATTCATCTCCCAACTTCACAGTCCAGGCCTCATATCCACAATTTACTCAAATCCCACCTAAAACCCGGGCTTTGCTAACTCACCCTCATTAGAGAGGACTGAGGCATTCCAGAATATCACTTCTATCACTTTAATAATGAATGAGTCATGTTGCATGGTGTCACGTACCACATTTATACCAACGTGGGTCATGCACTGAGTTGTCATGCCCTCCATCATATTCATATCAAATCATCATCACGTCACATATGGCACCATGCATACATGCTCTCAACATTACAAGTTCACATCAAATTTCATTTCATATTCATATGATGGAGCATTTCTCGCGTTTCTAGCATTTGCCTTCATTCAGGCATTTTCACAAACACGTGATGGGCGTGACGTGCATGTCCATATCACATTAGCAATTCAAATGGCAAGACAGGTCATTAATCTAATTTACATATAACAACAATAATCATGCACTATAAAAGATGAATTAGCAATACTATCCAATTGACCACACTACTTTAGTACTTCAGCTTGCTGAAATTTACAAAAGTGGCAACAGATGAGCACATATCATCAATTTTTATTGAGAATTTGACAAATTGTCCCAAATGAAAGTTATAGATATATTAGTTCTAGATTCACAGATAATATTTCAGGTAAAAATATTATATATGTGATTTATGGTGAATTAATTGGTGAAATGTGTCAAATCTGTTTTTCAGACAGATTTCAGGACATGTGTTCAAAGCCAGTTTTGAGCATGTTCTAGCCAGAAATTCGACATAAGAGCACTCAGATGAACTTTTAGAAAAACTTCTTAAGTTTCCAAAAAGGCCAAGATCAGCAAAATCCATGAAGTGTGCAGGTAGTAATCCTCATTTTACTAAACAATGTATAGCTTGACAGAATTTCAGACATATTACAAACAATGAATTTTTACTCCTAATTCCAGAATTGAATATATATCAATATTTATATGATTTTGGGGTAGGATTTCAATATCTACAAGCTCATATTTTTTTCGAAGCTTAATTCGAATCACAGTGAGCAGAATCCAAGCATGAACACACACAAAAATTTCTGCTTTTCAAAGGAAGTGATGTTGATTAGAATTTCAAAGGAATATTCATGAAAATTAAAACATGGCATATGACTTTGATTATTACTAATTCATATTGATAAAACAAGATGTAGAAACATAATACAATAGAACCCTAATTAAATTCCAAATACCAAGTTGGTATCCTACCTCACATCTTGATTTCTCTTCTCCTTCTCCTTCTCTTCATCATCTTCTTCTTCGTCTTCTTCTTTTTTTCTTTTCTTTTCATTGGTTGAAGAAATTGGCCATGGCATGGGGAGGTGGCCGGCCATAGGCTAGGGAGAGAGAGGGGAAAAAGAATGGAGATTAGTGTAGAAAAGAAAAGAAAAAAGAGTTACGAAGGAAGGAGAAAATTCTAAGGAATATTCTCCTTCATATTCCTTTCTTCTCGTCTAAGAATGGAATATTCCAAGGGAATATTCCATATGAAAATGACCAAAATACCCTCCCATGTTCCAAGTATTTACAAGTTTGCTATTACTTTAGGTACCGACCACTTAAGTATGTACGCACAGCAAATTTAGTCAAAAAGACCGTTTTGCCCCTGACCTTTCTAAAAATTTATGGGGGTTGCCATTGACCCCTAACCCCATTTTCACACTAAAATGGCTCCCCTTACACACATCCATGCACATCCATACGTGCATACATGCATCACACACACGTCTAACCCATTCCTGTCGTTTTACACTCACGACGTCATTTGCACTTCTTCCGCATTCACATTTCGCATTCTCTTTCCTTAGCCACATATTACAGCCTAATCTCATTGGCATTACGTCACATACGTCAATATCTACGCTTATCTCATGCTCACGCATGCATCGTAGGTAGAAACTGTAAGGTATTCTAGGACCCTTAGGGCACAAAAACTATATTCCCGTCCTAAGTCGGACGGAACACAGACAGAAAAAGAATTTGCAACGGAAAATAAAACTATGTTAATCTAATTAACATGCAGTTAAATGATTTAACTTAGCCCTAAGGTACAAAACCCTTAGCCAAGATCTATGCCAACTTGGGACGGATCTGACCATCCCAAGAAGGATCTAACCTACTACGATTAAATTAAACTAATGCTAATAAAATACATACCCGGAATATCAACCCTGGGGCAGGCGAGATGTTCCGCACCGTCTTCCGAGCCGCTCCCCGTCTCCCTTGAACCGCTCCCCGAACCGCTCCTCGAACCGCTCCGCATCCCGAGGCGATCAATCCCGTGTCGCCGAGCCAACCACGCGCGGAAGAAAGTTTCACGCGAGTGAAACCTTTGCCAAGATTTCGGATCAGAATCCGAACTCCTTTGCAGCTTTGCCAAAGCCCTCAGGAGTAAGGTAAAAATATAGGGAGATAGAGAAATATTGATTTAAGCCTAAATCCGAGCGTGCTCCAACATTTACGAGAGCCGCTCGATCTAGAGCTTGGGACGAGTTTGGAGGAAGGGGGAGGCCCCTATTTATATAGGCGGCGGACTCTCCCCTTTTTCGCACAACCGATGTGGGACTATTAATTTGAGTTAATTAAAATCAAGTTAGTTTGCCTTTCACAAAGTGCAAACTTCCGTAAATTTTAACTCACTCACCGTTGAGCTTCATGATTGATACAACCTATCAATTCGAAGGATGTTCAACGGTGAATGCATAGGAAAAAAATCGTTCGTCAATCGGAGTTCGTTTGACCCTCCAATTGACCGCCCAAAGTTCAGCCTACGACTTGTTTTTCGCAAAAACCAGCCGTCAAAACTGCCCACTAAAACTAGGGTTCTGCACCCAATGGTGGGGCCCAGCAAGTGGGCCCCACAGCCCCTAAAAATGCTGACTGGGCGCCTGCCCAGACCTGGGCACGGGCGTCCAGGCCTGGGCGCCCGGCCCAGGGCGCCTGGGCTCACAGGCGCCCAGGGCGCCCGCCTAGGCCTGGGCAGGCGCCCAAGCGCCTGGGCCTGGGCGCGGGCCCAGGCCCAGTGGCCTGGCGCCCAGCCTGGCGGGCCAGGTGCCCAGGCTAGACCCTAGTCTGGCCTGGGCCAACATGGTCTGACCCAGACTGAGCCATTTGGCTGTTTTGGGCATAAGTTGGGCATTTGGCGTCCGATTTGGACGTCGTTCGAATCTGGGCGTAGACCAGGACATTCCCGTCTTACCCGTGAACTTTTCCTTGCGTTTAATCATTAAATATTGTTTTAAACAATTTAAAACACATTTAATATCTGTTGCATCAAATGCAAATAGTCCCTATCTTGGCTTAAATTATCATTTGCATCAAATACAAATGATCCGAGGGCATATTCCTCTACAGAAACACCACGCGTATTCAATAGAATACACGTAAAGTGCAAAATAGGGCATGCCATCCTACCCACCTTAAAGTAAAGTCAGTCGTCGGACTTCCTAGGGTGTGAACCTTGCCGAGGTCAGTTAAGGATGACGGTCTTACTACCCATGAAGTACAACAAGAATACATATCTATACTGTACTTATATAGACTATATTCTTCACTATCATCCATACACATCCGCATCGCACACATGTCACAGATACATCCTATTACTCATCTAGTAGCACATCCATATCACTATATGCTTCATTACATACACGTACGTATATGTTCTTCACATAAACATCTAGGCACACATGCAGACACATTACCATATACATCACATACCACAATTGAGTCTCTATACATATTATTACACGTATCTAGATCACTACTCATATCCATATGCATAGGACATCACACCATATCCACCTCACGATACATAATATACCCATACATGGCGTGCTTTCAAATACATCACCATACACTTAAGTATAAACGAGTTATATTCCATCTATATATAGATATATATATTTACATATACGTCTACATTCATGCACAGACATCCAGCAATACACATTAATCTACACACCATTGCTTAATAAACAGGGTCACCATCACGGTGTCACACCGTATGTACCCCGGATCTCTATACTCCCAATGCTTAGTCACATGGGCTTACTCACATCCATAGACACGTAAATATATACATACACACAATAGTTAGTGGTGGGCTCCGAAAAGGTGCTCTCTCTCTCTCTCTCTCTCTCACAAGCGCAAGAGTCCGTACAAGTAGTAAAATCTGGGAGTCCAGATGTCGAATCCACGGGAAGAAATCTGTTGCAACCACAGCTCAAATCAAATAGAAAGCCAACGAAGAGAAACTAAACACTTTTAATGATGGTGATGGTGATGTGAATGGGGATACGTGAATGATACGAACAAGGAAAATACGTGAGAACAAATATCTATAAAAAGTATGCACATGGTATGGGTTCGTTAGGATCGATGATTCGTATTAATTTGGTTGATAGGTATAACACAATGAATTCTCCTTTTGGGAGCAATTCACTGGAAAATACCCAATATAACTCAATGAATTCTCCTTTTGGGAGCAACTCATCGGAAGATGCCCTTTTGGGGGTTCAAACACAAAATTCAATGAGATCGTCGCTAAAGTTATAATACGATATGAAACTCTCTTTTGGAGAGATCAAAACTAAGGTATGAAACTCCCTTTTGGAGAGATCAAAGATCACCCTTTTGGGGCGATCATCAACTTAATCACTTCTTTTGGAAGATGAAAAAGGCGATTTAAGAACAAAGATCACAACTTTAACGACGTTTAACGATTAAGCACATGGAATACAACCAAACTAACACAAATCACACCCCCTAACTACTCCATACCATGCACAAATAAGATTTAGCTACTCATCATGCAATAATAAACTACTTTCATAGCAAAATACATCAAAATTATAGCAAAATACGATGAAAAACACCAAAATACGAGGTTTAAGTTAAGAATTCATCACCAAATATCCTTGAAAAGACATCAAAACTCTCTGGAAATAAGAAAATAGCCTCTGGAATTTTACAGAATTTTTCAGGGGGGAAATACGGCTCCTAGAGCCTCCAATACGCCCAAAATACGCCCCAAATCTGCTTGTATACGCTCTAAAAACCCTAGGAATACCTTAAATAGAGGTATTGCAGGTTTGGGAGGCTTATTGGGTTCAAAACCCGCTCTAAATCACTTCAAACCCGCAATCAAACGCATGCGTAATTACTGACCGCACGATCGAAGCGGGATTCAACGTGGATTCGACGCGTGGCAAGACTAGCGGATCCTCCAGCTCGAATCCGCACCCGCTTCCATCTCGAATCCGAGTTTCGCTCGGGGATGCTCCGAGCCGTCGGATCAAATATCAGTGACTATCGACTCGCCACGTAGCCGCTAGAGGAACCGCGTTCTCGTTTAAATTGGCGTTGTTCGGCACCGTTGGATCCAGCGGAGAACGCTTCAGATCACGCCGCGTGGCCACGGAGACGATCGCTGCTGCTTCACTCGGACTTTGATCATGGACCGTTGGATTAATATTGGATGGCTAGGATCGCACCGCGTCGCCCGCTGCACAGCATCTTCTCTCATCGTTCGTGGCTGTTCGATCTGAGATCGACGGCCACGAATATTCCGCTCCGATCGCAAAGTATAATTTTTGAATTGATTACGGCCGTTGGATACGGTGGGAAGCTCTGGATGACCGCCACGTGTCACACTCTGATTCGCTGCTGACCGTATTTCCGTATTTTCGAGCGTATTTCCCCATTTAAAGTGTATTCTGCATTCAATAAAGCACAGAAATTAGCACAGATCTCAGAAAAATACAAATAAATAGTCGTTGGAATCGTGAGATCGAGACGATGCTAGGAAAAATATAAAATGTGCAGAAATACTCCATTATTAGCTGTTTTGTGCTCAAATAGAGTGTTTTCTCTAATAAATGAGAGTGTACAAAATACGTACGTATTAGAGAACAATATAGCATCACATGAGCACAAAATATGGCTAAATAGGGGGTTAAATATGTAATATTGAACCCGAATCGGGGGTTAAATATGTAATATTGAACCCGAATCAGTTAGTCACATCCATACATACGTTCACGTGCACATAATAGCACATGCACGATTAAGTCACATAAGGTTCACAATTATAACCATAAATAAGTATACACATAACATCACATCCATAGCAGTGCACATACTGCCTCACACAGATAGGTACATATACCACACACAATACACCAGAGTGCACAACATAATACGTTTCCTTCATATGCTATATATATATATGTATAACTATCCCTGCATCTGCTACACACATACTGTCATAATGGACAAACAAGTATAAATATCCATCTACACTTCCATGCACACGTATATACATAAATGTGCAACTAAGTACACACTGTCCAATACACATATATCAAGCAGTTTCATTCGCTTACATTTATCACACATATATACACATATATTCCATATCTATCACATCCACATTTACATTGCACATTCACGCACGTACACACTTGCTCTGGTACAGACCTATATATTCACGCATACAAACAAGAATACATTTATCCAAAGCACACTGAGATACACCTAGAGAGACAACCCTATGGAATAGATCAGCAAGTAGACAAACAAGATACGTATAAGTATATATGCATATATGCATTCATTCATCCAAGATACACACCATTACATATATTCCTACTGCACAGTACACCTACATGAACACATCCTTACACTTCACATTTATACAAGTATGATACATATTCACATATAGGTAACAAACAATACTTCACATAAATACTCCACATCTACTCATATACACACTCATTATATACCTTCAGATATATTCATATCAACCCATATATATATATATATATATATATATATATATATATATATATATATATATATATATATATATATATATATATATATATATATATATATATATATATATATATATATATATATATAGGCCTACACATAGCCATATACACGTTCGCTCATACACACCAGATTATTATTCTAATAGTAGGTATACACACAGACATACATATATACATATTAGGATCCATGCAACCATGCACAAACATCACAATGTATGGGCGAACACACCCTTTCACACATGCCATATCCTGTTATTACACACATATACAGTCAAGCTACTTAAACTACTCTAACAGTAGTCGGTAGCTATCCATACCTTTATATACATAACGTCCAATGTATCTACACTTTTACTAACATACTAATACATACACAAATAAGTGTATTTCAACATTCACACACATCCAATAGATGGCCCTATCCCATATACGTACACATTCATATACTGTTACACACATATCCGAATAGAGATCATTCACATACATACATATGTAACCACTCATAAGACATATATCAATACACGTTCAATAATAGCAACATTTTTACACAATCACACCACGCTTGCTATAACAAACATACATACACACAAGTATGTCATATACCAATACACAATCCTTCCTCATGACGCTATATACGGAAGGGTGCACACACTACACATGCATCCAAAGGGTCCTATAAACACCATTCTACAGGTAAACGTATACACAAAGATATACATATACCATAACTCCACTTAACCATGCAAACCCTTAGCCATCCCACTTATACACGCCCTGTGTAATCTCAAATCCTCATATCCATCACATCTTACATGCGTTATACATCACACTACATCCTTATCCCATACTAGGCACGATATAGGTCTAAAAGTTTAAACTTAGGGTGGACGGGGCTAAAGTACCAATACCCACCACAGCTACTATGAGGTAGAAACCCATACTTGTGCACTAACTATTAATTTGGGGTTGTTGGCTTAGTTGTAGCTCCAATTGGTAAGAAAGCTTCATTTTATTAGTTAAGAACCAATCTAAAGCTAGCATCTTAATTAAGTAGCATGCCATATTTGAGCCAAAGGTGGCACCTTTCTAAGACAACATGCTATATTATGCCAAGCTAGCATTTTTAGTGAGAATCTATGTTTCATTTAAAGGCTCTTTTGTAAATGGTAATCAGTTCTTACTAATTAGTGTTTAATCAATCTAATGCACTATATTTAGTTAGCATGTAATTTAGAATGACGTTAGCTTTCATAATTGTGTAGTACTAGTTTGTGTATAGATTTAGCCTTTCATGCAATTCCCATTAGTTTGAAATTGTTACATTTTTAAGGTAGAAGTGCTTAAGCTTGCAACTAAAAGTGGGTATTGCTAAGTAAATTTCAAAGTGAGTATTGTTGAAGCTTGCATTAAATTGGTTGCATTTAAAGAATGCATTCTTAGTGAGTAATGATGCTTATGTTGTGATGGTTAATGATGTTTATGTTTATAGTTAATGATGCTTATGATTGATGATGCTTTCGTTTATGGGGAAAAGTTCCCTTTTTGGAGGAAGGAGTTGTGATAATTGGCAAGTGGTCCCTAATGAAGTATGGTGTTGTATAGATTGGAAAGTCATGTCATGAATGTAAGATCCAAGTATGTATGAAAGAAATGAAATTTGAAATGTATGGAGGAGGAAAATAAGGCTATGCCAATGCACTTCCCGCTTCATGCCAGTTATTGCATTTTATGCCACATGTTGTATTGAATTAAACCACAATAAGTAATGTTCCATTTACATTTGATAGCACTAGTAAATGTTGTTGTTGCATGCTTGTCCGTTTAATTTCAATGTACCCTTTATGTTGCATCATTTATGTACCATGATTATGTCCCAATATGCCACTGTACCATTACATATTAAGTCCACATGCAAATTTGCTAGCATTGTTGGTTAAGTGCAAGTGTAATGTTGTATGCAATTCAAATGTTGTTTAGATGCAATTTCAATACATCATAGCCTTGTAGCTTAAATGCAAAACTAATATACTAGCCATGTTGTTTCCTTATGTCACCTTACTATTGCATACTAATTTGTGTCACTTTCATGTTGTTTAAATGCAATTAGTAGTGTTGTTCATTATGTCATCTTAATGTTGTTTAATTACAATTTCATTAGCTGATATGCTAGTTTACTTATCTTCAATGATAATAGAGTATATTGATGTCTCGGTCTGCCACATGACGGGTGGGCACCCTAGAAAGGGGTTGGGGGGAGAACTGGGTACTAGTAGGGTATGAGGACTGGACTATGTTGTGACAGCGTTGATGTACCTTGCTCAGTTTCGGGTACTTTGTGGTGTTCGTCGTACCTTGCTCAGTTTCGGGTACGATGTGTTGTGATGATGTGGAGTTTTCTCACCTGCACACTGGTGTTAGGGAATGGGTGGATGAGAGGCCCCATTAAGGAAACAATGCTCGTGTACCACTGACGGATGCTCCTTACCGTCCCACCTTAGGGTGGAGTCCAGTTCCTCATATTCAACGACATACCCGGGTTTTCAAATGACATGTAATTAAATACTTAAATGCTTGAATTTTTCCATGTGTGAGTATTATTCTTTTCCATGTTTGATGCACCTGTGGTTCCTTACATGCATTGTATTAAATTGTGAAAAAAGCAACATTCCCCAAAGTGATATTTACTTTATGCACTAGTTGGGTTTTCTACTTGAATACGCTTTGACATGCTTCAATTTGTGGTTTCAGGTTTATGGAGTTGGAAGCAGTTGGAGTTGGTGAAAAGCTGGGCTTGTGGAGTTGTAGGACGAGATGGTGAGGGGCGAGGAGAGTGGCTTGTACCTTTGGGGTTGGTTTGGAGTCAGTTTGAGCTGTGGTTGTATAAGGATCAGATGTATAAGTTGTTGTATGAGATGTTGATATATGATAACATGATTACTCGGTAGTCTCAGTGTTGTTTTCTCTGGTTGATAGTGTATTTGTTTCTTAATGGTTTCTTGGAAACATTACAGGTACTATTATAGCAGTGCGCAGTGGACCTGATGACTCTTTCGTATTTTCCTTTCCTCCCATTGTGACACTCGCTGCTCTGGGAGAACCTGGGACGGATTCGTACATCCTGGGTATCCTGGAGAGCGGGACGTTACAGTATCCCTGATCAGATATCCAGGATTTTGTCCCTTCATCTTCCCTTTGTCGGGTTCTTTATAGTCGAGCATTATGTCAACGCCTCCTCCTAATATGCCCTCGCGTTTATGGCGTTCAAGGCCCTCCCACTGTGCCCGTCTGCATCGATGGCCGATTGAATGATTGCCAATGTTGGCTCGGTTTGGGGAGCAATGTTCTCATTTGTGGAGGTTGGCGGTCCATCTGGCCTTCACCTCGGACTGAGATGCTATGACATGCACATGCGGCCCTCGGATTAGGGCCCAAGGCCGTGGTGGGCTGAGTAGGCGGTCACGGTCGATCTTTTTCTCCCCGGTCTGGTCGGGGGGTTGTATCAGTCATGACCGCACCCATCACAATAATCTACCATTATAATCATTTCTACCAACACCCTCATCCAAGCTTTTTCACCACCTTCTCTAGTTGACAAACAACTATCATCTTCGTTACTCCTCTTGAACCGCATTATTACACATACCATATCCACTTGTCATAACCATCACCAATTGTCACTGCTATCACTGTCATCTCTAACTGTCAAACCGTAATCTACGTCATCGTCGGCTCGTTGTCCTAGCTGCCACCATTATCTCCATGTGCTAAATTGCCATCATTTCCATTTGATGGCCACCATTTGTCACACTGCCACCATGTTTGCATTTCCTAAAAATATTTTAAATACACCAAACATGAAAATGATAGTTTTGTAAAAGGGAATCATGTAGATCAAGTGGCACCTGATCTAATAGATCAGGTGCAAGACACAAAAAGATGGGTCACATGGAAAGTACAAGCTCATGTGGGGCTTGTACTTTCCAACTTTATGTGTCTTGGCATCGGATCCATTAGATCAAGTGCTACCTTTTCTACATTATTCTCTTTGTAAAAATCATTTTAGATATACAAAATACGGCATTTTAATGTTCTATGTGATATGATGTGTAGGAATCATATTTTTAGAAATGTGATTAAAAGATCAACAAAGGGATAAGTTTTGAGAAAAAGACAATAATTAAAAAAATTAGCAAAATCGACCAAAAAATAAATATTTAGCAAAATCGATCAAGTTTGGCCATGTCAGCGCCCAGGAGCGCTGACTGGGTGCTGATGGCGCTTACTCTGACATGGACGCAGATGGCAAGTGCGGCAATTTCGGAGATAGCTTATTTCCCATAGAGTACTATATTAAATTTATTCGTACATATATGTACGTTAAGCTGCTTTGCTTATTGGTAATACCCCCTTTGTGTGCCGTATGTCACGGGTTTGATTCTTGAGATATGCAACTTTTTTTTTAAATTAATTTTCTTTTGAATGCGTAGATGCAAACACTTTTAGACAATTCATTATTATATAAATTGAAGAATACATATGGCCTAGTGGTATGCCTCTTGCTTTGGTTGTGTGCTGGCCTGAGTTTGTCGGAACAAGCAATTTTTTTTAGTTGAAAATGACACTTGAATGAGGATTCGAGAATTGAACTTGGGACCTCCCGCACTCAAAGCAAACAACATATCATCAGACCTAAATTCCTCACCGAAGAAATCAATCTAATTTAGCCACGATTGGCAAGTGCGGCCATATTGGCCACACTTACCAAACGCAGCCAAGTCTAGGCAAGCCCAGTCAAAGCCCTGTCGCCCCCTTTGACGTTGACGTGGCCATAGTTGGTCGGTTTTGCTAATTATTTTTTATCCAGTCGATATGTTAATTATTTTTAATTTTTGGCTTTTTTCCAAAAATTGTCCCAAAACAAAATATTGCATCCAGTGTACCAAACACTAGGGCCATATCTTTAAAAAAATGATTTTACATGGAAAACAGATACTATACAAATTACGTAATTATACGTAAATTATCCAATATTACTTGGTGTCTACTTTATAGGCATGCAGGGTGGGCGTTGTAGCCTTCACAGTTAAGTTTCATTCTTAATTTATGTTTCAAATAAAGCATCTATTATAAGATAGTGTAGGTTGTTCCATGTGGCACCTTAGTCCCCATGTGGTAATGTCACATCACCATATAAGATGCCACATGTGATCCACCTCACCCAACAAACCCACTTTCCACCCAAAAAGAAACCCAAAATCTCATCCCCCAAATTAAAAAAAACCAGAATTTCTAATAACACCCTAAACCCCATCTTTATCCCCTTTACCCGAAACGATACCGACACACACCACAGTTCTTACTCATTTTCGTTTGCGCGCGTGCACCGCATTCTGTTCGTGTGTTTTTTGACACCGTGTGCACGGGTTATTCTCTAGTGTGTGTGTGTGTGTGTGTGTGTGTGTGTGTGTGTGTGTGTGTGGCAAATGTGCCTGCGCACGTGCGCAGGCAGAGATACAAGCGAACACCCCTCTGTTCGGGGTTTTCAAGTAATTTTTTTGCATTAGCTATATATACTTGTTATGAAGCTCCCCACAAAATTTCAAGTCAATCCAACGTCGTTTGAGCCTCCGTTCATCGATTTCAAAAACGTTGCGCAAAACTGTCAAAAAAAATTCTGGACAGTTTTGCGCAACGTTTTTGAAATCGATGAACGGAGGCTCAAACGGTGTTGGTTGACTTGAAATTTTGTGGGGAGCTTCATAAGAAGTATATATAGCTACTGCAAAAAAATTCAAAAAAATACTTAAACACACCGAACAGAGGGGGCGTGCGCAGGTAATTCTACCTGCGCACGTTCTTAGGTACATTTTTTGGTGTGTGTGTGTGTATATATATATATATGAAATAAATGTTATAATTTCATAATCGAAACAGACGATTTATGTTCCAACAAACGCTTTTTTCACATAAAAATTAATATTACAAATATATATATTAAAATATAACTGTTTTGAATCATATGACTGACTATGACAAGCTGACTAGGACTAATGAGTTGATAGAAAGATGTCTCAGATTTAATCTTGTGGAATAAATGGTTGATATGAGGTTTTGATAGAATTTTGAGGGGGGAAACTTAAATTTTGGTGGAAAAAAATGTTGGGGGAAATGAAATTTTTTGAAACTTTAAAACCTGGTACTTCAGGAACCTTTTGATATAATTTTTCCAAACAAAAGGTTTGAAACCCCGGCCAAAAAGATTTGAGTTTCAAATCGTGAGACAACAATCAACCCTGTTTACGGGTGTTTTCTCACCACAGGATCGTTGACCGACGGCTCGACGGTCAACGTGGTCAAGGGATCGGTTGAGATCCATTGGTTCCTCCGAGCGTGCGTCTTCTCGACGAGGGTTGCACGGGGCCCCGCTTCGGCTCGAGAAGCGGGTCGCTTGGAGGGTTGAGGGCATCGGTCAGTGGGGTGCAGAGGAGTAGCCTCGGCACCTGGGTGAGTGATCGGCCTCGGTCAATTAAGTGCCGAGGGGTAGCCTTGGCGCCCTGATTATCGCTCGGTCTCAGCCGATGACGGCGCACGCTAGAGGCAAGCGGGCTCGTCGTCGTGCGGGCCCTGCTTAGACGAGTTTCGCGCTGAGGGGTAGCCTCGGTTCCTCGGTTCCGCTTCTTCCTGGACAGACAAAGAAAGTCGTCAGGGGGGCCGGACCTTGGTTCCGGCCAAGACCCCCTCCGATGCCTAAGTCAGAATGGATCTGATTGATACTCAGCGGGATCGATGAGGCTCGCAAAGAGGCCGCCAAGCGTACCCTCGGACTGAGCTATAGGAGGGAAGATAATGGGGAAAGCAAGGTCGTTTTTTGGGAATACCTCCGTTGTGGGTGTCGGGGATTCGATCCCTCCCTTCGTTCGTGCCCCTGCCCCTATATAGGGATTGCCACCACGATTGCCATGTCTTCGTGCCCCCTTATTCCGCCCCCATGATATGCCTCCCTCCGGGCGCCTTTATGCGCCATCAAGGTGGATTAATGGGGTCTCTTAATGGTCATTAAGCGAGAGCGTTTTGGGGAATGGTTAGATCCCTTAGTCGTGGGCTGACCGGGCGCACATCCAATCGTGGGTGGTCCGATGCAGGGCTTCTACGGGGGCCTTTGCTGGTTGGCCTAACATTCTTTCTGGAGGGCCTTCTTCTTCCCATGTGGGCCTGGGTCGCCTGCTTTTAGGCCTCTTTAAAATGGTCGTATCAAACCCATCTACAAAACCATGACCAAACTTGATGCGAACTCGAAGATGAAGCCGTTTGTTTGTCCAATGAAGAAGCTCCGAATCAACATATGAATTGAGCATGACCACACCTAACTTTTTTTAAAGATTTTTTTTGAAAATAACTCATATCACTCACTCAATATATACTAATAAAAATATTAAAGAGAGACGAAGGTAACAATATTTTCGGTTTTAATTAACCGCGTCCACTAAATTTTTTATTCTAATTTGTTGTTCCGAATCAAATACGTCCGCGCTGAATTTGTTGTTCTACGTTGAATTTGTTGTTCTGCGTTGAAGGCGCCCGCGCAGAATTTGTTGTTCTACGTCGAAGGTGTCCATGCCGCTAAATATTTTAGCGCTAATTTATTGTTCTTTTTAATTTTAATAATTTTAGTAGCAAAAATAATTGTTTGGAAACAAATATTTTGCGAAAGAAAATTTTAAATCAATCGTGAGTTATAACTGTTGATAGATACTTTAACACGTTTTATATGCCCTCTGCCCTTTTCATTTCCATTTATGCTCAAAATCGATTCGTATCTCAACCAATTCCCATCAATTTCTCAGCAGAGATCATAACCGCCCATAAAATTCTGAGATTCGGTGCCTCAACATTTGTCCTATGATTGTAATTATAAGAATCGCCAGTGGGCTTTTTGCTAAAATCACAAAAGCTCAAAATTTCCACAATGAGGAAAAAAATAACGACGACTGAAGAAGCTGTTAACAATAACAACAGAGGAGGAAACGCACGCCAACAACGTGAGGGAGAGCATGGTGTGACCTATCGCATTCATCTCCCCTTGGAATTCAATTTAGGGTTTCGATTCTCTGATTGCCACCCAATCCTCTTGATCTCGCGCCATCATCCCCAATACGAGCTCAATGTGACTAAATTCGTCCCAAAATCGACGAGCTTGAGCAAGGCACTGTCAAATCTAAAATTGATCCGAGCTGAGATGTCGGCGAGCGACGCTCTCTCGATAATTCCGGCTGCTGTCCTCCGAAATCTCGCCGATAAGCTCTACGAGAAGAGGAAGAATGCGGCGCTTGAGGTATTATTTGATTTTTTTTGAGCTCAAATTGATCGATTTTTTAATGGCTTCGGTTTGATTCGATTAATTATGTGGGTAAATGGGGAATTAGATCGAGGGGATAGTGAAGCAGCTAGCGCAGGCTGGAGAGCACGAGAAGATATCTGCAGTGATTAATTTTTTGATCACCGAGTTCACTAACTCGCCCCAAGCTCATCATAGAAAGGTCAGATGGTTCCTTTCTTTTCTTGTTTTTTGGGAAATTAATCAATTTAGCAAAGCTGTCTTTTTTTGTTACAATTTTTTGTTTAGCTTTGTCTTTTTTTTCATTTTAAAATTTAAAATGTTCTGCAGGGTGGATTGATTGGACTTGCTGCAGCTACAGTTGGTTTAACAACGGAAGCCGCTCAGCATCTTGAGGTCGGTTTCTGTTTCTGTCCATTGAAAAAAAGAATATAAAAGGAAACGGGGAAAAAAAGAAAGCTAGACCATGCCTAGTTTGTTGAATTCCAGAGTCCAAACTTATCATGCTCCCCATATTTTGCACTTTCCTCAAAAGAAAAAAAAACGAACATAAATGCACTGATGTTCTTGGAGTGATCGTGCTGAGTTTTTACCCGACTTTTAAAGATCTTGTGGAATCAAGGAGTAAAAGAACACCGTAAATGGAATTATCATCTGAAATAGTGCTTATCTTGGCCAGAGTTGGCATGCCATTATATGTTATGTGGTGGACAATTTTGTGAATTTTTACGGTATTCTTCTCCATATGCGAGCCCAATTTGACACAGGAGGATGGAGCTGCTAATCTATCAGGCTTTTGTACACCATACTGGATATGGGACTAATCCAACACCTTATGTCCCTTCATATTCATCAACCTTCCGAACTGTGCAGTTTTTGAGACGATAGGATGGAGCAAAAGCTCTACCACACAACAACAACAACAACAACAACAACAAAACGAAGTGTCTATAGAAAGCACAGAGAGAAATCAGAACAAGTTCTAAAACATCTTGGAACAAAAGTAACATACACACTCAAAAGACCTAAACAACCCAAAAGTGCACTAGAACGTCAACACCCTTGACAGTAGAGCAACAACCACGAACACACCATCCAAAAGAGACCCAACAATCAGAAGAAGAGCCAGGATAAGCAACCACCATAACACCAGTTGCAGGAGCATGATCAATAACGCTCATAACACCAGATGCAGCGGTATCACCATTACACTCGATGTAGTATTATCGACTGGAGAATAGAATCCAGAAGCAGGGACAACCAAAAATATATTAATTGCAAGTGACTTGTAATTTAGACATGATATCTATCTATTGTTGTTTTGTAGAGATGTTGAATATTTCTTATTGCTTAAGCATGCATTTCATACACTGTGAACTGAAGTCAGACCATCAAGCCTACTATATATGGGACACCTCCCCAGAAAACAAAATCCATTATAGGGGTTTCCTTTTTTTTGTCAACTTGGATTCCGAGCTGATTATCCACTCTTTTCTGTTCTAAATCTCCAATTGTGCATTTAGCATATTTCCCACTGAGCCTACTGGATACAAAAACACTTCCTAACAAAAAGCTTTATAAATTTACCTTTTGTGAATGTTAGTTGGTATTGAAGGATCTAGATGGAGAGACCGTATCTCCTTACTATATATTACTTGTTAATTACAAAAGTCCCCCTCTATGTCTAACACTCCCCTTCATGCACACCCTTCAAGCTCGAGCATTGTTACAGTGAGGTGAGTGAGGTGAATAAGAGAATGCAAATGTTCAGTTTGATATTAGTGGGAGTTTTGGGAACAACTTTTGGGTTCATTAGAAGGCTTAGGTTTTTCTATAAAGCACTTGTATAGAGAGAGGAATAAGATGGGCTAATGTGTTAGCTCGGCTTGGTGCAATGGGAAGAAATAATTTATTTACTAGCAGTGCCCAGTTTTCGAGATTTCTCAAAGGTTTGTATATATTGAATTAAATGGGTACAGCTTATATCTATATCAGGCATGTTTAGATTGATGAACATACGCATGTTTAGTTTATGTTTTTTAGTTGGTTTTGCTGGGGGTTTTAGTAGTTCGGATGTTTTTGTGCCTTTTGTTTTGTAGTAGTAGTAGTGTGAACCACAAATGTCCTTTATGTTACCACGGTATTCCTCCGCCATAAGTGATGGTTTTTTTTTTTGATAAATTTGGGACGGTGCTATCCAGAGGGTGGCTTCCGGCTCTTCGGTAAAACAAAAACAAAAAAAAAGCTTGAGCATTGTTACAAATATATCTTACTCATTAATCGAGCAGCATGTATCATGCTCCTAGTCATTTGTTAAGTAAACTTGCCGGCTATTGATTTGATTGCATATGTTGTTTTTGAACTAACTTTTTTTGAAATCTTCTTTTTCCCACTAAGGGACCATCAAACTTTATATGCTTTGTTGGTTCTTTCAATTTGAAATACTAGATTCTTAGCTGTATAAATGGTTATAATAAGATTCATAACTAAAGGTCAAGTGATTTGAATAATTTAACTCAAGCTTTTGCAACCAATACTTTAACGGATTCAGAGGTGGAGATTTCCCCTCTCTATCTCTACTTGTATATGTTCTATATAAACTACAAAAATCCTCCCCCTATGCCTCACCATGCTTTTGCGTAACTGTTATGCGGTGGGTTACATTTACATTATATCAAACAATTTATTTTGACATCATTACAGAGAACCCCTGTTTTTTGTCTTACATTTGGTCTCACATCTATTGATCCGTAATAGGTATAATGATTAATTGACCAAAATTATTGGCATAGTTATAGCAAGGGTTTGTCATTCACTGGAGAGGAGAATTATCACTAACACACTGAAAAATTGATACACTGAAAAAGAGTAGGAATGTCAATATTGCGGGTCGGGACGGGTATTTAACTACACAAGCTTGCCCCGACCCTTCTACAGGCCGGGGCGGGGCGAGTAATTTCTTACCAAAATCGAGTCGGACCGGGTCAGGCCGGTCGGGTCAGGTCTTTACTGACATCCCTATGAATCTCAAATAAAAGTTTTATTTGGAAATTGGGAGAATTGTGATTTATTTGGTAATTTGGAATTGGGAATTGGCCCAATTAAGAGAACAGTAGAACAAAGTATGAGTTATGGGTTATGGGTTGACCGCATGGTCCGGATCAAAATCATAAGGTTTTTTAGAACCTCTATAGTTTACCGATGCGGGGCCGGATTGCATACAAAGCCCAAGCTTGCCTCGACCCGCCTATGGGCTGGGTCGGGTCGGTCGGGCCAGGTCATTACTGCCATCCCTGAAAAAGAGAGAGCATGCTTCTGGTTGTAAAAGGGATGGCACATGAAGGAAAACAGGGACTATTCATTGAAAAAGAATGGGCTCAGGAGTCCATCACTTTAGCATATCTAATATGTAATTTTGTTATCTTGACTACTCTTTTTAATTACTTTGTTCGAAATTTATTGTACTTGAACGGGAACCTGGTAGAAGTAGTTGACTTTAATTACCATGTTGTCATTGAAAACAAAGTAGAGTAATGGTTGGGGCCCATTCAAATCACTTTGGTGTTGTGTTTGTGCCTTGCAATAGCGCTAGATCATTGGGCTTGTAAATTGAGGCAAATATAGTCCCAAACCACTAATTTTGCTGGAGTTGATTAACAATTTTATCCACACAATTTTACAAATATGTGAGCTATCCATTTCATCAGAACTACTGGAAATCTATGAGGACTCCTATAGTTAACTGCAGCAGCAAATTCCAGCCTTTGTCACTGCTATTGTGATCTGTAGCTTAATGGTTTTTTACTATATATGTAGGACACTTTTCCCAACCAGACATTGTCGTGGCTAACACACCCGGACACGCCACACTTGTATTCTCATACTCTTCTTCATCTTTATTATTATTCTTTATCCCACTTCTTTCATCCTTCTCTCCTCTTCTACTGTCACCGCTGCCTATAATATGCGACAGACTACAGGTAATAACGACAGGCAAGGAGGATGAAAGGAGGGAGAAGAAGAATAGAAGAAGAGATAAAGGAGAGGAACAAGGAAGGAGGAGGAAAGCATAAACATATGGCATCGGTAGCATTATCAACGGCACCACCAAATGAAGAGCATAAAAAGAAAAGAAAAGTAGGGTATTGAATAAAAAATCTAAAGCTTACTCTGAAAGCCCTGCATTGGGAAGTCAATGAAAAGTGAAGGATATAAACGTACTTGTGAATACGGAGATTAGGCACCAACCACTAGCCTGGCATTTTTAGAACTTCTACTCTTCTTCTTTCTTCTCTCAATTTTAGTCCTCTTTTGATAACGCAGTTATTTGCAGTCTGTTGCAAACTGCAACTGGTAGTAACAAACAAGGGTATGAAAGGATGGAGAAGAAGAATATGAGATTAAATAGAGGAAAGGAAGAAAGAAGAAGAAGAATAATAATAAGAGAGAAGCATAAGCATGCAGTAGCGGTAGTGGCAGCATCATCAAAAACAAACGAAGAAAAAGAAAAGAAACATAGTAGAAGAGGAGGAAAAAAAATCTAAGTTTGCATTGCAAACGAAGAAATAGAAAATAAGAATTGTAAGATAGGAAGAAAAAATGATGAGTTTGCCTTGCAGACAGTCCGTCTAGTAGGAAGGTGGTCAACAGCAACTTAGGCTTAAGGAGGCCGATGCCTGCTTAGGCTTGCTGTTGTCACGCCCCGCTTCTTGGTATGCCGAGGGAAACAAAAGTATGCTACGCCCAAAATTAATTTCCCCCCTCAATTCTAAACAATACCAAATTTGATCTTCAATTGATCCCACATATACTTTAATAAAAAGCAATTTTTATCAAATATCAAATCTGAACAATCCATTATTGTTTAACCTCAAATCAAATTTCTAGGTCAATCCATACCCAAACGTTGCATCATGAAGAAGAAGAAAGAACCATGGCAAGGATGACATAAGGGATAATCATATTGTGAAAGAGGTGACATGAAGGAATTGCTACATCACATAAATTATTGAAGAAAATGGGGCTTTCAATAAAGAAATCATAAAAATCATATCTTTATTGTGCGATCACAATTAATTCATCAATGGCTCATAACCTTGCAATAGATGCAAGCAATACAATCAAAATTTATCATTTTCTCTTTGCTTTATAGATTCCATTCCCAATTAGTGACTGCTACATGGAGTAAAGGTTTTAGATGATAAAGTTAGGGGTAGCTGTTAGATATAAAGAAGGTTCCCTCAGAGCTTCCATCAGGCCTACGTGGTTGATGACGGTGACAAGGTCATTTCTATCGTGTTCTGATGCCATCGTTGTCATCGGTCACAATCATGCCATTGCAATGGTTTTTTCTTCTCATTATTTTCTCATCTCATTTTTCTTTTTATCTTCATTTTTCTTTTTCATGCCTTTCCCATCTACATCTTCTTTTATTTTGTTGATATTGCCAATGTTTTTATGTTCCCCCCCTAATTTTTGACTTACAATAATTAAAAAATACCATGTTGTTGCCTAGGCTGCAAGACACGAGACGCTTGCATAACGCCTTGCCTCCAAATTTGCTTTGTGTAACCTTGAGTCATTTCAATGTAACTTAAATTCCAACAAGTCTTATACCATCTTGGATGGGTTAAAAGCTTCCCCTAACTAGGTAGCAACTTGGAATTCAAATTCATCACTGTATCCGTAATTTGATCGCAACCATATTATCTTTTAAAAGCATATTTAACACGTATTTTTGTTGAAAAAGGCAATCCCTCATTAATTCTTACCACATCAATACTCAAGAGATAATGTAGTTGACCAATATCTTTTTCGAAAATTTTATTTTCTTCAAATCACTTAGGGCAAACTACACTAAAATACCCCAACATTTGTTGGTTATTCTAATAAATATTTTATTGTTTTAAGTCATACACGGTAATACCCTAACAATACATAATGTGTCATTTCACTACCATTTTTTGAAATTCCATCTATATTTTGTTAATTCATGAATAAATTTGTCCTTTTGTTTATTAAAAAAAAATGATTTCTCCTTTTAATATTGTTTTTATTCTTCTTGATTAATTGCTTCAATCTTTAAAAAAATAAAGATTTGATTAATTACTTTAATCTTTACTTTTGTCTTCTTGGTTTTGGGAATTTTAGGAATTTTTATGGTGTTTTAAGAAGAAGAATGTGTTGTTTGTATAGTTTTAAGAAGAAGAAAAATGAAGAAGAGATGATGTGTAAAGGGTATGGAATGAAGGGGAAGGAAAAGAAAGAATAAATATCACTCCCTCAATCTCCCTAAATCTCCATATCTTAATCCTTATTTTTTCTCCATCATTAAAAGATGAAGGGAGTGAAGAGGAAGGAGAGGGAAGAAGAGGAAGAAGAACAGTGCAGGAAAAAAATTATCTTTTGTAATGTCATGCGTAAAAATTGACGAAATGATACTACAATGAATGACTTAAAATGATAGGATATTTACATAAAGAACCCTTAATGTTAGGATATTTTAATGTATTTTATTCAAGCACTAATCCTACGAGCATCATCACTTAAAATTACAATATTATCCATATAAACAACTTAAAGGATCTATCTTTTATTATGGTAATAAAAAAGATAAATCTTTTTATGAATGGATAACTCTTGAGCTATTAAGCCAAACCTGTCAAACAAAGTCATATGGGACTACTCAAACCATATAATAACTATTAGGTTGGAAAATGTTACTGAACTCTTTTTAAGCAACAAACCATGGGGTTGCTTCATTGAAAGCTCCTTAGCGAGAAGAATTACATTTTTGGTGTCTAATCGATCTAAAGGCTAATGATTTGTAATGGAAAGTGAGATTAACAAACCAACAATTGTCCTTTTTGATATTGGAGGAAAGGTATCCTGATAGTCTATATCATATGTACAGAAGTATCCCTTTGTCACTAAATGAGCTTTTATGAATGCTAAAAATATATTAGAATTCAATTTGATAGTATATACTCATCGATATCCATTTGTTTTCTTTCCACTTGGAAGAGGAACTAGTTCACATGTCTCATTTACTTGAAAGCCTCCATCTCATCCTCTGCCTGTGCGAAGCTGGATTTGACAACACACGGGAGAATCAATGGAGTAGACAAAAGAAGGATAGCATGTGGAAAGATGTGTATAAGATAGAAAGATGTGTATAAGATAAGAAACTTCTTGATGAATGAGAAGTATATCTTTTTCCGTTATGGTAAGCAATAGGAATATCAATATTGTGAGTTAGTGTATTGGGTGTGTGTGTAAAGTAAAGTAAGGGATAATATATATATGAGGGGTTAGCCATCTTGTGGGGCTAATCACTATTTTCCCAACTCCTACATGGTATCGGAGCCCAAAAAAAAAAGAAAAAAAAACCCAAAACCCTAAACCCCCACCGCCTGCGCCAACCTCCCACGCCTCGGGGTATCTGACCGGAGAGAAGGCGGCGGTCGCCGGGGAGGAGTTCGACAAGGTGTTCGACGCGGTCTGCAAGGGGAAACTGATCGACCCACTGCTCGAGTGCCTGTCGGATTGGAACAGCGCCCCCGCTGTCGACAAGGTGTTCGACGCGGTCTGCAAGGGGAAACTGATCGATCCGCTGCTCGAGTGCCTATCGGATTGGAACAGCGCCCCCGCTGCCTTGTGATCACCTCTCTTCCAAATCCTCTTCTAGCCCCACAAAACCCTAACTAGCTACAAAGAAAACCCACAAAACCCTAACCCTAGATCTATGGTAGAGTCATGAAAAGGGCTCCATAGATTTACGGTTAGGGTATGCCCTAGAAGAGGAAGAAGAGAAGTAGATCTGCGGATCTAAGGAGGAAGAGAGGAGAGATCTGCGGATCTGAGGAGAGATGGGGGACAATCTTACCTCCGCTGACATGAAGGCCTTCATTGGAGAGATAACGAAGCTGCTTGCTTCGAAGGAGTTGGGATCCTCGAGTGGATCGACGCCTTCACGGCCCGTGCAGAAGCTGGAATTGATGCCCAATGATGTGAAATTGGAAGGGACCACGAATTACCTCAATTGGTCCAGAAGGGTGCTTCTCATCCTGAAGTCGAAGGGGTTAGAGGGCGTCGTTCTGGGTTCATGTAAGGAACCGATGGATAAGGATGGGGATGATTGGAAAGTCTGGAGCACCACCAACTCACTGGTGGCTGCTTGGTTGATGACATCGATGGTTCCACCCATTGCTGGGATGGTGGAGGCCATAGAGAGTGCTGCGGGGATATGGAGTATGGTGGAGAAAATGTATTCTGGAGCAGGGAATGTGATGCTTATGATGGAGGTTCAGGGCAAGGTCGACACCTTGAAGCAGGGGGAGATGTCTATTCTAGCCTACTCTGCGGAGTTGAAAAGGTTGTGGTCAGAGTTGGACCATTATGACCTATTGATCTGCCTGATCCTAGGAGCGCTGCGATACACAGGAAGTGGGTGGAGCGCAGGCGTGTCACCCATTTTCTGAGGAACCTGAGTGGAGATTTTGAGGCCATGAGAGCGAGTATGTGCCACTTATCCTTCCATCCCATCTCTGGAGGAGGCCATAGCTGCAATGGCACAGGAGGAGACCAGATTGAGGGTGATGAAGGATGAGGGTATTCAGGTCACTCGGGCTGCACTGGCTGTACCGACAGTGGCAGCAGTGAGCGAGGATCGAGAGTGCTACACATGTGGGGTGAAGGGGCACCTAAGCTTTAACTGCCCACAGAAGGGCAGTGGACGAGGACGTGGCACAGGAGGAAGAGGAGGAGGTCGTTGGGACCGTGGAGGCCGTGGACGAGGTCGCGGCGGCCCACGGGCCAACTTTGCTACCGCTGACGGACGACAGGAGACGGTGATGATCGAGGCCACGCCAGCTGAGGCATCAGATCTAGAGCAGCGGAGACAGTCCAGGTCTACTACTGAGAGCTCGGAGAGTCATGTAGACCAGACTGGGGATATTGCCTCGCCATTCGGTAACTTTGCCCACTTCGCTCACACAGGCTCAGGTAACCGATTAGCCCTTTCATGTAGAGATCATATAGAGTGGATTATTGACTCAGGTGCATCTAGTCATGTGTCAGGAGCATATAGACAATTTTCCACATATAAACCACATACCATTCATGAAACCGTTCAGACAGCTGATTGCACATCCCAACCCATTAGAGGGATTGGTACTATTCAGTGCACTCCCTCCATACGCCTCTCTTCAGTCCTTCACGTCCCATCATTTCCAGTCAACCTCTTATCTGTTGGTTCTATTGTTGATGATCTCGACTGTAGCATTACTTTTGACTCTACTCATTGTGTGTTGCAGGAAAGGAAGACTGGGAGGAGGCTTGGGACTGGCGTCAGGCGTGATGGACTGTGGTACCTTGACAGAGCTAGTGGGGATGCTGCACTGGCTGTCGTTGGTGGAGAGAAGGAAAGGGATGTACTTTTGTTACATTGTCAGTTGGGACACTTGCCTTTTGATATTTTGAGTAAAATGTATCCCGATGTTTTGAATAGAGTGAATGAAATGAATTTGAAATGTGATGCATGTGAATTTGGGGAAACACACTAGGACGTCATATCCTAGTGTAGGGATGAGGAGTGTAGAGAAATTTCATCTTATTCACTCAGATGTTTGGGGGCCCTGCCCAGTGACTTCAGTAAGTGGGTTCAGGTGGTTTATCACCTTCATAGATTGTCATTCTCGGATGACATGGCTTTATATGATGAAAAACAAAGGTGAAGCGTTGAAGTGTTTTCAGGACTTCCATAGAAGTGTCAGAAATGTGTATGAGGCCAAGATCCGTGTCTTGAGAACGGATAATGGGACAGAGTATGTAAACATGGAGTTTGCATCTTACCTATCTGAGAGTGGGATAACTCATCAAACCACTTGTCCCAACACCCCCCAACAGAACGGAGTTGCTGAAAGGAAAAATAGACACTTGTTGGAGGTAACTAGGTCACTCATGCTCACCATGAATGTACCTAAGATATTGTGGAGTGAAGCAGTGATGACAGCCACATATCTTATCAACAGGATGCCTTCACGGATCCTTGGTATGAAGTCTCCATGTGAGATTCTTATGGGAAAGAACACTTTTGTAGTTCCACCAAAAGTGTTCGGATGCACATGCTTTGTGAGGGATCATAGACCTTCTGTGGGGAAGCTGGATGCTCAGGCAATTAAATGCATATTTGTTGGGTATCCTTCAAATCAGAAAGGCTATAGGTGTTGGAGTCCCTCAGGAAGAAGGTGCTGTTTGTGAGCATGGATGTGACGTTCAGGGAGACTGAACCTTTTTATGGAGGACTGACAGATTCTACATCAGTATTTGATACTGGGGCCTCTCCAAGCACAGGAGGAGCTGGTCGAGAGGGGGAGACTGATGACAGGAGGGTAGTGGTTGGACTTATACCGTGTCCTGTCAGGCCTACTGGTACTGGTCCTGATAGCAGGGAGGAAGAAAGGACATTGGTGGAGGAGGAGGAAGACAGGTTGTACGGCAGGAAATATAGCAGGAGACAGAAGGATAGTCATGGCGATGGAGAACAACAAGAAGTCATCTTCCCCACTGAAGAACCACTAGCTCCACTGCCACATGTCGAGATTGATCAGTCTATCACGCCTGCTCGAGTCCCGACTTCCTTACTGCCTTCCTCTCCTATCACGGATGGTAACCTTTCTTTACCTTCCTCTAGTTTAGATCTTCCACTTGCATCTCGTAGGGAGCCTCGTATCAATGCCGGCAGGCCTCCTGTACGGTATGGATATGAGACTGATATTGCTAATCATGTCTCCTATGCCTCTCTTACACCTGCATATAGGGCTATCATTGCATCCTTACAGTCTATCCCTATACCAAGTGATTGGCGAGTGGCAAAGCAACATCCCCAGTGGAAGAAAGCAATGCTCGAAGAACTTGAGGCACTGGAGAAGAACAAGACATGGAGACTTGTCTCACTTCCAGCAGGGAAGAAAGCTGTGGGCTGCAAGTGGGTATTCACAATAAAGCAAACTTCAGAAGGGAAGGTGGACAGGTACAAGGCAAGGCTGGTTGCCAAGGGCTACAGTCAGACTTATGGGATTGATTATGATGAGACATTTGCCCCAGTGGCAAAGATGAGTACTGTGAGAGTACTGATATCCTGTGCAGCGAATTTTGGATGGAAGTTGCATCAGTTGGATGTAAAAAATGCCTTCTTGCATGGAGACTTACAGGAGGAGGTATACATGGAGGTCCCACCTGGCTTTGGCACACAACAGACGGTGGGAAAGGTGTGTAGACTGGACAAGTCCTTGTATGGGCTGAAGCAATCTCCAAGGGCATGGTTCGACAGGTTCAGGCGCGCAGTCATCACTATGGGCTACAAGCAGAGTAATGGTGATCATACTGTATTCTATAGACATTCAGGACAGCGGATTACTCTTTTGGCTGTGTATGTTGATGCTATTATTATCACTGGAGATGATGAGGAGGGAATCTCTCACTTGAAGGTGAGGCTGGCGAGAGAGTTTGAGGTCAAGGACCTTGGACAGTTGGGGTATTTTCTTGGACTGGAGATTGCCAGGTCCAGGAAGGGTATAGTTCTCTCACAGAGGAAGTATGCCCTGGATTTACTGGCTGAGACTGGTATGTTAGGATGTCGTCCAGCAGTCACTCCTATTGATCAGAATCATAGGTTGCATTCACAATCAGGGGAGCCAGTAGACAAAGAAAGGTACCAGAGACTTGTTGGACGCCTTATCTACTTATGCCATACCAGACCTGACATTGCCTATGCTATCAGTGTGGTAAGTAGATACATGCATGATCCTAGGACTGGACATATGGAGGCAGTCTTCAGGATACTGAGGTATCTGAAGAATAGTCCAGGAAAAGGCATACTATTTGGTAGTCATGGTCACATGAATGTGACAGGCTACTGTGATGCAGATTGGGCCAGTTGCCTAGATGATAGGAGATCGACCTCGGGCTACTGTGTGTTTGTTGGGGGCAACTTGGTCTCTTGGCGCAGCAAGAAGCAGGATTTGGTGGCTCGTTCCACTGCAGAGGCAGAGTATCGTGCTATGGTGCTTAGTACCTGTGAGATGATCTGGTTGAGATCACTCCTACATGAGCTACGCCTGCTGAGAGAAGGACCATTGCGGTTGTTGTGTGATAACAAGTCTGCAATTAATATTGCCAACAACCCAGTGCAACATGATAGAACGAAGCACATAGAGATTGACAGGTTCTTCATTAAAGAAAGACTGGACAAGAAACAGTTGGAGATCTCCTACATTACTTCTGGACAGCAACTAGCTGATTGTCTTACAAAGGGGTTGAACTCTAAAGGAGTAGAGGATGCTTGTAACAAGATGTGCATGATAAATATCTTTTGCTCATCTTGAGGGGGAGTATTGTGAGTTAGTGTATTGGGTGTGTGTGTAAAGTAAAGTAAGGGATAATATATATATGAGGGGTTAGCCATCTTGTGGGGCTAATCACTATTTTCCCAACTCCTACAATCAAGATATGATTCCAAATCAATATCAATTGAAGAACTATCTTTTACAAGAATGGTAGTATTCTCACCTGACCGAGTATATGCAGATCTACAAAGATATCTGATCATGTGCTCGGTGAATATTGCATACCATAAATTGATTCTATAAGTTATGGAGGTAGCAAATCAAATTTCATAGACGAGGATGTTCAATTCATCAGAAAATACATGAAATCATCTTCTAAAGCAAGAGATGAAAAATATGTCTCAAAATATAACATATTACTCAAAAAATTAACGTTTGTTGAAATTAAGAATTTGTTGAAAGTGAGACAATAGCACCTATGGTCTTTTAATTCTTTAAATATCACACTTAAGGTCTTAGGATCCAATTTAGTCTTATCAATAATATTATCATGAACAAAACAAATATAACCAAAGGTCATACGACGTAAAGGAAATAATATTACTTTTAAGATAAAGCAAGAGATATGAGTTTGAATATTGAGGATAGTAAAGTGCATGCGATTAATAAGATAGCATATTGTAAGTACATCATCCCTTTAGAATTATTTAGGAGACATTTATGTGAATTAACAAAGTTCATCCAATCTTTCAGCTACACCATTCTCCTGTGGGGTGTACGGACAAGAAGTTTGATGAATAATTCTAGAATTAGATAATAAAGTCACAAATGAGCTACTAAGACATTCTCTCATTCAGTTTTCAAATATACGAAGTGAAACACCAAATCGATTCTTTATTTCAGCTTTAAATGTTTGAAAAATGGGAAGAATCTCTGGCCGATTTCTTATTGGAAATTACCAGATTACACAATAAAAAACATGCACAAAATAATAAAATTATCTAAACCAACTTAGAGGACCGTCAACTCTTATTAACCCATTGTACAAAGATGCTTGCCTATTTGACATGACACATAATCAAAACATGATACTTTACTTACCTCAAGAATTAATTTTATGACGTTAGCAAAGGCATATGACCAAACTGACAATGAAAATCTAACAAAGTGGATCTGAGAAGAGAAACTAGATTACCAACGACGTTCAAATGATACACGCCTCCATGTTCGCATCATGTGCCAATCATCCACTGCATCCTAATATTTTAAAATCCAAAATGATCCGGCAAGAATGTCACCGAGCAATTTGATGAATGTATGTGTTTACTAATAGATGATAATTTGAATTGAAATATCGGATTATAGTAGATAAAAATAGACAAACATAAAGTAACAGTAACAATGCCTACACACCGCACATAAGATGTAGAACCATATGTTAAAGTTAATGTTGTGCGTGATGAAGGGGAGTCTAAGTAAATTTAGTTACTTTTGTTCCGCGTCAAGTAATCATATGCACATGAGTTAATAACCCAGGTATTGAGGTCTAAAGTAAAAGAGAGAGAACATACACAAACAAGGACCCATAATACGAATCCTACAACACAATTCACAGATCACAAATTCTTTAAAAACACGGGATACATATGTCGGGGGCTGACAATAGAATAACATTATATATTAAAGTGGGTAAAGAATGCAGATAAGACATGATTTAATCTCAAGGTTTATGACAACATATCATATAAATGCAATTTCCTGTAAACCTCAACCTCAAGTCATATAGACATTAACAACTGAACACAAACGACCAGAATCCAACTATCTCCAAGTTGGTTAAATGCTAGACGGGTGCTAAACATGCTGGGTGCGCATCCACCAAATGTCTTGCATGCAAGATACTTGAAGGTTATGGATGCAAAGGGCTTCCGATGTAGTGCGTCAAGTGATGTTGGATGGACGAGAAAAGGAATTTTGATGGAGATTTGAGAAAACGTAATTTAGAGATATGAGAAATAAATGGGAAAAAACTAACCGATCTTGGTTCTAATTTGGAAAAAATTAAGTATTCTAAATAAATAATGGATGCTGAGAGTCTCTTACCCAGGTCATTAGCTCTGTCCAACAAATTACAATGATAGAGATTAAAAGATTTAGACCTCTCATTAAGATTTTCTCTCTCTCACTCCCTCATATCTCACAAGAAAGATTCAGAAACTTTTCTCAGACCAATACTAATTCATTTATTGATTGATTAACTCTTAGAGGGATACATCTTATTTATAGACTAAGATATGTGCATGATACATGCTTACACAAGTAAATTTAAAAAATCAAATAAAATCCTAACAAAAAATGAAATAAAAGCAAATTTAATAAATTCAAATAAAATCCTAACAAATAAAACCAAATGCGGCTCATTGAATTTGATCCTCATCAGGTGTACTGCTGTATAATGCCATCAAAGCACCGATGATGAGATATCTTGCATCATTTTAAATATTCAGTAATGTATACCAAAAAGTAAATATGATCCATGTATGTTGTTTATGACTTCCTATGTCTATACGCTTGTACTTAGAAAATATGAGCAGTATTTATGGTTGCTTATAATAATTTCTCATGATATTGGTCTTCATCTTGGATATCTACTTATTTCATGCATCTCTAACTCCTTTCATGTGTATGATTTATCATTACATATGTCAGCAAATTGTACCACCTGTGCTCAATTCTTTTCTTGACCAAGATGGCAGAGTTCGGTACTATGCTTGTGAAGCATTGTATAACATAGCAAAGGTGTGTTTGGTCTATTGCATACTGCACAATGGATCACTTTCTTGTGTAATGTTTTCAGCAGATCTTTTGTATCATGCATGATTATCTTATTCTTTCTTCTGTAGGTTGTCAGAGGAGATTTCATTGTATATTTTAATCAGATATTCGACGCACTTTGTAAGCTCTCCGCTGATTCAGATCCTAGTGTGCAGAGTGCAGCTCATTTACTGGATCGACTTGTAAAGGTTAGGTATCAGTTGTGAGCTCTTCTGTGAGAATGTAAGTTTACTTTTAGATCTTAGCATGTTCAGGTTGTAATGTGGTCTGAATTTGTTAACCAGGATATTGTGACAGAGAGCGATCAGTTCAGGTGCACCATTTTGTGCTGTTCGCTTTAGCTTTAATTGATACCTGCATTCTAAATATGATAACTAATCTAAATTACCTATGTTATTTTCCTTTGCATGTTTAAAGCATAGAAGAGTTTATTCCACTTTTAAGAGAGCGCATGAACGTGCTCAATCCTTATGTTCGGCAATTTTTGGTGGGATGGATCACCGTATTGGATAGTGTCCCTGACATTGATATGCTTGGTTTCCTGCCAGATTTTCTTGATGGTAATGTTCCTACAGTGAAATATGCCTATAAAAAGAAAAAGAAAAAAAAGAAATGATTACATTCCTACCTTCTGATATCTTACACAAATATGCAGGTCTGTTTAATATGTTAAGTGATTCAAGCCATGAAATACGGCAGCAAGCTGATTCTGCACTTTCTGAATTTCTCCAAGAAATAAAAAACTCTCCAGTAAGTCTTTTGTTCTTTTGCAAAATGGCCCATTTGAGAGTGTGTAAGGGGGGCAGATGAAAAGTTGTGTCAGTCCCCTCAGAAGCTACGAACAGCTCTTCACTTGTTTTCTTTAGCAGTACTAGTATATACATTCTCATTTGTTCCACTTTTTTTTCCCCTAACAGGAGTATTTGATTTTCATGAGTATCCACTGATCTATATTACTAGTATTGTTCTATAATTTTCTGACCCAGCTGATACTTTTCTGAAGAATTGTAGATTGCACTATAATTTTCTGACCCAGCTGATGCTTATCTGAAGAATGTAGATTATGGCCGTATGGCTGAAATATTGGTCCAAAGGGCGAGTTCTCCTGATGAATTTACTCGTCTGACAGCCATTACATGGGTAAGAGCACAGGCTTTATTGCAACTACTAGGTTTTTAATTGACAATGTATTGTTTTTCATACACACTAACTTATTTGTCTGAAATGATAAAGATTGAGAAAGATAAACTGTTGCATTTTCCATTCTGCTTTTGTGATATATTGTTTGTTTTACTGCTACTGCTCAACCATGCAGATAAATGAGTTTGTCAAACTTGGTGGAGATCAGCTTATTCCTTACTATGCAGATATTTTAGGAGCGGTATTACCATGCATATCAGACAAAGAAGAGAAAATAAGAGTGGTATGACTTGTTCTCTTATTTTAATTTGTTTGATGTCTAGTCAACTATGTTCAGGGTTATGCTGTCAAGCCCTGATTTTTCCATCTGCTCAGGTTGCTCGTGAGACCAATGATGAACTTCGAAATATTCGTGCTGATCCTGCTGAGGGATTTGACATAGGAGCCATTCTCTCAATTGCAAGGAGGTGCTCTTTTTATTTCCAACTGGGAAACATGTAGTTTTGAAGGTTATTAGTCTTCTGTAATGCATGTGTTGATTTATCTTGTGTGCTTCCCAAATAAGCAACAGGAGAAATCTACGGAGAAGGATCTTCCTCTGTTACATAATAATTTTAAGCCCTACTTGGAGGTTTTACTGTTTCATAGTGACGTTCAAATGGCATGGGGTTTTCTTGCAGTCAATTAACCAGTGAATGGGAAGCTACCAGGATTGAAGCATTGCATTGGATTGCAACGCTTCTTGCTCGGCATCGAGCTGAGGTGATTCTATCATGATTCACTACAAAGATCATTATTTTTTGCTCGAATGTATGATTCTTTTTTATTTTTATTTTTTCCTTTTCCGGGTTGAGGGTGACAATATATCATGTACCCATGTCGGCTAGCTTATCCTGCTTCCATGTGTGAGTAATATCCCCACGCGTATATGTTCATGTTATAAAATGTTATCATGCTCTCATATCCAGGAAATGGTAACTATGGCTCATTTGTCTTTTCTGGTTCCCACATATTTTCAATAAGTATATCATAAACCTCAAATATATTATCCTGCTTCTTTGCCAGATATATTATCCTGCTTCCTTGCCATGACATTCCCACAGGTTTCAAGCATAATATCCCATGTATCCCTATCTCATAACTTGCTCCATTATCCCCTGGTAGCCATGCCACATTATATTTGTCTATTTGATCAAGTCCTGATCAAGTCATTCACAACATCCTCTGTCGTGTTCTATACGACCCCATCTTTTCCTTGTTGGTGTTGCCTAATAAGTTTATTTGTGTCATCCTCTCTAATCACCTACATGTATTTTGTAGCATATCACACCAAAGACTTTTGCCTTCCTAGGAAAATTTTAGTATTGTTCAATTTCTGAGAAATTCTTTATACCGTAGGGTTGTGCAGCATGATGATTCCTTCTGTATCCAGGTTAATGTGCACCTGTAAATAAAATGGCAATATGAATGGGAAATTCTCATATGTTAATGCATATTGGCATGGATTCATGCCAGTTTCACCTCATATCTTCATACTATTTGTTGTTGTCTACTCTAATGTGAACACACTATTTGATGTTGTATTGTGTTGCTCTTATTGACAATATGTCATACTTTTTCACATCTGTATAATACTTTATATGCTGGTATCGTAGTCAAATTATTACAAAGCACATGGTTGAGATTGGCGTGGGATGGTTTTCCAGTGATTCCATTCTGGTATATTATTTTGCAAATATGTCTATATTAAATTTTGCTAACGTTTATGTCAGTTCTAAGTCTTCATATTTCTATGTCCTACAGGTCATTTCATACTTGAATGATATTTTTGATTCCCTTTTGAGGGCCCTATCAGATCCTTCCGATGAGGTAAACATTTTTAAGATAAAATTCTTTTAGTTTTAATTCCATGTCTTACTACTCTTCATGCGTCTATATTATGTATATGTTTAAAAAAAATTGGACACCATTGTGAAAAAAATTGCTTCATAGAAAATATAATGTCTTGTCATATTTAATGTCAGAAATGGTCCATTGGACTTTTTTTCTTTATAGTTACCACTATCTCCAACCATTTAGTTCCCTCTTTAAGATAAATATTCCATACGTTTCACCAGTTGTATGCATGTACTCATATGCTGAACAGTGTTCCAACTTTGCCACTCTTATGTTATAATGTTGGGGATGTGGGTTGAGGCCACACATGTGGAAATTTTGTAGTTTTGGGCCCTAGTGGCAATTTTGTAATTTGGTGTCCTAGGGGGGCATTTTGGTAAATATGGGCAAACAGCCTATAAATAGGGGTGAAGGGGTTAGGGTTAGGGTTAGGGGGAGAAAATTGATGAAGAAGAATATGAAACATATTAGAGTAGTATATGACTAGAATAGATTTAAATTCTAAAAGATTTAGTGCGTTATCTCGAATCCAAGCTAAGGAGAGCGGTTCCCTCTCGAATCAAAACTACTTATCTCTGTATTTCCAGTTCATTCTCTACAAAAATCTATAAAAATTTCCTTTTTATTCCTCAAATCTCTAGTCTTTCCTATTAAGTGGTATCAGGGCTTCGATCTTGGAAACCATGGCCGGAAAAAGAAGAAAAGAAATCTTGAAGGCAACTCTTTCAAGAGTTGAGGGAAGCCCTTGGGGAAGAAGAGACCAAGGAAGTGGATGCAGATGCAAGGAAAAATGAAGAACTTTTAGCGGCCGTCAAGCTAGATCCGGCTTCAGATCTGATACCCAATGACGACTCCGACCTAGATATGAGGACCACAAGGTCAGATCTAAAGATTCCAAGCTCAGATCCACTAGATCTAGAAGAAATGGAGGCCAACAACGCAGATCTAGAGGTCATCAACGTTATAGACGAAGATCCGAGGCCGGCAATGGTCGGGACCACCCGTCAGAGGCCGGCAACCATCGACATGGTCGCCAGAGGCCTCCAGGTGACCCTACCAGCGACCGATGACCCCCGACGGGGCTGCCTGGGTCTCGTGGCCCCCAGGCGACCCTATCGAGTGCCGGCGAACCCTGCCTAGGCCCGTCGGAATCCAACGAACTCCTAGCGACCCGCAGGTCCCCTGGTCATCGGTTCACTCTTGAAGGAGTTTGCAAACCTTCACATTGAGCTATTTCTGCTCGTTGGTACCGCCTCTGGTGCCATCCGGGACCACCGTAGCCACCATCTTCTTTCTCTCATCCCAGCAAACTCATCAGACCAAGATTCACGCTCGCCGTAGGAGCCGTTGGAAATGGGCATCGGCATCGGCAAGCTGCTATCCCAACAATAGCGGCTCGATCCAGCCGATCTCTAAGAGCAGCCAAGTCAGGAGCCGGGCCGAGCCGGAGCCACCAGCGAGCTGATCGGAGCCGGCTCAATCCAGCTGATGACCAAAGACCCTAGCCAGCTCAGCCAGCCATCGGCTCGAGCCGGCTCGAGCAGAGCCATTAACCGGTCTACGGCTGCACAATGTGTTGTTCTATTTTCGGTGATTTTCTGGGCCATTTTCGGAGGAATTTCTGTGCAGCTTTCATATTTTGATAATACCGGGTCCGTTTCAAGTCCAAATTCAAAACGAAAAGAATCAATATATAGACAGCTCAGCCACGGACACACTACCAATACTGTAGCGACGTTTCGAGGAGGACAGAGCTCTTGGGTGGCCTTTTCTTGCAGGATGAGGGATGGGACGAGCACCAGCAATTGGAGAAGCACATCCACAGATTTCTTGCACCACCTTAAGGACAAGGTGGTTTTCGAAGGGAGAAGTAGTGTTGGGGATGAGGCCACACCGGTGACAATTTTGTAGTTTTGGGCCCGAGGGGCAACTTTGTAATTTGGTGCCATAGGGGGCTTTTTTTAAATATGTGCAAATTAGCCCAATAAATAGGGGTGAATGGTTTATGGTTAGGGGAAGAAAATTGATGAAGAACAGTAAAAAATAGTTAAGTTAGTCTAAGACTAGAATAGATTTAGATACTGAGAGATTTAGCTATTTATCTCGAATCAAAGCGTAGGAGAGCGGTTTCCTCTCCAATCGGAACTACTTATCTCTGTATTTCCATTTCATTCTCCACAAAAAACTATAAAATTCCCCATTTATTCCTCAAATCCCTAGCCTTTCCTATTATATAATTATTCATAATTAATAAAAACATAATAATAGAGAGCACACCCAAAAAAATGCTAATGCACATTCACTCATTCACTACTGTTGTGATCAAATGTGGGTGTATGCCATCCACCTGTTGATTGTAGAGGTTAGTTATTGCTTGTTTGTTAATATATGGTGAAAATCATGGCATGGCAGGAAATATACTGATGCGAACCTAGATCTGGATCTGAAAATCCAGATCTGAAAATAACTATTTAAGGCTAAAAATAGGCTACTCGTTAATTTAACGACTACGAAATGAAATAGCAACTAGATAAGAATTAATCTAGGAGGATAGGAAAGCCTAATACATTTCATCTAAGGAATAAAGTAGAATAAAATTCACTCAACAATTTTCGCATCCTCTCTAGGGCCGGCTCAACCCCCTTTAAATAGAAAAACACCCCCTCATTGTTATTTTACGCAAACGCCCCTCCTCTTAATTTCCAGCCGCATCACTACTCCGCCCCTGAAAATCCACCTTGTCCTCAAGGTGGTGCATGATGTCCGTTGGCCATCCGTCCTACCCGGTCGATTGCACTCCTCCCGGATCAAACGGATGAGAGTAGTCCCCACCGCTTTCAACGACGTCCGGAGAAATATCGCCGGGCCAAGGCGGGATCCAAAAAACGTCGTCGGGCCCCCACAAGTACTTTGGATGGTCGTCGTCATCGATGCACTGCTGGAATCCTTCCCCGGGCCCCATAGATGGCTGAAATCCTGAAAATTGTGCTCCACGGACCTCGTGCGGGGCCTCCGGGGGCCTGGAAATCCTCGAAAAAAGCCTGTCGATCGTCCTGGAAGGTCAGTGGGGCCCCCAAGAGGTCCACCGGCCCTCGGGATCCCCCCCGGGGGTCGGCCGAAGCCCCCCAGGGCGTCGCCGGGGGCGGCCGGCCCTGAAAATGGGTCGGCGGCCCCCAGGCGGTGCTCCCTGGGGCTGCCGCCTGCGCATGGAGGGGCGGCAGGTGCGGCCGCCCCTCCCGGGGGCTTGGCGGCCCTCCGCCGCCCCTCTTGGGGTTCGCCGGGCCCCCCAGAGCTCCCTGGGGGGTCGGCGGCTCCCCGTAGGGCTGCCGGGGGCCGGAATCACCCCCGCCGGCCCCTCTGTCTTCGTGTCGTGGCGGCGCGTGGTCGTCCCTCTCCGCCAACAGATATGCGTCGTTATACCCTGACTTCTTCAGATCTGGCTCCGGATCTGGTGGATCTACGCCTGGAAGCTCCAGATCTGACTCCGGATCTGGTGGATCTACGCCTGGAAGCTCCAGATCTGACTCCGGATCTGGTAGATCTGGATCTGGAAATTCCAGATCTGGATCTGGAAATTCCAGATCTGTATCGCCGACAGCCGCAGGCTTCAGATCTATCTTTGTCTTTGCTGCGGAAAGATAGCGACGGTCGATCTCCGCCCGTTTCTCCTTGTAGCAACGATTGATCTCCGCCAAATTCTCCTCTATTTGACGGTACACACACCTTTCCCTTCGCTCTACCCATGCGTCGATCAGATCCATGAATCGGGTGCTCGCCCTGGATCTAGTGCTCTGATACCAATTGATGCGAACCTAGATCTGGATCTGAAAATCCAGATCTGAAAATAACTATTTAAGGCTAAAAATAGGCTACTCGTTAATTTAACGACTACGAAATGAAATAGCAACTAGATAAGAATTAATCTAGGAGGATAGGAAAGCCTAATACATTTCATCTAAGGAATAAAGTAGAATAAAATTCACTCAACAATTTTCGCATCCTCTCTAGGGCCGGCTCAACCCCCTTTAAATAGAAAAACACCCCCTCATTGTTATTTTAGGCCCCTCCTCTTAATTTCCAAATATACCTGAGCATATTTCACCCCATGTGACTTCAGGCAGTGGTTAGGCAGTGGTTAGCAGTGGTTTAACAATGAATTTTTTTGACCTGGGTGAAAATATTGATGATACAAAGAATAATTTTTTAAAAAAAATACCAAAAGAAAAAAATAAAAGCTATGAATGTTTTGATTATATATTGATGATAACGACAAAATGGAATGTTACAACAAGATCAAAAACCATAAATTGCTAGTTTTCTTCTAGCTCTTACATCAACAATGTCAAATTTTTACAATTAAGATCACATATAATGAGCAAGATCGAGACCTTTGGAAGCAAGATCGTGAATTTAAACCAATAACAAATTTCTTTCAACAATGCATGCAAATCATACCATTAAAAATCGAATCCTTATTATATATATATATATATATTAATTTAATTAATTTATAAAATTATTTTTTAAATTCTATCGTTCCCCTTTATTTTTTCTTCCCTTTTTATTTCACTTCCCTTTTTCTTTATTATTATTTTTCTTATTTTTGTTTTTAAAAGAATACATAGCATAAAATTATTTTAAAAATGAAGAAAAGTATGAAACATGGTATGCTCTTGGGTTAGTCTGTCAATGGAAGACAGAGCAAGAGCCGGATCAAATCATCAAATGACGAGCCGACGATGGACTTGGGTCGACGAGGAGGCCGTAGGCGGCTTTGGGTCACCCTACAAGCTTGGGACCGATACTTGTTCGTGCTCGTATTCAACTCGTTGAATCCTCCCTCCAACGGTCCATCCCCAAAACCTCGTCAATCTCGGTTTGCTCCCGTCGGCCCTTGCCCTCTTTACTGACAAACGACGACTCTACGGTATTTACTCCCTAGGTCAAACTCCTAGTATCACCGCCATGTGTCAATATTGAACAACCTCCAGCGCTTGTGTACTCCTATGTAACTCCTTCATTAGTTGATTCCCGATTCCTCTCCTTCTCCCTCTCATTCCTTCTTCAGTGAAAAAAATCCCCCTTCTTAAATTAAATAAAAAACAAACCAAAGCTCAAGTTTTTATCCCAATTACTCCATTATCTCCATCTGTCCCTCCCTCCCGCTCTCTGAATTTCAATTTCCCATTCAATTTAGTTCAAAAAAATTTCGTATTTTCTTGCTGCCCGGGGCAAGAGATGGGTGGTTACGCCCCTGACACAAGTTATATCTAGTGAGAGGTCCTATGTTTCTTGAGAACCGTTTATCTTCTCATGTCTATGAGGAAATTAGCTTGCAATGTTACTCAAGATCTTTATGACACAGCTTACTGTTCTCATTGTAATTTAGAAGGTATCATATATTTGTTTTATGTGTTTTTGGGAAGATACATAATTAAATTTGCTCTACGGATTCGTTTATTAAGTGTATCGAAGGTATACTCTTACATCTGCATAACTGTTTGATGGTTGTGTTGTTTGTAAAATTTCCCCAAATCTAATAAATGCGATGTGCTTTTGTTTCTAGTATATTTGTCCTTCCAAGTTGCTTCTAGTTTATATGACTGCATCTTTTGAGCTTTTTGGAAGACTGCTTTTGTAGTGTGGCTAGTGTCTAGTCACTTTATCACTGCTTGTCAAAGAATCCTTAGGTCATGGCCGCATGATTTTAGTTATTCTTCCTATTGTTTGTTTTATTTTTATGCTTGTTTACATAGTATTGCATTACTTTATAATCAGTCAAATTCCTTCATGTCATGTTCAAATGGTTTTATGTACGCACTCCCGCTTTTCTTCCATGCAAAAGTGTTTCAACTTGAGGGTTTTAGTCTTATTTACCTGTAGGTTGTTCTGCTGGTGCTAGAAGTTCATGCGTGCATAGCGAAAGATGCTCAGCACTTCCGCCATCTTGTTGTTTTCTTAATCCATAATTTCCGCTCTGACCACATGTTACTTGAAAAGTATGTTCTCTCGTCCTATTTTAGTCTGACCCCAAACGCAACACACACACACACACACACACCCCCCCCCCCCCCCCAAAAAAAAAAAAAAAAAAAAAAAAACCAAAAAAAAATGGCACACTAAAACTATTTCTTTTCATTTTCGTTTCTAATATCAGAAGTTTTATGTGTTGCAAGAAACAAATGCACTTGGGAATAGTGTGGTTGTTAACTTTTACCGAATGCAAAGTTTACATGTTCCTTTTCCAGGCGTGGTGCTTTGATAGTGCGACGACTTTGTGTACTTTTGGATGCTGAGCGTGTTTTACGTGAATTTTCTACAATTCTTGAGGGTGAAGATGATTTGGATTTTGCGGCCATCATGGTTCAGGTTTTCCAAAGTTCAAAGCGTATATGTGCTGCCTTTCAAATCAAAAGAGACAAAAAAGAGCCTTATGCTTAACAATATTATGGCAGGCCCTGAACTTGATTTTACTGACTTCCTCTGAGTTGGCCGACCTGCGAGCTCTTCTAAAACAATCATTGGTGAATGCTGCTGGCAGAGATTTCTTTCTTTCACTCTATTCTTCGTGGTGCCACTCACCGATGGCAACAATAAGCTTGTGTCTTCTTGCTCAGGTGTGCAAAGATAAACATCATTAGTAGCCTCTGCAGGTTCCATGTAGCTTTTTTTCTCTCATCACCATCCTCTTTTTGTGAAGGCATACCGTCATGCTAGTGCTGTAATTCAGTCACTTGGGGAAGAAGACATAAATGTGAAGTTCTTGGTACAGCTGGACAAACTGGTCCGCCTTCTCGAGACTCCGATATTTGCTTATTTGAGATTGCAGGTATGAATCTGCCATTTGGCTATTTAGACTGCAATCGCATCTTCTCCCATTAGGTGTCTTTTCTGTGCCTGTGTAAATGATGGCTACTTCATATTGCATTAGGAATCATCTTTGTTAAACTGTCTAATTGCACATGCATGTGAAGGGACTAGGAGAGGACAATATGAGATTCAGTTGCCCACAAAAAAACATGATATAAATAAGTCGTGGTTGGCTCGCTGTTTCATGGTTCATAGAATTCCTTCGTTTTAGGCCATGCAAGTTTTGACTCCTAGAATTTGAATTCTGATAATATCTTACTACAGTCTATTTCATAAATGATCATTGTCCATAGAGTTAGTTGCTTCATTTTCGGTTTCCTGCCAATCTATTTTCTGAAACTCCCAAGTCCCTTTGAAAAGTGTTCATGTACACCTCCCATCGCTAAATAAATTAAGGAGAACGACAACCAAAGTCGTCATGTTTATTATATAACATTTTATATCTTATTCTGTGTTTTTACTCTGTTACTAATCCCTAGACTCAATGGGGAAACCACTTCTTTGACCCCATTTAAGTTTTTCATTCTATCTTGTGATATTCTCTACTTTCAATTTTTGAACCTGTCAACCCATAGTTTCTACATTTGAATCTTTTAATACATCAGACCATCTCTATGTTCAAATGCTGTGAACCCATCATCTTCTTTTCTTCCTCACATGGAGTCCACAACCTAACTTTTAAAAATTATATTTGAGGTTATTATGCATATTATTTTTTCTAGATGAGTAGAGGTTATACATGCCATGTTTCTGGACCACATTCCTTTACTCTGTGTTTGTATCAGGTGGCGATTTACGTGTTTCTTGTCACTTGTCACATAAACATTTTATGCTATTATTAGGTTTTAGAAAATGATCCATAATGGGTAAGTTTGTGCGTGAGACTCTTTTATTTTACATTTAAATATATACTTGTGAATATGCAGCTCCTGGAGCCTGGAAAATACACATGGTTGCTGACAGCCTTGTATGGTCTTCTGATGTTACTTCCGCAGGTTAGTCTGTGGGATATGCATATGGTTGATTTTGTTTTGCTAATTAGGACTTGACTATCATATGAGTTTATGTTATGGAATAATCACATGTTGCTAATATTTTATCTGTAGTGCTATATACATGGGGTTCGTTAACTCAGTATGATCTTGAAACGAAAGTTCATGCACATATCCCTTGTATAACGTTTTGTTCCATCCCAAATGGGAACTACTTAATAGTTCGATGGATTTTTTTAATCTGAAGAATCAAGATTAATTAAAATAGTTCAACCTGCTGGTAGGGCATATTATTTCATTTCATAATTGTAGGGTTAGGTTATAATCTGAGGGTGGGTACTGCAACAGTATATATCTAATTTCATATATATGTTTGGTGTTATGTTAGGAACCAACAAAAGATAGGATTTTTATTGAGAAAACAATAGCAAAAACAAGATAATTGAATACAAAAAGGTGTATTCTCCTCCCAAGACGCCTAGAGGACGTCCGCACTCGTCTAGATCTAGAACTACTCCTAATGGACGCTCAATAGAGAAATCTCCAAATATCAAGCATAAAATCCCTAATGACGGCTAGCCCGTATTTATAAGAGAAACTAGGGTTTTTAGGGGGAAGGAGGCGCGCGCACAAAACGGCCCAAGAGGGGGCCGGCGGCCCACATGGGCCGGCCCAAGATGGGCCGGCGGTTTAGACCCTGCGGGTCTAACAATACTCCCCCCCAAAGAACCACCTTGTCCTCAAGGTGGTGTAAGTACCGGCTGTGCTACTCCGAGTGGGAGTCGTCCTCCCCTCCAATGCCTTCGTCCTCCAAGCCATCATCCTCGTCTGCTTCCTCTATCAAAACCGGCAGCTTCCGATCCACACAACGGTGTCCGGGAGAGAAGCGCTCGTCGCATCTAAAACAGAGTCCCTTTTGCCGCTTCTCCCTCATCTCCGCATCGGTCATCCGTCGGAATGGGCCCCCAGCTGGTAGCGGGGTCGGCTCCCCTGTCTTCTCAAGCCCTGTCTGAACCGTCTCAGTAGGGACCCCTGCTCCGCCTATCCCAGTCGTGGTGATCCGCTGCATCTGCCCACTGTAGCCGATTCCGCCGCGCCTATCCTCAGCTCGGGAGTCCTCCACCATCTGTGCCATCTCGATGACCTCTGAAAGCCCTCGAGGCTTGTATGGCCTTACCGCCGGTCGAAGACTAGGACGGAGCCCCTTCAAGAAGGTGCCCTCCAGTGACTCGTCCGACACCCCCTGAACTCGTCCTGCCAGCGTCTCAAATTTCTCGATGTACTCCCGCACCGGCCCCTCCTGCCTGAGGGCAAATAGCTGCTCATGTAGGTTCCCCAGGCGGGGGTCTCTAAACTTCTCCAGTACTAAGTCCTTCAGCTCCTCCCAGCTCCGGATCTGCTGCCTCCTCTCCTTCCACTGGAACCACCCCAAAGCTCGCCCCTCCAGGCAGATGGCCGCCGCCTCCAGCTTCTGGGCCTCGGTCATGTGATGCGCCGCGAAATATCTCTCTGCCGTGAACAGCCAGGCGTGTGGATCCTCCCCAGAAAAAATCGGCATCTTCAGTTTCCGGACTCTGCAATCCCCTCCAAAGTGCCCCTGCTCTGGCCTCCCATCGTCTCTGTGACGCGGACGGTAGTGCTGTCGCCTCTCGTCCATGGTCTCGTATCGCCTGGGTGGCCCTCCTCCGCGACCCCCGTAGTCCCCTCGGACTCTGTGCCCCGCGTCTGCTCCAACATCGTCCTCTGGCCACTCCTGGTAGTCTCCGAACCTCCCTCCGGTGTCTGCGGCGTGCCTCTCCTGGCGGTGGGGCGGTGGCTGCCACCCTTCGTCGTCAAAGCGGGGGTCGGGCGGGTCCCGATAGTAGTCATCGTGCTCCTGAAAATCCTCGGGTCCCCACTCCTCGAAAACATGTGCCGGAGCCTCTCGTCGTGGCGGATCTTGCGAAAAACCCCCAAAATCGCCGCCAAAAGCCGCTGCCCGCCTCTGGTTGCTGTCTGGAAGAGTCCCGGGGGCCCCAGCGATCACCCCGGGGGTCGGCGGGGGTCGCCGGAACCCCAGGGGGGTCGGCGCCCCCGGCCGAACCCAGGGGGGTTCGCCGGCCCCCCCCCCCCCGAGCATCCTGGGGGCCCCAGTGGCCCCCCGGGGCTGTCGGAGGGAAGAGAGGCCCTGTCGGCCTTCCGGCAGGGCCGCCGGCCATCTCTGCAAGGGCTCGGGGGGTTCCGGCCCCCTGGGGAGTAAGTCGGGGGGTTCCGGCCCCCTGGGGAGGAAATCGGGGGGCTCCGGCTCCCTGGGGAAGAAATCGAGGGGCTTCGGCCCCCTGTGCTGTAAATCGGGGGGCTCCGGCCCCCTGTCGGGCCCCTCCGGGGCTGCCGGAGGGGCGGCAGGCCCTGCCGGGCTTCCGGCAGGGTCGCCAGACCCTGCCGAGCCCAGGCGGGGCCTGGCTCCCCCTGTCGGGGCCCGACAGCGGAGGGGTAGGCCCCCCCCCCGCCCCTTTCGCGTGTCGATCGCGGCTCCCAAGTATTGCGGCTAGGGCCGCCGCTCCTCCGTTGGTTTTTCACCGCCTTCCGTCGCACCTCCTCGCGGTAGTCCCCCCTCCATGGCTCTTCGTCTTCGTCGTCGGCTAGATCCTCCACCAAGAACGCACTTTTTGGGTCAAAGCTATCAACTTTCTCCTTTTCCTTCTTCAAAGGTGCCGCCTTTTCCCCCAAATTAGGGTTTTCTTCCTCTTTGTTGTTCGCCGCCAATTGCTTTAGGGTTGCCATCATCTGTGCAAATTGGTCGTCGTGCTTTGCTTGATTGGCCGTCAATTGGTTGACGGCCTCCGTCAATTTTGTCAAGGACTCGTCATTGGCCGCCACGGATTTCTTGATTCCGTCGATTTCGCTCGTGAATTTGGCCTCCAAAGCTTCAATTTTGTCGTGGGATCTCGTCGTAGTCGCCATGGATCGTCACGTGCTCTGATACCAAATTGTTAGGAACCAACAAAAGATAGGATTTTTATTGAGAAAACAATAGCAAAACAAGATAATTGAATACAAAAAGGTGTATTCTCCTCCCAAGACGCCTAGAGGACGTCCGCACTCGTCTAGATCTAGAACTACTCCTAATGGACGCTCAATAGAGAAATCTCCAAATATCAAGCATAAAATCCCTAATGACGGCTAGCCCGTATTTATAAGAGAAACTATAAGGGGAAGGAGGCGCGCGCACAAAACGGCCCAAGAGGGGGCCGGCGGCCCACATATGTTTGGTGTTATAAAAGGGTGCTTGCATTCCCATAATCTATCAAGTCGAGTTGTGCTGTTGACAGTATTTTGTTGAAGTGATTGGCATGATTACACACAATACTAATTCTCATTATAGCACGTATTAATGATGGGAGATCTCAAATGGACGATTGGTCTAAAACACCTGAGTTTGCAATAGAAGTGGAATGTTGGATGAAATTCAGAAGCAATGATGAACATGGATCTAAAATCTATAACAAGTGCCTTAATTTATTTTCCACTTTTCATAGTAAACTAATTGAAAATATGATACTTCAGCATTTCCCTTTGAGAATAATTACCTCGTTTGGTTGAAAAACATGATTGGCATAAATCTGTTATGCTTGTGGGGAACCACGCTTATTTTTCAAAGAAATTACTTGTTTGATTTTTAGAAAAATAATCCAGAAAATATATTGTATTATTATGTACTTTTTGGTGGTCTTCAATATGTATCTTGATGGGTTGAACAACAACTTCACAACATTTAAAGCAACTTATATGGGATTCGTATTATTCGCTAGGAGATCAATATCACCATGTTGGAGCCGTATTTGCACCTGCCTTATCAGAGAGGGGGAACATCTTAAGATATTTGTGGCGAGATTTAATGCAGCATGATTAAACATTGATCAATGTGGCAATTAAAAATGCTTGGCCAAAGAAAGAAATTAAGTGAACCAAACGACTATCTATTCACAGTTTATAGTATTGATGTTATTTATGTTGCATTTATATGTTGAGATATATGTTACTGTTACTGGGCATGTGATATTTGATGTTGGTAATTATTATATAGATATATTCTGTGTACTGTAAGCAGTTTACTAGTCTTGGACTTCTAGGGATAGTGCATGGGCTTTGCAGAGGAAAAAATTTAAGAAAACCATACATTTATGTAGGTACAATAGGGTATTATTATTGTTGGTACAAATACTAGTGAACATAAATTAATAAATTGATGAAAATTGATAAAGTTAAACTAGTTTAATTGAACTGTGTGTTTTAATCAACACTTGCTCATTGATGTAAAACTTATGCGTGTTATACCGATCGATTGATAATTGTGTTAAGGTTTGGCCTAATGTCACGCCCCACTTCTTAGGGACGCAAATGTTTTTCACATGTGATGCATGTCCTGCTAGTTACCAGTGAAAACAATATAGTCTACCATCAAAGATATACCAAAATACTCATGCAACATTTCTTATTGAATAATATAGAAAAATACAAATTTGATATGATACCTTATATGAAATAAACGCACACAACCTCATACTCAAAAGTCTGTGTTCTCCCTAGCAAAATCCGAATCCTCAAATGTCGGAACCCCCTCGTATACGTGAGTGACACCTAACGGTGCCATGAAACGTAGAGTTGTCAACAGTCAGTGGTAAATCACAATAATTCTAGAACTTGGAATTAAACAGTTATACGAGCATAACTAAAAATATGTATTAAGAACAAGTAACCAAAACAAGCATGTGAAAGAATCAAGTAAGAACAAGCATGCAAGACAGTTTACAGTTACATGATCATGGTTTTATTAGTTATACCAATCCTAGGTCATGAATTATTTTGGTGAGTGCAGTAAGTAAATAGGAGTCCATCTCATACCACGGGGGCACTCACCTAGTCCAAGCCCAAAATAACAACATGATGTGCTGACTGAAAGATTAAGTCCGGTGATAGTAAGAGGGGTCCATCTGATTCATGATGAGGCATTGTCAAAACACCTGATGCGGTCATATAATTAGAAATATGGCTCCAGTCGCTCTTGCACTCGCACTAATATGATTTATCCCAAAAACCAATGCGTCTAAAGTGCCAAGTGTACGTCTCTCAGTGTCTCACTGATATAGTAAAAGAGTTGTTCTAAGTTGGTACTATTTACTTGATTACACATGCATTGTAAAATAAGGTTTCTAAGTAGGCTCAAGGTCACATCGAAACTAGCTAATATATTGGTGTATTATGTGATTAAATTCTAGTCATGTTTCATGATTCTAATAGTTCATATGAGTTTATGCCAACATGCCCAATCTCAAGGATATTCCAACGGGATATTCCAACAGGATATTCCAACAAAATATTCCAATATCATTTTGTCATCATAGCGCATCCAACATATTACTACTTTCAATGTCACATGATAGCATGCAACATATGATATAACAATTTAAACATGAAATATATAACATGTGAATAACATGTAGCAGCAAGTGAAAGAATAGATTAAACATATGGCAAGTGATAAAACAGTCTAAACCTGAACAACATGCAGTACTTAGTAAAATGGTTTAACCTGGATAACATGTAACGAACGACATAACAAACCAAAACATGAGGGATTGACATTGGGGAGGAAGGGATAGCGGTGGTGATCTCAGAGAGTTCTCATCATCGATCATTCTAAGTGTCAACCATATAATCATGGTTTTCATATGATCCAACAAACTATAACTTTATGATCCAATATGCAGTAAGGGGCAATACTCAGTCAAGAATCCAAAACCCAAGTCCAAAGCCAACAACAGGGGCAGAACCCCAATCAACAAACCATGACAACAAGCCAACAACAGGGGCAAAACCCAATCAATAACTTATAACCCACGGCCAACGGCCAAGTTCACATCCAAACACCACCAAGCCATCCAAAAGTCATGACCATATCAACAGAGGAACATGGCAGAGCCCAAAGGGGTCACGACATGGTAAGGAGAGCCCACAGGAGAGCCACGACAGTGGTACATGGAGCCACGACAAAAGCAAGGAGGCCTACAGGGGTCATAGCTGAGGGTTGGGAGCTCAACAGAACTTACGTCAAGGGATAAAACCCATAGAACAGTCACAGTCAAGGGCCAGTAGCTCATTGTAGCTTATGTCGAGCAAAAGACCCCAAGACGAGTCATGACGGGGGTGAAACCCTAAGTTAAAAACCAAAACACCCATGGGACAGCCACGGCAGTGGCGAGGGACGGCAATGAGGGTCGCCGTCAAGCCCTGAGGACACTCGAGCCTTTCTCAGAACCATTATCATAGACAAAAATAAGAAATTTAAATCCAAGCTCAAGAATTAAAGTGATTTACCGAACACAAATGACATATGCCGCCTCGTCGTTGAACGGCTACGACTGTCCAGCTAGGGAAGGAGATGAAAACCGAACGAAATCAAAGACCAACACCAAATCCGAGCTTAGAGTAAGAAAAGCTAAAACTTTCTTTGGAGAAAATATTTTTCTTTGCAAACCAAAAACCCTAGGAACAAAGAGGTATTTATATATGGGGGAGAGCTTGTGAAGCTCGTGAGGGGGGCAAAGAGAGGCTATGGAATTATCACAGGTGAGGGGAATACTCGAGATTGAGATGATGTGATAGATGAGTGGAGACATCACCGAAACACTCGAGTGTGAGAGAGATATGACGTTGGCGGTGAGCTACGTGGCAGGATCACCTAGATTTTTAGGCTTTCGTTTGTCGACGGTGTGATAGAGAAAGAGAGAGGGGCTCGGTCTGGTAAGTGTCGGGGGCTTCCTTCTCGCCAACGTAAAGCTCGAGAGAGAGTGTGTGTGGGGGAGAAGGGGTCGGGTCACGTGAGGGGTTATGTGAGAGGGCCAGGAAAGAGAGAAAAAAAGAAGAAAAGAAAAGAGAGAGTTTGGGCTTGTGGGCTGGGCCTTGGGGGAAAACAAAATGAAAAGAAAATCAAGAAAAAGGAAAATGGAGTAAGAGGGCAAAATATATCTATAAATTGCAAGAATAAAACCCCAAAATTTGGGGTCATTACACCTAAGGAGCATGAACACGGGTACATGACTTGGGCACGACACAAATGACATGTATATGGAAAACCCTTTTTAAAAAGGGACACATGGACATATGACTAGACACAAAATATATATAAACAATAAAGTAGGTGATACGTTTATATATAGACATGCCCATGCGCCCGAAAGTTCATGCCCATGTTTACACTCATACTAACATACAATGATTACAACAGTTCACGATTTGCAAAACTAAGAGTACTTAGCTCTTTAAATTTATATAGAATAGCTTATTATCTCTCTTTTTAGATCAAAACTCACCATAGTTCTATATAAGAACATTTTGACGGCCTTTTCAGTTTTTCCCCAAAGCTTGGTCACTAATACATAGATGCAATTAAATAACCATTTCAAATATATGCAAACATGTAATGTAAAAAGTGTATGAGTTGTATATGGCATGTGTCCGACGCTTTTGAGAAGTGTTGGATCCTATACATGTGGCAGCATGCTTGGCACGGGTACATCTCAATAATAAAATTAACCCATGATATGTAACATTTTGCGAAATATTATTAATTACGTTTTATTCATGATACTTTATTCAATTTGTAGAATTGACGGATGGTAAGAACCTTAGCACAATGGTTCTTGAAAAAAAATATTTGTGTGTATGTAATCTCTAAAATAATTAAATATGAAATTTTCCTAATCAAGCTTGTATCAAGAAATTAAAATGATTCATGACGTATCAACATCTAAGGATTCTTTTAAAAGGGAATGCTATGGCCATTTCCATTATTAATGACAGCAAGAGCGGGTTACAAAAAAATCAAGTTCTTTGCAAAGAACATGGGAAAAATGAAAAGGCCAAATTTGAATGCATTATATTTATATGCTACAATAGCTATGATACGAGGCACCTTGTTGGACTTTTGCCTCTGCCGAAATTTAAATATAGTTGTGATTCTTTAACCGCCACTTGCACTTACCAAGAATATGAGTGAAACACCGAGGGGAACTTGGGTCCAAGATCCAATTAATTAAGTCATTTGCTTCACTAAAGATATAAACACCATGTTATAGACAAATCACCCATGTAAATAGCATGAAGGATAATGATGGGTTTGCATGGTCTACGTCTGTTAGTGCCACTGGGACTGGGGTCAAAAACCGGATTCCAAATGTTGGACACGATCTTGCTTGTAAAGCTATCCCCAAATACAAAGAGATGCATTATCTGTGGTGTTCACATTTCAGGCAGGCTTTTGACAAACTCAAACCCAAATTCTCAAGTGGGGTTTTGAAGTGGTTTGAACTCTAAACGCACCTGAACCATGGAGTACACTCCTCTCAATCCATCTTGCAAGTCACGCAAGGTTGGAGTTGACTTTGGATTCGTGGCAGAGATAGGTATTCTTGGCATCGGCCATGGCCTTTATACTTTCAAAAATTATGCATGCTCCATATATACTTCTTTGTATTTAGCATATTTATCTTTAATTATGATCATTCCTTTAGTAAATAAAATAGGAATGTTCTTTTCCTACATGTGTGTGGTCTACTTGCTTACCTTTGCATGAGCAATTTAGGTGGGATCCACTGCATGATGTTTTTTTTCAAATAAAAAGGTGATACGATCTGGATGAGATTTGGAAACAAATTTAGGGGTTTTAGTGGATTTGGAAACAAATTTTTATTGGATTTCAATATGAAATACAAGATAGGTGGCCTCTTTCAAGAGGACCGTTGTTTTAGCCTTTGATTCGAAAGAAAATGCCTAATTCTCCATAAACTAGGATTCCAACAATCTTCTTGTGATTTCTTTCACAAAATTCAGTATAATTGCAACTAACTATATGTGCCACCTAATTATAGTGGTTGATTTTGCCCATAATTACAGAAATTACAAAAATAACCCAGATGCCTAAAATTGCAAGTTTGTCACTGCTTCAAAATTTTACAAAAATGCTACTGGTACATGCAATCACATTATTAATCTGCCATCAAAGAACCACCTTGTCATCATCGTGGTGTCATGAAATCCATGTGGCACACTACTCTAAATGAGGGTGCTCATCCACTTATAGTTCCTCTTCCTCAGCTGCTATTCCTTCCTCATCTTTAACCATCAAGACTTGAAGAGCGTGGTCCCAGCAATGATGTCATGGCATGAATTTCTCGTTACATCGAAAGTAGTCATTGTTTGCATTTATTTTGGATCTCGGTCTCAATGATACGCTTGAACCTATTGTTGGGTCGAGGCTTGTTCTTCTTCTGGCTCGTCTGAACCCCTTCATTTTGAGAATTCTGTATCTTCATTATAGCATTAGTGTAGAATGTGTTTCCGGTCTTCACTTCACTAGAAGCTCGTTGCTCTGTGAGGAGCCGATCCTCAACCATCTGAGCCAGATTCATCATGTCCATCAGCCATCTCGGTCTATATGTTGAGCTTAGGACGAATTTGCTATGAGCTCTTTCATGAAACTCCCCCCTAGCGATTCATACAATCCTCTCATTTGGTCTGGAGATCATCTCAAACTTCCTCATGTATTCTCTGACATTGTTCTCTTGCGTGAGAGTAAAAATCTATGTATTTAGATTTTCTTCCTGAGTGTCGTAAAATCTATGAAGCAGACATCCCTTGAATTTCTCCAAAGAACACGTAGGATGTCTCTGCTCTCCACTGGTGCCAGGACAACGACTCTTCCTCCAAGCATTCCGGCCGCCATCAATTTCTCCTCATTCGTTGAGCGGGTCACTGTTAAAAATCTTTTCTCATGGTAAACTGATGCGGACTAGGGTTTTGTAGAAGAGATTTGGGGATTTTTATTTGATTGGGGAATAGGGTTACAAGATAACTAGCCAATTTTGGGAGAGTTGTCACCTCTCCTAGCTTTTGCTAAGGGAAAAGCCTAAACTCTCTTCTAGATCTCATCGGAGAACTCTAAGAATTGTCAAATGACGGCTACAATTTCCATCCCTAACCCTAGCACACGCCCTCTCTTATATAATGAAGAGGCGTGGTGCGTACATCAACACAAAACAACTAATAGTGCATAAAGACATTCTATCCCCAAATCGTCTGTGTGTCCAGCAATCACTCCTTAGTCTTCTTGCGTCTCCACTCGTAGGTGATAAGCGTATCACTTGTAGGTGATAAGCGAGTTTTCTTTGCTCCTCTCGTAGGTGATAAGCGTATCACTTGATGCTGACTAGGGTTTTGTAGAAGAGATTTGGGGATTTTTATTTGATTGGGGAATAGGGTTACAAGATAACTAGCCAATTTTGGGAGAGTTGGCCCCTCTCCTAGCTTTTGCTAAGGGAAAAGCCTAAACTCTCTTCTAGATCTCCTCGGAGAACTCTAGGAATTGTCAAATGACGGCTACAATTTCCATCCCTAACCCTAGCCCACGCCCTCTCTTATATAATGAAGAGGCGTGGTGCGTACAGCAACACAAAACAACCAATAGTGCATAAAGACATTCTATCCCCAAATCGTCGGTGTGTCCAGCAATCACTCCTTAGTCTTCTTGCGCCTCCTCTCGTAGGTGATAAGCGTATCACTACTCCCCCCAGGAGTTTCACCTTGTCCTCAAGGTGGAAATCAGGATACTGCTGCAAGATATGATCATAAAGCTCCCACGTTGCCTCAAACTCCGGCAATCCCGACCAACGAATCAGAACTTTCTGTGCTCCTGATGCTCCTGTACGAATGCCTGTAACCTCCTCGGGTGCCAAAAGTACCTCCATGTCGACCGTGAGAGTTGGGGGCAATGTAGACGACGCCACGTGATCTTCAATAGCTCGGTGTAGCTGTGAGACGTGAAAAACCGGATGGATCCTGGTAGTAGGAGGTAGCTTCAGCCGATACGCCACCTTGCCGATCCGGGCATCAACCTCGTAAGGCCCATAATACCTCGCTGCCAGCTTCTCATTGCGCCGGTGGGCCATAGAACGCTGTCTGTAGGGTCGAAGCTTCAGATAGACACGCTCTCCAACGGCGAACTCCACCTCCCTGCGATGTGCATCTGCCTTCTTCTTCATGATTTGCTGTGCTCGCAGTAGGTGGCGCTTCAATTCCTCTAACACTCGGTCACGATCCTCCAACTGCTGCTCTAATCCTGACACCGGGGTAGATCCCCTGCTGTAATGCACTAGGTGGGGCGGATCTCGGCCATACACAATCTGAAACGGTGTTATCCTCGCAGCTGAGTGGTACGAGGTGTTGTACCAGTGCTCAGCCCACATCAACCACCCGGCCCACTTCATAGGTGTCTCTGACGCAAAACACTGGATGTATGTCTCCACACTGCGGTTAAGCACCTCCGTCTGGCCGTCCGTCTGTGGGTGGTAAGCCGTGCTCCGTCGCAGCGCTGTCCCCTGTAGTCTGAACATCTCCTTCCAAAAAGTGCTCAAAAACACCTTATCCCTGTCTGACACAATCGAGCGAGGGTACCCATGCAGCCTGACCACCTCCTTCAAAAAAGCCACTGCCACAGACGCTGCAGTAAATGGATGGTGTAGTGGGATGAAATGGCCGTATTTGCTGAGGCGGTCAACCACAACAAATATCGTAGTAAAGCCCTCCGATCGTGGCAACCCCTCCACGAAATCCATCGAGATGTCCTCCCATATCCTCTCCGGTAACTCCAAGGGCTGTAGAAGACCTGCTGGGGATGTCGCCTGATATTTGTGGCGCTGACATATATCACACTCCGAAACCAGCCTCGCAATATCCTTCCTCATACCTGGCCAGTAGAGCTCCCGAGCCATCCTCTGATAAGTCTGGTATCCTCCTGAGTGGCCCCCCACGGCGCTGCTGTGGAACTCATGGAAGAGAGTAGGAATGTGACTAGAAGTCCGGGGAATCACCAGCCTCCTCCGGTACAGTAGTAGTCGCTCCTCTAAGGTGTAACCCGGAAAGTCTGTAGATCCCCCAGCGATTGCCTCCCGGATCCGCCGCAGCTCCTCATCGGCCTCAATCTCCGCTAGCAGGGTGTCGCTCCGCAACATCAGTGGGATAGAAAGAGCCACCACCTGTACCCCTTCATCTCGTCGGGAAAGCGCATCTGCCGCTTTGTTGTCCGAGCCGGGTTTGTAATGAATCTCGAACTTGTACCCGCTCAACTTGGACAACCACCTCTGGTGCTCCTCTGCCACCATGCGCTGCTCCAGGAGGTACTTCAGACTCCGCTGGTTTGTCCGTACCACAAACTCCCTCCCAAGTAAGTAGGGTCTCCACTTCTGGATTGACAGCACGATCGCCATCAACTCTCGCTCATAGACAGACTTCAGCCTGGCCCTGGAAGATAAAACCTGGCTGAAGTAAGCGATCGGCCGCTGCTCCTGCATCAGTACGGCCCCTAACCCAAAGCCCGAAGCGTCTGACTCCACCACAAACTTCTTCTCAAAATCTGGGAGTGCTAGCACTGGTATTGTCGTCATCGCCTCCTTGAGGGCCTGGAATGCCCTCGTCGCCTCTTCTCCCCAGCAAAAACTATCCTTCTTCAACTGTTCCGTAAGGGGCCACGCCAAGGTGCCGTACCCCTTCACGAAACGCCGATAATACCCTGTGAGACCCAGAAACCCCCGCAGGGCCCGTAATGTCCTTGGCTGCGGCCAATCCAACATGGCTGAAATCTTCGATCGATCGGCTGCCACCCCGTCCGCCGATACGATGTGCCCCAGGTACTCCACCTGCGCCTGTCCGAAGAGGCACTTCTTTCGGTTGGCCTGTAGCTGATGATCCTCCAGCTCTCGCAGAACTATCTCCAAATGGCCCAGATGATCCTGTAATGATGCACTGTAGACCAGGATATCATCGAAAAAGACCAGAACGAACCTCCGTAAGTAAGGTCGGAAGACCTTATTCATCAGTGACTGGAAGGTAGCAGGTGCGTTCGTCAGCCCAAAGGGCATGACGAGGAACTCGTAGTGGCCTTCGTGAGTCCTGAAGGCGGTCTTCTGCACATCCTCCTGTCTCATGCGAATCTGGTGGTACCCCGACTTCAGGTCGATCTTCGAGAAGACCACCGCTCCATGCAGCTCGTCTAGCAGCTCGTCAATCACCGGGATGGGAAACTTGTCTGGGACAGTTTCCTTGTTGAGAGCCCGGTAATCAACACAAAACCTCCAACTGCCGTCCTTTTTCTTAACCAGAAGCACTGGGCTAGAAAAAGGACTAGCAATAGGGCGGATGACCCCTGCCTGCAGCATCTCTTGTACCAGCTTCTCAATCTCGTCTTTCTGCACCTCGGGGTACCGGTATGGGCGCACGCTAATGGGCGACACCCCCTCCCTAAGCACAATAGCGTGCTCATGGTCCCTTGGCGGTGGAAGACCGCTAGGTGGCTGGAACACCCCCTCAAACCCCTGCAATAGCTGCTCCACCTCCAGCGGTACTACCGTCTCTTCCGTGGCCTCGTCCGTCGCCAACCCCTGTAGCTCAATCAAGAACCCCCCTCCTTCAGCCTGGAGTGTCGTCGCCATAGTCTTGTAGGACACCGACGAACAACACAAACTAGGATCACCCAAAAGTACCACCTTCCTGCCGTCCACCTGAAACTCCATCCGCAGCAGCCGCCAGTTGAACTTCGTCTCCCCCAGCGATTGCAGCCACTGCATCCCCAAAATCAGGTCGACGTTGTCCAAGGTCAAGGGTAGAAAGTCACCGGTGATCACTACTCCCTGTATGGACACCATCAAGTCACGACAGATGCCCCTACTCTGCTCGACCACACCGGTCCCGAGCATGACTCCAAAGCCCTCCGTCTCCGTCATCGGTATCCCCTGACTCTCAATCACCCTGGGGGACACGAAATTGTGGGTGGCCCCACTATCTATCAATATCACCACGTCCAGGTCTCGGACCCTACCCGCCAGCTTCATGGTGTGCACCCGTGTAAGCCCCGCAATGGAGCTAAGCGAGACTTCGGCCGCCTCCAGTAGTAGAGGTTCGCCGGCCTCCTCGGTCTCTGCCGCTTCTTCCACCGCCGCCGCCTCCTCCAAGTCCTCAGCGTACACCTCGTATACCTGCAAGGCTTGGTTGCGGCACCTGTGCCTAGGGGTAAACTTCTCGTCGCACTTGAAGCATAACCCCTTTGCTCTCCGTTCCCGCATCTCCGCATTTGTCATCCTCTTGTATGGCCCTCCTGGTCTCACATCCCCGTGTCCACCTCCGCCTGTCGGGGTCCCTCCTGCAGCGCCTGACTGTCCCCCAGGGACAGCCTGTGGTCGTGAAAACTGTCCCCCAAACGCCCCCCTGGCGCGGCGCTCGTCCGCCAACCTATCCTCGACCGTCAGCGCTAACTCCATCTGCTCCTCCAGTCCACGCGGTCTGAGAGTGCGAAGCTCAGACCTAATGGTGGGCTTCAATCCATACATAAAACCCCCTTCTAGGGACTCTGCAGGCATCCCCCGCACTCTACTCGTGAGCTCCTCATACTGCTTAATGTAGTCTCGCACAGTCCCCATCTGCCTCAAGGCATGCAGCTGCTCATAAGCTCCCCCCGCCTGAGAGCCTCGGAATCGATGTAATAGTGCATCCTTGAACCCCTCCCAGGTCCTCAGAGTTCTCTGCTGCTCCTTCCATCTCCACCAATTCAGGGCCTCTCCCTCCAAACAGAGCGCAACCGCCCTCCGCCTCTCCTCCTCCGTCAGCCTGGCCATCTCAAAATATCTCTCCGCCTTGTAGATCTACCATGTGGCATCACTACCCTCGAAGACAGACATCTGGAGCTTTCGTATGCGATCATCCGCCCGTGGATCCCTCCCGTCAAAACGATCCACGCGCTGCTGACGATGGTGATCTGCAAATCGGCCTCTCTCCGGCTCCCATCTCCTATCCTCCCTCATGAACCGCTCATCCTCCTCCTCATACCCCTCCTCATAGTGGCGGAAGTGGTCCTCGTACTCTGGTTCATGCACCTCATCTCTCCGTCGTCCTTCCGGGGCCCAATCATCGTCCTCGTAGTACTCCGGATCTTGCACACCCCGCACGCGCCTCTCCCGGGTCCCGTAATCCCCCCTGCGATGTGCGGGGGGGTCTTCGGAGTCCGCGCGACCGGTCAGAGGCCCGCGCGTGCCCTGGCGGGTTCGCATCCTCTCGGTGCCCCCCTAGGGGGGGTCGCCCGCCTCCGGCAAACCCCCTGGGGGGTCGCCCGCCTCCGGCGGCCCTGCCAGGGGGTCGCCAGCCCTCGGCGACCCCATCTGGGGTTCGCCCGCCTTCGGCGACCCCCAGGCGGGGTCGCCCTGCTCCCGCGACCCCCTTGCGGGGTCGCCAAGTCTCGGTGGCCCCATGGGGGGCTCGCCCGCCTCCGGCGAGCCCCCTGGGGGGTCGCCGGCTGTCGGCAACCCCCAGGGGGTTCACCGCTCGCTTCCTTCGCTGCTGATGTGGGGGTGGGTCTTCTTCGGAGCTCTCCCCTAGGGCTTCGGAGAGGTCCGCTTGCCAGTCGTCGTCGTCGAGGTCCAGATCTGGATCTACTCCTTCCAAGATCACCCCTTCATGATCCGGAATCATTGTTGCCTTCCCTTTTCCCCTCAGATCTGATTGGTGATTCAGATCTGAGGAGGCTCCTTCCTTCGAACGCGAGATCTGAGGCGCGGTGATGTTTTGAGCCATGAAGTTGACGAGCATCTCCTTCACTTGCTCCAGATCCCCCTTCAATCTCGCATGAGTGCCTCCGTGGCCGTGTCGATTTTCATGATGATCTCTGCTGTCTCTTTCTTCCTCTCGACGATCTCCGCATCCAACCTCTCCTCCATCGATTTCGTCGTAGCTGATCTTGTGGTGGCCATTGGATCAGGGCTCTGATACCAAATTGATGCGGACTAGGGTTTTGTAGAAGAGATTTGGGGATTTTTATTTGATTGGAGAATAGGGTTACAAGATAACTAGCCAATTTTGGGAGAGTTGGCCCCCCGCCTAGCTTTTGCTAAGGGAAAAGCCTAAACTCTCTTCTAGATCTCCTCGGAGATCTCTAGGAATTGTCAAATGACGGCTACAATTTCCATCCCTAACCCTAGCACATGCCCTCTCTTATATAATGAAGAGGCGTGGTGCGTACAGCAACACAAAACAACTAATAGTGCATAAAGACATTGTATCCCCAAATCGTCGGTGTGTCCAGCAATCACTCCTTAGTCTTCTTGCACCTCCTCTCGTAGGTGATAAGCGTATCATAAACCCATCTATAAAAATCACCCCTTCAAATATTGACATATTTAATTTTCAGACTCTGCTTTCAGTGTTGAAAACCTCTCGTCATGCTCTTCCTCTATGATGGTTGTGATGTAACTGCCAGTATGGGTATTGTAGTGCATCAAACTCACAAAACTGGGCTCCATCTGCTATATCGTCATCCCCTAATCATCTTTGTCCCAATTAGAGTTTCATCCATCCTCGTAGTCTGGAACATCGTTGCGATAATTGTCAAACTCGAAGACCGAAACGTGTTGCCGTGCCCTTTCTCATAAAAACCAGGAGATCAACGCCCGACTCCTGATAGCCTCCATGGGATCGCCTGCCTCTTGGCGGGTCCCTGAGGGCCACGAGGCCCCAGGTGGCCCTATCGCTAGTCGATGGACACCTGGCGGGCCGCCTAGGGGCCATGAGGCCCCAGGTGGCACTACCGGGCTCGCCCATGCCCTTGTGTGCCGACCGAAGACCGTGAGGCCCATTGTGGCCCTGTCATTGGTCGCCCACCCTTGACGATCTTGACAGGGCCCGTCGCCCCTTGCCTGATGAGGATGTGGGTTGTCACCTCCCTCTTCTTCCCACGGGCCGTGGGCCTATAGATCCGACCATAGTGAATATTCTTCCTCAAAGATGAAGGGTCTTTTCTTTGTGGTCTACCAAAAATTCTCTTTCACCTCTGTTCTGTGTCATGCAGGGTTGGTCTTCCCCAAAGTCGTTGACTTTCGCCTTTTTCTTCACTAAAAATTGTGTCTTTTACCCTTGATTTGAGCAGTTGTCTTCGTCGTTGTCCAGATCTGGTTTTGTTGTCGCTTTCTCATGCGATGGACGACGATCGGTCTCCGAAATCTTTGCCATTAGGGTATCCATCGACGCCTTCATCCCAGATTCGATTGATGATGGATGCTCTCATCTCTTCCATGGATTTCTTCAAACTTTCCACTTCGCTATCGAACCTCTCTACCAAAGCTTCTACCTTTTTGTTGCCGCCTAAGATCTTGCTCTGATACCAATTTGATACGATCCGGATGAGATTTAGGAACAAATTTAGGATTTTTAGTGTATTTGAAAACAAATTTTTATTGGATTTCAATAGGGAATACAAGATAGATGGTGTTTTTTGACAGGAAGACCGCTCTTCTAGCATTTGATTCGAGAGAAACATCCTAATTCTTCACAAATTAGGGTTCTAATCAATCTCCTCATGATTTATTTCAGAAAATTTAGTATAATCCCCCTAACCCTAGCCGCCACTTAATTATGATGGCTGATTTTGCCTGGAATTTATAGAAATTACAAAAATACCACCGATGCCCAAAATTACAAGTTTGCCACTGTTCCTGAATATTACGAAAATGTCACTCGTACATGCGATCACATCACAAGGCCAGCATGAATCAATGGTATACCTGGTTTGTGGTATGCTTCAGTGCATGGTACATGTACATGGGTGTGGTACGCTGCTTTAAGCGGTATGTGTGGTTACGTGGGTGGAAGGGTGAGTCAATTCAGTGTCTCGGGTTGCATACGCTTGGTTTGTTTACATAGAGCAAGATTAAGATCCACGTACAACTATACATATGTTGATTCATATCATTGTAAGTGATAAATAATCATATAACAACAATACAGTTGTATTCCATCAAAGTTTTAATTTTTATGATATATTATATGTTAGTGGATCTAGATATCTCGTCTTCATGTACAGATCGCTGCTTTTATCCGATCATGCGATCCGGAACAGGTAACTGTGGCATGAACTGCACAATGTGTGGTACGTGGGTGGAAGGGTGAGTCAATTCAGTGTCTCGGGTTGCATACGCTTGGATTGTTTACATAGAGCAAGATTAAGATCCACGTACAACTATACATATGTTGATTCATATCACTGTAAGTGATAAATAATTCATATAACAACAATACAGTTGTATTCCATCAAAGTTTTAATTTTTATGATATATTATATGTTAGTGGATCTAGATATCTCGTCTTCATGTACAGATCGCTGCTTTTATCCGATCATGTGATCTGGAACAGGTAACTTTGGCATGAACTGCACAATATCGGCACGTTTTGGCCAAATATCCTAAAGTTTCAACTGATTCGGCTTATCGTATTATGCCCTAACTGCATCTTACTAGCTTGGGGCAATTCTGATTTTTTGCAGGGTGTTAATGGATAAGGCCTTTCTTTGGTCCATTGCAGCCACTACATATGCTGATATTTTATTACTTCATTTTCAGATTGCCAATAGCATCACCAGCATTTATCAAATTATGTTCTAAGTAAACCCTAGGTCCTAGAAATTTTTTGTTTGCGTACTAGATTCATATACTAATGACAGCAGATATTGATTTATTAAATTGCAAATGGAGTTGCCATTGTTGAGCAAATACTGGTAAATTAGCTAATGTTGTAGCAAAGATGTGATGTTGTGCATCTGCATCTTGAACTCCCAATTCATTATGTGTCTATTATGCTCTTATATCAAAGAAACATTTTTCTTAAACTATTGTGGAACTTCTTAATTGGTACATTACAGAACAACAGCAGGATATTTTTATGTTTGTTTGCTCATGGTATTCATACATTACTTCCTCCTTTCACCACCCTTTGATGTTTTCAGCATTGTGTAGTAATCTCCTTTATTTATGCAGCAAAGTGCAGCTTTCAAGATATTACGGACTCGGTTAAAAACTGTGCCATCATATACTTTCACTGGCGAACAACTGAAGCGCTCATCCTCAGGGAACCCGTATTCTCAGGTTGTGCATATGAATGATGATGGAAGGCATCAGGATGATAATGCAATCAACTTTGCCTCTAGGTTGCAGCAGTTTGAGCACATGCAACGCTTACATAGGATGCATGCCAAATCACATATGCAATCATGCACTTCAACATCCTCCACAGTATCTCAGGTTTGATAAATTTATTTTAATCACTATTGTCACTAGTCATCTCACCGAATGGCTCCATTTTTATCATACATTGAACATGTAGCTGCTGAAAACATCAACCCGTAGTGAAGAGTGCATTGGGGAAAGAGATGTCTATGTAACCTGCTGCAGTTAGAATAATTTTGTTTCGATTATTCTATTACTCTCAGCTTGATGTCAGAAACTAGGTGGGCCAATATATTACAGCCTGCTTCTGATGGCTGCAGTTTTCACCTTGCGGTTGTTTGAATTTTCAATAACCAATGGAAGGAAAAGAATGAGAAGATGGTAATTGTTTTCCATTGTCTAATGGCAACAGGAAATCATAGAAAAACAAAAAGAAAGCAAGAAAATTCTAACTGTTTTGCTTTTCTCATCTTCTCTTGTCAATCTAGTGGAAGTGAGAGACAACTTAGTGGAATCCCCAAATCTTGGTTGATCTTTCTTAAGAATCAACAGGTCTCACTTAAGCCTTGCTAATTCTTGACTGGACTTTACTGGATCCCGCTCAGATGCATCCAATTCATGTTTAAAATCTTCAACTGGACAAAGGCTTTTTAGTATCTTTTCTGATTTTTCATGAGCAAAATTGATACATGTTTTCCATTCGTTTGTTCTCCACGTCCTTGTTATCATAAGCGTGGTAGGCGCAACACAAAGGAAATAGGCCCATGAAATCCATATTGACTCAAAAAGATTAACCCTAGTCGAGTCATGAGTTTTAATATATTTAACAGTATGTCCATCGTTTGTTTTAACCAATATGTGACTAAAACCAACCCTCTAATTCTTTTACCATACTACCACTTGAATTACTTAAAAAGAAACAAAACACAAATCCTCATAAATCTCACCTTGGCTTGTCTATTGTCTCTGTTCAAGCCCAATCAATATCGAGAGAATATTGTGTCTAACTAAAGCTTTGCAAACAAATCAGATCATACATAGAGCCAAAGTGTGATAAAACGTGAACTTTATAAACAAATCAAGTTACACTATGTGACAAATCAGATTGTATCATGAGCCAAAGCACGACACCATATGCGTAAGATAGCAGGTGTGGAGGTACTACCTCAAGTCTCAACAACCATGTGCAAACAAAATTTCAAAGTAAGCGACGAGGTGTAAAGGACGCCACCTCAGGCCCAAACAATTACGTACGTGAACGAAGTCTCGAAGTCAACTAATAATGTCACGCCCCGCTTCCTAAAAATGCCAAGGAAAATAGAGGTGACAGGCCCGTGCACATTTAGGCGTACTGAGAATTTCCTCTCTTCAGCCTAAATACAAACACGTCAGATAAATACCAACGTTCGTCTGCTTCTATCTAATAATGAGCAACAGGAAACAAAAACATATGTAGTCCTAAGATTAACAGGATATTATGAATAACTGACATGATAATGATATGACATATAGTGAAGGATACAAGTGAATGATGAAATAGAAAATAACCAAACGATAAAACACTTGTTAATTGGTATCACACAAAAACTCTGGAACCGACGAGCAAATCTAAAATCCATAAAACAACTCTATCCTCAAAAGAATCCACTCAAAACCTAACGGTGACAGTAACAACTGTTAGGTTAGTTGTATATTCCAAAAACTACAAATCAGATATTACTACTATATATGTAAAACATGATAATCTAGAAGCAGTAAAAAACATCATGACAGTAAATATGGTAATTACTAGCAAGACAAACAAAATAATAAGGATAGCAACAATCAATTAGCAAAACATGTGTGACAGTTAAGATAGGAACTAGTCAGCTAGTAAGACAATCATGACAATAAAACAGTAAGACAAGGGCATGACGTGGGATATAATCTATGTATTATCTTATACTTGACTGTAATACACATATACTAGTGATGTGACTCATGTCCAATGGTATGATCTACAACTTAGGTAGGAAATACGGATCTTGTAATATTAATACCGCTCTCAGTGTAGGTAGCGAAAACATGGATACCATAGTAAACCTCACTCCCATTGAAGGAAGTGAAATACAGATACGGTGATAAAGCATGCTTCTATCACTGGAAGTGAAAACACGAATGCCGTAAAATCCATCGTCGCTCCTCCACCCACTGAGATAGTGAGTTACCCCATCCTCGATGAGTTTCTAGTCATGTACAATGTATGTATGATGTGTAAAGCTCAGCGTCATGTCTATCAATTAATCATTCGAGGAATAATATATCTAATAATATAATGGATTTACAACATGCTAGAAGGAATAAAAGAGATTTTAGAGGTAGTCCCAATGGATTATAAAGGTGGCCCCACTAAATTCTAGATGTGGCTTTCACAGATTCTAGATATGGCCTCCAGTGTTTTGTAGCACTTTGTTCCATGTATCACTTAGCTCTATGTGATATTTTGTTCCATATAGCACTTAACTCAATGTGACATTTAGTTTCCAATACTTGCTAAAATATCCAATGCACGAAGTCAAATACATGAACAAGCACAATATTAGGAGCATGTGATCAGCGTACAATATCCAAATGCACGAAAGTCAACAAGTACAGTATCCGAAGTATGTGATTAGTGTACAATATCCAATACATAATACACGAAAGTCAATAACATGAACATGTACAATATCGGGAGAGTGTAATCAGTGTACTATCACATGTTGTATGTTCATAACGCGTTAGGTAACAGGGTCATATATTATGTACTTGTCAAGTATTATCATATTGTGAAAATGTTGTATATAGACCATGTGTTATGTAACAGGAGCATATCAATGTCAATATCATCGTGTAATGAGCATAGTATTTCTTGGTTATTGTTTCAAGGTTTTATTATGGGAATTACTTGGCACATATCATTCCCTATGTGTAGAAAGAAACAAGATCACATAAACATGCCCAAAGGCACATCATGTCTAGCTTATATAATTGAGGGGGTCTATACAGTACAGACAATATGTATGAACTATCCAAATCATTATGATATCCATAAAAATGAGACCAATCCACTTCAATCATGTAATCCTAGCATAGCTCAACTCTTAATTATATGGTACTACAGGATTCGGGGACAAGTTATAATCATTTACACGTGTAGATTATTCTCACAATAATGTCGGGACATGTAATTTCTATTTCAATTCTCAGTGTCTTTTTTTTCTCAGAAACACTTCCATCATTGATAGTTTATTGCAAGATACCAATCAGTCCATCAATAGCTTACTATGGCACTTTATGCAATCACACAAGCTCAGAATCCCAACCCCAAAACCAATCCAAATCCACATATAGGGCTGCTAAGGGATTGCAACACAGAACCTAAAACAGAGGACAAAACAGATCCCAAACCAAGGCAATGCCTAGCCCAAAAAAACAGCCCAAGGCTGAAACCTAGGCCAAAATAGAACCCCAAAAAGAAGACAACACTGGGCCAAATCTGAGGCCAAACATCAGGGCAAAGTCAGCCCCAACAAGAGCCAAACAACAGCATGAAATTAGCCCCAAACAGAGCCGATACAAGTCCAAAACAACATGATGAAGTCATTCCAAAACATAGCCGCCGTGAGATCGTAGCATCAATGTAAAAATCAGCCCCAAAAGTGGACAACACGGTCTAAACTGAGGCCAAAACAGAGCCCAAAAGAGGTCAGCATCGGACCAAACAGAGGCAAGCTGAAGGCCAAAGGCAGGAAGTGAAACCCCCCAACCGACAAGCCATCAAATCCCACACACAAAACATCAGTGGGAATTAATCTCTTAATTATGTTAATATAGTGAAATATTTTAGGGAAAGCTCAGAGTTTAACTCATCATTGCAAACGGAATATCCCCATCAAAGATTCAATTCAACACTATCCATCCTCAAATAAAAACCCACAGAAATCTACTCAAGAATTATGTATGTGTAAATCAATTTCATGCAAATGTGGTCAGTCATTTTCATTATGGCATATCATCCATTATCAAGAAATTCACCCAATTCATAAGATACAAAATATTTAAAAATAATTATCCTTAATTTCGGGCATGTGCCGAGTATAGCGAGACTGGTAATTGAAGTTGATGGAATCTACCGTTCACCAAAGACATGGATCATCGGAAATATCGTCGGACCACGTCGTCTCGTCGTTTGAGTGGATGCGGCTGCCACAAGTGAAAAGATGAAGCATTTACTAGAGATATGACACCCAAGAGGGAGATCGAACTCAAACCGTAAGAAATTTCAAGATTAAAGATAGAATCTAGGGTTTCCCATGGTAGGAGATGAGAGAGTAGAAATAGGCGGGTGGGAGTAACTGGGTTGTGGGGACGTTCGGGGAGAGGGAGAGGTCGGTGGTTACCATGCGGGAGAGGTGGTGAATGAAAAAACTAAAGATCTAGATGCGTGTACAAACCCTAATAACACATATCTAGATGTAGACATGCTGAATCTTAAAAATTTATCTTATCTGATAGGAATCATACCTGAATCCATGAAAACGATGATCTGGATGACGCAGCGGAAAGATCTTCCAGATCCACATGAATCAACCGTTGGAGAATTTCGTTGCCCTTCTCACGGTTTCTCTTCAAGCGACGAGACGTAGAAAAGACGGCTCACTTGTTCGTGTATTCCGAGAATCATGACCGCATATAAATAGGCTAGCCTCCTTAGTCCTAGGGTTTTCAATTCGGTCCATCAACGAATTGAAGCCCAATAGTTGCTACACATAAAGGTCCACAACCTACTTGACTCATTTAAGTCCACTCAACTTAATTAAATGAGATCACTTATACATTGGGCTTTAATATGACAGTGAAGCATTATATAATTATATTCGCATATTAGCCCGACGTTGGATTAAGATCCAACTGAGTTGGATAAGTTCCAACAATCTCCCACTTAGGATATATGCTAAACTTTATAATAATATTTCATTATGCATACAACCGAATAAGATCTTAACTTACTGTCATTTCTTTAATAAGTTAAAAAACAATTCGGTCCATCAATTAAATTAGCAAGGGATCAAAGAGATTTTTGCCGTAGCGATTGGAGCTCGACCCATCAGTGGTCAACGTGCTAATGTAAAAGAATGACATGGATTATGAAGTGGATGTGTAGTATGAAAATTACATGTAATGTTATGTGACATTCTATTTCCAATTGATTCTCCTTAACCTTAGTGAGATCATAAAATTAAACTCATTTTCATACGCATTTATAAACATAGAATTATATAAAGCCAAATAAAACTGAACTTTATTTCTGCAGAAATAAAACCAAATATGCATAAGCTGGAGACTAAAATATTGTCTAAAAATAAGAGCACTACAAAATTACAAACTCCCACTAAAATTGGGCATCTTTAGATGATATGACACCCATACGAGCAACATGCTCATGAAACATTTTGGGTGGCAGTCGCTTAGTAAGCGGATCCGCAATGTTTGAGTTTGTACCAATGTGCTCTATAGACAATTGTTTATTTCCAACTCTTTCCTTAACAATCAGGAACTTGATATCAATATGCTTTGATTTCACTGAGCTCCTGTTAGTTGCAAATGCAACTGCCGACATATTGTCACAAAATAACTTGAGTGGCCTTTCAATGTCATCTACAATTCGCAGCCCCGTGACAAAATTCAGTAGCCATAAACCATGATTGGATGCCTCATGACAAGCATGAATTCTGCAGTCATAGTGGAAGAGGCTATAATAGTTTGTTTAGCACTCTTCCAAGAAATGACACCTTCTGCTAATGTATAAATATAGCCTGTAGTAGATTTTATGTTGTCTTGATATCCAGCAAAATCAGAGTCATTATATCCTACGATCTCAAGCTTTTCCGACCTCTTTTCCGACCTCTGATATACGAGCATGTGCCCTTTTATCCTCTATAAGTATCGTAAGACCCTGGCCGCTTTCCAATAGTCCAATCCTGGATTGCTCAAGTATCTACCGAGCATTCCTATAATGTACGCTAAGTCTGGATGCGTACATACTTGAGCATACATGATACTCCCAACTGCTGAAGAATAAGAAATATCCTTCATTTGTGCTTTCTCAATTTCACTTTTAGGGGACTGATTGAGACTAAACTTGTCTCCTTTAGATACCGGGGTATCACCTGGTTTACAACTTTCCATGCCAAATCTTTGCAGAACCTTTTCAATGTAGGCCTTTTGTGATAATCCAAGTATACCACGAGAACGATCTCGGTGTATTTGGATTCCTAATACAAAAGATGCATCACCAAGATCTTTCATATCAAAGTTCTTAGCTAGAAAGTTCTTGGTTTCATGCAATAAGCCGTTATTGTTACTGACCAGTAAAATGTCATCGGCATATAAAACCAGAAAAGCAAATTTACTCCTACAGAACTTATAGTATATACATTCATCAACCAAATTCATCTCTAAGCCAAATGAGATGATAACATGATGAAACTGAAAATACCATTGTCGAGAGGCATGTTTGAGTACATAGATGGATTTCTTAAGTTCGCAAACCATATTCTTTAGGTCTCATGTAACAAAGTTTTCTGGTTGCACCATATAAATTACCTGATCAATGTCTCTTTTAAGGAACACTGTTTTAACATCCATCTGATGTAACTCAAGATTAAAATGATCCACTAATGCCATTATTATCCTGAATGAATCTTTCGTGGAAACCGGAGAGAGTCTCATTATAATCAACGCCTTCCTTTTGAGTAAAGCCCTTAGCGACAAGACGCGCCTTATATCTTTCCACATTACCTTTTGAATCCTTCTTGGTTTTAAATATCCATTTGCAACCAATGGGTTTCACATCTTTGGATAATGTGACAAGATCACAAACGTCATTGTCCTTCATTGACTTTATTTCCTCATTCATGGCATCTATCCATTTTAGAGAGTTAAAACCATTTGTGGCTTGATGGAAGTTGATTGGATCATCTTCCATCACTCCAATATCAACCTCATGTTCTTGGAGATATGCAATGTAGTCACTTGATATTGCATTTCTCCTCTCCCTTGTGGATCTCCTTAACGGCATTGTTTCTTGAGGTGGAAGGGTTTGTTCTTCTTGAACAGGAGGAATAACATTGTCTTCAATATTTGTGTCTTGTACTATAACCGGAATGGAATCCTGATCAAGAACAAGATCACATGTGGGAATATCTACATATTCCTCTTCGAAAACAATGTCTCTTCCTAAATCTTCCCCCGCAAACCCGGTATCCTCAAGAAATCTGGCATTTCCAGTCTCAAAAATATTCTTATTTGTGGGATCGTAAAATTTATAACCCTTCGATCTTTCAGCATACCCAATAAAATAGCAACTAATTGTCTGTGTGTCCAGTTTCTTTTCAGTATGCCTATAAGGCTTTGCCTCGGCTGGACATCCCCATATGTGTATATGCTGTTGACTAGGTGTTTTGTATGTCTAAAGCTCATGTATAAAGCTCATATGGTGTTTTATTAGTTGCTTTCGTTGAGACCCTGTTTAGGATGTAAGCTGCAGTCTTTAATGCTTCTTCCCATGGTCTTTCTGGTAAGGAAGAATAACTAATCATACTTCTTACCATGTCTTTAAGCATTCTGTTTCGTCTTTCAGCTACATCATTCATAGTGGGCGAACCCGCCATAGTGTACTGTGGGACAATACCGCACTCTTCTAGAAATTTAGCAAACGGTCCTGGACGTTGTTCACCTGAATCATCATATCTACCGTAGTATTCACCACCACGGTCAGATCTGATAGTTTTAATCTTTTTCCCTAGTTGGAGTTCAACTTCGGCCTTAAAATTTTTGAACGTGTCCAAAGACTGAGATTTTTCATGTATGAGATAAATGTAGCAATATCTTGAATAGTCGTCTATGAACGTTATAAAATATTGCTGACCATTCCAAGCAACCGAAGGGAATGATCCGCAAATATTTGTATGTATAAGTTCCAAGACGACATTGACCTTTTGGCTTCAAATCTCCTTTTATTAGTTTGTTTTTCCTTTATACAATTAATTCAGACATTAAAATCTAAAAAATCTAAAGGGCTGAGAATATTGTTTGACACGTCTCTCAATTCTCCTTTTGGAGATGTGACCCAATCTCTTGTGCCATAACGAACCTGAATTCTCATTAGTTAATTTTCTCTTTAAAACATGTGTACCTACATGCAAGGATTCATTTACTGTAGCAATTGTATCAAACATATACAGATTATCAAAACCACATAAATAACCAGAACCAATTAACTTGGAATTTAGAGACACGCTGAATTTTCCATTCGCAAAAGAACAACAATAACCAGAATTGTCTAATGCGGAAATGGAAATTAAGTTACGTCGAAACGACAGTACAATAAAAGTCTCAAATAATTCCAAAAAGTTTCCAGTTTTTAAAGATAATCTGAAATCCCCAATTGCAGCAACCTTAGCCTTCTTGTCATCGCACATAAAGATGAATCTTTCAGCATCATTTGGCTTTCGGTAGTTCAGGCAGCCCTACATAGACACACTGATGTTAGTAGTTGCACCAGAGTCTAACCACCATGTGTTTATAGATACAGAAGTTAAATTAACTTCTGAATAAACCAAATTGAGAAGAGTACCTTTCTTAGCACGTCAGGCGTGATAATTAGTGCACTGCTTCTTCACATGACCTTCAGCTCCACAAAAGAAACAACTATCTTTCTTAACAGCCTTAGCAGGCTTCTTTTGTTGTTTCTTAGGTGTGGTTGTAATTGCAGCTTCTTTACCCTTTTTTCTTTTTGTTGTCCTTAGGAGTAAAGGCAATATTGGCACTTTCAGTCTTGTCTTGCTTCAGTCTATCCTCTTCCTGAACGCAGTGCGAGATGAGCTCATTCAGAGACCAAGTCTCTTTCTGACAGTTATAGCTCACCTGGAACTGGTTGAATTGAGTAGGAATGGATATAAGAACAAAATGCACAAGCATGTCCTCTGAGAGGTCAAGCTTCAGTGCTTTCAACTTTGAATCAATGTGGGACCGTTCCAGAATGTATTCTCTTATATTCCCTTTCCCCTTATACTTCATTGAGATAAGATTTGTCAGAAGCGTACCAATTTCTGCCTTTTCGTTTCTGACGAGTATTTTCTCAATATCTGCAAGGAAATCTTTAGCTGCAGTGATCGAATTTCGAAAGGCTTCTGGGATGGCTCTCTTCATGATCATGACACACATGTGATTAGACTTTTTCCACTTCTCATACTCCCTCTTTTTTCCTCAGAGGTACTTTTTTCCGTAGTAAGTGGGGGACAATCTATTCTAATCGCAAGGTCCAGATCCAGTATCCCAAAAAATATGAGTAAGTTCTCTTTGCAGGATTTAAAGTTAGAGCCATACAACACCGTAATTGAGTTCAAACTAGCAGTTATATTTGCGGGAGTAGCAGCTGAAAAATAGGACAATAAATATAGACAAACATGCTAACATAAGTATTAATTTTGAAGCAATATTATAAATTCAAAATTGCATGTTCCCATTTCAAGATATCCCGCACTAGCTTAACATTTATCTTTGGATAATCTATTAACTAGTAAATGCAGCAATCAAACAAATACAATAATTAACATGCCAAAAATAAATCTTCCTTTGGGCCGAATTAAATTTGCATGCATAAGTCTCAACAATTATCACTTATTTATTGCCACATGTGCACATAAATTGATATAGAACGATAATCTTCCTTTAGGCCGATTTAGCATTCATATGAAATTATGCACATAAAATTCTTTTTATATTTATGAAATGAAATAATGCAAAACAACATAGCGCGCTTTGGTGAGATGATGATTATACCAAGTCATTTCAAAAAAAATATACCAAAATTTGAATTTATTTTAGCACAATTAATACTAACTTTATCCTTGAGGAGAAATATATACAAAAAACTTTTATTTACTCCTTCAATCCAATTTAAAATTCATTTCAGGCAACCAATCACACAACGTGTGTATTTAACCGTTTTCATTCTGAAATAACAATAATTTTACAGTAGAGCCCACTTTGGTGGGGTTTCCTATTAATTAGAATCGTTTCGAAACGTATAAATACAGTATGCCTAAAAGAATTTAAATGGAATAATTAAAAAAATAATACACAAATAAAACTAATGAGGAAAGATATATAAGATGGCCGTTTATTTCCTCTTATTATCAGTGCATTAACATAACCAGAGAGAGCTTAATAGAATTTAAATAGCCTTAAAATAGGGTTCAGAATGTCCAAAATAATTCATAGTTAAGCCCAAAATTGTGCAATAGCCCAAAAACAGGCCCAAAATTAAAGCCCATATTCTGAAAATTTAAAAAACTTGAAAACACTGGTTGGGCCTTAATTCTGGCCCAAAACCTGCTAGGGGGCGACAAAGCGCCGCCCCCTTTCTTCCCGAAGCATGCGCGGACGCGCCTGATTTTCCCAGCGGGGGGGCGGAGCCGTCCCCCCCCCCCCCCCTTTTCTTCTCCGATCTGCCGACAAAGGGGGGAAACCCCCCCCCCCCCTTTTCTGATCGTCAAACGCCTGCGGCAGGCCCCAAAGGGGGGCTGCTCTTCCGACGAAGGGGGGCAATGGGACACCGCCCCCTTCATACCCGCCACCCCCCTCTGATGATCGCGGCAGGCCCCGATGGGGTGGGGGGCATGCGGTCCGACAGGGGCGGCCAGGCCGTCCCTTCTCTCTGCGTCGGCGCCGGGAGGGCCGGCCCCGACCTACTGACTCTTGATCTGTGTCGGGCGGCGACCAACGGGCCGCCCCGATATAGGGTTCGTAAATTTTTTTAAGCGTGAAAAAAATCAATCAAAAAACCCATAAAAATACAGATCTGATTACAAATAGATTAAAAATCCAATTTTTATCAGATCTATGCATAGAGGAGGCAAAATAATAAGATCCAAGCAAGTAGGCTCTGATACCACTTGAAAGAACTAAAGATCTAGATGTGTGTACAAACCCTAATAACACAGATCTAGATGTAGACATGCTGAATCTTAAAACTTTACCTTCTCTAATAGGAATCATACCTGAATTCATGAAGACGAAGATCTGGATTACGCAGCGAAAAGATCTTCCAGATCCACACGAATCAACCGTTGGAGAATTCCTTTGCCCTTCTCACGGTTTTTCTTCTAGCGATGGGACGTAGAAAAGACGGTTTCCGTGTTCGTGTGTTCTGGGGATCATGACCGCATATAAATAGGCTAGCCTCCTTAGCCCTAGGATTTCCAATTCGGCCCATCAATGAATTGAAGCCCAATAGTCGCTACACATAAATATCCACAACCTACTTGACTCATTTAAGCCCACTCAACTTAATTAAATGAGATTACTTATACATTGGGCTTTAATATGACAGTGTAGCATTATGTAATTATATTCGCATATTAGCCCAACGTTGAATTAAGATGGATAAGTTCCAACAGTGAATGCATGTGATCGTGGGTGAGGGAAGAAGTCGGTTGAGAAGGGAAGAGGAAAGGGCGGCTCGTCAAAAGGATGAGGGGGAGAGATAATAATCTATGGTTTAATAATGTTAAGATGTAATGGGCATTGGTTGGTTTAAAATAATTAATGGGTTTTTGGGTTTAAGAGAAAAAGTATCTGGTTGGGTTTTAAAATAAGGATTTGGGTTATAGTGTTCAAAACCAAACAGGTATATGATTTAAGTTGAGTATTGGTTTAGTTTGAAATGGGTAGGAGGATATAAGAGATGAAATGGGGTTCAGGTTTGGAAATAAACGGTAACGGGTAGAATAAAATAACTCACAAATTAAATACAGAATTTTTCTGGAAAAATTTCCGAAAATGTATAAAAATTAATATTTGCATTTTAAAAAGAGGGGAGGCTCAACAAAAAGGAACTAGGTTCACGAACTTAGATGAATTGGATCATATGGTTGAAACTCGTATTAATTCAGAATGATTACTTTCGTTTTGAGTCATGAATTCTAATATTGTTTAACCATATGTAAATCCTTTATTTTAACCAGTATGGGACTACAATAGACTCTTTATTTTTTTAGCATTCCACCACTTTAATTAGTTGGAAGAGACAACCTTCCTTTACCCAACAAACTCAAAGACAGATGGGGAGATTGATGAATAATGTTTGAGTCATAAATTCTAACATATTTAACCACATGACTAAAATACACTCTAATTCTTTTGTCATGCCACCATTTTAATTCGTCAGAAGGATACGAGACAATGTTCTTTACTCAATGCAATTTATGAACATTAATGTACTTTCTTTCCTCCTAGATCGATGTACGCATTCAGTGGTAACAAATGGAGTTTATTATGAAAAAAATCTATACACTGACGGCTGGCTAATAGGCTTGGAACCTCATGTCTCAAAACAGAAAGCTTATGGTATTATGTCCACATGTATCTAACCACTAGCCTACTTTTCTTTTTTTTAAATTTCAGTCATTGTTGTTTCCATTATGTTCTCTTTAACTTCTTAAGATGACTTGAATGACTGGATTTAACTTCAATTTTCTTGGCTTGAATTAGATATAAAGCTTACTTGAAACTCATATCCTTTAAACTCCCAACTTGTGCCTGACTTCAGCCTCTACTATTTTTATTTACAATTGAATTGGTCCCCGTGGGGAGTTAAACCAGTGAAGAAATGGTATAGTTTGAGACCTATTCTGACCTAACTGCTTAAGCTGAAATGTAGATGCTCAACTATCAATATATGTCCTTCACTTAATTTTCAGACGTGGGACTGTTCCAATCACACATCAGCTTAGAAGTATCTTAGTGTTACTGTTACCTAGTGCAGTATTTAGTTTTTATACCTTACGTTGACCCATATGCCTCTCATGCTTTTTTCCTGGGGTTCCTCGACCAAATCTTCAACTTTGCCAGGGCCACACCCATCTTTTTAACCATTCAAGGGGACACAAGCCACTAAGCGTCAAAAGGCTCCTGAAAAACCGCAGAAATTGGGAGATTATGTAACTACACTGGAAATCTCGCCTGTCCATGCACATGCACACAACACTCACCAGCAATCATGCAGATATAAACACACATTAACTCACCCCCAAGCATGGGCATGCACACAACACTCACCAGCAATCATGCAGATATAAACACACATTAACTCACCCCCAAGCATGGGCTCTGATGAGTACGGGTACCCACACTTGCACACATGCACAAAGACATGCACATACAAGCTATTACTAACCCTGACCCCTAATTTTGTGTTCCTTGCCAGAGGAGCATGTCCTTGGTAGTGAGCTGGTAGATCATAGGGATGTTATATATTACTATGAACCCAGTATAGAAGCATTTCTGTTATATGCTAGTATGTGGATAGAAGGTTATTCTTGATCGATAAAAGTTCCATGCTATTTCTCATCTGACTGGAGATGTTTCCATGTTTTGTTTGTCATTTTTATATTTTTTTTCAATTTTTTGAACTCCTACCATAGTAAAATCATTTCTTTGCTATGTTTAGGAGAAGAAGACAAGTGATGAATTTCGACGGTCTTCATCAGTTTCAGACATTAGCCGGCCCCCTTCTCGGTCATCATGGATCCATCAGGGACACATACAACGATGACATTACCCTTGCAATTCTTGGGCCTTCTCCATTCCAAACAGTCCCAAAATTGGCATCCAAGTGTAAACTAGAGTCCATAAGTTACGCCGCTGGAGATCTAGGACGCTCTGATTCTCACTGCAGGTCATGGTGCTCTATGATTGGAATCGGTGAGATTATAAAAAGTTTCCCTTCATTGAAGAAGTTCATCTCATGTGGCTTATTGGTGAAAATGGTACCTTAAATCTAGGATATATTTTTTCATGTGTGAGATGTTTGTCTTTAATTTGTATGCCTTTTGACTCTTGATTTATAATTGAGAGGATGTGTATTTAATGGTGAGGGTGTTTATTGTTTCTACAATAAAGAACAGACCACAATGCAAATAAAAGTAAGATGTACATTGTAGGGTTTATTGCTTGCCATATATTGTTGTAATTATATTTGTATCTTTGAGGAAAGATAATACCGGTTGGTATCACTGTGACGACACATTTTTGTGGGCAATTGGGTATTATCACATACCAATGCTAGTATGTTTATAAATGGCATCATGGAGTTGTGTTCACGCTTGTCTTACTTCGTTGTTATACACCATACAACCTCCAAATTTTTTTTAAAAAAAATGTAGACTTCTGATATATCCTAGAAATGCAATTACTGTTCAAACTATTCCATGTTGTTGAATTTCAGGGGAATTGCTTTGTTGCAGCTTGATAAGGTTATGGTAAGAACCGCCGCCTCTTCTTCCTTCAGCCACTGGCTCTGAATGGGATCTTTGCTCTACGATTCGCCCGCTTTTAATCCAATCAACTGAGTGGCGCGAAGGAACTCTCCGGCGGCGAGAGGCCCATTGATTTCGATCGAACCACCCGCTGGCCGTAGATCTTTCAGTGAACCCGACGACGTTGGTTTTCCCACTTTTGGTAACTGAAATCAGCCCATAATTATGTTTCCATCATTTGCCGGCCCACATACATCCCCTCCCCCCAGTGTGCATGCATGTTAAGATTCCAGCGGAGCAACTTAAATGGTGGTATTCATATTTAAAGCGCATAAAAGGAGAGAAAGACCGTTTTTTTAATAAAAAATTTAAAAAAAAAGCGAGAAAACCAACAAAAAAAATAGTGAAGCGGAGAGACAGAGATGGGAGAGTGGGAAGCAGCAGCAGTTGGATGGGCAGCAAGAGACTCCGCCGGGATACTTTCTCCTTTCAACTTCTCTCTCAGGTACTTTAAAATTTTCATCAATAAATTCGTCATATTAGTGCTATACATTATTATTGATCTAACACATAATTCTAGTCAGTTCTAATCGCCCCTTGTCCGCGCCCTTTGCTGATCTTTGATAAATGCTTAATTTGTGTTTTGATTTTTACTACGATCGATATAAAGACTAATACTACGTACATGGGTTTTTTTTACTTGACAAATTTTTAGTTCTCTGCTCGAGTTGTATTTTTCTGTTTCTTAGTTGAAATACTATTATCAAATTAATCGTATTCAAACTTATATACAACGCATCCTTCAGCTTTATTCATAATTTAATTAATATTAATATGATAGTGCTTTTGTTAAATAGTCTCATAGAAAGTTGATGTTATTTATTAATAATTGCTTATACCCATTTTTTAATAATCACTGTTACATAAATTCACCTAAATATATTTATGAACTAGTCATAGGTCACGGAGCATTCAAAATATTCTCTCGAATTTCTTCGATCTTTAAAATATCCCCCAAAAAAAATTAGTTTTCCCACAGAATTTAGTTCCAATCGAAAATTTTAGTTCTTCCCAAAATTGTTAATTTTCTGCTACAAAATCCAACTATGGAAGACAGACCAGGATCAGACATCTGATGCATAGGCATCAGACATCTGATAGCTTATGCCATCTCCAGCCAGACGCTACTGTGAGATGTCTGATGTTGGTCGTCCAGACGTCTGCATGTATCTGTCAAACGTTTAGACGAACCGCATAAACGTCTGTCATGTCAGACGTATCCAAGCTTGTCCAGTCAGACGGCTGACTGTACATCATCAGACGCCTGAGTGGCTTTCAGGGTAATTACCATGAACTCTATGTGTTTTTGGTGCTGTTTTATTCAAACGCATGGAGTTCATGGATCCAGACGTCTGGAGAGTATTCTACAGACGTCTGACTGACCCGCTAAGCTTATTTTCTAGGTCCGATCTATGACCATTGGATTGAGCGGTTACTCAATCCAATGGCAATGATGTTTGCGTCTCTTGTGGGCTATTTAAAGGGCTACTTGAGGGATGTTAGAAAAGGGGGCTTTAAGAGTTCATTGACGTGAGTTAATTGAAGCATTCAAGAGAGCTTTGAAGAGATATTAGAAGAGATTGGAACCATAGAAGAGAAAGCATATGGCTTTTGGGACTTCTTGGATTCTTGGGTCTTCTTATTTTCTCTTTACTTTTTCTGAGTGAGTTTGATAATGAGGGCTTGGTGTATTCATTTAAGTTATTACTCAGTGGATGGTGAAAAAGAAGTCGGTGTAAAGCTTGTACTCTTGATCAACATATTGGACTCGTTTTGAATGCTGGAGTAGGTCAAGTCTTTAACCGAATCATGGTAAATTCTGTGTCTCATTTACTTTCTGCCTTTGTTGAGTGGATGTATACTTCGTTTGCTTTTTTGTTCCCGCTAGATCTTGGATTGTTTATTGTTGTATTAATCCAGTTTTTGTGAATCCTACTTCCTAGCTAGTCGTGGGGTTTGCTAGTTCCACGAGTGATTTTCTCGCAACAAGTGGTATCAGAGCTCTTAGGATGCTTGTGGAGAAATTGAGTACCGAAGATGGTGGGTTTGACATCACTCGACATTGAAAGGTTCACGAGCGGTAACAACTTTTGGTTATGGCAAGTTAGGATAAAGTCCTACATAAGGCAAACGGAATGTTTTCAGATAGTCTTCGAGGAAGACAATATTGATACTACGGTTACTCCAACTAGAAGGTCGAGATGGAGAGAGATGCGTTTAGCGCCATTCAGCTATCGCTCATTGATACCGTCTTGAGAGAGGTGATCATCAAGACCACGGCCAAGGACATTTGGAAGAAGCTAGAAACGCTTTATATGAAGAAGTCGTTTACTAGCCGTCTCTATCTGTTGCAACAACTATATACTCTTAGAATGAATCTTGGTATGTCGGTGAAGGATCACATAGATGAGATGAACCGAATGGTGATGGATCTGTGGAGAATGGAAGTCAAGATAAATGATGGGCAACAAGCTGTTATTATTCTATGCTCTTTAACAAAGGACTTCTCCAATTTCGTTCGTTTCATGATTTATGGAAAAACAATACTCACCATTGAAGAGGTGAAGGCAGCTCTGCACACAGAGATTCTATGTGAGAATGTCCATAGTAGAGACCTTAGGAGTAACCAAGACGCAGCATTGTACATAAGGGGATGTTGGACAAGAAGGGGTGGCCAAAGTCACTTCAGGAAGAAGGGTCGCACTAAGTCCAGGGAGTTCAAAGATAAAAGGAACACCTCTTGCTTCATATGCAAAAAGAAGGGTCATTGGAAAAACCAATGCTCTAATGTCGGGGAAATGAAGAAAGGCAAACGTGCATATGGTGCTGCTTTGGGAACCGGAAAATACGTGATGATAGAGATCATGATAAGAGGGGTAATAGTCAAATGTTTGTAGCAGGTGTGTCCAGTGAGGCACATGTTGCATGGCTAATAGATAGCGAATGTTCGTTCCATATGACTCCACATAGGAGTTAATTAATTCTTGACTTATCGTTTCCAATAAGATGGAGGTTCTATCCTTATGGGGAACAACGCCACATGCAAGACCGTGGGAAGTGGAACAGTCTGGATCCACATGCACGACAGGATCGTGTGTATCCTTGTCGATGTCAGACACGTGCCCGATCTCAAGAAGAGCTTAATTTCCATCGATGTGTTGGATAATGCAGGGTGCAAGTCAGTGGTCAAAATTATCCAGTTGAAGGTATCCAAGGGCTCCATGGTAGTGATGAAGGGGAAGAAAATTAAGGAATTTGTATGCCTCACAAGGAAACATAATGGATGACGAAGCCAATGTCTCCACCTCTATTCCCAGTGCCAGAGACTTTTTAAAACTATGGTATTATTGTTATGGTTATCCATGTGATAAAACACTTGATGTTCTCCGAAGGAGAAAGTTGATTGGAGCTAGTGAGGAGCGCGTGGAATTCTGTGAAAGCTATGTTTTCGGGAAAAAGACAAGTGTTCAATTTGGTACCGGTGAGCATTCAAGCAAAGGTCTCCTAGATTATATACACTCAAATGTGTGTGAGCCATGTCCTGTGACATCAGGCGGTGGTGCTAAATACTTCGTCCTCTACATCGATGATTATTCTCAGAAGTGTTGGTTATACCTAATGAAATCAAAAGATCAAACTTTCGAGAAATTCAAGCAATGAAAAACCATGGTTGAAAAGCAAACAGGAAGCGTCGTTGGAACCCTTAGATACGACAATGGATGTGAGTTCACTTCAAGAGAGTTCGATGGCTATTGCTGATCCCAAGAGATTCGACGATACTTCACTACTCTTGGTGATCCACATTTGAATGGGATGGCAGAGAGCATGAACAGAACCTTATTGGAGAGAGTGCGTTACTTGAGACACTCGTCCGGATCGGAGAATGAAGTTTGGGGTGAAATCATCTCGACCGCCATGCATATCATGAACAAAGTTCCATCGACATCTATTGATTACCAAATACCCGAGAAGAAATGGAGTGGGAAGATTGACGATTATTCATACCTTCGCATCATTGGTTGCCCGGCCTATGCTTATGATAGGGGCAACAAGTTGGAACCAAGAGCAAAGAAGTGCATCCTTCTTGGTTATGACAATGGAGTGAATGGATATCGCTTGTGGGATCCAGTGGCCTGCAAGGTGTTTATGAGCCGAAATGTCACCTTCAATGAGTTTATGATACTTAGTGCGAAGCAGACTCGGTCAGAGGATGAATCGACATCCGTAGAGACCGAACCGGAGACGGTTGAGCTTTCGATCCTGCTTCGCAGTAGACCGATCAAGGAGCCTATAATCGAGGTCCCAACTGATGGACATGATGAGGTCCAAGTAGAGGAACATGTGCAGACGCCCATACAGACTCAAGCACGTGATGAGTTCCATGCCGATGAGGTGTGAAGGTCAAAGAGGATCAAGAAAGCAACCGAGAGACTATGCGCTTGTGATTACATGGCATTCTCCTTCGACGACATGGAACTGTATGCATTGAATATCAAGCACGAGGAGCCAAGCTCGAGCAAAGTTGCTAATTGGTAAGGAACCAAGGAAGAAGAAATAGAGTCGCCCCACCACAATGACATACAAGATTTAGTTCGTCTACCGGAGGACAAGTGCACCAACGGATGTAGATGGATCTACAAGGTCAAAGAAAGCTCAACCGAATATGGTGGTGATGTACAGTTCAAAGCCTGACTAGTAGCTAAGGGATTTGCACAGCGAAAGGGAAAGGACTACATGAGATTTTTTTCTCCAGTGGTAAGACACACTTCCATCAAAGTTTTGTTAGCTTTAGTCGCATTTATGGACATGGAGTTGGAGCAGCTCGATGTCAAGACTGCATTTCTGCTTGGAGAATTATAAAGGAAATTTACATGCACCAGCTTGGAGGGTTTCGAGCTAGAGGGCAAGGAGAGCTCGTTTGCAAATTAAAGAACTTATTATATGAACTGAAGCAGTCCCTGAGACAGTGGTACAAGAGTTTTGACAGCTTCATGATGGGCATTGGATATGAGCTGAGCGTGAAGGATCAATGTATTTATGTTCGCACATTGGATGATGGTTCACACGTCTATCTTCTGCTATATATTGACGACATGGTGATTGCTTCTTGCAATATGTCAGAGGTCAAGAAGCTGGGGCTGGGTAGGGAGTTCGATATGAAGGACTTGGGCCCGTCGAGGAAGATCCTAGGTTTGGAGATTATCTGGGATAGGAAGAAGGGTTAGCTGAGATTGTGTCAGAAAGGGTATATTCAGAAGGTTCTCGTCCGATATGGGATAGAGAGTGCAAAGTCCGTGTCTACACCTCTTGGAGCACACTTTTAGCTTTCGGCATTACAGTCGCCCAGTACAGAAGATGAGAAGAAACAGATGTCTTAAGTGTTATGTGCTAGTGTAGTGGGGAGTCTCATGTATACGATGGTTTGCACGCGTCAAGATCTTACACAAGCAGTCAGCGTTGTAAGCAAGTATATATCAAATTCCAAGAAGGAGCGTTGACAGGCCGTCAAATGGATCACGCAATACCTACGTGGTATAGTTGGTGCCGGCCTGCATTTTGCAGAGGAGGCGTAGTGGTACTAACCGGTTTCTGTGACTTGGACTATGTTGGGGATATGGACATGTGGAGATCTACCATAGGGTATGTGTTCACATTAGGCACCGCAGCGGTATCATGGAGATCTGTCCTACAGTCGGTTGTTGTGTTGTCAACCACAGAAGCCGAGCTGATTGTCGCAGTTGAATCTGTGAAGGAGACGAAGTACCACAGGTGTCTGCTAAAGGATTTAGGCATGTCGTTGAGATTGTCGACGGTGTTTAGCGATAGCCACAGCGTCATACATCTTGTTAAGCATCAAGCCTACAGTTCGAGAACCAAGCACATAGAGGTGCGAGACTGCTTTCTAGAAGAAGAAAGACAGGTCATTGAACTTCAAAAGGTTACGACAGACAAGAATCCTACAACCATTTCACTAAACCAGTTCTTCCATCAAGGTTAAGACTTGCTTGAACTTGATCAGTTTGGTGGTTTGAGTGAGGCGTTGAAGGACGCGATTTTTGAGACGACGTGGAGGCCCGTGGAGTGTCCGAGGAGTTCTGATTAGGATAGTGTTGATGGTGGTGCTGACAGTGTGCTGGAGAAGTTGGTGGATGTTTGCAGCATGGTAGAGTATTAATTTTCTGCTGCAAAATTCAATTGCATAAGACGGCCCAGGATCATACGTCTGATGCACATGCATCAAACATCTGATATCATATGCCATCTCTAGCCAGACGCTACCATCAGACGTTTGATGTTGGTCGTCCAGATGTCTAGATGTATCTGTCAAACATATGGAGAAACTGCCTAGACATCTGTCATCTCAGACGTATCTGAGCATTTCCAGTCAGACGGTTGACTGTACACCATCAGACGCCTGAGTGGCTTTCAGGGTAATTACCCTGAACTCTCTGTGTTTTGGGTGCTAATTTATTTAAACGCTTAGAGTTCATCGCCTAGACGTCTGGTTTGGATCTAGACGTCTGGAGTGTATTCTCCAGATGCCTGACTGACCTGCTGAGCTTATTTTCTCGGCCCAATCTGTGATCATTGGATTGAGCGGTTGCTCAATCCAATGGCCACGATATTTGCGTATTTTGGCGGCTTTTTAACAGGCTGCTTGAGGGATGTTGGGAGAAGGGGCTTTAAGAGTTCATTGAAGAGAGTTATTTAGAGCATTCAAGAGAGCTTTGAACAGATATTAGAAGAGATTGGAACCATAGAAGAGAAAGCATATGGCTTTTGGGGTTTCTTGGGTTCTTGGGTCTTCTTATTTTCTCTTTACTTCTTCTGAGTGAGTTTGACAATGAGGGCTTGTTGTATTCATCCAAGTTAGTACTCGCTAGAGGGTGAAGAAAAAATCGGTGTAAAGTTTATACTCTTGATCAACATAGTAAACTCATCTCGGATGTTAGAATAGGTATCGTTCAAAAACATCCCGCATATTAAATTCTAGCCGTCTTTCTAACAACTTCTTTGTCCTAGTCATTAAACTCATTCAAAAACATCCAGCATTTGTATGATAGATAATTAATAATATGATAGAATTTGCATATGGTAACAATGACTGCTTTAAAAATATTTCTGGTGACATGGTATAATTACATCATATTATCAAACAGCTGGGAAAGTCAGTAGTTATATTAATAGTTGTATTATTATAGTCATGGATCATTTGCAATTTATAATTCATGCTTTCGAGCTTGAACCCATGTCTTGGTAATTATTTGTATTATTATAGTCATCAGTAATTAGAATCTTTTTTTTTTTTTTTGCCAAATGAAGTTTGTGTTATATAATTCAACACGGGCTCGTTTGCAGAAAAACAAGAGATGAGGAGATCACGTTGAAAGTGCTGTACTGTGGGATTTGCCATACCGATCTTTCCACCATCAAGAATGAATGGGGAAATGCTAGGTATCCCGTTGTCCCAGGGTATGTAATTCAGTTGGAATTTTCTTTTTCATAATGTTTTCCGATTGATTATACAATTGATAAATCATAGTAAAACATGCGAATATACCCTTCATCCTTACTAATGTGAACATTTTGCAGGCATGAGATCGTCGGCATTGTAATTGAAGCAGGAGCTGCAGTCCAGAAGTTCAAGGCTGGTGATAAGATTGGGGTTGGCTATATGCTCGGCTCTTGCCTCACTTGCGACAGCTGCAGGCAAGACTCCGAGAACCACTGCCCCAGACTCGTGCCCACGTTTAATTCTAAACACAGTGACGGCTCCACGACCTATGGAGGCTTCTCCGACTTGCTCGTCGTTGGCGAGCGTTTCGCTGTCCGTGTACCTGAGAGCTTGCCTATCGAAAGGGTTGGGCCATTGATGTGCGCGGGCATAACGGTGTATTCCCCGATGAAGTATTTTGGGCTCAACACGCCTGGCAAATGTTTGGGCGTGGTGGGGCTCGGCGGCCTTGGCCATTTGGCCGTGAAGTTTGGCAAGGCTTTCGGGATGAAAGTTACGGTGATCAGCTCGAGCGCAAGCAAGGAAAAGGAAGCGATCGAGCTGTTGGGGGCGGATTCGTTCTTGATCGGTAGCAACCCCGGGCAAATGCAGGTGAGACAGAAGCATATGTTATGAGCTCTAGCGGAATAGAACTAACATGTATCGGCGTGTGTTTGTGTTTTGATTACGGTTGCAGGCAGCTACTGGCTCCCTGGATGGCATACTTGATACGGTGTCGGCGGTTCATCAGCTTCCACCATTAATGTCTTTACTAAAGACCCAAGGAAAACTGATCATGCTCGGTGGACCAAGCAAGCCACTGCAGTTACCTGCCTTCTCTCTAATCCAAGGTCAGAGGGCGACGCCTTGTTTTGCATTTCCTACTGCTCGCAAGTGAGAACAAATATCTATACTACCCTTTGTGTTTCTGTTTCTCGTCGTGCAGGTGGGAAGATTTTAGCAGGAAGCTGTGTAGGGGGGATGAAAGACACTCAGGAGATGATCGACTTTGCAGCTGAGCACAACATAACTGCAGATGTCGAGGTCATTGGCATGGACTATGTGAACACGGCCATGGAGCGGCTTGCCAGAGGGGAAGTAAGATACCGATTCGTTATTGATGTGGCCAACACAATCTAGGAACTATCTTAGCCGATGCTACAATTTCTCGACAAATTGGTTTGATCGGACTTGTTTGCCCAGAAGTTGGTTCGTTCTAAGAATGTACGACAAAGGGGAAAGAAATAAAGCATAGGCCTCCTGATGTTTCACCTTCAACGTTTCCATTTAAGCGCTTTGAAGCTTTTTTATATAAAGGACATAGGATGCATCAATCAAGTTAAATGGCGATTTTGAACAGAGTTTTCATCTCACTTAGCAATTTTGCTTATATCCATGCTTGAACGTCCAAATGGATCACACAAATTCACAAACATATTCAGAAGGGAACCAAACCAATTAGAGAAGATTCACATAGATAATGAAAGTCGCATATTGCAATCACATTTGTCGAGCACTCATCTCACTTGACAATTTTGCTAACTATTGTTATCAACTGGAAGCATAGAATACGAGTTTTTCCCAAGAGATTATGAAAGTTCGCCTTAAATGAAAGCGGTTTAATCATTTTTCCGATCCTGCAGACAGATTGCATGATGAAAAAACAATGGCCACAGGATGCACTGAAAGACGAGAAAAATAACACTAATTTTGTTCCCCGTGGCAAAAATCTGGAAACTCTAGAAATGATTACATGCTAGCGAGCAACTATGGGATCAAACTAACACTTTGGTGAGCGAAAACATTGAGTGAGCAACAGAATCTAGAGAATAGAAAGGATACTGAACCTCGCCTACCCTAATGGAACTCCAGAATGGATCACGAAACCACTTTTGAAAAATCAACATGGGCCTATCAATTAATCAGAACAACGTATTTCCGGGTAGCATATCAGAGTTGATTAATGTTTACAAGAAAACATCATCATAGATTAGACTGTAAAATATTTTCACTCTCAATACAATACAACTCCCACGAAAAGATAGAAAATAATTTCACTCTCTTGAAAATAATCTTCATGTGGTTTAGCAAACTTTAAGAACGAAATCCAGCACCGCTATCAACTAATAAATGTTACTCTGCGTATAGCTTCCCATCTTATAGGATGTGTTTCAAATGGCAGAAAACAAGAAGGCAAGATTATAAGTCAGAACAGTGGATGAAAGTTTCTTTGGTGCTCCAAATGTACAGTAACATGTCAGATCAAGGACATTACATTATAACTAAAAGTATCGAGTCTGTCACCAACAGATGAGCACTACTCACCCAAAAAATAACTAATTAATGAAACAAAAAGAAAAACAGTTAGCAAGCATCTTAGTGGTTTAGATCAATGAGTCATTGCATTATAATCAACTCACCAAAGCAATTTAGTCGCCGCCCCATTATGAATTACAAGAAAATGCATCATGCGTGAAACGAAAATTCTTTATATCAATACAATACAACTCTCACGAAACATTCTTTACGATTAAAAAAGACAAATAAAATCTGAACCGCACCACATCTAAAACACTCAATAGTTTGCCCAAAACCCTACATTTGAATAGTGCCCCCCTCTGGCACAAAGAACTGAACAAAATGCTGAGAAATAAAATTTCCTATCTTTTATTGTTTAACCTTAACGCGCAATTAATTAATGTTCCAGGCAACATATAGCATGAAAGTCTTAACCTAATGGAACACGAAAAGGAAAATAGCACATTATATGATGGCCACCTCACCTTATCTCCTCTGTGAAGGCGAGCAAAGCAGACCAGAAGCATCAGCACCTACTTCTGCGAGCTCACAAACAGCACATACCTGCCCTTCAATGGCTGGCACAAACCGTGCCCCACAATAAGGGCAAGAGACATCCTTCTGCCCACGGTAAATAGGAACAAAGGTTGCCCCACAAATGACAAAAGGGTTCCGGAAATCATAATCCAGTTGCTTTGCATCTTTCTTGTCACCGCAGGCCGCCAAAACCTTCCTTGCTTTCTCCGCTTGGGCCTCAGGTGGGCTGTGCTCCAGAAGCATCCTTGCGAAATTGGCTGCTGTAGCAAAGCTCCCACCCCTATAGCATACAGTCATAGCACTCATGAGTGCAAGCCTTGTGTGGATCTTCTGGAGCTTGCAGTTTGTGAAATACGCGGCCAATTCCTGCTGTCGGACCACATTGTCCTTGGTTTCCTTCCTCTTAACCTCAATTTTCAAGCCCAGCACATACTCCTTGGCTATTTCAATTAGCTCCTTGACTTCATCGACTTCTCTCCTAGAGTCTACCACAATAAGAGGGATGGTGTGCAGGATGCTCAGGAACAGCCGTAAGGCATCTGGGAACTTACCCTCTGTTGTGGCCTTATAAGCTGCCTTGAGCTTCTCATCCAACTGTGAGAACCTAAACACAAGGGCTGGTGGGCCCCTCACATTAGGACTTGCAGACTCGCTCCATCCCTTCTCAACAGCAATGGATATCTCTGGGGCCGAAGCAAAAGCATCCAGATAAGTGTGACTCCCCATGTGTACGTCTTTAAACAATGGTCTCAATGGGTCAAAGTTTTTTATGCCCAATTGCCTGGTAAGAAGCCGCATTGCAGTGTCAAAGTTACCCGCTGCTGCATGCTCTCCAGCAAAGGAGGACTTTTGAATCCAGATTTGGCTCACAGGCATTCCTGGTGTCGGTGCAACAAATACAGAAGCACGGGCATTACTGGCAGCCTGTGGAACATCCACATCAGGAGGAAGCTCCAAATCTTCAAGGTCCCATCCTCCCTCCTCACCATCCTCTCCATGCGCTTCAATATCCTCAACGTCTGCAATTACATCACCATCTTGTATCACACCATCAACATCGACAATATCCAGGTCTTCCTCACCCCAATCACCACCAGGTGCTTCTTCCTCCTCATCATGTCCAGCCCTTCCAGCCATGTCCAATCCTCCTTCAAAGATGCCTCTCATGACTCTTAACAAAGGCCAATCCCCGCTGCACATGAGGGGAGGAGGGGGCATCAAAAGAGAACGTGTTTTCCCTTCAGGTATGGAGGGAACTATGCCTTTTCGCTCCAACTCAGCAGCAAGCCTATCAGCAGTCTCCGTCAGCCCATGAGTGGAAGCAGTAACATAGGCTAGAGGCAAATGGCCAGCATTCTCCAATATCTTCACACGTTCCTCAACATCACCAAGATACATGGCATTGTGGAACTGACCCATTACATCATTCTTCATCTCAGCAATCCTCAACATCTTGGAGAGCTTCTCTTTGTTCCCTGTTACAAGGTATAAAAATGACAGCCTCTCAAAGTTCTTGGTCCTCTGATAAGCATACTCCACGATGCTTGTATTTCCTTGTCGAAGTGCCTCAATACCTAGCCTGTACCAGTGGTCCTTCTCATCAATCTCCTTTGCAGAAGCAACAGCAATCTGGATGTTTCCGCTCTCCAGTGCCAGGTTGAATCGGGTTCTCTCATCTTTGACAAAATGCAGAGCAACTTCAGGGAACCCTTTCTGCTGTAGATAAGCAATCACAGCCTGTCCACAAAGCTGCGAGCTCTTGATCATACTCATTACATGATCAAATCTCTTCCTTACTAGTGCAAGCTTGAAGATATACTCAGTAGCATCAATAGACATGACCCGATTCTTACCATCACGATCTAAACAAAACAATGTGCTGCCAGAGACCTTGGTCAGGTAAATTGGAACATCTAGAGTTCTAATGATCCCACTATCTCCGTTGGGAAGGCAGTACTTGATGTGGTTCAGAGTAGTATAGATGAAGACGCCGTTTTCATCCCAAGCACCGCTCTTCACACGGATGGTCTCATGAAGCGTACATCGATGTACTAGTTTCTTATTCGCAATGACTATAGCATGTTTGCTAAGCAAAGCAACACTCTCCATGTCACCTGACCATACTATATACTTCACTGATGGTGTCTGAAGTTCCCCAAGAATAATCCTCTGCTGGAGATCAAAGATAACCACCCTATCCTCAGCACGGCACAGTAAGTTTCCGGTCCCTGCATAAAATATGGCATCGGTGGCAATAGGCAGGGCACTCTTCTTCACAATCTCATTCTTGAGGTTTTTTACCAACACCTGATTGTTACTTTTGTCAAGCACTGCAAACCTGTTACGAGCTACAAAGACAGCTGAGCCCCCTGCTCCTTTCTTTGCGTCCTGCATGTAATCACCCCTTCCACTAGCATCCCTGGGAACAACATACAGTTCGTAGGACCCACCATCAGCATCAGAGCAAATCAAGACAGCATTCTCTGTGGGGCTGTAGGATAAAGTCCTTGGTGCCTGATTCAAGCTTACAGAACCAGGTCTCCTTATTGGAACCACTTGATTATCTTTTTGAGATGAGAATTCAAAGAACCGCATGAATCGTTCTTTGACGTAGTACAGAATATCTCCACTTACAGAAAAAGCAGGGCGTTCTCGCTCTAATTTGAACACAATCATGCCGCTATCATGCCCAGCTGCAAGAAGATTCATTTCTGGATGGGCTGCAAGGATCCAGAAGCGGTCATGCTCACGGCGGAACGTTTGAATGCCAGTACGCTTTGTTGCATCCCATATACGGATGCTTTTGTCCTCAGAGTTGGATACAATAATGTCCTGTTTTGCATGAAACATCACGCAAGAGACATTATTCATATGCCCTCTCAAAGTATCCACTTCCCAAGCCTTTGTGTCTGCAAATAGAACAGGTTGCATTACAACATTTTCAATCCCCTTTAAGATAGCACGATAATTCAAATTCTTGCTCATCAAACATCAAGAGAATATATAAGAAAACAACACAATAATAAGTTCTATATCACTAAAATTGGATTAGATATGTACGTATGCCTAAGAAGAAACAAACCAACTTTCATGACATCCCACTTGTCTCATGTCAAGTCTCCATCGATAAATGTACAATCGTCAATGTTACAAACCAAAAGAATATAACGCTTATAGCGTATAACTTTTTCTTTCATTTATCATGACATAAAAAAACATGATATCCAAGCAGACACCACTAAAATAATTCACTAAACTTGCATGCAATAATTTTTCATGTGCTAGCTAATAACCAGCGTAGAGTAGAAAGAAATATAAAATGATATCCAGAAAAGTGATTCTGATTTTAAATATCTGAAAACGCATGCATACACTCATGTGCACACGGATGAAAACACGCACAAGCACGAGCAATTGCATGGGACCACCTACATTCGGGCCGGGCTAAAGAATCAAAAATTGAATGAATGGTCTTAGTTTGCCGTAAAATTTTTTACAGTGTGGTTGAAATTTAACCACACAAGATTGCATAAAAACAGATGCAAATATGTATGAGTATTATTGCACAACATATGAACAATACAGTATAAACATGCACAAAAGATTTTGAATGAGAATATGATATATTATATATATTAGATAAATGGTTCAGGTTTATTTCGTAAATTAAGATACTCTAGCCTCGACTTGTATTAGAGGCCACAATATGACCACCACATGCACCAGTTTGAATGCATCGGCAATCGTAGTTAATAACATACCAGATTTTATCCAAACATGCCCATTGAATTTAAAAATCAAATCCTAAACCAGCTCTGCCAAGTCCTCTATCTTTTGAATAAGGGACTATAGAAGAAAGGTAGAACAAAATCTGCCTAATTATACAACCGCTATCTTCCAAACAGGGTGACAGATCACCCTAAGTAAAAAGGTATGGTACAAAGCATCATTTAGAGTAAGGACTAAAGAAATGAAATTTATGATAACCAAGACAAATCATGCATGTTCCAAAGATTTGTATTATAGAATATACATAATTTCCAAATATGCTGAAAAGCAACAGATCCAACGATCTCAACTCAAACCTTTAAATATGGTTCAGATTGCAGATATGTTTTCATGCCTGTGTTCCAACACATGTTCATTGTCAGATTTAGTTTTAATGGTTCCATATAAAGAATATATGAGGGACTGAATCTTAGTATTTACTGGTTCCATATAAAGAAAACATGAGGGACTGAATCTTAGTATAATCAAGCAATTATAATTAACATCAAAACATTACCGTTCATTCGCCATAATTTCACTTGTCGGTCATCAGCTCCAGAAACTATAAGAGATATGTTTTCATGCTTGTGTTCCAACACATGTTCATTGTCAGATTTAGTTTTAATGGTTCCATATAAAGAATATATGAGGGACTGAATCTTAGTATTTAATGGTTCCATATAAAGAAAACATGAGGGACTGAATCATAGTATAATCAAGCAATTATAATTAACATCAAAACATTACCGTTCATTCGCCATAATTTCACTTGTCGGTCATCAGCTCCAGAAACTATAAGAGGTAGGCTAGGATGAAATGAAGCCCAGTTAACTCCTCGGTCGTGACCTTCCAAAACATATTTCACAACAGCATCAACTCCACCAAACAAATCGGTGTTCATCTGGCTCAGACGCAAAATATCATCTGCTGGGGACACAGTTTTCTTCCTCAATGCACCAATATCCCAAACACGAACAGTCTGATCAAGCGAAGCGGAAACAACAAGATCCTCCTTGGGGTGGAAAGATGCACACATGACATAGTGATTGTGCCCAGTTAGCACGGAAATACAGGTCCGGGATTGCCAGTTCCAAATCCTGATGGTCTGATCGTCACTAGCACTAACAATCCACGGATACTCGTCATGGAATTGAACTGTACGAATGTAATCAAGATGACCCAGAAGGGTAAACAGGCACCGATGTGTTTTGTAATTCCACACCTTGATCTTGTAGTCATCACCTGCAAAAGAAGGTAGCCTAATTATCATTAAAGCACTCACTGACATACCCAAAAATCACAAAACATGTTATTTTCGGCTGATTAAAATACACATTTTCAGATATATTTCCACTGATTCAAAGATTATCCTTCGAGGAATCATTTCCACTTTTGAGTATGACATTATAGTTCATTAGTTTACCTCATCGAATGGTCACTATATGATCACCTTTTATAATATCGAATTGCTTTTGACCGCTGAAAATAGAAAATGCATCTACAAAAATAATATATAATGCAGGAACATCCGATGCAGATGATCACCATCACAAATAAGGTGATATTTAGTGACCTAAAGAACAGTTTCAAGTAAGGCTGGATCTTCGCAATATCATGCAAATGTCTCCCTACAATATATTACTACAATTTAGGGAAATAGAGATCAGATCCGTCATTAGTTTAAAGTCTACGCGAAACAAGTCCAATTCAAGGTTCATACTCGCAATTTACCAGATCTAAAAAATTATACAAATTTAAACCCGGATCATAAATGATATAACAAAAATAAGAAAAGCAATCGAATGTGTGACCTCCAGAGACGAATAAAGGCTGAGATTTATGAAAATGAACACCGCGTACGGGACCATCGTGCTCATCAAATCGATCGATCAAAGTTCCCATGCGATAATCCCACAGCTGGATCACGCCGCTGTGGAGACTGGAAAGGATCCATGGCCGCTTGCTATGAAAGCTCAGCCCCTTCACCCGATTGCTCTTTGTCTCGAATTTCGTCAGCATCTCCTCTTACTTCTTCTTAAAAAAACCCTAATCCAAACGCAAACAACAATACTTGTAAACAAAACATAGAGCCTAGATTGATGACAATAGACGAGAGGAGATGAATTAGGGTTTGGTTTGGGATCGGATCTCCGGATCTGACCTCGGGATATCGATCAGATCTGAAGGGAAAAGCGCGGGATCTGATGGAGACGATGGGATCCGATCGCTGATGCCGACGCCGAGAGAGATGAGTTCATCAACCGGAGCTTTTGGGATCCAGCGCTCGCTTTGCTCTCTCCTACGCTTCGACTCTCCCTCTCTTTCCTTTTTCTCGCCCGTTTTAAGCTGCGTTTCTATTTCTATTTTATTTTCTATCTCTATAATATGGGAGTTTGAGGACTCAGATGAGTAAATAATCGTTTTTATGAATTTTTAATATTGACTGATGGATTATGAGCCGTCCATTTGATTGAATTGCGCTGTTTCTGAACCGTCGTGCCGTCTGATTGCTTTCGAAAGTTTAGACCCGGATGAAGCTACGTTCGCATGTAAAAGAGTCCCGAGTTTGGACGCCAGATGGACCGGAATAATCGAGCCCATTGCGGACCCATTAAGGTCCAAATTTTGCAGATCTGCTTCCATAAGAAAACTTAGTGCTCAAGGCCGGGCTAAGGCTGGTCAAGGTCCACATTTTGCAGATCTGCTTCCATAAGAAAACTTAGTGCTCAAGGCCGGGCTAAGGCTGGTCGAGCAGCCTACGAGCAAATCAGTTGACTGTCATGTCGAATTCGAAATGTTTGCCAACGGTTTATTTATTTATTAATTTTAATCAATCGGAAAGCAGGAATCCAACAACCGACCTCTCACAAATGAGTGATGACGAATACCACTAAGCCAATTGGCCCAAGTAACGGTTTATTTATTCAATGCATCAAATTTTTTTTTGACTCTTTTAGCATTATTATTTGGCTTTCTAATTTACAATATAAAGAGACAGCAATATTTATAAGTCAAATGTGATAAACACTTATCTATTGATATGAACGATAAATAAGATACCTCATGTTATTTGTTATTTGTGTATTTTAATTAATAAACATTATATTTTGGATGTGCAACTTTATATTAAGTACACATGTATAAATTTGTGTGTTATAATTATGTAGCTTACGCTTAAGATAAAAATTACATGCATATATATTATTTATACATGCAAGTAGATGTGTAGATGTGGCTAGGGTTTAGGATTTCTATTCTATGGAATTTTGGCTATGGTTTATGGAGAATGTACGTACTTATTCTTATGATGCATTCATATGCATGCACGGTTTATTTGTTGGAACGGATTCTCTTCATTTATAGGTTGAAGACTTAGGATCCATAGACCATAGCATGGGATAGGCGAGATTTGAGTCGGTGACTCGGTGTCAAATGAATATTAAATGACTCGGATCATATGTCTTTTGTTTCCAATGTTTTGTCTGTAAATGATAATTTTGTGATAATCTCTATGAAATGGCATATCTAACTATGATTTTGTGATAATCTCCCAATATGGATCTATTGCACCCATATGGCTCAATGTCATATGTGCACACTAATTCCATTAATCCTCGTGGGAAATTGGTCTGGCAGTGAAAAAGTGCATATTCTTTGCACTATTTGCAAAGAATCTGAGTGATGCGTTTTGTTCAGTGAAAACAAAGATGATATGATGACTGAACTTGAGCCATGTGATGCTGAGTTCGTAAATGAGGAGCTCCCTCGTAGGGGATAAATGGATGTGGAGTGGTTCTAGTCTGATGATATTGACTCTAATTACCCAATAGTTGATCCTAGTGTCAATGGGAGATGTGGACCTACTAATCATATGCCGCGATATATGCGTTTATTGAAACCTGAAAAAAATGAGATAGTTTTGCGAGTATATCAAAATAAGAGGTATTTTTTGGAATTCAGCGAAAGTATGATGTAGTTTTCCGAAATTAAGCCCGGTTTGGATTGTCATGCGAGGCTTATTTTGCTTTGCCCTTATGCACATTATTGTATAGATAACAGTAAAAGTTGAGAATAAGTTGAGAATGATCAGGAGGATGCGCTGGTCGAAGTCCTAATCATGGATGACAAGTACATTTTTTTGCTCGGAAGATGGTCACTTTGATCATCAAGTGCCAACCCTGGCATGAAGCCCTAATAAAGCTATCATGTGACAGCAACCTTCGATAAGGTTCATGAATATCGGGTGAGAAAGATGTGTTAGTTGAAGTCTCAATAAGATGCAAGAGAAAATTGGCTAACTAGCATGGGTCATCCATCTCTTTTAATTTCTATCACCCAATTTAAAATCTTTGCTAGAATACCACACCCCCCGTGAAAAGACTAAAATACCCTCCATTAATTATTTTCAACATATACTAGTGTATATTAACGTATATTAACGTATACTAGTGTATATTAGTTATTGGGGGTATATTAACGTATATGTTGGCGTATATATAAGTATGTGGTAAAGAAAATGCTAAGATACGTTAACATACACTAGTATACGTTAATATACATTAATATACACTAGTATATGTTGAAAATAATTAATGTGGGGTATTTTCGTCTTTTCGAAGGGGGTGGTATTCTAGCAAAGATTTTAAATTAGTATGTAGAAATTAAAAGAGAGGGTTGACACATGCTAGTTAGCCAATTTTCTCGTCTATTTGAGTGAAGTCTGAAGTCTTGCCAGCATGGTCTCATCCTCCTTCCACCTTGTGATGACCACTTTAGGCTTAGACTCAACTTGTTTACACTTCGTTTCAGCCTTAAAGGTGAAGTCCTTTAATTTTTGCATAGCCAACTGTGGGATCCTGTAGATGGCATACAACACTAGAAGGGAAATAGTGTTGTTAGTAAAATAATAAAATTCTTCACGTAAATTAAACACTTCTATTTGTTGCCTAAGTCTCAAATGACAGTTACCTCAATTTGTACTTAATCAACACAAATAATAATAAGATTGTAATGAAATGAATGTAATGATCACATCGGAATAAAAGATTTCAATCAATTAAAAATAGAGAGTCAGGCACAGTGCAAACACAACAGCTTTTAACTTGGTTGAGCCCAACCTTGGCCTACGTACAGCAACCAATCCATTAGCTCTCATTGAGAGCAACCTTACCTCAACATAACGAATTGGACTTCGTACAAACACATAGCTCCACTTGCTAGGAATTTCCAACACCTAGTTACAACCCAACTAGGAAGTTCCACTTACAACACATCACATTCCCTTCACTCATGAATTACAAGTTCCAAGTTTTCTTCAAAGACTTTACAAAATATATGAAAATGAAATTACAAGATTCATATAGCCAATAAATATATAAGTGAATAATGTGGCTAAGAGTCTCAAAAATCCTTATGATCAAATTTAAAGATATAAGTAAGCACAAAATTGATCAAACGAAATAACTTGAAATTGATTCTCTAAAATATGTGCACTTAGGCTTTAGAGATCAATAATCAAGACTTGATCTTTGAAAAAAAAAATAAGCGAAGAACTTAAAGATAAAAAATGAGCCTATGAAGTTTGAATCTAAAAAATAAAAGCTATAAGCTTTGGAGATCAAATCAAGTTAAGTACGGTCAAGAATAATAGACAAAAATATCTGGAAATATAGCACAAAAGAAATTAAAATAATGGCCAAAAGAGACTTTCAAAAATTAGAGAGCGTTAGGAACTTTTGAGCAATAGAATGATTTAAAATGGATAATATTGATGTCTAAAAACCTCTGAATGCATGGCTATTTAAAGAGCAAAGAATAGCACAAAATCAGCTCAAAAAGTCTCATCAAACGACTAATTAACGACTAGTAAAATTTAAAATTGAGTTTCAAAAATGTTGAAAGTTGACCCAAATAGTTGGATATTTTTTTTGATAGTTGGCTATATACCTAGATAGTCGTCTATTCGAAATAATAGTCGGCTATCTCAGAACCCGAGAGTTCTTGGCAAAATTCTCCGGCCAGTAGTCGGCTATCTGTTTCAGATAGCAGTCTATTTCTGGATACTGGAGTTTTTCTAATAGAAAATACTTTGAAAATATTCTATTAAAATTATATTAAAATATTATATGATAAAATATATTTAAAAACTATTTTTCAAGAATTTGTGTATGTATAATGAATATTCATTGGCGTTGACATTCTAAACTCATAACTTACACATGCACATATCTCTAGCTCTTAATCTTCTTTATTTTACTTGAGCCATCTAACTTTGATCTTGAGTCCTTGGTTGAGCCATCATTTGCTCCATTCCTTGGCTCTAAGATAGACTTCCAGAACATGGATTCTAAGGCCTTCATGTTAGCTTTTCGATGTATTCGATCTTTATGTCTATAAAATAATCCTTTACACACTTAAAATAAATGTTATACTTATTTCACTTGTGTACATCATCAAAATCCACTAGGGTTGGTCTCAATATGCTAACACACTCCCTTTTTGACGATGACAACAAATGATATAAAATATTAAAAATATAATATGACAACAAAAATCACTTACGCTCTCCCTGCAAAGATGCATGATTGCTATAGAGAAGTTACTTCCCCAGCATTAAAGTTGGTTAGCAACAAGCAGAAATATGCATAGTTTCATATTATATTTATTTTCCTTTTTCAAGTGCGGCACAATATCATTTTAGCATGAATGAAATAAACATTATTTTATATGCATTGTACTTTTCTTCCCCTTTGTCACATCAAAAAGTGTGACGATAGAAAAAAATATTCTTGACATATGAATTATGATATCACGTACGTGTGGATGAAAAAAATTGTGATACCAAGTGCAAAAAAATAATGATGTGAAATGAAATATCCATGACACCACGTGTACAAAATAGCATGCGGAGAGAAATTATATGCATACTAATATATTTAATGAAAACTTTCATGTCATGTCTCAAACATTCATAATTTGACATACTAAAAAGTTTCATAAGATGTCTCAATATCCTATCATGATTTTCAATTTAGCATGAATTGATGCATGAATTAAAAGATATTATACTTACTTCTCATGCACTAATGCATCACTTTCATGGAGTTGTTACTCTCCCGTCCTTAATACTTGCAAGAGACAAGTAACAATCAAGCACACAGAATGTATCCAAATATCAAGTACAAAAATTTAATAAGCATATTCAGATGTCACAAAGTAAATTTCTAAATATGCATATCTAATAAGTGCATAGGATGACATTAAAACATGATTTTATTTACTCAAAGATATATGTCTCAATTAACATCCAACATTTGCAATATGAAGCATAAACCATATTTCTATATGAAGCATATTTTCGTACCATGTGCTGGAGATGTTTTGAAATAGATATCATTCACTTTTATCTCTAGTCATGAATGCCACAAGTTATCGTGTGTCATATAGAATGAAACATATGTAGAGTTTTTCAAAACGTGAAACATATCATAACATGGAATGGCCTAGAAACATACTTAATGTGAAAATATGTATCAATGAAGTTATGAATATTTTAATGTCATGCATGAGAGAATATGGAAAGTCCAAGATGTGCTTATATATCTCACCAAAAATGATATATAAGAGACGTGTCAAGATATCAGGTCATTTCATATTCAATCTCATTTATTCATAAATCACCAAGTATTGAGATGAATATCCAATTACAAGCTTAATGATAGCAAAACCATTAAGATACATCAATGTGTCATATTCATGACATATCACATATGATATTTTCAACGTTAAGAGATATGATACTAATGAAACATATCGCAACAATGTATTCATGAGATACATAGTAATAATGTACAACACATAGGTTGAGCAAAGAAAATACATCATAAAGAGTGTTTCAATTCCCTTGAATTGAGTGAAGTGCATGCTATCTAATAAAAGCATAAGCTTAAACTAACTCAATTTTCACAATGAATCAATATTGAAGCATATATAACTACATACGCAGTATGTCCAAGTGTGATGACATAAGAGATACTTATGAAAATATTCTAAGCATGTTCATAAACATTTCCAATTATGCAATTTTAATATGTAAATAAAAGTGTTGTATCTAAATCATAATCAAAATGATTAGCATAATAGTAGGGGGTGACATGTCCATATCAAACGGAAATTACCATGATATTCAAAGTGATTTGCATAATCTCATATCATAATCATGAAGAGATACCAAGTGTTGAAAAGACATATATTTACAACGTTTGGCTCTCCTACAAATGAGCATATCAAATGTCATTCTCCTTCTTTGAATGACATTCGTTGAAAATCAAGGAGTTGAAGGGGTTGGCTCCGATTTTTAAATAATACAAGAAAATTAATACGTTTGGTACCCATAATTATCTTTCAGGTCATTGGGGTTAACATAAATCATATTTAATTTTCTTTATCAAAAACTATAAAATTATATTCAAATATTATTGATTCTTTTTATAGTTCGAATATCGACAAAAAAATTATATGAATGAATACATAAGCATGATAAATTTAATAAAAAAATCACAACGAGATCAATGTGTGCAGAACTAAGAAGATGTCGGCAGTAGTCGACTATTCTGCGGAAGTAGTCGTCTATGTTGCAACAGAATGATAAAAGTGATTTAAACAAAATGTACAATCATTCTAATATCTTTACTAAAAACGTATTCTAGCATGTTTTTCATAATAACATACAAGCGTATCAGCATAATAATCATGTAAGCACATGGATACCCTAAAACATGGGTCCAATACCCGATACAGATTTTCTTTCCTATGCATTTGAGAATAGTTATCAAATTCATTTCTAACAATATTATGAATATAAATGTTCTTCATGGGGGCCTAAGTGTTTAGTCACCCATATCATATTGTTGTTTCTAGCATTGTGTACAATGTGTGGTTTGTGTACAAAATGAGGGTTCTGATAAGCATTGTGTATGGTATTGTTGTGTGTCATTTTGTGAGCATTGTGAGACAAAATATGAGATGTTTTTATAGCTTGTATTCCAAACATACAAGCATGATTGTTTCTACCATGCAAAATATTTTTAGGTGCAGGTGTGTGGTGTGATGAGGTGGCATGCTTAAGTGTAAGAGAAATCTTAGATTTAAGCATTAATTCCTCGTGTTTGAGCTTGCTAGCATATATGTCATTTTCAAGAGTGTTTACACGTTCATTAACAAGAGAAAGATATAATGCATGGTTATTTTTCAAGAGATCGTGATCATGTACTACTGCATCGTATCTATCTTTGAGACATTTAAAATCATGCAACAATGTATTGTGTCCGTCATTAATATGAGCTAAATTACTATGTTCATTCTTCAAGCATTTGTGTTCATGCATAACGGCACCATAATCTGTTTTCAATGAATTATAATTGCTCTGTAATTTTTTATTCTTCTTCTTTAGTTTTTCAAATTCATTATGTAATTGTACATAAGCATCTTCAACATTAAATTCATTGTCGGAATCACTTACCTTAATATCGTCTTGTTGATGCGCCATCAGACATACTTCATCTCAAAGGTTCTCATCGTTGATGTCTTTGATCGTTTGTGTTTCTATAGGGTGTGGTTCAATTTGTGCTTCTCAGTACCTTTCTTCCAATAATTTTATGATTTGTTGTGCAGTGTTGGCCTCTGCAATATCATTAAACACACTATTAGATAAACATGAGTAGAGTAGGTGCAATACCTTTACGTTGGCCGAGTAGTTCATCTTTTCAGAAGGTGACCACATCAATTTGGGGATGGAAGGCACTATATAGATCTCTTGCATGAAAATCTCGTATTTGATGTTCTCAGCCTCCAGGTATATCTACATCATCTTCCTCCAGGTAGGAAAGTTTGTGCCACTGAAAATGGTTGATGTCATCACTTAAGCTTGCTCTAATATCACGTGTGAGATCTTGTAGATGGCAGACACCACTAGAAGGAGGGTTGAATGTTGTTGTGAGTAAAGTAATAAAATTCTTCGCTTAAATTAAAACCTTCTATTTGTTTCATAAGTCTCAAATGAGAGTTACCTTAATTTGTACTTAATCAAAATAATAATAATAAGCTTGTACTGAAATGAATGTAATGAGCACTTCAGAATAAAAGATTACAAGCAATTAAATAACAGAGAGTCAGGCACAACGCAAACACAACAGCTTTTACCTTGGTTCAACCCAACCTTGGCATACGTCTAGCAACCAATCCATTAGCTCTCAACGATAGCAACCTTGCCTCAACACAACGATAACAACCCTGGGCCTGGGGCTGTGTAGGGTCAGGCTGGGGTGCCTGAACTCCCTGAGCTAGATCGGGATCGACGGCGAAGTTCCACCGCATGGTGGTGCCAGGTCCAAAGAGCGTGGGATTGGGGAGCCTAATGTAGGGTATGGAAGCGGGTCCGTAAAGCCAAAAATATCTCTCTCGCTCAATGGCTCTGATCATATGCATGTTTGTGAGCACCGCGAGATCGAGAGAGGTGGGGCCTGGGACGAGGGGTCATGGAGTCCAGAATCTTGAAGCTAATAGGAGGGAGCTGGGCGATGATCGTAATGAATCCTCTGTATCAGATACAAGAGCTAGGGCTGGAGAGGGTGTGGAGAAATCTATAGTGGAGCCAAGATCTGACATGAAGGATATAATATGGGACAGTGGTACTGCCCTTCCGGAGGATACGAGGCTGCGTGGCACACCACAAGAAAAAGATCTCGTCATGAGAGACCTGGCCAGTCTCGTATCGACAGAAAAGTGTGTTCGCAATGATGCGGTGTTCGATACAGAGGCCAAGGTGGATGATGCGGGAGGCCTTCGCCTGTGTCTTGGGGACGGGTGTAAGTCCAGTAATCCTAAGCCAACAGGTGTCGGCTTCGTACTCAGGAGAATAGGGGTATTTGTGGTGGCGTGCCTCGGGCTCAAGTGCTCTACGCCACTTAAATATGGGGTTTATGGAATCTTTGGACATGCCGTACTCATTGTTCATAATACCGAAAGAAAACCCATGCAGATAAGCTTTGAAAGTTGACAAGAATTCTAGTGTGAGTCTCTTATATGTCCTAGCCTCACATACTAGAAACTCTGCCCATCCGATGTTTCGGAGGAGGGTGCTGACAACGTCTAGGAGACCTAGTGCAGAAAGAGCGGCAACGCTCGGAAATTTGGTAGGCACTATAGGTCTGGAGCTAAGAGATGGAAATTTAGTTCGTTGACGCTCTTAAACGAAGTTAATTCCCAATGTGTCAACCCGAGGGGGATGAAGAGGTGCATTTTCCCTCTCAAGTGCTTCTTGGGCTTGGGAAACGTCTTCTTGAAAACTCTTGGTTTTACGGCGTTTGCCCGTGCCCTGGGTGGGCCCAGTAGTGGCAGACTTCTTATTGCGCTCTCTGGAAGGTATCGTGTGAAGAAGTAAATTATGAAAATGATGTGGAGTGAAGTGTGTGCAGACTCACCCAAAGAGATTGGATGATTTCAGCGAAAATGCGAAAATGAATTAGATATGGAAAGAAGTTACCAAGTGCTGAAGCTCCTTACTGAAATCAATCTCTCCAATGCCTAGATAGAAGTCCCCCAAGCTGTTCCTGAGCAAGCAAGTACAATTGTGCTGTCCACATCGATCGTGAGCTACAAAACCCTCGAAAACAGGCCGCTAGGGCTTCTTGCGACAGTCGAATCGGTCGAAAATGGGAGCAGATGAGGGGGTTAATGATGAAGAGTGGTTGGGGAGTGGATTGTGATAGTTTGGAGATGGTTTGAAACGAGCTCGAGTCGGATATAATCGAAAAGGTCGAACTGTTCCAAGAAAACACACGAATCGGCCGTTTCGAAAGGTTGGGTCTATTTATAGACGGACGACGCGGACGCGTCGATTTCGGCTAAACAGCCGCGTCGTTCCTGCAGAACAAGAAAAATTGGCTTGGAAAACAGCGAGTTACGCAGCCGCGTCAAGCAATTTAAATGGCTGCGTCGTATTGATGGAAATCTAGGCTTAAAAATTGAATTCGATGCTGTCACGCCCCAGTCACCCAACCCCGGGTACTGAGGTAAATAGGGAAGGGGTTCAACAGGTCGCAGTATTGCACCAAGTGTAGAAGAAAACTACATGCAGGCCACTGTGCACAGTAGGACAACACAGACAGAAGAAAGTAGAGAACAAAATATCCACTTTCTTGAACCCACTTAGTAACACATCTCAAAAATGGGATCTTTAGCACATTACACTAAAATATCCTCTAAAATAACAACTTTGTCAAAGGCCAACTAACATGTCTTGAATTAATACCAAGATGAGATTCCTACCTAGTTGAAATTGTGATGAGAGTGGTGATGCACACCTCCTCTTTTTCCTTCTCCCTTTCTTCTTCTCCTTTCTCTTTGAGGTTTCCCTTTCTTCTTTCTTTTTTCCCCTTTCCTTTCTTTCTTCTTGCTTTTTTCCCCTTTTTTCCCTCCTTTTTGATTTCCTAACCCTCCCCCCAAATAAAACAAAAGGAAAGAGTACATTAAAAAATTACAAAAAATGAATGTAGGAGAAAGAAAGAGAAGTTTGTAGAATGTATGGGAATTAATTTAAAGAGAAATATCTCATCTAAAGGCCCATGATTTACAAGTTTGCCATTACTCAAAATCTTGTTGCAATTGCCCTATAACTTGGTAATTTATTTACAAGTTTGCCATTGCTATAACACTCTTAGTAAATCCCCTTTCACTTTGTGTTTTAATTACAAGTTTGCCATCGCATTTTGCCTCTCATTAAAAGCCCTTTGACTTGGTCTTTTAATTACAAGGTTGCCACTCCATGTGGGGTTTTAATTAAAAAACATTACAAATTACGATTTATTATTTGAGGTAAAATGGGAATATAATTACCCCTACGCTTGCATATGTAATTACCACTCACACCATTCCACTTGTAATCACAATGGCCATCCTTACACTCTAGTTGGCATGGTTTCCGAGTGTAAAGTATGGTCTCAATCGTCCATATGCACCGTTCAATGGAGGTGTACCCAAAAGAGTGCACTATAGTCGTATTTAGGGGTGGGCAAAAAACCTGGTTCCGGTTCCGAACCCGATTCCGAACCCGAAACCGGTTCCGAAAATTCGGACAGCTCGAATTCGGATTCGGATCCGGGCAAAAAAATTTGAGCCGAATAATTTCGGAATCGGAAACCGGAATCGACTACAGAAATACAGATCCGATCCGATTCCGAAACGTATGCAGCATTGTGTACCACACACGAGTGTAATCGTTTCGATGAAACAAGCAAAAATATTTAACCAATAAAAGTTTTAAATATTTGACCGATGTGGGACTATTTCAGGCTCTTTCAAGTCCCAACTTCCCTCCTGGACGCGTCATCTGCTCCGATGCGGACCACTCGTCCCGATCCCCGGCTGAGTTTGAGTTTTCATTGAAAGACGGCGCTCGATGATGGGATCCAGACCCATCCCAGTGGTGCGGTTGCAGTGAAAATTTCGGATCCGGACACAATTTAAGACAGTTTCCATCCTTCTCTTCCATTGCCTTTTCCCTTCAAGTGAGAATTTCGGATTGTTGGAAGCCAGATCGGTCCAATGCAGTCACCTCACTTGACAATTCATGCTGCTTATTGCTGTCATTGCTGCCAGCAGCTCCCACAGACAAAAGAATTGCCTACCTGTTTGTTAGAGATGCGGTCTATAGGTGCATCAGCTTCTTCATTGGAGTTGTTACTGATGAAGACAACTATGTGCAGTCGTCGATCTTGCAGGTAGGGTATTTGTACCTCCAAGCATGGATTGCTAACTCCACAAGCGAACGAGCTGCAGATGAACGACTGGGAATTGATGCCATTATGAATGATTGGGAGCAGATGATTTCTATTTTCGAGAGAACCTTCCACACACATTTCACGTATAAATATCTCATTTTGTCCCACATCGGTCACATTAGAAAAATAACACTAGTTTATAGTGGTATTTTGAGCAAAACAGAACGAAGTTGTTGATTGCTTCTGGAGAATTCGAAATCGTATATCGGGTTGAATGTCGGTCTCCGATTTGAAAACGGAATCCGATTGTTCGGATCCGATTTTACGGAACCGGATGCGGTATTCATTTTTTCCATCCGAATTAATTCGGATCGGATACGGAATTTAAAAAAATAATCGGGTATACCCGATGCCCACCCCTAGTCGTATTATGCTCTGTGAGGGGTTACAGACGCGGTCACATCGTTTTAGTTCACACGGCCTCGTGACTTGGCTTAAAAATAGGGATCGATGCGGTCGTTTCGAATGATTCAAAATGGCCGCGTAGACACTAAAAAAGAATGGATTTTGAGCCGAAAAACAGAGACCTATTCGGCCTGTTTTGAAATGGTTTAAACTACCGCGTATATTGGCTTGAAAATGAGTTTCGACGCGATCATTTCGAATGATACGAAACGGGCCGCGTGTATCCTGCAAAAGCTAGAAATTGGGCTAAATTATCAGAAAGGTACGCGGCTGCATCGATTTGGCGACGCGGACGTATGGAATTGGAAGTTTAAGGCTCAAAGAGTTACCAACGATGCAGCCGTGTGTTCTTTCTCCACGCGATCGCGTTGTTCATCATTTCTGGACTCCCCCTCTTCTTTTTCTATTGTCCTCCACGCGGTAGCATGGATTGGCACCATGCGACCGTGTTGATTGATTTTCTCAGCTTCCTTTTTCTTCCTCCTACATCAAAACACTTAGTCAATCTCTTAGGTTTTTAGGGTTTATTCAAAATGGAAATCTAAACTGCCCTAAACTAAAACTAAGATCTAAATCAAAATATAAAAACGAAGTTAGAAACCCTTAGGTTGTCTCTCAAGAAGCGTTCGTTTTAAGTCACGAGCTCGACTCCATATAGATGTCTTCATGGGGGCTAAAGAGTGGAGAAGTCCGGAATGTCTTCGTCTTCGTGCTTCTTTTCCACAATCAGCTTGAGCTTGCTCTCCTTAGCATTCCTTAGCTCCTTGGGTCATGATGATGCGATCGTGGTGGCTTCTCCTTGAATTTTTCCTAGAAGCATCCTTGGAGTCCTTCTCCATCATGTTCTCCTTGGATTTCTCATCCTTGCTCAGCTTTTCATCCGGAGGTTCTTCATCATTGATTAGGAATATTCCCTCCAATGTGGTCTCCTTGATTGCATCTTCAAGGACGTCGACATGGTTAACGTGATCGTCCTCCATGAAGGTCTTCATCGATTTCATAAAGTCGAATTTAACCTTCTCTTGTCCCATATTGGGGAAGATATTTCCTTCCTTCACGTCTATGAGAACTCCAACTGTGGCCAAGAAGGGCCGGCCATGATCGGGATGCGCGCGTCCTCCGGCATGTCCAATATAACGAAGTCACATAAGACCAATATTTTCCCAATTCGCACCGGCACATCCTCAACCACTCCTAGGGGCACTTCACCTAGCAATCCACCAACTATAGCGAAATGTTGGTTGGTTGGAGTTCAACTTTAGCTTCTCACAAATCCCGATGGGCATCAAAACGACGCTCGCTTCTAAGTCGCAGAGCGCGCTCTTGATCTCGAAATTTCCAATTGTGCACGGTATGGAGAAACTCCACGGGTCCTCTAGCTTCTCTACACCTTCCTCTGAATGATGGTGCTGCACTCTGCAGAGAGTACAACTTTCTTCCGCCTACCGACCTTCGTAATTATTTCCCTCAAAAACTTGGCGTAGGTGGGGATCTCCGATATTGCGTCGAGGAAGAGAATAGATATGTTAAGCTGTTTGATGAGCTTGAAAAATTTCTGTACTTCTCGTCCAACTTGGCTTTCGCCAATCTTAACGGGAAAGGAACTCTTGGCATATATGTCTTGTGAGGCTATTCAGATGGCTTCTCTTGCTCCTTCTCAATTGGTTTCTCCCTTGACGGCTCAGACGATGGAGGTTCTACCTCACTTTCAGAATTCTTATCAACTTCAGACTCAGGCTCTACTTGAGCCTCTATTCCATTTCCAGCTTATTCCTCTACAATAGGCATGGCAGGGCCCTAAAATTTCTTCTCGCTTCTCAATGTGCTCGAGTTCACATGCCCTCGGGAGTTCTCTTAAGTTTGCCATGGAAACTTTCCTTGAGCCTTCGACAATTGGGAGAGTTGTTGCGTCATTTGCGCCATTGTGGTCTCCATTGACTTTTGACCCGATGACAGCTGTTGCGTGGTAGACATAAGTTGCTGCGTTGTCATCATGATCTGCTGAATTGAGTTCTGAAAGTAGTCATTCCGCTGTCCTTGAGTTCGAATGTGACTCTCAATCAGCATCTCCAAGCTAGACTTCTGAGCAGGGGGCATTTTTGTAAGAGGCATTTGGTTGAAATTCTGGAATTGCTCTTGAGGTTGTGGACCCTGAAAATCCTGGGGCTGCTAAGGGTACGTCGGTGGAGCTTGCTAACCTGGAGTCCGGTAGGAGAAATTAGGGTGATTCTTCCACCATTGATTGAATGTGGAGAAGTATGAGTTCTTCGGTGGCCTCGGGTTATTTCCATATAAAGCATTAGCTTGCTCGATGCTCATACCTGGAGGTGCTACCAAAGGTGTGGAACATTCATTGTCTTGGTGTCTCTGCACACCACATGCCTCACAAAGCGCCGGGTGGGCGGGTTAGTAGCACCGAGCCCAAATAAAGAACGTTGTTTGGATAGAGCATCAAATTTAGCTGAAAGCAGTGATACTTCATCAACATCATACTTCCCTCCTCTTCTGGAGGTGCTCCTCTCATTGCTACAAGAGTCGTCGCATGCCATGTTCTCCAACAACTTATTCGCTTCATCCGGAGTCTTACTCATTATCGTGCCATTAGTGGTCACGTCAATCGACATTCTTACTTCTCGGGTCAATCCATTACAGAAGGCTTGGATGAGTAGCCAATCGGGCACACCGTGGTGTGGACAATTGAGTTGTAGGTCCTTGAATCGCTCCCAAGCCTCGTATAGGGATTCTCGGTCCATCTAATCTGAAATTGGTGATTTCATTGCACATCTTCGCTGTTTTTCCTGGAGGAAAATATTTAGTTAGAAACACAATGGATAGACTGTAGGAGAATATATGCCCATAAGGCATTTATCCATAAGTATACGTCTTGTTCATACCGTATATGGTACCTATTATTCTAAGTATAAAACGTTCGTATTAATATACTTAGATAATATCCATAGACTTATAGTTAGGTCCTTATGTATCTAGATGAGATCTCGATTATGAGTAAGTGAGTGACCGAATAGAAACGTAAGTTTTAAACGGTTCATGGTCATAGATATGTCGAGAACTGGATATCGACACATCGGATAGACCATTGTGTCTTAGTCTTACCTTAGGGTAATGATGATATCATAGTCATTCGACTTGGTGAAGTTGGAGACGAGACACAGGTGCTCATTAGAGAATGAGTTCACTGAACGACCACATAAGAGTTATTAAATGGTTAACTTTAACTGAACTGTCTTTAATAACTCTAGGGTAATGATAGGTTAGCTGGTCATTAAGACCTGAAGTCATTTGTACAAACCTGTGAGTGAATGGTGTAGCTTAGACCTATAATCTAGCATCGAGGCTAGGCCTGCTGAAAGATCTTAGGTTGAGTTGCACCCGAAGCTCTCGAGGCGAGTAGATGACTAAGATGGGATTCGTCACTTCCGTTAAAGGGAAGTTAGTGTTACAGGCTCAGTACGGTCTTTATGTTAATCCTCAGTCGGGGTGCGTTGTAAGAAGTACAACGTGTATACAATAAAGACCGACGTATACTGACCAATGTTGTCCAATAGGGTTGACAGTAAACCATACCCTAGGCCAACATAAACACAGTCTTGACGAAGGGACTATGGCTAACGGAGTTCGTCACTAACACAGCCAATAAAAACCCAATGATACTTTTGTCAAATGGTTGATCACGTTATGATGATTCTGAAACGGGATGACAGCTACTGCTCGTAGTGACCGTCGTCTAGGGGTTCCGAGCCCCAACCTGTAGTAAGGTGAGGTTGTATGGTCTCACACCGAGTAGTGTTCGTGTCTTAGTAATAGGAAGATTGAATAGAGAGAGATATCATTTGATGATATTCACAAAGCTTGTTAAAAGTTAATCGCAATAGCAATAGGGACAAACGTTGCATTTGATGCAAACTATGATTAAACGTGTCGTAAATTGGTTACGACAAATTTAGTAGGAACAAATATATTGGAAAGGGTTACCTGGATGACGGGATCGTCCCGGTCTAAACACAGGTTCAAACCGTGTCGAAATCGGAGCTCAAACGAGCCCGGAAACGCGAAAACAGTCTAAGGCGAAGTGGGTTAGACCCACTGAGCTAATAAGCCCATAGAAAAAAGCAAACGGGCGCAGCCCGCTGGCTACAGCGGGCGCACGCCCGCTGCGGCAGCGGGCGCACGCCCGCTGCGGCAGCGGGCGCACGCCCGCTGCCCAGCGAGCGTGCGGCCCGCCTTTGCCCCTTTGGGCAGGCGCGCCCGCTAAGCTTAGCGGGCGTGCCCGCAACTTAAGTCATTTTAGGGTTTTTTGAAACCCCAAATGACGGCTACGAATTTTGATAATTTGCTCAATTTTGAGTAATTGTTTGCGGGGTCAAACGAAGTCGAAATTCATCGCCGTCGGTTCCTCTACGTTCACCATTCGAAGCCCTTCGGATTGATAGCTTGTTTGGTGTCTAAAGTTTAATGTGCAAGGAGAATTAATTAGTTAAAGTTTTCTTTTATGAAAAGCTCACTTTAACTTGAAATTAAGCCAAATTGGCTTAATTGATTTTTCTCCCATTTGCGAAATGTCCCACATTGCTCGCAACGAGATAGTGAGTGCCGACTCCCTATATAAATAGGGGTGCACTCTCTTCGTTGAAAAACACACCAATTCACTGATCGAGTAGCTCCCGACTTTTAGAGCAAGCTCGATCGGTGACTAAATTATTCTCTCTCTCTTCCTGTTCTCCAGAGTAGTCCTAGCAAGACTACGAAGGGAGTTTGGATTCTTGATCCGGACGTCTAAGACACGTGTTCTTCTCAAGTGAAACTCTCTATCGCGTGTGATCGGCTCAGAGACGAAAGTCGACTCGGGCGGATCGGTGCGAGGGTGCGAGGCGGCTCAGGCGGATCGAGTCAAAGCGGCTCGGCTACGAGGAGCTTCTGAAGACGGTGCGGAACATCTTGCCTGCTCCAGGGCCAAGATTCCGGGTATGTGGTTAAGTAATTTGTAGTGTAGATTTAATTAGTCACTTTAGAGTAGATCCCTCTTGGGGTGGTCAGATCCACCCAAGTTGGCATATATCGGGCTAAGTTCTAGCTCCCTCAGAGCCTAGCTAAATAGTTTAGCTAGTCTAGAAATTTTGAATTTCGTTTTTCCGCTGCGTTTTTGTGCCTCTGTAGTCCGTCCGACTTAGGACGGACACAGATCCGAGCTCTGGGGGTCCGCCAAAACCCCAACATAGACTATCCCAAGTTGTGCAGGTGTGAGGACTATGGCTTCTGAGCCAATCCTTTACCTTGTCCCTAAGAGAAAAGGGGAATAGTCTTAGCGTAATGGCGTTGTTCGTGATGTCATTCATCTTACAGGTGTCCATCTTCTATAGGAAATTGTTGAGATGGTCGTTCGGGGTTTCAATATGAGATCCCCCAAATTGATCTCATTGCACGAAGTCGATGAGAGACAGCTTCAACTCGAAGTTATTGGGCTCCACCGGCAGATTCCGGATGCTAGAAGTAGACCCATTGAAGGGCATGAAGAATTCCAAGAGTGATCTATGAGCCAGAGGTGGTGGCGGTGGAGGACCATTTTCTGGATTTTCGATATCCGCCATTGATTCTAGTGCTAATCTCCTCCTTCTTTCGGCGTTAAGCCTTCTTGCAGTGACCTCAATCTCATGATCTAGCAGACGCAAGTTCGTAACTCCTTGAGATCTCCTGAACATACAAGAAAGCTAAACCAAAGAAAAACGTTAAGAGCACCAAGAATTAATAAAAAGATAAATATGAACAAAAAATAAAAAGAAGAACACAGGCTATCAACAAAGACTAAAATCGATATCAAACCATGCCTCCCCGACAACGACGCCAAAAAACTTGTCCGCTTACGCAGACGCAGATAAAATTTATACCGCAACGCACGGTGTCGTGTGTAGCGCTATGGGTTGAACATAGAGAGGCGTTCGTTGAGTATCGCTTTTGGGTCTTTGTTCAAAATCTACGCAATATGATTGGTGATCGAAAAATGAATAAAAGAGTGTGAAATCAAGGGGTAAAAACTCTAGGGTTCATAGTATCCTCACCATTGAACTAGGGCTAGGGTTGTATTAATATGTGATCGATCATTGGGTTCATTGGGACTCAGGAGAGGTCGTCTAACCTAAATGGCATTCGCCTACCCCCCCCCCCCCCCCCACTCTCATGGTGCATGATAGGTTCCCTTATGTTAACTCCTCCCCCCCCCCGCTCTCACGATGCAATGGTAGGTCTATCCTAACATGTACCGTTTTTGACTTTCGCCGATACATCGGTATATGTTAGGTGCATTACGCTCGATGAATGTCCTCAATCTTCCTCCTGACCACAGTGACGTTCAGGGATTGGACCTATACTAGGAGGGCTCTAATCGGTGTGCGACTCTCGCTTGTCACACCGATAGTATGGATCCTCGTAGGGATTGAAATCCCGAATTTGTCCCGACTCTCTTCGTCGGCCAATCCGATCACCCCGAAGGGAGGGGGTCGAATTTACGACGATAATTGACATCCCAATATTCCACAACTTCTCAAGTAGCCCATCAATCAATCAAAAGCTCATCCAACCTATGGCCCTAATCCAATGGGGTTCAACCCATTGCCCTAGAAGAAAACTACTCACTACACATTGCAATAAACATGATTTCTAGCATTGGGTAAGCATTTAAAGCCATGGATTCACAGGAATAAACACATGAGATAGCACACAACACAATGGGTAAAATAAAGAAAACTTCTATGAAGCAAATCTAAACTATTACAAGAGTAACTAGCTAATACAATAAAAGAACTGGAATTAAAAGCAATAAAAATCCTTACAAAACCCTTGGAAACCCAGAAAAACAGCTAAAGAGAATATGTGTTCGCTCAAGGAGGAAGAAGAGTTTATATACAATCGCTCAAATGACCAAAAAACCCCCAACTACTCCCAGATCGGTGCCTAGGCGCTTCGGGAATCTAGATCGACGAGACCGCGTTGAAAACGACACGGTCGCGTTGTTTGCTTGCATAAATTGGGGGCGGCGTGGTTACAGTAATGTGGCCACGTCGAATTAAGCTTCGTGCCCGCGTCAGCATCTAAACGGTCACGTCGAGCGACCGTTTCGTCTTTGGTTCTCTTGGATACGCAACATCGTCGTCTGTTGTCACGCGGGCCGCATCGACTGCAAATCTTCGAATTAACTCCTCAACGACGCGGTCGTTTGGGGATTCTTTATGCGGTCGCGTGGAAATGGGTTCTGGGGCTTGTTGACGCGGCCGTGTGGAGCTAGTCTGTACGACCGCGTGGAATTGTGCTCTGCTCTTGTGCTATGACACACGCAGCCATGTCGAATTGACGCGGTTGTTTGGATCACAGTTCTTCACAATCTCCCCCCTTTTGCATCGTTTGATCTACCGACTTCGCTTCTTTTGCCCCTTCGCTCAATATTCACACCATATGGTCCCTAATCAGCATGTATTTCCTGCAAAGCATAGAATGGACCATAAAAGCGAACGCAGAACAAAATTGGGGGAAACGGGGGAAAACAGCGAAATAAATAATGGAAAATGTGTTTGAAAAAGAGGGAAACACTATATAAGATAAACACTCATCACATACTCATCAATGTCGACAATAATGCTTTATTATTTTCCCGGATGCCATGAGGCAAATGGCCCGCCTATAAGAACTCTCGGAGGCAACAGTAGAAAGTGGGAGATCTCTGAGATCCTACACGGAGGTAGTCTAATACTCAATATTGATTCTACCAAACTCTATATTCTCTTCCATAGGCCTACCGGAGGACTATCGGACGGCTTCCCAACAGGTCGAATCTAGCCCCGCCGAGACCTTTCTAGTCAGACAATGACTTAAGCAGTAGATGGGATTTGGTCGGGCCCCAGACCCGACCCCCTAATGTGCTTTCTATGTTGCAGATAACTTGGTCCTGGATCTCAAAGCGCAAATCGGAGCCCCGCCAATTCGGAGATGACTCGCTCAATCGTCCACTGGATGCGCACCCCATCTACTCCAACCAAAGGTCCACTCAACAACACTCATACACTTTTAATGTGTGGATATATCTTGTAACAAGATTGTTTTAACTTGGAAGCCATACCTGACATCTTTCTAACAAGTCCTGGGTTATGGTATGCAGCTCTAATACATGATCTCATGAGCCGTCATACAAAGGGAATCGTGATAATCATGGCTAAGGTAATAATCACAGGTCATAGTCATATAAATTCATTGATGTTATGAGTTGAGGGAGGCCCTTTGGCTCCCTCCTCATTTATCCCTCCATTACACCACTACCCCCACCAAGCCTTTAGTGGGTGACTCTTGGGCTACTACAATGAAGATGTGAATAAAGGTAGAGCTATGGTGTTTTGCCATGGTTACTCATTCCTATTGCAAGAAAATTCTTGTCTTCTATGAGTCTCTAGAGTTGATCTCTCAACACGGTATCAGCACGTGCCTTTTACAAATTTTGAGCCACTAAAATTATTACAAATCCCCTCTAAATCAAACTCATACGCGAAGGAATCTAATTGTTGTTGCGACGATCTGTTGCGGTTTTTGTTGTGGCATTTCCTACGCGTTCGGGAGCGGGATTTCTATCTACGGATTTTTTCTTATTACGATCGTCCCTAGATCTTTGATCCAGAGGTAACTTTTTCGATCCCGTAGACAATTACAAAATAGAGTTTGCTATGATTTTACTATGCTTTCCTATAAGCTCGTATAAATCAAATGAATTCTGTTTACTATCAAATTTAACCAAAAAAACCAAAGAGCAACCTTTCAGCTCCCCCCGAAGGGGGGCTCTCTGTCCGCCCGCCAACCCCCCCCCCCCCCCCCCGACGGGGGGGCCTGTGCTGCCACACCCCCGACGGGGGGGCCTGTACTGCCACGCACATACCCCCTCAACGGGGGGTTTGTCTGACCCCCCCCCCCCGTCGGGGGGCCCTGTGCCGCCACACACACCCCCCCGACGGGGGGGTCTGTCTGACCCCCCCCCCCCCCGTCGGGGGGCCTCTGTCCCGCCCCCCGTCGATGGGAGGGCTATGTCTACTCCCCCCTGGCAGGGGGGGCCTCTGACCACCACGCCCCCCCGGCAGGGGGGCCCTGCTCTGCGCCGACCCCCCCGGCATGGGGGATCCTCTAGGTGCCACCTCCCCCCCGGACGGGGGAGGTTTCTTTGTGGATAGTGGAGGGGGGCAAGAGCTGGAAGATGAGGGGTTGGGGGATTTTTATTTTTATTTTATTTTTTGGGTTTGTGTTAAATTTGATTTTAAATTTTACAGCTCAAAACTGTTTAATAAATTTGTTGGGCTGTTTATTGGGCCTTAAGCCCAGTACATAACAATGACAATTAAAATGTGTTTAATTGTGATTATGGGCCTGCAGTCCATATTACAACAATAATTTATTTTTTCTGTTTATTTTTGGCCAGAAGCCAAGATAATTTAAATTGGTAATTAAAATGATTTTGTGTATGGGCCTGCAACCCAAATTAGAATAATAATTTAATTTGTCTGTTTATTTGGGCCAGAAGCCCAGTTAATTAAATTGCTAATATTATGTATAACATCTCTCTAGCATTGTTAATTATTTATGGACTATTAGAATTTTTCAAAATATAATTATCTTAAGGATTCAGCGACCGCTCTGCCGTTAGTCATCTAATCTAACGGTGTATGACGTCTCCCCTTGGTCCGAGATTATTATATTTTATAGTTTATTTTTCCATATTATATATGCCTGAGTTATATGCGTGGTTGTTTCTTTGTGCCTGTAGCATATTTAAAACTGTGTGGATGTTTATATAAGTTAAAATGTGTTTTTGGGATCGGCCAGTTTGATACCTTAAATTTCCTTGCACTTTTATTTTCTTTTGAGAGAATTTGTAAGTGAGGATTGTATGTATAAATGTCAAAGACAGGTGTACCAACATATGAAGACGGGGGTGAAATTTGCAAAAGATAGGGACCCCTTCTGGGTTTCCAACTTGTATTTTTCTTTTCTTTATGAACTGTAAATCGGACTTTGGACTTTGTATATTCTTGGGTATCTGGCCGATCACCACATTTTACTTATTTATTCTTTATGCATGAATTTACATTTTAATTAATTCATGCTTATTTTTAATTGCATAAATAAATGGCAAAATTGGCAAGCGTCGATTTCGAGGTTCTTGATGCTGCAGGAAAGAATTACCTGAGTTGGCGAGTGGACCTGAAGTTCCACTTGCGTTCGATGGCCCTCCTTGGCTCAATTTTAGCTCCTTCATCGGCCCCAGCAGCGGCCGATGCTTCTGCTAGTAAGGCCCCAGAAGCGGCTCAATCATCTAGCAGCACTCCTACCACTGTCTCTGATGTGGATAAGACGAAAGCCAATATCTATATCAGAAGACATATAGATCGGACCTTAAAGGTGAATACCTAACGGTAGAGGACTCAATTGAGTTGTGAACAGCGCTGAAGGCACGGTATAAACATCTAATTGATGTAATATTACCACGTGCCAGTTATGAGTGGGAAAACATCAGACTTCAGGACTATAAGTCTGTTGCTGAGTATAACTCTGCACTTCATAATATCACCTCACGCCTGAAGTTGTGCGACGAAGAAGTGACTGAGCATCGCATGTTGGAAAAGACATTTACCTCGTTTCACAAGAAAGATGCAATCCTCATGCAGCAGTATCGTGAATGCAACTTCACGAAGTTCTCTGATTTGATCTCTTGCCTCCTTAGGTCAGAGCATAATAGAGATTTACTGCTTGCCACTCATAATTTGCGTCATGCTGGTACTGCCCCTATCCCTGAAGCCCACCATGTTTCTCCCCAGAAGTGGAAAAACAAGAAGAAGGCTAGAAAGAACAAAGGAAAAGATGTAATGAAGCCAGCACGAGGAACAACACCCCAAACCAACAACAACAACAACAAAGGAAAGAGAAACTTCACGTGCAAGCGTAAGAACACTGATCAAGTGTCAATTCCTAAGAAGAATTGGGAGGATAAATGTCATAGACATGGCATGACTGGACATTGGCCCAGAAACTGCCGCACTCCTCGCCACCTCCAGGAACTGTATCAAGCGAGCCAAAAGTCTCTGCCTGAAACAAACTTGGCGTCTATTTAGCCGCCAACGAATTTCACTGCAAAAGACTTATAGAATGACGACCTGTTGATTGAGCCCTATCTTTATATATATGCATTTAATATTACATGTAGCTTCATCTTTAGTTTGCTTTTGTACGAACTTTTATTTGAATGTCATTTTACATTTACTTAAATAAAATTTCGTTTTGCTTATATAGATGAAGTATGGGTGCCTAATGGACAGTGCCTCGACGCACACAATCTTTCGCGAACATTGCTATTTTAATAGCATAAATAAATATGACGGTCCTGTTATCACAATTTCAGGACTGTCCAAAATAATCGAAGGATCTGGTTAAGCAATAATATTTCTCCCAAATAACACAAGACTTCAAATAAAGAATGAATTATTCTCTCCTAAATCAAATAGGAATCTCATAAGTTTCAAGGATATTCGTTTAAAGGATATCACTTAGAAACTAGAGATGAAAATAAAGTTGAATATATTTATGTAACTCGTCAAAAAGATGGCCAGCAGACCATCTGCGAACGATTCAAGGGACTCCCATAGGGTTTCTACCATACATACATTCAACCAATAGAAGCCAATATGACTGAGCACCAGACATGCCCATCATTGCCAGAGTTCCAACTCTGGCACAACAGACTTGGTCACCCTGGATCAGCTATGATGCGACGCATCATCACTGAATTCCATGGACATAAGTTGAAGAACTTGAAGACTCTTCATAAGGGTGAATTTCCTTGTCCTCCTTGTTTCAAAGGAAAACTAATAACGAGACCCTCCCTACTGAAAGTGGGATTAGAGTCTCCTGGCCTCCTTTAGAGAATTCATTGTGACATTTGCGGGCCTATTCACCCCACAAGTGGCCCATTTCGGTACTTCATGGTACTGATTGATGCATCCACAAAATGGTCTAATGTGTGCCTCGTGTCCACCCACAACCTAGCTTTTCCAAAGCTATTGGCACAAATAATAAGGTTGTGGGCTCATTTCCCCGATAACCATATCAAGAAAATACGTCTTGATAATTCGGGCGAATTCACTTCACAAGTCTTCGAAGACTATTGCCGGGCAACAGGTATTGAAGTTGAACATCCAGTAGCACATGTTCACACCCAGAACGGATTAGCAGAGTCTCTTATAAAGAGACTCCAATGGATTGCACGTCCATTGCTTATGCAATCCCAGTTGCCTTTGGATGCTTGGGGGCATGCTATTTTACATGCCGCAACACTCATTAGGATAAGGCCCCCTATAGGCCATACATTATCCCCGATGCAACTTGCATATGGCGCACCTCCGGATATCTCTCATTTGAGAGTGTTTGGTTATGCGGTATATGTCCCAATAGCACCACCACAGAGGACCAAAATGGGTCCTCAGCGTCGTCTAGGTATCTATATTGGGTTTGATTCACCCTCTATTATCAAATACCTGGAACCCCTCACAGGGGACTCATTTAAGGCATGTCTTGCTGACTGTGAATTCGATGAGAAAATTTTTTCTAAACTAGGCACACCGTCTAAGAAGCCTGAAGCTACTGAGACCATTACTTGGGACCAGAAGTGTAACGGCCTGTATTTTTAGCCGTGCTTTAATTCGTGTGTACCTGTATTTTCTTTCAGTCGTCTGGATGACTTTTCGTCCGTACGTTTCTTGCTACGTATGTGCGACTCTGTTTTTACCGTATCATCATTAATTAACCCATCACGTTTAACTAAAACCTTTAATTTAATTATTTTAGTAATTAGATTAATGATTTTACTAATCACTTTTGTTATTTTAATAATTACTTTAAACACTTAATTAATCTTAATCATTCAGGTGGAGATTTTTTTGATAGGGAGTGAACCTAATTCATAGCCGGATACGTTTCCTCTTAAGTCAACACAATCATTAAATTAGTCCTAATCACTAACCTACACACAATTAAATTGTCCCCTACTCTTTCTTGAATGATGAAAACGTTCCCTGCTCTTCTTTGAATAATGAAGGGAAGTCTGACACGTTTAAACCAGATTCATTCCCTCTTGTTAAGTAAACAAACACAATTCATTTTAGTCCTAATCTCAAACCTAAACTCATTAAAATTGTCCCTGCTAACTTCTTCTTAAGGCGTGCAAATCCTCCATCAGACAAACCCATCTCTCTGCAAACGAATCACCATATGCAAATCCTCCAGCCAACATCCAACTCTGTTCATCATACTCCCAACTCAATTCACCAAGGCCAACAAGTTTTCTGCCAACATTCAACCAAAAATCATTCCCAAAAACCAAATTCATCAAAGCTCAAACTCAAAAATCAGCCCCTCCAACAAACACCAAAACCCAAAAACAATTCTAGATTCAAAAATCAAACCAGATCTGAATCAATATCAGATTCAAATCAAACATCAACCACAAACAAACATCCAAATCAGAGGAACCCAATTCCAAAACTCAAATCAACACAAATCTGAAAAATTTTCAAATTCAAACCCTTTTAAGATAACTCCAGAAATCAAACTCCAGATCCCTCCATCTTCTTCTTCTTTCCCTTCCTCCTTCCCTTGGTCGACCCCCCTCACCCCACGCATGGGCATCCTCGAGCCCGACGCTGCCGCACGCATCCGGGAGCCCAACGCCGCCTGAACTCCAGCGCGGGCCGCCGCCACGGAGCGCCGCCGACCCCCGGCCCAGGAAGGCGTCGGAGAAGCTCCCTTGCGCCGCCGTTGGCTCCTCCTCCTCATCCCTTGCGTAAGTTCCCTTGGCCTGCTGCAAATGAAAAAAAGGGATTTGAAACTAAAACAGAAGATGAAAGGAGAGGAGACAGATAGTGTTAAAGTTTCGAAACAATAGGAGGTTTGAGCTTCGATGAATTTGGTTTTTTTGGGAATGATTTTTCGTTGAATGTTGTCTGAAAACTTGTTGGCCTTGGTGAATTGATTTGGGAGTATGATGAACAGAGTTGGATGTTGGCTGGAGGATTTGCATATGGTGATTCGTTTGCAGAGAGATGGGTTTGTCTGATGGATGGTTTGCATGCCTTAAGAAGAAGTTAGCAGGGACAATTTTAATGAGTTTAGGTTTGAGAGTAGGCCTGAAATGAATTGTGTTTGTTGACTTAACAAGAGGGAATGAATCTGGTTAAACGTGTCACACTTCCCTTCATTATTCAAAGAATAGCATGTAATGTTTTCATCATTCAAGAAAGAGTAGGGGACAATATAAATGTGTGTAGGTTAGTGATTATGACTAATTTAATGATTGTGTTGACTTAAGAGGAAACGTATCCGGCTATGAATTGGGTTCACTCCCTATCACAAAAATCTCCACGTGAATGATTAAGATTAATTAAGTGTTTAAAGTAATTATTAAAATAACAAAAGTGATTAGTAAAATCATTAATCTAATTAGTAAAATAATTAAATTAAAGTTTTTAGTTAAACGTGATGGTTAATTAATTACGATACGGTAAAAACAGAGTCGCACATACGTAGCAAGAAACGTACGGACGAAAAATCATCCAGACGACTGAAAGAAAATACCTGTACACACGAACTAAAGCACGGCTAAAAATACAGGCCGTTACATTCTACCCACCTTAAGAAAAATTCCGTCCTCGGAATTTCCTATCAACTAAGGAACATGAAACGAAGATGGATAACGCTCTCGTATTTCAATGAGGTAAATTATGACTTAAAATACTTCGAGACGAAGAGATGAAATTGGTTAGGAAAAGACACAAGTGATCTGATTAAGATTGAGTTTCTAAAAGAGGTTCGGACGACTAAGCACCATTAATGGCCTTAACCGTTAATGGACAAGTGAAAAAGCTAGGGACGGCTACCCAAGATGTGCAGAGATGAGGATGAGAAAAAAATAATGTATATACGTATCCTCTTAACAGCCACCCCATTATTCTAACACACATGTTGCTAGACTCATAAACCTAAACAAGTGTTCTTAGAATAAATCATCACTTCTTGTCTCGCCACTGAATAAGGTTACTAGCATACTCTGAATTTAAATATAGGTCAAATACTTCTGCTTTCTTTTTTATTTCTATCTCATAATTCTTGTCTTTACAATTAATACTTTAAACAATGCAACCTCGAAAAGGAAAATACAAACTATCCTCAACCAATACTCCTTACAAATTTCCGTACTCCTTTGCTCATCATTGCTATCAAGGCAGTAACATCTTCTCGAGAAATCTTTAATGTACGATATCCTCTATACCCAAGTTCTCCAAAAGCTGTATATTCTCATAGGTTGTCCCATCCGTAGTGTATCCTCCTTTGCTCATCGTATAACCTAACTTGTAGTACTATAATTGTGACATCCACGAATTCCAATATTAATCTTATTCTTATATTAATCCATTGATGTAACGGTGCTCTACCAATTACTAACATAAGACAACAAGCACAAATACGCCTAATATACATCACCATCAACATTTATCAGGTTCCCAATTCATTCTTCATCGTGACAACTCTTAATTAATAAATTATTAAATCACATCTCATCATTTCTTATTTGTATCTTATCCTAAGCAACTTAGATCAACTTACGCGACTATCCATTCGTACCAACATATCATGTTATTTCCGACGTCTCCATCACTTTACCTGTACGATGAAGTCTTGTTACTTTACATACTCCACTAATCATCATCATAAATCACGTAACATCTACAAAGTTACTATTAGCTGCTACTAATATGAATTCCAAATCCGTAATGTACTCGTCTTCCTGTGCACTATTCATAGTATGGAATCCTATTGAAGCCATTATGTATGGGTATATCCAAATGTGAAATATAACGTTTGAACACATCATTCTATCTCTCTTCTTGTAAATGGATTTTTCTAAGTTCTTGGTGTTCATATCAACTAATACAACTACACCTTACATCATCTCAACTACTATTATCCGTAATTATAATCCCCTAATAATAATAATCATATCTAACATCCTATTAACATAATGCATAACAAAAATTCCACATTGCCGATGATAGAAATAAAGGTAGAAGAAACATTTTTTTTAAAAAGGAGTATAACACAAATTTAAAACTAATCTCGCTAAAGAGGTAATAAGTAAATTGATGCATTAATGTGGTAACCAAAAGTTTGTGTAGGATACAGAGCTGTTTGATGTAACGAATCAAGTTTGCGACGAATGAGTTCAGGTGCGGCAAGGATATAGATTTAGCTTGATCAGACAGATGATCTTACAGGTGCAAGAAGTAAGAACATACATGCACATACGAACGGAAAGTAAAGTACTGGTGGCTGCTCAAGCGTGGCATGTAAAGTGTATGTAATGCATAAAGTAAAGGTGACTGTGCAAGTGCAAAAGTAACAACGGTGGCATGGTATATGGTAGCAACAATGTTTTAACAGTGAATGTGATGAGAATAGTAAGATGACAAGGTAGATGCAGTAACACTTAAAAGGACAAGTAATGAGCGAGCATGAGAAAAACAAACGTTGCTTGACTATCTAATAGCGCATGCTGGCCTAATAATAAGAAATCTAGCTTAACTCCTAAACCAGCCAGGCAGTAAGGGCTTTAAGGCACAGGTCACTTCTATGACCGCAGGACAAGTCCTTTGGTTGACCAACACCCTTCACATTCCTTTCTAGACACTGATCCAGTAGTAATTTAAGACCGCTCATTATTATACCGTTCTATCACGTTCGAGTAATCTCGACTTAGTCTGTAGAACATTGATATCAAATCAGTAGTCGTGACAAGGGTTAGCTTGATCAGGTGGCATAGAAATGGTTATGAATGATTAAATGGGAGAGTGATAATATCCGAATAATGTATATAAGGATAGTGAGTTTGTGGTATAAGTTTAAAATAGTTGATAAGCAAGAAAAAGTCATGGGTGTAGAGATGTAGTGTTTGTTTCGTAAATGGAGATAGATTTTTTTTTCAAAAATTTTAAAAGTATAAATACAATGAATACAGAACTAATACAACGAAATAGTTGAAGTTTTATTTTGTATAAAAAGTATTTAAAACTAGTATATGGTCGGTTATTTTGAAATCTGTTGTAGTATAGTAAGAAAGAAAATGCCATACATAATCATGACTCACGTCCTTGCGGTCCAGCGGACACGGCCAGTGAAGTGACTAAGCCAGGATCACTTACCCCAAGTCTAGTTAGGGTGATCCAACAAACTTAGCCAAGCACATTGACCAGATCATGGTCCATTGAAGGAAGTTTATCATTTATATGCGTGACATCAACAAAAAGTTTAAAGATAAGAATCTTCATATGTAGAAGGTGAAATAGGATGGTAAAGATTAGAAATTATTTAGAATTTAGTGACTAAAAATTTTTAGCGAATGAAACTTAAAATTCAAAGAATAAATTTTAAATCAGTTGAAAAATATGAGGCCTATGTATATATATTAAAGCTTTTTAAAGAAGTTTAAACTGGGTGAGGAGTTCCAAAAAAGAGATATCGACAGTAGATGTAGTATAGTAATGCGAGTGATTCAAAGGACAATAATGGTTGTCAGGAAGATCACGTGGATCGAGAGCAAAGATCAGAATCGGATGATCAAATGTGAGTACGTGTAGGAATGACTTGTAAAAAGGCTACGATAGATTCCTAAGGTCAAAAAGTGGAATGTAAAATGAAGGGAGATTAAAAATCAAGGATATACTGATTTGGTTGACTAAGGATTGAAAACTTAAGAATGGAATAATAATAAAAATCAGGGGCCTAATTATTAGGTCGCCTAAAGATCAGGAGAACTTAGCACTAAGACTTTCTAATGAACTAGATTGTAATAGAGGTCTCAGGGAAGGGTCCTAAGAGTATCAAAATTTCGTTTTGCTGGCCCGAAATTAACGGACTCAACGAACGACTAAAGGAAAAGCTCTAGGGATCTAATATAGTTAGGGCTGGGTGGGAAAGGAAAAGCTCTAGGGATCTAATATAGTCAGGCTGGGTGGGAGACTGCTAAGGTAACCTAAGACGAGTACAACTAAGTCTCAACGAAAGCGCCTGACTATCAAACCTGGACTTCTATCTAAGTCTTCCTGCTATCTACGACAAGGAAAACCTTCTGATTAGACTCAATTCATGACTTGAATGTTCCGAATATTTAAATGGATGTTGTTATCATTATTGTTGTTCCGATATTTCGCAGATGCAAAGAGGAAGACCTGCATGGGCCATAACTAAAACCTGTCACGTCACGCTTCCCTAATATGGAACGCGAGACGAGAGGAGGTCCGCTCAGACGTGGAGCTGTGAAGCTGTGGTCTGATAAGCGTCTGTAAAAATTTAGAAAAGTAGCATGTCCTTGCATTGCGATGAAACAACAACAATAATAATGAAGCAGATAAAAGGATATCCACCAAAAAAACATCCAACAATTATTCCAACATCACAGAATAGTCGCAAAAGTACAAGTCTGAACAATAGGCGTAAAGCATGGCCGAAACAAAACTAAAAGAGATAGGTGCTACGCACCGAAACCTAACTGCAACTTAAGGAAAAGTAACAACTGAGGGGAGACTCCAAACGAGTCTAGGACTGGTCACCAGTGTCCTCGAACTCGGTCTCTGCAGGGACCTCAAACTCAGCGTCCACGAACTGCTCGTCCTCTGCTACCTGTTCTGTCTCAAAGCCTGACATGTGACACCCAAAGAGAAAAGGGCACATGTCAGCAAAAGTCTCCCAAGGGAAGCGGAGGACTTTTGTGCAAGGATACAAATAAAATAATGCAACCAGCAGCTCTAACATGATGATATGACATGACATTAAAAGAGTGCAACAATTAAATGAACAAGATGACAACAATCAAGCACGGCGTAGCAGAAAGCTACAATTCACTATTTCATGATTCAAGAATCACTGATTTATCACTTTGTGCACAGAGTTTCCGTCTTTTGGCTGAAGTGGCTGTACGGGCTCACTTCTACGCTCAAGCGACCGTTTAACCCTACCCCTCCACGTGTATATGGACTGGCGCCCATCTTCTGGATCACGAGCCAGGAAGTGTTATTGGCATAGGGTTGTGCCCGCAAAGCAGGTGCCTAGCCTCAATAGTTGACAATTTTATTGTAGCGTGTGCTACGCAATCACGGTAGAACAATTTGATGCATGACATGGCTCAACCTACTCATATATATATATACACATATATCTTAATACCCTACCCACACACTCTCTCTTCCCTTTTTCTCATTACTGTAGGGTGTCACATGAAATTTGTATAGAGTAGGTTGTCACAAATATTTTAATTCTTCCCTTCTTTAATATATCTTTTAGTCAAAAGATGTCACCCTCTTAACTTCCTATTGTTTCACTCCTTGCACAAAAGTCCTCTGCTTCCCTTGGGAGACTTTTGCTGACATGTGCCCTTTTCTCTTTGGGTGTCACATGTCAGGCTTTGAGATAGAGCAGGTAGCAGAGGACGAGCAGTTCGTGGACGCTGAGTTTGAGGTCCCTGCGGAGACCGAGTTCGAGGACATTGGTGACCAGTCCTAGACTCGTTTGGAGTCTCCCCTTAGTTGTTACTTTTCCTTAAGTTGCTGTTAGGTTTCGGTGCATAGCACCTATCTCTTTTAGTTTTGTTTCGGCCATGCTTTATGCCTATTGTTCAAACTTGTACTTTTGTGACTATTCTGTAATGTTGGAATAATTGTTGGATGTTTTGTTGGTGGATATCTTTTTATCTGCTTCATTATTATTGTTGTTGTTTCGGCGTAATGCAAGGACTTGCTACTTTTCTAAATTTTTACAGACGCTTATCAGACTGCAGCTTCACAGCTCCACGTCAGAGTGGACCTCCTCTTGTCTCGCCTTCCATATTAGGGAAGTGGGGCGTGACAAGAAGTCTTTGTCCCTATATGATCCGCGTACTAATCTGTGTGAAGATGAGATCCTGAAAATCCTTCACATTCAGAATATAGTACATCTTTTACCGGATAAGTTCACTTACAACCAGAAGATTGTCCGTTCACACGTCCCTGCTGCTAACACGCCAGCTAGGATTGACATCCCTAAAGATGGATGCAATCCACCAGCAGCAGAATTGGCTGTACCTCAATTGAAAAGAGGACGACCACCAGGTTCAAAAGATAAAGTTCATCGAAAGAGGAAAATTCCTGGAGATAATAAGATTATCCATCCACATGATGCTGAGCTCAGACCAGCTACTTCTCCCCTTCTTATTTCCCCTGCAGAGGAAACAATAGGAGAAACATCATTAAATTTTTGTACATACTGGAGAGATACTGGACAGACATAGCACAGTCGACGACGACGATTTTGCGTTCGCTATTGCCGTTCACGTCGCTGAATACGACGATGACATCGAACCATGATCTCTAGCGGAATGTAAACACAGAGATGATTGGCCAAAGTGGGACGAGGCAATAAGAGTATAGCTGTACTCACTCTTGAAACGCAAAGTCTTTGGACCGGCCGTCCAAACACCAGTAGGTGTTAAACCTGTGGGATATAAGTGGGTTTTCATAAGAAAAAGAAATGAAGAAAATGTGATCGTTCGCTACAAGGCATGCATTGTAGCCCAAGGTTTTTCCCAAAGACCAGTGATTGATTATGAAGATACATATTCCCTGGTCATGGATGCGAACACAGTCCGATTTTTAATAAGCCTAACTTCTCTGAAAAGCCTAGAAATGCAGCTTATGGCCGTTGTGACCGCATATCTATATGGCGATATAGATAAAAAGATCTATATGAGACTTTCTGATGTGTTTAATCTACCCCAGAGATGAAAGAGATACTTCGGGACGTATTCTCTGTAAGGCTGCATAGCTCATTATATGGTCTAAAGCAATCGTGCAAAATGTGGTATAACAGACTTAGTGATTTCCTTGCACAGCAATGATTCACAAATAATGAAGTCTGCACGTGTATCTTTATCAAAAGAAGGGGAACATGATTCGTCATCATAGCAGTATATGTTGATGACTTAAATCTCATAGGATCTCCTGCAGAGATCAATGAGATATCCGAAAGCCTAAAGCATACTTTTGAAATGAAAGACATATGCAAAACAAAGTATTGTCTTGGCTTACAGATTGAACACTTACGAGGTGGAATCCTATTACACCAATCAAATTATACAAAGAAACTTCTAAACAAGTTTCATATGGATAAATGTCATCCTTTAAGTACTCATATGGTCGTAAGATCACTAGATGTACATAAGGACCCCTTCCGGCCACTGGAAGAGGGGGAGGAGATACTGGGTCCTGAAGTACCCTACCTCAGTGCTATTGGGGCACTTCTATATCTGGCTAACTGTATGCGTCCTGATATAGCATTTGCAGTTAATCTCCTAGCCAGACACAGTGCAGCGCCTACAAAGCGCCACTGGAACGGAGTAAAGCATCTTCTGCGATACCTCCAGGGTTCAATAGATTTGGGACTTTACTACCAGAGAGGTGCCTCCTCCTAATTACTTGGTTATGCCGATGCAGTTATTTTTCAGATTCGCACACGGCAAAATCACAGACATGTTTTGTGTTTACCTATGGAGGCACTGCTATCTCCTGGAGATCGGTAAAGCAAACCACAACAGCTACGTCATCCAATCATTCAGAGCTCATTGCGATCCATGAAGCAAGCAGAGAGTGTTATTGGCTACGCTCCGTCGTCCAACACATTCTTCACTCCACTCGCCTGAAGACTGGTGATTTGGAGCATACTGTCCTGTTTAAAGACAACGCCGCGTGCATTGCTCAACTTCAAAGGGCTACATAAAGGGCGACAGGACGAAGCACATATCTCCCAAGTTTTTCTGGACGCACGAGCTAAAAGAGGACAAGCAGATCGAAGTTCGGCAGATCCAGTCCTGCAACAACTTAGCTGACCTTTTTACTAAGTCTTTGCACATATGTATTTTTGTAAAACTTGTAAAGAACATTGGTATGCGACAGCTGAAAGATCTTCAAGCATATGGCTTGTATAGATCAGGGGGAGTCACCTGTGGGGTATACTCTTTTTCCTTAAGCTGACGGTTTTTTCCATTGGGTTTTCCGCAGCTAAGGTTTTAACGAGGCAACCACAGTAGCTCAGGATCCAGAAGTATCCGCCCTACTAGCTCTATGAATCTTGAAGAATTCATAGTCCAAGTCCTAAAGTAATGAATAGATAAGAGGGAGTGTTATGAGTTGAGGGAGGCCCTTTGGCTCCCTCCTCATTTATCCCTCCATTACACCACCACCCCACTAAGCCTTTAGTGGGTGACTCTTGGGCTACTACAATGAAGATGTGAATAAAGGTAGAGTTATGGTGTTTTGACATGGTTACGCATTCCTATTGCAAGAAAATTCTTATCTTCTATGAGTCTCTAGAGTTGATCTCTCAACAATTCATTGTACTATATTTGTTTGTGGATATTTTGTTTTGCAACACTATGGAATCTTGATTTATTAGCAAAACAAATGCATATGAAGTGCTTCAAGCAGAGTATTTAAGGAAGGAATTGGTTAAGAGGAAGGTACAATCATGGTGATTATTGGTGCAGAAATTCACAACCGAACTGTTCATTTGTTTCTTCCATATGGGAATGAATGGGCAAACAAAGATGGCACGCACAAGCTTGTTATTGGTTATGGGACCAAGTCAGGAATCATATAAGAACAACTTACAGAGTGAATTATTGTTGTCATTAACAGTAGGTTAAAAAAGGTTATTTTTTACGCGGAAACCAAAAAGAGTGGTTAAAAAAAGAGAGACTATATAAATGAGGTGCATGGAAGAGATGGTTTACTAAAAACGGAAGAAGAAAATAAAAAACCATGGTCCCATTTCCTCCTCTCTCCTCAATTTTTGCTATATTTAGCAACTATCTCTTCCATACAGCTCAAAATGAAATGCATACTAGTCATAACCTGTGCCCGCGGACACATTTCATTTAAGATTTTACTCTTCGAAATCTTTGTTCCACTAAAAATTATTATAATTTGAAAGAATAATAAATTAGCCTAAAAATATTTAGCGACACGGGCGCCTTCGACGCGGAACAATAAATTCGACGTAGGCGCCTTCGACACGGAACAACAAATTCAGCGCGGAACAACAAATTCGGTGCGAGCACCTTTGACGCGGAACAACAAATTCGGCGCGGGCGTCTTAGGCGTGGAACAACAAATTCGCGTGGAACAACAAATTCGGCGCAAAATAACAAATTAGCGTAAAAAACTCGTGCCCGCGGGCACGGTTCATTTAAGATTTCTCTTAGTGAAATCTTTGTTCCTAAAAAATTATTAAAATTTAAATGAACAACAAATTAGCGTAAAAAATATTTAGCGGCACGGGCGCCTTCGACGCGAAACAACAAATTCGCGTAGAACAACAAATTCGACGCAAACACCTTCGACGCAAAACAACAAATTAGCGTAAAAAAATTTAGCGGCTGGCGGTTTCGGCGCGGGCGCGGGCTGCTTTCAAAGTTTGGCCAACTTTCAAAGTTAGACCAAATTGCAAAGCTCACATTCATGGTTTCAACGCACCCTTCATTTAAAAGTTGGACCAACTTTCAAAACGGGACCAAATTTCAACAAATGGATTCCCCCTCAAAACTTTCTCAAAACTTATCTCAACCATCCATTCTCCAAGATCAAATACCAGCCACTATTTATCTTGTCCTAGTCAGCCCTATAATTCAAAAACAGTTGTCAAATGTAATATAGACTAGTCATAACCCATACCCGCGGGCACGGTTCATTTAAGATTTCACCCGTGAAATCTTTGTTCCCCGAAAAATTATTTCCACAGCTAAAATTTAACAGAACAATAAATTAGCGTAAAAATATTTAGCGTCACAGGCCCCTTCGACGCGGAACAACAAATTCGACGCTGGCGCCTTCGGCGCGAAAAAACAAATTCGACGTCGAACAACAATTTTGGCGCCTGCGCCTTCGGCGGGGAATAACAAATTAGCTTAAAAACATTTAGCGGGCGCGGGCGCCTTTGGCGACAAACCTCAGGGTATTTTTACGCTAAATTGTTTTACGCTAAATTTTTTATTTTGTTTAATTTAATGGACCATGCTTCTCCACAATGTTTTCCAAGACACTTTTAATTTCAAAGTTTATGTTTCCAATGCACTTTCCCCCCCCAAATTCGGCACAGGCGCCTTGCTAAATTTTTTTACGCTAATTTTTTTGCTTTGTTTAATTCAATGGATCATGCTTCTCCACAATCTTCCTCAAGACACTTTTAATTTCAAAGTTTAGGTTCTCAATACACTTTTCCCTCAAATTTAATCTCCACAATCTTTTCCAATGCACTTTTAATTTCAAAGTTTTGGTTCCCAAGATATTCCTCCCCCAAAATTTAAGCTTTACCACTAAAATTTTCAAAATCCAATCTCAACCATTGATTTATCAAGATCAAATCTAAGCCATTCTTTTTCTTGTAAAAGTATTTAGCGGCACAGGCACCTTTGGCGTGTGCGTCTTCGGCGCAGAACAACAAATATGGCGTGAGCGCCTTCGGTGTGGAACAACAAATTCGGCGTAGAACAAAAAATTCGGCTTGTGCACCGTTGGCGTGGAACAATGCGCGAGCGCTTTTGGCGCAGAACAACAAATACGGCGCGGACGCCTTCGACGCGGAACAACAAATTAGCGTAAAAAAATTTAGCGGGGCACCTTCGGCACAGAACAACAAATATGGCGCGAGCGCTTTCGGCGTTGAACAACAAATTCGGCGCGGAACAACAAATTCGGCGCGAGCGCCTTCGGCACGAAACAACAAATTCGGCGTGGAACAAAAATTCGGCGTGTGCGCCTTTGTCGCGAAACAACACGCGGACGCCTTCGGCGCAGAGCAACAAATACAGCGCGGGCGCCTTGCTAAATTTTTTTGCGCTAATTTTTTTGCTTTGTTTAATTTAATGGATCATGCTTCTCCACAATCTCTCTCAAGACACTTTTAATTTCAAAGTTTAGATTCACAAGACATACTTTTCCACACAAAATTTAATCTTCACAATCTTTTCCAAGAGACTTTTAATTTCAAAGTTTAGGTTCTCAAGACACTTTTCTCCCCAAAATTTAAGTTTTCCCACTAAAATTTTCACAAAATCCAATCTCAACCGTTGATTTACCAAGATTAAATCTCAACCACTCTTTATCATGCCCTGCTCAGCCTTAGAATTCAAATAAGTTTGTCAAATGTATGGTAAATCAATGGTTGCGATTGGATTTTGTGAACATTTTAATGGGAAAACTTAAATTTTGGGGAGAAAAATGTCTTGGGAACCTAAACTTCGAAATTAAAAGTCTATTGGAAAAGATTGTGGAGATTAAATTTTGTGGGGAAAAGTGTCTTGTGAACCTAAATTTTGAAATTAAAAGTATCTTGAGAGAGATTGTAGAGAAGCATGATCCATTAAATTAAACAAAGCAAAAAAATTAGCGTAAAAAAATTTAGCAAGGCGCCCGCGCCGTATTTGTTGTTCTGCGCCGAAGGCATCCGCGTGTTGTTCCGCGCCAAAGGCGCACACGTCGAATTTTTTGTTCCACGTCGAATTTGTTGCTTCGTGCCGAAGGCGCCCGCGCCGAATTTGTTGTTCCGTGCCGAAAGTGCTTGTGCCATATTTGTTGTTCTGCGTCGAAGGCGCCCGCTAAATTTTTTTACGCTAATTTGTTGTTCCGCGTCGAAGGCGTCCGCGCCGTATTTGTTTTTCTGCGCCAAAGGCGCTCGCGCGTTGTTCCGCGCCAAAGGTTCACAAGCCGAATTTGTTGTTCCACACCGAAGGCGCTCACGCCATATTTGTTTTTCTGCACCGAAGACACACATGCTGAAGGTGCCCGTGCCGCTAAATATTTTTACAAGATAAATAGTGGCTGAGATTTGATCTTGGTAAATCAATGGTTGAGATTGGATTTTGTGAAAATTTTAGTGGAAAAACTTAAATTTTGGGGGATATCTTGGGAACCAAAAGTTTGAAATTAAAAGTGTCTTAGAAAATATTGTGGAGATTAAATTTTGGGGAAAAACTGTATTGGGAACCTAACTTTGAAATTAAAAGTGTCTTGGAGAAGATTGTAGAGAAGCATGATCCATTAAATTAAACAAAGCAAAAAAATAAGCGTAAAAAAATTTAGCAAGGCGCCCGCGCCGAATTTGGGGAGAAAAAGTGCATTGGAAACATAACCTTTGAAATTAAAAGTGTCTTGGGAAACATTGTGGAGAAGCATGGTCCATTAAATTAAACAAAATAAAAAATTTAGCGTAAAACAATTTAGCGGAATAACAAATTAGCGTAAAAATATCCCGAGGTTTGTCGCCGAAGGCGAAGGCGAAGGCGAAGGCGCCCGCACCCGCTAAATTTTTTTACCCTAATTTGTTGTTCCCCGCCTAAGGCGCGGGCGCCAAATTTGATGTTCGAAGCCGAATTTGTTGTTCCGCGTCGAAGGCATCCGCGCCGAAGGGGCCCTAAATATTTTTACGCTAATTTATTGTTCTGTTAAATTTTGGCTTGTGGAAATAATTTTTCGGGGAATAAAGATTTCGCGGGGGAAATCTTAAATGAACCGTGCCCACGGGTACGGGTTATGACTAGTAATCTATTATACATTTGACAGTGTTTTTTGAATTCTGGGGCTGACTAGGACAAGCTGACTAGGACAAACAGGTTGATAAAAAGACGGCTTGGATTTAATCTTGAGGAATGAATGGTTGAGATGAGATTTTGTGAAAAGTTTTGGCGGGAAAACCCTTTATATGGAAATGAAAGTTTATGAGGAATGAAACTTTGGGGGAATGAAAGTTTCTAGGAAAATAAAACTTTATGGGGAATGAAAATTTATGGGGAAATGAAAATTTATGGGGAATGAAAGTTTTTGGGAATAGCAGAGTGCACACAAATTAATGCATTTGGGAAAAAAACATAAACTTGCACTTAATGCTGCAGATCGAATGCTGCTGCAAATAAAATGATATCTACCTCAGCGCGGGGCACATCGTCTCTTCGACTCATAGGGCGAAGGCGCCCGCTAAATTTTTTAGGAGAGGACTATAAGCACCGAATTGTTTCGGTGCAAGCAATGATGACATTCTACTTTTGGAAAAAATAGGGAGAAGATGGCTTGAAGTGATTGGTTAATTAGATTTTTTTTTTCCCAAACCAGTATTTAATCCATGCATACATCGAAGCATTCGGTTTAGATAGTCCTCATCATTTTTTAACGCTAATTTGTTGTTCCGCGACTAAAGCGTCCGCGCCGATTTTTTTACGCTAATTTGTTGTTCCGTGTCGAATGCGTCCGCGCCGAATTTGTTGTTCCGCATCGAAGGCGTCCGTGCCGCTAAATATTTTTATGCTAATTTGTTGTTCCGCGCAATTTTGGCCGTGAAAATAATTTTTTGGAAAATAAAGATTTTGCGGGGAAAATCTTAAATGAATCGTGTCTGCGGGCACATGTTATGACTAGTAGATATATAATAGATATTCTGTCTCAAAAAACAAGGAATGAAAAAGATACGGAGGGATCCTCTTATATTGAGAGGACACTCCACCAGACAAGAACCGAATGCTAACGGGTCGGGTTCGCGGATCGTGTCCAGATTTCCACCGCTAACGTCCGTCAAAGCCCCTCTAAATCCATAGTCGTTCTCACTCCCTCGACCCTCAGAATGGCGTTACTTCAGCGTGCTCTGGGTTTCGTCAGACGAATCCGATCTCCTACTCATTTTTCCGCTGCTCGAAATGCTTGTCCACATCACCATTCCATCTCTTTTCTCGGTAATCTTTCTACGCTTTTATTCTTCGTTTCCAATGCAATTCGAATTGATCAAGGTTACCGTTTCAGTATTGCAAACACGAAGAGCTCGATCAAATGCGGCAATTTTATTTTGATAAGAAGAAATTTTCATCGACACAGAATATTCTATCGGTTGATTTTTCATTTCGTTTTGTTATAATGTTATTCTTTTTTTGTAGGTCCTATTAGGATTTACCACATCGATTCTAATTTTTCTGCAAGGAACAAAAATCGTTGGGATTTGATATCGGGGCTCGTTCTTGCTGCACCTTCTGGTACATTTTCTGACACGCTAAGTTGATTGTGTGGATAAAAGCTGAATTTACACAATTTTTTGAATAGATAGGATGTTAATTTCATTTTAGAAATTTAGTAGCTTATTTACTTGTGCACCAACATTAGATCGCCAGAGATGAAACCCCTTGCCCGGACATGAAATTTATCTTCCAATATCAATCACAAAATAACTTGAGGAATTTCAATAAGTTACAATCATATTAATTTCTTTCTAGGGCTGAAGTTATAATTTTTCATGCTAATGATTGTTAGCTGATTCCTATTAAGTAAGCTGATTCATTTTAAGTAGCCAGGATAGAACGGCATTCTGAAACTGATGGCAAAAAAATTATTCATGCTAATGGTTTCTGATAGGAATGGGTAGGGATTTGATGGACGGACTTTGAGGATTTGGGGGAAAAGATGATAATTTTATAGATTAATGTGGAAAATACAAGATATTGGGTTCCGATTCTAGAGGGAACCGTTCTCTTACCATTGATTCGAGATAAAGACTAACTCTCCCAAGATCTAGATCTAAACTATACTCCTACACCTCTATTATTTGTTTTCTATTCTTCTTCAATTTTCTTCCTATCTGAATCCAAACCTCTTCCCTCATATATATATATATATGGTTGATTTGTCCATATTTACAAGAATCCTCATAGGAAACAAAATTACAAAGTTGCCACTCGGGCTTCAAAATTACAAAATCACCACAGTGTGATAGCAACTCCCATTTCCAACACTACTCCGCCCCTTAAAAACCATATTATCATCAAGATGGTGCATGGTATCCATGAGGCCCATCTCTAAGTGCGTTGGCACGTGTGCTTGTCCCCTCCTCTTGGATCCAAGGGCAACCACAATCCACCAATGCCCTCCACGAAACCCGGATGCTCAGGCGGTCGTCATGTTGAAAATCAGGGACCAATGGCCCACTTGAGAGTATCGACAGGTTCTGGAGGTGCATGTCCAAAGCTTGCAAGCCACAGGACGGCTCGCCCAAGGGCCGCAAGGCCCGAGATGGCCCGTCCAAGGGCTGAAAGGTCTGGGGTAGCTCGCCCTAGGCTCGCAAGCCCCGGGACGGCCTTCCGGGGGCTTGCCCGGCTCGAGGCAGGCTATCGACGGCTTGCCCAGCACGGGGCAGCCCGCCCCGGGGCCTTCAGCCCCCCCAATCGGTGCGCCAAGGGGCTGATGAGCCCCTGGCGATGAAAAAGGGGGCCGTCGCCCATTCTCACTTCCACTTCCTCCCGATGTCCAAAGACTTCGTCTTTTCTCTCAAATTTGAGACGGAGTCGTCGTCAGTGCCCATATCTGGTGCCAGATCACATTTGGAATGGATCTCCTCGTTTAACGACGCCACCTTTGATCTCAGATTTGCATCGTTCGCCTCTTTTCCTTTCAGATTTGTCCATCCGACCTTCCTTTCCAGATCTGGTAAATCTGAAATTTTGGGCTCCTTCAAAGGGAGAAAAGCCTTCGAAATTTTCTGCCCAACTTTCTCAAAGTTTTGATTCATCAGGGCTCTTTCTGCGGCAATTTCCTGACATGTTTCTGCAAAGAGTTGCTTCATTGAGGATTTCAAGTTTTGTGATAGTTGACGGCTCATCTCCTTAACCATGGCTTTGAACCCCTCCAGATCCGCTTGTCCGAAAGTTGCCATCAGGATCAAATGTTTTGCGACCAATTTGATATAAACGGCTATGGAGTTGATGGAAGAACTTTAAGGATTTGGGGGAAAAGATGATAATTTTATAGATTAATACGGAAAATATAAGATAGTGGGTTCCAATTTGAGAGGAAACCGCTCTCCTACCTTTGATTCAAGATAAAGACTCACTCTACCAAGATCTGGGCTCCAATTCTCTTTCTATCCTAACCCTAACCACATTTACTCCAATATATTAGGCAGATTTGCACATATTTACAAGAATGCCCCTAGGGAACAAAATTACAAAATTGTCCTTCGGGCTCCAAAATTACAAAATCGCCACAGTGTGACATTAACCCCCATTCACAACAATTTTTCAGCTGATTTTTCAATCGTAGGACGCCATTGAGATAAAAACAATATTGAAATATGCATAGAGTAAGAGGAAGATAAATTAATTCTATAGAAGTTGGAAGAAGAAAATATAATCTGTAACAGAGTAAAAGGTTCATTTGTGAGATCAGTTTGTGTCTTTGTACTTGTGTATGAAGGTCTACATTGTTATATGCTGCTAACATAAGTTTGATGTATTTTACTAACGCTTGTATTATTCCGTTTTTACTTGATGACACGTTGCTATGTACCTCCATTCATTTGGAAAATATGGCATTCATTTTTTCTCTTTGATTTTGTGGTATTGCAGTGGTTTTCATTGGTTTTAGCGTGGACACTGCCTTCGCTGAAAATGCTGCTGAAACAGAATTGGTTGCTGCTAATGGACAAGGAGAGGCTTATGTGACAGGCTTACGCAGAATCGAAGATGGTTCTGTAGTCTCAAATGAACATACTATTAAATGGCGAATCTACACTGACAACGGGAGGGATCTATTTCTGAAGGCAAGTAACTCAATGCCACTTGCACCTCTTTCTCTAACATAAGAAAATGACCATGTCAAGTTCACCAACAGCAGAAATACAGTCTATGACCCCATTCACGTTAGTAAGGCCAAACTTGGGGATGTTCGTCTGGGGTTCTCACTTCTGGCTATGCCATTACTGGATGACAGGAAATTTCCGTTTCTTTCAGTCTATTGCATATTTAAATTAAATGTGACGTAGATCACATCATAGGTTGCTCCTTTATGTCTAGACAAAATCTGACAAAAGCAGCATAATCAAATATGGGTAGGAAGAGAGGGTAAATCCTTGAGTTTGGGGCACATCAACAAATAAATATTACCCAATCATAATTAATTACACAAATTTAAGTTCAGGCTTTACTACGTCTATATCTTGCTTGGGTTCAGGTATATTCTCACTCTTTGGTCAGTTCTAAGTATTTGTTCTCCGCTTGAGATAGTCCAGGACTTGATGTTTCTGTATGCCCTACATGGTAGTAATTTTGGTCTTTCACATCAACTACTTTGTTTTTTAAAATACAGTTGCACTCTTTCTCAATGTGCTGTTGGAATATCCATAAACTGTTTCATTGCTTGTAGGGCAAACTCGATGATGCAGAGCGGTTCTTCGAATCAGCTCTAGACGAGGCTATAAAGGGATTTGGACCTAGAGATCCACATGTTGCATCATCATACAACAATCTGGTATATTTCTTATGGAATTTTCTTTAATCTCTTTAAGTTGATTTGTTTATTGGTGCAAATATTTCTGTATCAAGTTATAAGAATTGCAACAAGTCATTCATTTTCTGGACAAATTATGTAACGATCTAGAATCATTCTTAACATTTTCTAGAAATTGGGACCAGTTAGACATGTATTTGCAGGAAGCATGGATAAAGTTCGCAAACATAGGGCACAACTGAGGCATTACACTTATGTAACGTCTGGTAAATCTTTGGAACAGTTGGATACTGGGAAAGCAATCGAAACACATAAAATTTATAAAGGCACAATATATACTAAAATTGGAACACGGCGATGGAAAATTTAAATATAGGGTTAGTGTTGAGATTTGGGTAGTTGGGGGAAAACAAAACTAGGGATTAAAAAAATAAAGATAGAATTAAAAAGGATAATGGTTTGGGCTTTTTACACAGGCGAATCATTCACACATTAGACATATTTCATGAAAATAGATTCAAATAAGAAATTAGGGTTCATTGCACACAACCAATAATTCTCTCAATTTTATTCAATTAACTCTCTATTCTTTACTTATTACAAACGAAGACATAAATGCCTTTTTATAGGAAAATAAAACTTAAAAGCCAAGAAAACCAATCATTCTAGAATTCTAAAAGTAATCCTTTTATAAGTAAGGTTACAAAAAATATTCACAATAAAACTCTAAATAAAGGGAAACTCAAATCCTAATTTGACTCAAACTCTAAATCAAATAAAAGAAACCAAATAAAAAAGAAAACTCTTATTAGAAATACCAAAGAAGTCCTAAAACATCTAAGACTCTAATTTTTCCAAGCTGGCCTTTTCTATTTAGGCATGCATTTCTTTGGTTCCAAAATAAAATAATACCATCATGTCTTGATCCGCATTACACAGAAAGACACACTTGGTCATAATGATTAAATAGTAAGTCATATAAATCATTCAACTAGATAAAGAAACACTAGGCCAAACCGAACAGACCGTGATTGGGATCGTATTGTATAATTTGAAAGGCATAGTCGCATTAACATTCACTTTTAAATGACGATACTGAATGCTCTTTGCATCTGGACAGAATTCAATTACTGGTCATTTTGCCAGTTTCAAATGACAAAGCTAAGTAGCTTCATAGTGAAATGGCCTTAAGCAGAGAAACTGAAACTATATTTAACTGATAAGGTGAGGAAATTTCAGAGTAATTAAATATGCTTGTCAAACTTGACGCTTGTGGATGCTTGCGTTTGTATATTGTCATGCCCCGCTTTCCAAAATATTTGGAGAGTGAAACAAAAGCCCCACTACGTGTTTAAATCAAAGGAAATAATGGAATATATGTATACATATTTCTTGTTCCACTTCTCCATTGATTTCAATACACCTAGCGTAAACATAATGCCACACAGATTTTCCATGCAAATATTTAACAAGTCACCGAAATAAAATCTAAAACATACCAATCAACACATATAAAAGTTTCTCCAAAAATAGGAGTCTAGAATTACAATTGAAATTTTAGTAAAAAAGAGCTAAAAGTCTGATCCAAGAATATGTTCATAAAAACTGCTAATCAGAAGAAAGAAATATCTAAGTTAATTCTAAGGATATAATCCTGCTAATTTCGTCAGCGAGATAATCTTGATATGCCTTCAAAAATCAAACAGTAATATAAAAGATGTAAAGAAAGGTATATAGAAATAAAATCATGCAATAATAAAATGATCAAAATCCCGCAACAGAATGATAGTATAGTAGATCACTTGTGAACACCAATATAAAGCAAATCTACCAATGACACTAACTAGAATGTCAAGTGTGGAGTGATGCCTCTAAACTATGGTGTCAACATGGCATAAAATCTAGCCTAAGTCCGTGACTTGTATCCGAGGATACAATATGCAATTTGAGTGTTCCATCCGTTCAGAACAACGATCAACATGGACTAAAAACCGGTCTCATGGTGTAACTACATGTCTACCTCAAACATCTTCCATGAAACCATGGCCCGTACTGAAATTATGGGTCATCCTTCGACACAGTTGCAATCTGGGCATCAGCCGTGGATCATAAATAAGAAAATAATGTTCAACAATACCTCCCCGTTGCCCATGTACGAGTCAGGGTGTCAAAACGGCCCATCCGGGCCGGCCCGGCCTCCGTCCAAACCCGGCCCGGCCCGACCCGGTTTTTTAGGTGTTAAAAAACTAAAAAAATTAAATTATTTAAAAAAAAATCTTATTGCCCAAACGGGCAAATTTTTTGCCAACAGGCAAAATTTTGCCCGTTGGTACCCAGGCCGGGCCGGGTTTGGGCGGGCCCTAGGCTAAAACCCGGGCCGGGTACCCAGCCCGGCCCGGGGGCCGGTCAACGGCCCGTTGACCGGCCCCCGGCCCCCGGCCGGTTCGGCCCGACGGCGGGCCACCGGGCTTTTTTGACACCATGACGTACGAGGAAAGGTCTTATGGGGATATTTGTCGCTCCAGTATGCTTGTGACAATGAGTTATCCCAACTTCATGTGTCATGTGTTTGAATTTGCAATATGTTAAGGCATATGATTTCAAATATATTATTCTCTTTTCTTTCTGTTTAATTATCTCAAAATTCAACTCTTATCAACATGTTATGAATATTCTTCGTATGCAAGGAAAAATAAATATCATGAAGAACAAGTCATTATCGCATGTAGATATAAACTCAATGTCAACCAATTTGTATCACCAAATCATGCTGGAAATAGAGCGACAATCACAAGTCTAAAACATCACGATATTTTCATCAAAACTGAACCTCAAACAAGAGTAACATGGTTCAATAATTTAACACGAGAAGCTGTCTAAAAATCTTGAAAACTAAAAATCACTGTCTTTGGGACTGTAGGGGAAAACAGCCACAGCTGTAATATGTACAACACATAGTGTGGGCTATTTCCAGAGAGAAGTGTCGACTGAAAAATAAGGAACATATGTGTGCTGCTCTGTCGCAAAAAAGCGAGGAGAAGCAGCTACGACTTGTGGTTGTTGAGGCAGCAGCCAAGGGCTACGCCTTCAGGGTTTCATGGCCAACAATGGGAAAATGGCACAGTTGTATTCAGCAGCACTTCAACCAAGAGGCTGCTGTCTGCTTATCTCACTACTCACCCGTAGGAACAGAACCATGGTTACCTGCATGGGTTACGGTTCCCTAGCAACATCGTAGCCAGTGCTGCGGCTTGCTAGACTTAGGTGGCACTTTCGTTGGGACAGGGTAAGGGCAGACACATGTGCGGTTGCAGTGACCAGAGGGGTTGTGATCTCCAAGGGGGCTACAGCTAGAGGGGGCCTAGGGCAGGAGATTCTCATGAAAAAAGAACATAATACAAAGGAAAACCTGGGAAAACCATGGGATCGATTCCCAACCAAAGAGTCCAACGCATGACATTAAATTATCAATGACGACTTTATCTATAGAATAATTCTATCAATTTAGATTTTATATTGAACATTTTTAATCAAACAAAACAACAATTTAAAGAAGAAAAATGTTCGGGAACCTACTTGGATTGTCACAATTTGTTGAATAGGTATGATCTCCTCCTCCTCTTCTCCTTCTTCTAATGAACAAGCCGAAGGGTTAGAGAGAGGATGAGAGAGCGACGGCTCAGGGAGAGGGAGTGGCTAGGGTTAGGAATATATTATGGTCATAATGGATATATAGTTTTGGGTTTAGGATTAGTATCATGATTAAGTGTTTTAAATTTTTAGTTTAGGATTCGAATTAGGATTTATATTAGAATTTTAATCCTAAGTTAATATATAATGTTTTTATTTTATTTATTTATTATTTATGTATTTTGTATTTTCCTAATCTTTTTTACTTTTGATTTTTATTAATACAATTATTATTTCCTATTTTTATAAAATGAGTTTTAATGAATTAAAATAGGAATAATCACATCAAAACTCATGAATTTTTTAAATAATTAATTTAAAATGATGTGAATAAAAACATATCAAAAATCTTTTAAAGAAAAATATGATACCGGATTGGGACCATTACATTCTACTCACCTTAAAGAAGATTCTGTTCTCAGAATTCTCAATTAAGAAGCCACGAAAAGATGGAGATATTGTTCCTGCATCTCATCCCCATGCTCCTAAGTGGACTCCTCAGGCGAACCTTTCTGCCACAAACCTCTTCCCAAGCTCATCTCAACACTTTTAAGAGTCTTCTTCCGCTGAACCAATATCTCCATTGGGTGCTACTTGTAGGTCAAATCCAGTTGAACTACAGTCTCCGAGTAATCTATCACTTGACTAAAATTACCCATATACAGTCGCAACTGTGAGACACGTCGTGCACTCCCTCCAATAAAGGTGGTAATGCAAGACGATAAGCCTCCTCTTCAAACCGCTCTAATACATTGAACGATCAGATATATCATGGACTAAGCGTCTCTCTCTTTTCAAAGCAGACTAGTTATCAGTTGGGCAAAATCTTTAAGAACACATGGTCACCCGGCTGAAACTCTAAGCGACGACGTTTGGCATCTGACCAATGTTTGTACCTGTCCTGAGCAATTCGTAGCTTGTTTCGGATCGTCCTAACCACATCCATTGCATCTACAATCATCTCTGGTCCTAGCAGTTTTCTATCTCCAATATCATTCCAGCTTAAAGGAGAACAACGTCTCCTCCCATATAATGCTGCAAAAGGTGCCATGTCAATATTGGAATAATAGCCGTTATTATATGCAAACTCCATAAACTGTAGGTAGTTCTTCCACGATCCTTTAAAGTCTAATATACAAGTCCTTAATATGTCTTCTAGAATTTGGATGGTACGCTCTACTCTGTCCATCTGTTTGGGTTGATATGTCGTATGGAAGCTGAGATAAGTATCCAAACTCACTTGCACTCTTTCAAAATTGCAAGGCGAACCTTGTGTCTCAATCGTGGACTATGCACACTGGCACAACATGAAGTCTCATGATCTCCTGCACAACTTCATTCACGTCACAATATATATCAATGAAGAAATTACTGAAGGCTTAAGAAAAAAGATATCTTATCTCCATGTGCTTCTTCGCTAGTATTTCAATAGATTGCTCCATACAAAAAGAAATGAAATATGCTGACTTTGTTAATCGATCAACGATCACTCAAACATCATTTTGCTTCGAACTCCGCGGTAATCCAGTCACGAAAGTTATAGTGATATGTTGCCACTTCTCTAGAATCAATAGATGTTGTAGCAAGTTTGTAACCTGATGATGCTCGGCCTTCACATATTGGCACACCAGACATTTGGCTACACTCCAAGCAACATTCTTCATACCAGGCCACTAGAAGTTCTGACAAAGATCTTTATACATCTCTGTACATCAGTGTGAATATGGTAATGAGAGTCGTGAGCTTTCTTCAATAATTCATCTTTTATCTCACCGAATGCACCATCTTAATAATAATAAAATCAGTTTAAAGACCTCTTTCTACTTGCTCTCTTACCTTATGTGACTTGGCATCATTTGACAGGGTAGCCTTGATCCTATCAATGATGGTCGACTGAATCTGTAAATTCATCAAAGATGTAATTCCGACAAGATAATCTCAATCTACATCTTTTGCACTGCCCGTTGAAGTCTCCATCGCGTCATAAGATTCATTACAGCTGGTAATTTGCTTAAAGCATTCGGGACAATATTCACCTTCCCTAGATGGTACTGAAGGTCAACATAATTTGCCATAAGCTCTAACCATATCTGCTGCCTCATATTAAGCTCCTTCTAAGTGAAGACAATAGTTCAAGCTTTTATGATTTGTAAATATCTTACATACTCCCCTGATAGGTAATGCCCACATATTTTGAGTGCAACGATGACATCAACTAATTCCAAATCATGTGTAGGATAATTCTTCACATGCACTTTCAATTGCCTTGATGCAAACACCACACACCCATGCTGATGAAGTACGTAATTAAGACCCTTTCCAGAAGCTTCACGATAAACCTCAAATCCTCACGTTCTATCCAGAAAAGTCAAAACTAATGCATCCATCAACCTTGCCTTCAACTCCTTAAAAGCCCGAGCACAAGCGTCAGACCAATCGAATTCAACCTCCTTTCTCGTAAGACGTGTTATAGGCTCTGCAATCTTAAATAAGTCTTGGATGAATAGTCGGTAGTAACATGCAAGTCCCAAGAAACTCTTGCTCTCTGTAATTGATTTAGGGACTGATTAATTCCTGACAGCTGAAACATTCTTCGGATTTACAGATATGCCATCTCCAGTAACAATATGTCCTAGAAATGCCACTCTGTCCAATCAAAGCTTGCACTTGCTATACTAAGCAAAGAGCTGATGCCTCCCCAATGTCTCCAGTACTATCCGAAGATGCTCAGCATGCTCCTTTACTCTTGAGGTACACTAAGATGTCATCAATGAAGATCACCATGAACTTGTCCAGAAATGCATAAAATACTTAGTTCATGTTGTTCAGGAATGTCGCCAATGCATTGGTCACATCGAATGACAACCAAGAACCCATACTTATCAGACATCTACTTTCTGAATATACTCCTTGACATTCACTTGGTAATATCCATTTCGTAGATCGAACTTGGAAAAGACTTAGGATTCTCTGAGCTGATCAAAAATATCATCAATACGTGGCAATGGATACTTATGGTTCACGGTCACTCTGTCCAGCTCCCAATAATCAATGCACATCCTCTGTGAACCATCCTTCTTCTTCACCAATAACACCAATGCTATCCAAGAAGTTACATTAGGACTTATCAGTCCTTTCTGCAATAAATTATCCAATTATATCCGAAGCTTCTCCAACTCTGTTGGGGCCATACGGTAAGTGGGCTTGGAGATACGTTGAGTGTCCGGTACCAAGGCAATCGAAAACTCATGAGTTCGATCTGATACTAAACCTATAATGTCCTTGTGGAATACATCCTTGAACTCTTGGACCATTACAGGTCTTTTCGGCTATGCCTGCACTGTCGCTGCATCGCCTCATTCTGTTTGACTCAAAATCGAATCGGTCCAAGAGATCTGCTCCCACACCTGAACTTGAACACATGATGATTAGATATCCCGAATACTACTTTCTTCTGATGACAGTTGATAATAGCATGAAAAGTTCCCAATCAATCCTTGCCAAAAATCACTTCGAAGCTCGATATGTCGATCGCCATGAAATCGACAAAAAGCTCACGCCTACAAAGCACTACAAGACAGAAAATTGCTGCAGGATTACAATACGACAATATTCATTGTAACACTCCTACTTGATGTGAGTAAATGACAAAGATAGAATAAGTTGCTATATACAGATAATATAGAATGTAGTGAGAAGTATCCAAAAGAAGGGAAAAATTATACTAAGATCGTCGCCAACTAAAAGAGGAATGTGACGACGTCAAAAGAATTGAATCAATGATTCAATTCACGAAAGATCATTCTGATTGGCAATGAAGGAAAGTAGTATAAAAGAGAGTTTTAGAATACATGCAATGGATAGAAAAGGAAGGAATCTAAAGGACGAATCAAATGCTCAAGATTTCAAGGAGAAATCACGAATTCAAAGGAGCGAGTTACCAAGGGTTAAGTCAATGTTATCATGAATTTGAAAAAATATTCTATCATGGAAATCACCATGCGTCCTCTGGGTGCAGCGTTGAGACATGTTGAAAATGGAAAATAGTTAGGGGATTGCATTAGAAATAAATTTCAAATGTGATTTTCAATTTAAAAGCTATCATTATCATTATCATTATGATCATTATGATCATTATCCTTTTTATTTTTCATTATCATTATCATTATCATTATCATGGGTTTTATCTTAAAAGACGACTATGATGTTTTCATTATTTCATAACTCATTAAAGAATTTGCATGGACGTGGAGATCTGCATGGGGTTACCACCAAAAAACCTGTCACGTCCCGTTTCACAAAATACTAGGTAAGCGGAATGGAAGGCATGTGATGTGTTAAAATCAAAGGAAATAATGGAATATATATATTTCTTGTTTTACGCCTAGTATAAAATTAATTCCACACAGATTCATCATGCAAATCAATTAATAAGCAACATAAATAAAATCTAAATCAGCTCAATTAGCATATACAAAATTTTCTCCTAAAATATTAGTCCATTATCACAATTGAAATTTTAATGAAAAAGACTTACAAGTCTAATACAAGAATAAGTCTATAAAAACTGCTAATCAAAAGAAAGAACTATCTAAGCTAATTTTGAGGATAATTCTGCTATTCTCTAACTACATGATCATATGGCTCGCTCTTAAATACATGTTCTCCAAAGCTTACTGACTTTTACAAAGCAAAAATGAATAATGAATGTCGTCAGCAAGATAATCTTGGTAGGTCCCTAAAAATCAAACGGTAATATAGAAGGTGAAAAGAAAGGTATATAGACACAGAATCATGCAATAATAACTTGATCAAAATCATGCGACGGAATGAGAGTATTGTAGATCACACGTGAACAACAATTAAGGCAAATCTACTAAAGACACTAACTAGAATGTCAAGTGTGGAGTGATACCTCTAAACTATGGTGTCAACATGACATAAAAATCTAGTCTAAGTGCGTGGCTCATGTCTAAGGGTATGATATTCAATTTGGGTGTTCCATTTGCTTGGAACAACAATCAACGTGGACTTAAAACCGGTCCTCATGGTGTAGCCGTCTGTCTACCTCCATGGGCCTAACCTCCTCCCCGAGACCATGGTCTGGACTGAAATCGTGAGTCATCTTTTCATACTGTTGCAATTCAGGCATCAACTGTATGTCCTGAACAGCAAAATAATGTCCAACAATACATCTCCGTTATATCCCGTATGAGTAATGGTCTTTCGGGGACACTCGTCGCTTCCGCACCGTCGTGACAATGAGTTATCCCAACCCCATATGTCATGTGTCTTAGTTTGCAATAGTTTAAGTCATATGATCTCAAATATATTATTCTCTTTTATTTTTGTTCAATTTATCTCAAAATTCAACTCTTGCAATAGTTGTTGGGACTGCAAGGGGAAAACAACTGCAACTGCAAGGAGTTTGGCACACATCGAGGGTTGTAGCCATCAAGAGTTGTCCGCAGAAAAACAGGAAACATGGGTGCTCTGTCATGAGAAAGCAGGGAGAAGCAGCTGCAACTTGCGACTGCTGGGGCAACATCTAAGGGCCGTGCCATCAGGGTTTTACGTCCAGCACGGTAAAAAGTCATGATTATATTCAACAACATTGTAACCAAGGGGTTGTGGCTTGCTTATGCTGCTGCTCAGTCGTAAGAACAGAACCGGGGGCAATCACAAGGGTGGCGGTGCCCCAACAATGCCACATCCAGGGGCTACAACCTATTAGACAGAGGTGGCATGTCTGCTGGGACATGGGAAGGGCAGCCGCTTGTTTGTCTACAACGACCAGAGGGGCCGTGAGCCCTAAGGGGGTAGCGGCTAGAGGGGTGCTAAGGCATGGGTTGTCATGAAAAAAACCGTACGAAGGAAAACATGGGAAAACCATGGGATCGTTCCCAAACCAACGAGTTTAACGCACGACATCAAATTATCAATGACAACATGCTCTATGGAATAAATCAATCAATTTAGATTTTAAATAGAATAATTTTAAAATAACAAAACAACAATTTAAAGAAGAAAAATGTTTTAGAACCTACTTAGATTGTTGCGATTTGTTGAACGGATACAATCTCCACGTCTTCTTCTCATTCTTCTTCTTCTCTTCGAACAAGGCGAAGGGTTAGAGAGAGGATGAAAGAGCGGTGGCTAAGGGAGAGGGAGCGGCTAGAGTTAGGAACATATTAGGGTCATGATGTGTGTGTGTAAATATATAGTGTTTGAGTTTAGGGTCTAGGATTAGGATTAGGATTATGTGAGGTTTTTAATTTAGGATTTCTATTAAAATTTTAATTCTAAGTTAATAGATAATGGTTTTATTTTACTTTATCTTATTCTTTATTCTTTATTTTGTATTTTCCTTATCTTTTTAACTTAGATTTTTAATTACATACAATTTTTATTTCCTCTTTTTATAAAATGAGTTTTAATTAATTAAAATAGTAATAATCACATCAAAAATTAGGAGAAAAAATTTCTAAGAATTTATTTAAAATGACGAGAATAAAAATATATCAAAAATCTTTTAATGAAAAATAGTGTAACAGGTAGGGACCGCTACATATATTACCTGCTGTCTTAGATTGCTACCAACATTGAAGTAGCTGACTTTCTTAGGTAGTTGCTAAATTGAGAATCTGAGATGATACCACTTCTGTTGGTTCGTTTACTTCATGTGATTCTGAAAATAAATTTATTATAGATGATTGTAAAACATTACTTCCTTCTGCTGTTTAAATCTAATCTACATACACGTCTTGAAATATATATTTTAATGGAAAGAAGCCAGTGGTTTATCATTAACGTTGACTATTTTGCATTGTTTTATGTAGTTCTTCGCTGTTGGATATTGCAGGCAGAGCTGTACAGAGTAAGGAAGGCATTTGAGAAAGCTGAGCCATTATATCATGTTGCGATAAATATATTGGAGGAATCATTTGGGCACGATGATATACGGTTAGTTTATATAATTTCATTTGCAATTTATACTCTCTTTAAACTTTATAAAGTATGTGGCCATTCATGTCTTGGTAATCGAGTAGTTTCAATTCTAAGTTTGTTTAAACTGGAAAATTGGCAATAAACATAATGAAGAAATTTTGTCCTCCTTCGCTTTCACATGTTAGATTTATGCTTAACTGTAAATATGTAGGGCACGCTAGTAATGGTACATGCCCCAATAGTTTGTGTTATTTTATTAAGTTGCATGTGGAAGACATATTTAGTGTTTTAAGATCACATGTATTTGCAGAGTGGGGGCTGCTTTTCACAACCTTGGGCAATTTTATCTTGCTCAGCGGAAACTTGAGCAAGCTCAGAAGTGTTATGAGGTATGCTTATCTTTGAAATAGCTTTTTCTTCACTGTCTTTAGGTCTTTCCGCCTAAAATGCTTTTGTTTTGTACATGATAGTGGATGTAACAATGAATTTGGTATAAGTTCTAAGGCATAGCTGTTTCATTTTGTATACCAGATTATTATTTTTAAGTTTAGTGACCTTTAATATGCCTTTTTAAATTAAGTGAATATTAAATCTTGGATGCACAATCGGAAGAATACTTATTACGAGTGGATACTTTTTGCTGTTAATTTTGAGGAAGCATCGATTCTTCCTAAGCAGCATCTTCTTTGAATTCCATCACAAAAGTGTTAGTTTCCTTTTTAAATAGGTCCTTACAACAATCTTTTGATCATGTTGCAATTAAGTTTTATGTTTCACATTATCCGATACTTGCTTTCACAACTTTATTACCATCATGTGAATACCTATGGGTTTTCAACTGCAAGATGCTTTTTCATTCCCCTTCAAGAGCTTCTCCAATCTCGTCATATCTAGTATCTATCTTACTAGAAAAATGCATCCTTCTTATTTTGCAATACATTTTACATTGTGAAGTATACTGTGAACTAAGTACATTTTTTGGATGGACAAATTTTCAAAATAGGTTAAAAATTAGAAATAATTTTAAAAACCAATTAAATTTAAATTTAATTATAAAAACCAACAAACTCTTATCCACGTCAAATTCCATTCATGCTAAAAAATAATCAGGATTGGCAACCGCGGTCAAATTATATACCTTCTAAATGGCCAGTGTTATCAATTTGCACGCAAAAGCCATGTGACAAGAAGTTGGTCAGTTTTTGTAATTAAATTTAAATTTGGTTTTTTTAAAATTATTTCTAATCTTGGCTTATTGTTCTTTTCGGACTGTCTGCCTTTCTTCAAACTATTTTTGAATGCACGTCAATGCACATCTTTGCATAGAGATCGATTCATTTCAAGCAACTGAAGTTAATTCAAATATTTGTTTGCCTTACCATCACTTTTGTGATAATTTATCTTTTTTTGTTTCTTTTGGCAGAGAGCTCTAAAGGTATCAAACAATGTGTGAATTCTCCAACTTTCATCTCTTTTATGGTGATTCCTTTCCATTGAAATTTGCTTCCTCCATTACACGCTTTTCAGAGTTCGTTAATAGGACATCTAGACTTTAAGATTATGTTTTATTGCAAAACAATTGTTTATGTTTTGTGTAGATAGAAGGACGTGTTCTAGGCTATGGGCATACAGACTATGCAAATACCATGTATCATCTTGGAACGGTAATGTCTTGTTACTCCAACATGAGCTTTTTTTTTCATCCTCACTCCATCTGTTTGGGAAATACTTCTTACACTTGGGCAGCGTATTTTGGGGTTCTTAAGAAATTTTTTTTCTGGAAGTCATTCATTGGAATGTTTTAACGCTTCACATAAAGTATAAAGTGACATGATTGTATGATAGGTTGATGGTAGTCGAGCAGTTGTATGGTGGGTCCTAGTAGAGATGTTCTACGCCATTGGGTGCTGCACACCAAATAAAATCATTTTGTAAAAGAAAAGGAAGTTCATGTCTTGATGAATCACCTCATCTTTCTTATAAAATCTCAGTTACTGACATGTAATATTCGAAGTGCATGGACCCTTCTTGTTATTTGAAGTGTGCATGAACATTCCCATGTTGATGGTTTGTTATTGTAATTTTTGGAACATATGCAGAGTTTGTTTTCTACTTAGAATATGCTATTCACATGCTATATAAATTGGAAACTGTATCTGGAATACATAGTTAGGTATTTGATTAGAGCTTGTAAAACAACATTTTTTAAAAATGAACCTACAAACAGATTTTGCAAATTGCAACTTTTGTCCTCGGTCTTATGAACATAGTTTTTCCAAGTAGTTCCATATACAACTCTTATACAACTCTTATTCCAAGTAGTTAAATATTCCCGCACATCATGTAAAAGTGAGCTGTAGCTCTTGTATTGTACTTGAATTTTTTAACACATGTTTGATTGAAATTAAAGACCCTTTATTTGGAAACACCATCCTTTATGACCGACAATGGTTGTACTTCAACCCTGGCAGCTTGTGACTTAGTTCATATTGACTGTGTCGAATGGAACTAGAGCAATCAGTACCATGGCTGTCGCTCCCAAGAAGTGTCAAACCGCGAAAGGTATAGTGTCATCATGTTACTAGCGCCTAATTAGGTAGTGTGTGACTAAGAATCACAAAATGGGTCCGTGTACTGGTATGGATACACATAGAGGTATGGGACACAACAAATTGGTGAAAAGCATGGGTATGGGGACACGACCAATATAATATAATATACTATATGTTTATGTACTCAACAGACAATATATACATGTAACATCAAACAATATAATTTCTAAACACATAATTTAGATAATTTTATCATTTCATCTTGTAGGTACATTTTCTAGTTATCTTATGTGGAAACAAAATTAAAAGTTTAACCCATTGAATCATATATATGATGCCCCACAAAAAATACTAGTATACCCTCATCAAATACAAGTATATAATAACTGTTTGCAACACTTGTCAAGCAAGTATTGAAAAGTATTCAGCACATGGTTAAGAAGTGTCCAAATAGTATGGGTGTCTGGTAGGGGTCTCGACCTGTTAGCTACAAGTGGAAACAAAATTAAAAGTTTAACCCATTGAATCACATATATGATGCCCCACAAAAAATACTAGTATACCCTCATCAAATACAAGTATATAATAACTGTTTGCAACACTTGTCAAGCAAGTATTGAAAAGTATTCAGCACATGGTTAAGAAGTGTCCAAATAGTATGGGTGTCTGGTAGGGGTCTCGACCTGTTAGCTACAAGTAGGGCTTCATGATAGAATTATCTGTGAGAAATGCATTCTAAAAAGTATTTTTGGGAAGATAATTAATTTCCCGTTAAATCATAAGCTAACTCAAAAGTATTTAAATTTTAAATGATAAAAGGGAAAGTGGAGCATAAACATACCAAGGGTGAATTTTAAGAAACTCCCCCCAATTTTGGGCCTTTTTCAAGATAACCCCTTGAACTTTTTTGTCTGTTAAAACACCCCAAACTTTCCTATGTTTTTAAAAAAGCCACCTTTATTGAAGAAAGCCCAAAGTTTTTTCTTTTTCTTTGGTTTGGGGGAGGTGGTCTTATGAAGACACTTTATTTGAAAAATTACCTTTTCGATCCACAACGGTTTTATATTGACCCTGAATGTCACGCATTGTCTCTCTAACTTTGAATAGGGTTTTGGCTATCAAGCTATCATGGCAGCTTGTTACTTAGTTCGTATTGACCATGTCGAATTGAACCGGAGCAATCAGCGCTGCGGCTAGCACTCCCAGGAAGTAGAAAGGCGAAGTGTGTCATCATAAAACAAGTGTCTAATTAGGTAAGATGTGTGAACTGAATTTTTCTTAATATTTTTGTTAAGTCAATGTGTTTCTGTTTATTCGTAAGCTAACTCAAAAATATTTCAATAATAAAAGGGAAAGGGGAACACAAAAATTCTAAGTTTATTACTCATTTTCAGTTGAGTAGTTTACCTTTTGTGCATGTCTTATAACAGTTCAGAAAATGCTATTCCGGAAATGATACTACAAAGCATCATTGGCCCTGGACTTGATAGCAGGCCCCTATAGCCCCACATGCAGTGCTTGCATGCCCCATGTGTAGTGCCATTTTTGTAACGGCAATTAGCATGACTGACATTTTTTAGCTTCATATATGTAGCCTATGAAGGCATTCCTTCCAAATCACATGACTGACAATTTTGCCTTTGATATTTATTTCAAGTTCATTTCATAGTTAGCACACTGCAGCCTTTAAATTATAATTGGGGAATGCATGTTTTTGACTAAGATGATGTTTTTCTATTGTATCAGAATTCTAACATTGGCTATGAAAATCTGTTATAAACCATCTGAGTGGCTATATTATATATTGACCTAATTTAAATTCAGGAATATTGTATGAAGGTTTGTATACGTGATAACTGTCAGTGTTTAACAAATACTATCATGGTTCTTTCTTTGAGTTAAAGGCATTCACCAGTTGTAATAGTTTCTGAAACATCTCTGAAGATGTAACTTTTACATAAGAAAAAGATAGCAATAAAGCTTCTAGCGGCAATAGAAGAAAACATAATTAAAACTAGCATGTTTGTTTAAAATTAAAGGAAAAAATGCTAGTTGATTCAACTGTTCGATTATTCTTAGGTAGTGAAATCGTTGAAAAGGTAATGTAGAATACGAATAACCTTTTAGCATGTAAAAATATTACCCTCAGGCCTCAAACCACAACATAACTTTGGAGTTTTAGTGGAGAGATAGAGACTAAGACTGCATGACAACAATGCATGCTCAAGTCCCATTGGGCGCACAACTAAAATTGTGTAAACAAAAAATACCCGTGCCAAAGCTCATGTTTCGGCACATATAAGGGGTGCTTAAGTTGCAGAGGTGTGTTTGGATGCAAACTATTACACTCAACCTCGCACAACTTTGGAGATTTTGTGTGGCGGGAAGGACATTAAAAAGGTCATAACATCATTATATGGCATAGAAGTTGCATGATTTTGTGCAGTTTTGTAAGATTTTTTTGTTATCGATGGTACTATGATGATATGATTTTTCGATAAAAAGAGGATTTTAATGGGAAAGATTGGATTTTTGGGCAAAGAAAGTATTTTTTAGGGTTAGACGGAGGGTTGTGGGTAGAAAGATGAGATTTTTATTGATGATAAGTGAAAATAGAAGAGAATACAAAGGTAACTTGAGTTGTATCGAGAGAAACTTGCTCTCCCTTGGCCACGTTCGAGAGGTGAACCACTCTCCCAAGCCGTCTATTTGAGAGGGGTCGCGCTCTCCAACAAAAGAGGGAAATCTTAATCTCTCCGAAGGTTCTTCTCAATATTCGACTCTCTTCTGCATTCCCCCTAGCACCCTATAAATAATAAATTGAAAATACAAAATTAGAGAGGGTTAAATAACCCTGATAATTACAAAAAGACTACTAAAACTGAAAATTACGAAAATACCCCTTAGACTCCTAAAATTCTAGATCTGTCCTTTTTCTTAAAAATGCGGTCTCATCATATAACCTTCATTGTCTAAGCTATTATTTGCTTTCTGCTGTGTTATTGCTCTTTCAACAGTTTAATAATATTCCTTTTTTGAGTCATCTAAATTGTCTGGCATTACTGAAGGGGTATGCCTATTGATAAGGAGGGCCACAAAAAAGGTATGGTAACAGATAGAAAATTATGATCAGACCTTATTTAAATGTAAAGAAAGTAATGTGATACATTCAAAAGTGCTCAGGAAGATTGAGACATGAGAAATGTTAGATAGACAATCTAATGGTGTATTCATCTTTGTATTCTCATTATGGCCATATTCTATGTTTTCCGTGCAGCATGGCCTCAGATGTATTGATGTAGTTGGTATCTAAATGCCCCATGCATTATGTCGTAGAACATAGTACATCTGGTGTTTCTTTTAGCTAAGCATTATGCAATTCTAAGATCCAAATTTGTACAACTTTATTTGATAGCAGTGTACTAATCTCTGCGCAGTCGTTGACGCTGGCCTATGTTTTATTCATGGAGGCTTATCTCACCTGGCCATGTTGATGCCAGGCAACTTGATTTTCTTTTACTTTCGCTTAATTCTGAAACTATCGTGTTGACCTGTAGTATAAATGTTCCATGAATATGGAATTCATCTTATATTATCATAGACACTAGTGGTGCCAAATGCGAAAAGCTGAATGATATGATGTCATATGATATAATAAAGTTCCACGATGGTAAAATCTTTTTGTGGAGCAACTATGTCATGCCCCATTTCCCAGTTTACGTGACGGTTATACATACAATGCAGGTCCATGCAGTGCAGGTCCTGAGTTTACCAGTGAAAACAATATAGCTAAAAGCAGAAATGTATCAACATACTCGTATGAATTTTCTTAACACATGGGTACAAGTCTAATACAAGAAAAGCAAGTACAATGTCTCATGACAATATAAAGAAAATACATAAACTGATCCACTCATTATCTGTCACTCGAACATCTTGAATTGCAAACTTAGAGTCCACGTAGACTGGAGTCTCCTCGAACTCCTGAAAAGCACCTAACTGCATAACAAAAACAAGGAAATCGTTAGGTGAGAGTAGATTACATTAATTTAAGTATTTAGTACAAGGACAATATAAAAGCATGACTTAAATAGAGCAGTAAGGAAACATGTAACTACGATGTACCAAAACTAAAAAGTAGGCATGTATATAAAGTTTACAATTGTTCTATGTAGTCATTGTTTCAGTTCATGTGAATGTACAATTATACTAATTCTAGGATGACTCGTATTGGAGAGTACGATATACAATCATGAGTCCACCTTATACCACATGGGCATTCACCCAGTCCAAGTCCAAACAGATACATGTATGAGACTCTGGATCCCTCCGACGATACAATATGAGTCCAAATAAATACACGAATGTGACTCGATCGGGTAACAGATACATGAATAGAATCCAACAAATATGGTCAAAACCATGGCTCCAATCGCTTTCAAACTCTTTCTAATATGAGTTACCTCAAAAACCCTGTGAGTATGAAATGTCAAATGAAATATTGTTTATGGTATACAGTTTACAATATCAAAGTGAGTGTTGTTTTAAGGGTTGTAATTAATGTCATTTGTCATGAATGTTCATAATTACTTTGTAACCGTAAAATGCTGTTATACTTCCAAGTTCTTATAGTGGGGTTTACTTTAGCATGCTTCATATCTCATATAAAGATGAGACAAAGTTTCCCAATAAGTCCAAGTGTCACATCACGATTATTCTACATAGTTAGGGGTGCTATGTATTCTAGATCATCTCAAAGTCCATGATTCCAACATGTTAAGGATCAAACACTTAAGTTTCCAACAATTTCGAATAGCCAACAATATGCCACACATGAGAATAATGTCCATTTGACTCAATATCACATTTCAAACATAGCCCCAAAATCTTACTATGCATCCGAATCTGATATCAGTTAAAGTATTCTAATCAGTTGCATGCTTAAAAGTAATTCCATAATAATGAGGAGCATATAAAATATTGATCTCAAAGTAAGACTCATCCTTGATCAAGAGTCAAATCCATCTCACCCATTTATTATAATTTCAGCCAAGTAATATGCCAAGAAAACATTTTCAGACTAATCACATAATTTAAATTAAGATGAAATTAATTAAAATTGAAATCATTTATGTAGGAAATGATTTGAGCAACTTGGATCAGAATTAGGAATTTATACAGCTTTTGCGCTGCAAAAAAAAAACAGACCAATCAGTATTGGCCGAGAGGACATGCCTAAAGTAGGGTATAACTGAACACGTTGGGTGGCCGAAAGCCTATTGGAATTTGTAGAACATGCCGAACAAAGCAGCAGGCCGAAGGAACACAAGTGCCAGTAGAACAGGACCAAAACAGAAACACACAGAGGGTCGAACAGAGGTTGAGCCCACATGCGGGCCAAAACAAAAGGGCAACGCTCAGTGACAGGACAAACAGAAGGGGCCGAGCTCTCTGGCGCGACAAGGATGGTGCCGAGCCCTCAGGCAAGCAGGAACAGAGTGGTCGAACCTTAGCCAAATCCAAAAACAGAGAATCGAAGAGGGATGGTTGCCAATTTGCTCAAAAATTTGCTGCAAAGCCGCAACTCATGGGGAATTAATTCCCTCAAATATATTACTTAACTATCATTTTCTTTTGCTGAAGAATTTCAATACCCCAACAAAAGAGTAACCTTCAAAAGAATTCCATCATCACAGTTCATGCTCAAATAAATATTAATTTCATGAATCAATCAACAACGAAATATTTTATTATAACATGAACTAAAATCCCGTTTTTGCATATAACAAAATTTCTTCATATAAACATTCTCAAAAATTAAGAATTGAGATCTAATTAAATCAAAATAAACTTGAACCAAAGTAGGTCTCCCGTGCACCAAAGGTGGAGCTCCAAAACTCATTGAGAAATCTGATCAAACCATGACGCCTTGCTGATCTACGTCAATGGCTTCGGCTGATATATCCACGAGAAAGACGAAATCTTTGAGAAGAATTGGCTCAAAAAGATCAAACATACCTGATTTGAAAAGAAAACTGAACATTTTTGGGAGGAAAATATAATTTTTTGCCAAGTAAATACTCATGGAAACATGCGAGAAGAATTACAGAGAGGAGAGGGAGCCATTGGAGAGTGGTTACACGTGGAGAGGGACGAATTTCACTCGCAACATGATCATGGGGCGAGTAACGGCAAAGAGGATGTCGGTTTGAGGGCAGGAGATGGAGAAGAGAAGAGAGAAGATATTTTAAATATGGGATTTAGTGGAGGAGGTATGTGCTTTGGGAGTTAAAATGAAAAAGAAGTAGGCTTGGGTCCAATGGAATGAACTATGAAGGAACAAAAGAAAGAAAAAGGAAAGAAGGGGAAGAGATGGTGGGTCGATTGGTTGGGCCAGAAGAAAGGTAGGAGAAAAAGAAAGAAAGAAGGAAAGAAAAAGGAAGAAGAGAGAAGAACTAATGTGCTTAGGTATGTGCCTGTAAAAAGAAATAGTTAGAAAAAAATACTTAGAGATTAATATACATACCAATTAAAGAGAAAAATATTACAATTATATTATTTAAAATACGATACAAATACACGCCATCATATCCTATCCCCTTAAAATAAATTTCGTTCTCAGAATTTCGCAAAACATGATGCTACTAACAAAACATAACAAAACTTATTCAGATGATAATAACATAATCTAAGAGGTGAGGATACCATCTCCACTATCGTCATGTCGTTAGCCTGGTGGTTTTGGGGCTGGGTGTTAGAGGTTGATCTTTTTGGTCGGTGCTAGCTGTTGTTTCCTGGTCAACTTGTCTAGGAAATTACCAATAGAATGTTTCGATATGTCACATATCAAACACAACCTGTTTCAGTGACGACAATCTTTCCTCATGTGTCCGGATTAGTGACAAGTAGTTGCATATACCACACGTCGTTGAGTATTGGATGGAGTTTCGGACCTATTAAATTTAGTGTTATGCGTCATCTCTAGAGCATGCTTCCTTTATTCTATGGGACGAGGGTTTGTTGGTGGTAATGGAGGTTGTCGGCTCGGCTATGTTGGAGTTACTGAAGGTGGTTTTCTCGGAGAGGCAGCTGGAATTTGTTCCTTCTTGGTATCTCTCTCAATGTGCTGATGCCGGTAAGCCGCTCCCAGGACTGCATCATGGGTAGTTAGTTCCATCCATATCAGTTTACTTCGAATCTCGATGTTCAACCTTGTTGAAAGCGTCTGACTCGAGTTAGAGAGTGTTGATTATTTCTGGCCAAAACCTACAGTTACATCTTGTTAATGACACCGTTTGCAAAGAATATGTCAGTATCAAGATCACAGGTTAAAATACATACCTGTTGAGTATGGATTCTATGGAAAACTCAGCATCATATGGATCCACCATTATGGAGCCTTGTTTCAAGTTAGTGAGCTTTGTATGCAGCTTCATTTTCGTCTCTGGTGAAAAGAACTTGGTCTTGAAGGGTTCCTTGAAAGTGTCCCATAAGATCGGGCGTGTTGCAGACCGCTCAGCTCTTATCCGCATCCTATTAGACTCTTGCTCCATTTGTTAATTACTGCTTGCCACGTCCACCCATGAGTCCTTTGAAATCCAGGTAGATATCAAGTTGTCAACAATGCCCCGCTGCCATTACTGTGCTTGCTGAGGTTCATCCAACCAGTTGAGTCTTCGGGCATATCATCCATAGCAGCCGAATGCTTCCTTCAGCTATATGTTCCCTCAATAGAACCTGTCTCAACATGTCGATCTGTTGCTGGAAAATTCCTCATAGAAGATCACATGTATCAGGTTCACCATCGGGTTTGGTCCGGTGTTGGGCCCAGTGTTGTTATTGTTGGTTCCGGATCCACTTGCTCTGTCCTGGTTCCTAGCTGTGGTGTTCCCATTGATCGTAGTTGAGTTGTTTCCTTTAGCATGTATGCGACCAGAGTAAACATGTTCCATTCTGTACTCAAAGTGTAATGTAAGTTAATACGAGTATATTCTACTCGTTCTATACTGTTCACGAGGTAGTTAGCGTGGATGTGCATGTGTCACCACAAAACATGTTACTCGGTTCCTAGTTTACTTGACTGTTGTACATGCATTTCAGGTCCTAGGTCCTGTTGTTTACCAGTAAAAACAATATAGCTAAAAGCAGAAATATACCAATATACTCGTATAAATTTTTTTCCTTAACTCAAGAGGTACACATATAATACAAGAAAAGAAAGTACAATGTCTCATGAAAATATTAAGAAAAATACATAAATTGATCCATGCATGACCTGTCAGTCAAACGTCCTGAATTGCAAACTCAGAGTCCCCGTAGACTAGAGTTTCTCGAACTCCTGGTAAGCACCCAACGGTACAACAAACACAAGGAAACCACCAGGTTAGAGTAGATCACATTAATTCAAGTATTTGGTATATGAACAATATAAAAGCATGACTAAAATAAAGCAGAAAGAAAGCATGTAAATGTGACGTACCAAGACTCGCATGTATATCAAGTTTACAATTGTTCTGTGTTGTCATTGTTTCAGTTTATGTGAACATACAATTATACCAATCCAAGGCCGTAAATCATATCGAAGAGTATGATATGCACCTGGGAGTCCACATTGTACCACGAGGGCGTTCAGCTGGGCTGAGTTTAAACAGATACATGAATAAGACTTTGGATCCATTTGTCGATACAATGTGTCTAAACAGATACAGAATGGGACCCGATCGGGTAACAAATATATGAATAGGATCCAATCAATATGGTCAAAAGTATGGTTTCAATTGATACTGCACACACACACTAATTTGAGTTACCCCAAAAATCTCGTGAATCTGAAATGTCAAATAAAATATTGTTTATGGTGTACAGTTTATAGTGTCCAAGTGAGTGTTGTTCAATGGTTGTAACAAATGTCACCTGTCACAAGTGTTCATAATTACTTTGTAACAGAAAATTGTTTTACTTTCAAGTTCTTGTTGTGGGGATTTACTTTAGCATTTCATATAAAGATGAGAAAGTCTCCCAATAAGTCCAAGTGTTATATCACGATTAGTCTACATAGCTAGGGGTGCTATGCATTCTAGATCGTCTCAAAGTCCATGATTCCAACATGTTAAGGACCAATCATTTAAGTTTCTAACAAGTTCGAATAGCCAACAATATTTATGTGTCGTCTGGAGATCTTCGAGAAGAGTTATCAAAGAGAGCTCATAGTTCTCCATATTTCATTCATCCAAGCGGAACTAAAATGTACAAGGACCTGAGGCAACATTATTGGTGGCATGCCATGAAGAGAAGTGTCGCTTGGAGTTTGGTAAAGTGCATAGTATGCTAGCTGGTGAAAGCTGAACACTAGCGTGTTGCTGGTTCATTACAGCATTGAGCTATCCCAGAATGAAATTGGCAGCACATCACAATGGATTTCGTGACTGTGTTACCTAGAAGCACGAAGCACAATGATGCTGTCTGTGTGATCGTTGATCGATGACTAAGTCAGCGCATTTTATTCCTTTAAGAGTTGGCCACTCAACAAAAGTGCTTACCAAGAAGTATATGGAGGAGCTTGTGAGGCTATATGGAGTTTCCGTGAGTATCATGTTAGATATGGACAATCGATTCACCTCACATTTCTGGAAACACTTACAGGACCATTTGAGAACCCACTTGAGTTTCAGTTCGGCCTATCATACTCAGGTAGATGGTCAGTCAGAGTGCACCATCAAGATTTTGAAGGATATGCTACGTGCATATATGTTAGACTTCAAGGGTGTAATAGCCCAATAGGCCCCGGCCCATTATTCTCTTTGCCTTTTTATTTTTTCCCTTTTACCTTTCTTTTCAGTGGCCCGCGACCCCGAGCTCACTTCTCATTTCCCCCCGTACACACGCCTCTCTCTATCTCTCTCTCGCGATTCGTTGAAGCAGCGGCAGCGGCAAAAAAAATCCCGCCGCCTGATCTCTCGCTATTGCCAACTCTCTCGCCTCTCCCTCTTCTTTCCGTCCGCTCGAAGGAAGTCCACGCGCCCCCTCTCATCTCTCCAACTCACGTCGTGCCTTCTTCGATGCCCTAAATCCTAGGGCTTCGACACGTCTTTGCCTTGATTCGAGGCTGTTCGCGTCTGCGGCGTTCCCTCTAAGCTCGCCAGGTCCATCTTTCCTCTATTTAGGCACGATTGGGCCCCTAGGGTTTTCGGTTTTGTGTAAAAATAATATTTTTCTGGATTTTCCTCTGGATTTGGTTTCGGTTTGAATTGTGGAGTTGGATTTCTTTCTGATTTCTTCGTCAGTCCACGATTTCAGGTAAAATCACTTTGATTCTCTCATTTTGGAATTTAAAATTTTGTGATCTCGTCTGCGATGATGTTTTCTAAGTTTTAGGCATGGTGGCGACCCTCGCTGCAGCCCTTCTGCCTTGTCGCGACTGTCAGTGGGTTATTCCCTTGGACGTGAGTCTTTTTCGGGGCTCCCCCGACCTGTCGGTGGTCTATTTTGGGGTCTTTCCCCTTCGCTGTAACTGTCCAGCTTTTCCCTTACATTTGCTGAGACCTGTGGCCCACTAGTACCTCCACAGTGCTTCCCCTTGGCCCTTCCATGGCTAAAATAGGCTCTATGCCCCAATTTGTGACTGACCGTAGGGATTTTCCCTTATCACATCTGTTGGGATTTTGTTTGTGGAGTTGTCCACACTCGGATAATAATTTTTATTACATTTAAGGCTTGGTAAAGGATGTAGGTTTGCTTAGAAATTACCTAATGATTGAAGATGATGGGTTGGCCTCAAAGGCCGTTGGAAATTATGGGAATTTTCTGCCTGTTGGATCATGAACCAGGCCACTACATGAAGGATCTAAGTTTTCTGCCCGTAGGATCATAAAACACTGCCTGAAGTATCTAAGTTTTCTGACCGTAGGATCATAAAACGCTGCCTGAAGGATCATATAAAAACCATGAACAAATGGTTAAGTCCCGAATTGATCAATGATGAAATTTATCTGATGTCACTAGATTGTCCATCCCTATTGTCCATCCCTCCATACTTCCCAAGGTGCGACACGGATCGTTAACTTGACATGCAGGTTGGCTCAGATTGTTTATTTATCTTTCAGCTTTAGTTTATTTTAAAATTATATATCTCTTAGCGTTAGTCCGTTTAGTAGTTTGTTTTTATTCTCTAGCTTAGTCTACTTAGCATGTTAGAATATTTTGTTTATTGACAGTCATGTAGACATGCCCCCATGATTAAATGTTAGAGTTATTACACATCTATAGCATGCTAAATATTTCATTGTTTCATGTTATTAATGTTACATATTTCTGGATAGTATAATCAGGCACAGTGTCCCCTGACATTGTGAATAATTAATATGTAGAGTGTGCTATGGAAACTGAAATGAAATTGAAACATGAATTGTTACTATCCCATTGAAATACACTTGATAGAACTGGAAGTGAAAGCATGACTAAAACTTGAATGTCATAACACACCGTCATATATATTAATTCCAATGTGGCCTTAAATTTAATTCAAGTTTTATTTTAGAAATCATGTTAATTTAGACATACACTGATACTGTTTCACTGGGGCACAAAGAGCTGAATAGTGTACACTTGACTTGCACTTGGCACTACAAACTCACTGGGTTTGGGGTAAATCATATTAGTGAGAGTGTGGGAGCGACTGGAGCCACGCTCCTATTGACTTGAACCGTATCAGGTTGTTCCGGCTATTGTCACATCATTGAATCAGGATCAGACCCCCTAATGTACTGTCGGACTTAATTAATGAGTTCCACACCGTTGACTCATGGCCCTTACCGTTCCTACTTTGGGCTTGGCCCAGGTGAGCACCCCTGGGTACAGAGGTGGACTCTTGGTTGCTTACTGTACCCTCCAATATGGCTCACAGCCTAGGTTTGGCATAAAATGATAGAACTATGATATTATCACTCTTAATTGTTAACTGAGTTGCATGGTTGTCTTAAATGCCAATGCAATATTAATTAGTCTGTTATTTGTTCTCAGTTACCGTTTCCTAGTTAATGTTTTTCCATGTTCACATATTTTAAATTTCAAATTTTTAGAATCATCGTGATTTACCTGATTGGTTTGCTTTTTGTTGCACCACCGGGTGATGAGTTAGATTCAGAGGAGGCCCCAGTTTTCGAGGACACAGATTTCATAATAACTGCAGAATCATGACCTTAAATTGTAAGTATTTACAGTTTCCTGTTTATTTCATGAGAAGTTCTATATGAGTATATTGGTATATCTCTGCTCGTAGCCTATATTGTTTTCACTGGTACCTAACAGGACCTGCATCACATGTGAAAAATAGTCGCGTCCCGGGTAGCGGGGCGTGACAAAGGGGTCGTGGGAAGATCACCTTTACCTCATGGAGTTTGCATACAAAAATAGTTATCAGGCGTAACCGGATGACACCTTTTGCAGCGTTATATGGAAGCGTGTCACTCACCCTTAAGTTGGGATAATGTGGGTGACATGGAGCTGATTGGAATAGAGATAATTGTAGAGATTGTGGATGTTGTACACACCATTAGAGAGAAACTTCAAGTGGCACATCATCGGTACAAGCACTGAGTATATGTGAAACATAGACACTTAGAATTTTAGCCGGGTGATCATGTTTTCTTGAAGAAATCTCTTAGCAAAGGCCTGATTCGATTTGGATGGAGAGGGAAGCTTAGCCCTCATTACATTGGGCTTTTTGACATTTTGAAGCGTGTGGGAGAAGTAGCAAGCAGACTTGCATTGCATCCATCCTTAGAAGGAGTATATGATGTGTTCCATGTATCCCTACTAAGCAAGTATATGGGGGACCCGATGCATGTGGTTAATCACTCTGAGATCACTGTGCGACCTGACCTGCCATATGAGCAGTAGCTAGTACGGATCATTAACTATCAGCAGAAGGCCCTTCAGAACAGAGTCAACTTGGTGAAAGTAATATGGCATTGAGATTCGTCTGGGGAGTCCACTTGGAAAAGTGAAGATGAGATGCGTGAGCGTTGCCCTCACTTGCTTGTTACATTTTAGTCTTGTTTTTGTAATTCCGAGGACGTAATTTTTGTAAGGAGAGTAGAATGTAAAAACCCATTAAAAAAATCCCGGCCCAATATTTCGCTTTCTTTTGTTTTTCTCTCATTTTATTTTTTTCTTTTCGTTTTTCCACGGCCCAACGCTCGGTCCATTCGCTTGGCCCATCTGATACCTAAAAGCTCCCACCTATTCTCCTCACGTGCATCGCACGTGCCGCCCCAATTCCCATCTCTCTCTTACTCTCTTCTGTTCTCTCCCAACGCGCATGCTTTCTCTCTCGTTCTCTCTCCCCTTTATTTCCTTCGGTAAGAAGAAAAGAAAGCCACACCGCAACAACTCAAGGCCCTTCTCCATCTCTTCACCTCACCCGACACTTGGCATGGCCTCACGAACGCTCCACGCCCTAGATCGTGTGATTTCGCCACGATCTCGCACTATTCCGACGCCGATCGACTTCGCGACAAAACCACGACTTCTCCGACCCTTTTATGAGCTCCATGGGTCACTCTTTTCCCCTATAAAAACTTGGATAATTTTAGGGGTTTCGGTTTTCAAGCAAAAAAAGTTTATTTTCAAAGGATTTTGGGGTTTTCTATTAATTTGAGTTCGGATCTTACTCTGAATGTTTCATTGTCTCCATTGCTACATGTCATATGATTATAATACATCTTGCACAGTTTTCCATGACATTGAAAATATTGATATGTTGAGCGTGTTATGAGAACCAAATAGAATTGGAATATCATTGGAACATATTGTTACTATCCCGTTGAAACACACTGTTAAAAATAGCTTGAAGGAATAGAATCTTGGAAGCTTGACTAGATCTGAAATGACATAGCACACCAATGTATGAACTAGTTTCAATATGATCTTAAACTTAATCAAAAGCTTTATTTCCTAAATTATGTTTTAGTAAATATTACCAACTTTGACTACACATGGCCGATGTCATCGAGACACTGAGAGATGTACACTTGATATATACCTGGCACTTTCGACCCACTGGGTTTTAGGGTAAATCATATTAATGAGAGTATGGAAGCGACTGAAGCCATGCTTCTATTGATATAACCGCATTAGTTGTTTCGGTCAGCTCACATCATGAATCCGATGGATCCCTATTAGTATTGCTAGACTTGATTGTTGATCCACACCCTGTTACTCTTTTGGACTCTTGACCCTCCGGTTGCTACTTTAGGCCTGGCTCGGGTGACCGCCCCTGTGGTACGAGGTGGACACCTGATAGCTTACTGTACTCTCTAATATGATTCACAGTTTAGGATTGGCATAGTTAAAAGGACCATGATAGTATGATGAGATCATCACTTATCAGAGGAGGCGCATGACAGATCGTGGATTAACTAATTAGGCCAGGGGCATTTTTGTGAAGATTTTGGGCGCTTTTGCAAAGTTGGGGTTTTCGGGGGTTATTTGTAATTTGGGTCAGATCTGACATCTTTTATGTTTGGAAGTGAACTTCATATCTTTTATGCTTGTTTTAAGGAGAAAATCCATGGATTAGAGAGTAGATCCCTAGCATAAGTGAGAGTAAGATTTCTCTCTTAGATCTAAAGCTTGTAGAGTTAGTTTCCTCTCGACAGAAACCCTTGTCTTGTAATCTCTTTCTCTAAATATATAAAAATCCAATTTTTGCTCTCAAACCCTTGAATTGTCATCAAATTGGTATCAGACTGAAGATCCATCATGGTGACAACTAGATCTAAGGAGAAGATTGAAGTTTTGGAGGAAAAGATCGTGGAGATCGAAACCCAAAAGGAGCAACAACAAAAATTGGAAAGTGAGATGGAATCCATTAATGGGAAGATGTCCTCCTTGGAGTCCATGTTTAAGGCGTTCATGGAGAACCAAAGCCACCTATGTCGTGAAGAGGAAAGTCTAAAGGCAATGATTTTGTGGAGGATCCCTCAGATCTAGGGCAAAAAGGGGCAATGGTGGACAATGGAAAGGGACGGATGATGGCTTTTGGAGGAGATCCGCGTGAAAAGGAGGAAGAATGGCGTGTGTGGGAGCAAATCACCCTCTATAGACATGGGAAGGGGGGCCGGCAGTCGGCAGCAGCCCACGCCGCGAAGAGGAACGGTGTAAAGGCCGTTTAGGGCGTTCATGGAAAACCAAAGCCACCCATGTCGCAAAGAGGAAAGGTCCAAAGGTGATGATTTTGTGGAGGATCCCTCAGATCTAGGGTAAAAAAGGGCACTGGTGGACAATAGAAATGGACGGATGGTGGCTTTTGGAGATCCGCTGGAAAAGGAGGAAGAATGGAACGCGTGGGAGCAAAATCCCCCTCCACAGACATGTGAGGGGGATCGACAGTCTGCAGCAGCCGAAGAGGGACCACTACCCCATACAACCTTAGATGGGGAGGCGGGCCCTCAGTGGCCATTGCCGGGCCTCACCAGGCCACGACGCACTCGTCGGACCTCTGTGAGGGCCCGACGAACCCCTGGGGGGTCATGCGGCCCAGGCAAATGCCTGGGTGCCTTGCGAGCCCCCAGCCTTATATCAGGGAGGCAGCGAGTCTCTTGAGTAGCCGCATTGGCCACGTTGACCCCTTGCATTGTCACAGGGACCTGGCGAGCCCAATCCGCAGCAGTTGGGGCCCTCGCGGCCCCGCTCTGGCATGAATCAAGGCCGTTGGCCCCACAGCGGCAACCTAGAGGGCGGCGACCCATTTTTGGGGCCCATCAGTATGACGGCACACATGGAGGAGCTTCTAGAGCTCGACGGCCAGCTCAGGGAAATGATGACCACTTTCAGGGGTACGATGTTCGCTGTGGTGACCCTTGGGGCTTGTCGGATGATGGCGGAGACCCAGATGGGATGACCAGTGGCTGGGAAAACACTGATGAGGTAGGTGGAGGACTGTGGGAGGGTGGAGGAGCACCATTAACTGCGTTTTCAACAATTCCACTTTGGGCAGCTGAGGGAGAGGGCCAGACGAGGATGTTTGGGCCCGAGAACAGAGTTCGAAAGATGAATATGCTGGTCTTCGAAGGAGAGGATCCCCATGGATGTCTATCACGCAGAGGAATTTTGAGGTGTACCAGATGATATAGCATGAGAAGTTACAGACGTCTTGATTTCAGTGGAGACAACAATGGCAAACAGTACGGTCGTGTGAGGAATTTAAGTATTGCGTGGTTGATATTCAGGGACATATTGGGAGGAGATTTGCACGAGCAGCTTCTGGCCCTACGATAGGATGACGAGGTTAAGAACTACAGAAAGAGATTCGAGGCACTGCCAGGTCGCGTAAGGGGGATTCCCAAGGAGACATTGATGGGTAGCTTCATGAAAGGGCTTAAGCCCGACATCCGGGCTGAGTTTCGCTTGCAGAGGCCGAGTGGGTTGTTGAAGATGATGGAGCTAGCCCAGATGTTGGACGATAAACTCACGGAGGAGCGACGAGCCAGAGAAGCTTGGGGCAGGACCATTTTCCATGGCTAGGCACCTCAAGGAGGGCAGCGGGCCACTACAGGGGGGTTCAGGCAGGGGGAGCCCAAGCGGGCAAGGAGAGGAGCAACGATGCACAACCCAGTGGTCAGTTTCGATGCATGGCCGAGGCGAAGATACAAAACAAGAAGGTAAAGTGGTTATGTTTCTGATGTGACGAGAAGTATACCCTGGGGCATCGTTGCCGAGACCACACCCTCCATGTGCTACTTGTGAAGGAGAAGGATGATGAGTTGGTGGAGGTGAAGAAGAAGAGATAGGTAAGCAGGAGCATTTCCATCTGGACGTAGCGGAGGCGTTACTCAATTTCATAGTGGGGTTCACTCCGAAACACATGATGAAGTTGACCGGAATGATCTCTGAGCGGGAGGTGGTGGTGTTGATTGAAAGTTGGGCCACACAATTTTATACCCAAATGTGTGTTGGAGCAGCAATAGTTGCATTTGTTAAACATTGGGAGCCTCAGAGTAATAATGGGGACGGAGTAGGTAAAGCGGAGCAGGGAAGTATGTCGAGGGGGATTTTGACTCTTTAGAAGATACAAGTTGTGGAGGATTTTTTGTCTCTCGACATGGGCAGCATTGATGTGATATTGGGCATGCGTTGGCTGTAGAGGAGACAAAGACCAACTAGAGGCTACTCAAGATGGATTTTTAGCACAGTGGAAGGATGGTGATACTTCAGGGGGACCTTAGCTTATGCCGATCTAGGGGTTCCTTGAAGACCATGACGAGGGCTTTCCAGACCGAGGGGGAGGATTCTTGGTAGAGCTACACGGGCTGGCAGTAGAGGAGGCATAGCAAGAGTCAGACATTCCAGTCGTGGTGCATCAGGTTCTAATTCAGTTCAGGCACCTCACGGGCCCCCTCCTCACTGAGGCCACACGCATGCCATCGTGCTTCGAGAGGGTGTCTATCCGATCAACATTCGACCGTATCGCTACCCTCGTGCAGAAGGGGGATATTGAGCGGATTGTAGGAGAAATGATTCAGACGGGTGTGATACGGCCGAGTGTGATACGGCCGAGTGTGAGCAGTGTGAGCCCTTTCTCTAGCCCGGTGATGTTAGTAAAGAAGGACGAGAGCTGGAGGTGCTGTGTCGATTACAGAGCCTTGAATAAGGAGACATTGTCAGATAAATTTTCCATTCCTGTGATCGACAAGTTGGATGAGCTACATGGCGCAGCGGTCTTCTCGAAGATCGACTTGAAATTAGCGTATCAAATTCGGATGATAGAGGAGGACGTGGCGTCTTCAAGACACACGAGTGCCACTATGGGTTCTTGGTCATGCAATTTGGCTTGACCAACGCCCCTGCCACCTTTCAGACGCTGATGAACGGGGTGTTTTGTCCATATATGAGGAAGTTCTTGTGGTGTTTTTGATGACATCTTAGTGTATAGCCGGTCCATGGAGGCACATGTGGAGTATTTGACGACAGTGCTACGGGAGCTGCAGGAGCATCAGATTTATTCCAATAGGAAGAAGTGCATATTCGGCCAGTAGAGTGTGGTTTATCTGTCATGTTGTTTCTGCGAAGGCGTGTCAGCGGACAGGTCGAAGATAACAACCATGGTTGATTGGCCACTCTCTACCACATTGCGGGCATTGAGATGATTTTTGGGGCTGATAGGCTATTACAAAAAGTTTGTCAAGGGGTACAGTACCATCGCCTCGTCGTTGACGGAGCAGCTAAAGGACAGTTTTTAGTGGACGAGGAGGCCACCTGAGCTTTTGAGGTCTTGAAAAGGGTCATGACAAGCGTGCCAGTGCTAGCACTTCCAGACTTTGTCGGCCTTTTGTGGTGGAGACTGACGCGTCAAGCTATGGATTGGGGGCAGTTCTGATGCAGGATCACAGATCGATAGCTTAATTTAGTCAAGTGTTGTCGATGAGAGCTCGACTCAAGTCGGTCTATGAGCGCGAGCTGATGGCGATCGTACTGGCGGTGCAGAAATGGCGACCCTATTCACTTAGTTGGTGCTTCATAGTAAGAGGGTCAGGCTATGGATTAGGGGCAGTTCTGATGCAGGATCACAAACCGATAGCTTAATTCAGTCAAGTATTGTCGGTCAGAGCTCGGCTCAAATCGTTCTATGAGCGCTAGCTGATGGCGATAGTAAGAACAGATTAGAGGAGCGTCAAATACCTCTTGGATCAGAGGACGGCCAGAGGGGTATCAGAGGTGGTTGACCAAAGTTGTTAGAGATATAACATTGAGATACAGTACCTGTCAGGGTTGGTGAACAAAGCGGCAGACGCACTATCACAGAGAGAGGTAGATTCACAGCCGTCTGCCTTGTTGGTGCCAATCGTACTTGATTGGGAGCCTTTGCTGCGAAAGATGATGAGGGCCTGGCAAAGATTCGATCCGTACTACTACAAGACTCAGCATCACATCCAGGGTATTCGTTAGAGGGGCAGCGTCTCTTATACCATGGACATTTTGTCTTATGGAGGAGTTTTGCTCATATTCCAAGCTTACCATATGAGTTTTATGGGAGCGCAGTATGTAGCCACTCTGTGGTCATCAGACCTATCAACGCTTAGCTAGAGAGCTTTTTGTGAGGGGATGAGGAAGAATGTGGCAGAAATGGTGGAAAAAATGTGAGCCCCTGGGGGATTGTTGCAGCCCCTCTCCTTGCCAGATCGGGTCTGAGAGGATGTGACTATGGACTTTATCGACGGCTTGCCGAAGTTAGGAATATTCTGTCATCATAGTGGTGGTCGATAGCTCAGCAAGTATGCATATTTTGTGACGCTCCGACACCTGTATACTGCGATGACAGTGGCGACGACATTCATCAAGGAGATAGGGAGATTGCATGGGATGCCGGGCTCTATTGTGACTAATCAGGACAAGGTCTTTCTTAGCCATTTTTGAAAGGTGTTCAGGACGCATGTGACATTAGTGAAGCAAAGCACCGCCTACCACTCCCAAACAGACCACTGGACAGAGGTCATTAACATGACCCTCGCAATATACTTGTGCTACTTTGTCTCAGAGGCTTCGAAGCAGTGGGTGAAGTGGCTGGCTTGGACGGAGTATTGCTACAACACATCTTCCACATGTCTGCTTAGACCACTCCGTTTCGAGTTTTGTATGGACGAGATCTCCCGCATTTGCTTCACTATGGTCACCACTCTACGCTAGTTTCTCAGGTGGACCGATATCTGGAGTAGGACCAAACGTCGGAAGAGTTGAGGCGCCACTTGATGAGAACCTAGGAGTGGGACCAAACATAGTGGAGATGTGTAGTTTGAGGTGGGTGACATGGTGTATCTGAAGCTGCGATCCTATCGAAAGCGCTCCTTGGTGCACATGTGAAACAAGAAGTTGTCATCCTACTAATTCGGTCCGTCTCTCAAATATATAAAAATCCAATTTTTGCTCTCTCAAACCCTTGATTTCTCATCATAGTACAACCTTAAATTATTAACTGAGTTACATGCATGTCTTAATTTCCACTGCTTGCTTGTTATATGGTATTAATTAATCTGTTACTTGCTCCTAGTTCCTGATTACTAGTTAGTTTCAAAGTTCTAGAATTACTGTAATTTAGCATTGATCCACTGGCGGCTCTTCGTTTTTGTTGCACTGCCATGTGTTGAGATGGAAACAGAGGCCCCGGTGCTTGAGAATACAGACTTTGTGGTGGAGACCACTGATTTCTGATCTTGATGTAGTGGATATATCTATGTTGTATCTTTGCATTTGTTAGTGTGTGGATAATACGATGTATACGACTTCTTAATATGAACATTTTATGAATAAAGTGGCGCCTCAACTCTTCATATAAAGTGGAAGATGCTGTGACCACTGCTTGCTTAACTGATCTTGATATAAAGTGGCGCCTCATTTTATGAATTAAGACATGCATGTAACTTCTTAATCTGGTGTGTACTCGAAACATATATGAATAAAATTTTCCTTAAGCATTTTGATGCATATCTGCTCGTGATCTAAATTGTTTTCACTGGTTAACTACAAGACCTGCTACTCATTGTGAAACATGCTGTGACCCCGGGTTACGTAGCGTGACAAAATGAAAGAGAAGTGGGCTTGGGCCCAAATCGAATGACGGAAGAAAAGAAAGGAGGAAAGAAAGAAGGGGAAGAGGTGTTGGGCTGGTTGGTTGGGCCGGAAGAAAAGACAGAGAAAAAGGAAGAAAGAAGCAAAGAAACAGGAAGATGAGAGAAGAACTATTGGCTGAGGTATGGGCCAGTAAAAAGGAATAGTTAGAAAAATTGCTTAGAGATTAATATGCACAACAATTAAAAAGAAAAAATATATTACAATTATATTATTTAAAATTCGGTACAAATACTGGTCATTACAAACTAAGCATCGTGTAGAAACCCGTTACATAATAATTTGGGTGCTTTGTTATTTCAATAACTTTCACTCTTTTGAGAGCATCAGACATCCATGTAAGTGGTAAAGTCAGCCCTGATATGGTAATCAATACAGCACGTGTGAGAGATTTGTTTGGAATGGAATATTTGAACACCAGTGTATTCTGGCAGATCTTTAATGGCACAATTGAATATTTATGTACCTTTTTTGCTTGGCATAATTTGAACCTTGTTCAGCTTGTAGTACAGAATATCTTGAAGTCCTGAGTGATCTCTTTTTCTTTTTTAATAGCCACTCTTCTCTTTGGATTCATTTGAACCTTTCTTTTCTTCATACTTGTATAAACTTGGACATTATTCTTTTTTTTCCAGGTGTTGCATCTTCTGGGAAAGGAAAAGGATGCCGAGGCTCTTATTCAGGAGTCTATTAGGATTTTGGAGGTTCTTCCCTGCATTTTAAGTTTTGTATAACCATATTACTTGACATGCATTCAAAAATCTCAGGTTGAGTAATTTTCAACTTCTTAGGAAGGAGCTCTTGGAGAAACAACAACTTGTGTTCGGAGGATGAGATACCTTTCACATGTAAAATATAATTTTCTCTTTCTTAATCTTGTATTAATGTTCTGGATGATATCTGAACAGTTCAATGACAACTGTGATTTTGAATGCAATTGATGTTTGTGTGTTGCATTGACAAGGACATTTACACAGCACACCACACTGGCAAACTGGAAATGATACTGAGTATGCAAAACTGAAGTCCCATGTACAGTATCTTTGCCCAATACAACACGACCACGTGATGGAAGCACCCGTGCTACATAGTTGAAAGTTGAAACCAGCCATGCAATGTTGCACTTTCACCTACGAATTAAGAATGATCTGAAAAAGATTGTTCTGATACAAAATGTTCCACTAATTTAGAAATGGTCAGTGATGAAGGAAATCATATGGTCAACAACAAATGTCACATAATCTAGGAGATGGTCTCATTGTTGTCAATGTATTTATTACCAGTTTCATGTATCTAGACATACTCTTAGGTTCTTTTTGTGTACATCTATCCACCATCAATTCCTTGAGTTCTCTAGATGCATATATCCTTCTTCTTGTTGCTGGAATATCATCAATTGAGCTCAGTTGATGACAATCAAGAAACTTTGGTGTAAAGTGAGCTCAGTGGATGCCAATCAAGAAACTTTCGTGTAAAGAAAGCAGGTGTCCGGAAAGTTAGTGTTCATTGAGAAGATGCTAAAGGTGTAAAAAGCCGTCCTGCATCGATATTTCTACATGCTCTATTTTTCTGTCAGAAAGAAGCCTCCTTCATATGAAGGTGTTCCATGGACAGCTAGAGAGAATACCAGTAATTGGCTGAAAAGTCTGAGGAGGAACTTATAATATTCTATATATCCGATATCCAACCCCTACTTATTAATTGAATCACCAAACCAAAATCAAAGTATCTCCAGTACCCGTTCTTTCTATCAATGTTCATTTGAGCCACTAGCATAGGCGATTTTCCTTTATCTTCCGAATGGAAACTTAATGCATCTAATTCTTTTTACCAGAACATAGTTTTTACGGTTGTTTTAAATTTTAATATTTACAACAAAAATTTGAAAGAAAAACCAAATCCTGGTTTGTGCATTACATATTAAGGAATATATGGCAGGTGGCAGAACTGTTGAAAGTTTAAAGGACACAAACAAATTATGTCTCATGTCGTTGAAGGAGTATCGAAGAATATATTGTGAAAGCAGACGACTTCTTAATAGAAGCATTGGTGCAGAATAAGATGGGAGAGAATTGGTCAGAAATAGGAAAGTGATTACATGCATGCTACTTTTAGAGAATTTGTTGTAATAATGAAACATAAATTCCTAAAAGTTTGCTTGATTTCTTATAATTGGAATGGTGGAAATCTTAATTATAACATATACCCGTATGTATGTATTCTGTGCCCACACATATGTAATGACTGTTTCTATTTTTCTATAAGATGGAGGATAAGTTTCTGTTGTGTCCAAAATTAGATGTCTTCTTGGTTGAGGACACACAACAATGGTGTCTTGTGGTATCCAAGGAGTATCCAAGAAGCATTTTGCAATATAAGCGCCAAATACAAGCATGCTTGATCATATAAGCATCATTGCATAATATGTTGGGAGGTGAGGTTGGTTCAACATAGGAAACGATTCCAAAAGAAACTCTAGAACAAGTACAACAACATCACCATTGTATTTTTGAAAGCACATATAGGAAACATGGACTACAATAAAAATGCACCAAGTTACACCGACACGAGTTATTTAAAACCATTAATTTTCCATTGTGCAAATATCTAGTTTCCCTTCAACACTTAGAATTCAATGCAAGGTAATTGTTTAATAAAAATCATTAGTCATTCAAAATTTCAGCAAATTAATTTTGTGTAATTGATTTTCTTTTTCTTGCAGATGTTGTTAAGCTCGAATCGACTAGATGATGCAGAAAAACTACAAAGAAAGATCTTACACACATTGGAGCTTTCAAAGGTTTAGCTTTATAACTCTTTAATGGTTTTCAATTGATGGCATAGTTAGTCATTATATTTCATGAATTTGCTGATTCTTCTACGCTGGTCTTGATACGCCGAGAATTTTTTTTGATAACATGCTTAATAAAAAAATTTGGATTGACGGCTCTATAGTGATTTAAAAACATATTTTGTTTATAGTTATTTTGCGATAAACATGTGCCACAACCCGATTTCCCAAATTGCTAATGGAGCAGTACGCGACAAGCTTGCGGTGTATTTCAAAGCAATGATAATGCTCATGAAGTAAAAGTATATATTTTTTCTTTTTCTCCTTGATTTAAAATACATCTTCAAGCATACCGTGGACAAATCATAGCATTACAGGTCCTGTGGATCAACTTAAGAAGAATATAGAATAAACATTCAAGGATTTTTAAAGTCTCAAATATAACACTTACATTAATTTAAAGTAACTGTTGGATATCGTACACGATAACATAGAGTTAGGCCTTCAGACTTTACATTTTTTTGGAACTAAAACTATTTCATAAAAAGTAACATTACAGTCACATATGTTTATTCTTTAATGGGATCCTGCTTAGCAAATCCCGATCCACAAAACTTATCTCTTCAAGCAACCCGTCCACATCACCTCGCGATCACCAGAGCAACCATTAGAGCAGCTTTTGTAGGTTTCCAAAAACATGAACAAATAAGTAAAATCCAATATAAAAGATCTAAATACAAGAACATGCATAACATGATTTCATACATATATACGACATGAGAAATGATTGTAATCATGGCATATGCTATCAACTACAAGATAGGATCATTCAGTAATAGTACTGACAAGCTAATCACTGCATATCAAGAATATGACTAATTGTTTGGTGTTTCTATATTAGAATTGTGACTCATGTTTTTGGGTACAATATGCAACAGATGAGCTCATCTTTATATTGGGACACTCACTTGGGCATATTCAGTCATTTATAGTAAACAAATAGAGTCAGATGTAGGAACGAAGATGGTCAGAGATGATAATGGCCGACTCCCGTCGCACTTGCACCAGTGATAACATGAGTTTTCCCATTCCATCAACTAGTGCAAAGTCTAATCCATGTACATATACAATGTTATGTTTCAATGATTTAGTATTAGGTGTAGTAAACACATTCATTACTTGCATGTAGATGCGATGTTAATTACAATGATCTATTAGTAGATCACTTATAATATTTGTAATACCATGTAAAATTAACTTGCAAAATTTTCATGGGTGGGTGGGTGGGGATATACCTCTCCTTCTCTCTTCTTTTTTTCTTTTCCTTTTTTCTTTGGCCTGCAAGCCCAGCCCACATGCACCTTCTCCTTTTCTTTTCTTTCTCTCTTTTATTTTCTAATTTCTCCAAGCCCACAACCCTGGCCCACTCTCCGCTCTTAATTCACCTCAGCCACTCACCCGCTCCCCCACGTGATCCCCTACTCAGCCTTACTCGAACAAAATCCCGATCGCTCATTCCTTCTCTTTTCCTTTTGCCATCGACCTAAATTCACGTCACTCGGTGAAAATTTCATCGAGCCTCGTAGCTCAATGCCCCATGCCACCTTCGTCCTCATCCACTTAAACTCCCGAGCCCCCACACCCACTCGAGTACTCTCTCTCCTCACCGACAATTCACCTTCCATTTACTTTGATCGGCGGTTTCTTTACTGATCGTCACTGTTGCTGTTAAAGTTAAGACTCTATCCGCTCTCTCGCATCCCTCTAAAGCTTTATTTAACACACCTCCCCTTTGTTGAGTTTTCACGCAACGATTTCAAATATTTCTCCTAAAATTTTTCTGATTTTCGGTTTTCATTGGATTGGGGTTCAGATTTGCTTCAAGGCTTGGTTCTTCTCAGTTTACGTCACATTTCTTCGTTAAGTAGCCGCAACTGCTCGACGGCACAACGACATGGTTCTGACGAGTTTTCCCACGGCTTTCGGTTTCGATAAATTTGCTCTAGTTCTAAATTTTGGTTTAAATTTCCGTTTTACGATGATGATTATCTGAATATGGGGTTTCTTTGAGTTCTTGGGGCTCGGTGAAGATCCTCGCCGCCTCCCCTCGTCGCTGTTCTGCAGCTGCACTACCTTTGGGGTTTTCCCATGCTGCTGTGTTTGGTTGTCTGGGATTGCCCTTTGCTGTTGGTTTTCATAGGCTTTGGCTGTTGGTTGGTTGGGTTATTGGGCGTCTGTCCTTGTTTGGCCGTTCGGTGGTTTGGTTGTTGGGCTTCTACCCTTGCTTGGTCGTTGGTTGGTTAGGTTGTTGGGCTTCTGCCTGTGCTGCTAGTTTCTCATGGGTTTGATTCTTTGGGTTGTCGGATTGGGCCTTGCGCTATTTGTGGACCGTGCTTTTGCATGTATAGTTGGTTTCCCGTGGGCTTGCTCTTTGGAGTTGGATTTTGGCTTATTACATGGATTATTTCCATCCATTACACATGCTAGATGTGTCTGAAAGTTGTCTCTTGATGATATTTTATGGCTGGAAGAATGGAAAGCATGTGCATATATGGTTTCGACCTTTACCAATCAATGATGAGACCTCTCTGTGATCAGAATCAGTTGACCCTCGCTCATTTTTAAATTATTGTCGAATTACTTTCAAATGCATGCAAATGATTGTATTCTGTTTTCTTGACATCAAATTAGGATATTTGGATGGTTGTGCTATGTTTGGGCCATGATTTGAAGTAAACCATAATTGTTTTCGTGCATGACTTATTGTATGGCTTGATGCAATTGTTTGATATGGACATCACTTTACATGTCACATAATGTTAGAAATGAACCGGTTGATATGACCCTTGAAACTGTCGGAATCATAAATTGGATGGACCACATAGCACTCCAACAAATATAGACTATTTATGATGTGGCCACCTAGACTTGTTGATAGACTTTGTTCTTCTTTTCCTATTCTTATGATGCATACTAGAGTAATCATACACAATCAAGAATTGGAAGTATCACAATTGTTGCATGACTAAGCGAATACTGGCATGAAAACTCCGACAACACAATACAAGTCACATTAGGAACATCTCTTGAACATCACATGACAATGGAAATTGTACATCTTAACACTTCAAACTCACTAGCATTTTAGGTTAACTCATATTAGAGAGTACATGAGCGACTGAAGACATATTTATGATTACATGACACTACATTACCACATCTGGTATTCGACCGGATCTCATTTATGTATCCGTTTGGACCCTCTAATAGTATCGTCAGATAAAGTCTAATACCTTCTGCCCCTGTGTTGGACTCGGCCCGGGTGAGCGTCCTATGGTACAAACAAGACTCCTGTTTGCTTATCATACTCTCTAATATGAGTCATGACCTAGGATTAGTATAACTGCTAGAATACTGATATTATAGACCTAAACTGAAATTTGATTTTACATGCTTGTCTTTACATATTATCAACATATACCCGTTTCTACCTTATTTTAGTTATGCTCATGTGCACTGGCTAAATTCTAAATTCTAGAATTATTGTAAATTTACTTTAAACTAGCGGATCTTCGTTTTTTGTTGCACCATTAGTTGCTGAAGAGTAATACGAGAAGACTCCAGCATACGAGGACTCTGCGTTTGCTATGCAGAATGTCGATTTCTGAGGACTCTGCGTTTGCTATGCAGAATGTCGATTTCTGAGTGTGAGGTCATGGGCATATTTCAATATGTATTTTCTTTATGTATTTTAGAGCTTGTATCCATGTTTTTTGTATTAGACTCATGTATTATATTGTTTTTACTAGTAAACAGTAGGACCTACATCATATGTTAAAAACAATCACGTCCCTGGGAAGTGGGGTGTGACAATATCAAGTGTAACATCATGTAAAATATACAATTTTAGGTATAGTAAATACATATAGTGCAGTGTTATGTACCAAGTACATGGGCAGATACAATGGGCAGTTACATTGAGCAACTACGATGAACATGTAATAGATTTTATTTCTAACATAAATCATTATTAGCATGCTATCTTTTCATTGCTTATGATGGTATTCATACTTGTTATCTTACGGCTCGAAATGTCAAGTTATCTCAATACTATGCCTGTAGGTATGTGCTTTGCATACATAATATAAGGAGATAGTCTTGATGTCATAACCCAAAAGAGGGTCGAGTGGCCTATATTTAGCTATATATCATAATTGGACCTATGCTGGAAGGAACCATCAATAAATATTATAAATTAAGGTTAGGCCATCATGTATATCAGAGGCAGCACAATAATAAGCAACATAAGAATGATCATTTCCATAATCTAATCAAATTAATCATCCAATATAGCTTAGAAACTAACAAGAGCATAGCTCAAGTCATCTATCAGTGGCACATCCCCAAGTTAAGCAATTGGACTGATCATCTATGTATAACTACATATCATATAATAGCTTACATGATTCATTACACCAAGTGACAGAGAAGAGCTGAAGCCATTAAATGGTCAAACTAAGGTAAATGTATCAACATAAAGCAAACAACACCAAGCGGGTAAAAGCGAGCTCAACATACCAGTATAAAGCCAAACAAATAGTTATAACCCCATGTAAAGGGTAAAATCGAGCCAATTAGGCTAATAGGAACTGCAACAGGAGGCAACATGGAGCATCATGAAGCAAACGAAGCAAACAACCCCAAGAAGCATAATCCGAAACTTAAGGAACAGAACAATGTAATAACAAACCAGTGGCCTGAATCGAACTCAAACAGGAGCATTAGGAAGCAGATCAGGGCAAGAGTCCATTAAATGGCAAAAACCAAAATCCCAGTATCCCCAAATTACTTCATTGAGCATTATAGAGGTGGCATCCATAACGGTAAAATCTGAAGCCTTAACAATAGCATACATAAAGTCATCAATCATTCCATGTTCATTATCGAAGCAACAATATCCCCCAACAAAGTTAATCGTTAAATCAACCAATTAGACAATCGGCCAAGTTTATCATATAATAGCTTACAAGTGACAGAGAAGGGTTGAAGCCATTAAATGGTCAAACTAAGGTAAATGTATCAACATAAAGCAAACAACACCAAGCGGGTAAAAGCGAGCTAAACGTACCAGCATAAAGCCAAACAAATAGTTATAACCCCATGTAAAGTGTAAAATCGAGTCAAGTAGGCTAATAGGAAGTGCAACAGAAGGCAACATAGAGCATCATGAAGCAAACATAGAGCAAACAACCCCAAGAAGCATAATCCAAAACTCAAGGAGCAGAACAATGTAATAACAAAGCAGGGGCCTGAATCGAACTCAAATAGGAGCATTAGGAAGCAGATCAGGGCAAGAGTCCATTAAATGGCAAAAACCAAAATCCCAGCATCCCCAAATTACTTAATTGAGCATTATAGAGGTGGCATCCATAACAGTAAAATCCGAAGCCTTAACAATAGCACACATAAAGTCATCAATCATCCCATGTTCATTATCGAAGGAACAATATCCCCCAACAAAGTTAATCGTTAAATCAATCAATTAGACAATCGGCCAAGTTTATCAAGGCTTTAAAATAAAATTAGGAATCTACTTGGTCACTGGAGAGAACGAAGAAAGGCGATGATACGTCACTATGTGCATCGTCGATGTCCTTACAGCTAAAGCTGATGCTATCGTCAATGAATGCAAAGGGAATGGGAAATATGTGATCATCAGAGATAATTTGGTGACAATTTAAGGTTTAATTTAGGATTTATAGAGAGAGTAAGAGAGGGGTTACGAGAATGGAAAAGAGAGATTTCAATTGAGGGAAGAGAAAAGGGTGCGTGCGAGAGATTTGGGGTGAGAGGGAGATATAGACGTAGGGAGAGGACGAAGGAGCTAGAGGGATGCGAAAGAGAGATTGTGGTGTGGGTATGCGAGAGAAGAAAATGGGGCGGCGATTGAAATAAAGAGATGACAGAGACAATAAAATAAAACTTGGAATTTAATTTTGATGATTTATTTTATGTGATAATGGATCAGATTTCAAGTTCAGTGCAATGAGTTGGATAGCGGGTTATTGGGATTAGGGCTAAAACAGTGAAAATAAAATCCGTAAAAATGTGAAAAAACAAATCATTTTACTAGTTTTTGATAATTAAAATATTTATTATAATACAAAATTGTGAAAAAATTAGGGTCATTACACCATGTATGATTATTACTTTATGAAACAAAATTATTCGTTCTATTTCAAGGTTCTTTGTATTGACATATTTGTTGATGCGGAACAAGCATGTATCACTTACCGATTCTTTTGGTTATTGGAGTGAATCCTATTCCAATGATTCATAATCGAAGAAGAAAAAATGAAGGATCTACATGTTTAGTTTTTAACTCATTTTTGTATTTCTTTAATTTAGTCTTTTATTGTTTCTCTTTTAGATCTTTTAAGTTTCTTTTTAGGAAAGATACTTTTATATTATTTTATTAATTTTAAGATTATTAGAAGTTTCCTTTTTATTTGGTTTCTTTTATTAAATTTTGAGGTAGGTTAGGAATTTAATGAGTCTTTTATAGCCTTAATTACAAAAGGTAAATTTCTTTTTTAGAATTCTGATTTGAGTAGGATTAGCTTTCTTATGAACTAAGTTTTTTTTCTATATAAATGCGTCATACCTTTCATTGTAATCAATTATAGAAGATTGAATAAAGAAAATTAAATTTGCAAACCCTGTGGTTTACGAAGCCATTAAATTTTTTTGCATATGAGTTGCGAGAGTGGGCAAGTAATTCACATGAGAGTAAGGTCTAAGGGAATCTTCAGTGTGTGAGGTATTAAAACCGTCGATCAATCCGATCTTCCAGGGGAGAGGCCCAAAAACTTATTCTTTTGTCTTTATGTTTAGAAGCCATGCTTTAGTTCTTCACTAAATCTCATTACAAACACTAAATGTTAACCCTTCCGCCTTCCATTTCCCCTGAATTGGTGTCAGAGTTGAAATTCCTATTTCACCTTCACCTTCCTATTCTTCCATTTTAGTTTAGTTTTGGTTTTCATTTAGTTAGTCAAAAAATTAAAAAACCCTAATTTTGCTTTAGTAATACGCGGTTGCTATAGTACTGCATCTGCTATGGTATTTTTGCAGACGGGTACATTGATTTCTGGTCTTTTTAAGGCTTATTTGCTGGTTTTGGGCTATTTTGTATATTTGAATCCCGATTTGCAAACTTTTTGAGTTGATTTTCAAGATATTCTGTGGATTTCAGGGAGCTTTTACAAAAAGCGATACTATAGAGACATCTACCACAATCCGATTTTTGATGATAAGCAAATCGTAATTATCCCTATTCAATGACACTATGATATGAAGATTTTAGAAGTTAAGAATATTTATTGAAAGGAGCGCTTTCAGATTACTACTAATTGTATGAAGAGGATTGTTAGTATGTTGGACAGAATTAAGCGGTTAAAGTTCGTCCTTGGTGGTTAGAGTATATCCAAGGTTATATATATAGGTTATTAATGAAAATTAATCTTCGATATCGGTTCATTCCTGCGTCATTCACATCCACCTAGCAAACCAAGTCTGAGTCCAATTCCGAGCCAAAACCCAAGCCCAAGCCAAACTTAGAACAAAGACACAATTCAAGTCATACCATGAGCCCAAGCATGAGATGGAACTACAGTTAGATATAAAATCAGTGGTAAAGGTTGAATCAACACCCCAAGTAGAGTCTACATTTGAGCTGCCATTTGAGCCACTTATTGAATTTGTGATAGAGCAGATGGATTTCATTTTTATAGTTATCCACTACTATAAATCAGCAAGGATTGCGTCTTTTTCTATACTCATTTTTGCCATTGCTGGATCATTACTCTCAACATGGTTGCTCGATATTTTTATATTGCACTATTTCAAAACTCGTGGTCACGTTTTTTCAACCAGAAAAGATTTGATACGGAACGAACATGGAGCATGTCCAAATTCTTTTGAAAATTGGAGTGAATCTTACTCTATGGAGGACTCATGATTGAAAAAGAAAAAAGAATGAATTTTGTAGTTCTAATTAGTAGTGTTTTACTTTTTTTTTTGAGTCCCTTTGTATTTGTTTTATTGTGTATTTTTTCTGTTTCTCTTTGAAATCTTTGAGTTTCCTTTTAAGGAGAAGTCTTTTATTTTATTTTAGTCTTGCGTTTAAGTTAGGAGTTACCTTTTTATTTGGTTTTTTTATTAGAGTTTGAGTTAATTTATAATTTTAATTTGAGCCTTTTGCAGCCATAGTTATAGAAGGCAATTTCGTTTAAATTTTAGTTTGAGCAGTATTGGTTTCTTTGGAGTCGTGTTTTATTTTCTATATAAAGGCATTTATGTCTTTCATTGTAATCAAATGATGGAAGATCGAATAGAAAAGATCGAGTAAACTTTGTGGTTTGTGAACCTATTGAATCTTCTGCATGCGAGGTGCGAGTGTGAATGAGCTATTTGGTTAGGTGTGAGGTCTGAAGGAATCTTCTACATTCGAGCCGCTGAAATCGGTGATCGATTCGATCTCTGGAGTGAGGGACCGACGACTTACACTAAATGTTAAACCCTTCCCCCATCCATTCCCCGAGATTTTTTCCTCTACAATTTATATAATGAGTATACCATCTCTTTATGCATTTTAGCCGTGTTCTGAGACTTGGCATTTCTATCATCTTTGCATGATATTAGCTATAAGTAACATGTCTTAGTGTTCACACACTGAGATAACTTCGTAGAAGCCTTCTAGTTTGAATTTTTTATTTGCTATGTTGATACTTGCATTAATTTATGTTTGAGATGGATCTCAGATACTTTAATGTTTATTGTCCATGAAGTCCGCTTACCAAGTCATCTAATAATTCTGATAATAACAAAGATGTAATACATTACTATGTCTTTAGTTATAGCACATTTGGTCTGTGTTATTCATGTCAATAATTCATTTTTACTGTTTAATCAAAATCTTTAATCTACACCCAATTGTTTTCCCTTCTGCATAGTTTTATTAATAGTACTTCTACTTATCTAGCTGTACTACTCCAGTGCATATATCAAGATTATTTTTAACATCTTTTTATTACTTTTAGCACCTACATTCTCTTGATTGACACGTTTTTATGCATATATTAATGAGTAAAGCTGTTTACTAGGGATGGGATTCACTGGATACTATAATAGCAGCTGAAGACCTGGCCGTGACTCTGCAGTCCCTTGGGAGCTTAAGTGAAGCACGATATCTTTTGGAACGGTGCTGGTCTACTTGCTTGATTCCCACTAATCATTTCCCTGCAAAACTTGTGATTTTGTGTCTAATCAAGCAATTAATATGCTTTTTGCAGATGTCTTGAGGCCAGAAAAAAGATTCTTCCCTACGATCATATTCAGGTCTCTTAACTTAGTATGTCCTGATTACTACTAGTTAACGTAAAAGTTCTAATCAGTTGTTCCTTGAGGATTATATCTTGAGAGACATACTTAATGATGTATTTGATGTATACGAATTTAGTATTTGACTTCCATCTACTAAAGACATAGATGACATCATCAGTTTGTCTCACTACGTCACAGATATTCCTTACCAGTTTGTTATTTTTTGCCTCAATTACCTATTTCGTAGCAATGTATTTTAGCCTTGGATTCTAACCATCAGAAAGTTGGTCTCATGGTGAAAAAAGTAACAAATCCCTCTCATAAGGCTGCCCCAGGTACAAAGGGGAAGGAGCTAGCAAAGTCCAGTGATGCGGGAAGCAATATTGGTGGAGGACATATATTCATGATATATATGGATAGGAATAGGTATCCTGGTGTTGGCAGAGTATTAACCATGATATTGGTTTAAGGGTGTGAAGCAGGGTATACATGGAGGGGCATCAAAGTGGCACCGATGGTGGAGGGTCACAACCATGGCACGGAAGGCTGTTCCAGGGTGCTGTGGAAGTGGGTGGTGTCAAGGTTGGAACATCGCATTAGGATAGCACTGACGGTGAGCACATTTGCTATTAGGTGCTGCTGAAGCGGATTGGAAGGTTGAAGTAACAATGGAGGCTGCAAGGGAATGGCAGACATGGTGTGTAATGCCCTATATTTTCTATACTTATTTTAGAAAATTATTTTCCAATTTCCACATGTTATTAAAAATATTTTCCTCAAAATTCTCTTTCGCTTATTTTATTTCTCTTTTTCCTTGCGGCCCAACCAACTAGCCGATTCCCTCTCTTCTTTCTCTTTGTTTTCTTTTCTTCTTTCTTTCTTTTCCCACGGCCTAGCCCAAATTTCTCTTTATTTCATCGTTGTCTTCTCCTTTTTCTTTTCCCTCTTCAGCCCAAGGCCCACCGTCATATTTTAAAAACTGCTACAACCCATACCCCAACAGCCCATCAAATACCTCCTTTGTTTTCCTCTGCCCGAGCCCCCTCTCAAACCCAAATCCTTCTCAGTGTTTCCCCTTTCGCATCAGCCCTAACGCTCGCCATCGACCCAATGGAGAAAATATCTAGGGAGTTGCTATTAGCACAGACCTCATTGCCGAGTTAACAGACCACCTATTTACAATTTTGCCATTAAAAATCTTTTACTGAGTTAACAAACCACTTATTTACAAGTTTGCCATGCTCCTCCCTCCCCTTCGCATCGCCGTCCCCCCTCTCCACCGCCGCTGCCGTCGAGGACCCCCTCGCCTCCTCCTCCCTTCGCCGCCTCCCTCGCACAAGCGGCCTTCTCTCTCTGTCTCCCTCTCCCCTCCCCCCTCTAGCACGCTCTTGCTGAATTTTGCTAGTCCGGTTCTGTCTCGTCTGATCCAGCCATGGCAACGAGAGCTTTAACGCAGGACATGATTCAGATGCTCATCGCCGCCGCTGAGAACTGATGGTGATCAAAACCCCTAACCCTAGATATTAGATCCATTTAAAGTATATTGATGTCCAGTTGTTTATCTGCAATATCTTTGGGAATGGGTATAAAAATGCTTTTTTCATGGAAAATTTATCTGATTTACTCAAACAACTTCACTCACCCCAACCTCTGGGCAGCCGGCGAAGGGAGGCGGTGGCGGTGAGGGGGTTCTCGGCGACGGCGGCAAAGGGGGACGGTGATGCGAATGAAGAGGGAGGAGGAGGAGCATGGCAAACTTGTAAATAAGTGGTCTGTTAACTCAGCAAAAGATCATTAATGGCAAACTTGTAAATAAGTGGTCTGTGAACTCAGCAATCAAGTCTGTGCTAATAGCAACTCCCAATATCTATCCCTCTCTCGCGCGACACTGACAGCCCATGCCGTGCCACCGCTCTTTTCTCTTTCCCCTCTTTGCGATGATGCCACCCTTCCTCTGTGATCTGCCGTTTGCTTGTCACATCGCGCCGCTTGCTCCATCCCCTCTATGTGATAGCATGCCTCTGCCGCTCTCCCGCACCTCTGACACATGCCCATGTATCCCCACATGATCTCCTTATCTTCTATATAATTTTCATCCCTTTTTCAAGGGTTACTGACCCTTACTGACAGAAAATTATTTTCTTCTATCAAAACTTTGTGGTTTTTTTATTATGCATTCGGATTTGAGGTCGAGGCTTGATTCTTCTTTGGTTTTCGCCTATTCCCTTATGGGAACTCCAGCCGCTCAACGGCACAATGGCGAAGCTCGGCTCTCTTTTCGACGGTTTTCGACGAGGTTTCGGTGATCGGTAAATTTACCTGAGTCTAATTTTCGATTTTAAATCTCGGTTTATTATAATGTGAGGGTCTTCACTCGTGTTGCTATGATATGAATTTGAGTTATGCATTTAAGTTTGGTGGGGCTTTTGCTGTTCTTTTAGGATGCAAATTTCGGTTCTGTCCTTTGCATTGCCTCTGTTGCTCTGATATTGCGGGCTTTGCCCATGCTCTATTTTTCCGGGCGATTTACCCCTGCACTATTCTTTGGGGCTTACACCCCTACTATTTTCCTATGTGGCTCTACCCCGGTTTTGTTCGTCTGGGGATCTCGGCCCCTGTTTGGGTTCATTTGGGGATCTTAGTCCTTGTTTGGGTTTTTATAGGGATTTGCCCCTGCTCTGTCTGGCTGTGTGCTCCCTACCTTGCCCTCTTTGTGCGCTTTGCACCCTGCTCTTCTCTACTGTGGGCTTTGCTCTGCTCTGCTTGGCCCTGGGGCTTTGCCCCTTGCTGCGATTTTATGTGGGCCTTTGCCTTTGACTTTGGTTGGTGCGGGCTTTGCTCCTTGCTGCTGTGGGCCTTTGCCCTTGGTTTCGTTGGTTAATTCAGCGCAGGCCTTTGCCCTTTGCTTTTACCCTAAAAGTGGATGCATGCCTTTGCTTTTTCTCTTTTTTGGGTGGGCCTTGCTGCCCTTGGTCCGGTATGGTGTTTGGATGTGGGTTTTGCCAACGAGTTGCAGGCTTTGGTTCCTATTCATTGCATATTTGAATTTCAGTTCCATCCTTTAAACATAGTTCCATCCTTTAAACATAATTATATTCAAAAATCTGAAATTGGTCCTTTTATGTTTTACATGGGATGAAAATGAAATGCACGAAATATATGGATTTGGCCCCCTTTGAGTGATCAAGGATGAGTGTCACTCTGAGATCACAAGTTGACACCACCCCTTAAATTATTGAGGAATTACTTTTGTGCATGTAAATAATTAGATAATATTTCTGACATCAATTGGGATACATGGGTGGGTTTTGGGCTATGTTGGAATGTTATCTTGAAGTAATGTGATATTATTCCCATATATGGCATATTGATGATACTTGGACTTGTTGGAAGTTTGGATTTTGTTCTCATATTGTTGGATAATGGACTTGTTAGAAATAATTATTGTTCCATTTGTGACATATTGTTGGATAATGGATTTGTTGATATGATGACCCTTATAACTGTTGGAATCATGGATTTAGAATACATATCATCCTATCATATAGACCAATCATGATGTGACCACTTGGGTTTGTTGATATACTTTGTTCTCCTTTCTATTTTATTTGATACATGCTAGAGTAATCAACCACAATAAAGAAATTGGAAGTATCACAATTGTTACATGATTGACAATTGCTGCTACAATTTTATAACACGTAAACTCAGAAAATAACGACAACATGACATTAGTTATCACCCTTGAACACCACTCACTTTGACACTAAAGCTGTATACTTTAAACGAGTACTACACTTGACAAATCAGACTCATTGAGTTTTGGAGTAACTCATATTATAAAATATGATATTGACGGGAGCCATGCTTTTGCCCGCATTGGTTGGATCCCTGCACAATATTTGTTTTCAGCCGGGTCCCTTCACGGTATCTTTTGTAACCTAGACCAATTATGTTGGATGGATCCAGATGTTTCTGTTTTGGACTCTGCCCGTGTGCACCCTATAATACAAGGTGGTCTCCTGATGACATGTTGTACTCTTCAATATGGATTACGGCCTAGGATTGGTATAGCTGTTATATTCATGTGAACAAAAACATTGATAACATAAATCTAAAATTGTAATCTGATATACATGCCTATCTTTAGTCCTATTATACTGTCACTTCATATATACATGTTTATGTTTTATTTCAGGCAAACTTATATATACTGTTTTAATTTCTGAATTCTAGAATTATTGTAAATTTAATCTAATTTAGCGGTTCTTTGTTTTGTTGGACCGCTAGATGCTGACCAGGAGTACGAGGAGACTCCAGTTTACGAGGATACTAAGCTTGCCGCGCATAGACACTGATTTTTGAGTGTTAGGTCATGAGTGAATTTTAGTTTATGTATTTTTCTTTATATTTTTGTAGACATTATATCTTTTATATTGTATTCAAATTTTGTTCCTTTCGTATTTTGAAGAAGACAATTTATGAGTATGTTGGTACATATTTGTCATTGGCTATATTGTTTTCACTGATAAACAACATGACCTACTTTGCATGTAAAACTGTCGCGCAACCCGAAAAACAGGGCGTGACATGATGCCATGTAAAAGAGTGATAGAGAGCTAAGACAAATCAACCAAGAGCTTGTTGGCAGCAGCAAGAGGCCAATGATGGTCAAGAAGGTGGAGTTCCATAGTGCAAGGAGACGCAATCTGGAATTCCATGAATGTGATGTCCTTCGTATCATCAGTGTACCTGGAATTTAAGAGGTGTGATTGAGTTTTCTAGCAGGTTCCCTTTGCGCCCCCCCCCCCCCCCCCCCCCCCCCCCACACACACACAATTTTTTTTTCTTCTTTTCCTCTTGGCCTATTTCTATCATTTCAGAACACAAAACAAGGTAGGAGAAACGAGCAGAGGAGGAAGGAGAAAATGAGTCAGCAGGACAGCCCACTAATTCCCCCCCCTCTAATCCTCTCTTAAGCTTTTGTGTTACTCTTCTTCTATTTTGTTTTAGATGGGGAGAGGGGGAAGAAAAGAGGGACGAGGAAAAGGGAGAGGGGTGAGGTGGTCGCATTTGCGTAAGATATTATCTTTTCCCCTTATACGGATGCAATTGAATATGGCTAGGTGTGTAGGACCTACTTTATGAAAGTGTAATCAGTTCAGTATGGAAAAGAAGTGCGAACTTGTGCTATGCTGAACTTGCATTTTCAGAAAACTGCTGGAGGGACCCTTGGATGAGTGGATCTGATTACCTTGTAGATGGACAATACAGCTATAATTGCTCCGCCTCTTGGTCTTGGAAGAATTGGATTTCGCTCTTACACCAACACAATGGAGATTATCAGTAGGTCTACTTGTGATTGATGCTGCCTTACTATCAAATAAACCCATTGAAATAATTAAATGACACCAATTAAAACAATAAGTCTAAAAAAGTCACTAGCGCTAAATCAATTAATTTCAAAATGAATCGAATTATGAAAATAAATCCAAGCAGTCATAATTGGATTTCTAATCCAACTTTAGAAACTGGCATATCGTACTCTTCATTGTTCGTTTATTGGATCAAAAATTCATATTTCAGATTGAGCTACCCAATTCACCACACCCTTGATCATCGATCTGGATTGTGCGAGACCCGATTCAAGGTTCATTCACGATCCAGATCGCAGAAGGCAATGATTCGAATACATATGAAGAAGAAAGAAAACCACAATCTACACTGGAAATTTCTGCTGCTACTGATGTTCCAAGTTCATGCAAGCCAATAGCTTAACCACAACTCTTTAGAGTTTAGAGTACATGAGACATAGATTTCTAGATTTGCAAAAAATGCTAAAGAAAAATGGAAAATAATATATCAGATAGCTTTTGTGGTATTTTCATGCACTCATTTATGGTTGAAATTTTTCTTTGAATAATTTATTGGACTTCCTTGTTGTTTTTAAAAATTTAGAGTCGTAGATTATCATTGGTTTTGATTTTGGAATTGAGTAGTTGTCACGCCCTGCTTCCCGGGGCTGGCTGTTTTAACATGTGATGTATGTCGCATGTCATGCTGTTTACCACCAGTAAAAACATTATAGGTCACAAGCAGAATTATACTCAAATGCAACATTCTCATTAATACATGGAAATGCAGGTCTGTTACAATACACAATCGGATACAAACTCTCGAAATACTTAAGGAAAGTACCTACGAACAATACATAGGAAATCCACTTACAGCATCACACTCAGAAATCTGAGCTATCCACGGAAAACTCAGTGTCCTCAAAAGTGGGGGTCTCCTTGGGTTCCGTCTCAGCACCTGACGGTGCAACAAAAACGAAGAGTCGCCAGCATGTCATTGGTATATCATAGTAATTCTAGAATTTGGAATTAAATAGTTATACGAGTATAACTAAAAGCTAACTAAAAGCAGGAAATGGAAACAAGTAAAAATAGGCATGCAAGGCAGTATACAATTTAGAGTTATACTATCATGGTTCTGACGGTTAAACCAATTCTAGGTCGTGAATCATATTGGAGAGTAGAGTAAGTAACCAGGAGTCCACTTTGTATCACAGAGGCGCTCACCTGGGCCGAGCCCAAAATAACTACAAGAAGGGGTTCTGAGTTCAGAAAAGAGACATGACTGACTCTAAAATTAAGTCCGGCGATACTAGTAGGGGTCCATAGGATTCATGATGAGACCTACCGAAACACTCGACGTGGTCATGTAATCAGAAGTATAGCTTCAGTCGCTTCCGCACTCTCTAATATGATTACCCTAAAACCCAATGAGTCTATAGTGCCAAGCGCATATCAAGGTGTACATCTATGTCTCATAGTGGTGTAGTACAAGTGTTGTTCTAAGAGGCCAATATGTGTTTGTTAAACATGTATCATGAAATAAGGTTTCTAAAACAAGTCCAAGAGTCAAATTAAAACTAGCTAATATGGTTGATGTGCTATCTGAGTCAAGTTTAGTCATGTATCATGATTCCAATAGTTCACATGAGTTTATGCAACTTATAAGGTGACATTCAAATAGCAAAACCAATAACCTGTCATGTACATGAATAATAGCAGTTTGTTCTCAAGATCATATTTTCATGATAACACATCCTAGCATATTACTAATTTTTGATGTCATGAGATAACCTATAACCGGTGATATAATGATCTAATCATGAGTAGCATGCCGGACATGGAATAACAGTCTAAGTATGTAGCAAGCTATGTAACAGTCTAAACAAGAATAGCATGTAGTAATTGGTATAATGGTCTAACCTGGATAGCATGAGCGATAGTAAACAGAAGCATGTGTGAATGACAATGGGGGGTCAACTGTGATGATCTCAAAGAGTTCTCATCATTGATCTTAAAGTTTAAGGGTCATATCCATTTATTTATGATTTTCATATCACTAGCAAAAATGTTCATCAAAGACGATTTTCAGAATTCTTTAAGCATGAATATAAGTTGAGGGTAATCTGATATCTAACCATTGTTAGGGCAAAAGCCCAAACCAACTCTACATGGCAAAGCCCCAAGGGTCCAGCAAGTAAGATGGGCAGAAGCCTAAGTCCAACTATAGGACAAAGTCCAGCCAACAACTTATGGGAATAGCCCTAGCCCAAAGCTCACAACATCAATAGAACCAACATCCAGCACAAACACCAACTCACTACTAACCATGCGCCATCACCAAACCACACCAAACCATACCAAAAGTCACAAACATCATCAACAGAGGAACAAGACAGATGGCATAGCCCAAAGTAATCCCGGCCAACGGTAAGGAGCCCAAAGTATTCCCGACCAAAAGAATTATTAACGGCAGTGGCAAGGAATCCACTCCAATGCCTAAAAGCCCAAAGCCAGTCACGACAAGTGAATATGGCCCCAAATAGAGGCCAAGGCATGGGAAAACCCCAAAAATCACGACAGAGGGGCAAAGCCCCAAAAGAAGTCACAACAAGCAACGCAACCCATGGAACGACTGCAACAGCTGCAATGGGCGACATCGAGGGTTGTCGCCAAGCCTCAAGAACACCCGAGCCATGCTCAGAATCATCGTCGCAGGTAAAACAAGGAATCTAAAGCCAAAATTAAGAATTAAAGTGATTTACCAAAATTGAAGTTTGTCGAAAAAGCTCGTCAGAGCCTTGATGCCACGCCATCGAGCGGCTGCAGCTACTTTGACGATGTGGACTGAGAAGAGAAGCCTGAACTCAAGGCCAAACCCCAAAATCTGTCGGAAAAACCCAAGCAAAATTGGAAAAATATTTTAAAAGAGAAAACTGAAATTTTATTGCATGCCAAAACACAGAGGGGGATGAGGGTTTAAATCAAGCCTTGAAGAAGAGAGAAAGTGTAACTTAGCTTTAACGTCGGGGGTTGCGATCGGCGAGGAATCAACCGATGGACAATTTAAGGTGATGAAGAGTTGTCGATGGTTGGAGAGAGGCCTCAGAGGAGTAAAGGGAATGGCGACATGGGTGGGAGGCATGTAGCGGCAAGAGACCCATCGAAATTTTCGGATCTGGTCGACATCGACTCGGTGAAAGAGAGCCTCGAGAGTTTTCTGTCGCTCAAGAGAGGGGCGAGCGTGTGAGGGCTGAGGGGAAAAGTGAGGGATTTGGCTTGGGCTTTGCAGGCTTTGGGTGGTTGGGCTAAAAAAGAAAAAAAAAGAAAAAAGGCTAACAGGCTGGCCATCGGGTTGAAAAAACAAAGAGAACGGAATTAGAAATGGAGATAATGAAAAAGACAAGAAAGAAAAGAAAAAAGTATTAAAGTGGAGAATAATCCCCAAATATTTAAGGCCATTGCATCCTATCCTCAAAAATTTCGTCCTCGAAATTTTTAGAAGTAAAGAACATCAAATAAGTAAGGGTAATACTTATGCATCTCATCTTCTATTTTCCATGTTGACTCTCCAGGGGAGTCTCGATGTCACATCACCTTCATTAGGTTGATAATCGTGCTCCAAAGGGCCTTCTGTTGTCGGTCGATGATCCTCACTGACTGCTGCTCATATGCCAGGTAAGGCGCACATTGATCTTTGAATGATCAACCACATGTGCCAGGTCTCCCACATACTTTCGCAACTGAGATACATGGAATACATTATACAATCCTTCCAATGATTGAGGCAGTGCAAGCCTGTACACTACTCCTACTTGCTCCAATATGTCAAAAGGCCCAATGTAACGAGGGCTGAGCTTTCCTCTCCGACCAAACCGAATCATTCCTCTATTAGAAGAGATCTTCAAGAAATGGCCATTGGGCCGGAACTCGAAGTGCATGTACTTCGCATCCATTCAATGTTTGTATCGGTCATGTGTCACCTGAAGCTTCTCTCTGATAGTTCATGCAACATCCACGGCTTCTACAATCAGCTCCGGTCCAACTACTCTCGGTCACTCATGTCATTCCAACTCAGGGGTGAACGACACTTACTTCCATATTGCGCTTCCAAAGGCATCATACCAATAATGGACTGGTAACTGTTGTACGTAAACTCCACAATATGTAGTTGATCTTCACACGACCCCTTAAAGTCTAGCATACAGGCTCGCAATATATCCTCTAGAATCCGAATGATGCGCTCTGACTGGCCATCTCTCTGAGAATGATATGCCGTATTGAAACTTAAGTGGGTTCCCAGGTTCTCCTGTAGAATTTTTTAGAAATGTGATGTGAACGAACTGTCTCTGTCTGAAACAATGCTTACGGAAACATCATGCAGCCGCACAATCTCCTCAATGTACTTTCTAGTAAACTCTTGTAGCGACTAACCAACTCTGAAAGAAATAAAGTGTGCTGACTTGGTCAATCGATCAACGATCATTTAGACGTATCATTCTGCTTCGTACTACTAGACAGTCCATTCACGAAGTCTATCGTAATGTGCTGTCACTTTCACTCTGTAATGGGCGAAGGTTGTAACAAGTTAGTAACGTAGTGATGTTCTGCCTTCACTTGTTATCACACTATACCATTCGTCATGCTTCTCTTCATGCCATGCCACCAGTAATGCTGACGCAAGTCCTTTTACATCTTATTTTCGTCTGGATGAATGTAATATATAGAACTGTGCGCGTCTTTCAATAGTTCCTCTCTAATCTCTCCAGACGGCACACAGATTCTGCTGTCATATCACGAGGACACGTCCTAATGAATCTTGAACTCCGGTCTATGTCCTGCAAACACTGTCTTTGATCCTCTGCAGATTCTGATCTCCTGCCTGAGCAACCTTAATCCTATCCATCAAAGTTGACTGAATCTGAAGATTCATTAAGGTAGTAGTCACCCTAGGAAAGATCACATTTATCTACATATCCAGTCGTAATCCGTCATATGCTCAATCCACCTTCGTTGCCGCATGTTGAGCTCCTTTTGCTTGAAAATCTTATGATCTATAAACACCTTCACCTAAATGTCTCCAAATGTTTAGAGCAAATATAACTGCCGCCAACTGAAGATCATGAGTGGGATGGTTCTTCTCATGGGTCTTAAGCTGACTGGATGCATATGTTACGGCTTGGTCGTGCTGATATAACACACCCAAGTCCTTTCCCAGACGCATACCAAAATACTTTGAATTCTCTCGTTCGGTCTAGAATAATCAAAATCGGTGCCGGTGTCAATTTTCTCTTCAACTACTGGAAAACATCATCACATGCCTTAGACCAGACAAATACCACATCCTTCCTCGTCAACTGCTTCATAGGCTCTGTATCTTCGAGAATTTTTGTATAAACCTCCGATAATCGGTAGCTAATCCCAAGAAGCTCTGAATCTTAGTCACTATCTACAGAACCGACTAGTTCTAAATGGCTGCTACCTTTTCGGGATCTACAAAAATTCATTCTCCAGATATTATGTGGCCTAAGAAAGCCATCTTGTTCGGTCAGAATTCACATTTGTTGAGTTTGACAAATAGTTGGTATCGCCTCAAAGTCTCCAGAACCGTTCTCAAATTTTAGCATGCTCCCTAGTGTCATTCGAATATATCATGATTCATCGATGTAGACCACTACAAACTTGTCTAGATATTCGTACAATACTTAGTTCATGAGGCTCATGAATATTTTCGGTGCATTGGTCACTCCAAACGGCATTATCAAGTACTCGTAGTGTCCATACTTGATTCTGAATACAATCTTATGTACATCCTCCTTCACCCTCACTGGGTGGTATCCGGTCCTCAAATCCAACTTCGAGAAGATGCTCGATCATCTGATCTAATCGAAAATTTCAATGATCACCTTGTTTAGTTCCATGTAATCGATGCATATGTGCCGGGATATGTCCTTCTGCACCAACAATATTCGGGCGTATCCATCCCTTCATTAGCAGATCATCCAACCGAGTCCAAACCTCTTTTAGTTCAGGTGGTGCCATACGATAAAGTGTCTTAGATAGCAGCTGGGTGCCTGACATCAGATCAATGGAAAACTTTAGGACGCGTTTCGGGGGCAATCCTGTAAGATCGTCCAGAAATATGTTCATGAATTCTCACACCGCCTTTTGTCTCTCTGGTTTAGTGTCCATGGCAGTTGCCATTGCCTCTGTTGGTCTGACTCTGAATTGCACTGGTTCTTCAAATCTGCGTCTATTGACGAACTCAAATCTTAGATGATCGGCCATCTCGAATGCTACCATCTTTTGACGACAGTCAATGGTAGCATGGAATGTCCCCAACCAATCCATTCTAAAGACAACATCAAAACTCGGCATTTCAATCACCAAGAAGTTTGAATATCTCCTGTCCACAAATCACTACGGGCATTGAAAATACCCATTAGTTGTCTTTAACATGCCACTTCCCGTGTTGACATTCCATCAGGAAGTCAAAGGTTCCACAAGAACGACATGGTGTTAACAAATCAACTTGTTAGGAATAAGTGGGAGGATCCTGAGTCGAACAAGGTAAAAACGGGTCTATCTGCTATGCATGACCCTTACCTGAGTCGAACACGGTAAAATCGACTTGTTAGGAATCAGTGGGAGGCTTATTATTCTAGATATGATATACATGAATCTTACCTTAGTTCCCCAGTCTTGAGCATATTTCATGCTTCAAATTTCTCTTTATTGATTTGAGATAAAATGAAATTAATAAAGGGTCGGTGACACGAATATTTAAATAAGAACTCATTATTAGTTTTATGACTATGCATGTTGTTCAGCATGTTGCATATGCTATAAATGAAAATCATATGTGCTTGCTATATTTAATTTATTATGCACGCTGAAACTGTATATATTACATTTCATCGTACTCGATTACTATACTACTCACTGTGTATATTCCCATATTTAGTAGATGTTTACCGAAATTGACACCATATTTATTACTGTACATCATTCACTGCTTATGACACTATTTATGTATTGATCTTGATAACATGTTTATTGATCATGATATTGAAATTACCGTTGTATGTGATTATTGTATCTGATTACATGTTCATGATACTGTATTTTTCACTGTTTCTGATTATCGTGCATGATTACATATTACTATACTTGTTTACTGTATTAAATACCGTATTATTGTATGACACTAGGGAAGGGAAACTTATGGTCTTAGAGGGCGCAGAAGCGATATGATCCTTACTGTATTTGTGTTTTCCACCTTTCAGTAATAAAGATGTTATATTTCTGTATCCATACTTTTCTCCTTAAAGATGTAGTTATATTTCAATATCTTATTTTTCACTTTCCAATATGGATGTTGGGTTATACTACTATATCCATGGTTTCCGTCCTTCAGTAACAAATGTTGGGTTATGTACTGTTTGGAACTTATAAGTGTGCAAACCATACTTATGTTGATTATACCTAAGTTGCTTATCATACTTAGGGATAAGCACATCCTGTTAATATTATAATTAGCAGCAAAGACTTATTAGTAATAGATCTTGCTTACTCACTACATGTTCTTTCACTATCATTTCACTATTCATACTTTTAGCAGTGATATGTATACCGATTCATGTTGCTATATTTGTTGTTATATTGCATTCCATATGCTTATCATATCTTACATGATCCATGTTGCTATTTTATTATGCATTTCATGTTTCATGTTATTTTATTTTTATTGGATGAACATACACAAGTATCATCATGCTAACAGATATTTCTTTTCTATTTGTTATTCTTCTTCTTAAGAATATCTGTTACGCATATTTCCCAGACGACTTTTCTTGTAAGACATGCCTCCTTTATAGGATAGATTTCCATATGTGATGCAATCAACAAGGTTTTGATAATAAAAAATGAGATTTAGTGTGGAAAATAGGAAAAGGTGGGATTTTTATTCAATAATGGAAAAAATAAAGAAGATAGTGGGCCTCTTTAGGAGAGGAGGTCGCTCTTCAAGCTTTACCTTCGAGACGAAAGCCCAAATCTCCTAAATTAAAGCTTGTGTATGCCTAGTACAATTTTCCTCTCAATAATCAAGCATGAATTCTCTCTCTCCTAGCCAGTACTAAATATAACAAAAGGAAAAATACAGAAATTGTAGAATTTTCGAAAAAGCCTCAAATGTTCAGAATTTATGAATTTGCCCTCGGTAAAGCCGTGCGCCCGTGCCTTCTCATGTAGGTGATGACCGCATCAGTAAGTTGATAGGACTCGAATTAAAGTTCAGATGTTTATTGAATAAAACTGAAAATAATAGATAAATTAGCCACATTAATGATGTGGACAGTTCTACCAAGTCGCCAATTTTAGAGGACGACCGCACTCTCTTGAAAGTAGATGGATTTCTCCACCTCTCAATAGTTTCTCTTAAAAATCACACATGAGAATCTCTAATCCACACAACCCCTTATAAATAATAAACTGGAAATAACAAATTACAAAAGACCCCTAAAACGAAAATTACGAAAACCCCTAGAAATCCGAAATTTATGAAAATGCCCATAACGGGCTAAAACTGCATGGAAATATGCGATCTCATCATTATTCCGTCTTCGAAAAATTACCTTGTCCTCAAGGTGGTGCCAGAATTCCATGGGTGCACCTCTTCGAGTGCTGGAGTTCGTCATATCGCCTCTGGATCAAAAGGCCATCCAAGAAATCCATCGTTCTCGAAATGTCGTCGCAGAAGTGGTAGTGCATCCGTGGTCGAGTCATCTACGCACTGGCGCTTTCCGTTGTAAATTTGGAATCCAATCGTTAAAATATAGAAGATGGGCAGAAATTCCTCCAAAAATCGCCTAAAAATAATCGAAAAAGAAACGGCTCACTGTGCAGCCATTGATCGGTCAATGGCTCGGGCAGAGCTGGCTCGGGTCGGTCGACTCGGCTGAGCTGGCTCCGGTCGACTCGGCTCCCGGCTTGGTTGCCCTGTAGGATCGGCTGGATCGAGCCCCTACTATTGCGGTAGTGGCTCGCAGGCGCCGATGCCTTTTTTCGGTCGCTTCGACGGTGATTTGTTGTGAAAATTGGTCCGATGAGTTTGTCTGGAGGAGAGAAAGACGTTGGTATTGTCGGCGATCCAAGATGGTGCCATAGGCGGTGTTGGCGAGCAAAAGCAGCACGACTGGATGGGCAAAACCCTCTTTCGTCGATCATGTTTGGTCCGGGGAGGGGCTGTCACCGAAGGTTCGACAGCCCCACGCGGGGTCACCTGGGGGCCGCTAGGCCCTTGGTGATCCTGTCAAGGCTTGCTAGTCTCCGACGGGGTCGACAAGGGCTGCAAGGCCTCCGGTGGGCGTCTATCGCTCATGCCGACCTTAAATCTATGTCGTGGGCGTCGTTCGGCTTCAGAGCTGCGCCATTCGCCTCTTCCTTTTTTAGATCTGTCAGATTTGGGCCATTGCCATCGTCGAGAAGGATCTTCTTGTCCAAAGACGGCTCCTTTCCCATCCGATATTCGCTGTAGTCTTCTCCTTCCTTTGGATCTGCACCGTAGAAGTCATCCTTGCTCTGATCTGCGTCGTTGGCCTCATTTTTCGTCAAATCTGGCGTCGAAATATTCTTCAGACGGCGGCAAATCTCCGACATCCTCTCTAGTGATGTCGAAATGGACTCCATTTCTAAGATTGCTAGCATCTTTTTCTCTTCCTAAGCTTCAAATCTTCTTGGTACCACCATCAGGATGTAAGCTCTGATATGACTCGAAATAAAGTTCAAACTTTTATTGAATAAAACTGAAAATAAAAGATAAATTGTCCACGTTAAAGAGGTGGACCGCTCTTCCAAGTCGTCAATTTTAGAGGACGACCGCACTCTCTCGAAAGTAGATGGAATTCTTAACATCTCTCAATAGTTTCTCTCAAAAATCACACATGAGAATCTCTATTCCCATAGCCCTCTATAAATAATAAACTAAAAATAACAAATCACAAAAAGGGCCGCCCTAAAACTAAAAATTATGAAAACCCCCTAGAAATCCAAAAATTACTAAAATACTCCTAACGGGCCAAAACTACAAATCTGAAAATCTGTGATCCCATCATAAGTCTAATACCTTTGTTCATTTCCATTCATTTTCATATTTTCACATCCTCATAACTTGTTACTCTTTTCATGCTCTCCTTATTATTATACCGGCTATCGTTCCTAATTGTTAATCTTTGGCTTGTATGATTTAATTGTAGTTGCTCACTATTAGGTAGAAATAAAAAACTGCAATTTTATTTTAGTTGCTTAGCATATTTAAGTCAAAAGTGTTACTTCCAATTATGTTTAAATACATGCGAGCTTATCGCTTTTCCGTCTCTTAACAAGCTGGGAAGCGTGGCGTGACAACGGGTATTCGAATAAGATGGGGAAGCATAGTCCGGTCTGTCTCTTTGTGCCATTTAATTTATGATATATAGAACACTTCTGTTGGATATTGGATCAATCATATATGTGTTTTGATGACGAACAAACAAATTGCTTGCACTAACATGATTTGTGCATATATTAAGAAACAAATGATGAGGTGATAATGCTAGAAGAATTGAAGATACACTAATGACAAGACCATGAGCAAAAAAGACCAATCAATAAATGATTATAAATTATGTTCATTGATGTAATTTTGTTTTTTTGTCATAGCTCTTTGTAAAGCCTTGAAGATACGCACACTTGATATCATGGGATAACGACTAATTTTGTTTTTTTGTCATAACTCTTTGTAAAGCCTTGAAGATACGCACACTTGATATCATGGGATAACGACTTAGAATTATTATGAACTCAAATCATTACAAACCCCCTGGTTTGCAACTCGAAACCGTGTTTTTAGAAGACCATTAGTCGACCAACATGGCAGACTAGTCTACTAACGTGTCAGAGTATCATACGTAGGTAACTCGGTCATTAGTCGACCAACTAAAACTATTAATTGACTAATATATTCTAGAAACTAAGCTAGTTATTCAGAACTCAGTTTAGTCGGTTGACAGATATTATTAGTTGACTAATATTTATTGGTCGACTAATAAACCTCACTAGTCGACTAACAGTAGCACAACCTTTCTAAGATCAATTAGTCGACCAATTAGGGGTGGCAAATGGGTCGGGTCGGGTTCGGGTTTGACCCGACCTGAATAGGGGTAAACCGGAACCCGACCCGAATTAAATTCGGGTCGAGTTTTGGGAACCTGTATTCGACCCGGTGTAACCCGGGTTAACTCGTACCTGACCCGATTCGTCTTGCGGGTCGGGTGGGTTCGGGTGGCCGGGTTGTAAGAAAGTTTTATTTAATTCAAAGCCAAATGCAGATGGGAAGGTTCGATCCTGGGACCTTCTATGTGTGCTCACTAAACAATACCACTAGGCTGCACTATTGCTTGTGAACTAATATTATTCAATTGTCTTATAGTGTTTCACAACATCCAATTATTTTAAATTTAAACCAAAACATTTACATTGGGTGCATCCAACGGGATTCGAAGCAGCAACCAGCCCAGGAACAAGGATGAGCTCTAGCCAAGTTTCCAAATGATGCTTGTGAAACAACTATACATAACATTTATTATATATTAAACTTTTTAACCAGATTGAATTCGGGTCAACTGGGTTGACAAGGCAAATCCATACCCGACCCGGATTTTATCCGGTTGGGTCGGGTCAACCCGAATACCACTTGACCCGGATTGACTGCTACCCATAACCGGTTAAGGAGGCCAGGTTCGGCTCGGCTCGGGTGGGGCTCATTTTGCCACCCCTACGACCAATAGGGCTAGAGCTTGTTAGTTGACTAATAAAGTTACCGTTGGTTACGTTGACCTTTAACAACTAGTCGTTAACTAACCGTTTGACAGGGTTGTTTTGTAATTTCCTTTGATGAATTTTTCCCTTTTTAAATTGGGATAAATATCAGTTTATTAGACACAAGAATTTCGACAAGAAAGAAGTGAAGAAAAATTACATCTTCTGTAAAAATACTCTTTTGATCTCATATTCTCCTTGAGCCCAAAGAAGAAGAAAAGTCCTATTTCTATTCTCCATTTTCCTGGATCCTATAGAATAGAAATTCCTCTTTATAGCCTATTCTATATTCACAAGCACGTATATTCTAGGTTACATGGGAATTGTACATCAAATTTCTTTGTAGGAGGTTCTCTAAAGGTTGTCGAGAGAAGTGTAAGTTTTTGATATAGGCTTAGTGTACAAGGGGTGTAATTCTTGCGGTTTACAATGCGATAGTGAAAATCTCAAGCAAAGAGCTTGGGGACCGGAATATGTCAGGAAGACCGAACAAAGATACATCTTGTCTTTGCTATTACATTGTCTGATTTGCTTGTTTACTCTTTTATTATTGAGATTACTCTTATTATTTATTCCACTGCAATTTTATTTGTTTTTGGTTGTGATAGAATCAAATTTGTAACTCTCTTTGATATCTTTGTTGGTTTAATTTTAAAGGCACTCTTCACCTCAACTATAGTGTCTAATTTAACCATTAGTAGGATCCAACAACTTCTTCCAACTATAAATTGTCGTGTCCAATGCAACAGGACATGACAGATGTCCATCCGTATTCGACACTTATAAGTTCGTGCTTTGTTATTCACCTTAAAAATATGTACCACATGAGACGTGTTATCGCCTCATTTGACAAGATTATTGTTTTGGGTTTTTCTTATATTAGTCCCTTAAATCTTGCATAATTTGATATTAGTCCCTTACATCTTCCAATTTTGAGTTTAATCCCTCAAATCATTAACTATAATCAAAATAGTCACACACTCTAATTTTCCGTTAAAAAGCCCCGTTAACGCTGACGTGGCTGTTAGTGCCGACGTGTTAATTAACACTAATTGTTAATTAATCGTTAATTAATCTAACTATTTAACAGAATATAGGATGTGGGACTATTTAGGTTAACGGCTTAAGATTTGAGGGATTAAACTCAAAATACGAAGAATTAAGGGACTAATATCAAATTACGCATAATTTAAGGGACTAATATGAGAAAAACCCTATTGTTTTATATATCATTCTGGTAAGATTAAGTCCTTTTATGTATGAACAAATATCTAATAAATATATTTACAAGTCAAATTTACACGTCTATATATAGACATGTCCTTGTGTATGTTGTTTGGACAATTGTCGTGTCCAACACCTCATGTCTGTGTTCGAGTGCGACATTCGTATTCATGTCTCCAAATCATAGCATTTTAGTCGTCTAGCTATATCACTATAGTACATAGTATGGTTATCAAAAGTTAGCTAATATACAAATTGCAACATATTAAACTACAGTTTCATTGGCTTGTCCTTGCTTGTTAAGTAACAATATCTACTTGGTGCTTTAATTGTTTAGTATCCGATAGCTCATTGTGTGGTGGCTTTGTCTTCAACCATTTGAGATTTCTATTTCATCTTTTTGGTTTGCCCTCTTATGATTCAGAGTGCATTTCTCTTTTCTTTACTGGTGATATCATCTTTTTGCATGATCTTTGGTCTGTTACTATTTGTTTTTGGTTGAAATTCTTGCTGTGATCATAACCATTGCATCATGACGTAACATCCTTATTGTGGATGTAATTCTTTATCCTTTAGGAGGGAAAATAAGTCTGCTTGTCAAATTGATAATTAGCACATTCCGTTGTATTGTTTGGTCATTTTTTGAATTTTCAAACATGTGTGTTCTTTTTCTAAATGATAGATGTAATGATTGTTGAATCTTGTACTTTTTCCCCTGAAGGTGGCTGGTAACATGCTTCACTTGGGAAGAGTAGCTATGCACACATCTAATCACTTACGGAAGGTGAACATATCTGAAGCAATAGGTGAACTTGACAAGGCCAAACTTTATGTTGATAACGCTATCAGGTTAAATTATTTCCAATTTTATCACCATAATCTGGATGTTTGTTGTCATGTTAATTTCATTATTTAAGTGCCTTTTGGGGAAGTTATTTTAAGCCTGCTTGAGCTGCACACTTTGATAAGCATATTCCAACATGTCTATTCATAAAATAATAAGTAAAAGTGTAATGTGTAGATTAACAAGTGTATCCTTGGAATGTAAACCATCAACCTATTGTATTTTGGATGTGTACTTTAATGTCTATATTTCAAAACATAAATTACGATTACAGGGATTATTTTCTGTCTAGGTAATCTACATTTTCAGTAACTGTATACCAAATTATACAGGTATCACAGAAATTAGGGGCAAAGCCAGGCTGCCATTTTTTTTGTTTTTTGTAGCTGCTTGTGTGTCATACGTGCATTTTTTTTGTTCTTTGTTTTGTTTTGTTTTGTTGTTGTTGTGTGTGTGTGTGTGTGTGTGTGTGTGTGTGTGTGGGGGGGGGGGGGGGGGGGGGGGGTGGATCTGAGTGTGTGAGTGGGGGATTGAAAGTAGGGGGGTTTGCAATTTCTAGATTTGAGCTGATTTGTGGCTGACTTGCAGTTTGTATTTCCATTTTCTTTATTTCTCATTTCTAGTAGGGTTAAAAGCTATTTTCCTTTCTCTTTGTTCCTTTTTTTCTTGTTTCCTTTTCTTTCTATTTATTTTTATTTTTAAAATAAGATTAGAATTGTTGTAGGATTAGAATTCTAGGTCTTAAAGACCTTTTATAACTTCTGTAATAAGTTTTCATAATGGTGAGTCTGAGTAAATTTTTTTATAGAACATACTTGTTCTTCATGGATCCAAGGACTCCCAATGGATTCCAGGGCAACTCATGGATCCGAGGCTCAGTGGATTTCGAGATTTCTGTGTCGATCAGTGGCTTCGGCAGATACTGATTCTTCTTTTCACTTCCGTTCTGCTTAAATAGCTGACAGTGTCATGCATATTACAACTTGCTTATACATAAGCTTGATCTGAATTCACAGATATAATCTAAGTCAGCCAACAAAATATTATACGTTTCACCAAGACTTCGGCCAGTACAATCAGCCAGTTAAATTCAAGAGGCTTATAAGCCCGGGGCATTGGCTCAAAAGTTTTATACTTCAGTGGTTTAGAAAGATGGACGGGAGAACCAGCCACCTTCAAGCTTGATTAAGTAAAAACGGTGGAAGTGAGATTACACACTTTTTATGAAAGTAATTAACATGAACTACTATAAAAGGGGTTGCATGTCCATGGAAAATGCCAACCAGCTTTGATTTAGAGGTTCATTTACCCACTCAGCTTTCAGTTGACATTTTGCAATACTTTCTGCAGTTATACAATTCAGTGATGGGTACAATTTAATACAGATTTTCTGGATTTTGGTCCTGAACAAGTCTTTTGTTTGGTTATCCGTCTCTTATAAGTTCATATTTAAATATTAGTCCTCGCAATATGAGGCCACTTTTGTAAGTCCCTCTAATAATGAGCAACTCTAAATCAAAGAATATTTTTGTTAGCACATTTTCATACTGCTCTCTTCTTCTATCTCTTTTCTTTGAACCCAACAATCGTCTCTACATTTTCTATTTTCCCATTTTGAAAACTCTACTTTTCTCAATTGAGTTTATGGCATGCATCTCTTCTCATCAAGGAACCAATTTAGCCCCAAAACTAACACATTGTGTCCAGTGTAATTCTCAATCTCTGCCATACATTTTTACTCTTACATCTTACTTCCAGGGGAAGTGCAGCTCTAGGAACCATTCAGATTTGTTAATGAGGATCAACATGCATGTGCCAAAACAGGCAATGACCATCTGAAGGGCATTTTTCAAAGTGGGTTTGATTTTGAGGCACATACTTAATAAAATCGTACAAATTGGCAACAAACTCGAGCTAGGAAATTGGTGTTGTGACTTTCACCTGTGCGATAAGCCTGTAATTTGCCCTCAATGTTCGTAATTAAATGTGGTAAGCATACTAGCATGTAATGTGAAAAGTTACTTCCGATCCAATATGGGACCAAAATATTGCACTGTTAACATGTGCTTTTGGGAATATTAGTAAAAGATAAATTTCACAGGATTTTTAAGGCTTGAAATACCTTTAATATATAACAATTTGGCTCTATTTCAATTCTCTAATAAAAAATGAATAAATGATATCGGACGATTAGGAAATACAATATGTTGATTGTGTTAACTTTTGGATTATATACCACTTAAAAGCAAGGTTTGATAACTCGGTTTCAGTTTCGGTCATTGGAAAGTTTTTAGGTTTCATACTATTTTGTCAGTTTTGTAGGTTTCGTTTTGAGTTACCCTTTCGGATTTATATGAACTTTTTGTATATATTTCTATAGCAATGCATTTGTAATATTTTTAAAGAATTAAATGAATTTTATAATATGCGTTTTAAAATTTAAATAAAATTTTAGAGTTTTTATAATTTTTAAAATTTTAATAAATATTTTTATCTATATAGTTCAAATAGATTTATGTATTTCAACACAACCCATATTTTATTGTAAGAAATGATGTTTCGGCTAAAATCGAGTGGTTTCGATCGAAACGAGTGAAAATGATACCCTTTGGCTTTGACTGAAACTGATGAAAACCGAGCGAGACCGAACGAAACTGGTCAAGACCGAGTTTCAGTAACAAGTTCGTCTTGTCTCGCTTTTTAGGTGTCGTCGGGGTGGGCGATCCAAATCAAGATCCAAGACTGGAAGGCCCAAGTAGAGTGGCCAAAGTGGTAATGATTAGGCATGTCATTATTGCAAGGAACCAAGACATTGAAAGAACAAGTGTCCATAATTGAATGCTAAAGGTAAAGAGTCTGCTCAGCCTGCAACCGCGTTTGGTGGTGCGTGCATTGATGCCAATGATGGTGAGATATTGATGGTGTCTTCTTTGAAAGACAATTGGGCTTCATGCATTCTTGACTCAGGGTGCGAATCCTATATGACTCTGCTGCAGAGTCACTTTGTGACACACTTCGAGAGATGGACCAGATGTATACATGGGAGAATGGAGCTATGTCTAGAGTGGCAGTAGTCGACATAATGCGGTTCATAATGCGGTTCAAGATGCAAGATGGAGCCATTCGTACACTTACAGGTGTTAGTCATGTACCAAATTTGCAGCGGAATTTTATTCCGCTTGGAGCCTTGGCTGGTGTGGGGTGTAACATGGTGCTCAAGGGAGAGCGACTGTAGGTGTCCATGAGAGGTCATTTTGTGATGGCGACGAAGAAGATTGGCAACCTTTATAGGCTTCAGGGTCATCAGGGTCAGACGATAGTCAGAGGTCTGGTGCACCCTAAAGCTCTAGTGGAGGAGCGATTGGGACTCATAGGGACGTTGTGAGAGGAAAGCGAGGTCAGTTGCATGATGAGATAGCTGTGGTGTGCAGCGAGGGGTCGTCAGGTGACAGGGTCCAGGTTATATCCTATTGTGATTTAACTCCAAGCGTGGCTTAGATTGTCTACATGGAAACAGGTGGCTTCAGGGTAGAGTTGCCATCCTCAGGAGGACCCATTGCTGAGCGCAAGGAAGAGTTGGGAATTCGGATAGAGCCGGTACAACACATTGATGAGCACTTACGTAGGCAGCGTGGGTGGCATGGCTCAAGTTGGGCAAGAGGCAGTTAGTCCAAGAGATCATCTAGAATGCAGAGAACCAGCGGTTCAAAGATGATCATGAGCATATGATCTCATAGGGATCGTGGTGGTGCTGTAGTGAAGTCCTATTGGAGAGTTAAATCCAAAGGCAGTGAGTTGAGGATGTCAAAGTCAGATGAAGATGGTGCTCACTTCATGTTTGGGGAAGACGGTGCACGAGGCTTCTTCTAAGGGTAGAGATTGATTAACTCAGGTGACTATTATGGAGTGCGGACATGCATCGACTTTGGCTACTTTGGGACACAAGCTTGGTGTCAGTTCAATCGATTGTGGAGCTTCGTGGTATCAAACTTAAAGAAAGAGTTCGTCACGAGTAGGGTGGCGAGTTTGGTGCAGCTTTTCGAGCTCAATGGGCACTTGAGATTGGGGAATCACATTAAGCGTTAATGCGCCAACGGGTGCTGTTCCCGATGACATGTAAATGGTTTCATGGTCAGAAAAGATTGGAATTAGGGTAGAGCCATTGTAGAGAGCATGGATGCGTCTTGCTGATGTTTGAGTGCTGATTATGTGGTGGAGAAGGTTTGAACTAGGGTAGAGTATTGAAGTTTATGCTTTAAATTTCACCCTGAAGAATCTACAACAATCAGACGTCTGGTGGTATAGCACCGGACGTCTGGTTCTGACCGCTTCAATGTACAAATCACAGTAGATATGCCAGACGTCTGATGCTATACTATCAGACGTATGGCGACGTATGGTCAGCTGTCTTCAAATGACTGAAGGCTTGGGACTCAAAAGAATGGATGCTCTCGGAAAATTGTAGCAATATATATCCAGACGCCTGATGACACAGCATGAGAGCTATGATGGTGCTAGGGCTTCTAAGCAACAACATTTCATCAGACGTCTGACCTCTTTGGATCAGACGTCTGACGGTGCACAGTGCAGATTCTGTAGATTTAAATCTGAGCCGTTAAATTGATCTTTAATCAAATTGAATGGCCACTATTTGTTGCGGCTCTAAAATCCTAATTAATGATATTTAAAGGGAAGAACGCAACATGGCTTGTGTGTGGCTTGTGTGCATGAGGCATATGGAGAGAGAAGAAGATTTGTTTGCGCCGTCATCAAGGAGCTTATTCGCACGCGTCTTGGAGATCGAGCATACGGTTTTTGGTGAGTGAATTCTTTGTAATCTTCTTTGAGATTCCTCTTTTCGAGTTGAGGGATTATTTGAGAGAGTTTTGGTTTTCTTCTCTTTTGGTGAAATTTGAGATCTCTTGTGTTTTGGTGAGAAGAGTTTGAACTCCAATCTAGGTGTTATTGGTGATCTCTATTGTTGAATAAGATTGAAGGAGTCTGTGTAATTCTCTATGATCATATTAGTGGAACCCGTCATCGGGAAGCTGGACATATGCGTCGTTAGCGGGCTGAACCGGGGTAAATTCTGTGTCGCTTGATTTGTTGCTTTCCTACTCTTGTTACTTTTCATTATGGTAAGTTGGTTGGAGTTTGCTATTGTGGATCACCTCTGATAAATTGCGATATAGCGATTGTTGGGAAGTTATTCGCTTTGAGGTTGCTTCCGTTGTCATCATATAGTTCATTTGTACGAGACTATTAGCACAATTTATATAACTATTACTTGATTAGTAGTTGGGGAATTAAAGCCTATTGGCATTGCTGTTATAATTAAAAGAAGCAGGAAAGTTCTGTGTGAGAAATTCAGACACCTCAAGTGTGATTTTGATGATGATTAAACAAATGAAGTGTGATGATTACGTTTATGAGTGTATATGTACAAAAGCTTTAGTACAAAATATTGACTTCAAAGCAAAGATGGATGATTCACATCAAAGACTAATGGAGCTCACCCAAAGCCATTAAGAGATTCAAATTGGAGAGTACATAGTCAAGATGGAGATGTGGATGAAGCTCAATTAAGGCAATCAAGTCCAAGAGTCAAAGATAAGAAATGGAGATTCAACAAGACTATATCAAAGCCAAAGACTTGGGTAATTTTGATGTATTTTTATTCATGTCTTTAGATTCAATGTAAAACCTTAGATTGAATCTTTACACACATGAGATTACAAAAAAAATATTATTTTAAAATCATTTTAGTAGAAATTTTCTAAGCTTTCTGAGCCGTATTTGTGTATCAGAAAACTACTTGATCAGTTGTTAAACTGTGGCCGACTAGTAGGTTCGATCTGTGTCAGACTGCAGTAGTCGACCACAGTTTATGTAATGTGATCAATTTGTTTGCCCCAACGGTCATATTTGACTTGCTTTTTGATTAGTAGTTGGAAAGATTTTGGAGGGTATTTTGGGTAGTCTGTTTTTGGCAGATTTTCACTCTATATATAAAGGGGGTGGTTATGTGTTTAATATGCATTGAATGAGCTATATTTAAGATTTTTCAAGTATTTTTCAAAGCCCTCTTAAGCCCTTAAAAAATTTTCTCTTGGCCAAAATTCTTAAGTGTTTTCAAAGCTTTTAAGCAATCATTTTTCTTGGTCATATAATTGGGATCTACTCAAGCTTCAGCTTGGTTTTCTTAAGATCACAATTAGAGTTTTCTTTAGCCACTTGTACACTTCAAAAGTTTCAATCTCTTGGCTATAGAAACTTGTTCTACATCGAAGCAAAAGGTTTGTAAAATCCTCTAGTAAAAGAGGTGGTGAGTTTTTATGTATAATTGCTTAGTGATTTGGTTACTTGTTGTAATTTGAGAAAAGCCTCAAGTGTTTAGGTCTCCTTGTTGAAGAGGAAATTGAGTTGAAAATCCTCACTTGGTCAGGTTGTGATTGTAAAACCCCTCAAACTGTTGAGGCAAGTTGGAAGTCCTCTGTTGAGAGAGGTAAGTAGTGAAACTCCAAATGGTTGCTTGGGACTAGACTAGCCCAAGAATTGGGTGAACCAGTATACTTTCTTATGTTTATGTTTGATCACTTGCCTCTAACTCTATCTCACTTACTTGCATTGTGTGTTTAATTTTACTGTGCTCATATTATAGCTTGCAAATATTAGATATTTGCTGATTAAGTCCCAAGAGAGGTAATACTCATTGAAGACTTAGGTAAACTTCGAGGGATTAAGTTTTAATTTTGTATTATTTTTGGATAACATTATTCACCCACTCCCCCCCACCACCTTCCTCCTCTAGTGTTTACTTACCATCTCAGAATCCCCAACACTTTGAACTGACCATATTAAGAAAACAACTAGATGGAGAGGAAGATGGTGAACCACAAGAACTGCTTTAATCTCAAGGGCGCAAGCTACGGCAGGACAGAGAGGAGGCATATTATATTCCATTTTGTTTTATATGATTACATATAATCATGTGTATTTATTAGAGAATGTCTGATAATTGTGCTAACTATATTCTTCATTCATAGTAACTGGATCCTTTTCCTAATTGTTGATAGGATAGCAAAGGCTGTTCTGGATTGCGCCAGCAAGAACCAAAATGGCCTGCAAAGCAGTTCCACATCAAATGGAAGTGCAAAGGATCAGCATATGTCATTACTGATATTGGTCAGTTATTCTTTTCTCATAAAGAACGTATAAGCCTTTGATGGCAACATGATTGAGGTTGGCTGGATAAAAAACTACTTTAGCTGTGTTTTTCCTTTTTTTGAATGACTGGTGCTTCTGTGTAACTAATAGGTCACTATATGTAACTTTTAGAGAACTAATTGATTACTCGTATGTATCCATTAAGGAACTAGCACTTTAACTCAAGGAAGCTGAATGTTTGACGACTGTCATTGTTCCGTCTAAAAATTGATGGTGGAATACTGTGTGTGCAGTTGCAATCACTGGATTTAGTTGGCCTTCTGGATATCACGAAAAGTGAGCTACTAGCGCAAGATCATGGGGTCAGTATGCAATTCTGATTTTCTTCTTATAAATTCTTCATTTGTTTTTTAAATGTACTTTTAGAGAACCGTTCGCTTCAATTGCTAACTTCTGCCAGCATGTAAGATTCCAATGTTCAATTTAGTTGGATCTAGCACTTACTTCGACATGGTACTCTGATTTTTGTACAAAATGAAGTGGACTTAATGCGCAGAGTATATTTGGAGAGTTGTTGATGTTGCCAATCCATGAATATAACCACCCTTTAGCTTGCCATATATAGAAAAATCGAATCTTTAACTTTACAGAGGATATCAGCTGTTTGTTTTTTATTATTTCACAGGGAACTTAACCAGCAATAGTTCTTGGGCTTGTTGTTCCTTTGGAGAATTGCAGTATTTCCCTGTAATTTCTTCAGCAGCCTTCGAAGCCTTTAAGCACTACAAGCAATGGTCCCAGAATAATTAACTCCCATGAATAAGCATTGTCTGAAGCGAATGTGATCTAAATTTTTCTATGTATTGCTTTTATTTCCTACATAACTTCCGTAACATGACGTAATAATGATCTATGGGGGCCCATTTGGAAGGATAATTTTTTTGGAAGATGTTGTAGATGGCTTGGACTCACAGGAATCACAATATTAACTTATATTAAGTAATTCGATGTATGCAACATTCTAAACATGAATCTTGAATTTTAAATTGTGATAATGGGCAAAAACAGTGACTCAAGAAATTTGTAACAAGGCTTCGAAACAATGGCTCTAATATAACACTAAACAACATGTGAGGTGAAATATGTAATCAAATATTGAACTCGGTAGTTTTCAATTTTTCAACTATGAAATGATCTTAAGATAAACAGGCGGTGAAGAATTATATGACACCTAAAATAAATCCTAACCATGTGGTTCCTTTTCTCTTTCATTACCTAATGCTTTATTGAGTTAAGCTATAAGTTAAATAAATGGTATATTTGCTTAATAAAATGGAAGGAAATGTTGAAGCCTCATCTAACTTATGAAACCATGCCCTTGTTCCATAAAGGTTACGACGAGTGATAAGCTGCCTATAAATTAGTCCATAGCCAGCTTGACACATGCCTTGAGCACAAACACTATTGAATATCAAGGGTACGTGTTGTATAATATGGCATTTAGGGACAAACTAGCCATTGTTGTCATCTAGGCAGCATAGACTCGGGTATGGGTGCGGGTACCGGTACAGATACAAGACACATGATACGGTAAATTTGTAAAAGGTAATGTATGTGACACAACTATATAAAATATTATTATATATTATGTAAAGCCCCGCCCCCGGCGAGCGGCGCTACTTGTGAAACGAGAGTGCAGGTCCCGCAGGTGCAAGTGAAGTCAATATGGAGCAGTGCAGAAAGTAAAGAGACACTCTAGATCTGACAAGCTAACAGTTCTAAATAAGGAAAAGACAGTAACAAGTAAGTAAAGGTAGTAAAACTACACTACTGCTGAAAGTAAATGGAATACGTACCTCCGCTATGTCAAGGCTCAAACCGTTCTGCTCTGGAAGTTCTGACTCCTCTCAAGTCCTGTACCGAAGCTCCAACTCCTCGTGCTCAGACAACTCTGGATGATCGTGTGCTTCGTACCTGATGGACAACAAAGGGCGCACCGCGCTCAATAGAGTAGACAATATCTAAACAAGAGACAAGGAAGGTAAGTGTGAACAAAAGGAATCAAGATAGCCGCAGATATGATAGCACTAAGCAAAGAAGTAACCGGACCTGGTAATCCACAAACCCACGCCACTGAAGAGTAAGGAAGCACAAAGGACGATGTGACAGTAGCAGAAAGGGTACAGAAGAGAGACATGTCGAAAACGAGCACAAGTACTGTAAAGAGGGTACTAACTAAAGTGAACCAATCCTAAGCCGTGACTTCTGATGGGGAGTACAATAAGCATGTGAGAGCTACCTTGACCGCGAGAGTGCGACCCCGGGCAGAGTCCAAAAGTGTAAAGTATTGTACTGTAAGCTGCAAAACCTGTAAGAACTGTGACGCTGTGGCCTGTGGTGGGGCTCCAGGACCCATCAAGATGGCCGTCCCTGTCTGCCCCCAGGACTCAGGACCCATCAAGATGATGGAGTCCCCCTAACTCGGGGCTAGCAACCAAAAGGATTGGTTACTGTAGATCAGATCATAGTCACCCACATACTCCCCAATCATAAGTTTTCCCAAACCCGGTGAGTCAAGCAGAAAGTAATCATTTTATTAGTTATTAGTGTCGTGAGGTTCAATATTGATTAAACTACGTAGCCAAGGGGAATCTATTACCGTACATGTAATAGCAACCTGTCAAGTCAAGAGCCAATCTCAGGATAGTTCACTACTCATCCAGTACCAACATAGTAACGTGCCACCATAAGAACATCACAAGGTTACACAATTCAATAATATTAAACTAACAGGGTACTAATAAGCTTATGAAACAACAAGAGCAAGAAACTAGCAAGTGACAAGTAGCATGGATGTTCCTCATGGCAAGATATTCCAAACTGGGCAGAAAAGAAGCACCACCAACTCAAGAACAAGGAAAACCCAAGGCAGCAATCAAAGGAAGCTATCAAACCCAACAACAATGCAAAAAGCCCAGACAAGAAAAAGGAGCCACCCAACTCAATTACCAACAAGGGAAGCTTGAACCACAAGCAAGGGAAACCCACACCCCAACACAACTAAAGGAATCTAAATTGGAGTATAGAGGATAAAGTCTACCTGAAACCGAAGCCGAAAAACCAAGATAATTAAGAACCGAAGCCCAGCGTCTGCAGAAAGCCTACGCCGCAACCATCAGCAACAAGAAACCCAAAACCTGTAATCAATAGAGAAAGGACGAAAGAAACCTGCAAGCAAGTGAGAAAGAACGTGCTGATATATAAAAGAAACAATACTAACTAAATCTTGCAACGAACCAATAAATAAGAAAACATAACAATCGCTTTAATAAAGAAAGACCAAAAAGTCAACTCAAGATGGCGCTAGAGTGTCTAGGCCAGAGGGATCAGATTGGAGGTTTTCTCATCACACAGTGGGGGGTACCCGGACCTACGGCAAAGTCCACGGGGTTCTTAGTAAGGAACTAGGGGCTAACGACCAAACCCATTGGGGAACAGGGCTCACAACCCAGGTAATACCACACCGAAACTCAAAGCAGCGAGCAAGGGACCCAACTGAACCCAAACAGCAAGTGGAAGAACCCACCCGAGCACAACAGCAACCCACCAAGGCAAGTCAGCAAGCAAGAACCAGGCCGCAAGCAAGGGGATAACCAAACAGCAAGTAGAGGAACCCCGACCAGCAAGCAAAGCGTCAACGGAAACTAAACAAGCGAGGGAGGAGCCACCGAATCCCCTAAATATCACCAACAGCAACCCCGGGACCCCACGCAAGTAGGCGAGGACGGAGGAAAAGGAAACGCGTCGAGAAACCCCTGCTAGGGTTTCGCTCGTGCCGAACGGAGGAAACGATTGATGGGCAGCTAGAGGAAACGAAGCCCTCGCGGGCTTGTTGAGAGAGCCAGCGAACGAAAAGAAAAGAGGAGGAGAAATAAAAGAAAAAAGGGGGGGGGGGTTATATTAAAGCCCAACGGGCTATCGGGCAGTGGGCCTTTACATATTATTATATATGCATACACGCATAACAAACAAAAAATAAAAGGATATATCAAACAATATAATTTTTAAACGCATACTTTAGACAAGTTCTAGGAAGCATGGAAACGAACATGGGGTACAAATGCGATGAAGTATGAACACAGACATGGGATTACATTCATGATAACAATTCCTTAAAATGCGGGATACGGGAACACGACGAAAGATACTAAAATATGTATAGACATGAGAGTGAATGTACACGCATGTGTCAATGCATTCAATCGTACAGAAACATTTTTAATTTAATTATACATGTAATGATTACAATCTATCACATATTTTCATAATCACAGAAGAAGATTAGTCAATGGCTTTTTAACTTCTTATATAGTAGTTTAATATATCTTGATCGTTCTATCAAAATATACTTAAAATCAATATAGTTTTAAACACTTTTACAACCTTTTCCCTTTAAGTTAAAAAAATTCATATATATATACAATTAAATAAACATTTCAAATATATAGGATTATGTTACGGTAAGACGTGGATGAGTCATGTAAACATTTCTCTAATGTTTCTGTAGTATTCTAAATTAGAAAATATAGTATATAATTAACATGTTTGAAAAGTATCGTGCACATGTCCATGGAGTGTCCATGGACTGTTCAAGGTTTGAAGAAAACGTCAGTATCTGATATGGGTGTCAGCATACTTGGAACGGGTACGGCTTCATGATAGAAATACTCTTGCTACATAGATTGTCATGAAGGGCTCCATTTCAAACAAAGACTTCCATTTTATTTGGGCAATGGGAACTTTGAGAAGGTTACTTCACCAGATATGGATTGTTCATTTATTTAGTGCCTTTGTAATAAATATACCCCTCAAATCTTCCTTATTTGGCAAATTACTCTCCAAATCTTTCATATTATCAATTTACCCCTCACGTCTTTTGGCTATTTGAACAATCCGTTAGTTTTTAAAGAATGCTCTTTACTTGGGGTTATTTTAATTTGAAATGAACATTGTGGCCCGGAATGTTTATTATAACTCATCTCCCTTATTTTTCTCTTCTTCTCATTTCATCCTTAACTGAACAGAAGCAACTGTGGCATCACCATCAATTACGACGTCTTGGACAGCATCTTCATCATCTATTCCTTTTTTGCTTCCCCTCCCACGTCTCTATTCATCAGGAGCGAATCCCCTTCCAAAGGCTCCCTTAATCAATTGCACTTTGTCATCCTTCTGATGGCCTTCATCATGTCATGTAGATCCATGTGGGTGGTCAAGGGTTTGTTGGAGAATAGTTGCATATCAAGATGCAGGAGAAGGGGGCCATAAGGCCACTCATCGAATGAGTTGGACCCTAATTGCTATTGGATCAGGTGACTTAAGGTCGAGGCAGATGGGTAGATATAAGACTGATGGATTATGATTATAAGATTAGATAATTTTTATATTTGGCTTATTAGGCTTAGACCTACTTGGTTGTACTCATTTGCGATGCTATAAATATCTACAAAGTATAAGAAGAGGTAAACTAACATATCTTATTCTTTAAAATCCTAGTTTTATCATGGTATCAGAGCATATGTTACCTAACCCTAACAGTAAGACCTTCCTCTAAACTCAATTGAAAAGAAGCCTACATATTACAGCCCCTATTGGCCATCGTTGTTGATTTTTCTCTCTCTCCCTCTCTCTATACTGTCATCGCCCTCGGTTGGAACCATTATTGTTGCTTGCTGGACTTGTCACCAATGCATGCCAATGTCTCTGGTTGCATGCCTTTTGTAACGGCACATCCTCTCTCTCTCTCTCAGCGGGTCCGAACTCTTAGGGCTTCTTCGACGCAATTGTGGCCCCCCTCTCTCTTGTCATCTCGCAGCAGCAGCCCATCGCTAGGGCATTTCGATGACGACGCTTCGATGCGACAGCAACACCCCCACCCCCCTTCGTCCTTCTTGACAGCGACGTAGCGCCCCTCCGTACTTCTCTGCGACACGCCATGCCTCCTCGCGTCCTCCTCTGGGGCTTCTCCGATTGCTATAAGTCCCTGCCTTGCTTGACTTGGGTGCGGTGGCTTCCCTTGCTTGTGGTTTTGGGGTTTCTTGTTGCTGATGGTTGCGGCTTGCTTTTTCTGTTGATGATTGGGTTCGGCTGAATTCTTTGTTTGCTGTTTTGGGCTTCGGTTCTTAATTCTCTTAGTTCTTCGGCTACGATTTCAAATAGACTCTATGCTCCATACTTTAATTTCAAATTCGATCCTTGCTGGTTGGGTTTTTGGGTTGTTGGTTGTGTCTAGTCTTCTTTGCTTGCTGTTAGAGTTCGGCTCTTCCTTGCTTGCTGCCCTGCTTGGGTTGTCGTTGCTTGCGGTCTGGGGTTTTCTTGCTTGTGTTGGGTTCGGTGGTTATCCTTGCTTGCGGTTTGGACTTCCCTCGTTGTTTTGAGTTTGGTGGCCTTCTTCTGCTTGTTGTTGGGTCAGTTGGCTTCCTCGCTTGCTGTTTTGGGCTTCCTTGCTGATTGTTGAGGTTCGGTGGCCTTCTTTGCTTGCTAAGTTGGGGTTTGGCCTCTTCCATGCTTGCTGCCTTAGGTTTCCTTACTGACGGTTTGGTTGTGATTGTTCTCTTGCTTGCTATTTGGGTTCAGTGGCATCTTGCTTGCTGTTTTGGGGTTACTGGGTTGTTGTTGGGTTGCAGTTAGCCCTCCTTGCTTATTGTGGATACAGTTGGCCATCCTTACTTGTTGTGGGTTGTGGCTGGCTTTCTTTACTTGTTTTGATTTCTTTGCTTGTCGTTAGGTTTAGTAGCTTCCATTACGTGCTATCTTGAATTCATGGGTTATTGTTGGGCTTGGCTGGTTTCCTCGCTTGTTTTGGGTTTCGGTGTGGTTTACTTGGAATCTGATCCCTCTGGCATAGATCCTCTAGTGCCATTATGAGTTTGACTTTTGGGTTTTTCTTTATCAAGGCAATTATCATGTTTCATTCGGTTCTTGATTCATCACATATAACAGTTGGTGTTGTTTCTTTTAATATATCAGTTCATCTCTGGAATATCATGATATGGTAGATATCTCTGCTTCACTTTATTTCATGCCAGCTTTATTGTTATGACATCTGGTTATCTCCTTAAGCATGCTAGTATAGAAAGTTCAATATTGTGTTAAATTGCGTAGTTCAAGGGATGTTACTCGTGATATCACTATTGAGGAATGACTGGTGGAATTGAGATCGACTCTGGACATGTCTGGTTGCTACATTTGATTATTATCTATGGACCCCCATGGTATTAAACTTAGACCACATCACGACACTAAAATTAATAATTAATTAATCTATCTTGACTCATCGGGTTTTGGAGAAACTTATGGTGCGAGAGTGGGAGCAATTGAAGCCTGTCTTTCGGCCCTATCTGGGTGGATTTCCATTCCACGATCAGGCACGATCGTTCACGATCAATCATTTAACAAGTACTAATATTTGAATGGATCTTGAGTAGTCTGTTACCCGGTCCGGGGTAGCACCCTTGCGGTCCAAAAAGGTCTTCGAGTTGCACGAAGCACTATCCCTCATAAGTCACGACCTAGGATTGATTTACTTAGTGAGTACCACCTTACAGTAGTTAGTAGACATCTGATAATCATATCATGTTACTTCTTTATACAAATACCATTATAATTGTTGCTATCATATCTCCTTTTGTGCACCGTTATCATTTATCTCTTGTTTAGATATTGTCTAACTTCTGTTGCCCCACTAGGTGATGCACAGGATCATACGGAGGCACCTGAGCACGAGGAGTTAAGCTTCCGGTGCAGGACATTGGGACAGGAGCTGGCTGCATGTGAGTATTATATTTACATTTCAGATGTAGTGTAGATTATATTGCCTTTTTCCTGTTGAGATGTGTGTTAACATGACATGTTATGAGTATTTCCATTCTTTCTGCACTGCTCCATATTGACTTCACTGGCACCTACAAGACCTGTATATAACTGTATTCAATTGTGACGGTACCCGTGGAGCGGGGCATTACACTTCTGTAGCATACCACTGCCTCTGATATGTTACAGTTGCCTTGTGTCCCCTTCGCCTACACCTCCCGCCACTCTCGCGATCCCGCCCCTTTCTTAATATCGCACTATCTCTCTCGATCTCTCTGCCTCTCCATTTTCTTTTCTCCATTTTCTTATAAAGTTATTAGAGATCAGATCTAATGTTCATGTTGGGAACTGAACAATAGTCCCACATCGGTGAAGGAGGTTCTTGCGTGTTTAAAATATGGCTAGAATTCTCCATTGGCATTAGGCCTTTTGGGGAAGCCTAAGAACAAAACCATGCGGGCCAGTGAGCCCAAAGTAGACCATATCATACTAATGGGGAGATTAGTGTGTCATGTTTAAACCTAACAAATGGTTTCAAAGCCAAACCATGTACTCTCGATGATGTGTCCTCTGGGTGACAAACAAAGAAGGTGTGCTCAAATCTATTGAAAAGATGGTGAGCTTAGGATGCTTCATGGAACATATGTGTCATCTACCCCCCCCACACTATGAAAGAGGAGTCGCTCCTGGTGCTTCATGGACGTGTGCAGTCTCCCACACGGTGAAGAGTCAGTCTTCTGATAGAACATGGATTATGGACGATCGATCGAGTGGAGGTTCATGTGGTCCTTTGTTCGAGGAGAGGATTGTTGGGAACTAAACAATAATCCCACATCGGTGAAGGGTATGGATTCTTGGGGTTTAAAATATGGCTAGGTTTCTCTATTGGCTTGATGCCTTTTGGGGAAGCCCAAGAACAAAACCATGCAGGACAGTAGACCCAAAGTGGACAATATCATACCAATGTAGAAATTAGTGGGCCATGTTTAAACCTAACAGTTTATTACTCAAATTTGATCCCTCTAGATTTGTTTGCCTGAAGCAAAATATGTATTGTTCCAGCAGATCTCAAATAGGACAATAGCAAAAAATGTTCTTACCTCTTCTCTTAACTGTTCTAATTGATGCACTTCTTTGGATGTCAACTCGTTGATCTAAATTCATACTAGATTCTTTACTGGCTGTAGTGTATATATATATATATACACTAGTCATAACATGTGCCCTCGGGCACTGTTCATTTAAAATCTTTGTTTCCCCAAAAATTATTTCGCCCTCCAAAATTTTGGTACATATAATATTTCACTTCACAATTTAAAAGAACAAAAATTTAGCGGGCACATTCGGCGCACGCGGGCGTATAATTAATTAATTTCATGTAATTAACTCATTCCACATAATTAATTATTTTCCATGTAATTAAAGTTTCTTTTCTTGGGAAGAGGTGGGGATTCAAATTTTGGGTGGGATCCAGTTGTGTTAATTTTTGAATGGATGTGATTTCTGCCACGTCATCAATCCGTGTGATCAGATCTCATTGAATCTAGCCACGTCAGTGATCCATGTGCTGAGGTTTTTTTGGTTTTCTCAAACACTCATCTCAACCCTTCTTTTACCGAGAGTAAATCCTAGTCATTCTTCTATCAATCTCTTTATACATCAGCATGACATCAGCTTGTCCTAGTCAGCTAGACAATTCAAAAAAGTCCTCAAATGTAATATAGATACTAGATCTTGATCATCTAATTCACTTGTCTCTAACTTGATTTCTGGTTGATTGATTATCATGGCTTCTGCTGATGAAGTGAAATTGGAGGATCCTAATATTTCCAAGACCATATCTCCTACCAATATAATTAGAATGAGAATCCTACTATATTCAAGACCATATCTCCTACCAATATGATCTGAATGAGACCAAATCTTTCGGTCTCTTTGTTGGCTGTTAGAAGAAGCATCTCATTAGAAGATGCATTGAACTAAATCCAAATAGTATGACAACTGGGTTGCAAGTAACTGATGTCATCATTTCACAATAGATCCACTAAATTAAATCCAAAAAGTGATAACTGGATTGCTAGTGCGTGTTATATGTTGACCTAACTTCTTACAATAATAAGGAAAGAAATCAGAGCAAGAGTAAGTTTGTGGAGATCGTCAAGGAGCTCTAGACTACACTGAAATTGAAGTTGATGTATGAGAATAAGAATATCTCAGAAGTTGCTGATAGGATCCGCTAGAATTTTGATGGATAAAATTAGGGTTTTTTTGGTAGAAAGGTGATATTTTTAATGGAAAGAAGAGATTTTTAAGGTTTAATAAAGGAGATTGGGGGGGAATTGGATTTTTATTGATAATAAACTTAAATAAAAGAAAATACAAAGATAAAGGTGAGTTCTTTCAAGAGGAATTCTCTCTTAAGCCGTATATTCGAGAGGGTGGTCGCGCTCTCTAATAAAAGATGGATTTTTATCAATCTCAAACAAGAGTTCACTCAAGATTCAACATACCCTTCTCTAATCCCCCTAGCCCCATATAAATACTAAACTAAATATAAATTCTAAACCGAAAATAACAAGATTACAAAAATAAATCTAAAACTGAAAACTATGAAAAAGCCCCCTAGAAATTCGAAAATTACGAAAATGACCCTAATGAGCCAAAACTGCAGAACGCATCAGTACTCCCCATCCTGAACATCTACATTGTTCTTAAGGTGGTGCATGAAAGTCATGGACATGCTACTCCAAGTGTGAGTCCTCCTCTCCCACTGGCTCTTCATTTCCAACCAAATCATCATCCACCACCATCCTCATCAACTCCACCATCATCAACTGAAGTATGTGCTCCCGGCACCGATGTCCCGAAGCGAATTTCTCATCGCAACGGAAGCACTCGCTTAGACCGTTTGTCACGCACCTAAGCCTCAGTCATCTTCTTGAATTATCCCATTGATAGAGGGTTGCTGCTCTACCCAATTGCTAAATTGGTCTCACTCGCTGCTTTACCCTTTGCTGAATTGGTCCCCTGACGATGTCTTCTATTCATCCATTGGTACCTGGCTACAGGAAGTGGATTCCCTCCAGACCCATCCATCTGGACATCAGTTCCTCTGTGAGACGGCTCTCAACCAACTAAGCCAGGTCCATCGTCTCCAACAATCCTTTGTATGCGTAGCTCAACCCAAATGTGCAACATAAGCGCCTTCATGAAGGTCCCCTCTGAAATGTCCCTCACTCATCTCGAGATGCCTCAAACTTCTTTTTATACTCTCTAACTGATCCATCCTGTCTAAGTCCCAGCAACTGCTCCTGTAGGATTCCTCCCTGGATATTCTCGAAACATGTCACCAAACATTACTTGAGCTCCTCCCATGAGTATATAGGTCGACTCTGCTCCCTCCACTAAAATCAAGATAGTGACTCCCCTACGAAATAGACGTTGGCTGCCTCCAGTTTATGCCTTTTCGTCAAGCATGTCCCAACATTGAATCTATCAGCTCTGTATATCCAGCCATTAGAATCATCTCCCTCGAAAAGCGATATCTTCAGCTTTCTCATCTGGTCATGAACTCCAAGTCTCTACTGGCCCGCTCATCCTCCTGATTGACCATAGTAAGGGAGATGATCGGTGTCACGTCATATCTCCTTGTATTACCCATAGCCCCTCAACGTGCCGACGACTCTGTCTCCAATGTCTTCCAGTCATCCCCATCCCAAATGCAGTCGTCAACACCCTCAAAGCCTGTATCCTCGTCATAATCAGCCCGAAACTCCTCGTAGAACGGAAGTACTTGACGTCTCGCCTCTATCGCAAATCGAGTCCCACAAAGCCTTTGGAACTCCTCGAAGTCATTCTCAGGCCCTGGAAGCAGCTGAAAGTCATCGTCGTAGCATGCTGCCAGGAAACCACGATGCCCCTGGTGGACCTATCGAAGCTCGGTGGGCCTCAGACAGGTCTGCCAGGGATCGTCAAGAACCTGCCGTCCCTGGAGGGGCCCTGCAGGGGGCATCACCCTTGAAGGACCCTGGCGGCCCTGCTGGGGTTCGCCGCCCTCCACCTTGTCTGCTGCCTCTTCTGCCTCTCCGAAGTATCGATCCACGTCAGAGAGCAATTCCTCAACGTATTCATCGATCTTTTCCTTGCTTTTATCCAAAGTTTTTGCATTTTTCCTTAGATCTGGATCTCCTTCCAAATCTAAGTTTTTTGCCGTCTTTGAATCCGAAAATTATTGTGTTAAGGTTTGCAGGAGTGCCCCATGGTGTGCTAGGGTTTTCATGAGGGATTCCATCTTCACATCTGACTCCTTGGGATCCTTCTTTGATCGATGCCCTAACCTGATATCTGAGTTTCTCCATAGATTTCTTCAGATTTGGTAATTAAACATTGAGTCTTTCTGTCAAAAATTCTGTCTTTTTCTTTGCTTACATATCTACAATGGATCGTAGAGCTCTGATACCAAATTGATAGGATCCGCTAGGGTTTTGATGGATAAAATTAGGGTTTTCAGTAGAAAGGTGAAAATTTTAGGGTTTAAAGAGGAGATCTGGATACATGTAGGATTTTTATTGTTGATAAGCTGAAATAAAAGAAGATACAAAGATAAAGGTGAGTACTGTCAATAGGAACTTTCTCTCTTAAGCCGCCTATTCGAGAGGGTGGCCATGCTCTCAAAGAGGGATTTTTATCAACTCAAACAAGAGTTCATTCAAGATTCAACACACCCTTCTATAATCCCCCTAGCCCCATATAAATTCTAAACTTGTAAATAACAAGATTACAAAAATAACTCTAAAACTAAAAATTACAAAAAAGCCCCTAGAAATTCAAAATTTACGAAAGCACCTCTGATGAGCCAAAATTGCAGAACGCATCAGTTGCCAAGCTCTATAAGCTGTACATATATGTGAAGCCTGATGGAATGTTTTTTTCTTACTACTCGGATACCAATATGCATCACCCTTTGGTTAGCAACCTGTAGATGCAATAACAGTATCGAAATGAGCATACTTGTGATCAAGTACCTATTTGGTTTAAATGTCCAGCTTCTACAGCAGATTCTCGGTCATATTCTTGAAGGTAACTTTGTTCCTATTGTTTCTGCTACACTTGTCCATGTTCATCGATTAGTACATGACACTTCAGCCCGAAACTCTCTTACTTCATAGAGTTTGGATACATGGATTGATGATATGGTCGTGGTCGTGGACGCGATTGTGCTTCTGGAGGATGTGGATTTTGTGGACAATATTCTTAGGAGATAAATGCACACATCATGATGTGTGACAAGAACAAGAACAATCATCTCTTTAAGAAATGTTGGATGATGTTTATGAAGCCTAAGTGGGCTCATGTTGTTGCTGATGACACGTTTGCCACTCCATCTATTGTAGTGTCTATTACTGCTAGTTCAGACACTATTCAAATTTCTCAGGTGGAATATGATCACCTGATAAAGCTTCAGTATTCTCAACCTCCTCAGGCATCCTAATTTATCACATACTTAGACCTCAGATATTGCAGTTATTGCCTTTGTTGATAAGCCTTGGGTATTGGACACTTGGGCAACATCACATATAATAGGCACTAGATCCAATTTTCATTCCTTTTGTTCTACGACATTTATATTGCATTTTCGTTTAGCAGGTGACTCATCTTCTACCGTTTATGGAAAAGGGATACTCCAGGCAATCTCATCATTAGCTTCAGTTAATATTCTATTTGTTTCAAAATTTTCTATTAACCTTTAAGCTAACGAAATATAAACACTGCTATGTAACGTTCTTTCCTTTATAATGTGTTTTAAGGACCATCGGATTAGAATGAAGATTGGTTCAAATCATGAGAAAGACGAGCTATATTACTTGGATACTGATGAGCCCCCAACATGCTTATTTGCTGCTTTTGAAACCAGCACTATGGTTCCGTTGTTTAGGCCACATGCTTTTGCAAAAACTATAGTAGGTTCAATGCATCGAGTTTATAGTGTCTTCGTTGCAGTAGGAGCCTTGTAAGTTAGGAAAACACAACTATGTTTCATACATAGTTGAATCAATAATTGTAGTAGTTTTTCTTTTTGGGTTAGTGCATTTAGATATGTGGGGTCCTAGTATATGTCTCTTTGGTTCTAGTTTGTGTTATTTTTAGTGTTGATCTTTACCATAATACCTGGATCTACTTGTTAAAATATAGAACTTATGTAACAGAAATAGTTTAAATATTTTTAATTAAAAAAAGCTGCAGTTTTCTACAAATATATGTGTTTTTCATAATGACAATACCTTTGAATATGTGCAAAAGAATGTTTTAATTTTCTATCAATCAAATGGTATTTTATAATTTATATCAAACATAATATGATTATACCTCTCAGCAAAATGATGTAATTAAGAGAAAACACAGACACTTAATAGATGTCTCTCACACACTTAAACTTACGTATTATCAGATATGATAGGTACTAGAAAAGAAGCCATCAGCTAAATGCATGTATCTAAGTATTTGCAGTCAGATTCTATTTTGTTTGCATGTTGATCAATATGATGACTTCTAAGATTTAAGTTTAACATCAAATATTATACTCTTGTGTATTTCCTAACAAACATGTACTTTCCTTCCCATCTTATATATTTGGTTATACATGCTTTGTTCATAATTTGCAACCTTATTTTGACAAATTAGAACATAGATCAATCAAATTGTCTGTATCAGATATCTAGGACACGGTAAGGATATTACTGCTTATGTTTCAGCTGAAATTACATTTTTTTGAGTCTAATACTTATTTTGCATCAGCCCCAGATATAAACTCTCTCCAGTCTCCTATTCCATAGCTTGTTTGTATTTATGAGATTTCAGACACTTCAAAACATTTGCATATGTATATAGACACTTCAAGAAAGGTTTTACTACACCATCAGCTAATCTGATTTCTACAGTTGAAAGACCTCCATATGTATGAGAACTTTCTTCTTCTACTCTTCAGCAGACCTACATTTATCCAGCTTTTATAGTAGTGGTTAATGCTTATCTAGTTTACATCCTATTCCACACAAAAAATATGATCGTTTAACTCTTTTCCAGCATTTTGCCTTGTATTTGCTTCAGTGTCTATTCGTAAATATTACCAAGAAGTCGCATTGCATCCTAATCAGAAGAACGATATGGATGATGAGATAGACGCTTCACTGACCAGTGGCCTATGGGAGCTAGTTTCTACTGCATATGTGCTGATAGCATTGGTTGCTGATGGGTTTATACCGTAAAATATTGACTAGATGGATAGGTATAAAGCTCATTCGGTAACAAAAGGATTCGCTCAAACATGTGACAAAGATAATCTTGATATTTCTCCAATTACTAGCCTGGATTTTATTTGGTTTATTTTCTCCTTGGTTATGAATACGGGCATGTTTATGTTTAAGCTAGATGTGAAAAATACCTTTCTATGTTTGATCTTGTTGATGCAGTTTACATGGAGCAACCTCTTAGGTGTTTTTCTTATGGGAAGAAAATGTTATGCAGGCGGAGAAAGATGATATATGGACTGAAGTAGTATCCTTAGGCTTAGTTTGAAAAGTTCTATAGGTAGTTAGAGGTACTAATTTCAGGAGATGTCATTTAGATCACTCAGTTTTCATTCTATAATTTTAGGTTTAGTCATTCTGGTTGTATATGTTGATATTAACTGACTGGTAATTATTATTGGAATTGATGAGACAGAGTACCTGAAGTTTCATTTTGTGACCAAGGATATGGGACATCAATGATACATTGTAGCGATAAAAATTACACATAATAGGACTGGTGTGATTCTATCTCAAAAGAAGTATGTTATAGACCTACTACAGGATACTCGACTCTTGGGTTGCAAACGTGCACATATTTCCTGAAAGCAGGTGCAGAATTGTCCTATGTTTCTGGTCCTCTGTTTGGTGATGTTTCATTATAAAAGAGATTGGTTGGCATGCTCATTTATTTAATAATTTCTAGGCCAGATATTATGTATGATGTTGGGCAAATACACTAGTTTATGCACCAACCTAGAGAGGTCTACTAGAGAGTAGCCTTGCGAATCTTATAGTATGTTAAAGCATTCTCAAGTAAAGGATTGCTGGCTTATAAAGATTGAGGTTTTTTTTGATTCTGGCTATGCAGATGATATGAAGGACATGAGATTTAATTTAGGTTACTTATTTATGTTAGATGAAACTTGATAACTTAGATAAGCAAGAAGCAAATGTTATGTCTCGATCAACTGCTGATGCAGAATACAGAGATATGGCACATACAACATGTTGAAAATATTATTATGGGAGCTCAGTTTCCAAGATGACAAGCTGATGTTAATGTTTGTGACAATTAAGTGGTTGTTTATAAAGCCAATAATCACGTTTTCATGAAACTATTAAGCACATCGAGGTGAACTGCCATTTTATCAGAAATACTATTTCAGAGAAGCTATTTTGTATCCCTTTTACTTTCTCAGCAAATTAACTAATTGATATCTTCACCGAATCAGGTTCAACTAGTGCTTTCTCGTCTCATTGTAAAAAGTTAGGCATGATAGATATATATGCTTGAGATTGATGTAGAGTGTTAGATATTAGGCTTATTTTGATATTATGCTTATTTGGCTTCCGCCCACTTGGTTGTACCCGTTTGTAGTGGTCGGTCGGTCGGTCGAATAAAAATGTATATGTTGCTAGCATGGAACGGTCGAATAAAAATGTATATGCTGCCAGCATGGAAAAATTTACTATGTTGATATTACATATACATGTTTTTATTTTTACAAAATGTGGATGTGTTCTACGTATCTTGGATGATCTCCATATCAAAAATCAAGTAAATTCAATGCTATTTGGCACTTAATCTACCTACAAAACAGAACTTTTTGTAACGAAGATCGATAGTCAAATATCTTTAGTGTTCATCCATATTTAGGATTTTGGGTTTTAAAATGTGTGCAACTTAGAAAAAAATTAAGTTTTTAGTTTTTAATGCTGACAGCGCAAATTTTCTACGCTGTAAGTGCATCTACATTATCCCCTATATATATAAAGTGTGACAAGATGTGAACTAACATCTCTCTCCTACTCTCTAAAACTAGACTTCCATCAATGATTAAACCTGAATTGGGGAAAGTAAGGGTTATGTGGAGATTTGATAATTGGAGAGCAAAAGAAAGGGGTGAGGGTTTCACCATGAAGTTGCATGTTGACCTCAATTAGATTCAAAGGAAGGTACTATTTGGTTGCAGTGGAAATTATAGAAAGAAAAATGAAGTTCTAAAATGATAATTATATATATATATATATATATTCTACCAGTATATTCATGGCCGGAACCAGAGGCAACTCACCCTGGGCAGTTGCCTAGGACAAGAAACACGCACACACACATAGAATAATGGGTATCATATGACAATGGAGGCTTAGCCTCATATATCAAAACACAAAAAAGTGGGTGGTACAACAAGTGCAAGGCCATGTGGGGCTTGTACTTTCCCAATTTTGTGTCTTGGTATATGATGAAAAGTTTTCATTGTCATATGATACACATTATTCTCATACATACATACATATATAAGAATAATATGTATCATATGACAATAGAGGCATCAACTCATATATCAAGACACAAAAAAGTGGGGTGATACAACAAGTACAAGCTCACGTGGGCTTGTACAACCCCACTTTTTATGTTTTGTATATGAGAAGATGCCTCCCATGGTATATGATATCCATTATTATATATATATATATATATATATATTGGAAAGGTAATTGAGTATGTATATATATCTGTGGAAAAAGTACAAGTATGTAAGCCTCTATAGGCAATGCCAAGGCAAGAGACCGACTCGGGAGAGGCCGGGAAACAATCACCAAGTACAAGAGAAGTCTAAAACAAAGCCTAATCAAAAAGTAAAACGAAACTAGGCTAGTCTATAAATATTAAAAAGGGTGGAGACAGCCGACTCGAGCTCTTCGCGATCAAAAGGTGGGAGAAGAAGCCACATCGAAGGCAATTCTTGCGACGAGCTGGACCTTAGAGATGGTTGTGGAGAGAAAAATGATGCTATTCATTTCCTTCCAGATATGCCAAACAGCAGAGAGGACGAGTCTGTATTGCCAACCAGTAGCACGGGTCTTTTCTTTCGCGCCAAAACGACGAATGAGGGCGGCGTCCACATAGAGCGATCTGAAGCGGGAGGGAAGCCCCAGCTTGAGCTTGGCAGCTGCCCAAACATAACGGTTGTACTCACATCTGAAAAAAAGGTGGCGGTCAGTCTCTGGATGGGAGGAGCATAGCACTCAGGTGGGGAGACTTGCACGCCTCTGCGGATGAGATGAAGCATGGTTTGATCTCTCTTAAGAACCAAAAAAATATGGCATATGTTTATATTAAATGCATATGGAATAAGTCGTAATATGCATACTTTGATAATCTAAATTTTTTTGGTATAACGATGATATATATATAGCAAATGCATCACAATTAATTATTTGCATGAGTTAGTTATTTGTATTTTGTAATTGTTGTGATGATGAGGTCACTAAAGTTCTTGTATTGCTACCGACTCATTTATGGGATAAAGAAAAAACTTCCTCATTTAATAAACTTACAAGATGACACACATCACAAGGGTAAATCGAACGACCAACAAAGCACTCTTAATAATTTGACTTTATACACTGAATTTTAAAACATACATAATAAACTTACAAAAGGACACACATCACAAGGTTAAACCGAACGACCAACAAAGCACTCTTAATAATTTGACTTTATACGCTGAATTTTAAAACATACATAATAAACTTACAAAAGGACACACATCACAAGGTTAAACCGAATGACCAACAAAGCACTCTTAATAATTTGACTTTATACCCTGAATTTTAAAACATATATGAAAAATATTTACATCACTTATTTCCTTTAAATATTTTATTTCTAGTATCAATATATAATTGAAACACTTTTACCATTTAGTTTTTGCTTTGGCATTTTTTAAAAATTATTGTTTACATAGTTTTTATTCTCGTTCAGGGCAAAAAAACTTGTGATTACGCCACTGAGTAGAATAAGCAAGAAGGATTCTGATGCGACTCGACTAGTGGAGGAGGCGGGCCGCGCGGATATGGAGGGGGCTCCGGTTCGGGTCTATCAACGGAGGAGGCGACTTGGGTCCACCACGGACCCGGTCCTAAACTTGTAATTCCGCAAGAGAAGTGGAGGGTTAAAAGGTAATTAGACATTTGCTAATCCCTTCCCTAATAAGGGGCAGGCCGGCCCTAGCTATGGCTTTTATCGAAGAATTGATGAGGTATTTTATTTCACTTAGAACCCTAGTTTAATTCCTATTGTTAATTAGTTGTTCTTGCTTTTAGATCTATTATTCTAGGAATTAATTAGTATTTTTAGATCAGTTCTTCCTCATTAAACCCTAGATTAGGAAGTCCAAAGCCATAAAAATCCCACCTTTGATCCCCACAAAAAGCCCATCGTATCAAATTGGTATCAGAGCGGTTGATCTATGGCGAGCATGCGATCCATGGAGAGGGTTGAAGCGTTGGAAGAGAAGATTGAACGGATGGAAGCCTAATCAGCAAGGGGTTCATAGACATGAGAAAGGAAGACGCCGAAATAGCCGGGAAGATCCGGGGAGAGATGAAGGAGAACCAAAAGAGAACGGATGCGAAATTGTCGGAATTAACGGAGGCTATAGCGGCGTTAACCGCACATCTCGTACCAAAGGCGGATCCAAGTAAAAAGGAGCCGCCTTTGACGAAGGACAAGGGCAAAAAGACGATTTTTCCTGAAGAATGTCCGGAACGAGAAGAGAACAGAGGCGTTGTAATGCCCGTATATGTGGTGTACTGTATGAACGTGTGTGTAAAGTACTTTTGTTGTGTGCATAGTAATTCTGTACGTAAATGGCTATAAGGTTGACTATGACGTGCTTTGGATATATATATATATATATATATATATATATATATTTATATATACATATTTATATATATATATGAATATATGTGGTTGGATTCTCATGCTAAATATTTTATTGCAGTTTAAAGAGATTATTATTATTATTGATATTGTTGGGTTTGTTATTATTGTTGGGCTTGTTATTTTTTCTTATTGTTGTTGTTAGGCTATCTGGTTTGTTATTATTGTTATTATTATTGATTGGGCCTAGATTCTTATTGGTTGGGCATGAAGTATTATTGTTGCTACCGTTATTGTGGTTGATGTCGTTATTATCATGGGTATTATTTTTGAAGTTATTGTTGGTGTTGATTATTACTAATATTACTATTGGTTGGGACTTAGAGAATTGAGTAGCTAGAGGTGTTGGGCTTTGTTTGGGTTTGTATTATTAGAGGTGAGATGAGAAAGAGATGTTAATAGAGTGGAGGGCAATCTTGTAGATATGGGTTCCTATCTAATTTATTTCCTTCTTTTTATTTCTCCAAGCCTCTTAAAAACATTTCCCCCTTCATTTCCCCCCCCCCCCCCCCCGCCATGAAGCCAGGCCGAACATCACCCCCTCTGCTGCCGAAAGTTTGGATGGGTTTTGTTGGGAAAAATGGGGAAAGGAAGAAGAAAGAAGAGGAAGAAGAGAAGAGGTAGAGCCCTAAACCCATCCTCTCCCTCTACCCTTCATCTTCTCCAATTCCTCTCCTCTCCCATGGCCGAAAATCCCCCCCCCCCCCCCTGTTGGCCGAATCTAGGTTGCTGCTGAAAGTTTGAGGAAGCTGCCGAAATTTGGGGGAGAGGGAGATTAGGGTTGAAGTTGGAGAAGATTTGAGGATTCTTGGATTTTTCATGAACTTGGAAAAATGATTTCTTCCCAATTGGAGGAGGAATCATGGGGAATTTCGAAATTAGGGTTAGAACTTGGAATCAATGAGGGATTTCATCAAATTGGAAGAGGATTTGAGTCTCTACAAGAGGTAGGAGTCCAATCCTTACTCATATGTTTGATTTCTTTGCAATTTAGGATAAAGTTTACATTTTTAGTAGTTTTGTTGAAATTTCTGGATATGGAGCATGCATGGTTGAATACATTTAATTTATTGAATTCTATGATGCTATGATTTTGTCTCTTGATGTATTGGGTGCCTTGTTTTAATAGAAATGTGTAATTGCTCACATTTCGCAATATGGAATATTGTTATCCAAATTTATTGTATGAGAAAATAGTGAAACTACTCTCTTTTGGGGATGTTGGTAAATTATTATTCAAAGTACTCATTTAGAAAAGTTGGGATGTTTATTTAGTAGGGAATGTTTCTCATTTGGAAATTGTTGTCATTTTGACATATTGGAAGCTTAACTAAGAAGCGAGTAGGGATTAAAGATTGCATTTCATAATTATTGGAATGTCTCATCTCTTTTCATGACTCATGTTAAATTGCTCTTATAATGAGATTGCTCTCATTTTGTTGAAATTACCCTCATTTTAACGTGTGGATTTATGTTGATTACATGGTATTGCTTCCATTTTGTTATATTGATTAAGTGAGATTGTTCTTGTCTTGTTAGATTGATTAAATAAATTTGCTCTCATTTTGGGTTGATGGAAGTCATTTATTCAATTCAATTTGTATGAAATGAGAAACTTGTGAAAATGAATTGAGATGGGAAATTGGCGGTGTGTTATTGGATACACGTGGAATGTGGAATGATGGTGCAATGATGTGATTAGGACACGAGGTGGAGTGCACGGGCATGGACAAAGTGCCGCGGTAGGAGGCGGGTGAACACGCCGTTGGTCACCTCTTGATCCATTAGGTGGCTCCACGTGGAGGTGGCTCCACGTTGATATCGGAGTAGAAATTACTTACACGTGCACGCCGGCTCAATCATGGGATCCCATCGCATCGCATTACTTGAGCATCATATGCATCATGGCATCATTTAGCATTTTTGGGTGATTTGTGGATTGTTGGAATGTGATGGTTAACCCTTAAGAATGAATGTTGCCATGGATGTACTTGTTGCTTGAATGATGGTATGTTGGAAAGTGTGGATTGTTAGTTAGACAATATTGTTATTTTGTTGTTATTGCTAATAGTGATATTCATGATATTGACGTTAGTATTGGTGATATCATTAATGTATTATGTAATGTTGGGTTGTTGGAAGTATTATGGAATGTTGGAATTTTTAACATCCAAGTTACCATGATGCATTCGTGGTTGAATTGGTATGCTAATTTGAATTATTTGATACAATAGTTATGTTTCATGGTGCTTGAGCGATTTGTTCCAATACTCGTGCCAATTGGGATGCTAAGTTGAAATTGCCCTCTTTTATGAAATTAATCTCACTTTGGTTTCCTTGGGTAAATGGAATAGATTTCAATTTGTTACATGAAGTAAACGAAATTGTTCTCCTTTATTACATTGTTCAATAAATGGTCCTTATTGGGAAGTTGGAAAGGTTATGTTGATGCTTATAGTGGTGTTGGTGGTGTTGGTGATGTGGGGATGTTATGATTATATCATTCTCTTTGAAATACTACTTATGTTTTCATTTAGAAATATTACTTATGTTGTACTTGGAAAACTTTGAAAAAATACAAGAGAAACTCTGTCGAAATTTTGTGAGTATCTCTTAAACACTTTCGTAACATCCTAAGCCTTAGGAACCGAAGTTCGGATCACTACACGGGATGCCTCTCGTTAACCCCCTTAAAATGATATGCAATATTGGTTTAGTGGTCATCCCTTTATAGTTTGCTATCTTTAGGGTTAGCAACTTAATTCAAGTTTATGTGCAACATACGTGTAGTGTTAGTTGATAGGAGTCACTCATGGTAAGCGTTGTGCCTTAGGGTAAACTTCTCTTTTAGCTTTCTAAGTCACTAAGTTACATGATAATTTCTACAACTTGCCCAAATTTGCTAGCAGACGCTTTAGGGTTGTTAGAAAGGACTAAAAGCTTAAGGATCGCAAGTTGAATAACGAATTGCCATTGTTCCATCATGGTAATGAACCATATGCATGCTAATATCCAACTCCTTAGTCTTCCCTTAAATTCATACTAAAGGCTACTAGTATTTGATCCCATAATGACTCATGTTGTAGGTGAGATTGTCACCCAATTGCAGGCTAACCGCTTAAGGTTCATGTTGCATGGTGACTGGTTCATTTTGCATCAAGAATGGGTTATGCTTCTACTCTTTGTGGTACTCACATTGTTTTTCAGGTTCCCCCTTGCGGCAGGTATGTGTTCCATTGGTTGATATCATTTCCTTGCATTGTCCCTTTTATGTTATGCTTGAGTTAGTTACGGATTATTGCATAGAGCATGTCATTCCTTGCACCATGTGAGTAGGGTTTGGACATCCTACTGGGTCACGCTGTGACGTGTCCCGTTGTTATTTTTCAGGTGCTGGATCTTGATGTCAAGGCCCACGAGCCCAGTTGGTTGGATTTGAGTGTGGGGGTGAGTGTGAGAGAGATTTGGGTGTAATAATGTACTTGGGTGAGTTGGGTTATAAATTGTACATGAGATTGGTCCTTGATGTTGTAATTGAACAGTTTCTATATCTGTTATTCTGTGATTTGAGTTGGTGGCTCCTTTTGTATTTCTGTGATGGCTGGACTGCTACAGGTATTATCCCAGCAGTACACAGTGGACCTGTGCTTAAGTTTGAAAATTTGTATTTTCCTTCGTAACACTCGTCTCTTCTGGAATACCTGATACGGATTCGTACTTATCGGGTATCCCGGGGAGCGGGGCGTTACAGGCGTCAACCCACGAGACAAGGAGTGGGGGGCATCTTGAACTCATGCTGTCGCCAGGGGATGAAGACATCACCGGGGGGTTCCGCCCCCCCCCCCCGATGGAGCGGCGGCTGGCAGCCGCACCCCCACGCCTCTCTGGGGGGCCGGCGAACCCCCAGAGAGCCGTGGGGGGCCCGCCAGGCCCCCAGGAGGGGCGGCCGCACCCGCCGCCCCTCCCTCTGGGGTCAGCGAGCCCAGGCGGGGCCGCCTGGGGGCCGGCTGCCCCCGGCAAACCTCTAGGGGGCTTCGGCCGACCCCAGTGGAGCTTTCCGAGCCTCGACTGACAACCGGGGGGCCGCCAGCACTCCAGGATGTCCGTGCGACTTTTTCCAGCAGATTCGGGCCCCTGGGGGCCCACGCCGACGTCCGAGGAGCGCAATTTCCAGGTTTTCAGCCCTTTGGGGGGACCCGGCGGAGGATTTCAGCAGCCTGGAGGGCACCACCAATTCACGGGTGGCCCGTCGACCCACCCCCTATCCTTCGGGGGGTGACGGGTGATTGGAGAGCATACCAGGGCCCACCAGGGGGTCACCAAACAGAGTATGAACATCCACGGGGGGACTGACATGGTCAGGGTGCAGAGGGAGGAGTCCGAGATCGAGCTGAGGCATATGTTCCAGACGGACGACAGGGGTACCAGCAGAGGGGAGGATTCCATCAGCAGGAGAGAGGTGGATACGCTGGTGAGAGACGTCTGAGGAAGCTCGAGGTGCCCATCTTTGAGGGAGGAGACCCAGATGACTGGTTGTACCGGCTGGAGAGGTACTTGGAGGTGTCAGCAGTCCCAGGAGAGTAGTGGCTTCGGGTGATAGGCGTTTGTCTAGAGGGGGAGGCCTTAGGCTGGTTCCTTTGGACTGATCAGCAGCAGCCATTTCAGACGTGGGGGGAGTTTACGACGCTCTTGATGGAACGATTTGGTGCAGGACAGTTTGGCGGGGTGTTTGAGAGATTATATTCACTGAAGCAGGAGAGGAGCGTATGAGATTATATCAAGAAGTTTGAGTCGCTTTGCTGCCGAGTTTGGGGAGTATCTGAGGAATCATATGAGGGCTGTTTTATGACGGGGCTGAAGCCTACGGTGATGTCAGGATTGAGGCAGTTCGAGCCAGCTGGTCTGCACGGGATGATGACGTTGGCGAGGAAGGTGGAGGACCATTAGGAGACAGAGCAGAGAGCTCGCGGGACGTGGGGAGGCGCCACATTCAGGAGTCAGGCGGCTACTACAGGACAGAGGACTGCACCTTCTTCAGGGACCACGTCTGGTCAGGGAGCTACAACCGTGGCTGGGGGCGGCAGAGACAGGAGGCAGGATCCCCAAGCTGGTGGGCAGGTGCGGAGGATGACTGATGCCGAGATACGGGAGAAGCGGGTGAAGGGATTGTGCTTCCGATGTGATGAGAAGTGCACCCCAGGACACCGATGCGCTGATCGGACTCTCCAGATACTGATAGCTGGCGATGAGGAGGGAGAGGACGAGGTTGTCATCCTAGAGGCCGGAGAGGATGAGGAGGAGGTTGAGCACCAGCACTTAGACCTTGTGGAGGTGTCTCTCAATTCCGTGGTAGGGTTCACACCGAACCATACCATGAAATTAGTGGGACAGGTGGGCAGCCAGGAGGTGATAGTGTTGGTCGACAGTGGGACCATCCACAACTTCATTTCCAGTAGGTTGGTGGGTGCGCAGGGACTGCAGATGAGTGGCACGGGGCGGTATGGAGTGATGTTGGGCACGGGACAAGTGACACACATCACAGGTGTCTGCCGCGGGGTGATTGTGACGATTCAGGGAGTGCAGATTGTCACATACTATCTTCCCTTGGAGCTAGGGAGTACCGATGTCATCCTGGGGATGAAGTGGCTGCAGACCCTCGGAGAGACCAGGACAAATTGGAAGATGCCGAGGATGGAGTACCAGGATGGGGGAGGACAGTGGTATTGCAGGGGATCCCAGCCTCTGCCGTTCTTTGGTGTCTTATAAGGCCATGTTCAGGGCGATCCACACGGCAGGATGAGGTTTCTTGGTGGAGCTACAGGCTGTGACAGCATCAGTGCAGAGCGATGACCAGACACAGGTGGTGGTACCGGAGGTTGAGCAGCTGCTGGCTCAGTATGAGGAGGTTTTCCAGACACCACAGGGACTGCCACCACACAGAGATCATGAGCACGCCATCGTCTTGAGGGAGGGCGTGTCCCCCATCAGTGTGCGGCCCTACAGGTACCCACGGGTACAGAAGGACGAGATAGAGAGACTGGTGGAGGACATGCTACAGGCAGGAGTGATACAGCTGAGAATTAGCCCATTCTCTAGTCAGGTTCTATTAGTGAAAAAGAAGGATGGCAGTTGGAGATTCTGCGTGGATTACAGGGCCCTGAATAAAGAGACGGTTGCAGATAAATTCCACATCCATGTGATTGATGAGTTGCTGGATGAGCTCCACGGGGCAGCCTGCTTTTCCAAGATTGATCTGAAGTCAGGGTACCATCAGATACGAATGAGGACGGCCGACGTGCCCAAGACTGCTTTCAGGACTCATGAGGGGCACTATGAGTTCCTGGTCATGTCCTTTGGCCTGACGAATGCCCCTGCGACATTCGAGGCCTTGATGAACAAGGTATTCCGACCCTACCTCCGGAGATTTGTGCTGGTATTTTTTGACGACATCCTGGTGTACAGTCGCAGTATGGAGGAGCATGTGGGGCACCTGCGAGCGGTGCTGCATGAGTTGCAGGAGCAGCAGCTGTGTGCTAATAAGAAGTGTGTTTGGGCCGCTGCAGGTGGAGTACTTGGGACACTTGGTGTCTGCGGAGGGGGTGGCGGCAGATAGGACCAAGATTGTAGCCATGTTGGACTGGCCGATAACTACCACATTACGGGGTTTGCGGGGCTTCTTGGGCCTGACAGAGTACTACAGAAAGTTTGTCCAGGGATACAGTACGATTGCTTGGCCACTTACCGAGCAGCTCAAGAAGGACATCTTCCACTAGGGCGAGGAGGCGACCAAGGCGTTCGAGGCCTTGAAGCAGGCGACGACGATGGTGCCTGTTTTAGCACTTCCAGATTTCAGCAGACCATTTGTGATAGACACCGACGCGTCAGGATATGGGTTAGGCGCAGTGTTGATGCAGGACCAGAGGCCGATTGTTTTCTTCAGCCAGACTATGTCAGCACAAGCGAGGCTGAAGTCAATATACGAGCGGGAGTTGATGGCGATTATTATGTCCATTCAGAAGTGGAGGCCCTACTTATTCGGAAGGAAGTTCATAGTGAGGACCGACCAGCGGAGTTTGAAATATCTGTTGGAGCAGCGCATGGTTACCGAGGAGCATCAAAAGTGGCTCTTCAAGTTGGTCCATTTCACCTTCGAGATATAATACCGACCAGGCTTAGAGAACAAGGCGGCAGACGGCTTGTCGCGTCGCGAGGAGCATGCAGAGGTGGCGGCCATTTCAGCACCGGTCCTTCTGGACTGGGAACCGTTGAGCAGGGAGATTGAGGCTGATGAGGACCTGGCGAGGATACGTGGGGCACTGCAGCAGGGCTCCGCTGACTTCTAGGGGTACAGCATGGACGGACCGAGGCTTCTATACCACGGCAGACTGGTGATTCCCAGGGGCTCCGCCCATATTCCGATGATTTTCCAGGAGTTCCACGGCAGTGCCATCGGCGGACAGTCCGGGATACAGCAGACTTACATGAGGATGGCGAGAGAGCTATACTGTCCCGGGATGAAGAAAGACATTGCCCAGCGGATAGCAGAGTGTGACATGTGCCAGCGTCACAAGTATTTGGCAATGGCTCCAACAGGACTCTTACAGCCATTGGCCTTACCAGAGAGTCTGGGAGGAGATCGGCATGGATTTTATCGAGAGGTTGCCGCGATCAGAGGGTTACAGTTCTATACTAGTGGTGGTCGATCGGCTTAGCAAATATGCCCCATTTCATACCCCTCAGGCACCCGTACACTGCAGTTACAGTGGCAGCAGCTTTTATGAAGGAGGTGGTTCGCTTGCACGGTTTTCCCGCCTCCATAGTGTCAGACCGCGATAAGGTATTCATTAGCAGTTTCTGGCAGGAGTTATTCAAGGTGCAAGGGACCAATCTGCGAAGGAGCACTGCCTATCACCCACAGACAGATGGTCAGACAGAAGTGGTGAATAGGAATGTGGAAACCTACCTGAGGTGCTTTGCGTCAGATGCGCCGAAGCAGTGGGTCAGATGGCTGACATGGGCAGAATATTGGTACAACACCTCGTACCACTCGGTAGCACAGAGCAATCCTTTTCGGATCATATACGGTCGGGACCCGCCCCAGTTGATACACTACAGCCGAGGGGCCACACCGGTGTCACAGGTAAAGGAGCATTTGACTGAGAGGGACAAATATCTGGAGGAGTTGAAGAAACACATGTTGAGAGTCCAGCAGATTATGAAGACCAAGGCTGATGCACACCGGAGAGATGAGCAGTTTGCGATGGGAGACCGGGTTTACCTGAAGCTCCGACCTTACAGACAAAGGACCTTGGCTCGTCGGAGCAATGAGAAGCTAGCAGCCCGCTACTATGGACCTTTCGAGGTGACAGCTCAGATCGGGAAGGTGGCCTATCGTTTGCAGTTGTCTGCCACTTCCACCATTCACCCAGTGTTTCACGTATCGCAGTTGAGGAGGACCATTGGGAATCACACACTATCACCAACCTTGCCACCCACTTTGACAGATGACATGGAGGTGCTTCTGGAGCCTCAAGAGCTGACAGGGATCCGGCAGGCTACAGACGGGAGACAGGAGGTGCGTATTCGCTGGCGGGGCCTACCAGACTACGATGCTACATAGAAGTCTGCCACAGTGATCCACAACCAATTTCCAGAATTCCACCTTGAGGATAAGGTGGCACTTTTGGGGGGGAGTAATGATGCGACTCGGCTAGTGGAGGAGGCGGGCCGCACGGATATGGAGGGGGCTCCGGTTCGGGTCTATCAACGGAGGAGGCGACTGATGCGAGCGCACCTAGCGTCGCATCCCCCTCAGCTGAGGGTGCATGTGTCAGTGGAGGCGTCATCACTTACGCACGTCGCAGGAGAAGCGGGAGCGCGGTTTAGGCCATTTTCGTAGTGGGAGGGTATTTTGGTCTTTTACCAAAATCCCTCCTCTTTCTTTATATTAGGTCTAGCCGTCATCTTTTGCCTTATGCTTGAATTGTGAGAAAAACTCTCAAGTGTCATTTGAAGGTGCTTAAACTTTGGTCCGTTCATCCAAAGTGGGGAGATCGATCTTGTCTCTAAGAAGATCATTATCTAGGTTTCATTTGTTCTCGTTCAAGCAAAAATATAAATCTTTTTCCTCTCTTTTAATTTTCCACGTTTAAATTGTGAATCGATCTACGACGATTCACATCAATTGGTATCAGAGCCCTACGATTCCATGGCAACGGGGACGAGAGCTTCCGTGGACGAGAAGATCCAAGGCCTCCGCGACGGTCTCAATCAAGAGATCGAGGGTTTGAGGAAGACGATGGAGGCTTCGATCAAGGATCACGCAACACCCAAGAGGACATCCAAACGGAACTTCGGATCATGAGGAGGGAAGCCGCGGAGTCGGGAAGGGATCTTAAAAGTTTGAAAGACGACACGGCTGCGATTCCAGCGATGATGGCAATGTTGCAAGACTTGACCAAGGAGAAGGTGGCGGATCGCGGAAAATGGAGGGCAACGGAAAAGATACAAGGCGATTCCGGCATCGATTCGACAAATCAGGAACCCCCGCACCAAGGGGAAGCATCTGCGGCGGCGGCGGCTCAAACCCTAGCCGGCGCGCTAGGGTTTGGCGCGACGGGGCCCGGAACATCAACCACAGGCCCCGTCGGGCCTGTTTGGGGACCGACAGGCCCGCACTGCCCATCCCCGGCCTCGACGGGCCCGGTCGGCACCCACCGGCCCTCGACGACCCCAATCGGGATCGCCGGAGGGCCGGCACCCCCTTCCGGGGGTGCCCAGTGTTTGCCGACCCCCATCGGGGGTCGGACGAGCCGCGCGACCCCCGCCTGGGGGTCGACAGCCCCAGGCGGGGGCGACGAAGGGTTTCCAGCCCCCGTTTGGGGCCGGGCAGGCCCGCTGGACCCCGGGAGGGGGTCAGCAGGCCTGGGCGACTTCCCAGGATGCGCGGCGAGCGCGGGGGGGCCTTTGGCGGTGTGGCGGGTTTCGTACCCCACCCTGGGGGAACTTCGGGGGCAGCTAGAAGCAGATGGGCCTCGGGAACAGCTGTTGGGGCCCCGACGAGCCAATTCTGGAGAGCGGAGACCGCCCCACCTGGGCCGAGGCCCATTTTTGCACGACCACCAGAGTTTCCCGGGCATCACTTTCAGCCTGAGGCTTGGGAGAGACCTACATGGCCGGAGGAGTTGTACGGGGTGGACGGGGGAGGCCCGATGGAACCCCAGGGTGGCGTTTTGGATCGGGGCGGTGACCGTGGAGGAGATAGGGGACAGCAGGGAGACATCAACGCCGATCGGCGGTTGATGAAGCTGAAGATGCCGACCTTCGATGGCACCGATCCTGACGGGTGGATATATCGAGCGGAGAGATATTTCCAGGTGATGGGGCTGATGGAGCAGGAGGTCCTGAAGGCTATCGGGATTTACTTTGAGGGGAATGCTCTGGCATGGTACCGGTGGAAGATAGCACGGTCCCCTTTTCGCACCTGTGAGGAGCTATCAGCACTGATCGTGGACCGATTCCAGGAGACTGTAGGAGGGATTTCTACGAGCAGCTGTCGGCCCTGAGGCAGGAGGGGACAGTGAGAGACTATGTGGAGAAATTCGAGATGCTGAATAGTAGGGTGAAGGGGGTGACCGACGAGGTGATGATCGGGAACTTCATGAGAGGGTTGAAGCCCTCTATACGGGCAAAGCTGAGGATGCAGAGCCCTCAGAGTTTGGAGGATGTCCTTCGCCTAGCTCACAAGGCGGAGGAGAAGCAGTCGGAGGAGAGACGCATTAGGGGGGACTTGGGGGCGCAGGGCCAGTGCAACCCGGCAGCACCAGCACCACCTAGACCAGCTATCGGAGCACCAGCACCAGTACCACCTAGACCAGCTGCAGGGGAGGTCCGCACAGCCGTCCTGGCAGGCGCATGACAGAGGTTGATATGCGGGCGCGGCGAGCGGCGGGCCTATATTTCAGGTGTGACAAGAGGTTCACCCCCGGTCATCGATGTGCGAGCAAGTTGCTGCAGATCGTGATCGTGCCCGACGAGGAGTATCCTGAGGAGGAGGAGCCTGTGAGTGCGGCGGAGCCTGAGGAGGATCATGTGCACATGGACTTTGCGGAGGTGTCGCTGAACTCCGTGGTAGGGTTCACTCCGAACCATACCATGAAGTTGGCAGGGACATTGGGGGATCAGACTGTGACGGTGCTGATTGACAGTGGGACGACCCACAACTTCATCTCGAGGAGGTTGGTAGAGCGTCACGGCTTAGAGTTGAGTACGATGGAGAAGTTCACTGTGTTGTTGGGCACATGGAAGATGGAGGAGAGTAAGGGGCTCTGCAAGGAGGTGCTTTTCACACTGCAGGGGCTTCAGATAGCGGAAGACTTCTTGCCGCTGGAGTGGGCAACGTGGATGTCATATTGGGAGTGCAGTGGCTGAAGAAGCTCGGGGAGATGAAGGTGAACTGGAAGCTTCTACGGATGGAGTTCCAGGAGGGGAGCAAGACGGTGGTGCTGACAGGGGACCCGACCCTCTGCTTCTCGATAGTGGCCTTCAAGGCCATTACACGAGCGTTGCGGGATGAGGGAGGGGTTTTTGGTGGAGTGCCAGGGGTTGTCCGTGGCAGAGGAGCAGCAGGAGGAGACTCCAGAGGAGGTGGATTCGGTCTTAGAGCAGTACCAGGAGGTCTTTCAAAGCCCACAAGGGCTACCTCCGACGAGGGGGCATGAGCATGCGACAGTACTGTGTGATAGGGTAGCACCGGTGAGCGTGCGCCCTTACAGATACCCGCACGTGCAGAAGGATGAGATAGAGAGGATGGTGCGGGAGATGCTGCAGGCTGGAGTGATCCAGCCAAGTGTGAGTCCTTCTTCTTCCCCAGTACTACTGGTGAAAAAGGACGGTAGTTGGAGATTCTGCGTCGATTACAGGGCGCTGAACAAGGAGACTGTCGCCGACAAATTTCCTATTCCGGTAATCGACGAGTTGTTTGACGAGTTGCATGGGGCGGCGATCTTTTCGAAGATCGACCTGAAGGCGGGATACCACCAGATCTTGATGCGGCCAGAGGACGTGCCGAAGACTGCCTTCCGTACCCATGTGGGACATTACGAGTTCCTGGTCATGCCTTTCGGCTTGACCAACGTCCCTTCGACATTCCAGGCCTTGATGAACAAGGTCTTCCAGCCTTGCGGCGGTTCATCCTAGTCTTCTTCGACGACATCCTCATCTACAGTAGAAGCATAGGAGAGCACATTGACCACCTGGAGGTGGTGTTCAGGGAGCTGATTGCACATCAGCTATAAAGTGTAGCTTCGGTCAGGCGATGGTGGAGTACCTGGGACACGTGGTGTTAGCAGAGGGGGCACTGCGAGGCTTCTTGGGGTTGACGGACTACTACAGGAAGTTCGTCAAAGGGTACAGCACTATAGCGTGGCCCCTCACGGAGCAGCTGAAGAAGGACGGGTTCCACTGGGGGGAGGCTACCAAGGCCTTTGGGGCCTTGAAGGTGGCGATGACGACGACGCCAGTGCTTGCCTTGCCAGACTTTGACAAGGCTTTCGTGGTGGAGACTGACGCGTTGGGGTATGGTTTGGGGGCGGTACTCATGCAGGAGGAGGGCCCATAGCCTATTTCAGCCAGGTGCTATCAGCTAGGGCACGGCTGAAATCGGTCTATGAGCGGGAGTTGATGGCCATAGTGTTGGCGGTACTGAAGTGGAGACCCTATCTGTTGGGTCGGGAGTTCGTGGTCAGGACGGACCAGAGGAGCCTCAAATACCTTCTCGAGCATCGACTAGTCACGGAGGAACACCAGCGTTGGTTATCCAAGCTGGTAGGATACCGCTTCGAGATAGAGTACCGGCCCGGGTTGGAGAACAAGGCTGCGGATGCCTTGTCTCGACGAGAGGAGTGTGTGGACTTGAGGGCATTGTCGCGGCCCATGTGGTTGGACTGGGAGCCCATGTTGCAGGAGGCGGAGGGTGATGCGGAGTTGCAGCAGATCCACGGGCTGTTACAGAGTGGGGCGGAAGGGCCGACATGATATTCATTGGAGGGGCGCCAACTATTGTACCAGGGGAGATTAGTGTTGCAGAGGACCTCTGCCTTCATACCCGTTTTGTTCCAGGAGTTCCATAGCTCTGTGATGGGGGGTCACTCGGGGGTGCAACAGACTTACCAGAGGATGGCCAGAGAGGTGTACTGGCCAGGGATGCAAAGGGGGATTGCACGCTTAGTCGCAGCTTGTGACGTCTGTCAGCGTCACAAGTATATGGCGATGGCTCCAGCTGGGCTGCTACAGCCATTGGCGCTACCGGAGAGGGTGTGGGAGGATATTACCATGGATTTCATCGACGGGCTACCACGTTCAGAGGGGCACACGGTGATCATGGTAGTAGTGGATAGGTTGAGTAAGTATGCCCACTTCATTCCCTTGAGGCATCCTTACACAGCCGTATCAGTAGCGGCGGCGTTCATGGAGGTGATACGGCTGCATGGGGTACCGGCGTCCATCGTGTCTGATAGGGATAAGGTATTCATGAGCATCTTTTGGAGGGAGCTGTTTAGGGTACAGGGTACCGTCCTGAAGAGGAGTACCGCTTATCACCCACAGACCGACGGTCAGACGGAGGTTGTCAACCGCAGCGTGGAGACGTACTTGAGGTGCTTTACTTCAGACACGCCTAGGCAGTGGTACAGGTGGTTGGCGTGGGCAAAGTATTGGTACAACACCTCGTACCATTCGAGAGCAGTGATGACTCCTTTCAGGGTATTGTACGGACGTGACCCTCCAACCTTGGTGCGTTTTGGGGACAGCCAGACTCCTGTGTCGCGAGTGGAGACGTACATGGAGGAGAGGGATGGGATGTTGGAGGAGCTGCAGAAGCACCTGTTGCGGGCTCAGCAGGTGATGAAGGCTCAGGCGAACGGACATCGACGGGACGTTAGCTTCCAGGTGGGAGATATGGTCTATCTCAAGCTGCGTCCCTACAGGCAGAGATCGATGGCGAGGAGGCCGAACGAGAAACTGGCGGCTCGTTACTTCGGTCCTTATCAGGTGGAGGCCACGGTGGGACAGGTGGCGTACCAGTTGAGGCTGCCGGCCACGTCGGTGATTCACCCGGTATTCCACGTGTCGCAGTGGAGGAGGGCGATTGGAGACCATGCTGTTTCATCCACTCTTCCCCCTACCCTTACGGAGGACATGGAGGTGTTGTTGGAGCCTTTAGAGGTGAGAGCGGTTCGCCAGGGAGCGGGACGGCGGAGAGAGGTGCTGATTTACTGGGCAGGGCTACCAGACTGCGACGCTACTTGGGAGGATTATGATGTGGTCCAGGCGCAGTATCCGGATTTCCACCTTGAGGACAAGGTGGCTCTTTTAGGGGGGTATTGATGCGAGCGCACCTAGCGTCGCATCCCCCTCAGCTGAGGGTGCACGTGGCAGTGGAGGCGTCATCACTTACGCACGTCGCAGGAGAAGCGGGAGCGCGGTTTAGGCCATTTTCGTAGTGGGAGGGTATTTTGGTCTTTTACCAAAATCCCTCCTCTTTCTTTATATTAGGTCTAGCCGTCATATTTTGCCTTATGCTTGAATTGTGAGAAAACTCTCAAGTGTCATTTGAAGGTGCTTAAACTTTGGTCCGTTCATCCAAAGTGGGGAGATCGATCTTGTCTCTAAGAAGATCATTATCTAGGTTTCATTTGTTCTCGTTCAAGCAAAAATATAAATCTTTTTCCTCTCTTTTAATTTTCCACGTTTAAATTATGAATCGATCTACGACGATTCACATCAGCTACTTGGGTCCACCACGGACCCGGTCCTAAACTTGTAATTCAGCAAGAGAAGTAAAGGGTTAAAGGGTAATTAGACATTTGATGATCCCTCCCCTAATAAGGGGCCGGCCGACCCTAGCTATGGCTTTTATCGAAGAATTGATGAGGTATTTTATTTCCCTTAGAACCCTAGTTTAATACCTATTGTTAATTAGTTGTTCTTGCTTTTAGATCTATTATTCTAGGAATTAATTAGTATTTTCATATCAGTTCTTCCTCAATAAACCCTAGATTACGAAGTCCAAAGCCATAAAAATCCCACCTTTGATCCCCACAAAAAGCCCTAGTCGTATCAGATTCACTGAGCGATCCCCTCCCCCTTTCGCCGCCATTATAACCCTCACCCATAAAAATCAAAATCACAGCTTTGATGGATTCAGCCACGATTACGGAGTTCGGGATATTGTCTAGTTCGCTAAGATCCTAACCCCGAGCGACGTCAACAATGATGGTGGGTTCTCAGTGCCAAGGCTCTGCCAATTCGATCTTCCTTGAGCTCGATTTCAATGCAGATGAAACTTTGTTACAATTAGTAGTATTGTTGTTGGTTAGTCTTCTGTTGTAAACATACAATTTTATAGTGAAATTTTTTATTATATTCTTACTCTCAATCTGTTTCTCAAACTCACTCGATATCGATGTTTTCGTCATTGCTTCCGGTAACCGAGCTAACCAACCGAACGAAACCGAACAATTTGGTTCGGTTTCAATTAGGTTTTGAAGCCAAATTGGTTGGATTGGGTCGGGTCAGGTGGACATAATTCAGTTCGGTTTTCGGGTGTGCAAAATCTGCACAAACCCGACCCGACTCGACTAATGCATACCTTATTTTACAAAAAATTTAACTGTTGTACATTTGATGTTAACACACCTGCACACTAATGCTCTTGGGACCTACTCTATTCAAATTGACTATAGTGTGTGCTTAGAACCAAAAAAAAGCAAATGAATCTGAGTTTGTAGCCTAGTATCATGTAGCAAAAAATTGGATGCAAAACGTAGCCGATTGTTGAGATTGATAGCTAGGGCCATATAAATTGATATTCCAATATATGATCATGACTATGACACTTTAAACCCCTCATATACCAATTCTTGTTTGGTTTGGAACATCTAGACCATATATCTAACAACATTGTCATTTTTGAAGCTGTTCATTTTGTGTGTTCAATGTATTGGCAAGAAAACTTAAAATCATTAACTTTTGGTCTTTAGGAACCATAAGTGTAATAAACCAAGGAAGCGTTTTGTTCTTTCGGAGTAGACCGTGACGACACCAAGGGAAAGTTTTGGTTTCGGCCGCAACGTTGCCGTTCCGGTTGAAACCAATAAAAACAAGAATGAAAATAATGAAAAAAATTCTAGCATGAAATTATGAAGACAAGAAAACAGCTGCAAAAATATAAAAATTTCTTTAGAAATCTGTGAAGAGGAGAGGAGATGAAGGAGCAACAACATCAACAACAACTCTACAGCTACATCAAAAAAAGAAGATTAAGAAAAGAAGCGGACGAGGAAGAGGAAAAAGAGAGAAACATAACTGGAGGAACCGTTTGGAAGAAGAAGAGATCCCACTGCGGTGTCGTCTCCTGGTGCTCTCCATAGCTCCAAAAATGACCCGCCGCCTCACATGAGTAGGCGTCCCTTTGTATGATGTTAAAAGGATGGATGAGTGCTGGTAGTCAAATTACACTCTTGCTAAATATGTTACATTTATTTATAAGTTTGTCATTCACGTTCAGACCATTTAACCAAAGAGAATGGCAAACTTTAAAAATATATGTAAATTGTTTTTCATAATGTGTGATTTGACAACTACACTACCGAAATTGCTATTCATCTTACACATTTTGCTAACTGTGTTGCATTTATTTACAAGTTTGACATTATCTTTCAGAAGGGAATAGCAAACTTTTATTTAAAAATATAATATGTTTAGCAAAATACAAGTAATGTTAGTAATATGTTAGCAAAATACAAGTAATGTTAGTAAAATATAACTTATGCTAGCTAAATATAAGTACTGTTAGCAAAATACAAGTCATGTTTAGCAAAATATAAGCAAATTTTTGATAATATTATACATTAATCCTTTAGTTAGTATTTGATATTAATAATACAAATAGTGTTTAGAAAAAATGTCGATATGGACGAAGCGAAACGAAACTGTGGAACCACCGAAACGAGCAAAACCTAACCGAAACCTAAAATTCTCGGAAGACCAAAACGAGACCTCTAACCATGGAGTAAACAAGTACAATGGAATGGAACTTCAATATCTGTGTGTGCGCATAGATGGTTGGTTTATAACCATATGATCTATTTTGCTTTCATTCTAAAATAGCTACCATTATTTGCTTTCTAAAAAGTTAGTTAATATATACTTGATTGTTAACACAGAGTGGTTATTCTTTCCCAAATCGTGCAGGAAAAGAATCTCCCACTTGATACCGAACTTGCTCTTCATGAATGTATTTCAATGTTTAAAGAGGTGTGTACGATAAATCTTGCTGCTTCACATTTTTCTAGTCCATTTTCACTACTTACTCGTGACTAATACCATGTAAGGGGATGCCAACTGCTTACATTCTTCCTTGGATATATGATCTTTCTTTAGTTGTTTTATGTGTACTCTTTTGTCACATTTTTTTGTTGTATAACCTGTAGAGATGCTCTAGGAATATTTTTAAGAAAAAAATAATTAACATGTTCTCTCATTTGTTATAAGTTATTCCATGCTTGCAATGAAATTTTACTCAAAAAATAAGTAGAAAATCGACGGAAGTTACTGGCCTAACTGTTCAGGCTATGTTTACGGACACGACCATCCCTAGATACAACACGCCGACACGTGTAAAATTCCCTATGCAGGTGACTTAGATCGGAAGTATTGGAATGGTGCTGAAAAACACATAAAGTTGCAAGGGGTAGATGGTGGCTCTAAAAGTATTGGAATGGCTTGATTTTTGGTATGTTGATCATCCATGAGGTGAACAACAACCCCATGAAAAATAAAATCGAAAAAAATTGTGGGAGATGGGAGAAAATGGGGGCGACTCCTTAGATTTAATCTAAGGAGTCGCCCTAGGAACACTTTACCCTATATATATATATATATATATATATATATATATATATATATATATATATATATATATATATATATATATAGGATAACTATCTCACATCTGAGTCCCATTCTGAGATACTAAATGCAGTAAAACAGGAAAATGGTACACAAAAGGGAGATGTTGTGTACACATTAATATTGGCTATAACCAATAACTTCACAGGTGCTTTTACAGACCATGGTGAAAAAATTAGAACTTTGTTACAAAACTTGAGGTGTCCCTCTTTAACCCATTTCAGATGGTACAAAGATACATTCTTAAGTAGAGTAATGAATCTTAGTGATGCTAATAGCACTCATTGGAAGTCCAAGTTTATTGATGGACTACCAAATTTATTTGCTGATAGAGTTTATATATATATATATATATATATATATATATATATATATATATATATATATATATATATATATATATATATATATATATATATATATATATATATATGACGTGTGCATCCGACATGCTATCTGACATGCATTTGATGTGATATGCGGTTGTGCCAGCTGATACTCAATTATGGGTAATATATTTTTTTGTTCCTTCTTAAAGAGGTTTTCACATGTTCTTATTGATGTATTTTGAGGACAGAATTGCTAGAGCCAAGCAAGATAGTTTTAGAATGCATAATCTATTGCTACTCTTAAAAGCAAATTGTTTAGATCCGATGTCCTCCTTTACTTCATATTATATGTATGTTGGTACATAGCTATCTTTATAAAACAAACAAATAAAAAAAGAAATTTTTTTTTTTTTTTTTTTGGGGGGGGGGTCTCTCTGTCTCTCTGTTTTCTTTGGTCTATTCATCTTCTACCTGAACTCTAAATCTGTAATTAGCTTATTAAAGTTATGTAAGGAAACTCATTAAATTAGAATCTCAAAACATAAAATGTTGAAATTAAGAAATGAATACTACAGATCTAGATAAACTAGTTAAATAACATTATTAAGAAATATAAAATATAATTTACTATCATGGTAGAATTCACATAAATAATGTACATATAAATTAATATTGAACTAGAATTCCATTCCACTTGAAAAATAAACTTTATAATGAAATCTCAGTTATAGCTTTGTGAAATTAGAAACCTACTGAATTAAATTCTTAATAAAAATTTTGGAAGAAAAAATAAAATCAACGGTTTGTTGGGATGGATAATTTATCCTTTCACATGCAATGCATGTACAGTAAACTAGTACTATGATAAAGGTTTAGAGAACTTAATAAAAAAGAATAACGGTTCAGATGGTTAGCTTTAAGAATCTGTCTATAGTATGGGATGGTTCATTTAGCGTGAAGGATTGATAAAACTATCGTAATGCTTTAAAAAAGCAGAGGCAGATGTGAGGGGTCGGGCCAGGGCCTATGGCCCGAGGGCCTAGGCATCTTTTTCTTCCATAAAACTAAACATATACAACCATTTAAAAATACGTTAAAAATCTAAAAATTATTTCAAGAACAACTGAAGTATATAACAAATATCACATTTAATAGTTTAATATTCAAGTTTCCAACTATAAACAAGTAGGTTAAATAATAAAAAACTCGCTTCATTTTTTCATGCACCTAAATCTACATGACAGTTCAAACTTAATAGGAAAATATATTAACATCCTAAAATTATATTACATGTATTACTTTGATATTCAAATTTTACTATAAACATGTTAAAAGTGGGTGAATGCCTGACCTGCGAAGGCCCTCCTTGGCGGCTGACCTGCCCAGAATAGAGGCTTAAGCCTAAAGCTGGCAACCAAGATGGAGCACATGCCTATACTGCTACATAGGTCCTCCTAGGTGGGGCTTTTTAAAACAATGGTCTATCATCTATTATACAAAAGATGGAGGTTGATGTGACTTTGTCCTATGTGGCAATGTCACTTCAACCCCTCCAAACTTTTCCCACTTAGGCCCCATTTATTTAACAAGATTGCCATTGACATCTTTCCTAGTTTGACCCCGCTTATTTACATGCTTGCCATTGAGATTTTTCTCCATTTTATCCCCTGATGATACGACACACCCCCCTCCCCCCACATTTCTCACTCCTTTTCAGTTGCGCGCGTGCACCGTATCCTGTTCGTGTGGTTTTTTTTTCTTTTGCTTCGTGCACTGTGTGCACTGGTTATTTCTTGTGATTCTATAATGGCAACATTCTCACGGAAACCGTCCGACTTGGGAAGGATTATCCGCATCAAGTTATGATCTACTGGACATATTTTAGCTGTTTCAGTTTAGAGTACCTGTAACAATCTTTAACCCCAACGAAGTGGTTTCTTGGCACGTTGTTTTTTAGACAAGGCGTTACATTTCAACCAGTCACAACAACTACCCTTTACTTCAATTTTAGTTCTTTATAGTCATGTTGGGAAAATTTTAACTGGTTATTTTATTGTGATTTGGTTGGTGTAGCTCTGGGTATGATTTTGAAGTTTTAATCTTGGTGATGGACGAAAATCATAGCGTCTTTATAATTGCTTTGGTTTATTTTCTTTTGACAAAATTACTGGCATGTCATTTTGGTATTAAATTGCATTAGTGTGTTACCCTTTCTGCCAAGATCTCCTTTTAGTAAGTTTGCCCTACTCTTTATCTACTTTTATACATATACAGCCCTCTCCAATTGTTTGATACAGTAAAACCATATTAGACATTTTTCTTGCTGTGAATCTGTTACATGCAACTACTACTGGTTAGACATTAAACTCTTCTTCCCTCGTACATTGCACCAATGTCGATATCTTTGTGGGAAACTGTCCAGAAATTTCAATCAGCGGAGAAGAAACAACTTCCTTTGAGCTATATATCAATCAATTCCATTTTATTCTTCTTTTTCCATGCAAGTTATTTGTCATTCTATCATATGAAGCCCACTAACAAATAATGTGTGACATGCAGCCTGCGATGCGCAAGTTGTTAAATTCTCCCGATATAAAGAGTGAGTATCTGTCATGCTTGAAGCATCTTACAGCGATCATAAGCAAATTCATAGATGGCAACACAGAGAGGGCCAGAGTACTGAAGGAGCTCAGAGATGAGGCTCGCCACATAGAAGCTGAACTATCCCCTAGTAGGAGGTGGAAGAATTAAATGGCTTTAAGCATGTGTCTGTACGTTTTTGTGCTGAGCTTGATTGCCAAGGCCTAAACGGCTGGTGAAAAATGACAGGCAGACAATCACTTGGAACAAAGTATTTTCACATGTGCATCTTAAAGATTTGAGAATTTCTTTGGTAATAAACGGCAATACTGCAGAATCTGATGTAATATGATGTTACTTCATCGGTTCAATATGATTTTATAATCATACGGGTTAAATGTTTGTTTAATGTTGTTGCAAATGGATCCAAAAGTTGATTCTTGTTGATCAAACTAGCTCCAAAAACTTGGTATATTGAATTTCATTATGTTTCTGTGTGACATTTATGATGTGGAATGCTACTCTTAGGTAAACATATGCAGCTGAGATAGAAGGTTATTGTTTTAAGACGTGCTCCTCAGTTAAGTTAGGCTATTGAAGATACTTAAAAAAATCATATAATCAGTTTAGAGGATTTCTTCATGGTCGTCATGGTCCTTGTGCATGCTGAAGCTTACTGTTGCACTTCATGGATGATGTCGCTGTTGGAGCTGCCTGTTGGAAGCTACTTGTGAAGTAATTGTAGCACACCGATTCAATTAGATACTCTTCAACTTGTGTTTTCGATCCGGAGTCAATTAAGGAAGCAAAGAAGAATGATTGTGCTTTCACCCCAGTATCCTACCCTTCAAACAAATCTCCCGTTTCTGCGAGTGGTCAAATATCTACAGCTTAGTCAGAGACAGACTCAAGTGAACTCACTCTGAAAACAGCATGCCGTAAATATAAAATAAACCATTGCTACAGATACAAAGATTAGAAGCTTCTTTATGTCTGGCAAAGATACCACGCCAAGCCCACAACCAGTGAAAATGGCAGTGCAATGTCAATACATTGAACGCTGCTAGATAGCTGGACAAAAACTAGCATTCCTCTTAAAAAAAATCGACGTACATTGTACTAGAATACATGACACTCGAGTAGTATCCCACGCTTAAAAAGGGGATAATACCATGTTACCCGATTATTTCTGACATCTCTCCTCACACAACAGGATACATACAACCGAGAAAACTGGTATACAAATCATTTAATTCTAGAGTATGGATATCATCAGAAAGGTCGAAAAGGGCTCATCAGCTTCTCCTCAAGTTCTCTAAAGCCTCGGTATACAGGCTCAGTCTGGCTTTGTGGAAGCGGCAAACGTCGCACCTCGGTCATATACCTGATGATGTGACACAATATTAACATAAAACGTCTGTTCAGCAATGTTCATTAATGTAACCAAAAAAATTAAATATATAAAATAAAGAATGAAGGTGACATTAGAGACCTGGAAAGTTGTTTAAAACAACTTTGTACCGAACAATTGTGATAATCTTTGTGGAAGCGGCAAATGTTAATTAATGTACCCAAAAATATTAAATAAATAAAATATAGAATGAAGGTGACATTAGAGACCTGGAAATTTGTTTAAAACACAAGTACCGGACAATTGTTTTGTGTGTGTGCGTGCGTGCGTGTGTGTGTGTGTGTGTGTGGAGGGGGGCTTGCCAGTAAGGTACCTTAGAGAGAGAGAATAGGAGACTTTGGACGTTGGATTAAAGGTGAAAGGGCGACAGATTATCTCGAAGGGACTTGCAGAAATAAAGACATACGGGAAAACTAACAAGATAAACAATGATGGTCTACTAGCCAGACCTTTTGTAGAATGTATGGTTGCAGTATGCCTGAATTTTTGGTAAAATACAGATATTCACCAAATTCCATTTCACTTGCTGTTCACAGGTTATATCCATGACTAGACTCCAATTTGAAGACTACTTAACATGTAAGCAATTGCTGCCCTTGGTTAACTTCTTCGAGTATGAAGTATGAAGTGCCTTCAATACTCCTTAGCAATTTAATCACACTATTGGAATCTCACTGCCTCATCAAAAAACAAATAGATACCCATAACTGTTCAAACTTACTATGAGGGGAGAGGGACCGCTACCACGGGATGACACCATCTTCAACCAACATTAATCCTCTCCAATTTAGGTTTTGCCAATCGTATAGAAACAAAGATAGTACTGGTTTGCTGTTAATATTAATATGAAATCAAAGGCCTCGTTTAGCAACAGATCAATGTTCGGACTACTAGACTTAAATCTGGTTTGTGTTGCCAAATAAATTCTTATCCAGACGGGTCAGAACAGCTTTTGGCGCTGTTTGGTAACTTCCAAGCACAAGGTTACCTACTGTTAAAGAGGAAATATGTGAAGCATAAATAGCTGTGGCAGCAGAAACATGCTATTGAATGAAACAAGTGAGCGGGAAAGAAAATCAGCTCCAACCATTGTTTACTCAAACAATCCATTTTCACAAAATCTGCCATGCCGAATATGGGGGCTCAACTCAACGCCTTTACAGATGTGTCACATGACTTGGACGAAAAGGAAAATAAGGCACCATTGCACTTCATTACAAATAACAAAACAAAAGGCACAAATTTTTAAAGATACAAGGTGGGTGCACGTCTCCTTAAGGGAACAAAAAAAGAAGTGTAACAAAAGTTGTTACTCTTTATTCCCACAATCATCCAAGCCAGGACTTTCTTTTTATTCCCATAATATGACAACTAGAAGTGTTAAAGAAAGTGCATTGTCAATTCTGTACCAAAACATGCATGCATGTCTATAAATGGGCAAAACACATCTTCGGATTTATTAATTTGTCGCCACTTGATTAATGTGCAATACACATCGATATCATTTGAATTCTAATTTGTAGGAAGTCAAACTATGTAAGATCACATCCAAGAAAAAATAGATTCCCAATTTAAGTAGTCAATTCTTAAATTTGAGGTGATAGGATCCAAATCATATTGATAATAGCCTAGTATGATGACATGTACGTGTGGGAAGGTATCTGTGTGTGGGTGCCTGCACATTGTAGACAGAATAATGGGTATTGTATGTCACATGGTATATATCCTCATATAGCGACCAAAAGTTTGATTTTCACCCATCAGTTGGATGATCGATGCCTTTCATGTTCATATTCATATCATCAAACATATTTACAACAAACCACATGAGTTCTCATATTAGTTGACACTGTTTGAAGGCGCTAGGCAGAGTGGAGTGTTGAGTCACCGTCTAGCGCCTCGCCACATAGGCACTACATGGGCAAAACATAAGCGACGGGAAGAAGAAAGAATGAATATATATATATATATATATATATATGCAAATGTGCCTGAGAACGTGCGCGGGTAACATACCTAACATGTAGAACTAACATCTGCACAGAAAAATTCAAAAAAAATACTTTAAACCCCCCGGAGAGGGGGTGTGCGCAGGTAACAATACATGCGCACGTTCTTAGGTAAATTTTTTGCATATATATATATATATATACACACACACACACACACATGGGTAAATGGATCCTAAGGTGCCTCCTTAGATTCAATCTAAGGAGGCGCCCCCATTTCCCCCCATCTCCCACATTTTTTTTGAAATTTTTTTCATGGGTTTGTTGTTCACCTTATGGATGATCAACATACCAAATTTCAAGTGATTCCAATACTTTTTGAGCCCTCATCTACCCCTTGCAACTTCGTGTGTTTTTCAGCACGGTTTTAGACCGTTGAAGTTGTATGGGGATGGTTTTGAGAAACATCCTTAGATGAAATGTAAGGAGGCGCCCCCATTTTCTCACATCTCCTACAAGTGTATTTGAAATTTTTTTCATGGGGTTATTGTTCACATCATGGATGATCAACATACCAAATTTCAATGGATTCCAATACTTTTTGAGCCCCCATCTACCCCTTACAACTTCAACGGTCTAAAAACGTGCTGAAAAACACACGAAGTTGCAAGGAGTAGATGGGGGCTCAAAAAATATTGGAATCACTTGAAATTTGGTATGTTGATCATCCATAAGGTGACCAACAAACCCATGAAAAAAATTTCAAAAAACTGTGGAAGATGGGGGGAAATGGGGGCGCCTCCATAGATTGAATCTAAGGAGGCACCTTAGGATCCATTTACCCATGTATGTATGTGTGTGTGTGTGTGTGCGCGTGTGTGTGTAGGCAAATGATCCTTTGCAAAAGCTTTCCCATGCAAACAACATGAGAAAAGTCTCTTTGATATTTTTTTCCTAAATCTAAACCATTGGATGTTATATACACGTCCTAATACCCTCCCAAACCAAAAATAAAAAAATCCACCCCTACTTGTCCATCGAGATCGGAAACGGTTAAATTTGCAATGGTTTGATCAAGTCAAATCACTAGGGTTCACCCATTATTTTTTTTTGGGATACATATGTATGAATTAAACATTGAAAAAAAATTTGCAAAAAATTTCAAAAAAAATAAAATGTTTTCGCGTTCATATGCAAAATGTTTACACTGGAACATTACCCCACACCCACACCCACACCCACACATGAAAGAATGAGAGAGATGGGGGGTAAAGATTGCACTCTCATCTCGTTGTTGCCACTCGATGATGTAGTCATTGCATCATTCCAACTTGACCTAATTAGTTGTGGGTCTGACCCATACCGTAAATAAAGATGACATGGGTTGGGGCTAGGCCAGCCTGTGGATAGGCCTCAACCCCGGCCCCAAATCTGGTCCTGACATCAGCCCTATGCCTTCTAAATAACACCCCCAACTCCAGCCCTGTCTTAGGGGCTTTTAGGCCGACCTATTTTTGTTTGAGTCGGGTCGAAAAGGCGAATTGCAAGCTAAGCTTGAGCTTTAAAGGCATCTACCTTCACATTATGTCTCAAAAGTTTAAACAAAACTTAGTAAGTGAAAAAGCATTCTAAACAATGGCAACATAAACTCATTAAGGCAACATGGCAACATGGATAAACTCATCAATAGGCATGAAGTTATCCCCACTATATAAATGAAAGACAAATAAAAACTCCCAGCACACGCTCAGTTTGGTAATTGTAGCATTCTAGGGGTAGACAGCCCCATTAGTTCAACTAATACACCAACCAAAGAAGTATAAACAATAAAATTAATAATAGTGCATAGACACCGTCATAGAAAAATGACCCTGTTGACCAAATAAGATCTGCTGATTGGGTAAAATCCTTGCAAAAATTTTCCAAAATAGTTAAAAACTTCGAAAGAGAGATGGTTCTAGGGAGGAAGGAAAGTTGCCTTACTTTGTCTTGTCGATAATGTCACTGCTCTCAACCATAAGATCGAGATCGAGATAAAGAGAATTAAGAACAAAAGAAGGGAGGAACTCGCTGGAGGGGGGGAGGGAGAGGGAGAGAGATGGTTTTGAGAAAACTAAGCCAGTTTGGTTGTTCAGGTTAGGATTTAGAAAGTGAAGCAGTTAAGGGGTCATTAGGTAGTGGCAAAGGTTAACATGATGTTTGGGAAAAAATCCAATATGGAATAAGGTCGGGACCAGTCCTATGGTTGATCTTGGCCTATGCCCAAAAAAATATTTTGGGCCTCTAACTCAGCCCCAACACCAATCCAGTTGTTTAAAGGTCTAGGGCCAGGCTTTTTTTCAGACCAAGTTTAGGGCCACTTGGGCTAATCACAGCCCATTTCTATCCCTACCCATATCTAATAAAATGAAACACTAGGTCCCTAACAAACACATTCTCCCTCTCACGATAGGGATGACAGGCCAGCAAGGATGATGCTACGAACGGTGGCTAATGGGCCGAAGACAACATCGACGACAGTAAGCAACGATGAAGGCAGCAAGTGGTGGCCGGTAGTAATACAACTGCAACAAATGACATCAAGCAACAATGAGCCTGACAACGGACAACGGCGACGAATCTCAAATAATACTCGTTTTTTTGTTCTTTTGATTTTGTTTTTCTGTGTGCTAAGCACATATCTGGGAATCTAGCCCAAATCAGCATCATTGATCTTCTTTGCTTAAGTGAATGCCTATTCAACTGCCCTGGCTACTTTTTAAAATATTGATACTTAATCTTGAATTAGATGGTTGAACATTTTTCACATCTAGATTCATGGTCAAATGATAGGAAAATCCCATAATATTTGACGAATCCATGTTTACAGATGTGACTATCAATACGAATAATGATGATCATCTACCCAAATAGTTCAAGTTGACCTTTTCGGCAGCCAAATGCATTAAATCTTTTGACATGATCCCATTTTTCTCGTTAAGCCCTACACACAATTAATCACAAGTCTATTTTAAAGTTGTTAGTCGTGTATAAAACAAGTATAACAACTACTCAAATGTAAGCAGGTCCAAGCAATATTTGGGATTCATCACAAGGCCCCACGTAGATGGCCCAGGAGTGTTATAAGACCTCTTCAAAAGGCTAGTTATGTTTTAAGATCTTCATCTTTTTTTTATAGAACTTGGTTTGCATCTTCTTCATCTTACAATGCACAAGGCAGTTTTTACTCATGAAATTGGTTTGTGTCTTGTAATTCGACTCTAATCTCATTAACTCAATAATAGCCCTAATTCCTTGAGGCCTATTCCATTTCATTCCTCTTTCAATCTCTCACCCATTCCAGCTCCCCCTCCCTTACAAATGTCTATCTGACAAATCTTCAGGAACCTGACATCCATCCAACCATGCCGACAATTGTCCTAATGGGTGATAATTTTGTCTAAAATTTTACACTCTAGTTTATTTCTTCTAGATCTGTTGAAGCTTTGGATCAAAAATCTTCTCTTCTCTCTTCTGCTTTTGCTTCCCCTCAATCTTTTCGCGTATTCTTCTCCTTTCTACTCAGTTCTTTTTTCTTCTAGTTGTCGCTCTCTTTGATGCAGCTGTTAATGCTCGTAGTTGCCAGTACTACTTTAGGCTACTTTTCTTCTCTGCTTATGTTGGTTATTGATATTCTACTTCTGTTGTTTCCCCCTAATTTTTATAATTTTTTATCTTAGATTATTTTTCATTTATTAATTATTTAGAGAGGGAAAAAGATAACCATTTAGGGCATGTATGGCAGCATGTAAGATCATGGAAAGAGCTATGTGAGAAACTCTTCGAGCGGACAAAAGAGGGGACAAATTTGTTTGCTTGCTTTTCACTGCATGAAAAATCTCTTCCACGCTTTTTGGCAGGGGAGGGGGGCAATGGGAGGATGCCACAGGCAAATTTGGTAAAACTTGTTGGCAGAGGAAAACTTTGGAATCTCAAAACTTTTTTTCCAATCTTTTCCAATGTGTTTCTTTGACGTTTTTCAAAATCTTACATGCAACCAAACATGCCAAAGAGGCGCATGGAGTAACATTTGTCAGATAAATATCACTGAGTTTGCTTGATTTACATCGTTGGCTCATAACTTGTTAGAGACATATCCCACACTAGGCCTCCAATACTAGCCCATTTGTTAGAAACACATCCCATACTAGGCTTCTAACAATAGCCTTGCTAAGGGCACATCCCATACTAGGCCCACAACACTGGGCTCACACCCCATTTGTTAAGTATTATTGAGCATCCAACCCAAAACCAATTGGTATTAGGTGGAGAGGCCATCTAATACTTAAACTATTTCCTTTTCTTTTGCACTTCCGATGTGGGACTATTTTTGGGATCCTAACATACCACCACGCTTCCGACAACGCCGTCCACGGCGGCCCACTCTGGGGTGCCCACTCTAAGTGGCCCACTCTGGCCTCACCCAGGTCGCCCCCTCTTAGGTCGCTCCTTCCCCAGGTCGCCCCTTCCGCTTTCGACAACCACCGCCACGACGGCCCACTCTGGGGTGCCCACTCTAAGTGGCCCACTCTGGCCTCACCCAGGTCGCCCCCTCTTAGGTCGCCTCTTCTCCAGGTCGCTCCTTCCGTAACGTGGATCGTAACATGTGGCTAGCTCTGATACCAATTATTAGAGACATATCCCATACTAGGCCTCCAACACTAGCTCATTTGTTTGAAACCCATCCCATACTAGGCTTCTAACAATAGCCTTGCTAAGGGCCCATCCCATACTAGGCCCACAACACTGGGCTCACAAAAATTGATGCGGACGCCTCCTAGCCGCCGCCCCGCTTGCCGCAAGCCGCACCGGGTCACACTTGATGCTTAGGCTTTGGGTGGTTTAATTATCTAGGGGTATTCTAGTCTTTTCAGACTAGATTAGTAAATCCCCTCTTTTCTATTTATTAGGGCTAGCCGTCTTTTATTTCTGGGATGCTTATTTTTTGAAGAACATTTGTAAGCATCGTGTGAGGGTGTTTAGTCTTTGATCCGTGCATTCAAAGCTAGGAGAGCGAGTCTCCTCTCGAAAGAGACTCAATTATCAATCAATATTTATTCTTCGCAATCTTTATTCCACCTAAAATTCCTCTTTTTACATTTTCCTCTTTTAAAAATCTGAACTTTATTGATTCGATCCACCGGATCGTATCAAATTGGTATCAAAGCTCTAGATCCCAATGGCGGCAAGCACACGATCGAAGGCGGACTTGATCGATGAAAAGATTCAAGGGCTACGGAAGGATCTAAATCGGAAGATCGAAGAACGGTTCGAAGGGTTGAAGAAAACGGTCGGGGATTCACTCAAGGATCACGCCCATTCGCAAGAAGACATCCAGATCGAACTTCGGGGGATGAGGACGGACGCCGCGCAACAAGGACGGGATCTCCGAGAATTGAAAGAGATGATACAAGCCCTCGCGGTGGCGAAAGGCAAGGGGATCCAAGAGGGGGAAGATTCTACCCTAGAATCGGCCTCCCTTGGACAAACGCAGACGACGACGGACTTCCCACATCAGGGCGACGGCGCGGAAGAGGCGAAAAGGGCGGAGCGGCTAACCCTAGACCCGCGCGGGTCGTTTCAACCCACGGCAGGCCCGATAGGGCCTGCCCAAGGGCCGACGGCCCAACCCAGGCCTGGGTGAGGCCGCCCGGCCCTCCGAGGGCCGCAGCGCCCCGGCGAGCTCCCCCAGGCCCTCCCAGGCATGGGCGAGCGAGCCGGGGCCACCAGAGCCCCGGCCGACCCCGGCGGGCCCTGGGTGCAGACGGCACCCCCCCTCCAGGGTCGGGGGGTGCGGCACCCCCATCCGGGGGTGTGGGAGGAATTGGGGGCCCCTTTGGGGGCCCGGCGAGCTGGGCCGGGCCTTCCGAGGGCCCGACGGGTTGGGCCGCCCCTCCTGGGGGCCCGGCGATTACGTCTCGGCCTTTTGGGGGTGTGGCTGGGTTCGTACCCCACCATGGGGGAACCCCCGGGACAGTAGGAGGATGGGCTTCGGGGGCGGCTATCGGGGCCCCAGCGGGCCAGTTTTGGAGAGCAGAGCCCATTACGACGAGGCCGAGGCCCGTGTTCACACGACCATCGGAGTTTCCAGGGCACCACTATCAGCCTGAGGCATGTGAGAGGCCCGCGTGGCCGGAGGAGTTATACGGGGTTGATGGGGGAGGACCGGTTGAGGCAGTCGGCGAAGGGTTCGGCCGTGGGGGTGACCGCGGCAGAGATGGGGGACATCAATGCAGATCGCCGCCTTATGAAGCTGAAGATGCCGATTTTTTACGGTACGGATCCGAATGGGTGGATCTACCGGGCGGAGCGTTACTTCCAGGTGATGCGGTTGACAGAGGAGGAGGTTCTGAGGGCCATCAGAATCTATTTCGAGGGCAAGGCGTTGGCCTGGTATAGATGGAAGGTGGCGCGGACCCCCTTTCGCACTTGGGAGGAGTTGTCCGTGCTGATACTAGACCGGTTCCAGGAGACCCTAGGGGGAGATTTCTATGAGCAGTTATCTGCTTTGAGGTAGGAGGGAACGGTCAGGGATTATGTGGAGAGGTTCAAGATGCTGAATAGTAGGGTGAAGGGGGTGACCGACGAGGTGAAGATTGGGAATTTCATGAGGGGGCTGAAACCCTCTATACGAGCAGAGCTGAGGATGCAGAGTCCGGGGACATTGGAGGATGTCCTTCGCCTGACCCACAAGACGGAGGAGAAGCATGCAGAGGAGAGACGTATTCGGTGGACTTGGGGAGCCCAAGGCCAGCGTAGTCAGACAGCACCAGCCCCACTTCCGGGGGTTACAATAGCACCAGTGGACACGGAAATGAAGAGAGAGGAAACCCGACCAGTGATCCCCGGTAAACGGATGACTGAGGCTGATATGAGGGCGAGGCGTGCTGCAGGCCTCTGTTTCAGATGCGATGAGAAGTTCAGTCCCGGTCATCGATGTGCGAGCAGGCTGATGCAGATTGTACTAGTACCGGACGAGGAGGAGTATGCAGATGATGGGGAGCCGGTGATGACGGAAGAGAGCGAGGTTGAGCACGCACATCTGGATGTAGCGAAGGTGTCTCTGAACTCCTTGGTAAGGATAACCACGAACCACCACGAAGTTGTCAGGGCGATTGGACGACGCGCCGGTGACGGTACTGATAGACAGTGGGGCTACCCACAACTTCATCTCTCGACATTTGATGGATCGTCATAGGTTGCAGGTGAGCACCTTGGAGACGTTTACGGTCCTCTCAGGGACAGGGATGAGGGAGGAGAGCAGTGGGATGTGCAAGGGGCTGAGTCTGACCTTACAAGGGGTGCAGATCGTGGAGGACTTCCCACCCCTAGAGTTGGACAATATCGATGTGATTTTAGGCGTGCAGTGGCTGAGGGGGTTGGGCGAGGTGAAGATGAATTGGAAGCAGCTTAGGATGGAATTCCAGGAGGGGTGTCGGACGGTGGTTCTGACAGGTGACCCTAGCCTCTGTTTTCCCTCGGGGGCCTTCAAAGCCAGATCTCCACCTTGAGGACAAGGTGGCTCTTTTAGGGGGAGGTATTGATGCGGACGCCTCCTAGCCGCCGCCCCGCTTGCCGCAAGCCACACCGGGTCACACTTGATGGTGGTTTAATTATCTATGGGTATTCTAGTCTTTTCAGACTAGATTAGTAAATCCCCTCTTTTCTATTTATTAGGGCTAGCCGTCTTTTATTTCTGGGATGCTTATTTTGTGAAGAACATTTGTTGGCATCGTGTGAGGGTGTTTAGGCTTTGATCCGTGTATTCAAAGCTAGGAGAGCGAGTCTCCTCTCGAAAGAGACTCAATTATCAATCAATATTTGTTCTTCGCAATCTTTATTCCACCTAAAATTCCTCTTTTTACATTTTCCTCTTTTAAAAATCTGAACTTTATTGATTCGATCCACCGGATCGTATCATAACCCTACCAACATTTTTGAGTTAAGTGGCATCGGGCATCGTATAAATACCATTGGTTGTCAATAGGTACAGGGTCCTGCCTTTTGAGCGTTGGACAAAGATCCACATAAGGGAGAAATATTAAGTGATAAGTCAGTTAAAAATATTGGCAGCCTACAACCATGCTGTTATATCATGCCTTAATCTAAGTCCTGATATATTTATATATAATATTATTTCATTGCCGTGTCCACAATGTATCCATACCCCAGGATCTTGAAGATCTTCAAGTCCACATCCATTTTTTTCAGTATCCATCTACATGCAATATAGCCCACAATTCACCGACTTATGATTTTGGATACGATACTTTCCTGGCAGAAGCAAATACAAATAAATATCCATTCTCAATTGCCGGTGATAACTGGCTCACTGCAAAGGGGTTGGGTGAGGAAATGGGAGGTTACAGGTGGAAGATCGGGTCACTGCCTTAGTCCCAAAAGAAAAGAAAAACGAAAAGGGAAAAAACAATAAAAAAGAGAAAGGAAAAAAGAAAAACACTTCCTGAACTTAATGTAACTAAAGTTATCACTGTTGTAAGAGCAAAAAATACAACTAAAATTACAGGTAGAAAAAAGCATGTATCCCAAATTCTTTTGGGTTGCGCCTGCAGTTCCAAGCATCTGCAGAAGATTTTCTATACCAAATGACATGATGTATGATTGATAGAATGAGAGAGGTTGAATTATAAGAAGGTGAATTGCAGTATTTCTAGAAGCGAGCCTTTGGATAACTATAGAAAAATAATGACTGACATGTTAATAAGACAAGAATAAAGTTACCTGTTGGCTGCACTAGCAATTTTGTCACGAATTCTTTGATTTACAATTGTCGTATGCTCCAGGGAGAAATTGCCACCAAAAATATATGAAGCTCCGGCTGTAGTGGTGCCCATTTTATTTGCAAGGATAGACAAAGCCCATTCCCGCAGGACCACTAGAACTGATCTAAGCAGACGCAGTCGTAGGTTTGGTGAAGGTAAGTATGCTCCATTAGATAACAGCTGGTCATAAATGCTTATTACGGGTTCATGTGCACCCTTGCAGGCAGCAAGAAGAGCTCTTGCTACATCCTCATCACCAACTAGCTCAACTCCCGAAGTCAAACGCTCCTGTGAGAAAAAGAAGACTCAAGATTTATGAGAAACCAGTATGGCAATCCAGAGAGACCTTTCGTGTAATTTCAATTAAATGATAATCTTAAAAAAGAAACAAAGGAAAAACATCAAAAGAATGTGCAACAAGAGAACATGTAATTATAATGGACATTTTAGATAGTATACCAAGGCAGCCTTTTCAAGATGAAGACATAATGTATCCAATGGCAGGCAAGCACCATCGCCTGGGTAAAGATTTGACCCCACCCTCTTCAACACAGCACAAGCTTCAGCAACACCACCTCTTGAAAGTGCTTGATCCAGAAGTCGCGCCCAAGTTTCCCTAACGATCTTGCTATCGGCATCACCAGAATAGCTTGCGAAATTTAGCATTTCCAGACATATCTGGGCACAACAAATGGCATAAGGAACTTTCGCATCACCAGATGACAAACTTAAATGAACATTTAAAACTAGTATCATTTTGAAGTGCCAAAACCCCCAACTAGACATTTGCATCAGCAACACAATGAAATGCCCAACATCCAATGGTTTCTTTAAATACTGTGTGCCCAGTACATGATGACCAGAAACACCATGGAGAAGTAAGTTTGGGCAGGTAAACAGAATTGGCAATTACAGTAGGAAGGTAGATGGCCACGTTTTTCTGGTTGGAAAGATAGATAAATGCATACCGTACTTCATTCTCAATTGTTACTAAAAAGATATGCAATCTACTGGTGCTCAAAAAATTGAACAAATCCATTTTATCCCATCGATGCAACCACAGTAAAGTAGGCAACCTATTTTCTGCCAAGCATCAGCCTACAGCATAAAATTCTACAATTAGAATTCGAATTCGGTAGTCTTGGATGCACATAGTTGAATGGGCATATAGCGCTATTTAAATCCTGAACTTGTCTATACTGAAATCAAATCGGTAAATATCAAAGGAGCGACTTGTATATCACTTGTCATTTCCTGCTGGAAAAATTAAAAAAGGTATAAATCAAAGCATTGTTGTAAAAGCCCAATAAAGTGTTACTTAAGCCCCCCTTAGGCTTTCCGCTTTTCAGATAGCTTTAGCCCTGCTTCCAAATTTTGATCATGTTATATCTTATTAATCATCTCGTTATGTTGAATCACTGATATCAAGTTACCAAGCCAATAGCATTAATCATCAAAAACAAGAGCATATATTTCCCTTTGTTTCTTGATTTTTTTCCCCTTTGTTTCTATATTGTTATGATTCTGTCTTTATTTTTCCCTGCTTTTTGTTGGGGATTTTTTTCTATTTTTGCTGTTTTAGCCCTACTTAAGTTTTATAGCAAGATGCGGCATTTTTCCACAGCCGCTTTCCACAACCTTGAATCAATGTGAAGATCTCAACCCAACTAATTTTGAAACACTCACAGTGTGATGTCCAGTCAACTTACATCGGTAGAAGTAAATTTATTCTATTTCAAGTATCTAAAAATCAAATTTCGAAAGAATTTTGAGTTTCTTATCCAAAATTTTAGTATTTTACACCAATTTTTCTATATGAATGTGATGCGGACCATGCCGCATCACGTGCAGCGGTGGAGGGAGCACCCACGATCACTTACGTGCGCAGGAGGAGACGGGGAGGCGTCAATTAGTTATTATTAGCTTTAGGAGTATTTTGGTCACTCTAGGCCAAATTAGTAATTCCCCTCCTTCTCTTTATTAGGGATAGCCCCCATTGTATTTGGTTCATGCTTAGATTGTTGAGAAACTCTTGAGCATCCTTAGTGAAGGATATTTAGGCTTTTGTTCCGTTCAATCAAAAGCTCGGAGAGCAAGTCTCCTTTCGAAAGAGGCTTTTATCCCTTGATTCTTCTTATTTCTCTAATCTCAAAACCCTAAAAATATTTCCCTTTTTAATTTTTTCCACTTTAAATTGATTTGCTTGATAGATCCAAGCGGATCGTATCAATTGGTATCAGAGCACCTAAGATCCAATGGCGCAAGGCACGAGGGCCACCATTGAGGAGAAGCTTCAAGCCCTACATGAAGAAATCACCAAGGAGATCGGAACTTCGATGGAGACGATGAGCGATCGACTTGAGAAGAGGATGGAGGCAAACAACCGAGCCCAAGAAGAGAAGCATGCAAAAAGTGAAGCAAATCAAACTAAAATCATGGAGATTTTGCAAACCCTAGTTAAGGGAAAGGGGAAGAAATCATGGACGGAGGAGGAAGATGACTCGGATTCCGAAGTTCGGGAGTTAATGGCACGAGATGCAAGGGTGGCGGCACAGTTTACCACAGCCGGGACATCGGAAGTCGTAGTATCAACAAAACCAGGTGACGGCGACGAAAGGGGAAGCAGCGACAGCGTGCGCGGGGCGGCGGGGCCTGGGAACCCTCCCGGAGGGTCGCCCAGACCCGACGAACCCCCCATGTCTTTTTAATCTCAAAACCCTAAAAATATTTCCCTCTTTTTAATTTTTTCCACTTTAAATTGATTTGCTTGATAGATCCAAGCGGATCGTATCAGAATGTATTATGCCTTACATCGTAAATAGATGTCGATGAGTGAAGAAAAATTTGAGTTTGTAACTTTTGCTAGTTTGTGAGAAATCTGACAAGTGAATCTCTTTGCATGCACGATGCAAGAGTGAAGAAAAATTTGAGTTTGTAACTTTTGCTAGTTTGTGAGAAATCTGACAAGTGAATCTCTTTGCATGCACGATGCAAGAGTGAATGAGCGATTTACTAGGATGTGAGGTCCAAAAGTTACCTTTTAGGTATTGTTAACCCTATTTTATCTTGTTCTTTCCCAAATTCATTGAGTTACTAGTTTAGATTATGCTTTACAACCCAATTTCTTCTCCCGCTAAACCTCAAAGGTCCCGCATCCCCGTCACATTCTCACACTTATCACTCTCCCATTTTTTTCAACCTTCCATCAGCAATGAATTACCCTAGAAGAGCATATGCTCCAAGGTCAATTAGGAAATACAAAACAATTTCAAATACTTAAAATCCATTAAAATACAAAAAATATTCCTAACCTGAATAGGATGATTTGTCCTAATATCCCAGCTAAGTTCAGTATTCCTTGCTTATATCACAAAATTCACAATTGCACACAGTATGCTATTATCAGCATATGCATAACAGCATTCTGAGCACACAAATGCAGATACATCATTATTGTCTGACCTCAAATTGATTGATTTGTAACTTGATAATTATATGTATATGCACAAAACACAAAATTACACTACTTGACTGAAACCTTAGACTATCCATGTGAAGAACCAAAATGCATGTGAAAAGAAAATGAACTACTGATGAATAATTTCAAATGTTCAAACTGAAGACATGTACCTCCCAGAGCTTAAATGGGACAGCATATTCATTGTATAATTGAGTTATGCTCTTCAAATCAAGCGCTAACTCTTTGGCCTTGTCTTTAGCAGCCTTTGAAATCTCAAAATCAGACTGAATTGATTGGTCATTATCACGTGATTCATCAATGCTTTGTGCATCCTCTAACTTTGATGCTATCGATTCTAGCTCCTCTTTGATTCTCATTTGGAATCTAAGAACAGCAAGTTTTGCTTCCAGCACATCCAACAATTGATCATCCACATTATTTTTCGCTGAACCAATTGGACTACCAGTGCTGGTTGCACTTTTAGCCTGCAGAACAGCATTGCTGAGATACTGACGCCTGAATTCAGATAAAGTGTGCATGTTAATAATATGGATGTGGAAACAGATAAACTTAAAACCGCAAAAATTGCCAGAGGAAAAGCAGCAGCAGTATTTCTTACCTCTGCTCCAAGGTAGGAGCATCCCTAACATCACTGCATTGCCTTTCTGCTAACCTATAAAGTATATTAGCAGCAAGGAAATGCTGCCTTTTCAGGACGTAATATTTTGCAAGAAGATCCAGATATTTGGTTTGACTGGAAGGAATAGGTGCATCCAAAGCTCCAATTGGTGAAGCCACTGTGGTCACAGAAGCTCCAGAATGAATCTGAAAATATGAGAAGATAAGCACCACAAACATGCAAGTTAACCTACCAGATACAGCTTGATTTTGTTCAGTTCAATGAAGCTGCAATGGAATGAAGATGATGTGTGGTGATCTATACATCGCAATAACATATGCAGATTAACTCATTATCTGCTATATTGTACCACAAGATTTTCGGCACGTACAATTTGAAAAAGAACTAGATAAGTTTCCCAATAAAGCGGATATGTAAAAGGTGACTTAGAGGCAGATGGGTGCAGCTTCCACTTTTTGAGGGGTGGAACCAATAATGATGGGAAAAGTGTATATATATGACCTACATTATCAATTGTACCAAAGCTTGAATTCTTGTCGCAATTATATTTTAGACTTTTTATTTAAGGGGTAACGAGGTGGCCACACAATTGGTCTGCTGAAAAAATTTTGACAATTTACAAGAACAGAAAACAATCAAGTGTCACATATTCTTTTATCAATTTAGTATACCACATAAACATCTTAGATCATAGCACGTGGGAGGACTGTCATCCTATTTATTTGGTTGGTTGCTCTTGTGGATGTTTTCTTCATCACAATCATCTTTTTTCCCTCACACCTGGCTGACCTCCTCTGTTTCTATTTGATTTAGTGGACACTTCGTCTCTAATCATCATGAAGACCTACAGCAATCAGAAGCATTTAATACACTAATGCATTCTTTTTTGTTCTTCTTCCACGGCAGAATCAAATACACTGGGATGCCTATTTTTGGGGATGCCTATTTTTCTTCTTCGCTAACTGATGGAACTTAATGGCCATCAGGTAGCCCCTGTGATCGCTTACATCCTCATGTGATTTTTATTAGAACTCAACTGAATCACAAGCTTTTACAGTTTCTTTGTATACAGATATTATAAGTCACAAGTCACAAGCATTCATCTTCATCTCATCTTTTATATTTATGTCATGAAATTCCTTAGTGTTGGCATTTACTCAAAACTGAATCAGAGTGGATGAAGAGATACTAAATCTCCATTGCTTGGTCTGTCATATTTGGTAGTTGCTAACTTAGGATCTAACTTTGACACTGCAACTTCTAGCAAATATTCCGACTCCTGACCATCTAAAGCTTAATGCATACCTATAAGGAGCACGTTCAACTTCAGTTTCCAGTATTAACATCGTGTCCTGCATCAAGTGTCTCACTCAATGTAATACACATCTTGCTGCTAGGCTATGCAGCTTCACTAAGCAATATCTGAGCGCATATCCCATCATTTACTAATATCAGGATTCAGGAAACAATTCCAAGTATTCAGCTAGCGGATAGCATAAGGTTAACAGGAAAGCAGATAGTTTTAGTATGGGTAACAAAAACCAGTACATTGAATGAAACTGATACTTGCGCTACTGATCCAAGACATGGTACAGTAGGAGCAAGCTTCATTGGATGCTTAGTAAAAACAAAATAGATTTATTAGGAAAGATATAAATTTTCCGAGATTGTTAAAGAGTTCTTGTATTTCTATATACATATTTAGGCGTATGCATGCATGTATAGTGATTCGCATTATAAAATTAGCAAAGGCGCGCCTCACCATGATAATAAAGATCTTTTATTTAGTCGTAAAAGTTATTAAAATTCTGAAACATAGATTTTTTTACTGTTCCAAATTGCTAATGTACCACATTTTGGAACATCCGATCCGGATCACGGATCTTAAGAGTTTAGAGTTTTTGGGTAATAGAGGAATAGTAGCCTACTGATGTATATCAAACAAATGTAATACTTAATATTCCCCTCGTAATGGCCTTTAAGCCATATCGAAAGGTCTCCAATGTGAACATGACACTCCTGGAAAGACATAATAAATGGGGGCAAACAAACAATTTTTTAAACAATTAAATGAAGATATTGAACCCAAGACATCTTGAAACTTGGTCCTCTGATCCACTATATTAGACCTACTTATGCAAAAGCTTGCATTAATAGGTTATGTAACATCAAACTTACTAATATGAACCAATTACAAGCCATCTAGATGAGGTTATGAACAAATATGGCAACAACGCTGACATTGATGTTTCCTTAAATGCTATGTTAAGCACTAATTTAGTATACAAGTTGCGATGGCTCACCTGGCACAATCAGAATACCCAACCCTGAACGAAATCAAACAGGTTCAGGTAAGCCGCCCTAAACAGGTATGTTTCACAATCAGGTTGGCACACCAAACCTGATTACTAATTTGGCCCTTTGAACCAATTTTACCCCATGCTGCTCATGATGATTAGGTTGGGTCAACCAGTTAATTTGTGCAAATAGTTTGCGTGATTAATACATATGTACTGCACACATAGAATACCCAATACCAGATAAAATCCCAACCCTAATCATATTCATGTCAATGTTGTTCTCTGATCCTGGATGACGACATGTGGTCCATTTATATGCCAAGACATTTGGCTTGTGCAATTTATAACAGGAGAATCCATTGAAAAACTAGACATATCTATCCAGGTTCTCACTCTAATAAAAATAAGTGACCCAAACCATTTAATTGGGTGTCATCATGTCAGCTTCAGGTAACCCCAGAATTTTGGGTCATGTTTAGGCTTCATGTACTTTTACCAAAGCCAATCCAACCTACTTGAGAACCCTACTAAGTTGCATCCATCCGAAGATTTTACTAGTCTCACTATGCTCTTGAATCTCCTAGATTTTTTCTGAGTGTTACTCTCATCACATTGTTAAAATCTTTTACCTTGTGGTCATTTATATTCATCTCGGTATAATGTCTTCAATGTCATATAGCAACAACATTTGTAGGGAATCCTAAGTTACCCTGATCTCAACTTGGTGCCATAAATAGGAACATTAATCCTGTTACACAACTGCCCTGAAATTTGAGAAATCTCTGCTCAAAAATTATTTAGTTTAAACACACATTAATCACTGGAATATTTATTTATTTCAAGAACCCTCAGCTGTCTTGACATCTTAACTTGAAAGTTTGCAATCATTTCACTGAATAATAAAAACAGCAGTGATCTTCTTATTGCCATCTAGCACTGTAATCTTGTCATCAACTTACCGGCAGAATCCTCATTCCAAACGTGGAAATCAGGTCATGTGATAATATTTACTACACTAATCAGAAATTTCAGACAATTAGAATGCAAAACCCCCCACCCTTCTTGCCGGATGACTCTGCAATAATGACATTTTGCTGGCTTACAAAAGATGCATGTTGTGATTTCCAATAAATGTAGGGCCAAACCAATGTAAGGTATCTTGAACACTGTATTCGTGGTTTATGGTAGGTTAATCATGCCATGATGCAGTATCATCTTAAAATGAGTTAGGGGTGTAAACGGAGAACTGACTTAAGAATGTGTTAGGTCTAGCATTCACCCATTTAAAAAAAATAGATACTGGTATGGATAGTACTAAGAAGTGTTTTCAAAGTGGGAGAACAAAGTGAAGCAGTCATCTAGGCTGAGCGCTTAAGCGCCTAGGCATCAGCTCAAGGCCAACGTGTATACACGACTTCCAATTGAGCCACCGAATAATATTTTTTGTTGATTGTCTAGTAAACATTTATTCAAGCCCTTGTCCAACACTGTGTGATATTGTTTACCTCTAAACAAGTTACTTAAGATTTTGAAGCGTACACACCTAATCGTAGCAAGTTTATGGCTAAGTAGTTAGTACTATAGGAAGAATTGCGAGCTTAAGAGAAAAGCAACGAGTAGTGCCATTGTAATTATTTATACCTTGCCACGTCTTCAAAGCTAAGTTGTAACAAGTAACACATAACTAGTCATAACTCATGCCCTCGGGCACGGTTCATTTAAGATTTTCCCCCGCGAAATTTTTGTGTTGTGCGGCAGAGCCCAGCTCTACCGTACAGACGCATCGGAATAACACAAGATCGTGAGGATCGAGGACGAAGGATAAGCAGCAACAAATGGAGCACATAATGAAATTGCTTTTAGGCCGTGGACGGGCCAAGGGGGAACACCGGTGAGCTTTATTATGAAAGGATGGAATCAATACAAATCTTCTCTTCGTCCAACGAAGAAGAAGCACACAAGATCTCTCCAAAAGCTCACACTACAATCTCTCAAGGTTGGCTCTCACAGATGGCGGCTCTCTCAAGGATACAAATGTGTTCCACTCGAAACCCTAACCTAAAACCCCATATTTATTACCCTAGGTTACAATAGGTGTCATCATTAGCTAAGGTCTCCTATCGGATACGGATCCCGACAAGTACGGGATACGATCCAAATGCCGCTCTTCGTAATTAATGCCGCCGCAACCTAGTGGGCCAATCGCCGCTTCCTAGTGGGCCGCATCCCAATGGGCTCCCTTCGACCTCCCTTCTGTGTCGGCCGACCCAAGTGCCAAGCCTTGCGTACGAGCCTTCTTCCTTCGAGCCTCCATACGAAAATCGATCGAATACGGACTCTAACCGCGATACGACTGAACGACCCAATGCCGAGTGATCGACCTTCAGACTCGAACTGACGACCGATCGACCCAACTGCGCTGATGAAGCCACATGCCCAACATCCTCGTATCTGACTTGTGTAGAGTCGGATAGATCGAATCCAGGCGTAATCGAGTCAGCTCTGCATAAGATAACTCGTCTGTCATAACACTGCTTCTCATGCGCCGAACCGAGCCAACTTCTCCACAAATCTCCACCTTGGCAAGATTCGAGTATCTGCCCGACAGGCGACCCTCACTGTCCTTGGTTGAGCATCGAATGGTGTTCCCCCTATTTTTGTTCCGAAGAACCAAATGTCCCAAAAGACCAAATGCTTCGCCAGAGCTACGATTATCTCCTCCTGAGACTGGCTCACTCTCTCACGAGTCCAAATGTCCCTAAGGACTACAACAAGCTCCACCGAGCCTCAACTGGCTCCAACGAGCCTCAATGCCCCCTCCTGAGGCCGACGTCAACTTCATTGAGAAACCACATTGAGCAAGTCCAAACAATGATTGAACTTGACTCCTGATACAACCTTCGTCAGCATGTCCGCCAGGTTGTCATTTGTTCATATCTTCAACAAGTTGATGTCATCGTCCACATAGTCCCTGACAAAGTGGAATCGAACGTCGATATGCTTTGTTCGGGCGTGAAAGACCTGATTCTTAGCCAAGTGCACTGCACTCTGGCTATCACAATGGACATCGTAACTCTCTTGGTAGACTCCCAGATCATCCATCAGACCCATCAGCCAAATTGTCCCATTCACCGCTTCAGTCAATGCCATATACTCTGCCTCCGTAGTAGACAGGGCCCCCGTAAACTGAAGGATACTCTGCCAACATATTGGAGTGCCAGACAGGGTGAAGACGTAGCCTGTCATCGATCGCCTCACATCTAAGTCGCCTGCATAGTCGGAGTCGACATACCCGACGATGTGCGGACCATGAACACTTCGATTGTATGTCAATCCAACATCGACTGTGTCGTTGATGTAACGCAGGATCCACTGCACTGCTCGCCAGTGTTCTCTTCCCGAGTTGTGCATGTATCTACTCATCATGCTAACTACATGTGATAGATCGGGTCGAGAACATACCATAGCATACATCAAGGCTCTTACCACATTGGCATACGGTACGCTCGTCATGAGCTTCTTCTCCTCTTCGTTCTTCAGAGACTGCTCGGCACTAAGCTTGAAGTAAGGTGCAAGCAGGGTAAATACGGTCTTCATCTTCTCACAGTCATACCTCTGTATAACAGACTTCAAATAGCGACTTTGTGAAAGATGAACTGTCCCTCCACTTCAATCTTTTGTGATCTCCATCCCAAGAATCCTTCGTGCCTCGCACATATTCTTTATCTTAAATGCAGAACTCAAATGAGATTTTAATCTTCGAATCTCCTTTTTATTCGATGAAGCTATGAGCATATCATCGACATAAAGCAAGAGGTAGGTAAAGGACCCGTCAACCAACTTCCGATAGAACACGCAATGATCATAGGGACTGCGAACATACCTTTAATCATCCGTCATAAAGCGTTCAAAACGCTTATACCACTGATGTGGTGATTGCTTCAACCCGTAGAGTGACTTCTTCAATCGACATGCACGACCGTCATCTCTCACATAGCCATCGGACTGAGCCATATACATCTCCTCTTCGAGCTCTCCATGCAAGAATGTCGCCTTGACATCCAGCTGCACCAGTTCAAAGTCGAACTGTGCAACTAATGCCAATAGGATCCGAATCGAGCAATGCTTCACCACATGAGAGAACACTTCATTGTAATCGATACCTTCTCTCTGTGCGAAGCCCTTCGATATGAGGCGAGCTTTGTAGCGAACATCTCCTGATTCGACCCCTTATTTTTTGGTGTATACCCATTTACGCCCAATTGCCTTCTTGACCTTTGGAAACTCCACGAGATCCCATGTGTCGTTCTTCGCCAGTGATTCCATCTCTTCGTCCATCGCACTTCTCCACCGCTTCAGGTCTTCGGATTGCTCCACCTTGCCGAACGAGTTGGGAACAATGATACATACTGCGGGAAAGGCAAATGAGACCAACTCCGAGTACCTCGCAGATTTTCTTATCTCACGCCTCGGTCTCGATACTGCGATAGAATCCCTCGACTGAACGACCCTTGGAGACGAGCTATCTCAACCAACTGAACTTAAGCCACTAACTACACCATCGACGGCCTGAAGTCCACCTTCTGCTACATCTGGTGTGGGTCGATCTGAGTCGTCGATCGACCGTTGTGAAGTATCAGACACGTTGTCAAAAACCTGCTTCAATTGTGTCTATTCGACCTCCACCTTTGGCTCATTCTCTTTCTTCAGTAACGTCGACTCATCAAACGTTACGTCTCTGCTCAGGATCACTTTCCTCTGTGTCGGACACCATAGTCGGTATCCCTTGACACCACTGCTGAACCCCAAGAAGATGGCTTTCTTGGCTCGAGCGTCGAGTTTGTCTTCCTTCACGGCATAATAAGTATGACACCCCTAAACTTGAAGTGATCCATAGTCGAAAACTGGCTTTCCTGACCAAACCTCTAAAGGATGTCTTCCTTCCAATGCAGCAAATGGTAGCCAGTTGACCAAGTAAGTCGCATACGTCAGTGCCTCTGCCCAAAACTCCTTCGATAGGTCAGCAGTTGACAGCATGCATCGAACTTTCTCCATCAAGGTTCGATTCATCCTCTCTGCTACCGCATTCTGTTGCGGCATACCAATAACGGTGAAGTGTCTTTGAGTCCCTTCTGACCTGCAGAACTTCTCGAAAAGATCTGACATATACTCACCACCGTTGTCACTTCACAGACGCTTGATTCACCGACCAGTCTGAGTCTCGACCAGCTTCTTCCACTCAATGAATGTGTTAAGACCTTGGTCCTTCAACTTCAGTGGAAACACCCACACCATGCGTGAGAAATCATCGATAAACGACACAAAGTAGTGTTTCCCTACCCATGAGGCCGTCCTAGCCAAACCCCATACGTCGGTGTGTACATAGTCGAGCGATGCCTTCGTATTGTGGATGGCCGTCCCAAATGAAGCACGTGTCTGTTTCCCAAACACATAGTGCTCCCAAAACTCGATCTTCCCGGTCTTGGCTCCCTTTAGACGACCCCCAACGATAAGCTTCTGCAATGCTTTCTCGCCCACATGACCTAATTGCATGTGACATAACATTGAGTCGTCCTCCTCAGCCTCATGAACCAGAGCCGTTGTGCCAGCTACGACCGAACCATCCAAATAATAGAGGTTGCCCTGACGCTTCCCCTTCATCAAGATCATTGCTCCTCGGGTCACACTCAGAGCTCCATTCTCCATAGTCACTCGACATCCATTGGATTCGAATGAGCCAAGCGATATGAGATTGCGCCTTAGGTCGGAAACAAAACGCACATCCTGGATGTCACATGTAACATCGTCGCCCATCCTTATCCGCACTGTCCCGATGCCTGTCGTACTGCAAGCTCTGTCATCGCCCAGCAAGACCGTACACTTACCACCAATCCTGAAGGTCGTAAAGTACTCTCGATGTGGCGTCATATGGAACGAGCACCCAGAGTCAAGCACCCAACCATCTGACGTCACGCCCTCCGAAGCACCGACCAATACATACTCCTCGACCTTAATGCCCTTCGCGACATTGGCGGTTGTGTCGTGCTTCTTCTTCGACTTGGGGCAGTTGACTCAATGTCCTCTTTCCTTACAAAAGGCACATTGATCCTTTGCACCTTGCATTGGGGGCCTTTTGTCTTGTCTCTGGACTTGGATCTGAAATACCCCCTCCGGTCTCCACCCTTCTCCTCACTACGACCCCTTACGACTTTAAGAGCATGGCTCGAAGCTCAACTTCAGGTGTCTACATCGTTCTTCCTGAACTCGTTGCTCACCAGAGCGTTGGACACCTCTTCAAATGTGATCAATTCCTTACCATAGGTAAGAACCGACACCAAGTACTCATACTCGATGGGTAAAGAGTTGAGGAGAATCATCGCCTTGTCTTCATCATCGACTTTTACGTCGACGTTCCTCGGATCGGTAAGAAGCTTGTTGTAGTAGTCGAGGTGTTCCTCCATAGAAACCCCCTCGGCTAACTTCAAACCGAAAAGCTTCTTCAAGTGTAGCCGGTTCTGTATGTTCTTCTTCATGAACTTGTTGCTGAGCTCCTTCCAGAACTTGCTAGCACTTGTGTCCTCCATATATGGGTATTTCTTCTCCTTTGACAAATACAAGCGGATGGTACCACATGCACTCCGATTCAGAGTTCTCCACTTCTGATCGGACATGCCCGTCGGCTTTTCATCCAATGCGATATCTTGACCAAGTTGGTTCAGGATATCCATGACTTCGCATCTCCACATACTGAAGTTGATCTTTCCATCAAACTTCTCGATTTCGAACTTTGTGTAAGACAGAATAGTTCGAGAGGTTGAAGAATACCCAGAAGTCGACGCCTTTGGAGAACCATCATCGCCACCGCTACTCATCTTCGTCTTCTACGTTGATCGCCAACAATGTACGGCTCTGTTACCAGTTTGTTGTGCGACGGAGCCCAGCCCTACCATACAGACGCAGCGGAATAACACAAAATCGTGGGGATCGAGGATGAAGGATAAGCAGCAAACAAATGGAGCACACAATGAGATACTTTTAGGCTGTGGACAGGCCAAGGGGGAACACCGGTGAGCTTTATTACGAAAGAAGTGAATCAATACAAATATTCTCTTCGTCCAACGAAGAAGAAGCACACAAGATCTCTTCAAAAGCTCACACTACAATCTCTCAAGGTTGTCTCTCATAGATGGCAGCTCTCTCAAGGAAACAAATGTGTTCCACTCGAAACCCTAACCTAAACCCCCTATTTATAACCCTAGGTTACAATAGGTGTCATCATTGGCTAAAATCTCCTATTGGATATGGATCCCGACAATTACGGGATACGATCCAAACGTCGCTCTTTGCAATTAATGCTGCCGCAACCTAGTAGGCCAATCGCCAATTCCTAGTGGACCGCATCCCAATGGGCTCCCTTCGACCGATCGACCTTCCTTCTATGTCGACCGACCCAAGTGCTGAGCATTGTGTACGAGCCTTCTTCCTTCGAGCCTCCATACGACCGATCGATCGAACACGGACTCTAACCGCGATACGACCGAACGACCCAATGCCAAATGATCGACCTTCAGACTCGAACTGACGACCGATCGACCCAACTGCACTGATGAAGCCACATGCCCAACATCCTCGTATCTGACTTGTGCAAAGTCAGATAGGTCGAATCCAGGTGCAGTCGAGTCACCTCTACACAAGATAACGCGTCTACCATACAACTGCTTCTCTTGCGCCGAATCGAGCCAACTTCTCCACACTTTGTTCCCTAAAAAACTATTTCCACAGCCAAAATTTAAAAGAACATCAAATTAGCATAAAAATATTTAGCGGCACGGGCGCTTTCGGCGTGGAACAACAAATTCGGTGCAGACGCCTTCGACACAGAACAACAAATTCGACGCGAAACAACAAATTCGGCACGGGCGCCTTCGGCGTGGAACAACAAATTCGGCGTCGACGCCGTCAGCGCGGAACAACAAATTAGCGTAAAAAATTTGGCCTTCGACCATAATCCGTACCCTCGGACACGGTTCATTTAAGATATCCACTCAAAATCTTTGTTTTCCCAGCGCGGACACCTTTGGTCATAACACGTGCCCTCGGACACTGTTCATTTAATATATCCCCTCAAAATCTTTGTTCTCCCCAAAATTATTCCCCCCTCCAAAATTTAAACGAAAAAACCCAAAAAATTTCAAATATGCCGAGGGCTAGTGTAAGCACAAATTTTATGAGCGCTTGAGTTTTCATCCACTTGCTGAGGTGATATGAGCACTTGATTTTTTTTTAATTCAGCAGAAGAAAGAGCACTTGAGTTTTCATTGGATCTGTTCTGAGCACAAATTTCATTGGAGTGTGTGTTTTCACCCACTTGCTGGTGGGCCCCACATTAGAGAGCATTGAAGAGCACCGGAGCAATTGAGTTTATAAGAACTGGAGCACTATCAACATTGAAGGGCATTTCACCGATGGTGGGCCCCGCAGTTGAGGAGCATTTCATCACATTGATGAGCACTAGAGTACCCACTTATTAACAAATTTCACCATTGAGTTTTCACCCTTGGAGCACTGGGCCCCGCGATTTCACCTTGAGTTTTCACCCACTTGAGTTTTCCCCTGGTGGGATTTTTGAATCCATTGGAGACCCGAGCATTCCATTCACCCACGGGATTTTTGAATCCACTTTGAGTAGTCACCCACTTAAGGTTTCCCCCTCCCAACTTGAGTTATATGCATTAAATGCTGGGTCCCGCGAGCGTTCCCCCAAGAGAGAGCAGTCATTCACTCGCACTCTGCTGCATTAAGTGCAAGAAACAATTCCTCCAACAATCATCTGCACTATTTAAGGTTTTTTATTAATAAACAATAGATGTTTCTCCCCAATGTAAAGTTTTACATCTACTCATCTCAACCTTCCATTCCATAAGATCAATTCACAGCCACTCTTTATCTTGTCCTAGTTAGCCATAGGATTCAAAAAAGGTTGTCAAATGTAATATAGATGTATGTATCTATATTTTACTTTCAATTCAAAAAAAATTTAATAAAGTTTTTTGTTTTAATGGATTTGCTGACTTTCTGGTTTATTTCCATGTTCTGAAATCCAAAGGGTGAGATGAACCATAATAAATATTTACAATGAAATTAACATTATGCCTGAACCTTTTAACATATTAAAACAAAATTATGTACAAACATCTGATATTTGCCAGGTTGTCACTAGTTTTAGTTGTATAATAAAAGAAAATAGGGAACAAAAATAATAGTTTAAACCCAGAAATAACACAGAAAAAATACTGAGAATATATAAAAATCCAAGAAACGGCAAGTTAAAGAATGGAAAAAAGTCGAAAGACATGGCAAATGAGAAACATATAATCAAGAAAGAAAAAATGCAATCAAAAAACAAAGAAAAAAGTAAAGAAGAACATAAGGACAAAAAATAGGGAAAAGCCGTAAAAATAACTTGAAAATACAAGATAAAACTTAAATAGAGAAAAGGAAGACTAGAAGAGGAAAAAGAAAAGAAGATAACAGGGAAGAAACAAATCCATAAAAAATCAACACAAAGGAAAGCCTTTGAAGTTCGCTTGAAAGGTCACTAATCAATCACTCCAAGTTTTTTGGGGGAAAACATAGGAGAATAGACATGATAGCTTTAATTATAAGTCAAATGTTGATATTTTTGCACCTATATAAGTCCAGATTCACTCATAAAAGGAGTGGAAGTAAAAGAAAACAGGAGTAGATTATACTATGATATTTTTATCCAAAAAAACCTAACATGTAACCCTTAATGAAAGCGAAAATGTGTTCATTTAAGCAAATAATAAAGTGAGAATGGATGGTTGCTTGACGGGGGCTAAGCGAAGTGGCCGCTAGCCTAGAACTGCCTAAGCGGCCTGCCTATACGCAAAGGAATGCGCTTCTTAAAACACTGGTGCTAAACTATGTAAAAGTACCAAAAACAAAATTTTGAATAACCTAAAAATAGAATGTGCATCTGCATACCGATTAGCTAGTTGTCATTGGATTATGTGGCATATATTACTTTATGTTTTCTTGTACTATGCAAGAAGGGAATACCATTGAAAATTGAACTCGGTTTCCTTTCCAAACACTATTTCTATGCAGTAATATATGGTTGTATTCATACTCGAGCGGAGTACATATCCTTCTATTGAATGTGGTAATTGAGTTCCACATCCAAAATATATCTGCACTCACATTGATCTGTGCTAACCATAACAAATAAACATACCAAAATTGTCATATTCACTATGTATCTGCTCCATTTACACCTTAGAATAACCAGCTTCATGAGCAGAACTGTAATCGATGGCATGCCTACAGAAACCGCACCGTGTGTGAAACTGTATGCACAGTTTTACCACAAATTAAAAATTATATTTTAGGGCATCTTATCTGATACTTCGTTTAACTTGTCACACAAACCTCTTAAATCTATTGTGTATGTATCACCATTTGTCTTTCGATTTGTATAAAATGTTTATTATATGGCTCAAATCAAATTTGAGAACAATGTAACTTCAGGTGCAGCGTAAATAACAGGTATTCTGCTGCAAATCCATTGTCAACATTATATTCACATACTAAATCTTCCTAGCTTCTTCGAGAAAAAGACAAAATAAACCAAAAATTAACAAGCAGTTTCATCATTTTTGTGAACTTTTTCCATCAAAATTGGTAGGCTATAAAGAAGACTAAATTGACCAAATTTAATGTGTGTTTGTCAACTGTACATCAACCCTCTGAGTGCTTCAAAAGGAGTAGATGATAAACCACAAAGGAAATGCCTTAAACACGAGAATGCCACTTGGAAGAAATATGGATTACAGAAAATCCACCAAAATCATTGTTTTATCCGCCCATATAGTATTTCGATAAAAAAGGATGGTTCACGAACAGAATTAAGTATGCTAAAACACAACTACCAAGTAATAGTTTTGTACAAGGTTTTAGGTCTCGGTTTCGGTCTCGGTATCGCTCTTCCCAAAATTTAGGTTTCGGTATCGGTATCGTCCGTTTCGGTGGTTTCGGACGATAGTTTCGTTTCATCGGTATCGGTAGTTTCAGATACTTAAAACTCTATTAAATACTATCAAATATTATCAAATATTAGCACAAATACCTTTTTACTAGTTACACATTTTGTTAAAAGTATTATGCTAAATATATTACATTTTTTTATTAACATGATTGAAAATAAATGAGAATGGCAAGCTTTTGAATAAATGGAAGGGTTTGGTGGCTGAAAATGATAACTTTGTAAATAAATGGAAAACCTTTAGTGGCTGAATGTCAAGCTTGTAATTAAATGGAAAGCCTTTAGTGGCCAGCTCACTCAAAATGTCAAACTTCTTAATAAATGCTAGCATGTGTTGGACAATTGCACTTGCACCGTGCAAACAAAATTTAAATTAAATGCTAGAATATGCTACCATGTAAGACCTCAAATTGCAGGAGGCGGGCTTCTTCGGGGATGCGACGGGAGGCGGGCGACCATGCGGTACGTCCATCTCTTCGTTTCTTCTTCTTTTTCTGGATTTTGGTGATGTTTCCTCCTCATCCTCCTTCTTGTTTTCATTTTTTTAAGTTTCAGTCGGTATCGGACAAGTTTCGGCCGGTATCGGCCAATACGGCCGAAACCCTGGCCGATACGACCGAAACCCCGTCCGATACGGCCGAAACCCCGGCCGATACGGCCGAAACCCGGGCCGAGACGGCCGATACGGCCGAAACCGAGAAGTAACGTGTGGTTTCGGACCGGTCCCCTCCGAAACCGATCCGAAACGGCCGATACCGGTCGGTTTCGGCCGAAACCTAAAACTATGGTTTTGTATTGTGTGGAGCCAATTAAATGAGGCGAGAATACCACATATTAAATGCAGAAAAGATACATTATACAATATGCAATGCTGATAAATCTAGAAACTATGGAGATAAGTGGAACTGTAGAAGGATATCAGAAGCTAAATTAATCAAAAAATGAATACCTCTTGTGAAGTCTTTCTTCCAGCAGACTGAAGAAAAGAAACCAAATCAGGACCTCCATACTCAAGTAACTCGGTTTCAAGACCCAGATCAATCAATGTCCTGTACAAATGCTCATGAAATGCTGTATCTGGCCATTGAACACTGAGCTGAACAATTTGCCGTATGTATCTGTTGCAAGAAGCTGGATCAAGGATGGATCCTTTCTGTCCATTATCACCCTTTAGAGACCGAATAGCATTCATTATTATTTCATAGCATTGTTCTCGTTGAGCAAGTGCCCGATCACGGACTCCTGGATCAACTTTATCATTAAAGGCATCCCCTTTGGGATCAAGAGCCTGAGCTTTTTGCAGAGGCAATCGAACCACAGCCTCATAAAATCTATGTACAAGAAGCTAATGTCAGTCTTATTTCTGCATCTAACAGTCGAAAAATTGGGAAAATGAAGCTGAGCATGTAATATTCACTCAGATATAGGACTAACCTTAAGTCCTCAAAACGCTTGCATACAGCTCTTAAATCTGCAGATTCAGGAGTCTTGGTTAGGTAATTGTAAGCATCTCTAGCAAGTGTATCCCTCTCATCCGCATTAACAGTGACTGAAGCTCTCTCAAGACATTCCACGGCAAGAAAGTACTTGTAATCAGACTCATTGTAATAGCTCGGACAACCTTCCCTTAGTTTTGCACTAATTTCGTCTACTGTACCCCGTCCATCAGGTCCTATGTAGTACTAGAATATACAAAAGGAATATCAGGATCATGTTTAAAGATCTGAAAGTAGAAGGGACTGTCACAGTAGCAATCGAAATGTAATTAACAAAATTATAAAGTAACATGGGAAAATATAGAAGATTTTGTACATATAGTTACAGAATAAAGAAGTGGCAGCCAAGTGGACAAGCCAATGATAAAATCAAAAGCTCCAACTGCATACAATTGGTGAAGGAATCCATGTTACCTCCATAAGCCTAGAAATAAGTTGCATGGCTAGCTGGTCGCCCTCTTCAGAACATACTAGCTGATTGAATGTCAACTGAACTAATCTTTGACAGACGTTGTTGTCTAGACCCTGAATGAGGCGAGTAATATTATGATGTGAAATAAGTTGAAGTAAGAAAAGTGCTTCACTCGATCTCCGGAGCAACCGTCTAAGGCATTCCATTGCCCTCACCTGTATGATGAATCCAAGACTCAGCAGATAGAACCTTTTCAATATATACAGAAGTTATAGTTGCATACCTCCATGGCAGCAAGTTCAGCTGGAGTGTAGAGAAGGCGCTGCCTTTTGTTTGATACATCACTGTCTCCTGGATTGGTAAAAAAGTTCCTCCCTGCACTTTGACTATTAGTCCCAATATCTGAAACACCTCCATATAGAATGGATCCAGTAAGATCTCCACGGCCTGCCACATATCCATACAGTCCCCTTCTCTTGTCTCTTCTGGATCTTAAGAACTGTTCTAACGAGCGAATCTTGCTCTCAAGGGTTTGCATCACCCTAGCATTCAGTCTGCAGACAACTACTCCTCCAAATGGACCATCTGTAGCCGTTCCTCCACGAACAACCATGATTGGTAGTTCCCATATAGGGAAAAGCAATCTAGACGAACACAAACAAAGCCCTTCATGAGCACCAGAAAATACAGGCTCCGCTTCTTGAACCACCTGCCCCATGCTAAAACCTCCTGCTGGCGTCCTGGTATTTGACATAGCAGTAGTACCATTAAACTGTGGCATCCCAACAAACCCTGGGTCCTCAAATGCTTCTGCTGCCTTCTCCGTAACTGAGTTATTTACAAGACTCTCCTCATCATAGACTAATCTTGCAGCCAGCATTAAACACATTGCTGCAGCCTCCCCAGCTCCAAAACGATTGAAAAAATCCTCTATTTGTGACCGTGGTACATTACATTCAAAAAGCCTTCTCAAAACATCTACTGGCCTGTTGAAAACAATCTCCATTAGCCCCATGGTACTGAAGACCACAATTCTCCTCCTCGGCAGAATATGTTGAGTCGGCAGGTCACCTCTGGCCCAAAGCTTTCCAGATGCCTTTTCACATGAGTCACCCAAGCCTGGAAAAGCATCTGTATCTGAGTATAACGACTGCACAGTAAGTGCAGTATCTCTTGGTGGTAATACATCTGCAACAGAAAGCATTCGACCCTCGACAGGCAAGGATGATACAAGTTCTCGTAATGCACGAGAACTTCTTGAAGACATTCCAAAGTTACTTGATAGAGACGATTGCATTGTGCTGGAATCTCTGTTCACTATAAGAAGAGAGGATATAGTTGGAGCCGATGAATCTGAAAGTACAAGGGTTCCTGCAGAATAGAAAGCAGTTTCAACCTTCAAGGCAAGATCTTCAGGCTGTGTTCTGCCAGCTGCAGATACAGCACCAAAAGTAAGCCCACCCCCAACTCCTAAGGGGGGTGAAGGCCTACTTGCAACAACTTTCAAGCAGCATGGCCTTTTATGGATATTACTTAGTCCAGTTAGCCCGCCTATAGAACCATTATTTCCTCCCGTTGAGGAAGTGGAAAGATATAATCTTCTGCCATCTGACAAAACAGCAACCATATGCAACCATTTTGATTCTATGGTTGATAAAGGTGCAATATAAACAATTGATGGTTTTACAGCCCGGCCTACTGCCCTTGGTCCTGTGGAACGTCTACCCCCATACTGTGGTTCCCTTGGATCCGTCAAATTCTTTTCTTCAGCAACTTTCTTGAGTGAGCCATCACCATCTACTCCCAAATCAAATACCTGAAGTTTCATTCCTTCTGTTCGTGCATATATGATATGCCTTTCATTATCAACAACCATATCCACTATTGGGTCAACCGCTCCAAATTTAAGCGCATTTGGTAAAACCCACCTGCGATAATGTAGCAGAATTAGATGTAAGATGAAATTCAAAATAGAAAACAGTAAGATTAATTGACTATCATATCTGCAATTTTCAATAACATACAAACCTGGAGACTAGGCTACCCAAACCTGTTGTGAGGCATAGCTTACGGCACCGCTTACGCCATCCCGAACCTGTTGTGTACTGCATTTCGTAAATGTGTCCATCACGACCAGCCATGAAAATCTGACCCTTCTCTGTGCACGCAATGCATGTCATAGTGACTCCATCAGATGGTATTGAGTAGTCAGATAAGGGTTGCAATGAAATTTCAGCATATGGATCTGTCCCATCCCCACTACCAGTGCAGCATATGCCAACGAGAGATAGCTAAAACCACAAGAATTATGAAAATAAACAACAAGCAATACAGAAAGTACCTTCTCTAAGGAAAAACACAGAATTGTTAATATGATTACAGAAGCTTTAGGACAGGCATTTATTGCTTTATGCTACTGAAAGGGGGAAATGGGTTTAAAAATGTTGAATGTGAATAAATAGGGGGACAGCGGGATAGATACCTGCGCTTACAATACAAAAAAGCTAGAAATTGCAATTAAGGATGAAACTAAAATTTCAAGACATTTGTTCGGAAGAAAATTCTTTGATACACCACAATAATAACATAGCCCCTCTTTATCACCACTTAGAGTTTTATCACTACTTATAGTCTATATTTGCTTGAAGATAAATAGGATAAATCGATTCTACGATTAAACTGCACAAGAATTCCATCTTTGTTATCAGAGATGTGTTGCTTCCCTGACATAGTTAAGAAATATCAAAAACAACGATAACGACAACATTACGATCATCATCTAAGCATTTTAGGATCAAAATGGCTCTCAATAAAAAGCTAAAGAACTAAGTGTGACAACAGAAACTCTCTGAAAACAACACGATGTTTCAATATTGTTTGAGCTTCTATTGAGATGCCTAAATGGAATATGTGTTTATACCCCCAAGTTCTTTGATATTCATTTTTTTTACCCCCTTACATAACTTCTCTTAACGTTTGCTGCTTCTTTCAATTACTTCACTCTTTACACGATAATTCACATGGCACATTCTTTGTGGCAACCACATAAAATATTCGGACTAATGTGCCCCATTAATCTGTGAAAATGCTTAAATGTCTTATTGCAACCCCATGCTAGTAGCAATAACCAATCGAACAGTCTTCCATCCTACATCTGATTATCTCTATTCTTTCTTCTCAAATACTAAACTATTCTCAAAATTGGGTGTTGAGATACAGTATAAAGTTCTGTGCTTAGAACTTGCAAGTTGGGCAATTTCATATTCTCGTCCATTGCACCATAACCGAGTTCAGAATCCAGAGCATCTCCTTCATTGCACCATCACCAAGTTCGAGCTTAACATTGAGACTTTAGTTAACAAGAAATGCCGGCAGATGAGAATCATGCAGGCTTTATGTTCTTTTGATGGATTTGGAAATACCTGTGCGGATAGGCTTTCTTCTGGTAAGGTGCCGTTGCCTATTCTCAAAGTTATCACTATAATCCCAGCAAGTTTGGCAACGTATATGGTTTTTTGGGGTTTTGATGAAAGATTTGATCATCATCCAAATGAGTCTGAAAGTTGGATGGAATGCTTGGAAGATTTGTTCTCCTAGTATGATATGGCAAACGTATAGATGTAATTTTATCTAAGAATTAGGCTTAAAGATGGAGCAGATAGTCGGTGTCCGAGTAATCATGTGTTCGCCCTTAGAAACGTACGAGTACCTCGCAACAATCAATATTTTGTTCATTCAAGAGTCTCACCATTTCGTCAAAAAGAAGTAAATATATTTCATCTACTTTCATTGGTCTATGCCATCATCAAATCCAAGCCCTACGTGAGTACTAGAATCATTGGCAAACACATGCTAGAAGATCAATAAAATGTTCCAGAATTATGATGCTCACTATTTTAAACATCCCCCAATAGGCCGATATATCTCTCAATATATCATTTTTTGGATCCCAATGATATGATATGGCAAAAACAATATGGCAAAAATAGTCGTGCGTATTAGCTCTTATTTGTTGATATGGCCTATTCTTGTGATTTGACGTATTTGTACTTCTAAAACACAATTGCAGTCTTAAATTTTATACTTAAATCTATCTATATCACACCCCACTTCCCACTATATTTGAAAATGGAACGAAAGACCCACAATGTGCTTAAATCAAAAGGAAAATGTGAAAAATTCTTTATTTCTTCTTTTTCATTTTCCTCTTGATTTTAATACACCGAACATCAATGAAAAATTGCATCCAGGTTCTCCATGCAGATTTCAAGCAACAAATAAACTAGAAAACTAAACATTTATTGCATCCTAGTCTGAATTAAAAAATACCTTATAAAATGTTTGTTCAATTATCACACAACCAAACCAAGAGGTAACAATAATAAAAATAAAGGCTTTATAATCATTATAAAATAGGATTTGTGCGTTGTTGGTAACTACTAACAAAGAAAAATAATATGATTAAGCCCAGTCATCTGGGAACATACATCACTCTCCGTCAACCTGCATAAAGGGATCAATTTCTATAAACTTACCCTCCGAACCTGACCGACATTCAACAAAAGAGAATGTCATCAACGAGGTTTACTCAGTAGGTTTACAAAAAACAAATACTTTATCCTTTTAAAATATTTAAATATTTAGCAAGTTTAAAGAAACATAAATCAAAAATTTTCTTTAAAAATAACTTTTTTAAATCATTTAATTGTTTGGTAGTTAAAAACATAAATCAGTACGAGATGATAAGTTTACGATGTAATATAACAAGGCAAGAAATCAAGTGCATCATAAATCATGAACTAATAATGAATGAATAAGCAAGATGATGAATGAATAAAACTAACACCAACTAATATCTTTAGTTTATGATGTTAAGTATAGTATGACTAGAAATAATCCGTACACGGTGTACTGGCACCCAAAACCCCTCCCTCACAAGACGCGGGCCCCATGCACAAGTGGAAAGGTGGAGAGAAGAGTGGGTGTGAGTGGGTATTGTCCAGTGGTGTTTTGGGTGTTTCACAGGGGGGTTTTGGGCTTTTAATAGCTTAATGGTAAACATGCAAATAAATGGTGTCGAGAATAGTATGATGATACTATTATATGGTGTTAAGTATAATATGATGATAGTAATTCATCGTATAAAGTGCAACATAATAACACTAGTCTAACATGTAACTTATGCCCAAGGGTACGATATACAATTTGAGTATTTTGTTCGCTCAGAACAATGATCAATATGGACTAATAAACTTCCCACATGATGCAGCACCAAACTACGTCTGTATGGCGCAACCTCACACGATTTCAGATCCGAACTAAAAATCGTGGGTCGTAATTTTTCCCAACATTTGCCATCCAGGCTATAAACGTTGAGTCATGATCTTCAATGTCCATCAGTACCTTCCCATACCCATGACAGGGAATGGTCGTAAGGGACCCTCATCGCTCCCGAACCTTCGGTAGTGATGAGTTTTTCATACACCGCGTGTTATATAACTATTCAATATTTTTGCTCCAAAGTTCCAGTAATTATCCATATCGGGTCAAATGGAGCATGTCATATATCTAAAACGGGCTAACTATAATGCAACAGTATCCATTATCCTGCAACAATAAACATGCTACAATAATCATCATGCTAATGATATAAAGGTTCGGTTTCGTTAGAGTAAATTACTAATTTACCAAAGAAAAAATATAGTTAATACATTGTTAAAAAATTTGCTCAATTAATCATGGTTAATACAAGTTTAAATTAAATCATCAAAAAATTCGATTTAAACTACAATTAAAAATCTAATTAACTAAAATTAAACTGAAATTTAAATGTAGATGATCAAAAATTAGAATCTAATTAATTGAAACTTAAAATATAATTAAATTCAAATTAAAATCTTATTGTGCTAGAATTAAAATCTTATTAAACTGAAAATTAAAATGTAATTAAATTGAAGTTAAAATTTTATTAAAATGAAATAAAAATCTAATTAAACTGAAAATAAAATCTAATTAAGCTAAAATTAAATTCCAAGGAAACCAATGTTAAAATTCCAAAAAAATTCTTGTCTAATCCTCACCTAATCAATCCCTAAATCAAAATCCCTAAATCTTGAAATTTAATTTTATAGAAATCAAGGGAACCTACGTGGTCAACAATTCTTGAATCAAATCCTTCAAAAATCTAAATTTAATATTAAAAAATTTTAAATTCAATTAACCAAAAACAAAATCACGAAAATTGAAAAAAAATATGGAACATACCTCTTGCAAAATCAAGAGACGACGACAACGGCTTCTCTAGTGAGAAAACAAAGAAAATGGCGAGAGAAAGGTGTGTTTTTAGATTGGGTTTTAGTATATATACACATATATATAGTAAGTGGTGGAGAAGCAAAAGGATTTGGGGGAAATTGTGGAAAATTTTAGGGAAGAACGGGAAAATTTTTGGTTCCGAGGCTTCTCACAGAAGAGTTGACTTCTTGCCAACGTATATCTTTCTCATGTTTAGGGTTTTAATCTCTCAAACTTTTCCATAAAAAGAAAAGAAGAGAAAAAGAAAAAGAAAAAACAACTACAAAACAAGGTCTAATCAAACAGCTTCACTTGGGATCAAACCCAACTACAAAGACTTGGTTGAGTCTCACATCTCCGTGTGTATACTTTGATGCCCTCATCGACTTTCTCCGGGTGAAAAGAACTCAGCACCGACGAGTTTAAGGCATGTTAGCTGTCATAATACTCAAAACGTCTGAATAAATCTTCTAAAGCTCTACTCTGGAAATCCAAGTATAGTTCAAATCTGGCCTTCCCTTCCAACTCACCAAGTAGCGCTAATAGCCATCTTGTCTGGTTGATAGTACATATTCATCTAAGATGCGGTCAATCTGCTCTTTGTTGTGGGTAGAGGTGGTAAATTAACTGGAGGTGGAATAACATGAATGCTCATCTCATCCTGGTAAGGCTCAAAGAAAGGATCAATCAGTATTGTTGTTGTTGGACCCTTATAAGCCACTAAATCTTCGATGGTAAAAGTTAAGCGTATCCCTACAATGTATAGAGATGTCTATAACATATGCATTAGAATCAATTTTCCTAAAAAATTTGTATGGACCAGCCCCACAAGCTTGTAGTTTCTTTAATGTTGAAGTAAAAAACATCTTAGATCTAATTCGCGCCATTACATAGTCACATGCATTAAACTCTTTGAAACGTTTGTATACATCTGTAATAGTTTTATATCATTCATTGCAAGAGTGATTTTTTCTATTGATCTCTTTATGCAAGTCATGAATGTGTTGTGCAATTGATACCGCCGACTTTGATATACTATACTAATGTGACATAGGAATGTGGTCTATAGGCTTTTTAGGTTTGTACCTATGAACTACTTCAAATGAACTCATGTCAATGGACATATTCACTAAACCATTATATGTTGAACTCGGCAGTTGATAACATCATATCCTAATTCTTAGGATTCTCGTCCACTAAACATCTAAGGAGATGCCATAAACTTTGGTTCACTACCTCGGTCTAGCCATCAGTTTGAGAGTGATAAGTAGTGGAAAATTTTAGCTCAGTTTCCATTTGCCATAGGGTTTTTCAAAAGTCTCTATCTGAAACAATTATCGTTGACAAACCATGTAATCGAACACTGCATTGAAATAGAGTTTAAAAATGTGTGATACATAAGAGGTTTTGAAACATAAGATAAATTGTGTCATTTTCGAAAATCGATCCAGTACGACAAGATGGATTTGTGTTTATTGGGTGTGTGTGTGAGTCCTAATGTGAAATACATACTAACATCCTATTAGGGACAATCTAGCACATGTAACTGTGTATATAGTCCAGTATTTTGCTTTCGATGCTTGGCCAATTGGCAAACACAACATTACCTGACAAATCTAGTAACATCTCTCTTAAGGCTTGGCCAACAAAATTGACTCACTACTGCCTCTATCGTTGTCCCGTCCAAAATTACCCGATAATCCTACATTATGAATCTCCTAAACAATAAAATCGCTCACTGTCTTATGTGGGATACATAACTAGATGGCTCTAAATAGTTACACATCCGGTAAGAAATAGCTATCTCGCTTTCGAACCAACTCATCCTGAAGGGCATTATAGGTCTCACTAAAATCAAGGCACGATGCATATTCCTCATTGACCTTCTTGATCCAATAACATCAACACTAGTAGCAAATAGTAAAGTGATTCTACGACTAAGTGCATTAGAAGCCTTATTCTCAATCACTGCTTTATGATTAAGAACAAATTTATACTCTTGAAGAAATTCAACCCAACAACCATATCTAGAGTTTAGCTTCTTCTAGGAATTGAAGTATCTCAAAGCTTCGTGATCTGTGTATAAAACAAATTCTTGTGGTAGGAGATAATGTCTCCAATATTGTAATGTCTGTACTACCGCATATAACTCTTTGTCGTATGTAGAGTATTTAAGTTTGGCATCACTCTATCTCACTTAAATATGCAACAGAGACCTTCTTGGCTTAGTACCTCACTTATCCCTACGCATGAAGCATCGCATGTAACCGCAAATATTTCTGTGAAATCTGATAGGCACATAACAAATGCTTCGGTCATACATCTTTTGATAGCTACAAACACCTTTGTCGCATACTTAGTCCATAAAACACTCCCTTTTTCATATAATCAGTTATGAGACATAATAGTGCTAAATCATTTTATAAATTGACGATAGAATGTGGCTAAACTATGAAAGCTTTGAACTTATTGTATGTTACGATGTTCAGGCCGATCTACGATCGCTTGGATCTTCTTGGGATCCGTAAGAAAACAACAAAACTTAAGAAGATGACGTGATTTGTCATAAAAGAACACTTCTTAAAATTTGCGTAAAGTCTGTCTTTCCTCATGGTAATACAGATCTACTACAAGTGGTCTATATGTTGCTCCCTAGATTGACTATTAGATAAGGATGTCATCAAAGTACATAACTAAAATTCTCTCATGAATGATCTAAATACTTAAGTCATCACTCGCATGAAAGTGCTAGAAGCCTCGAGCAGTCCAAAAAGCATAACCATCCACTCATACAAATCACCCTTTCTCTTGAAAGTCGTTTTCTACTCATCTCTTGGACGAACTCAAATCTAATGTTAACCACTTTTAAGATTAATTTTGAAATTATAATGGCACCAATCATCTTATCAAATATGTCCTCCAACCTAGGACTATGGAAACGGTACTTAACCGTGATTTTATTAATTGCATAACTATCCACACATCCTATATAATACATGCTTCTTTGGTGTGAGGAGAGCCAACACAGCACAAGGTCTCAAACTCTTCCAGATAAACACTCAGCTATAGCTCATTAACTTGCCTCTTTAACTCAGCATGCTTAGTAGGATTCATGCGACAATGAGGCAAATTGAAAAGGGTGGCTCCCAGGACCAAGTTTATATCGTGATGTATGTGACGCATATAGAGAAGACAATCTGAGAGGTTCTCAAGAAAGACATCATGTGGTTCCTTCCAGATCAATGTCATTTCTTCAGGCACCTCCTCTTGGCTAGACTCACTCCTCTCGCAACTAATGCAAACGCAGTCGAGTCCCCAGTCACTTCTCTTTGAGCTCCTTAGGACTTATGATATATAAGCTTTTACCTATCATTGCCTCCTTCCCGAGAGCGACCATGTTAGGTTGTATGGGATTTAACTTGATTGTCTTGCCTTCATAAATAAATAAGCACAAATTCAAGCGATCGAAAATCGTGACGTCCATATCAAAATGACAAGGTCTCCCCAAGATGATACGGCCTACATCCATTGGTAGCACATCACACCAAAAATTAGTATTATATGAACCAAACTGAATGGGGAACAAGACATCTCTATGTAATGCTAATAGATGAGGCAGCCATCCACACATGATACCGTGTAAGGACCAGAGTAAGAGAGTAAGAGACTGGCTACAATCCTATGCTAGAGATGAGGTTGGATGAAAAATCATTATTGCAACTCACACTGTCAATAATCACCTTACAATTCTTACACTATGCTTCACAAAAGTGTGAAAGATTGCAGTCATATATCAGTCATCGCTCTCTTTGAATTGAGTAAGTGCACATCATACAATTCCAAGCCTATGGTTCTCGAAGCAAGTATCTGAAAGCTCTACTCGCATGAGTATGCTTTTAATACATCTTAATCTTATCCTTGTCTTGTCGATTTCATAACTGTCCTCTCCTGGCTCATAAACTTCCTCCGCATACTCTCCTAAGTCATCTCCCTCAAGATCATTTACAAGTAAATTCCTAAACGAGCATTGACCTGCAAATTGACCGTAAACCTAGCACTTGTAACACTGTGTGAGTGACCCAATCCTAGAAAACTCACCAATAATTCTTTTGCCTTTATCACTCATATTGGTGTGGGGCTTTGGGACCAACTTAGGCTGAAACTGACCAAATGAAGATTTGCTACCAGTTTGTATTGGGTGACTAAACAGTTTTCGTGAATCAAAATATTACTCACATGTGGTCTATGGAACCTGTCATGCTCCAGCACAAGTTGATAAGCATGCTCTAACGTGGGAACCTCACGAATGATAGGCTCCTTTAAGACGTCGGGTCTAAGGCCAGCTCTAAACCTAGATAAGGTCACACTCGCATCTTCTAATACACGCATCGCATCATGTATTCGTCAAATTTGGCGATGTATTCACGAACAGATCCATTATCCGGGGTCAAACTATGTCATTGGTCAAGGAGTCACTGATGATAAGATATGAGCAAGTATTTCTCTTTCAACTTCTCCTTCATCTCATCCCTATAACTATTGGTGATTGCATGCCACTCACCAACATACACTCGACATTTTGCTAAAATAATTTAGCCGGTCCAATTAATTACATTTTGGTAAAATCACCCCTTTCTATCCTCTGACATGAGATACCAAAGTAATGGTTCATGTCAGCCATCCAATCAATAGAACCCTTAAGATCTAGGCGGCCATCAAAAATGGAAGCTTCTACCTTGATACTCCTGACTACACCATCATATAGGTCTCGTTTCTCAATAAGGATCTCTATCTAGGCTGTCTAGCGAGGCTAAGAGCCCTATTCGTGTGTGAACTCTCACTTGATTCTTTCTAATGAGTGTTCTCTATGTGCACGACACGGTTTATAAGCTCATGGGACTCAGACTTACCCTTATGGACAATAGTTTCTAAGGTAGTTGAAAAATTAAGGATCTTTCTCACCGGTTGTTGTGTTAGAATGCATAGGTATATGTGTATCTGATGTCTAGTATGCTTTACCACTACGTCTGGTCATCCAATGTTACTAACCATAAATGTATAACATTGTGCTAATATGATAATGTGGTGTTAAAAAATTTATTGTCCTTTCTAATGAGATGATAAACTAACACAATTTCATGTATGATGTAGGGCAAATGATGAGATCAGCAAGTAGAAGTTATTAGTAAATCAGATTTAAGCTAGTTGCAATGCTTACAACAATTTCAAAAACATTTAATTTGTCGAACTGTAATGTAAATGATGTACTATAAGTGTGTAATGTGACAATTTAGTCTCTTAATAAAATTGATTTTCTTGCAGTTGTAATTGCAGATATGTGGTTCTTCTTTTAATAATGAATTTTTAAGGCTCTAAGAAATTAAAAACTCTAAATGAATATATTTTTCGTAATTTTAACTACGGGTGTATGATGGAAAAAGAATAAAATCAGCATCAATTAAGACTAAAAAGATTAGGATAAAACTCACATCAGATCTTCCTGCACAAAAGATGAACAGGTCCACAAGGTAGCTACATGTGCTTTGTAGAGGTGGCTAGCCACTTTGCGAACGACTCTGAATTTGGCTGAAAACAACTCCGGAATCTTCGAAACAACATGACGCAAAAATCCAGCAAAAAATCCCTTAAAATTCGCTCAACGCACTATGCACGCCACGGCTCCGTCGAGCCATTGACAGAGTCAACGCAGCTCGGTTGGAGCCGGCTTCAGTCGGTCTACCGGCTCAGTCGGCTCGGATTGAGCCGATCAATAGTGCGGCTCAGCTGGCTACACTGCTCGGCTCAATATCAGGGTCGGCTCGACGAAGCCGACACGAAAGCAAAACGATGCAATCGGTGCCAACGTTGATTTTCGACGATCTCATCGACGGTTTGCCGTCACCTGTTGCTATAGGCTCACCAGGGTATGGGCAAGCCTCTGAAGGGGGTCAACGTCCCTGAAATTCAACAGTGGCGGTAACGTCAAACGTTGAAAAGGTTGATTGGGCGTTTAGGCGGGTTTCGATCAATGTCGATGGTGTCATTGGTTACGGGCGGTGTCAGCAAAAGCATGGAAAGCTTGTAGGGTGACGACGTAGGTCGTAGGGGCCGCTTGAGGCGGCGTCAGCTAGGGTTAGGGTTAAGGTTTCATTTTTGTGTTGATTTTTTGGATCAGAAAATTTAGAAGAGAAAGGTATGATCTTTCAGCTTTAATACCAAATTTGATGTAGCACCAGAAAAATTTGCTAAAATTTATAGAAGGAAAATTTAGGGTTTTAATGCTTCTCACCAAGAAATTGACTTCTCGCCAATGTAGATCTCTTAAACTTTTCCATAAAAAGAAAAGAAAAAGGAAAAGGAAAAACAACTACAAAATAAGGTCTAATCAACCAGCTTCACTTGGGCTCAAACCCAACAACAAAGAACTTGGTTAAGTCTCAAGTCTCTGTCTTCATGGGTATACTATGATGTTCCCATCAATTAGTGATTGAGTTAGTTAATTTGAATTAGATTTTAGTTGGTTAAGATTTGATTTAATTTTTAAAACAGATCATATTTTCAATCTAGTTAAAAATAAATCTTAGATCTTGAAATTTAGATTTAAGTTTTCAAATTTTAAAACTGAAATTAAGATTAATTAGGATTTGATTTGATTTTGAAAACAAATTTTATTTTCAATCTAATTTTAAATATTTCTAAATTTTAAAACTTAGATTCGAAGGTTATTATGTGTAAACTAGTCGGATTTGGTATTAGTTTAATTTAGCTTAGAATTGCTATTTGATTAAGATTTTTAATTTTCTTTTGAAGATAGATTTTGTTAATATGTAATTTAAATGATTCATATTTTGAAATTTAGATTAAACTTTGAAATTTAATTTGAGATTAAATTAGGGTTTTATTAAATGTGTATTGATTAATATATTAACGAGTTTTAACCAAAAAATTAGAACTAAATTCAGAAAATTTATTTAAAATCAAAAAAAATCTTAAAATTAATTTAAAATAGCTTGAACCTAAAATACGGCATAGGTTTATAAAAAGTAAAGTAATAGGTTGGAACCGTAACAATTTCTATAAGTATTTTCTCCCAATTCAGTTATGCTTTTCTATCGTAATTCATAATACAATAAAGTTAAAGAGAAGAGAAATAAAGGAAGATAAGTTTTATAAATACCACATAACATATTTACAATGGTTATTGAAGTAAAGAATATCGATGGGTTGTAACAGATTTTTCACATTCTTCAATAAATTTTCTATAAATTTTACAATGTCTAATATCTTAAACACTGATTTTATTCTTTTTGCTAGAATGTATTGCATATGCCATTGTTGCTACCATATCTTTGGGGGTATTTGCCACATCCTCCTTGCTGATACTTTTTATTATTCTCAACATTGTTATTGTTTATTATTATTCTAACTTACCAAAACTTCTATTTACTTCTTCTGATCTTTAATTTGGGGTTTACAACAACAGCAACTATTATCATTGTAATTTGCGGTAGTTGTGTATATATCAAACGAATGTAGTAGCAGACTCATTATATAAAGGAGATAGCTGAAGAAGCAGCAGACTCATTATATAAAGGAGATAGCTGAAGAATCAGAAAAGGTAGAATAGCAGAGGAAGAAAAAGTTTTACCATGACTAATACAATTCTGCATATTGTTTGACGAGATTTAAAATCATACGTTGATTTGTAGCGTGTGAAACATATGTCATGCCTTGTAATGTTTTCAAAGTTCAAACTATGATATTTTTCTAGTGATTTATGATCTTTTATGGCTTGCGCCATTTTGCATATCTTTTATGGCTTGCGCCATTCTACACGCGGCACACAAAATTTGGCATATTTTTGAATAAAATTTAAGATCGCATAATGATTTGTAATGATTTGTGATGTCTATGTCAAGGCTTGTACGATTTCTAGAAGTTGTAGAATGAAACATTAAACTCCTATGATGTTTCTTAATGGTTTACGAACTTGTTTATACTTTTTGTAGTCATGATTTACTGCTTTATACAGCATATGTTTACATTAATGACATATTTGATCCTATTCAAGGTATTTTGATGACGTAATGACATCTAAGATAGTATACCCACTCTTGTTATCAAGATCTATATATATAACATCTGACATGCACATCACAATATTAACATGTATTCCCAATATATCCACTCATATCCGATATCTGATATGAAAAATCTTTGTTTGAAACGATGTTTAAAATATTGATGCTGCTAGACTAAAGTTATGGTATTAGAACATGCAAACACCACCAAAGATAGCCCAAATCAAGGCATCAGCCGGCCTGAACCAGAACTTAGCCTTAGCTGACACCAAACCCAGAACCAAAGACCCACTTGAAGCATGTGTTAGATCTCGAACCTGAGCGACAGCCTAAGCTGAAATAAGAATTCCAATTAGAATCAGAACCAAAACTACAAGTAAACTCTGGATTAGAGCCACAGCCTGATCTATGCCTGAGCCCAACCCTTAGCCCAAGTCCGAACCCGAGCCAGTTATTGATCTTGAGCTGAAACCTAATCATGAGACACATTTTGAGATGCTTCCTCAGGTAAAGCGGCTTAAGGTTCAAGTTCTGATGTCCAATCAAATTAATTTCATGATTTTAGACATCCTGCTTACCAGTTATAGGCAAACAAAGATCATTGCAAAATCTAGTAAACATAATTGTATCTAGATTTAAAATTTGACTAAGCATTTTTGAATAGATCATCAATGCCATTACATGGTAGTATTCTCGTTAACATCAATAGTTTTTATTATAAAGATCCAAAAATTTATATTGAAAGTTAGGGTAGATGTCACATGATCTGCAATTTGTAATCACTGCTACATATATAGCAACCATTAAAATCAGAGAAGACAGAAATTGGCCAGCGGATGAGGAGATGAAATCAAACTATTAGCTAAACTTACTAATGATGTTAGAGGTGGTGGAGGAAATAAATATACTTAGTATAATCAGAAATTATTTTGTTGGCCATTGAAAGATATCCAAGTGATGCCAGTTCATTTATATTACATATAGATGTCAGGTTTACAAACATCAATACATACATTAAAAACACAAAATGTTAACTTATAATCTGATGTTTCAAAAAATCAAATGCTGAACCCCTATTCGTACCTCAACAGGAGTTGCAAGCACCAGAAGATATTGAATGGCTTCCACAAAAATGCCAGGCTTTGATCTAGCAAGCCCAACAGCACATATCGCTTGTTCCTCTCCACTGTATTCAGGGCATTGACCATCCCTAAAAAGCATAAAATACTCAAACATTAGTTAGTTAGCATGTAAATTGGTTAGAATAAGCAGATGGATACACACACATATTAATGAGTAATCATTTTGATCAGGTATAGCTGATGTGGTGACCTCTCATTGATCGGACATAAATAAAGCACGGGTCGTGCTTTACTTTTTCCCTGACCAATGGGAGGTCACCAGTTAGCTGCACATGTCTATTACCGATTAATCTCATATATGTATGTGTGTTGTTGGGGGGGGGGGGCATCAGTTAACCAAGAAGGCTAAGAGGCATAACATGAGTACAAGATCAGGTATGCAACGGTGCTATATTACAGTATATAATATATATGCATGCATGCACGCCAAACGAACAAAACATAAACGCTAACACCAAAAGATACAATTTTTAAACATATTATTTAGCTAAGTTCATCATTTCCTCTAGTGGTTACATTTTCTAGTTGGCTTAAGCTACACAAAATCTTAAGTATAACCCACAAAGGTATATGTATGCCCCACAAAAATACAAGCATACCCACCATACACAAATACAACTGCAAATGTCAATATTGAAAAGTGTTCATGTTCGAGAAGTGTACAAGTGTCGGCGTGTCTTGAACAAGTGTCGTCGTGTCGAGTACGGAAATATCTTCATGGAAGACGTGCTCATGCTACATAGAATAAGAAATTCCTTCCTATGTCCCCGTTAAAAAGTTCCCTCTGCACTATTTTTTAAGATGATTGACACCATTTATTTTGATCTTTATATTCTAAAATCTCAATACACAAAAGATCTAGCGTATCCAAAGTGTTTTGCCGGTTGATCTAGTCATTGCAAAAAAATTATTACTGCAAAACCATTAAATTTGCAACGACTAAATCAACAAGCAAAACATTTTAGATTCACTAGATATTTGGTGTATTGTGATTTTAAAATAAAAAGCTCAAAATGAACAGTGCCCATCATCGAAAAAAAATTGAGTGTACTTCTCTAACCAAGCATGGGAGAAAATTTCTCCTTAGATAGTTGATATATTTGCGCATAAAAATGTCAAAATTCAACCATGTGCTAAATATTGGATAATGTCTAGATAAAATATATCACATGTCATACCTTACTTAGTTCCTTCATCATTGACATGCATGATATATCTAGATTTGTACTAATTTGTTTCTTAAGACACAAAGGAGAAAAGGTTATTTAAGCTCTTCTTAATGTTTCATCTTCTGTAATTCCTCGTTCTTTCCCTTCTAATATGGTATCAGAGGTCAAGTTCCTCACTTCGTAATTATCGAATTAGCTGTAAGCCTTCGCATGGCTATGCTCATATAGCATGTGCTTAGCATCTGGCCACATGGGTTCCGAATGCGGCTACCTACAAGTTCTAAGGCATCTGCATGTTTTGTCTCCTAAAGTGCTTTCATTTTTGTATGACAAGCTGGATATCGTAATAATCATCTTCAATATTTACTCTCTTCTAACATGGTACCGAAGCTCAAGATCCGAGGATATTAAGTCATCAAGCTAGACATGAGCCTATGCGCAGCCGCACTTATATGGCGTGTACCTAGCATCGAGGAAGAATAAAATCATGAATGACAACATCCTAAAATAGAACAAATGATTAACTAAATGAAATGGCTGGTGTGGTGGAAAAAAAGAAGTGTCGGTCACATGCACCATGCCTACAACAGTCTCTTGCCATACAGGCTCCACATGCTAAATGACATGGGGATATTTCCTTTTGGTACAGATGGAAATGACTTGCTTGCTGACCCCACACTTTCTATAGATGACCAAAAGCAAGGTGCTCCCCTCTACTCATCTATAGGGCAGTGCCTATAAGATTACATGGTTTCCAATTGTTGTTACATACAGGGTTCTTTGCTACTAACTGATTCAATATATATTGCTACCTACTGTTCTAATTACTGCCTACAAATTCTATATCTGCTACTGCCGATGGTTCTTTGCCTAGGAATTCTTTATTTGTTACCTGCCTACAGGTTTTTTCTGCAGCCACCTATGGGATCCTAAATAACTGTCGCTATTAGATCTAAATCTACTGATTCAGATCTGCTAAACGCTCAGTATTGACTGGTAAAATGTTCTTATTTTTATGTGACAAGATATGCATGATTGATACATATGCTACAGCTTGAGGCGTGTTAAAATTCAAGCATGTGCTAAAAATAAAGTATCTAAATACAATGTATCATAAGCACATGTGCTTAATTAGTGCCTTGCATATCAAGTCCGAATTTGTAACACGTATGTAATTCTTCTGCTATAAATAAGACAAAGAAAAAAGCTAACTAAGTTCTCAGTCTCTTCCTCTTCTTTATTATTTTCTCTATCCTAACATGGTGCCAACGAGATAGTTCCCGGTATCATAGTCATCAAATCAAATATGGGCCTACGTCGGGTTATGATCATATAATGTGTACATGTGCATGGCTAACATTGAGATGTTCCTCATAACCAACACCTATCTTGCCGCCTACTAGGTTTCTGTACAATCTGCATACTAGCTCAATGCTACTATTTGCATATGAGTTCTGACTACTACTGCTGAAGATGTCTGTATATATTGCTGCCTATGGGTTGTCTACTGCTCATGGGTTTTGTATCTGTTGTTGCTGCGTACAGGCTATGCATCTGATGTTGCTATCAAATCTATATATATTGTTTCTAATCATATTTGTATCAGTTTATTAAGATTTGCTACAGGTTTTTTCTCCTATAGTGCTTTTATTTTTATGACGAGCTGAGCATAATTGACATAATGCTTCAGCTTGAGGGAAAATGTAAGAATTCAAACATGTGATAAATATAAAGTGCGTAATTATAATGGATCACATGGCATACCTTAATCGGTACCTTAATTAGTGATTTGATTAGTAGCATGCATTGGTGGTTTAGATTTGTAACATCTGCATAAGTCTTCTACTATAAGTAAGACACAAAGGGGACAAGGCTAATTAAGCTCTTCTAAATGTTTCACTCTTCTCTAGTTTCTCATTCTCTCTCCTAACAAGGCATATATATGTATCTAGATCAACAGGCAATGTATAAAATTTCATACACATGACCTGAAAAATTCTAAATCCATCTTTTTCAACAATCAACAACATTCATGTTGATATTTACATACTAAAACCCAAATATATCATAAATCTGGTGAACCCTAAGCTATTTTTTGTTGATTTCGGGGTCAAAAAACTTAGAATGGTTTTTATTGTTATTCATGTTCTAAATCAACCAAGCAGCATGCATAAACAATAGAGCTAATGAGTACTAATCCCATTAATTGTTTGATCATCAAAAATACCACTTCAAAAACAGAAATTATATGCAGTTTGGCACGCTTGTGTGACATCTTTATACTGAGCAATGGTTTCTATTGGCGAAATTGTTTGCCCCTACTAGGAATGAGAAAAATAATGCATGAACGTGGTCCAGTTTGTTGCAAAAGGTTGGTGCTTATGTTGTGATCAAAGTAAACATGAAGATAGAACTTAGATTGGTCTGAAATGCAATCATTCTGTGTATCTAAAATTTTATATATGTATGTAACCAATAAGCATGAATTTAACAAAAATGAATCTAATGGAGCCTGAAACAAAGATAAAAACTCAATCCAACTAAAGCATGGACCTAAGAGAAATGAACCTGATGTGATCAAACTTGTGATGCTAATCCGGACCAAAAAAGTTCAGTCATGTAACCCATAACCATCTTGCTATAAGCTGAAAAAAGATAACCAATTCACCTTCAAAAGAAAAAAACACACTCTAATGGGTCTAATCATGAGGAAGAAACCACTTTGGACCATGCAAACCGTAAGCTGGTTTTAAGCTCACCCATCCATTTGAACCCTAATGGTCCCGGAAAACTCTTGAGTCTAAATACTGCTTCCACCACAGATGGCTATGCAGTTATGGTGTCTATCATGCAAATGTGGGCTCCCTACAATACCCATGTGGGCAATTGATGAACCACCACCAAAGTCTTTACCCACCAGAAATGGGATAGATATGGTGGTCCAACACAAGTAGGCTCTTTTCCAACCAGCCATAAACTTCATGGGTGTTAGTAATAAAGGAAGAAAAATTAGACAGGAAGTATATGACCGCTAATTAGCATAATATTATACCAGCAAAATAATTAAAGCATAATTATATTTCTGGAAAAATGATTTTGTACAACAATAAACAAAAACGGACTAAATATGTTTGTGTGTGAACAGAATAAAGATGTGATAGGAAATAAATAGAATCTGAAATTTTATTGAATAAACTGAAAATAAAATAAGATTACTTGGCTACATTCATGGGGTAACCTCCCTCCCAAAACGTCGATTGATAAGGGACGTCCGCCACTTCCAAAAGTACTAAGAGAACTCTCCTCTCAATCACAAAATTATCAGAATAAGCATGCCTTGGGCCGTCTGGCCTCCTGATACGATCCGGTGGATCGATCAATTAATTTCAGATTTAAAAGAGGAAAAAATATAAAAAGAGGAATTTTTATAAGAATTGAGACGAAGACAATAGATAAATTGGGCCTCTTTCGAGACGAAGCCCTATCTCCTAGCTTTGAATGGACGGATCAAAGCCTAAAAACCCTCACAATTGATAACTCAAAGTGTTTTCACAAATCAAGCATGAAGAAAATAAAAGACGGCTAACCCTAATAAATAGAAAATATGGGATTTACTAATCTAGCCGGAAAAGACTAGAATACCCCTAGATGACTAATTCACCAAAGCCTAAGCATCAAGTGGGACCCGAGTGCGGCTTGTGCCAAGTGGGCCGGCGGCTAGGGACCGTCCGCATCAATACCGCCCCCTAAAAGAGCCACCTTGTCCTCAAGGTGGAGATCTGGTTTTGAAGGCCCCCGAGGGAAAACAGAGGCTAGGGTCACCTGTCAGAACCACCGTGCGACCCCCCTCCTGGAATTCCATCCTAAGCTGCTTCCAATTCATCTTCACCTCGCCCAACCCCCTCAGCCACTGCACGCCCAAAATCACATCGATATTGTCCAACTCTATGGGCAAGAAGTCTTCCATGATCTGCACTCCTGGTAAGGTTAGACTCAGCCCCTTGCACATCCCACTGGTCTCCTCCCTCCTCCCTGTCCCGGAGAGGACCGTAAACGTTTCCAAGGTGCTCACCTGCAACCTTTGACGATCCACCAAATGTCGAGAGATGAAGTTGTGGGTAGCCCCACTGTCTATGAGTACCGTCACTGGCGCGTCGCCCAATCGCCCTGACAACTTCATGGTATGGTTCGTGGTTACCCCTACCAAGGAGTTCAGGGACACCTCCGCTACATCCAGGTGCGCGTGCTCAACCTTGCTCTCTTCCGTCATCACCGGCTCTCTCTCGTCTGTATACTCCCCCTCGTCCGGCATTATCACAATCTGCATCAGCCTGCTCGCACATCGATGACCGGGACTGAACTTCTCATCGCATCTGAAACAAAGGCCTGCAGCACGTCTTGCCCTCATATCAGCCTCAGTCATCCGCCTACCAGGGATCACTGGTCGGGTTTCCTCTTTCTTCATCTCCGCGTCCCCTGATGCTATTGTAACCCCCGGAGGTGGGACCGGTGCTGTCTGGCTACGCTGGCTCTGGGCTCCCCAAGTTCCCCGAGTGCTCCTCTCCTCTGCATGCTTCTCCTCCGCCTTGTGGGCCAGGCGAAGGACATCCTCCAGTGTCCCCGGGCTCTGCATCCTCAGCTCTGCTCGTATCGACGGTTTCAGCCCCCTCATGAAGTTCCCAATCATCACCTCGTCGGTAACCCCCTTCACCCGGCTGTTCAGCATTTCAAACCTCTCTACATAGTCCCTTACGGTCCCCTCCTGCCTCAGGGCCGACAGCTGCTCGTAGAAATCCCCCCCTGCCGTCTCCTGAAATCGGTCCACGATCATTGCTGACAACTCCTCCCAGGTCCAAAAGGGGGACCGTGCTATCTTCCACCGGTACCAGGCCAGAGCCTTCCCCTCAAAGTAAATCCCGATGGCCTTCAGGACCTCCTGCTCCGTCAGCCCCATCACCTGGAAATACCTCTCTGCTCGGTAGATCCACCCATCAGGGTCGGTGCCGTCAAAGGTCGGCATCTTCAGCTTCATCAACCGCCGATCTGCATTGATGTCGCCTAGCTGCCCCTATCTCCGCCTCGGTCACCACCCCGGACCATCTCGCCACCCCGAACCTCCCTCGGGCCTCCCCCGTCAGCTCCGTATAGCTCCTCTGGCCATGCAGGTCTCTCCCACGCCTCGGGCTGATAGTAGTGCCCCGGAAACTCTGGGGGTCGTGCCAAATTGGGCCTCGGCCCAGGCGCAAAGGTCTCTGCCCTCCAAAACTGGCCCGCCGGGGCCCCAATAGCTGCTCCCGAGGCCCATCCGCCTCCCGCCATCCCCGAAGTTCCCCCGGAGTGGGGTACGATCCCCGCCACACCCCCAAAGGGCTGGAACGTCGTCATCGGGCCCCCAAATGGGCCGGCCCTACTCATCGGCCCCCCAGATGGGCCTGTCGACCACGCCGGACCCCCGCCTGGGGTCGCCGAGCCTCCCGCACCCCCGAAAGGGGGTGCCGCCGCCTCTGCGAAGCCCCCAGGGCATGTCGGTGCTCGGAACAGGCCCTGCGGCCTGTCCGCACCCCCGGATGGGGGTGCTGATGCTTCCCCGCCCCCGTAGGGGCCTGTCGCCATGTCCCGACCCCCTCCGGGGTTCGCCAAGTGCTCCACGCCCCCGGAGGGGTTCGCCGATGGCCGCATGAGGCCTGGCGGCCTCGCCCAGGCCTGGGAAGGGCCGGGCTGGGCCGCCGAGGCCCTGACAGGGCCAGGCGGGCCTGTCGACGTCTCCCCTGACCCGCGAGGGTCTGTCGGCGCCCATAGGGACTCGCGCGACCCTAGGGTTGGCCCCACCGGCCCCCTTGCTCCCTCGGGTGGTCGTCTCGTGTTGGAAATCCGCTGGGGGCTGATTCTAGGGTAGAATCCCCCCCTTCTTGGATCCCCTTGCCTCGATCTCCCCCTTTCGCCACCGTGAGGGCTTGAATCATCTCTTTCAATTCTCGGAGATCCCGTCCTTGTTGCGCGGCATCCGTCCTCATCCCCCGAAGTTCGGTTTGGATGTCTTCTTGTGAATGGGCGTAATCCTTGAGTGAATCCCCCATCGTTTTCTTCAATCCTTCGAACCTCTCTTCGATCTCCCGATTGAGATCCTCCCGTAGCCCTTGAATCTTTTCTTCGACCGCATCCGCCTTCGATCGAGTATTTGTCGCCATTCGAATCTAGTGCTCTGATACCAATTTGATACGATCCGGTGGATCGATTAATTAATTTCAGATTTAAAAGAGGAAAAAATATAAAAAGAGGAATTTTTATAAGAATTGAGACGAAGACAATAGATAAATTGGGCCTCTTTCGAGACGAAGCCCTATCTCCTAGCTTTGAATGGACGGATCAAAGCCTAAAAACCCTCACAATTGATAACTCAAAGTGTTTTCACAAATCAAGCATGAAGAAAATAAAAGACGGCTAACCCTAATAAATAGAAAATAGGGGATTTACTAATCTAGCCGGAAAAGACTAGAATACCCCTAGATGACTAATTCACCAAAGCCTAAGCATCAAGTGGGACCCGGGTGCGGCTTGTGCCAAGTGGGCCGGCGGCTAGGGACCGTCCGCATCACCTCCATCCCCTTTTATAATAATCCAACTAATTGTCTAATTATCCAAATGCCCCTACACTAATAAAATAATACAAAACACCCAAAATAAGCCCCTAATGGGCCGAATCTATCATTACTCCGCCTCCGAAAATCACCTTGTACTCAAGGTGGTGCAAGAATTCTATGGCGGTCCTACTCCAAGTGGTGGTCGTCATCCACTCTGGGCTCTTCATCCTCCACGACATCCTCCTCGTCATCCCAGCTATCAGCACTTGCAGCTTGCGCACCCCACAATGGTGCCCTGGGATGAACCTCTCGTCGCATCTAAAACACGGCCATTTCTACCTCTTCTCCCTCATCTCATCGTCAGTCATCCTCCTCAACTGGCCCCTGTTGGCGGTGTGCTGCCCTTCTCCCCAATCTTCTCATTACTTGCATGATCTGTCCATGTAGCTGCCTTCTGTCCTCTTGTAGCTGTCGAAACACGGCGGGAAATAGGTCCACTCCAGTTGCCTCTCGCCCTCCTATCCTCCAACTGGCGATCCTCCACCATCTGAGCATACTCCATGGCTTCAATTAAGTCCTGAGGCTTCTGAATGCAGACCTCTGTGCGAATAATAACCTTTAGCCCATTCGTGAATGTGCACACCATCGTCTCATCAGACATACCATGAACCCGTCCTGACAGTGCCTCAAACCTCTTTAGATAATCCATCATTATGCCATCCTGCCTGAGTGACAGTAGCTGCTCCCTCAAATTCCCCAGATGAGGATCTCTGAATCTCTCCACCAACCCATCCTTGATCTCCTCCTCCGAGCAAAACGGCCGCCTCTCATCTCTCCACTGGTACCAAGCAATGGCATTTCCATCTAGACTTATAAAAGCTGCCTCCAACTTTCTGATTCTCCGTCATACGGGAGACCCTGAAAAATCGCTCCGCCCTGTAGATCCAAACCACCGGGTCCTCTCCCTCGAATACATGTATCTTCAACTTTCGCAGCCTGTCCAACGTGAATGTCCTCTTGTCTCCTCGCCCCCCTGCGTGCATGGACTAATGATAGTGATGTCACCTCTACTGATGGGTCTCATAGCCCCTCTGCGGGCACCTCTCATGATCTCCTTGGTACCCACATGGGCCTCCTCGGCATCCATAGTCTCCCGGCCGTCACCCCCAGTCCCACCACAATGCCCCTCCTCAAAGTCTCTGTAGCCTTCCCTGGTCTCTCCAGGGTATCCCTCATATGTGTGGGGTGGGTGTCGTCGTCTGTCGTCGTCATACTGGGGGGTCTGGAGGGTCTTGAAACCCTCCTCCATCGTCACCGTACTCCTAAAACTCCCCATGTAGAAAGCATCGTCGAAACCACGTACTGGGGTGTCCGAAAGTGCAGAATAGCCTCTGTCAAGGTCGCAGAACCCCCGCCGCGGACCCAAAGGGCCATTGGGGGCTATCGGGGCGCGGCAGGGCCCTTGCGACCCCGAGGAGGGGCCGCAGGGGGCTGTCGGGCCCTGTCAGCCCCCAGTGGCCCTGTCGAGGGTCAAAGGGGCCCATCGAGGGTGCCCGATGGCCTGCTGCCCTTGAGGTCGTCGGGACCTCCCGATCATCCTCAAGGCCCGCACGGCCCTGGGGGAAGCCCCGGGCCAAGTGCTGGTTGTCCGATGCAGCCGGCGACAGCGTCTTGGGCCGCCGGCCCTCTGGCGCTCCTCCTCTGCTTTCGGATTGCTGCTATCGAGATCCGTAAGCCTCCCGTCCTCCAAATCTTGCGCTACGTGATTCCCCTTATCCAAAGGAGCCACATTTGTCGTTGTTTTAGGGTTTGCTTTCCCACCGTTCAATTTCGACGAAATATCTCGATTTTTGATAGGGCTTCGCTGTATTGATTCAAGATTTCCGCTTGCTTCGATAATTGATCTTCATGCGCCGTTAGGATTTCCTTTATGCCCACGATCTCGCCATTAAGCTTCTCCTCCACCGCATCGATACAATCTTTGGATCTCGTCGCTGCCGCTATGGATCAACGTGCTTTGATACCAAATTGATAGGAACTAAATAGAATCTGAAATTTTATTGAATAAACTAAAAATAAAATAAGATAACTTGGCTACAATCAAAGGGGTAACCTCCCTCCCAAGACGCCGATTGATAAGGGGCGTCCGCAACTTCTCGAAGAACTAAGAGAACTCTCCTCTCAATCACAAAATTATCAGAATAAGCATGCATATGGATGGATGGCCTCCATCCCCTTTTATAATAATCCAACTAATTGTCTAATTACCCAAATACACATGCACTAATAAAATAACACAAAACACCCAAAATAAGCCCCTAATGGGCCAAATCTATCAAGATGTTTGTGTGCAAACATTTAAACATAAAAAGAATGATAAATTAATGGAGAATTTTTTTCTAGACTTTGATTGGAGTTCTCATATGAACTTATGGATTGGTCTGTATTGTGTTCATATGTGCTTTCCAAGTTCTCTATTGTTTGTGGAGGATTGCACAAAAGGAAAGTAACTAGTGAAGATCATGTTTTTTTCTTCAAATTTTAGAATCTGAGGTTGACACGGCCGTGCATGACTTAGCACGGCGCGTCAGAGGACAGATTTGCAACACGGCCGTGCAGCCGTCCGTGCTGCTGTCTGTGCTGTCAGGCATCTCTCTGTTTATTTAGCACGGCCGTGCACACTGCACGTGCACATCAGCAGCTCTCTGTTTTACAAATGCAGATTGGCACACGGTCGTGCGGATTTGGCACACGGCCGTGCTGATACCCAGAAACCCTAGAACGGCCAGATTTGAGCTTCTAATCTTGACCGTTGATTTTCAAAGGGGTTTAATCGGACGGCTGATATTCCACACAACCCGTGGAGCTATTTAAACCCTTCTTGGGGTTTATTTTGAGGAGAGTATGTGACGTCGTCAAGTTTCTTCTTCCTCGCGCATCTCGAAGCTTTGGGGCATGTTTTGGTGAGTGAAATTCTTGAGATTTCTTTGTGAAACTCGTTGCAATCTTCTCCTTTGTATCTCTCTTTTCGGGTTAAGGGATTTGGGTGAGAGCTTTTGTTTTCTTCTCTTTTGTGAGATTTGAGATCTCCATTGGGTTTGTGAGAATAGTTTGAACTCCATGTGTGGAGTTATTGGTGCTATCTATCGTTGAAGAAGATTGAAGAAGTCGGTGTAATTCTCTCTAATCATATAACTGGAAATTGTCATCGGTAAACTGGACGTATGCTCCGTTAGTGGGCCGAACCAAGGTAAACTCTGTGTCGCTTGACTTTGTTGCTTTCCTGCTTTCGTTACTTTTCATATTACTTATTTTGGTTGGATATTGTGCTATTTGTAGTGTATCTCTGAAAGATCACGGCGTAGGGATTGTTGGGTAACTATGGGCTTTTCGAAGGGGGCATTGCACTTCCGTTGTTCATCTTCCGTTTGCAGGGTTTTATCCTAACATATCACACATGGAGTTGTAATCAATTGCTGAAACACAACTGAACCTATGTATTAATCCAACTAATTTCAGTAGAAGCACTACGCCGATGTTGGATTAATCATGTAAACATAAAAGAATCAGGCTAGTCACCAAGTATATGGATGCAATCACATTAGCTAGTGTAGATTACCTTGGTAACTTCACAAGTACGCAACAGATGTTTTCTATGAATAATAGCATTTGCTACATAACAAAATTAGAATTGAAGCAATACACTTCTTAAACTTATCTAACCAAAAACCATATGTGCACATGAGTTTTTTCTATAAATATATTCTCGATTAATGGACATTTACATTAAATAAAGGGGACTGAAGCAATTCAAAGCAATTTGAACTGTTTACCGTAGAAGTTAATAATCTCACCATTTATCAAATCGCCAAAGAAACAAAGAATTATCAACTGACGCCCAAGCTCTGCGTATTTCAGGGAAAATTCCACATAATGCTGTTCCTTCACCACCAGATGCATTATATCTTTCAATTAGCACATGTGGTAATTCTCGAGACTCCACAACTTCAGCTAAAGGAGGCCACTGCAGCAAACATATTGATATAAGAAAGGGGCACATTTTTCCAAGATGTTAGTATATGAAACAAAAGCTAGACTACAAAAAAGTTATGGATTTTATTTATTATTGTAACTATTCCAAGAGTTATATTTCAACATGAGAAAGTAGGTCGACAAAAAATATCAGCACAAGCAATGTGAAAAAAAATAACTAAATCTGTCCATACTTGGAGCTGAAGAGGGCGAATCAATGAAATAATACAGCCACTTCTTAAAACCACATTTTCAAGCATAAAACCTTCGGTCCCATACTGTAACCAAAGGAAACAACAACTGTGTGTGATGATATGAGAAATGAACACTTTAAATGAGAGGATCTTCACGCTGCACACCCTTCAGTTTAGCTACTTGATTTATATCATTTAACCTAATCACAAACTATCTTCATGAAGATGTGTACACCAAAAGTTCAAGAGGGTAGCAGTAAAGTTTAACAGTCAGTCACTGTATTTGGTCTGTTACTTAGGAGGGTTCTCTGTATGGAATTTTGCTCGGTAACCAAGCAATTTGACAGCACAACAATGATTATGTTATGATGGTGGTGATGGAGACTGTGATGATGGAAGGATCTTTGCAGCTGACGAGTTCCCGCATGTGAGAAACATCAAAAACAGGAAGCAGTACCTCTCCACCTCCACATCTATGAAATATTATCCTTCCACTATAAACATATAAGAACAATGTTGCTCTATACAGAATCCTACTGTTTCTTAAAAAATTCTTTCTACTTGTAAGCATGTCCATTCACAAATGAGGGGGAAAGGCTGTGTAGCCAGAATCCAGATATTTGGGTAAAATTCTATGTTGCTATAAGGATATACCTCGTACAAACATTTAATCATATGGCTACCATTTCTTCTGCACCTAAATACCGAACCAATACCACAACCAGCCCACAAATTTATAAGAGAGAAGATTCTTTGTCTCAACAAAAGTGAAAATGATCAAGCAAACCAAGGCACATATTCTCAAACCTATCATCAACACAAAGTTAGCTGAATTCTTCTGATTTATGGGGATGGTGGTGGCAATGGCGTGGTGATGGTTTTTGGGTGTGTTTTTGTTTCTATTTTTTCTTCTTTTTAATTTTTTTCTCTTCCCTTTTTCGGGGGTGGGGTCATGACAGGTGAATGAACCGTTTTTAACGGTATCTTCTTGATAGTTAAAAGTAAATAAGTCTGATTATAGTAAGAATTCTGCAACTTCCCTAACCCTATGAGCCAACCTTCAGGATATTCAATAGAATCAATATCTAATAAGGGCTTGTTTGTTTTTCAAAAATCTTTGCAAGTGATCAAGTTGGGCTTCAAAATCACTAAGATTGAGCATTATTTCAAAAGGATATAAAAGCCCAAGGATTATATTCACTAGCAATGCTTGAATATCGGGCAATCGTCATGTTGCTAACAAAAAGTCCACTTGAATTACTTAACAAAAGAAGTAGGAACCTCAATAAACCACTTTTCTTCCCATGATCCAACTGTTTCTAGAGATATTAAATCCATTTATTAACGTTTAACAAGAAATCAAGAATACATGCCATTTCTACAACCAGGAAGGAGTTTCTTCTTGGAAAGTAAATTTTTCTGCTTGAAAATAGAAAAGAAGGAACGCGATGACATAAGTGAAGTTAAGCTAGAGGATATTTTATAAGTAGAAGGTGCCAACTAGTCATATAGACTGAGAATAAATAGTTAAACTAAATATCAATCCATAAATTCAATGAGTAGGTATTAACAGCTAAGTAAACAGGTCATTTTACAAAGGTAATTTTGAGATATAACCATGAACTTTCACATTTTCTCATAGAACAGTCATGAACTTTATTTATTCAAAGTAAATGTCATTAAATTAATACTTATAGCAGTTTCTAAGGTGGTTTGGTGAGATTTTAATGGAAGTTTAAGCTAGTTTCCTCAAATAAACTAAACTGATAGTAGCATTCTCAGAAAACAAAGGAAGTACACTGTAGTTTCTTAAAATTTTCCTTGTTAAACAAGATTGTACCTGCATTCTCTTAAAAAGCCATGGCTGGTCTTAATACAAAAAATCGTACCTCAAAAGTAGATCACCAAACTTGCTGGTATGTGTCACTTGCATTCAATCAAAATGGTTGTGGATACAAATTCATTCAGGGTGCATTAATGACTTTGGTTAAACGGAAAGCAGATGTGAGAGTAGTCTCACATCAAATAAGGTGATTGAATATATGGTTAAAAAGATTGAAAATGCATTTTGATCAAAAGGTCCTTTTGGGGTCAAAGTGAATTTCAATCTTGTTAATCACTCCATCTAATCACACGCCTTCTGAGTTGTGCCTCAACCAAATTGCTGACAGGAAATAGCAGAACGCACAATTCGTGGGAATGATGGGCTAAAGAGCATCCCATAATACATGCAAGAAAAACACTTAAAACTGAAAAATTGCTTGCCTTGGTGACCTGTGAAGGAAGTCAAAGAGGCTAACAGACCAAAAAAACCAGTTGATTGCCAGCCTGAGAAAAGAAAAGGCTCGCAATCCACTTTGCAAGATAAGAAAGAGATTGTTGGGGCTTGAAAAATACAAGCCAAAGTGCAGTTCCTTAAATATATGTCATGCATCCAGTCAAAATTGGAATTAAGTGACTAATATGAAATAATGTATTTGGTTAAATGGAAAGAAGATGTGAGATTAGTCCAACGTCAGGTAAGGATGTGATTGGGTGATGTATAGTTAAATAAAATTGAGGCCAAAATTGACTCAAAATGGACCCCTTTGTGCCAGGTTGGGCTTCAAACCAAGTAATCAGTCCATCTAGGCAGACACATTCTAACTTGGGCCTTAGACAAATTCTAAATGTAATAATAAACTCAAAAGCCATAATGCACCATGTAGTTTTTTATTTCCTTTTTGGAGGCATTGTCAATGTCTTTTATAATGTAACTGTTATGATGCAAGTTATACAACTCACTTGATTCCCGTCATCATCATGTCACGGAATGCCTTGATTAAAGTACACAACATTTGAAGCATTGTCAATGTCTTCTATAACATAACTGTTATGTATTGATCAAATTAAACTATTGTAGTTCAGATATCATTAACCTGTGTTTTAGACCTCCAACCCCTAGTTCTCAGCCAGCAATAAACCTCTTCAATAGCATCTTCATAAAATTCTACCCCCTCCCCCCCCCCAAAAAAACAAAACAAAACAAAACAAAACAAAACAAAACAAAAACAAAAACAAAAACAAAAAACAAAAAAAGAGAGCAGTGAATGCAGAAAAAAGTGAGAATATATAAATTTAATTTTTAACTGTAGATATTTTCACACAAAAGAAGATCATAGGGAACCAAGGTACACAAAATGTCCGGTATGATTGAATTTTTTTTTGATACATCGGAAAGCATTTTAAAGCACTGGGCCTTGATCCCTCGCATCGTGGGTGGGAGGGGGAGAGGGTGCCAACCGAGCAAATGCTCGTTGGCAGTAGGATTGGAATTTCACATCATCCATTGTGAGGCGCCAAAATTTTGGGTTTCAGTGGTAAGATAGATAGGTATGGTAACTACCCTACATTCCTGTATTCCACAATTTTTGATAAAGAAAGTCACCAAACCGACGCCTTTCCAATACAAAATCTAGCTACGATATGTATATGAACTATCATAAACTGCTGACACGTCAACATTATCCTTGTCAAACCCTAATCTAAGAATTCGCAATGTACTGCTATCTACAAGTTAAAGCCCGGGATCTAACTCGAATCAAAGAAAATTTAAGGAAAGTCAAGAAATTAACTGCGAGGTTACACAAATTGTCCTTTCCTTTAGGGTTTAAAAAAGGAAGAGCAAGAGTACCTCTTTAGGATGTGAAGAATATGGATGGCTGGTGTATCTCGAATCTTCCAGAGCCTCCTCGAGGTCAAGTTGGCCGGCGACGTCTTTCCCAATGCACTCGCTGACGTGGAGCCCCGCCGACGCCACGTCGGAGCCTACGATCTCGTCCTCCCACACCATCTCTCTCTCCCCCCAATCAAAGGAATTTTTTAGAGGCAACGAAAAGTGCTAAGGGATTGAAATAAAAAAACCTAGCTCCAATAAATAGGGAGAGACATGGAGCAAACTGTGTAATGATTGTGGAGGGAAACGGAGGGTTTGCGGAGAAAAAGTTCGCGCTTTTCGAATTTTCGATTTGAGGAGAAGAGCGGAAGCTGGGAACGAACGGGGGTTTTGGGGGTTTTTGACGAGTAATTGACGGGGCTTTGATGTTGAGTGCTTCTATTCACACTTCAATTTTTCGTAAACTCATCGTAACCTATTTAGGACCTGTTCGTTTAGATTGAAGTTGTTGATTTGTTGAAGTGGTGAATAGTAATGTGTAAAGTAGAGTATTGTGTTTTTTGATGTGAAGGTGTGTTTGTGAAAGAGGATGTTGGAATTGTGTTTTTTTGTGTTGAAGTTGGTTGTGAAGGTTGTTCTGAAAGTTAGAGGGTGAAAATGTTGAGTGTGATGTGATAAGAATTGGGGAACAATGACCCCCCTTGCATTTGTGATATGAATTGATATAAAAACCAAATATTCTCCAATCACAAAGAAAAAGAACAATGCCCCCTTGCATTATGACAAACTAATTAAAATATCCCAAAAAAATAAATACAGTTTATTTTGACTTTGCTGTATTCTATATGTTAACTCAGTGTGGGGGATCCATCCATATGAAGAATGTGCATCGATTCTCTCGAGATGTACAACTCCAAAATCTACGCCCAGGGTTTGCTCTTGTCCATGACGTCCTCCTCGGGACCCGAAGCCCACAATAGCATATCTTGAAGTCATCGAAATCGGCATCAAAGTCGCCATGTGTCGCATCTCTCTGTCGAGATCGACAGGTTGAGCTTAACTGTTGACTCATAAGTACCTGGCAAGCAAAAAAAATCCCCATTAACATATACCAGTTTACATATAAAAGGTATAATTTTAAATGAAAGAGGGACCATCATACATACGAAAAGTATCGAGCATTGGCATTGTAGGATGGCGGCAGCGTTCAGAACTTAGAAATCGTGGAGTCAAACAAGAAGAGCATATAATAAAAGAAGTAGATTGGTAATGGAAGAATTAAGAATAATGATAACCGAAAAAGTAATTCAACCCCCAAAAAATACAACGAAAGCAAAAAATCAATAAAAACATGCAGAAAGTTTATTGCGGACATTCATATAGTTTAAAAATCAGTAGCCCCAGATTATAATTTTCCATATCCCCATTATGTTGCATGGCAATGGCTCCTTCATTTTCTACCCACACAAGCCCACGACATGAATTGACTCCAACAAATAACACATCATCTCAAGCAAATAATGCATATGGAAAAAACTCCCAAAGTACACATTCTTTTCAACCAATTTCATGGTTAAATACCAACTCAGAAATCAATTATTATTCAAATTCTGCGCAAACATGTGTAATGAAGAAACCTAATTGTCTGCCATCCATATTGACGGATACCCATTTTCCACGTAATCATCATTGGGCTAGTTCAACCAAAGCCACTAAAAATTATATATATCCTTGATGCATTTTATAAAAATCCAGTATCAGGCATATCATGTGCTTGCATGCTACAGCACAATGACAAACACAATGACAAAAAATGCATGCAGTCCAGATAAATGACACACTCCTGCTTGGTGCTTAGAGCCTATGATTACATCAGGACAGATCAAATTGCACAGGGACATCCCCCATAATGAACAAACACAATGAAACATGAAAAAAATTTACAAACACTCACACACAATGCATGCAGGCCAGGCAATGGCAATTTTTTTCTTGCATGCCAGAGCATATGCATAAATAAGGAAGGAAAAAACATATGCCATTCACATATGCTTGCAGGCCAGAGCCATCCAAATGTTTCTCAAAAACCAATTTCAGAAATGAAAAAAAACCCTACACCTTGCATCTGATATCATGCTAAAGCAAGGGAATGCCAAGAGCATATAGCTACAACAGTCAAGAGCAAGGCCAGATGAGATCGACAACAACAGGCAAGAGCATATAGTTACAGCAGGCAAGAGCAAGGCCAAGAGCAAATACCCAGAGCCATCCAGATGAGATCTCAAAATCATACTCAAAAACACCCCAGAGCTACAGCATGGCCAAATGCATGGCTTGAGCATCAAATAAAATTCAGTCTACTTCAAATCAAAAAACTACAGCAACCCAGACCAAAGGATAGTATGATACAACAATAAAAATATGCCAAGATCAGATAGATACAGCAGGCAAGCCCAAGCTGAGTGAAAGTGAGTGGGGGGGACTGTTAACCCCACTTTTTCTCACTTTTCCCCACATTCACTCCCCACTTCCTCATTTCTGTTCTTTTGCCCCTGTTGATGGGCTGTAGCTTGATGCTACCTCACCACATTAATATTATTTCAATAATTAGCCCTCAGATAATTTATGTTTACATTTCCTCATCTGGTTGCTTGCAACTGGCTCCTATAATATCTCCCCAAGCATTACCAATCCATGAATTGAATACAACAAAACCCAATTACGAGGATGCTTAAACCACATATGCTCTGGCCTGCTGTAGCATTAATTACAAGTATTAACAGTCATTTCTTTAATATTATGAACCAACTTGGGGATATTTAAGGATCCTAATTGCAAGCCTTCCAGAAAGAATTATATTCAATAAGCCACATTATCATCAGTGGGCTATATGAGCTAACAGCCAATAAAATCCAAGACATCAAAACCCAATGCAGCATGTCAATGCATCAAATAAAATAGAGCAAGGCTAGAGCCATCCAAACCATCTCAAAATCATACTCAAACAACCCCCAGAAGTCATGCTACATCGGGCCAGAGCATATGCTCAGAAGTCATGCTACAGCAGGCCAGAGCATATGCTTGCATGGTGTAATATCAAATTGGCCAGAGACATCTCAAACAATGAACACATGAGATGGCCTGAGGCTGACATCCCACAAAATGAACACAAAGATCCATCCAACTGCAGCTCAAATACACAAGCTACCATGTCACTGAAACACACACAATTGCACGGAAACACACACATAAAATGAGTGGGGAAATACCCATACACACACAATTGCTCTGTCCAGAGCATATGCTACCCCATATCAAAAAAAATATATCAAAAAGTCATGCTACACCCCCAGAAGTCATGCTACATCAGGCCAGAGCATATGCTCAGAAGTCATGCTACAGCAGGCCAGAGAATATGATTGCATGCTGTAATAGCAAATTGCCCAGAGACATCCCAAACAATGTACACATGAGATGGCCTGAGGCTGACGTCCCACAAAATGAACACAAAGAGCCATCCTACTGCAACTCAAATACACAAGCTTCCATGTCAATGAAACACACAATTGCACTGAAACACACACAGAAAATGAAACTGAAATACCCCTACACACACACAATTGCTCTGTCCAGAGCATATGCACCCCATATCAAAAAATATATCAAAAAGTCATGCTACACCCCCAGAAGTCATGATACATCAGGCCAGATCACTCCAAACCAAATCAAAAAAAATATACATACACCCCCAGAAGTCATGCTACATCAGGCCAGAGCATATGCTCAGAAGTCATGCTACATCAGGCCAGAGCATATGCTTGCATGCTGTAATAGCAAATTGCCCAGAGACATCCCAAACAATGAACACATGAGATGGCCCGAGGCTGACATCCCACAAAATGAACACAAAGAGCCATCCTACTGCAACTCAAATACCCAAGCTTCCATGTCAATGAAACACACACAATTGCACTGAAACACGCACAGTTTATAAAATAACAAGGCAAAGCATGCATAGAAGATATCTTGTCATGCCTCAAAATAAATGGCAGGCATAGATACAGCAGGCAAGAGCATATGTTGTTATGCAAGATCAAGAGAAAAATGGGAGGAAAAAAAGTCAATTAGCCACGGAAATAAGAAACTGAGAAGATTGGATACAGAAGTAAAGAAACAGCAGCAAAGATACAGCACTAAAGTTTGTTTTGGATAGAATACATAGTAAATAAAACAACAAGGCAAAGCATGCATGGAAGATACTTTCATATGGAAGCATGCATACATACATCATATTCACACATTCATAGGGAAGCATGCATACATACAGCAAATATCCTAATGTCTTCATCCACCCACCATGTCTACAACACATTTAATATTACAGAAGCTTTGTTCAACCCATCTCCCAATGATAACCCAAACCATGATATTGTAGTGCTCTGGGAAGCTACTGCACACGTACTAGAGGGGGGTGTGAATAGTACTTTTAAATAATCAAGAGAGTTATTCTCAATTATTGTGCAAACACACAAACAACAATGCGGAATAGACTACAAACAACAAGAATAGACAACGCAAACAAATGATGTAACGGGTTCGGATCCACCCAAGTCTCACCGACTTGTTCCCGGTGATCATACGTCCCAACCACCCGGATCCCCTCCGGATACTTGAGTTAGAAACAACTAACCCAAGATTTTGCACTATGAAATTCTTGTGAAAACCATTCACAAGACCAAATCATACACAGTATAAATGTGACTCCCACAACCCGGGATCACACACTTCTCTCACAACCGAGAGAACAATTCAAATATCAAATGCGATGAAATAATGAAACACTTACCACAAAATCATATGCCTTGAGTATACTTACCAAATTAGGGCAAAGAGGGATTTTGAGGAAGAAGATGTCACCAAACCCTAGCTCCAAGAAGTTGACCAACAATGGAAGCCTAGGGTGGAGTTGGTGACCTTGGATCAAGCTCTTAGCTTGAGAGGCTCACAATAGAGAGAATCTCTCTTGAGGAATTAGGGCTCAAGAAGCGAGGGAGAGATTCTTGGTGAGAAGAGAGAGCTTGGAAATAGCTTGAGAAAACTACTCTCTTAGGTCTGAAATAACTTTGATAATGGACCTCTAACCTTGCCTCAAACGAATCAGGTTTGTATTTATATAGGCAAGAAAAATCGTGCTCAAAAGATTCCCAACGGTCATATTTCTGAAGCAGTTAGTCGGTCAAAGAAGGATCACTGACCGACTAGTTTCTCAACTAGTCGGTCGGTGATTCAACATGAACCGACTAACATCTGAACAGCCAAAAGATGAAGTTCAGGGAATATAGAACTAGTCTGTCTAAGAAGACTTGCCAACCGACTAGTTTCACAACTAGTCGGTCGGTGAGTGTTCTTTGACCGACTAACAGCTGAAATAGAATAGGCTGAATTCAAATACAGCTAGTCGGTTTAAGAACAAGTTTCAACCGACTAGTTTCACAACTAGTCGGTAGGTCGTTGTTATTTGACCGACTAACTGTAAACAGTAGCTCAGGCTGAAATCAGACAATGATAACTAGTCGGTCTGAGAAGGATTCCTAACTGACTAGATCGTCATCTAGTCGGTCGGTGAACCTTCTTTGACCGACTAATTGATCAACGGTGCCTAGGCTGAATTGCGCAAGGACATCTAGTCGGTTCAAGAGGAATTGCCGACCGACTAGATCGTCATCTAGTCGGTTGGTTCTTCTACTTGAACCAACTAAGATGCACTAGAAGCCGAGGGAAGAAGCGATAAGCTTCGGGAAAGTTTCTAATGGCTTCTATGATAGTCCTAGCTCTAAGATATGAGCGAAATGAAGATTATAATGTAAGTCCTACTCAAGGCTTAACATTCTATTCTATGAAGCTAGAAGACAAAAGATAAAACAAGACAAACCGTCTTCAAAGCTTCAATCTTCACTCTTGACTTCAATAATGGTCCTTGAGCTTCAACGAAGCTTCAGGCACACGATCACGTGTATTGAGAAGTCTTGAGACGTCGCTTTTGATGTACGTAGTGTTTTGACGACGATCTCCATAACTGCGGTCACAAAGAGTTAGTTCACTATATTTATGTTTGCTCATCATCCAAAACCAAATCCGGGGAATCAATACTCAACATTCTCCCCCTTTTTGGTGATGACAAACCAACATAAATAATAATCAATAATAATGATTCAAATGAAATTTACTTACTCCCCCTGCATTGATGACACGTTAGTTCTGTATTCAATAATATTCATACGCATCAAGCAGACGAGGGAAAATATAAAATATGAATCCTATTATTGCAATTTAGGATCTAAATCCATTTTATATCTTAACTCCCCCTGAATCTAACATATCAAATTAGATTCATGGTAAATTGCTTTGAATTATCAATTAGCACAGTGTCATTATTAATTCTCTCCCCCTTTGGCATTAGCAAAAATAGCGGGAGGAGATCAACGACAAGATTACAATGGCTAAAAGTAAAAGCATGAGCGTCTAAGAATACGACCACGATCCAAATGACACCAATGTAAAATATCAAATGTAAAATACCGAAGAAAATCAAAGCGTGCCAACGTGACCATAGTCGAAAATCGAAAACCGAAATCATCAAAACTCAAATCAATTTCACTTATTGAGTTATGGAACATACTCTCCAATATCAACATTCTTGGTTAATTTAGTGCATGGAAAACAATTTTATGTTTTCATAAAAGTAAATCTATTTAACCAAAACAAACGTCGAGCAACGAAGTCAATATCAGAGACATAAATCTAATGTGCACAAGAAACGAATGGCAACATGATGCACACATCATACAAAATTGTTATGCCAAAATAGAGATAGAAACTTCGTAAAGTTTACGGCATACACAACCCTAATACTAGCATGCATTCCAAAAGAGATACTCACTAAATGAGTCAATAAAAAGCATGGAATGCCATGAGCATGAGAAAGATAAATACATAATCATAAGCTCAAAACTAGCATCAAGATATGCATGAGACAGTTTAAAAACATAAAGAGACATCTACATGCATTCTACACACATGGATACCAATGTAAATCAAATGTAAGAATATACTTACAACATTAAGCTCCCCCTACTTTGGTGCATCACTTAAGCACCATCAACTCCATTTGAATGAAAAATCCTTTGCAAAACAATGAGTTGGTATGGTTGGTATCCCATGGTGGATTGAACCTAGAAAACATAATTCATGGAGCTAAATTTGATTTGATGCTCCTTCTCTTATTCTTGAGTACCTGAAGATAGACATATCATTCCATGGTACCCAAGGACATTGGGTCCTAAGAGATTAGACATTTGGAAGCCAAGTCCAATTGGACTTAGACTTCCCAACATAATCATCATTCTTCACGACATGCATAAAGTAAGAATTCATGTAAGCTTGTTTCTCATGCATATTTGTGTCCTTCGGGCTCCAAATAGTGAAGATTTTGGGAGCCCAATTCCTATTGGTAACATGCATACGTTGTTGATTTCTGTGTGATGCATGTCGTGGATAGGCATAAGATTCATGATGAAATGGTGCATAATGATAATCATTCACATAGTCATGAGGATGAACATATGCATGTGGAGGAACACGTGCGTGAGGGTGTCTCACTTGGTGTGCACGTGCCCGTTGATGTGGTGCATAAAAATCATCATACGTGCTACCATGTGGAGTAGGATGTGTGTTCCTACGTGGCATGGTATACATGAAAGCATGACCCTTTTTTGGAAGTCCACCCAAAGTGGGTTTCTTTCCAACTGGGGGTGTGTTCCTAAAGGAAGCACCATTGGTAGAAGAACTACCCATGAAGTGTTTACTCCCACTAGTAGAGGCTTTGGAAGATGGCCTAACAAAGGTCGTGGCCGATTTGGATGAGTCTCCCATCTTGCACCCCAAGCCAATGTGGTGATTGGCCGGAAGTAAGTCATTTAGGATATTATCCAAATGGCCCTTACCTTTATTGAATTCATGAATTCGGCCTAATGTGCACTCATACTTCTCGGTGAGAGAATGCATCGAAGCATCCAAGGTGGACACTTGCGATGTGAGTGCACAAACACGTGACTTGAGATTCTTATTCTCAATACTCAAAGTTGAGTTTTGAGACGTCAAATCCGCTATCACATGTCATCCGAATCCTCGATATGAACATGCTCAAGTTGAGACTTGAGATTTACAATCTCATTTCTCAACCCTTCAACAACGGTGTCGTTGTTGACGATGATAGGCTTAGGCGAGGTTTGAAGACTAGTTAGCTCATTTTTAGTCTTAATAAATCTAGTAGCCAAATTAGAAAACTTATTCCAAAGTTGTTTGTTGGCTAATCTAAGTTCATCCATAGTTACCTCTTCGCCTTTATCCTCGCCTTCATCCTCGCTTTCATCCTCGCTTTCATCAGAGGAGGTCTCTTGATCACGTTCCTCTTTTCCCATGAAGCACGTGTGTGCTTTCTGCACTCGTTCATCATCCGACTCTCCACTTGAGGAGTCCTCTTCGGAGTCGGTGAATGTGCCGACAAGTCCTTTCTTGTGCTTTCTCGACTTGTTGTACTTGGATGCCTTCCACTTCTCCTTGTGTTTGTTGAGAGGGCAATCCGGCTTAATATGTCATGGCTTGTTGCATCTATAACACACGGGAGTAGAAGCATTAGTCGAACCAACTTTAGATTTATTCCTAAAGTTACCTTTTCGGAAGAATCGGTCGAACTTCTTTGCCATCTCGGCCAAAGCTTCTAAGTCCAACTCGTCTTCCGACTCTTCATCATCGGTAGATGGAGCGGCCTTGTACGCAATCGCCTTTTTCTTTGGCTCGTCTTGCTTCAAGTACGCCTTCATCTTCTCCTTCATATTGATCTTACTTTCCTTGCGCACCTCGTAAGACAACAAGGTACCCATTAGTTGTACAACAGTGTACTTATTCATATCGTTACATTCCTGGATGGCGAAGGTACGCTTTTCCCAACAAGAAGGAAGTCCGTCAATAATCTACGCGACTTTCTCCTTTTGGGTGTAGATCTTCCCAAGAGCTTCAAATTCGTTGGATATGTCCACGAAGCGAGTATAGTAGTCCTTCATAGTTTCACCATGTTCCATTTGAAACAACTCGAATTCTTTGTTAGCGACAACGAGTTTAGAATCTTTTACCGTACTCGTTCCTTCGTGCAAGATGAGGAGTTGGTTCCATACTTGATATGCACTCTTACATGTGCATATCTTGTTGAAGTCTTCGGGATCCAACGTACAATGCAAGGCATTCATTGCCTTGGCATTGCTTACCTCCGCGACGACCTCCGCGGTAGTCCACTTCGCGAAATCTTCTTCGGCGGGCTCGACATACTCCGTCATCATGGCTCCCCAAAGTGAAGCGCTCTGGAGGAAGGTTTCCATTCGGCATTTCCAGTACCCATAGTTGGTACCGTTGAATTGAGGAGGCCTGACAGAGGATTATCCTTCCATAACTGAAGAAGATCCTTGGCGATCTTTGAAGACGTTGTAGTCGTTGTTTGTCATAGCTTTGAAACCTGGCTCCGATACCAATTGTAGTGCCCTGGGAAGCTACTGCACACGTACTCAGTGTTCTAAAAATCGGCCTGGGCGGCCGCCTAGGCGGCGCCTAGGCGCTAGGCGGCCAGTAAACGCCCCGATTATGGCCTGGGCGGTCAATCTGGGCGTTTTTGGGATTAATCGGCCGCCTACGCGTTCTGGGCGGTGTCTGGGCGCTCTGGGCGGTTCCTGGGCGGTTTCTGGGCGGTTTCTGGTAAATGGCTTAATTGCACAAGAGTATCTTTTAAATTTTATTTTGGCTCCGATACCAATTGTAGTGCCCTGTGAAGCTACTGCACACGTACTAGAGGTGGGTGTGAATAGTACTTTTAAATAATCAAGAGAGTTATTCCCAATTATTGTGTAAACACACAAACAACAATGCGGAATAGACTACAAACAACAAGAATAGACAACACAAACAAATGATGTAACGGGTTCGGATCCACCCAAGTCTCCCCGACTTGTTCCCGGTGATCCTACGTCCCAACCACCCGGATCCCCGCCGGATACTTTGAGTTAGAAACCACTAACCCAAGATTTTGCACTATGAAATTCTAGTGAAAACCCTTCACAAGACCAAATCATACACAGTATAAATGTGACTCCCACAACCCGGGATCGCACACTTCTCTCACAACCGAGAGAACAATTCAAATATCAAATGCGATGAAATAATGAAACAATTACCACAAAATCATATGCCTTGAGTATACTTACCAAATTAGGGCAAAGAGGGATTTTGAGAAAGAAGATGTCACCAAACCCTAGCTCCAAGAAGTTGACCAGCAATGGAAGCATAGGGTGGAGTTAGTGACATTGGATCAAGCTCTTAGCTTGAGAGGCTCACAATAGAGAGAATCTCTCTTGAGGAATTAGGGCTCAAGAAGTGAGGGAGAGATTCTTGGTGAGAAGAGAGAGCTTGGAAATAGCTTGAGAAAACTCCTCTCTTAGGTCTGAAATAACTTTGATAATGGACCTCTAACCTTACCTCAAACGAATCAGGTTTGTATTTATATAGGCAAGAAAAATCGTGCTCAAAAGATTCCCAACGGTCATATTTCTGAAGCAGTTAGTCGGTCAAAGAAGGATCACTGACCGACTAGTTTCTCAACTAGTCGGTCGGTGATTCAACATGAACCGACTAACAGCTGAACAGCCAAAAGATGACGTTCAGGGAATATAGAACTAGTCTGTCTAAGAAGACTTGCCAACCGACTAGTTTCACAACTAGTCGGTCGGTGAGTGTTCTTTGACCGACAAACAGCTGAAATAGAATAGGCTGAATTCAAATACAGCTAGTCAGTTTAAGAACAAGTTTCAACCGACTAGTTTCACAACTAGTCGGTAGGTCGTTGTTCTTTGACCGACTAACTGTAAACAGTAGCTCAGGCTGAAATCAGACAATGATAACTAGTCGGTCTGAGAAGGATTCCTAACTGACTAGATCGTCATCTAGTCGGTCGGTAAACCTTCTTTGACCGACTAATTGATCAATAGTGCCTGGGCTGAATTGAGCAAGGACATCTAGTCGGTTCAAGAGGAATTGCCGACCGACTAGATCGTCATCTAGTCGGTTGGTTCTTCTACTTGAACCAACTAAGATGCACTAGAAGCCGAGGGAAGAAGCGATAAGCTTCGGAAAAGTTTCTAATGGCTTCTATGATAGTCCTAGCTCTAAGATATGAGCGAAATGAAGATTATAATGTAAGTCCTACTCAAGGCTTAACATTCTATTCTATGAAGCTAGAAGACAAAAGATAAAACAAGACGAACCGTCTTCAAAGCTTCAATCTTCACTCTTGACTTCAATAATGGTCCTTGAGCTTCAACGAAGCTTCAGGCACACGATCACGTGTATTGAGAAGTCTTGAGACGTCGTTTTTGATGTACGTAGTGTTTTGACGACGATCTCCATAACTGCAGTCACAAAGAGTTAGTTCACTATATTTATGTTTGCTCATCATCCAAAACCAAATCCGGGGAATCAATACTCAACGGATATGTGACTACCAACATTCACCTCATTTCCCCCTCAACCTATATGGCTACCTTCGTCACTGCACCCAATAATTCACATATTCCATTCCTCGTCCGCATCGTCCCCATCACCACCGGCCGCAGCCCTAGCCCTCTCCATCTCTTCAACCTTACTCGCTACGTAGCGCTTCCTAGCCGCATCGGGCAAATTGACAAATCTACGCCCGTTTTTCTCATTGTCCTTCAGTTGCATATACAGCTTATCCAACATTTGTGGTGGATACTCGGTCATTGCATACAAATAATGCGAATGAAGTGCAAGAGTGTTGGGGTAGGCTCCCTCTATAGCTAATGCGACATGTTTGACATTGTCAACCATTTCCTTCAAGATGTCAGGTTCATCCTGCATGCACGTCGACGCATTTTCTTTTTTCCAACGCCGGGTGGGATTGCATGGCTTGTCCCTGCCTAAGATGGCCCCGTCGATGTAGGAGTGGGGATGTCGGCATAAGCATCATAGTCGGTTGATGCTTGCGAGTAGTTTGGCGGACTAGCATGATCGTCGTGACCCTCATTATTTGGGACTCCAAATTCGGTATACACATTCTGGAGATGATCACCCTTCGCGTCGTCGTCGCCTATAACCAGCCGAAGATCATCCAGCCACGGTATGGGGTGGTTGACATATTCCTTCAATCTAAAGTTTGCCTGCATTAATAAAGAATAAACAATGCATATCATAATAAAATTACGTAATCCAAATTTATTTTCATATTTGGATAGTGGAGAAGTAAATACCGTGGCCCATGTGGCATATGTCTCTTTGTCGAGGACTATCATCTGCAGCTCCGATGACCAACCAGCCCCACTTATTTCCAAGCACTTATTCACATCCTTAAGCCGCCCATGAAGCCCTTTCATATGATTTTCACATTCACCCAGCTGTAATCAGTGCCAAACATTTTGTTTATATGGATAGCATCAGCGGTGAAGGCCGTATTCTTGAAAGTCTTGTCGGCTCTAAGTCCTTGACGAGCTTGGGAGACAATGAATAGAATTAGTGCAATGTCATGCTCAAGCAGCCAAACTTTATTCGCCGGCCCCTTCTTTGATGGGTTCTTGCTTTTTTTCCTATGACTAGACACAGAAACTGTTGAGTATTGGACTCCCCGGATTTGGTTTTGGATGATGAGCAAACATAAATAAATCGTGAACTAACAATTTGTGAGCGCAGTTATGTAGATCGTCGCCAAAATACCACGTACAACAAAAGCGACGTCTCAAGACTTCTCAATATGCGTGATCGTGTGCCTGGAGCTTCGTTGAAGCTCAAGGAGCAATATTGAAGTCAAGAAGAATGAAGATTGAAGCTTTGAAGACGGATCGCTAAGGTTTATTTTATAGTCTTTTAGCTTCGATCTATAGAATGTTAAGCCTTGAGTAATTCTTACATTTCTATCTTCATTTCGCTCATATCGTAGCTCTAGGATCTTAGTACAAGTTCATTCTAACTTCCTCGAAGCGTCGCGCTTCGATTCGGACTTGTTTGTGCATGTTAGTTGGTACAAGAAGAAGTACTGACCGACTAGATGGTGATCTAGTCGGTCAGCAACTCTTCTTGGACCGACTAGTTTGATTCCTTAATTTCTTGGACTTTACTGTTTACAGTTAGTCGGTCTACGTTGACTCACCGACCGACTAGTTTGTGAACTAGTCGGTTAGTGATGCTTCTTTGACCGACTAGTTGTGACTTACTGTTCATACTAAATTTCTCCTAAGCTACTGTTTATCGTTAGTCGGGCTAAGAACGTTTGGTGACCGACTAGTTGTTGATCTAGTCGGTCAACATTTGCTCTTGGACCGACTAAATCATTTGTATTCAGACTATTTGTTTTTGACTCTTAGTCGGTCTAAGTTTACTGACCGACCGACTAGTTGTGAAACTAGTCGGTCAGAAAGTCTTCTTGGACCGACTAGTTATTTAGGTCTGAAATCTTCATCTGTTCACTGTTCACCTCTTAGTCGGTTCATGTTGTTTCACCGACCGACTAGTTGATGAACTAGTCGGTCAGTGGTTGTTCTTTGACCGACTAGTCTGCTTCAGATTTAGATCCGTTGGAGTTTTGAAAGCGACGTTTCTCTCTACCTTTTCCCTTGATCCTTTAAATACCTGGAGGGGTTATTTCATAGGATCCAAGGCTGCTATTCCAGAGTTCTATTGATTCAAAGAGAAGCTTTCAACTCTCATCTTCAAGCTCTCCCATTCTCAAAGAATCTCTCCCTCACTCTTATTCCTCAAGAGAGATTCATTGGTTGTGAGCCTTCCAAGCCAAGGGCTTGATTCTAGGTCATCCATCTCATCCCTAGGCTTCCATTGCTGGTCATCTTCTTGAAGCCAGGGTTTGGTGACTCTTCCTCCATCAAAATCCTCTTTGCCCTAATTTGGTAAGAAATCTCAAGGCATAGGTATTTTGTTGGTAAGCATTTCATTTCAGTTATATTTGAATTGTATACTCTCGGTTGTGAGAGGTTTTGCGTGATCCCGGGTTGTGGGAGTCACAGTCATCGATTGTAGGTCGTTTGCACTTGTGAGGTTTTCGCAAGTGGTCATATTGGAAATCTTGAGTTAGGGTTTCTAACTCAAGTATCCGGAAGGGATCAGGGTGGTTGGGACGTAGGATCACCGGGAACAAGTCGGGGAGACTTGGGTGGATCCGAACCCATTAATCCATTGTGTTTGCGTTTGCATTATTTCTTGATTGTAGTTATTCCGCATCGTTGTTTGTTAATTGCACGATAATTAGGAATAACACTCCTTATTATTTAAAAGTACTATTCACCCCCCCTCTAGTACATGTGCAGTAGCTTCCCAGGGCACTACAATTGGTATCAGAGCCAGAGTTCAAAGCTACAAGGTCAAAGCTACTTAGTCTGATACCAAACTACAATTGGTATCAGAGCTAAGTTCAAAGCTACACATAGCCAAAGTTGAGAGCCATGACGAACAACGACTACAACGTCTTCAGGAACCGCGATGGAGCTTCTTCAGTTATGGAAGGACTATCCTCCGTCAGGCCTCCACACTTCAACGGTACCAACTACGGGTACTGGAAATGCCGGATGCAAATTTTCCTCCGGAGCGCTTCACTATGGAGAGCCACCATGACGGAGTATGTCGAGCCTTCCGAAGAAGATTTCGCGAAGTGGACTCCCGCGGAGGTCGCCGCGGAAGTAGCCAATGCCAAGGCAATGAATGCCTTGAATTGTGCGTTGGAGCCCGAGGACTTCAACAAGATATGCACATGTAAGAGTGCATATCAAATATGGAACCAACTCCTCATATTGCACGAAGGATCGAGTACGGTAAAAGATTCTAAACTCGTCGTTGCTAATAAAGAATTTGAGTTGTTTCATATGGAGCAGGGCGAAACCATGAAGGAATATTACGCTCGCTTCGTGGATATATCAAACGACTTGGAAGCTCTTGGGAAGGTCTATACCCAAAAGGAGAAAGTCGCGAAGATTATCGACGGTCTTCCATCATGTTGGGAAAAGCGTACCTTCGCCATCGAGGAAGGTAATGACATGAATAAATATACCGTCGTACAACTAATGGGTACCTTGTTGTCTTACGAGGTACGCAATGATAGTAAGATCCGAATGAAGGAAAAGATGAAAGCGTACTTGAAGCAAGATGAGCCAAAGAAAAAGACGATTGCCTTCAAGGCCGCTCCATCTACCGATGATGAAGAATCGGAAGACGAATTGGACATGGAATCCATTGCCCGTATGGCAAGGAAGTTCGATCGATTCCTCCGAGAATGTATATCTTTGAATAAATCTAAAGTTAGTTCGACTAATGTTTCTACTCCCGTGTGTTATAAATGCAACAAGCCAGGACACATCAAACCGGATTGTCCACTCTACAAACACAAGGAAAAGGGGAAAGCATCAAAGTACGACAAGTCGAGAAAGTACAAGAAAGGACTTGTTGGCACATTCACCGACTCCGAAGAGGAGTCCTCAAGTGGAGAGTCGGATGATGGAAGAGTGGAGAAAGCGAAACTTTGTTTCATGGCGAATGAGACAAAAGATCGAAAGTCCTCCTTCGATGATAGCGAGGATGAAAGCGAGGATGGTAGCGAGAATGAAAGCGGAGAACCTACTATTGATGAAATGAGGTTAGCAAACCAAGAAATTTGGTCTAAATTTACTAAATTAGTAGATAGATATAATAAGACCAAAGATGAACTTGTTAGCCTCCAAACCTCCCCTAAGTCTACCATCACCAACAATGACACCATTGTTGAGACACTCGCCAATGAGAAAGCAAGTTTGCTTACTCATAATGGCTTGTTGAGAAATGAGCTGAAGTCCCTCAAATCTCAACTTGAGCATGTTCGTGTTGAGGATTCGGATGAACATGTGATAGCGGATTTGACGTCTCAAAACTCAACTTTGAGTATTGAGAATAAGAATCTCAAATCACGTGTTTATGTACTCACATCGCAAGTATCCACTTTGGATGCTTCTTTGCTTTCTCTCAAAGAGAAGTATGCGTGCACGTTAGGCCGTATCAATGATTTCAATAAAGGTAAGGGCCATTTGGATAATATCCTAAATGACTTACTTCCGGCCAAACACCACATTGGCTTGGGGTATAAGATGGGAGACTCATCCAAATCGCCTACCACCTTTGTTAGGCCGACATCCGATGCCTCGACGAGTGGGAGCAAGCACCCCATTGGTAGTTCTCCTACCAATAGTGCTTCCACTTCGTACACACCCCCGATTGGAAAGAAACCCACTTTGGGTAGACCTCCAAAGAGGGGTCATGCATTTTTGTACTCACATGCTATGCCACGTAGGAACACACATCCTACTCCACCGGTGCATGCAAATATTAATGATGATTTTTATGCTCCGCACCCACGAGCACGTGCAAACACTCATATGAGACACCCACGTGCACGTAATCATGCTCATGCACATCCTAATGCATATGTTCAAACATCTCATCCACATGTGCATGCCTACTCTCATAATCATTCTCATGCATACACACCTCATGCTTATCCACGTATGTATGCTACACCACATCATGGATCTCATGCTCATCATAATTCTATTGCTAGATCTCATGCTCCTAGGCCACATGCACCACATAGAAATCAACCTTTTGTGCATGCAACCACTAGGAAGAGGATTCCCAAAATTTACACTATTTGGGGTCCCAAGAACACTAGCATTCATGATATGAATGTTTATGTGCAATCCTATATTAATGATGTTATTTTGAATAATGATTATGTTGGAAAGTCAAGTTCCTCTTGGACTTGGTTTCCGAAGGGTTAGTTCCTTTAACTCTTCAATGCTTGGTACCATGAGCTTATGATCATGTTATGGGTACCCAGGCATATGTTTATAAAATTGATTTTGATCATATTAATTTATGGGTTACAATAATTTTTATTTCGTATTTCAAATTTGTTGTCTAACCCATTGGATCCAAAAGGATTTTTGGATACCAAAATGAAGTTTTCTAGGTTCAATCCACCGTGGGATATCAACCCTACCAACTCCTCGTTTTGCGAAGACTTTCATTCAAACGGAGTTGATGGTGCTTAGGTAATGCACCAATATAGGGGGAGCTAATGTTGTAAGTATAAGATTACATTTGGTATCCATGAGGGTTGAATGCATGCTTGGTTAGAATCTATTTCTTTACATTGGTATCATTTTGTTTCTCCTAGCATGATAGAATTGTGAATGCCATAAATGCTTTGAAATTCTTATCTATTTTTGGCATGACATGTTTTAAAAGTTATTATGATGATTTTCGTATCACTTTTATCACCTTGTCACTTCTCATCGCACACTTCACTTAATTTTGATGTGCTTTTACTTTATGTTCATTTTCGATCGATATTGTGACATTTGATATTCTATGATGTGCACTACTCTTCTGATGGTTCATTCCTGTGTGCACATTTTATGTATGTCTCTGATATTGATCTCGTCGCTCGACGATTTATTTTGAGTCAATAGCTTTAGTTGTATGAAAACATAGAATTGTTTTCCATGCACTAAAATAGCTATAAATGTTGATATTGGAGAGTAAATTCATTTCTTCAATAAGTGAATTTACATTTGATATTTTGATGATTTAAGTTTTCAATTTTCGACTATGGTCTCATTGACACGCTTTGATTTTATTCGAATTTTATTTTGGTGTCATATGAAACGTGGTCGTATTCTTAGACTCCCATGCTTAATGAATTATTTGGACATGATTAATTGTCATTGGCTTCCTCCCGCTCTTTTTGGATTATGCCAAAGGGGGAGAGATATAATAATGGCATAATAATGGCATGTGCTAAATGATAATTTACCATGAATCTAATTTGATATGTTAGATTCAGGGGGAGTTAAGATATAAAAATGGATTACAAATCCTAACTCTCCAATATTGGATTTGAATTTTTACTTTCCTCGTCTGCTTGATGTATGTGCTTATTATTTCATATGGAACTAATGTGTCATCAATGCAGGGGGAGTAAGTATATTTCATTTAGTTCATTATTTTTGATTATTATTTATGTTGGTTTGTCATCACCAAAAAGGGGGAGAATGTTGAGTATTGGACTCCCCGGATTTGGTTTTGGATGATGAGCAAACATAAATAAATCGTGAACTAACAATTTGTGAGCGCAGTTATGTAGATCGTCGCCAAAATACCACGTACAACAAAAGCGACGTCTCAAGACTTCTCAATATGCGTGATCGTGTGCCTGGAGCTTTGTTGAAGCTCAAGGAGCAATATTGAAGTCAAGAAGAATGAAGATTGAAGCTTTGAAGACGGATCGCTAAGGTTTATTTTATAGTCTTTTAGCTTCGATCTATAGAATGTTAAGCCTTGAGTAATTCTTACATTTCTATCTTCATTTCGCTCATATCGTAGCTCTAGTATCTTAGTACAAGTTCATTCTAACTTCCTCGAAGCGTCGCGCTTCGATTCGGACTTGTTTGTGCATGTTAGTTGGTACAAGAAGAAGTACTGACCGACTAGATGGTGATCTAGTCGGTCAGCAACTCTTCTTGGACCGACTAGTTTGATTCCTTAATTTCTTGGACTTTACTGTTTACAGTTAGTCGGTCTACGTTGACTCACCGACCGACTAGTTTGTGAACTAGTCGGTCAGTGATGCTTCTTTGACCGACTAGTTGTGACTTACTGTTCATACTAAATTTCTCCTAAGCTACTGTTTATCGTTAGTCGGTCTAATAACGTTTGGTGACCGACTAGTTGTTGATATAGTCGGTCAACATTTGCTCTTGGACCGACTAAATCATTTGTATTCAGACTATTTGTTTTTGACTCTTAGTCGGTCTAAGTTTACTGACCGACCGACTAGTTATGAAACTAGTCGGTCAGAAAGTCTTCTTGGACCGACTAGTTATCTAGGTCTGAAATTTTCATCTGTTCACTGTTCACCTCTTAGTCGGTTCATGTTGTTTCACCGACCGACTAGTTGATGAACTAGTCGGTCAGTGGTTGTTCTTTGACCGACTAGTCTGCTTCAGATTTAGATCCGTTGGAGTTTTGAAAGCGACGTTTCTCTCTACCTTTTCCCTTGATCCTTTAAATACCTGGAGGGGTTATTTCATAGGATCCAAGGCTGCTATTCCAGAGTTCTATTGATTCAAAGAGAAGCTTTCAACTCTCATCTTCAAGCTCTCCCATTCTCAAAGAATCTCTCCCTCACTCTTATTCCTCAAGAGAGATTCATTGGTTGTGAGCCTTCCAAGCCAAGGGCTTGATTCTAGGTCATCCATCTCATCCCTAGGCTTCCATTGCTGGTCATCTTCTTGAAGCTAGGGTTTGGTGACTCTTCCTCCATCAAAATCCTCTTTGCCCTAATTTGGTAAGAAATCTCAAGGCATAGGTATTTTGTTGGTAAGCATTTCATTTCAGTTATATTTGAATTGTATACTCTCGGTTGTGAGAGGTTTTGCGTGATCCTGGGTTGTGGGAGTCACGGTCATCGATTGTAGGTCGTTTGCACTTGTGAGGTTTTCGCAAGTGGTCATATTGGAAATCTTGAGTTAGGGTTTCTAACTCAAGTATCCGGAAGGGATCCGGGTGGTTGGGACGTAGGATCACCGGGAACAAGTCGGGGAGACTTGGGTGGATCCGAACCCATTAATCCATTGTGTTTGCGTTTGCATTATTTCTTGATTGTAGTTATTCCGCATCGTTGTTTGTTAATTGCACGATAATTAGGAATAACACTCCTTATTATTTAAAAGTACTATTCACTCCCCCCCCTCTAGTACATGTGCAGTAGCTTCCCAGGGCACTACAGAAACTTCTATGCCATCATCCATACGTCCAGACTTTCTTGATGAGTCACTCCCACATATTGTGGCACGCCCACTTGGTGGTGAAGGCATGGCAAAAGCACTATTTGATGCTTGGCCTCCATAAGGTGGTATAACCCCACCACCTGGGAGCATTTGCATGTACCCCTGTGGTTGTGGATGTGCATGGGCAATGGCAAGCTGTACGCAGAGTATTGTGGAAATGGAATGGTAGAACCACCAACTTTGTAGCTAGGCGTAGGCAACTGATAATCACCTGGCCTACGAAGCATTGGCCTACCTAGTAAAGGATCATGCCTCCTTGATTCCTCGGCCCACTGTGTACAGTATGCCGGGTCATAATATGGAGGCATATGATCACTCCCCTGCCCTTCATGTAATGCCCCATCCATGCCTACAAAAGTATTATTTCCATAATAACACAATATGTGAAACAATGACAGCATACCCACAAATAGTTATTGAAATAAACATCAATGAACATAATAATGACAACCGTCCATATCATCATACTCCAACACAATAGAAATAACGTAAACAGATAAAAGCATTATAATGTCACAACATCTCATGCATAAACTAACATATCCAACATTTAGATCCTAATGTTATACAAATCATTCAAATTAACATAATTCACTAAAATTATTCATTAAACTCTTCCATCATAGCCCAACTTCATTGGTGTTTCCATTGTTATGCATGTTACAGTAGTCCACCCTCATGTCCCATGCTATCTGTTTCCTTCGACTTTTCCACTGATCCATTTGTGAAGTCTGTTCACGTATGGGCAACTGTTAGGAAAGATCCATAATCGAGTCATATGGCTCTTCCATCACATCCCCATCCTCATCAATCGCATTTCCATCCTCAAGTAAATGTGGGTCATGCGGATCTGCTATCTGGATATAATTATGCAACACTGTGCAAGCAAGGACGGTTTCGACCTGAGATTTGAATGGATAACGAGGCTTTAACGTCAAAATTTTAAACTTGTTCTTTAGAATGCCAAAAGTTGACTCGATCTTTGTTCTTAATGAAGAATGTCTTAGGTTGAACAGCTCTCTGCGATTTCTAGGCACTCTATCAGTATGGTCCTTCAGATGGTATCTAACGCCCATGTATAGAGATATGAAACCAAGCATTATTGTATATCCAGCATCACATAAGTAATATTTACATACAAATGAAACCCCATTTTATAATCACATGGTTGCATACAGAAGTATACAATATATTTACGAAAGATTTTGCATATTACCCTCATACACACGCAGCCCGTGGGGTGGGGTTAATGACAACACATCTTTCAGGACCGTGAAATCATTCGCAGATCCTTCCCACCCGGCCATTACGTAGGTGAATCTTTTGTTAGGTGTTACAGCTGTAAGCACATTTTGTGTAACCCCTTTATGTCATCTAAATCGTGGTACGAGTTTGGCAGGCAGCATGGCGTCGATGTGTGTTCCATCAATTATACCAATGCAATCATACACCGTAAAAAGTAAATGTCACTTTATCCATAACCATAAATCATCTAACGCTAATGCCAGATATTCATAAAAAAACTGACCTTGAAATATGGGAACCAATTGGGATTATTGAGTATCTCTGGTAGTGTCTCATTAGGGGCTTGCTCCATGAACCTATCGCGAATGGTACATACAACATACATTACTTTGTTAAAGTAATTGCTAACCGTCGTCCCGGCCCTTATAAAATCAACTTGCATCACTCTGTTCTTTGACTTGTGCCCTACGACGTGCAGAAACATTGCCAACTGCTCCTCGATTGACACATGTTTACTGTCTTTCAGACTACCGCATTCTCGCATTAAAGTAGCAAGTTCAGAAAAGCCTCTCTCCGCATTCCTAAGTAGTGTAAACAACTACTTTCAGAACCAAACAGAATTCGACGCATGTGTGATTTTCTATGAATATCACGCATCGATGAAGGCTCCCTAGGTAGAGGGGGAGCACTATCATCATCGTATAACTCCATGAATACGATGGTAAAAATGATAGCAGCAGCGGCCGATGCACACAATGAAAGACCCGAACTTTCTCCACTTTCATCCATCATACCCTTATTTGCATCAGCATATATTCAATCATACATTGTACAAGGCATTTACATTAATAATAAAATCGTGCAATTTACATATAACGAGAACAACTTGCGAAGTGAGAAGGCATAGAGCATATTTGACATTGCTAGGTGAAATATTAATGATGTCTATATTTATACAAAGGGGAAATAGTAATAGGGAAAAAATATTATTTGTTAAGGCATAAATAAATATGAATACGTAAAATATTAATGCATCATAAATAGAAAAAACTATTTACATGACACAAATTGTATACTACATTAAAACATGCCAAACTATTTATAAATTTAACGCCAACAAGTTGCATTGAATACCGTATGAAACATCCACCACTAATCATGTCCAATCCCCTCATGAATCCATACTCAATTGCCCTCAGATTATTAACCATTTAATTTTATTTGGTGGTTTCTTGACAAACGTCAAACATACTGTAACGACCCGCTCGCGGGGGCCCGTTACTTATTTGATATTTGCGCAGGTCCTGCAGGTTACCAGTGAAATCAGCATAGTCACAACGCAGAGATGTACCAACAACACTCAAACCAGCTTACAGACATTATTACAGTCCAAATTAAAGTACAACAACCAGCACTCTCTCACTCCGATACATGAAAGGAAAAGTACGGAAAGGAAATACAGAATGGAAATACATCTCACAACACACACCAATACAGATAACTAAAACTCCACGGCTTCTGGGTCGTACGCAGGCTCCTCGTACTCTGGAGCGATCTCCTCGATCAGGTCGTCGTCTGTCGGTGCCACAAGTGGAACCGAAGGTAAGTCACAAAGATTCTAAACAAAGAAAAGGAGTACTGTACAAGTATGACAAGCAGAGGTAAAGTAAAGTACGGTGTAGTGTCTGTACAAGTGCAGAAAGTAAAGTGCATGACTGTAAAGAAGTAACCGTGCAAGCTCTGCTAAAACTACGTGACTCAAGTCGGAGAGTACAATATGTGACCGTTCAGTTCGTCTCTTGCCTGGGTGCTACCCAGACGAATGCCGGTACCCAGGCAGCAGTATGGTTTGCCGAAACGCAGGCAGCAGGACAGGGCGCCGAAACACAGGCGACAGGACAGGTAGACCAAACTCTAGTCACTCCCGTACTCTCGCAAACTATGAGTTACCCCAAAACCCGGTGATGTGTCAAGTACAAGTTCTTTACATGATCGTTCCATGAAATGTTCCAAGTCAAGTCCAACACAAGAAAGTGGCGTATGTTTCCGTGCTTCGAGCACGTAGTAGTGCGGTGCTACAAGTTCGTACGAGCACAGTGGCTAGATTTCTAAGGTTAGAACCTATCGTGACTTACAGATTTTGAGATCGACGTAGCAAGCCGAAACTGGTTCTAGGGCTTCTACGGACGTTGATGCACAAGAACTTGTACCTGCAATCACAAGAATATCTGGTTAAAGAACGCGACATTTCTATTTTAATAATGTGGTCGTTTTGATTTTTAAACGGATTAAAACGTAGTCAAAAAGCGTTCTAAATTTTTCTATAGCCTAGTTATAAGGAAAATAATTTTATTGTATGAGGAAATATTTTTCTGAAGCTTATACTAATTTTTATAATTTTTAAAAGCTCAAAAGCAATTTAAAAACTATTTTTCAATTTGTGACGTAATTATTCAAACATTTATTCTGGGTGCAATCGGTATCGAAAAGTTGCAAATGAACTGTCAAAATGGCCGTCTCCAAGAGTACTTTAACATATATTTTTATCACTTAGTAGTGTACGTAAAAATATCAAGATACGGATTTTTAAAAGAAAGTAACGTATTTAAAATTTAGGCTTAAAAATTAATTTTGGAAAAACTAGGCGTCGGATTGAGATGAAACTAGTGTCATTGGGTCCAGAATGTCATTTCTGATTTTCTAGCCCTAGTCTTATATTTTTCTGACTTGTATATTATTTATTATTAATTTAAAACCCATAAATCTATTTAGTAATTATTAAAATTCGTATTTACTAAAATACGTTTCCGTATTTTGAAAAAAATACTTTTCGAATATCCCTCACCCATTCGTTCATCCTGTGCATGGGCAGGGGTTTCCGACGTCGACAGCGGGCGCAGCGGCGGCGGGCTTCGGTGGACGCCTCGTCGGAAGGCGGTGGCGGTCAGCAGTGGCGGCGGCAGCGTCTTGGCGACCGGTGGCGGTGCTTCGGGGCTCGTCGTGGGTGGCTGGGGCGAGAGCGGGCTTCTGCAGGCGTCGACGGTGATGAGCAGAGGGCGGAGCGACGGGAGCTGACGGCGGCGGCTTCGTCAAGAGAACGGCGGTGGCGGGCTCATCTTCGAAGAGGCGAACGCTCGGGGGTTCTCGAGAGCGGAAGCCGTCGGAGCGGCGAAGGAGGCGCTCTCGAAACTCGGTGCTGACGACCGGAGCAACGAGCGGAGGTGGCGTCGTAGAGGGGAGGAGGCACTCGGGGAAGGCTCGTCGAGCGAGCGGCGGCCTGGAGAAGCTCAGGCGAGGGTCAAGCTGTCGGGGTTGCTCCGGTGGTTGCTGCTCGTCGCGGAGGAGGGTTAGTGGTCGAGGCGGTGGGTGGCTCGAGCATGGTGACGACTCCTCGCCTGAAGGAAACACGAGAGGGAGAGAGAGATATAGAGAAAGAGGGTGAGCGTGGGTTTGGAGAAGAGAGATACAGCAAGGGGGTGGGTTTTGCATGGCATAGGGAAGAACGAGAGATAGAGAGAGCGAGTAGCCTGTGTGTGTGTGTGTATAGAGCTAGGGGTTTTATAGCTTAATCAAATAATTAAGAACGTTAAGTAGTCAAGAGCAATTAATAAGATTAGGTGTATATTTATGATATTAGGTAGATAATTTGACTAAATGTAGAAATTAGGGTGTGACATGAAACTCATGGGGGCATACGTGTAGGGGTTAGGTAGGTAGTTAGGGTAATTTAATAGTTAATAGAGTAATTAGTAAAAAGTAAAACACCCATTAGTGAAAATAATTAGTAAAATACAAAAGACAAAATTACGATTTTGCCCCTACTAGTAAACGTGTCCGAAAAATTACGAAAATATACCCACGGGATCGTATCGTCGCGAGGATGGCGAATACGAAGTCCGTTTCAGGGTTTGAGCTACGGAAATACTAGTTTTTGGCCAAAACGTTTGGAAAGCGGGTTTGCGGGTTCTCTACTGAAATGATATCCGAAAATTATGAAATTAATTTGGGAGGCCCTAAATGATCATAGAATGCTACTGCAGAAGTTTGAAATCGATTTGAAGACGTTTGAATAGAAAATAAATTCGTTGAATCAAAACGGTAATTTTGGAAGATGAATTTTAACAGAAATGTTTTGGGTATTTGAGGAAATCGGAAATTGCTGAAATACTTTATAATAAGTCTAGTGTTTCAAAATATTTTTATAAGAGTTTTTGAAATCAGTAAAACTACTAACAAACCATTATAAAATAGTTTAAAAATTGAAAAATTGGTCAAATACGTAAATAGTTTGTCTTGATGAAAACAGGCCGTTACATCCTACCCTCCTTAAAATAATTCCGTCCTCGGAATTTAAAAATATTTTTGAAACAAATAATTGATGTTATGAAGAAGCTCAAGCAAATAAAAGATAGAAAAGATGGAAATCTAGTAAATCAGGTTGTAAATAATATGAAATATAATGTAATAGCATCAAGAAAACAAGAGATGTTATATATGAATAAATACTATTGACATCACCATAGCTTTCGTAACTATTCCAGTATCATTACAATAGTTACTCTGACTTCTCAAGTAGCCTAAAATTAATATGATATAATAACATCACATGAAAATGAGGGCTATTATGACAACATCTGTTCGAACTTGGAACTTGAGGTGATAAGCCAGTAGCAAGCTATTTAAACCACTTAAACCGGAAGACTATAAAGTTTATTCGTGCTACTGGTGACTAACTGGATCTAGCCACAGATGTTGTTCATAATAGAGCATGTATCGACTAATCCACCAACAACATCAATTTCCATAAGGCCCAACCACATGCTAACGTCCAACGGTAATTTTGGAAGATGAATTTTAACAGAAATGTTTTGGGTATTTGAGGAAATCGGAAATTGCTGAAATACTTTATAATAAGTCTAGTGTTTCAAAATATTTTTATAAGAGTTTTTGAAATCAGTAAAACTACTAACAAACCATTATAAAATAGTTTAAAAATTGAAAAATTGGTCAAATACGTAAATAGTTTGTCTTGATGAAAACAGGCCGTTACACATACCCTACCAATTTACCAACGTTGCATCATCATTCCAATTCTAGAACATCTTAGGGCCTGTTTTTTTGTGTTTAACTCACTGCACTTGTCTCATCATTGGGCTCATGTAGCGTGGGGTTCATATATTTATGTCCCTCGTAATACTTCTGATGTGGTAGCCAATTTCACCCAACATAAATTTATAGCCAACATAATTTATTTCTCTTCAACCATACAACTTGAACACCCATATAAATTGCATACATTGCATGATTCATTACCCACGAGCCCTCCGAATTGCATAATAAATACTGGAATTTTTTAAGCCATCTTTTCTGCCACACGTTCGGTGTATCGTCATTGGGCAACAATTAGTATATAACCGACATATGGATTCTTGTGTATAGAAATTGCTTTGTGAAATCATTCAAGCCATCCAGTATGGGATGGGGCGAATAATATCTACCACCCATAGGTTGCACGAAATGTCCATAGAAATACACACGTATTTCTTCGTTAACCCATGCATTTTCAGGTAGAAATCGAAAAAATTCCGTATTTTCCCCCCACATCACTGCCACCACTTTTGCCGAAATCTTGACCTAATTTGACAAATTTAGCTTGAAATTAACAGAGATTTTATTCCTACATGAGCATAGATGTGCGAGGAGCAAAGATGATGCACAGATCACCGATACCTCAGTTCCAGCCACAGTCTCGCCGTTCGTCCAAATCCCTCCACCTCAAACCCTATCTTCAGATTTAAAGAGCCAACAAAGAAGCTATCGCAACCCAAGCGTCAGATCTTGCAAGGTAGAGCAAAAAATCCCATCTTTTCCTCCTTCTATGGTTGAAAAATCCCGAAAATTCCGACCTTTCGAGGTAGCCGTTGAGGAGAGAGGAGAGAGAAGGAGCGGCTGCTGCAATAAGAGTGGTGATCGGAAGCTCGCAGGACCCACCAGATGGAGAGAAGCTGCTGAAATCACCGGAAATCCCGAAGATCACAGATGCGAGAAAGAGGATTCCACGGCGACGAGAGCAGCGGAAAAGGGAGCGGGGGCAAAAGAACAGATATGAGGAAGTAGGGCGCGAATGTGGGGAGAAGTGCGAAAACAGTGGGGTGAACAGTGCCCCCCACTCACTGTCACTCGACTTTAAACGCAAAACTAGTAACGACTCGCTCTCGGGGGCCCGTTACTTATTTGATTTATTCACAGGTCCCGCAGTTTACCAATGAAATCAGCATAGCCACACCTCAGAGATGTACCAACGACACTCAAACCAGCGTACAGACATTATTACAGTCCAAATTAAAGTACAACAACAACCAGCACTCACTCACCAGAATACATACATGAAATACGGAAAGGAAATGCAGAGAGGAAATACATGGTACAACACACACACTAACAGAATAGTAACTAAAACTCTTCAGCCTCCGGGTCAAATACGGGCTCCTCGAACTCTGGTGCAACCTCCTCGATCAGGTCGTCGTCTGTCGGTGCCATAAATGGAACCAAAGCTAAGTGACAATAATTCTAGCGATAGAAAAAGAGGAGTGCACAATTATGGAGCATGCTATAGTAAACAAGTGTGAAAAATAAGGTAAAAGCGGACATGCATGCAAGAGCGATAAGTAAAGTGCTAGTGTAGTGTGCAAAGCAAAGGTGACGGTGCAAGTGCCAAGTGCAACGTACAAGTGGCACGACATATGGTAGCAGCAATATTTTAACCAGCAGGCAATGTAATGTCAATAGTACACAAACCAGGCAGATGTAGTAACACTAAGCCGGCAATAGTAAAACTAGAAACTACGTGGCATATATAGGAAGGTACAGTGTGCAACCATTGAGCTCATCTCCTGCCATAGAGGCGCTCACCCGGGCGGATCTCATTTCACTTTATTCGGTACATTTCATTTAGACGGTCGGTACAGTGCACTGTGTAGATGGCTCGCGGTCGCTCCCGCACTTTCTCTAATATAAGTTTACCCCCAAAAACCCAGTACAGTGCCAGCTAATTTTAAGCATTCAATTTCATTAAGATGTTCCAGCAGTATGATGTCAATACTGTATATCATTCGGTCATTATGTAGTAATACGATATGTCAATGTGTTGTTCCAAAAGTAAAGATGTTTAAAAGCGTTAACGACACACCAAAGAGCTTCATTTGTTGAAAAGTCAATGCAGAAACCTTAACAGATAATATCAGTCCTGAGCAATGGTTTGAAGTCCAACAACTAAGAAACCGATCCCGTGCTTCGAGCATGCGGTGTTTCCATTACGTACACTATCATCCATTACGTACACTATTTAGATTTCTAGAGTTAGAATTTATTGTGACTTGCACTATTGGGATCGTCGTAGGAAGAGGAGGATGGAGTTAGAGCGCAAGGATTGGTGCCTGCAAACACAAACAAATATCAGTTAATGGCTACACTAAATATTATCTAATTAATTGGTCGTTTTGATTTTTAAAACTGGTTGAAACAGTGTGAGAAAGCGTTCTAAATTTTTATATATGATATATATAATAAAAATAGTTTTACTACAAGAGAGAATATTTTTCTGAAGCTTATTATAATTTTTATAATTTTTAGAAACTCAAAACTAGTTTAAAAACCCAAATTATTTAAGTTTGAAAAATGATTCTGGGAAAAGTAGGCATCTGATCGAGATGAAACCAGCGTCATTGGGTCCGGACTATTGTTTCCGATTTTCTAGAGCTAGCCTCGTATTTTTCTGGGCCCTATATTTCAAGTTATGAATTTTAAACCATTAAACCATATTATTAATTATTTAAAAATTGAAATACGAAATTTCTTAGTATTTACAAGTTTGCCCTTGAGGTAACTCACACTGCTTCGAAATCGAACGCCGGTGGGGGGCTGTGTTCGACGTCGGCATCGGGGGGCGGATGCGGCGGTAGAGCTTAGGGACGCGGCGGCGACGTGCGACGACGGCGGGCAGCATCTCGTGGCGGCTGTCGGAACGTCGCTTCTCTGGCGATGTGAGGAGGGGAGGGGTTGATGTCGTGGACGGAGGGGAGCGGCGGAGCGGGGTCCGTGGCGTCGAGACGAGACGGGGCGGCGGGCGGCGGGCTTGGGTCGAGGCCGGCGAGCGGCGGCGAACGGAGAACGGGCGGATGCGGCGGGGTCTGGGGACGTTGGGAGGAGCTGTGGCGGCGGGCGCTGCTGCACGGAGGCGCCAGCGATCGTCAAGGCCGCCGGAGGACGGCGGTTGGACAGGCGGCGGCGGTCTACTCCCCGGCGGCGAGGGGCGGAGGGGGGAGAGAGAGTGATAGAGAGTGCGCGGGAAAGAGAGAGGGAGTGCGTGAGTTGAGCAGCAGCCTGGGGGTTGAAGTAACAAAGGGAGATAGTGTTACTGTGTGGAGGGGGTTATTTATATGTTTTAGCAATGGTAACATTGTAATTAGGGGGAACAAGATTATTGAATAGGTGGATGAGATCCAACATCCTTGAATGTCACCAGCTAAGGGGAGGCTGATTAAGGGTGTTGGTTGGGGGTTTAGTGTGAAAGCAAGAAGGTAAAGTTGATTAGTAATTGTAAAAAGGTCATTAGTGATTGTAATTAGTGAAAACCGGAGGAAATACAAGCCCGTTTTCGCAAACGACTCCGAAAAATTACGAAAATATACCCACAGGATCATATTGTCACGAGGATCGCGAATACAAGATCCGTTTTCGGATTTGAGCTATGGAAATAAAAGTTTTAGGCCAAAACGTTTAGAAAGCGGGTTTGCGGGTTCTAGGTTGAAATGATATCAGAAAATTATGAAATTAATGTGGGAAGCCCTAAATGATCATAGAATGCTACTGTAGAAGTTTGAAAAAGTTTTGAAGATGTTTGAATAGAAAATTAATTTGTTAAGTCAAAATGGTAATAATTGAAAATGAATTTTTATCAGAATTGTTTTGGGTATTTGAGGAAATCTGAAATTACTGAAATACAATATAATAAGTCTATTGTTTCAAAATATTTTTATAGAAAATTTTGAAATCACTTAAAACTCATGATCAACCATTACGAAATACCTTTTAAAATGAAATTATGTTAAATACTTAATTTAAATGTATTTGAAAAATACAGACCGTTATAAAAGAACAGACACTTAGCCCTCGGCACTGTTGTATTTTTTTTAATGAGTGCTATTGGGTGCACCGTAAAATATTATGAATTTGCCGTACTTCAATTTATAGGTTTGCTATTATAAGTGCTCTTATAGTTGCATAGCAAACTCTTACCTTTTTAGCCTCGATCGAACGTGGATTCAAGCCTGAGAATAACACCTTTTTAGCAGTCTGTGATGAGGATCGAGCTGGGAGCAGCCATATTCCTGTTCGATTGCGATTTGACTGTCCTTTATCGGGAAGCTTCTTATAGGGGTGCAAATCTCGTGACTCTTGCTATTGGGTGATAAGTTCCCAGCCAACGGGATGATGATTTCACGGGATGATTATTGAAGATTATGTTTTTTCTTCTTTAGTGCCATTTGTTGCCTTTCCTGTAGTTGCTCTGTAAGTTTGTTAGGATTTTAGTATGGTTCCTATCATTTTGGTGGATTTGTTCCCCTTTACTTGGGAGCGATATGTATCATTAGATACAGAAAAATGAACATGTTTAGAATGTGCCATGGTGTCCAAGTTAACTTGTGGCTCATCTCCGACATCCCGGTCATTTGCGGCAGAGGGGGCCGACATGGGACGAGGAGGGAGTATGAATAATCTCTCAAAGTGGATGATGAGGATGAACATGGAGATGAGAATAGCGGTGGCGACGAAACCAATAGAGATGGTATTTACATATATATGCAATTCCCCCTCGTTGTGAAGGCCACCGTCGGCAGGGTGGGTGTCCTATTGTTGCTTGGTGCTATGTGCATCTTCTCGTTGAAGAAGAGAACGAAACTGATACAAAAATCAATATTTATGTTGAAAAAATGTGTGCAGTGAAATAAGATTTACGTTGTATTCGGATATATGTGCGGTGCAACAAAGAACGCTCTTTTTAAATTGCTAAATCCAGCACAAATTTTTTTGTAAATTGTTTTGCGCACCCACCGTTTTACTCCCGCGCATAATACCACTTATTTACAAGTATGCCATTCAATTACTTCATGCGCATATACCAATGATTCATCTTTTACCCTCGTCCCCCGCCGCCGAGGACTTCGACGACACTTTACTACTGGTTTGGAATGGTCGGGGTGGAAGAGGTCGATGGTGCTGGGGAGATCAAACTAGGGGGATGTGGGGTTGTGGAGGTCAGCAGATGGGTCGGGTTAAGATGTAAATGGGCTGGGGAGTTCGGATGAGGGTGTAATGCCCCGATCCCCGGGATAACCGATAAGTACGAATCCGTATCAGGTATTCCTGAAGAGGCAAGTGTTACGAAAGGAAAAGTACATAAACTCAAGCAGGTCCACTGTGCACTGCTGGGATAGTACCTGTAATGTTTCCAAAGCACAGCCAAATAACCAAAAACATAACACAGAAAGAAACACCAAGGAAAACTGATACACCAACTAAACCCAAAGAAAAGTCTGACATATATATATACATCATCCATCTGTGCGTGCATCCATCATCAACAACTCGATGCTACCCGAACAAAACCCCAAAAGTACAAACACCCTCTCCTATCCCCTCACCACCCCTAACTAACTCATCCACAGAACTACACTGCTCCATCCGCTCCATCCGCTCCCCACGCCAGGAACCATACTTGAAAAATTCAACAGTGGGGCATGTCAACGCGGGACCCATTATGAATATCATACCCAACTAGCCCTTACATGAAGTGTGGAAAGGGTGCACGTGAGCAGGCAGAGTGTATGACATAAAGCAATGAATGCATACCATAAACAAAGGTACAACGACCAAAGAGTGAGACAACATAAGTAAAATAAACGCAAGCGACAAGAACTACCATAGGCGAGGTATATAACAAAGGTATATAACATGGAAGGGCTACAAGTAAAGCACGTACAAGTAAGCAACAATTGATAATGCAACAAAAGTAATGTACATTATTTGAAGTGTTTTGGACCCTAAGTAATTGGTAGACCATCTTGGGACTGGACCTCACCCTCAGTTGGGGTGGAACAGGCAAACTCCCCAAGACAATCTCTTACTAAAGGAGCCCTGTTTTTCCTTTATTTCCCCTTCACATTTTCTCCATTTCTCCTCATTTCTGCCACTCCCCGCCACTCGGGTAAGAACAGGAGGGCCACTAACCACCAATCCAACCCCTCATGTTTTCCCCATAACTTAGTGTCCCCCAATCCCCGTGTCACCCTCATTTAAGAGGACTTAATCATTTTCAGGAAACATAACACTTTTCGTTTCCTTTCTTTCCACATTTCACCACACATTTGGGACATGCATCGTCTTGTGCATTCCCTTTCTCATTTCACATAATATATATGAAACATGTAACCATATTCACATCATCCTTTGCAGGTGTCAAGAACATAAACCACATCTTACCATATAACAACAACAATTAAGTACACTAATGGAAAGATTAACCTCAAAAGAGCTTAAAACAACATCCAAAACTTTCAGCTTGCTGGAATAAACAGAACAGTCAGATTAAGAAGCACATTTCTCCATAATTTTGTATCAACATGCACAAACAATATAAATAAAAGCCGTAGATAGAGTTGTGCTGGATTCACCTATAAATTTTCATGCAGAACTATGAACTGGGTGATTTATGGTGATTTGTTTGGTGAGACCTGATGAATCTGTTTTTCAGACAGATTTTAAGAGCTGCAAAGATTGCTAGTTTAAGACATGTTGCAGTTAGAACCCAGACAGTGTACACTAAGATGAGGTTGTAGAAAAACTTGTTATCTTTCTAACGAGACCAAGATCATCAATTTCTATGGAGTGTACATGGACTGATCTATGTTTTGCCAAACTGTGACCAGACTAGGGGAAATGACGACATGTTGTAAAGATGGAATTTTTAACCCTATTTGCAGTTCGAATTGGTAAAAGTTTACAACATAAAAGTTATAGATAACAGTCCAAACTTTAAGCCATAAAAATTTCAGAGCAAACTCAATTCTGGATTGGAAGGACTAAGCAAAATAATCGGCATATAAATCTGTCCAGATTTGCTCACCGCGCACAACCACCCAACTCAGGAGTACTCACCGCACAAAACCACCCAAATCTCAGAATTGCTCACCGCGTACAACCATACAAAACTCAGGATTGCTCACTGCGCACAACCATACAAATATCAGGATTGCTCACTGCACACAACCATACAAAACTCAAGATTACTCACCGCACACAACCATACAAACTCAGGCTTATCATAAGAAAATGTGAGACCACAACAGCAACAACCATGAAACTAAGCATGCAACTCTAATACTAGTTGGAGATGGAATCCTACCTTAGGGGTGATGAGAGATAAGGGGGTAGACCAAATCCCTATGGCTCCTCCTTCTTCAAATCATTTTCATTCTCCTTCTCCTTCTTCTTCTCTTCTCCTCCACAAGCTCCCAGAATGAGCAATGGCACCCAAACGACGACAGGGATGCTACGGGTGTGTGCAAAGTGAGGGTGGCGTAGCCATATGCCTCGTTCAAAATTGTGTTACTCTCAAGTGTAAGAGTTCGTGCAAGTAGTAAAGTTCCGGGAGTCCGGATATCGTATCCTCGGGAGAAATCCTGTTGCAACCACAAGTTTAAATCAATTAGAAAATTATCTTAGAGAAACTAGCTACTTTGGATGGTGGTGATTTAATGGTTTTAGTTTTTAATTTAATGGAAAATGAGAAAATAATGTTTTTGTATTTGAAAATTTTTAAGAGAAATATGTACATGATATGGGATCATTAGAATACACGAATTGTATTAACTTGATTGAATAGAAATAACTCAATGACTTCTCTTTTTGGGAGAAAGTCATCGGAAGATGCCTTCGTAGGGGTTAAAGCTCAAAAATCGATAAAATTGTTATTAAAGCAATAATCTTTCAAATAAGAGAAGAACTTCCTTTTGGGAAGACCAAAACTCACCTTTGTAGGGTGATCATCAACTCATTCATAAACTTTTGGAAGATGAAAGAGAGGATTTTAAATTAAGATTATAACTTTAAAACGTGAAAGTGATAGCATTAGAATTCAACCAAATTAACACAAAACATGTTTTCTAACTACACCATATCATGAACAAATAAAATTTAGCTACTCATGTTGAAGACAAAAGAGATTAAAAACAAAGAAAACACAATTTTATTTATAAGAAAAGAAACTTGAAATTTAGACAAATAAGTTTGAGAAGATATCACCCCTTTTACACCCTTCAAACTTTATACATGAAGCCCCTTCTACCTCCTCTAAAATTCTCAATACTCTTACTCACAATAGCCTCTAAAATCAGAATTATATGAGAAAGAACTCTACAAAATTTGATGCCAATAGCTCAAGAGAGAACACCTATTTATAGGCTTCTTTGGTTTAATGTGTTTGTCTCTTCATCTCCCCCATAATCAATATGAATAACTCCATGAAACCCTTCAAATTCTGCCCTTTGAGCTTCCTGATCTGAAAATAAACTGAAGAATCAAAATCTGCATCAAATTCTGATCAAAATCGTGTCCAAAATCATTAAAATCCATCAAGAAATGCATCAAATACACTTAAAAGAGCATTGCGGGTCTGTCTTCTGAAAACGGGTCGGATCCGCGCACCCGCGCCCCGCTTAAAAACCCGCGTCCACATCTGCTGCGCGCGCCTGCAAGGAAAGAAGCGGGCCGGCCAAGCGGGCCGGCCCGTTAATTTTTTTTTTTTTAAATGCGCGCCGCGTGTGCTGCGAAATGAGCAGCCCGCTCATTTGCAAATGAGCGGGGCTGTTTTTTTTCTTATTATTTTTTTTAATATTTATTTATTTATTTTTTTAATTTATTTTTTTAATTTCCCTTTGAACTAATGTACTTCCAAAATTTGTAGAAAAAGTATCCCGGGCTCCGAAAAATATGAATAAATAGCCGTTGGAATCGTGGGCTCGAGCTCTAGCCCTGAAAAATATAATGAAGCACAAATTAGTTCACAAAAATTAATAATTGTGCAAACTATGAGATTAGGCTCTAATATTATATGATTTTCTGAATATAACCATACTAGAGCTATTTTAGCACTTACGTATGCACAAATTGGGGTCAAATAAGGGGGAAATAATGTAATATTATGCTGTAATCATGCCCCCCAACTAGCTATTTGCTAGTCTCTAGCAAATAATGCGATAAATTCGGATTCAATCAAAAACGTGTACCAAACTCATGATCTTATTATGGCCTACTCCAAAAATTGTTTCCAATTGATTTCAAATCCAATATACACATGTATGAAATAAAATTATGGCACTCCCTCAATTTAATTCAGAAAAGAGTAAAGTGGTAAGCATAGTATGCATGTGTTAGGAAATATCACAAATCATATCATAGTTTTCAATTTTCAAGGATTTGGTCAAAAACAATGCAAGGCTTCTTCTAACTTGTGGGGGTTGAGATTGCATGAATATTTCATTTCTTATTTTATTGCATCATAATCATTTTTTATATTTTTGTTTTGCATACACGCGATGACGCTATGAAATGCAAACACGGCTACCTTTGTGTACACGCGATAACGCTATATAAACAAAGGGCTAGAATGATCTCCTAAATCTTGTCTTTGGCGTCATCCCCAATGTTTCGTGGGGCCCCCGGCTAGTCAACTTGACTAGGAGAACAATTCACTTATTATATTTCTCATTATCAAATTATCAACCCAACCACCCACTCATTAAAAGTCACCAAACATATGCAAATGGCCAAAATTCCCATCCAATTTAGAACCAATCCACTCAATTGCTTCATCCTACCACACATAACAACAGCTTGCACAAAACTATTCCCAAATTATTTCAAGGGGAATACCATGACATATAAACAAGTTTCATACACGGCATATTAATATTTGATTCCAATGTGGAAAAGAAATTAAACCATGCCATTCAAATATCTATGAATTTGATACCAAATAATGATCCGAGAGAAATCACATGGAATTAAGCTTTTAGAGACTAAGCAAAAGGAAAAATGATGAAGTCTTCTCTAAAAAATTTTATTTATTTATTTATAGTTTTTATTTATTTATTTATTTATTTATTTTTTGTTTTTTGTTTTTTGTTTAGAGAGAAGAAAGAAAAGAAAAAAGAAGAAAAGAAAAAAAAATGAAATGAAAGAAAAGAAAAAAAAATCAAGAGAAAATAGAAAAATAACTATCTATACTCTCCCCCCAACTTAAAGTAAGCATTGTCCTCAATGTAAAGGAGAGTAGTCATGGAGAGAAAACACCTGATTTAGTTGCCACCCGAAGGTGGGTCCGTAAGCTCGATGGTGCTCGCCTCCTTGGTCCAAGGTTCATGAAAATGCTTCAATCGTTGACCGTTCACCTTGAACTCACTTCCGTCTTTCTCATTCAGTAGTAGTACCGCTCCATGGGGGAAAACTTCTTTGACGATGAAAGGTCCAAACCACCTTGAGCGAAGTTTCCCAAGGAAGATGTGGAGTCTGGAATTGTAGAGAAGAACCTTCTGTCCAGGCACGAACTCTTTCCTAAGGACCATTCTGTCATGAACAGACTTCATCCTTTCCTTGGAAATCTTAGCGTTGTCGTAGGCATCTCTCCTCAGCTCCTCTAGCTCCAATAGTTGTAACCTGCGAGATGTAAAAGATGAATCAATATCAAAGTTCAATTTTTTAACAGCCCAATAAGATCTATGCTCCAGCTCAACAGGTAAATGACAAAACTTCCCAAATACTAGACGGTAGGGAGACATCCCTAAAATTGTCTTGTAGGCTGTCCTGTAGGCCCACAATGCTTCAGGTAAGCGCAAGCTCCAATCCTTCCTTGATGGGTTAACCGTCTTTTGTAGGATCCCTTTAATCTCTCTATTCGCCAGCTCTGCTTGACCATTGGTTTGGGGATGATATGGGGTAGAAACCTTGTGCGTGACCCCAAACCTTTTCATTAAATTGGCGAACAGGCGGTTGCAGAAATGAGAACCTCCGTCACTGATCAAGGCCTTGGGTGCTCCAAACCTAGAAAAGATATTCTCCTTGAGAAATTTGAGCACAATTGAAGCATCGTTCGACCTGCAAGAAATAGCCTCCACCCATTTAGAAACATAATCAATGGCAACCAATATATAAGTATATCCAAATGAAGGTGGGAAAGGTCCCATGAAATCTATACCCCAGCAGTCAAATATTTCTATCTCTAGAATGGGGTTCAAAGGCATCATGTTTCGCCTTGTAATACCTCCTAACTGTTGGCATGGAATACATGTTTTACAATACCTAAGGGTATCTTTAAACATTGTTGGCCAATAAAAGCCACATTGCAAAAATTTTAGCCACAGTTTTATTTGCAGAGAAATGTCCTCCACACACCCCGTCGTGACAAAATTGTATCACACTACCTATCTCAAGGTCAGGGATGCACCTCCTAATAATTTGGTCACTACAGTATTTATAGAGGTATGGATCATCAAAGAAAAAAGTATTTTACCTCATTTTTGAACCGTTTAACATCTTGAAATGACCAAGTTTCAGGGGTCTTACCAGTCACTAAATAATTTACTATATCCGCATACCATGGCAAGGTGGAGATGCTAAAAAGATGCTCATCAGGAAAAGAGTCCTCCAAGGGTACTTCTGCTGAATCAAGGCCGACCGTCAATCGTGATAGGTGGTCAGCTACTAAATTCTCCACGCCCTTCTTGTCTTTGATTAGGACATTGAATTCCTGCAACAATAAAATCCATCGTATTAATCGAGGTTTAGCATCTTTTTTAGACAATAAATACTTCAAAGCAGAGTGGTCCGTATAAATCAAAATAGGAGATCCTAAAATATAGCTCCTGAATTTCTCTAAGGCGAACACTACAGCCAGCAACTCCTTCTCTGTGGTCGTATAGTTCCTTTGAGCATCGTTCATCGTTTTGCTGGCGTAGGAAATAACCACTGGGTGCTTATCTTTCCTTTGTACTAGCACTGCGCCAACTGCGTAGTTGCTAGCGTCACACATGATCTCGAATGGTAGTGACCAATCTGGAACCTGCAAAATAGGAGCAGAAATTAGCAACTTTTTTAAGGTATCGAAAGAATGTTGACACTCAGGTGTCCAATTAAAATCCACATTTTGAGATAATAAGTTGCTAAGAGGGCGAGAAATGGCACTAAAATCTTTAATAAATCTCCGATAGAATCCTGCGTGACCAAGAAATGATCTGATGTCTCTTACACACTTGGGACTTGGTAGCTTCTCAATTACTGCTACCTTGGCTCTGTCTACCTGAATCCACTCCTTTGAAACTACATGACCAAGGACAATGCCCTCAGTGGTCATGAAATGGCATTTCTCCCAATTCAATAGGAGGTTTTTCTCAATGCACCTATCAAGAACACGAGCCAAGTTAGCTAAACAATCGTGAAAAGAGCTACAATAAACAGAAAAGTCGTCCATGAATACCTCTACAATTTTCCCAGTCATATCATCGAAAATACTAAGCATGCATCGCTGAAAAGTAGCAGGGGCATTACACAGACCAAACGGCATTTTCTTAAAAGCAAAAGTACCAAAAGGACAAGTAAAGGTCGTTTTCTCCTGATCCTCTGGTGCAATCTCAATCTGATAGTAACCAGAATAGCCGTCTAGGAAACAATAATACTCATGTCCAGCCACTCTCTCTAAAATTTGATCAAGGAATGGTAGAGGGAAGTGGTCTTTCCTAGTTCTGGAGTTTAGTTTCCTATAATCTATGCACATCCTCCATCCTGTGGTAGTCCTAACAGGGATAAGTTCATTATTATCATTTCTAACCACAGTGAGGCCAGACTTTTTAGGGACAACCTGAATGGGACTAACCCATTTGCTATCAGAGATTGGGTAAATGATACCTGCATCTAATAATTTTAGAATCTCGCCTTTTACTACTTCTTTTAATGTAGGATTTAACCTTCTTTGAAATTCTCTAGTAGGTTTGACGTCATCTTCTAGATAAATATGATGCATGCATACTATGGGACTAATTCCTTTAATGTCAGCAATAGACCAACCAATAGCCCCCCTATGCTTTTTCAAAACGTCAATTAACAAACTTTCCTGTTCTAAAGAGAGTTTAGAAGATATTACCACGGGAAAGCTGTTCTCATCTCCTAGAAAAGCATACTTGAGAAATTCGGGAAGTGGTTTAAGTTCAGGCCTTGGAGCTTCCATCTCAGATGGTTTGAGAGTTGATGGATTTGATGGCAGAGCCTCGAACCTAGGCTCCCATATCGCATTGAGCTCCTTCACATCTTCCTGCACAAAAGCGATATCATCAGTATCCTCCATAATAATAGTATCATCATCAAATTCAGAAATAATGTGATCATTCACCAAAGAATCAATCATGTTCACCTCTTCAACTTCATCATCCACACTTGGAAGCTTACATGTATTAAATATGTTCAAATCTAAGGACATGTTTCCAAATGTGATTTTTAGTTGACCATTCCTACAATTGATAAGCGCATTACATGTTGCAAGGAAAGGTCTACCAAGGATGATGGGAGTAGAATTTGTAGCTTGGGGTCCTTGGATGTCTAGGACTATAAAGTCTGTAGGGTAATAAAATTTGTCCACTTGGACAAGTACATCTTCAATACACCCCTTAGGAACTTTAATGGACCTATCAGCTAGTTGCAGTACAACTGATGTAGGTTTTAGTTCTCCTAACCCAAGCTGTGTAAAAATAGGATAAGGTAAAATGTTGACACTAGATCCTAAATCCAGTAATGCGTTTCCAATCTTTTTAGTCCCAATATTACAAGTAATAGTAGGTGATCCAGGGTCTCTAAATTTTGGTGGTGTGTTTTGTTGGACTATGGAGCTAACCTGTTCAGTTAAGAAGGCCTTTTTCTTCACATTTAACTTTCTTTTAATTGTGCAAAGGTCTTTTAGAAATTTAGCGTATGCAGGGATTTGGTTTATTGCATCAATCAAAGGAATGTTTATCTGACACTTCTGAAAAATTTCACGGATCTCAGATTGGTACTTATCTTTTTTCGTTTGAAGTAGCCGTTGAGGAAATGGTGCTGAAGGTACAAGTGGTGCAAGTTCTTCCTCTTCAATGTCTTTATTATTCAGGCCACCGTCAGTGTTCTCTTCTTGCGCAGGTTCGTGTGGTTGAATCACATCCTCTTGTTCAGCTTCGTTACTTGGTGGATCAGGTTTCGAAATCTACTTCCCACTTCTTAGTGTGGTGACAGCTTGGCAAGGCTTTACGTTGTTACCTGTAGAAGAAGACGAGCCCATATTAGGATTAGGAAATGGTTGTGATGGAAGCTTACCTTTTTCTAAAGTTACTGTAAGCTTAGCCAGGCTTTCGCTCATTTGTTGGTTCTGGGTTTGCTGAGCCTGGAATTGAGCCTGTTGTTGTTGCATTTGGGCTTGTTGTAGTTGGATAAGCTGTTGAAGTACATCACCAAATGGTTGCATCTGTTGTTCTTGCGTTGGCTCTTGATTTCTCCTCTGGTTTCCCCCTTGGTAGTTGTTGTTGAATGGTTGTCTAAAGGGAGGAGGAGCTTGTTGTTGGGGTTGTTGTTGGGGTCCCCAACTTAGATTGGGATTATTGTGCCATCCCCTATTGTTAGAATTGAAACCTTGATAATTGGTTGAGACTTGGTTTACCTCCGTAGGATTGCTTAGCATACTCTTCAATGCTGGAAGTGTGGGACAAGTACTAGTGTCATGGCCACCAACCTCGCAAAGTGCACAGCTTTGAACGACCTCGACTCCTTTGGATCCTTTCAAATTGAGGGCTTGAAGCTTCTTTGTGAGTAAAGCTTCCATCTTTGCTTCCAGCGCATCTTCTGGCTTCAAAGTGTGCATCCCTCCACGTGATGGCTGGGAAGGTGTTGAGATGGTTCCTCGGTCGTACTCTGAAGTGGTGTCCCATGTTTGTGCGTTCTCCGCTATCTCCTCCAAGTACGTCCACGCCTCGTCTGGCTCTTTATCGAAGAATCCCCCGTTGCACATCATCTCTACGAATTGCTTCATTTGCGGTTGTAGTCCATCGTAGTAGAAGCCAATGATCCTGCTTTTATCAAAGCCATTATGTGGACACGCTAGCAGCAGCTCATTGAACCTCTCCCATGCTTGATAGAACGTTTCCTCGCTTTTCTGGGCAAAGTTCATGATTTGCCTTTTTAACCCCTGTGTCCTGTGTATAGGAAAGAATTTCTTCAAAAATTCAGCCTGTAATTCAATCCAAGTTGTGATAGAACGTGGTGGCAAAGCATTCAACCAATTTTTAGCCTTGTCTTTTAATGAAAATGGAAAGAGTTTTAGATATATCGTGTCTTCACTAGTCTTTCCATCAAAACATGTTAAACACACTTCTTCAAATCCTTTTATATGAAGATAGGGGTTTTCCTTGTCCATCCCATGAAAGGTGGGTAAGAGTTGGATTACCCCTGGTTTGAAATTAAAAGAATTTGCATCAGCGGGTAAGACAAAACATGAGGATGTGCTAGTTCTAGTGGGTCTGAGATGATCTTTTAAAGTTCTAGGAACTCCAGCTTGTAAATTGTTTTCATTGTTGTTACTAGTATTTTCATCATTGTTTATAATATTTTCAGCCATTTGAAAGCGTCTAGTTAATCTCTTTGTTCTAGGAGTCCTATGCCACATAAACCAAGCACAAGTATTTTTTTAAAGAAAGAACAAAAGAAAGAAAGGGAAAAAAAATTCAAATTTTATGGGTTTTTTATTTAGAGGAAGAAGAAGAAAAAAAAAATGAACAACAAAGTGGAAAGATCTCACCAAAATCCTCATTAGAATACACGAATTGTATTAACTTGATTGAATAGAAATAACTCAATGACTTCTCTTTTTGGGAGAAAGTCATCGGAAGATGCCTTCGTAGGGGTTAAAGCTCAAAAATCGATAAAATTGTTATTAAAGCAATAATCTTTCAAATAAGAGAAGAACTTCCTTTTGGGAAGACCAAAACTCACCTTTGTAGGGTGATCATCAACTCATTCATAAACTTTTGGAAGATGAAAGAGAGGATTTTAAATTAAGATTATAACTTTAAAACGTGAAAGTGATAGCATTAGAATTCAACCAAATTAACACAAAACATGTTTTCTAACTACACCATATCATGAACAAATAAAATTTAGCTACTCATGTTGAAGACAAAAGAGATTAAAAACAAAGAAAACACAATTTTATTTATAAGAAAAGAAACTTGAAATTTAGACAAATAAGTTTGAGAAGATATCACCCCTTTTACACCCTTCAAACTTTATACATGAAGCCCCTTCTACCTCCTCTAAAATTCTCAATACTCTTACTCACAATAGCCTCTAAAATCAGAATTATATGAGAAAGAACTCTACAAAATTTGATGCCAATAGCTCAAGAGAGAACACCTATTTATAGGCTTCTTTGGTTTAATGTGTTTGTCTCTTCATCTCCCCCATAATCAATATGAATAACTCCATGAAACCCTTCAAATTCTGCCCTTTGAGCTTCCTGATCTGAAAATAAACTGAAGAATCAAATCTGCATCAAATTCTGATCAAAATCGTGTCCAAAATCATTAAAATCCATCAAGAAATGCATCAAATACACTTAAAAGAGCATTGCGGGTCTGTCTTCTGAAAACGGGTCGGATCCGCGCACCCGCGCCCGCTTAAAAACCCGCGTCCACATCTGCTGCGCGCGCCTGCAAGGAAAGAAGCGGGCCGGCCAAGCGGGCCGGCCCGTTAATTTTTTTTTTTTTAAATGCGCGCGCGTGTGCTGCGAAATGAGCAGCCCGCTCATTTGCAAATGAGCGGGGCTGTTTTTTTTCTTATTATTTTTTTTAATATTTATTTATTTATTTTTTTAATTTATTTTTTTAATTTCCCTTTGAACTAATGTACTTCCAAAATTTGTAGAAAAGTATCCCGGGCTCCGAAAAATATGAATAAATAGCCGTTGGAATCGTGGGCTCGAGCTCTAGCCCTGAAAAATATAATGAAGCACAAATTAGTTCACAAAAATTAATAATTGTGCAAACTATGAGATTAGGCTCTAATATTATATGATTTTCTGAATATAACCATACTAGAGCTATTTTAGCACTTACGTATGCACAAATTGGGGTCAAATAAGGGGGAAATAATGTAATATTATGCTGTAATCATGCCCCCCAACTAGCTATTTGCTAGTCTCTAGCAAATAATGCGATAAATTCGGATTCAATCAAAAACGTGTACCAAACTCATGATCTTATTATGGCCTACTCCAAAAATTGTTTCCAATTGATTTCAAATCCAATATACACATGTATGAAATAAAATTATGGCACTCCCTCAATTTAATTCAGAAAAGAGTAAAGTGGTAAGCATAGTATGCATGTGTTAGGAAATATCACAAATCATATCATAGTTTTCAATTTTCAAGGATTTGGTCAAAAACAATGCAAGGCTTCTTCTAACTTGTGGGGGTTGAGATTGCATGAATATTTCATTTCTTATTTTATTGCATCATAATCATTTTTTATATTTTTGTTTTGCATACACGCGATGACGCTATGAAATGCAAACACGGCTACCTTTGTGTACACGCGATAACGCTATATAAACAAAGGGCTAGAATGATCTCCTAAATCTTGTCTTTGGCGTCATCCCCAATGTTTCGTGGGGGCCCCGGCTAGTCAACTTGACTAGGAGAACAATTCACTTATTATATTTCTCATTATCAAATTATCAACCCAACCACCCACTCATTAAAAGTCACCAAACATATGCAAATGGCCAAAATTCCCATCCAATTTAGAACCAATCCACTCAATTGCTTCATCCTACCACACATAACAACAGCTTGCACAAAACTATTCCCAAATTATTTCAAGGGGAATACCATGACATATAAACAAGTTTCATACACGGCATATTAATATTTGATTCCAATGTGGAAAAGAAATTAAACCATGCCATTCAAATATCTATGAATTTGATACCAAATAATGATCCGAGAGAAATCACATGGAATTAAGCTTTTAGAGACTAAGCAAAAGGAAAAATGATGAAGTCTTCTCTAAAAAATTTTATTTATTTATTTATAGTTTTTATTTATTTATTTATTTATTTATTTTTTGTTTTTTGTTTTTTGTTTAGAGAGAAGAAAGAAAAGAAAAAAGAAGAAAAGAAAAAAAAATGAAATGAAAGAAAAGAAAAAAAAATCAAGAGAAAATAGAAAAATAACTATCTATACTCTCCCCCCAACTTAAAGTAAGCATTGTCCTCAATGTAAAGGAGAGTAGTCATGGAGAGAAAACACCTGATTTAGTTGCCACCCGAAGGTGGGTCCGTAAGCTCGATGGTGCTCGCCTCCTTGGTCCAAGGTTCATGAAAATGCTTCAATCGTTGACCGTTCACCTTGAACTCACTTCCGTCTTTCTCATTCAGTAGTAGTACCGCTCCATGGGGGAAAACTTCTTTGACGATGAAAGGTCCAAACCACCTTGAGCGAAGTTTCCCAAGGAAGATGTGGAGTCTGGAATTGTAGAGAAGAACCTTCTGTCCAGGCACGAACTCTTTCCTAAGGACCATTCTGTCATGAACAGACTTCATCCTTTCCTTGGAAATCTTAGCGTTGTCGTAGGCATCTCTCCTCAGCTCCTCTAGCTCCAATAGTTGTAACCTGCGAGATGTAAAAGATGAATCAATATCAAAGTTCAATTTTTTAACAGCCCAATAAGATCTATGCTCCAGCTCAACAGGTAAATGACAAAACTTCCCAAATACTAGACGGTAGGGAGACATCCCTAAAATTGTCTTGTAGGCTGTCCTGTAGGCCCACAATGCTTCAGGTAAGCGCAAGCTCCAATCCTTCCTTGATGGGTTAACCGTCTTTTGTAGGATCCCTTTAATCTCTCTATTCGCCAGCTCTGCTTGACCATTGGTTTGGGGATGATATGGGGTAGAAACCTTGTGCGTGACCCCAAACCTTTTCATTAAATTGGCGAACAGGCGGTTGCAGAAATGAGAACCTCCGTCACTGATCAAGGCCTTGGGTGCTCCAAACCTAGAAAAGATATTCTCCTTGAGAAATTTGAGCACAATTGAAGCATCGTTCGACCTGCAAGAAATAGCCTCCACCCATTTAGAAACATAATCAATGGCAACCAATATATAAGTATATCCAAATGAAGGTGGGAAAGGTCCCATGAAATCTATACCCCAGCAGTCAAATATTTCTATCTCTAGAATGGGGTTCAAAGGCATCATGTTTCGCCTTGTAATACCTCCTAACTGTTGGCATGGAATACATGTTTTACAATACCTAAGGGTATCTTTAAACATTGTTGGCCAATAAAAGCCACATTGCAAAATTTTAGCCACAGTTTTATTTGCAGAGAAATGTCCTCCACACACCCCGTCGTGACAAAATTGTATCACACTACCTATCTCAAGGTCAGGGATGCACCTCCTAATAATTTGGTCACTACAGTATTTATAGAGGTATGGATCATCAAAGAAAAAGTATTTTACCTCATTTTTGAACCGTTTAACATCTTGAAATGACCAAGTTTCAGGGGTCTTACCAGTCACTAAATAATTTACTATATCCGCATACCATGGCAAGGTGGAGATGCTAAAAAGATGCTCATCAGGAAAAGAGTCCTCCAAGGGTACTTCTGCTGAATCAAGGCCGACCGTCAATCGTGATAGGTGGTCAGCTACTAAATTCTCCACGCCCTTCTTGTCTTTGATTAGGACATTGAATTCCTGCAACAATAAAATCCATCGTATTAATCGAGGTTTAGCATCTTTTTTAGACAATAAATACTTCAAAGCAGAGTGGTCCGTATAAATCAAAATAGGAGATCCTAAAATATAGCTCCTGAATTTCTCTAAGGCGAACACTACAGCCAGCAACTCCTTCTCTGTGGTCGTATAGTTCCTTTGAGCATCGTTCATCGTTTTGCTGGCGTAGGAAATAACCACTGGGTGCTTATCTTTCCTTTGTACTAGCACTGCGCCAACTGCGTAGTTGCTAGCGTCACACATGATCTCGAATGGTAGTGACCAATCTGGAACCTGCAAAATAGGAGCAGAAATTAGCAACTTTTTTAAGGTATCGAAAGAATGTTGACACTCAGGTGTCCAATTAAAATCCACATTTTGAGATAATAAGTTGCTAAGAGGGCGAGAAATGGCACTAAAATCTTTAATAAATCTCCGATAGAATCCTGCGTGACCAAGAAATGATCTGATGTCTCTTACACACTTGGGACTTGGTAGCTTCTCAATTACTGCTACCTTGGCTCTGTCTACCTGAATCCACTCCTTTGAAACTACATGACCAAGGACAATGCCCTCAGTGGTCATGAAATGGCATTTCTCCCAATTCAATAGGAGGTTTTTCTCAATGCACCTATCAAGAACACGAGCCAAGTTAGCTAAACAATCGTGAAAAGAGCTACAATAAACAGAAAAGTCGTCCATGAATACCTCTACAATTTTCCCAGTCATATCATCGAAAATACTAAGCATGCATCGCTGAAAAGTAGCAGGGGCATTACACAGACCAAACGGCATTTTCTTAAAAGCAAAAGTACCAAAAGGACAAGTAAAGGTCGTTTTCTCCTGATCCTCTGGTGCAATCTCAATCTGATAGTAACCAGAATAGCCGTCTAGGAAACAATAATACTCATGTCCAGCCACTCTCTCTAAAATTTGATCAAGGAATGGTAGAGGGAAGTGGTCTTTCCTAGTTCTGGAGTTTAGTTTCCTATAATCTATGCACATCCTCCATCCTGTGGTAGTCCTAACAGGGATAAGTTCATTATTATCATTTCTAACCACAGTGAGGCCAGACTTTTTAGGGACAACCTGAATGGGACTAACCCATTTGCTATCAGAGATTGGGTAAATGATACCTGCATCTAATAATTTTAGAATCTCGCCTTTTACTACTTCTTTTAATGTAGGATTTAACCTTCTTTGAAATTCTCTAGTAGGTTTGACGTCATCTTCTAGATAAATATGATGCATGCATACTATGGGACTAATTCCTTTAATGTCAGCAATAGACCAACCAATAGCCCCCCTATGCTTTTTCAAAACGTCAATTAACAAACTTTCCTGTTCTAAAGAGAGTTTAGAAGATATTACCACGGGAAAGCTGTTCTCATCTCCTAGAAAAGCATACTTGAGAAATTCGGGAAGTGGTTTAAGTTCAGGCCTTGGAGCTTCCATCTCAGATGGTTTGAGAGTTGATGGATTTGATGGCAGAGCCTCGAACCTAGGCTCCCATATCGCATTGAGCTCCTTCACATCTTCCTGCACAAAAGCGATATCATCAGTATCCTCCATAATAATAGTATCATCATCAAATTCAGAAATAATGTGATCATTCACCAAAGAATCAATCATGTTCACCTCTTCAACTTCATCATCCACACTTGGAAGCTTACATGTATTAAATATGTTCAAATCTAAGGACATGTTTCCAAATGTGATTTTTAGTTGACCATTCCTACAATTGATAAGCGCATTACATGTTGCAAGGAAAGGTCTACCAAGGATGATGGGAGTAGAATTTGTAGCTTGGGGTCCTTGGATGTCTAGGACTATAAAGTCTGTAGGGTAATAAAATTTGTCCACTTGGACAAGTACATCTTCAATACACCCCTTAGGAACTTTAATGGACCTATCAGCTAGTTGCAGTACAACTGATGTAGGTTTTAGTTCTCCTAACCCAAGCTGTGTAAAAATAGGATAAGGTAAAATGTTGACACTAGATCCTAAATCCAGTAATGCGTTTCCAATCTTTTTAGTCCCAATATTACAAGTAATAGTAGGTGATCCAGGGTCTCTAAATTTTGGTGGTGTGTTTTGTTGGACTATGGAGCTAACCTGTTCAGTTAAGAAGGCCTTTTTCTTCACATTTAACTTTCTTTTAATTGTGCAAAGGTCTTTTAGAAATTTAGCGTATGCAGGGATTTGGTTTATTGCATCAATCAAAGGAATGTTTATCTGACACTTCTGAAAAATTTCACGGATCTCAGATTGGTACTTATCTTTTTTCGTTTGAAGTAGCCGTTGAGGAAATGGTGCTGAAGGTACAAGTGGTGCAAGTTCTTCCTCTTCAATGTCTTTATTATTCAGGCCACCGTCAGTGTTCTCTTCTTGCGCAGGTTCGTGTGGTTGAATCACATCCTCTTGTTCAGCTTCGTTACTTGGTGGATCAGGTTTCGAAATCTACTTCCCACTTCTTAGTGTGGTGACAGCTTGGCAAGGCTTTACGTTGTTACCTGTAGAAGAAGACGAGCCCATATTAGGATTAGGAAATGGTTGTGATGGAAGCTTACCTTTTTCTAAAGTTACTGTAAGCTTAGCCAGGCTTTCGCTCATTTGTTGGTTCTGGGTTTGCTGAGCCTGGAATTGAGCCTGTTGTTGTTGCATTTGGGCTTGTTGTAGTTGGATAAGCTGTTGAAGTACATCACCAAATGGTTGCATCTGTTGTTCTTGCGTTGGCTCTTGATTTCTCCTCTGGTTTCCCCCTTGGTAGTTGTTGTTGAATGGTTGTCTAAAGGGAGGAGGAGCTTGTTGTTGGGGTTGTTGTTGGGGTCCCCAACTTAGATTGGGATTATTGTGCCATCCCCTATTGTTAGAATTGAAACCTTGATAATTGGTTGAGACTTGGTTTACCTCCGTAGGATTGCTTAGCATACTCTTCAATGCTGGAAGTGTGGGACAAGTACTAGTGTCATGGCCACCAACCTCGCAAAGTGCACAGCTTTGAACGACCTCGACTCCTTTGGATCCTTTCAAATTGAGGGCTTGAAGCTTCTTTGTGAGTAAAGCTTCCATCTTTGCTTCCAGCGCATCTTCTGGCTTCAAAGTGTGCATCCCTCCACGTGATGGCTGGGAAGGTGTTGAGATGGTTCCTCGGTCGTACTCTGAAGTGGTGTCCCATGTTTGTGCGTTCTCCGCTATCTCCTCCAAGTACGTCCACGCCTCGTCTGGCTCTTTATCGAAGAATCCCCCGTTGCACATCATCTCTACGAATTGCTTCATTTGCGGTTGTAGTCCATCGTAGTAGAAGCCAATGATCCTGCTTTTATCAAAGCCATTATGTGGACACGCTAGCAGCAGCTCATTGAACCTCTCCCATGCTTGATAGAACGTTTCCTCGCTTTTCTGGGCAAAGTTCATGATTTGCCTTTTTAACCCCTGTGTCCTGTGTATAGGAAAGAATTTCTTCAAAAATTCAGCCTGTAATTCAATCCAAGTTGTGATAGAACGTGGTGGCAAAGCATTCAACCAATTTTTAGCCTTGTCTTTTAATGAAAATGGAAAGAGTTTTAGATATATCGTGTCTTCACTAGTCTTTCCATCAAAACATGTTAAACACACTTCTTCAAATCCTTTTATATGAAGATAGGGGTTTTCCTTGTCCATCCCATGAAAGGTGGGTAAGAGTTGGATTACCCCTGGTTTGAAATTAAAAGAATTTGCATCAGCGGGTAAGACAAAACATGAGGATGTGCTAGTTCTAGTGGGTCTGAGATGATCTTTTAAAGTTCTAGGAACTCCAGCTTGTAAATTGTTTTCATTGTTGTTACTAGTATTTTCATCATTGTTTATAATATTTTCAGCCATTTGAAAGCGTCTAGTTAATCTCTTTGTTCTAGGAGTCCTATGCCACATAAACCAAGCACAAGTATTTTTTTAAAGAAAGAACAAAAGAAAGAAAGGGAAAAAAAATTCAAATTTTATGGGTTTTTTATTTAGAGGAAGAAGAAGAAAAAAAAAATGAACAACAAAGTGGAAAGATCTCACCAAAATCCTCTGAATGAAATAAACTATGGTAGCACGCCGTTCTCCCCGGCAACGGCGCCAAAAACTTGCCTCGTTCAAAATTGTGTTACTCTCAAGTGTAAGAGTTCGTGCAAGTAGTAAAGTTCCGGGAGTCCGGATATCGTATCCTCGGGAGAAATCCTGTTGCAACCACCAAAACTCACCTTTGTAGGGTGATCATCAACTCATTCATAAACTTTTGGAAGATGAAAGAGAGGATTTTAAATTAAGATTATAACTTTAAAACGTGAAAGTGATAGCATTAGAATTCAACCAAATTAACACAAAACATGTTTTCTAACTACACCATATCATGAACAAATAAAATTTAGCTACTCATGTTGAAGACAAAAGAGATTAAAAACAAAGAAAACACAATTTTATTTATAAGAAAAGAAACTTGAAATTTAGACAAATAAGTTTGAGAAGATATCACCCCTTTTACACCCTTCAAACTTTATACATGAAGCCCCTTCTTCCTCCTCTAAAATTCTCAATACTCTTACTCACAATAGCCTCTAAAATCAGAATTATATGAGAAAGAACTCTACAAAATTTGATGCCAATAGCTCAAGAGAGAACACCTATTTATAGGCTTCTTTGGTTTAATGTGTTTGGCTCTTCATCTCCCCCATAATCAATATGAATAACTCCATGAAACCCTTCAAATTCTGCCCTTTGAGCTTCCTGATCTGAAAATAAACTGAAGAATCAAAATCTGCATCAAATTCTGATCAAAATCGTGTCCAAAATCATTAAAATCCATCAAGAAATGCATCAAATACACTTAAAAGAGCATTGCGGGTCTGTCTTCTGAAAACGGGTCGGATCCGCGCACCCGCGCCCGCTTAAAAACCCGCGTCCACATCTGCTGCGCGCGCCTGCAAGGAAAGAAGCGGGCCGGCCAAGCGGGCCGGCCCGTTAATTTTTTTTTTTTAAATGCGCGCGCGTGTGCTGCGAAATGAGCAGCCCGCTCATTTGCAAATGAGCTGGGCCCGCTCATTTGCAAATGAGCGGGGCTGTTTTTTTTTCTTATTATTTTTTTTAATATTTATTTATTTATTTTTTTAATTTATTTTTTTAATTTCCCTTTGAACTAATGTACTTCCAAAATTTGTAGAAAAGTATCCCGGGCTCCGAAAAATATGAATAAATAGCCGTTGGAATCGTGGGCTCGAGCTCTAGCCCTGAAAAATATAATGAAGCACAAATTAGTTCACAAAAATTAATAATTGTGCAAACTATGAGATTAGGCTCTAATATTATATGATTTTCTGAATATAACCATACTAGAGCTATTTTAGCACTTACGTATGCACAAATTGGGGTCAAATAAGGGGGAAATAATGTAATATTATGCTGTAATCACCATACGGGTGCTCAGCCTCCCTAAAGTCTAAGAGGGAGCGATGGAAATGGATGAATTCGGCCTGATCTTGTGGAGAGAGAGATATATATTTTTAGAAGAGTTTAGAAACGAGGAGAATTTAGGAGAAGAGAGTAGACGAACCAAGAATTAAGTAGTAGAGTCAAAAGTCTATATTTACAAGCTTGCCATCCTCCACAAATATCTCTTCCATTCTCATAATTACTCAACGCATAAAACCATACAAAATCCAGAATTGCACAATGCACAAAACCATACAAAATCCAGAATTGCTCAACGTATAAAACCATACAAAATCCAGAATTGCCACCCAACCGTAATTACAAGTATGACGTTACTTCTCACACTCTCCTATTATGCACACACACTCCCCATCACTTACAAGAATGCCACTAACCTTAATTCCTTTCACACTAGCCTCTCTACACCAATCCTACACACCCATTCACACACATACACATACCATCACATAACCTCCTTCATGCATTACATACACATGCATGACCTCACTATTACTGCATGTATACTACATGCACGATCAATCACATAAATCACACACAAATATGTACTAACTTGTATACAAGCATATACACGATACATAGTACACATATATACACTCTATATTCACATAAAAGCATAGACCCTTCGTATATGGCACTCTGGGCCATTACAAAGGGGGTTGTTGTTCTGTGGAGGTCGGGGGGCGTCAACACATGCCCGTTATTTGCCCTTCGAGTAGAATCTATTTTTCTAATGGAATAACCAGATTTCAATAGAAAATTCTTTAATCGTTCATAACAAGTGCTTATTTTAAACCATATACTGTTAGTTATTGGTGTTTCATACCAATATTGCTTTGATGATGATCACTAATTATGTTGTTTTTGATGTCTCTCTTGTTTTAGCCTCATGGTTATCAAATGGAGACTATCATGATTTGGATGACAGAGGCTTGGAGATGATGGGTAGCATCAAGGCATCAAGGATTGAAGCCATAGAGTATAATGGAAGCAATGTAATCCATGTATTATTTCATTTATTGCTTTTTCCTTTTTAAGTCTAATATTATTGTAAAGCCTTAATAGATGGTCCACTCATTCATGCATATGCATATAACAATCGTAGTGAGCCTTGGGATTATCATAGAATCCACCTCAATAGGTTCATCATGCCAAATCACTTAATTGGAGCATCTGGCTCTCCAACAAGCGACTCATGAAGGAAGGACATGCGACTGGGTGGATCCAAACGCCTAGCCAGCCTTCTACAGTCAGCTGTTGTGCACTAGCTCAAGTCATCTTTTATTGACTATATATTTAGCTATTGGAGACCGATGATTGACGTTCATTTTACAATCACATGTGTTCCATCAGGTGACTGGAATTTGTTCTCTAGTCATCTGTGTGCCAAAGTGCATATCTTGCAGTTTCTGGGTTTTATCCCACTTTGCAAGTCAGTCGATTAATGACGATATTTCAGTCGCCTGTCAAATTACAAGCACATGTGTTTTGTTCATTTATCGCATGAAGGCGCTAGTGCACCGTTTCCATCCATAGTGACAGTCGCCTGCTGAAAGATATATATGGGCGTGTCCGTTGTCCAGGCGCCTGTGTAGTCTTCTACAGCCGCCATTCCTGGCTCATATTATAGCTGTGGGGAATTTTATAGCCGTTGACCAGTCGAATGTCATTTCTTCATCAGTCGAATGTCTATGCCGTAAACTATCGAAATAGAGCCGTTGTAGATTTATTGTTTTGGGGTTTTCCGTTGGGTTTGAGTGTTCCTTTGGGCTTCCTGTATATATGAGAGGGCCGAGTTCATTAGACATTCTTAGTCACAATTGCAAATCATTAGAGATCGATTAAGCCACTTCAAACTCTCTCATTTCCATCTTAGAGCTATTATTCATCTTCATGCATTGAAGTCAAGCTCAAAGGAAATCATCCAAGTGCTTTCAAGCTAATCTCATTATTTGAAGATTCTCTCCCATGTCTTGCATTCAGTAATGAGTAAGTCCATCATCAATGCATATGTAAGAGTATTTGTGTTACGTTGTGTTTTCATTGAAACCATTGCTTTCTTTGTGATAGGTAGTTACTCTCTGTGCGAGAGTTCTATCTATTAGCTCTTGTACCTTGAGGATGGGCCCCCTTCCTCTATTTATAGGGGGTCGGGGTCTCTATATAGATGTTGGGGAGATAACGGCCTCCCATAATGGGGCCACGATCTTCCATCATAAATGGGAGTAAACGTTACACACGGCCCCTAGATTTCTGAGGCCGCTTTTAATCCCATATTTGTGCGAAGTGGACCCAACGGTCGATTGACCAGTTTGGGCTTTGACCGAGTCGATATCGGGTTGCTTTGGTGGGCCTGGTGGGCATTGGTCACTTGTCAACCGAGTTTCCTCGAGTGCATGCCCAATGATTCAACAATGGCCCCCATCGCACGACCTTAAAAGATCCATCTGTCGAGGTCAAGCGATGTTACATCGCATTTAATGGGGCACGACAGTCGAGAAAATAACACTCGAGTCCAAGGCGCCAAAACGTGCGACTCGTCGATTAAGATGATTTGTTGATTCGAAATCTCAGATGCGTTGGTCCTTGAATATTCGACACGCGTTCCATCATATGGTTCCTGTTTCGCCCATATACGACGATTCTGTTGGAGGGGGAGGGGGATACCTTCTCCATTCCCTCGATTTGGATCCTCCTTCACTTGAAAACAATGGCTTCGTCCTCTGTCGCAGAAAAAAATGTGGTCACCACCGTCCAAGAGAATCAGGAAGGGGTCGTGGAGCCGGACTTGCTGGTGAAATTGAGGACCACAGTTAGGGCTGTCCAAATCGACGTGCTGCAGAGGAAGTATGTTCGCCTCGATTATCCGATCAGACTGCATGTGAGGGATGAGAAGGCTCATCGTCCCGGCGATCTGGAAGTGGGGGTTTACGTCAAAACATTTGAACGGGCCTTCGATTTCCCATGCATCCTTTCTTGTGGTACTTCCTGTGTACCCTGAACATTTCCCTCTGCCAACTGATGCCGAATGATATTGGCATGCTGATGGGATTTATCGCTCTGTGCGTGACGAAGGGAATCGAGCCATCCATGCGTCTATTCAACCACTTCTTTTGGATCCCTCCTCTCAAGACCCCAGGGTGGCATGCGATCATGGCTCATCAGGGGAGGAAGCTGATGCAAGCTCTCCCCACATCCAACCACAAGTGGAAGGATAAGTTCGTGGTTGTGGTCTTCCAGGGGAAGGCAAGCTTCTGCACCGGCTGGGGCGTCTCCGACTTGGGGCCTACCGAAGACAAGCCATGACCATTGAGGAACAGAAGGCCGACGACACTTTGAAGAGCTTGCCAGTGAGCATGAGGTCGGTCGAGTAGCTATGGTCGGATGAGGTACTACGTCGGACTGTATGGACGAAAGGTAGATTCGATCGTGCTCGCCAACCGTTCGACCCTCGTCACTCAGACTAACTCGTTTGTTGCTTTAGCAGGGATGACCAGTGCGGATTACCAGGTAGATCCTGCACTGAAGGTGCTTGTCGAGGCTTCCATCAGAGAGGCAGAGGCGAGAATGTCGTCAGCCCAGGCTCCATCCGAATCGAGACCAGTGGCCCAACCATCTGGTGATCGGACCATGATCGACAAGGGGTCTGCCCAGGTGGCTCGCCCTCGGCCGAAGAAGAAAGGCCCCCCTCCGAGTTTGAGGTGGTTGCATTGGAGGGGGCAAAAAAAGGCGAAGGATCATTCTCAGCGACTCTGAGCCGTCTGGGTCGAAAGCTACCGCGAAGCAGGCTTCTTGATCAGGGGGTGATGCGTCTCCTGAGGGAGGTTCGACGGAGTCTCAAGTTCCGCCAGATCTTCGTACGCATCAGGACTCCTGACATTGGGGTGGTCTGTCTCCTCCTGTTGGGTTGCCCGAAGACATCCATGAGGAGTACCGACCAATGTTTCGATCTTCGCAGGACCCTTTCGACTGCTCCGAGGAGGAGCTCGTCAGGGCAAGTTTCCCGTTGAGGTTTGGGGATTCTGCTCTTCTTGATTGCGGAGCCGCCTCCCGCATTGCATGCGACCCTTCCTCGGGACAATGCTGTCTTGGAAAGGGTCGATTATGAGTGACTAACGTCAGTAGCCGTCCACGCCGGTGTCCATGTAATGATCGCTTGGGCCTCTATCAGAATTAATATTTGTGTACAAGCTGATCATCGACCATTGTATGCAGGCTATTGTGGCAACCACGACGTTGCGTCGTCGAGATTCAGTGGTGGCCGATCATAGTGTCACCATTGATGCCGTCCTGTCGAGGGTGGAGAAGTCCGGGGCTGAGATAAAAAAATCAACCAGTTCTCTAAGACGAGGTCGCTAGTCATTCAGGAGCTCGAGCACGAGCTAAGCATGTCTCGTAAGAGGGATGTTGAGCAGATCGCCTTGAGGGAGCGAGCGGAGGACGCTCTACTGAGGAGACAGTCGAGGGCGATGTTATTGCGGAGAGTGTTGGATCTGGATCCTAGCCTAGAAGGGGTGAATAGGCTAATAAAAAAATTATCGTGCAACCCACGAGAAATCACACGCAGTTAAAGGCACACCCAGAGTAAATAAGAGACAATCAGAGAGTACGCACAGATGTACCCTGGTTCGGTCGTCCCCACGACCTACTCCAGCCCCCGAAAGCAAATACTAGATAGATATGTAATCCTGTACAGCTACAATGAGTGAAGATCCTAAATCTACTCTCACGTAGCTCGTACGCACACCACGTGCTCTACACTCTCAATCTAGTCATATGCTCTCCCCCCGTGACGACTCCCAAAGTCGTCAGGTCCCCAAAAAGTAACACAGAATGTAAAGTTTCCCCTACGAAGAACTAACACAAATACTACTCAATATAATAAACAAGGGAGTTTAGAATGTTCAGATCGTGTAGCGGTGTTGTCTTCGTCAATCAGCACGGGCCAGATGTCGTCTGGCAAGTAGTAGTAGTCTCTATGCAACGACAACTCAAGTTGCGGCAGTTGAACTCCTCGCTAGATGATTTCGGCACTTTTGTTTCTTCACGGAGATGTTTCGGCTAAGTCCTCTCTTGATCTTGCAAAGAGGTTGCTGATCTTTAACAAAAATTGTTATGAAAACGCCCTCTGCACAAATTCGGCCTTAAAACAATTCTTTTTGTGGCAAAAAAAAACGTGCAAACCCTGTTGATTTTTGTGTGCCTGCAAATCAAAAGGAAAAAGAGTTAAGATTTTAATCAATCACATAAACATAATACTTACTTTTTTTTCAATACAGGCACATGGGGAATTTGCGGCTTGGTCCTTCAAACTCTTCGGCCTAAAAAAAGCCGTGAAGCCCTCGTGATTTAATGTGTCTGCAACGAAGAAGTGCGGCTCCCCCTTGGATTTATTGCTTAGGGTTCATTTTAATAGGCCGGCGGCTGCACACACAAAACCTCGGAAGTTTTGCGCACATCAACCTGAAAATGCGGCTGCTTCTTGTAAAAAAAACTTTTAAATGAATGGCTCTCTTAGGAATTGGTGTGATGAAGCACAAAAACAAAAGCCCTAAAAAAATTCTGCTCTTGAAATTTTTAGAGAGATAGTCCGGCTCTTGTGATTGCTATAAAGAATTTTCGGCTCTCATGATTTTGATGCTCCCTTTTATTTTTGCACACATAAGAAATCACCCAGCTCTTGCAGTTCTTTGTGTTTGTCAAAAATTGCGGCAGAAGCTTTCTCCAGCTCTTGGAATTCTACGCAGTAAGAGATGGCCGGCTCTTCTCTTAATTAATAGATGGCTGCTTGTATCTATATTTTTTATTAGCTCTCAACCCCGTTTTTGCCTGATGAATGGCCGACTTCTTTTTTTGCCTCTTTTTTTTGCTTGTTGGTTTTTATATATATATATATATATATATATATATATATATATATATATATATATATATATATATATATATATATATATGGTTTTTCCAAGATCAAGTCGGCTGGGCAATCTTTTTGTTATGGGAGTCCCTAGAATAGAGGTATATGTATGGGAATAGGATAATGGAGGATCTTTGCCAATCTCTCTAATGATGTGATCAAATCCCAAATTGATATGAGGCAATCCAATCCCCCTTTGACCAAGTCAAGATTGCTTCATGAATAGCCAATACATCATCTCCTATTTGCTATATGAATAGCACTTTCTCCCACACATGGATTTAGTCATCTCATCAGATAATTGCGCTCTCGCCATTCCTGAAACACACTTAACACACACGTTAAGTATAACACAACGTTTGTCATCATCAAACTAGAGGTCCTCGATCGTTGCTTCCAACAATCTCCCCCTTTTGATGATGGCAAACCCATAAAAGATTTGAGCAAATGAGTGTGCGTGTGTGAAGTGTGATGAAGGTGTGTAATGCAATATGATGAAGGTGTGTAATGCAATATGATATATTCAATGGGATGAGATCAAGCATTACTAGTTACTAGCATGCACAATATAACAATAAAATTAGCATGCTCCCCCTTCAACCAATAATACCGTATTTTCAATGCTCCCCCTTCAATCAATAATACCGTACAAATCTTAATATCGCAAATCTTCAACACCTATCCCCCTTTGTAATCATCAAAAGTGTATTCTTGAAGATTAAAACATACCACATGCAAAAAGAGAGCATTATTAACTACAACTAGCATTTGCATGTCGTCATTCTATAAGTAGCATTGCAAATCCAATGATAATAATAATTGGAATTCAACACCATCGTGTAAGTGCAATTATTAAACATAGAAGTACAAAGGGAGATACTTTTACAAATTCAACCAAATAAATCCACCATTTTCCAAATAACTTTGTTTCACCTAGGATTGATTTTTTCCATCTCTCAAAGATGAGTTCAAGATATCATACCCCAAAACATAGCCTATAAGGACTCTTAAATGTGGGGGTGACATTGCTTGACGAGTAAAAATACCAACGCTAAAGATTACCTGTAAAGCTTATGTTGGATACTCGTGGGTAGTGTATTTGCCATGAATTGTATCCATTTTTCATAAGGAGCAATTTTCATTTTTTTCATATTCATTTCTTTTGTTTTGTGCTCAATTTTTACTCATGGCAAATCACATCATATCCCTTAGATTTTTCAGTTAATAGTCATCCTACATTCACTTTCCAATATTCATAAATAGTATCTCCAAAAGTACGACATAGTCTGATATTCGTGGAAGTGAAAGTATGTGTAGAAATCATATTATCAATTCATCGAACTTTGCATGGCTATTATGAGATAAAACATACGCATGTAACCATGATAATAATACTACACTTTCTACAAGGATATGATCATCATTCATTTATAGCACTAGAATGATGTAAAGAGGAAGATATGCAATAAGCTCGTTTTTTTTGTCTTTGTCTTTTTCAACTTTTTTTTTCATTTTTTTAATGAACTAAAAAACACACTTAAAAAAATCAAGCAAACAAAGACAAAAACAAAAAAAATACAAGCACACAGCAAAATGTTAACAGAAAAAAATGCTATGAAGGCATGCATTAAGTTCAAAGAATGAGATATACCTTCGTGTCGCTATTTGACTGGGAGCTAAAATAATGAGACTCTCAATTTATCGCTCCTCGCCAAATTTCCGTCTCACCTACAAAAGAGGTGTTGTGTGTGACCTTAGAATCCAACAAGGTCCACTAGTGTTAGTTAACAGATTTAGGAACCCATATTTGTTTGAATTTAATATTGGAGTTCCTATATTTGCAATAATACGATGTGTGACCAACATTATCACATGTAAAACACTTTGCATGCATATTTTTAGCAATGGAAGGCACATTGTGAAATTTTTTATACTTATGCTTTTCAACATTTTAGCGCTAAATCCAAGGCTACGTCTATTATTGCCATACAACTGATTTCCTAGAATGATATCCAAATTTTGTTTTCCTATGGAAAATCTCTTTAATGACAATTCTAGGGTGGTGACTTTGGATTTCAAGATATTGTTTTCATTCACAAGCAAAGTGCATTTACTAATGAAAGCTCGCTTGTTTTACTCTTCTTTCTTTTCAAATTCCCTCATTTTTTTCTTTAAGTTCAATATTTAGCATGTAATCTTTTCAGAAAGCAATTCATTTTCAACTTCAAGCTTTATCTTATCCAGCTTATACATGCTAATATCCTTTAATAAAGAGGGACATGAAAGACAATCAGTTTTTTAGGCAAGTTAGCTTTCTCTTTTTCTAACATTATAATGGTAGATTTGCATGCAACAAGCTCTTGTTTAAGATTTTTCATTTCTATAGACATGTCATACTCAGTTTGTTGCATATCAAAGTTATCATTCATATAACTGTCCACATCAACTTCTAGCTCATCATTTCTACATTGCATTCCTTTACAGATTTCTAAAAGTTCAGCTTTAGTGGGAGATTCTACCTCATTGTGTTTGGCCATTAATGCCATGACGGAGTGGGCTTCATGCTCCTCCTCCTCCTCCTCGGCTTCGCTATCCATGTCCCACGTCAGCACTTTCGTTTTTTCCTTTTGCAACTTGATCTGTGTGTTCTTATGGGCAATCTTTTATGTGGTGCACCTTTTTCATGCATTTAGAACATTCATTTCTATTAATAGCTTTCTGATCAGATGAATTTCTACCAAAATTAGAATTATTAGAACGAGTTAACCTTTTTCCCATTTCAGTTCTTCCTTGATCAGTCTGACTGTATATCCTGAAGTTTCTGACCATTAAAGCTTGCTCTTCATCAAGATCGTCGTCGTTGGCTTGAAGAGCTAATGGTGTGGAAGCTTTGTTCTTCTCTTATGGTTTCTCTCTGGCTTCTATACTCTGCAACTCAAGCTCGTGTGACACTAGGTTGCCTATCAAGTCCTCCACTTTCATTGTTGATAAGTCCTTAGCTTCTTGAATAGCGGTGACTTTAGGCCTGAACGAGCTTGGTAGCGCCCTTAAGATCTTTCGTACATGTTCATGGCTAGAGTATGGCTTAACGAGGGAACTGGATTTGTAGACGATGTCTGTAAACCTCGTAAACATGTCTTTAACTGATTTTGTTGGTAGCATGCAGAAGCTCTCATATTCTATGCTCAGCAACGCAAGTCTGGATTCATTTACTTGCGATATTCCCTCGTGTGTCACCTACAGAGTATGCCAGATTTCCCGCGCAGTTAGACAATGTGAGATACGATTAATCTCAGATTTATCAAGAGAGCATATAAGCGCATTCATAGCTTTACCATTAAGAGTATAAAGTTTCTTATCAGCTAAATCCCACTTGTCTTTAGGCTTAATCATAACAGTTCTTCAATTTTAATAGTGGGTAGATTATAACCATTTTCAACAATATCCCACACATCATAATCTACAAACACTAAATATATTTTCATCATAGTCTTCCAATATGCAAAGTATACACCGTTAAACTTAGGGGGCGGGCTATAGACTGACTTCAGCAAAAGCACAATCAGATATATTCATGGTCATCTAAAAATCTAGACTAGATCCTCTTAACTGGCTCTGATACCACTTGTTGGATCTGGATCCTAGCCTAGAGGGGGGTGAATAGGCTAATAAAAAATTCTCGTGCAACCCACGAGAAATCACACGCAGTTAAAGGCACAACCTGAGTAAATAAGAGACAACCACAGAGTACGCACAGATATACACTGGTTCGGTCGTCCCCACGACCTACTCCAGCCCCCGAAAGCAAATACTAGATAGATATGTAATCCTTTACAGCTACAATGAGTCAAGATCCCAAATCTACTCTCACCTAGCTCGTACACACACCACGTGCTCTACACTCCCAATCTAGTCAGATGCTCTCCCCCCGTGACGACTCCCAAAGTCGTCAGGTCCCCAAAAAGTAACACAGAATGTACAGTTTCCCTTACAAAGAACTAACACAAATACTACACAAATATAATAAACAAGAGAGTTTAGAATGCTCAGATTGTGTAGCGGTGTTGTCTTCGTCAATCAGCATGGGCCAGATGTCGTCTGGCAAGTAGTAGTACAGCCACGACAACTCAAGTTGTGGCAGTTGAACTCATCGCTAGATGATTGCGGCACTTTTGTTTCTTCGCGGAGATGTTTCGGCTAAGTCCTCTCTTGATCTTGCAAAGAGGTTGCGGATCTTTAACAAAAATTGTTATGAAAACGCCCTCTGCACAAATTCGGCCTTAAAACAATTCTTTTTGTGGCAAAAAAACGTGCGCACCCTGTTGATTTTTGTGTGCCTGCAAATCAAAAGGAAAAAGAGTTTAGCTTTTAATCAATCACATAAACATAATACTTACTTTTTTTTTCAATGCATGCACATGGGGAATCTGTGGCTTGGTCCTTCAAACTCTTCGGCCTAAAAAAAGCCGTGAAGCCCTCGTGATTTAATGTGTCTGCAACGAAGAAGTGCGGCTCCCCCTTGGATTTATTGCTTAGGGTTCATTTTTATAGGCCGGCGGCTGCAAACACAAACCCTCGGCAATTTTTGCACACATCAACCCGAAAATGCGGCTGCTTCCTGTAAAAAAAACTTTTAAATGAATGGCTCTCTTGGGAATTGGTGTGATGAAGCACAAAAACAAAAGCCCTAAAAAAATTCTGCTCTTGAAATTTTTAGAGAGATAGGCCGGCTCCTATGCTTGCTATACAGATTTTTTGGCTCTCAGGATTTTGATGCTCACTTTTATTTTTGCACACACAAGAAATCACCTAGCTCTTGGAGTTCTTTGTGTTTGTCAAAAATTGTGGCGGAAGCTCTCTCCAGCTCTTGGAATTCTACGCAGGAAGAGATGGCCGGCTCTTCTCTTAATTAATAGATGGCTGCCTGTATCTATAGTGTTTATTAGCTCTAAACCCCCCTTTTGGCTGATGAATGGCCGACTTCTTTTTTGCTTGTTGGTTTATATATATAGCTAGGGGTTTTCCAAGATCAAGTCGGCTGGGCAATCTGTTTGTTATGGGAGATCCCTATAATAGAGGTATATGTATGGGAATAGGATAATGGAGGATCTTTGCCAATCTCTCTAATGATGTGATCAAATCCCAATTTGATATGAGTCAATCCAATCCCCCTTTGACCAAGTCAAGATTGCTTCATGAATAGCCAATACGTCATCTCCTATTTGCTATATGAATAACACTTTCTCCCACACATGGATTTAGTCATCTCATCAGATAATTGCGCTCTCGCCATTCCTGAAACACACTTAGCACACACGTTAAGTATAATACAACGTTTGTCATCATCAAACTAGAGGTCCTCGATCGTTGCTTCCAACGGAGAGGGCGATTCCTGATTTCACGGATAAGTTCCCCGACTTTGACGAGCTGTATAAGCAGGGTTATGAGCAGTGCCGGTTGGAGATGAAGAAATGATTCCCAAACCTCTCCATGGAGATTGACGAGATCCCGATGGGTTTTTCCGGACCATGGCGATTATGGGTCGAGTGATGATGAGTCAAGCCGAGGCGTGGATGAGGCAACTCTTGTGGAAGAGGCTACCACTACGGCTGGCGACGAAGCAGGTTCAGTTTCTACGGGGGAGCCGGATCCCACAATCGTTTTGGACGGAGACCAAGGGTCTTAACAGCCGTTGTAAGATTTTTTGAACGTATATGTGGAGGTGATGTAAAGGAGAACGACATTTTGTAATGTTGTGGTGGTCTAATGCCTGATGGCCAATTTTGACATGTTAATCGCTGCTTCTGGAAGATCAACAATAAACCATCGAACCACATTTAGAATTTGACCACCACGCTTCGTTCAGTGGCGAAGGGGTGACCCCTTCGACTTACGGCTGCCACTCGTTTAGGAGAGTCATTTAGTAGAGAAGGGGTGACCCCCCCCCCCCTCAACTTAAGGCTGACGACCGTTTTGGAGAGTCATTCAGTGGCGAAGGGGTGGCCCCCTCGACTTACGGCTGACGACCGTGTTGGAGAGTCGTTCAGTATCGAAAGGGTGGCCCCTTTGACTTACGGCTGACGCTCGTTTAGGAGAGTCGTTCAGTTGTGATATGGTGGCCAGTTCAACTTACAGCTGACGCTCGTTTAGGATAGTCGTTTAGTAGCGAAGGGGTGGCCCCCTCATCTTACGATTGATGACCGTTTTGGAGGGTCGTTCAGTAGCGAAGGGGTGGCCCCCTCGACTTACTCCTGATGACCATTTTGAAGGGTCGTTTAGTAGCAAAGGGGTGGCCCCTTCGACTTACGGCCGATGACCGTTTAGGAGAGTCGTTCAGTAGCGAAGGGGTGCCCCCCTCGACTTACAGCTGACGACCGTTTTAGAAGGTCGGTCAGTTGCGAAGGGGTGTCCCCCTCGACTTACGGCTGACGACTGTTTTGCAGGGTCGTTCAGTAGCGAAGTGGTGTCCCATTTGACTTACGGCCGATGCTCGTTTATGATAGTTGTTCAGTAGCGAAGGGGTGGCCCATTCGACTTACGGCTGATGACCGTTTTGGATAGTTGTTCCGTTGCGAAAGGGGTGGCCCCTTCGACTTACGGATGACGACCGTTCGAAAGATTCATTCAGTAACGGAGGGGTGGCCCTTTCGACTTACGGCTGACGCTCGTTTGAAAGAGTCGTTCAGTAGAGAAGGGGTGGCCCCTTAGACTTACGGCTGACGACCGTTTGAAAGAGTTGTTCAGTAGCGAAGGGGTGGCCCCTTTGACTTACGGCTGACGACCATTTTGGAGAGTCGTTTAGTAGCGAAGGGGTGGCCCCCTCGACTCACAGCTAACGACCGTTTGAAAGAGTCGTTCAGCAACGAAGGGGTGGCCCATTCGACTTACGACTGACGCTCATTTGAAATAGTCGTTCAGTAGCAAAGGGGTGGCCCCTTCGACTTACAGTTGACGACCGTTTGAAATAGTCGTTCAGTAGCGAAGGGGTGGCCCTTTCGACTTACGGCTAACGACCGTTTAGAAGAGTCGTTCAATCGCGAAGGGGTGTCCCCTTCGACTTACGGTTGACAACCGTTCGAACGAGTCGTTCAGTAGCGAATGAGTGGCCCCTTCGACTTACGGCTGACGCTGGTTCGTATTGTCGTAAGTTTGGCTTTCCCAATACCGCTCCAGGATCGGGTCCTTATTCGAGGAGAGTTTTTGATTGGGTTATCTATAAACCGTACGGAGGCTCAAAGAAGCGAAGCTTTGTTTAATAAAGGAAATATGCTTTATTGGTGGAAAATAAAAACGGAAGAAAAGGCGCACAAGTGTTCTCCGATCGATGTCGAAGCTGTTGTCGTTTATTGCCGTGTTATCCTCCAGGGGCTTTAGATGGTTCATCAGTCGACCACCTTGGTGATGGACGATCCCGTCATCTTGCCCTTTTGCTTCGAGGATCCCTCTTTGTTAGATGGGTCACTGGCCGAGCCCTTTGGGGTGCCCCCGTTTTACTAGGGCGTCGATCTCCTTCTTGAGGGTCCAACATTCGTTTGTGTCGTGCCCATATTCATTGTGATACTTGCAGAATTTGAGATCGTCCCTCGTATAGTATTTGCCCTTCTTTGCAGCCTCTTGTATCAGCTCTTCTCGTGGGGTGTAGGCGATGACCTCTGTCTTTGGGACGACTAGCTTAGTATAGGTAGAACGCTCATTGCTTCGAGGGCTCCTCTCACTAAACCTCTTGTCTTGGGACTCTTGGCAGGGGGTTCCCAAGCTTGATTTCTCTCGCCTCGTGTCTCCACGGTGAGAGATGGTTCTCTTTGTATTGGGTCTGGCCGGTTCCTCTGCCTCCTTAGAGGAGGTGAACCGATCCGTGATGTTGAGCATTTCCACGACGGTGTTATGGGGGACTTGATGAAGGGCCCTCCTCGAGTGTTTGTTCCTAACCGCCTGGGTGAGCACCGCTATTATGGTCACGTCTGACGTCTCTTCTACATCGAGCCTTTCGTCATTGAATCTGGAGACGAAGTCTCGGATTGACTCGTTCTCATTTTGTTTGAGCGAGAAGAGGTGGGATGACATCTTCTTGGGTCATTGTCCGGCGACGAATTATTTGCAGAATATTTCTGCTAGCTCGTCGAATGAGCCGATGCTGCAGCGGGGTAGACCTTCGTACTAGTTTTCTGCATGCTTGGTCAGGGTGGCGTTAAAGGCTCTATAGAGGTATGGCTCATCAGCCCCATGGAGTAACATGACATTCAAATATTTTTGAATGTGTGACTATGTGTCGACTCGACCTTCATAAGCTAGCAGAGCCGGTAGTTTGAACTTGGGGAGAAAAGGAGCAGAGTGGATATTCTCATTCAGGGGAGTCTTCCGAATTGCGGATTGGACCAGTATGGATCCTCCCGCACCGGTTTGCGAAAAGTTGACTCAGGGGGATCGATTCAGGATCTCCTCCCCTCTTGCAAGTCCACCTGTAGGGTTTAGAGTGTTAGAACCCGGAGGAATTCAGTATATTACATGATCCAGGATGTCACGGGTCGCTGCCCGATAATTGGAGTGGGCCGGCTCCCGCTGGAGTACGAAAGCTCGATTATTGACCACCGATCCATGGTATTAGTGGGTCGGGGGAGTTGAACCGGCGAGGTTAATCTTTGCCATTGGGTCCCCCAGATCTCGAAGGTATGTTGATCCCCTTGTTGGCGTCAGGTATGGATTCGGGGGCGGTGACGGCTCATGTGCGGGAGACGGACTCCCCACGTTGTAGCGTACCAAAGACGCCAATGCGCCTAAGCTCATATCGACCTGCGTCGTGAATTGATTGAACTCTCTTCGGGTTACCACAGGCTCATTTGCCTCTTCTGTTGGTTGAGGTGAGGGTGTTGTGGAGTCTGCGGCGTCCTCCAACAAAACACGGTTTGCTATTGGCTTCTCCTTCGGACCTTCAACCGGCCCGGCGTTGCTGGGTCCAGCTGTCATAGCTTTTGGATTGCTTTGGGATATCAAGCTGGTTAATGTTTCCCACAGATGGCGCCAAACTGTTAAAGCTAAAATTGACCAAGACAGTTGTCAAGCTGACGAAGACTCAAGGCGCTGAGTTGGAGCCTCGACAGAGTCAAGAGTGGGGCCATTTGTTGGAAGAACCAGGGTCGGGTGATGGTAGCAAATGGTGGTGCGACCTTCGACCGACCCAAGAACGACCGTTGCATCGATCGTTCGAGGCTGGAGAAATCAATGTCGACATTGGGCGCTGGATGGCGATTTTTGATCTGCACCACATGGAGTTGTCAGGGGGGTCGGATCTGGTTCCGACCCAAATCCCCTCCGATACTTAAGTTGGAAGGGAACTTAAGGGAGAGAGGGAGCTTGGTGTAGATGAGATCGACCCACGGAAGCTCGTCTCTAGACTGACGACACACGTACGAATATGGAATGATAAAAGTAAGAAGATAGAGTTGTATCTATTAGCTCTCGTACCTTGAGGATGTGACCCCTTCCTCTATTTATATGGGGTCGAGGTCTCTATAGAGATGTTGGGAAGATAACGGCCTCCCATAATGGGGGCCACGATCTTCCATATAAATGGGAGTAAACATTACCAACGGCCCCGAGATTTTAGAGGCCGCTTTTAATCCCTCTTTTGTGCGAAGTGGACCCAACAGTCGACTGGCCAGTTTGGGCTTTGACCGAGTTGATATCGGGGTGCTTTGGTGGGCCTGGTGGGCATTGGTCACTTGTCGACCGAGTTTTCTCGATTGCCGGCCCAATGACTCAACAGTGTAATTTTTATTAAAACTTACATGCAGAGATTCTGCAATACACAATGTTCTTTTATTACAAAGCAAAATTTAATATAATTCATTTTTTTACATAGTTAAATTCCTCTCCCTCTTTTCCCATGTTTTTTTATTTTTTTATTTTTTTAAAAAAGTAGTCTAGACTGTCACTTGACCTGGATGCACCAGGTCCGACTTGCTTGGCCCGAGCCCGTTTCGCGGGGCATACCGACCCGGCTCAGGGAAACAGTTAAACGGTCTGAACCATTCAGCGGCTCAGCAAAGGCCTGTGCGGGCCCGGCCCGGCCCGCTGGACATCTTGACTTCAGGGTCTCAAAACAATGAAAGTAAGGGCCTGTTCTTTTGTATGAAAGTATAATTGGGAAAGTTGAGAAGTTAGGAATCTGATGAGAGAGAAATTTGTGTGTATTGTGTTCTTTTGTTGGAATGTAGGGTTGGATTGTGGAGTTGGAAAGTTGAGGTGGGTCCCACTCCGTGTAGTGTGTTCTTTTGGATGAAGAAAGTTGGATGAAGAAAGGGGAGTGTGGTCCACTCGAGTTTAATTTGTGCTCTTTATATCTAACCTAAATGCTTAAAACTAAAATAATTAATTAATATAATATCTAACTAAAAATTAAAATAATTAAATGTGTACAAAATATCTAATCCTAGGGGTTTATAGCAGTGGGCCCACCTTCTCAGCCGCTGCTCTGCAGCAAAAACCAAAAAAAGAAAAGAAAAAACCAAATACACAGCACCTATTGGCCAATCGGGGAGAGAGAGAGGGGCCCACTTTGGTTGGAATCATCTGTAATCCTCATCAATTGCGGGGAGAACGAAATGACGTTTAAGAATCCCACAACGAGCGCCACGGCGGATAACAGTCCGAAAACCCCCTATTTTCAAAAGAACAATCCAAACGAATTTGATTTAGGATACTGCGTGAACAGTGCCTAAATAGTGCGTAAACTAGGATTCCTCCTCAACTAAGGGCCTGTTCTTTTGTTGGAAAGTATAATTGAGAAAGTTGAGACTGTTAGGAATCTGATAAGAGAGAAATATATGTGTAGTGTGTTCTTTTGTTAGAAAGTGGAGTTGAGTTGTGGAGTTGGAAAGTTGAGGTGGGACCCACTCCGTGTAGTGTGTTCTTTTGGATGAAGAAAATTGTATGTTGGAAATAGAAGATGGCCCACCATTTGTGTTGGGTTGCTGCACACGCACAAAAAAAATAAAAATAAAAACAAAAACCTGGGCTCCTATTGGTTGGAGGAGAGAGGAGTGTCAGACTTTAGTGAGAATCTCTTGTAATCTAACGTAAAGCTTTGGATTTCAAAGCCCCCCCAAGAATCTCATTTCTCCTCCATGTCGGCACTTCTTCCTCCAAGTTCCGAGCTGCCAAAAGAACAGCATGTAGAAAATGAAGAGAGGATTCCTATCTACAGGACATGAATAGTGCCGAAAGCTGGATTCCTCTACAGCTTTCGGCCAAAAGAACATGCCCTAATTTGCAAGAGAACAGGCCCTAAGCAGCTAGTCATTTTCATACTTTCACATCAACTTTTCCAATTGCCAATAATCGATGAGAGCAGCTATCTGCACCCCTACTCATAGGGATGCATTGTCCTTTGTTTTCTTAAATTAGAAAAAATATTAATTCATTTTGCAAATCATTTTAAATTTTTTCTACTTAGGGATAAATTTTACACTGATTCCTATATGCACCCCTATGAATAGGGGTGCATATAGCAATTCCCTAATCGTTTCTCTGGTGATCAAGTTTCTATCGAGGGCGGCAGTCACCTCCACGCCAATCGCCACCGCAGTCAATGACCTACTCCTACCGTGGCCTCCACATCTTAGCTGGCTAATTAATCACATATATTTTATCTTTAATAATTTTTTCGTAAACCACATCGCTTTCAGGCTCTTGCCTACGTATGCATCGTATCCATCTCTATCGGGCAAAAGATCAGACGATTCCCTGCAACAAGTAGCCACATCTACAGAGATGGCTCCCCAAAAAACAAATAATTGGTACTACGTACTACAGCGACGGACTCCATCTCAACGTGCTCCACTGTCGCCCTACAGTTCATCATCCATTGTATTGAGACTTTGATGTCGACGATTCGGTGGCCAGAGATCCCAAGTCTATGTCAAAAATTTCAACCTTTTACTCCAACAATAAATGTCAGATTCACATATCAATTACAAAGTTTTCTATCAAATGTTTCCTGAACTTAGACTCAAATCCTAATACAAGTCAAAAGAGTCAAAACACACCCTCTCAATGCGTTACCACCGCCTCCCATGCGCTCGCGCTCTCCAGACGCTCGCTCACTCCCTCTCATGGAAACCGGTACTAAATTCGACTCCCATCTATATGTGCTGTTTTCATTTGTTCGATGCTTTTGCGATAACTCACCGGAATCTCGTTTTTTCTATCTGCTTGTATATCAGACAGGGAAGCCGCAGCAGACGCTGGCATCGGAGATCGTACGATCGGGGATCGGGCTCCACTCGGGGGTTCCGGTCACCGCCCGATTGTTTCCGGCTATGGCCGGCGAAGGGAGGTATTTTCTTGTTGGGGGAAGAAATGAACGGTGGAGGATCCCGGCGACTATCGATCGCGCAGTTGAATCGGCGCTTTGCACGACGCTGTCGATGGAGGGGAAGCGGGTGAGGACGGTGGAGCATCTGCTGTCGGCGTTGGAGGGCTGCGGGGTTGATAATTGCGGCATTGCGATCCACGGTGGAGAGGAGGTATACTTTTTGTTTTTGACTTCTGTAAATTGCATGGAAGATGTCCGATGAAATGTGTCAAAGAAATGCGGTCTGCTGGAATTTGATTATATTGGTTTATGGGTTGATCGGTCTGTATTGGATCACGTAAGTTACTTTCTACACAGTTGGCAAGATCAGATTTTGAAGTCACGTTGGTTAGTTTTGTCAGGTGATTATCTTGAAGAGAAAGTTAGATTAGGTGATGCAAAATGAAGTGTGGGGGATGGAAATTTTTGATAATTGACAAAAATCAGATATGGTAGCCGAATGGGCTTGCTGACATCTACACCAAATGTTGGACAGTCGTAGGCTATACTCACGACACTGTGGCTTGTGTGTTTGATGAGATGATGAAGAGGAATGGCGTGTCCTGGAATTACATGGGCTGTTTCACTACATAGAGTAATAGACATCACCCAACTTCTATCCAAAACTCCTGAGTTATTTCGATAGTGTCTGTGGAATTTGCAGCAAATTTTTTCAAGATCTCTAGAGCACTGTGTAATTTCTGTTGTCTGAGCGTTCATGTGAAAATTTCTCCAGGAAAGAGAGCCACATCCAAAATTAGCGAAACAACAAGATATGCCATTTTTGTTGCATTCTTGCTGACTTTTATTGACTTCCAAGATTTTAGGCTTTGAACCATCCTATGAGAAAGGTGCCACAGTCCACTTAGATTCCCTGAATGGCTCACTGGAGTGGGGAGTGGTTTGAAATTCAACAACCTTTTTTGAGCTTAGAAGAGTGAGAAGGATCAGCCGGGCTATTTCGAATTGCTTCAGAGTGGCAAACATCGGAGACAATCTTCTTCATGCCAACATTTCAAAGATTCAGTTAGGGCATGAGTATGTGTTCATGACTTAGGAGGTGGAAATATTGTCACCCAGTTTGCCAACGCTTGTGGATCCATGATCTGGATTGCGTGACCTGGGCTAAGGTGTGTTACTGATCCATGTCGCAGAAAGTGGTGATCCGGATGATATATGAAGAAGAAGAAAAGAAGACAAATGGATCCAGGTCTAATGACATCTAATGTTACACAAACAATGAAATTTTGTGGAGAAATAAAAAAACTTAAAATATGCCTACATACATGTATACATATGTATTCTTATATAGTGATATGCGTGTAAACATGTATAGCTTACTATGTTGAGTGAACTATCTCTCTCTACACCCTAGTGCTACGTACTACTTAAAGGGGCATGCCATGTACCGAAGCATACAATGAACTAGGCAGCATTGAGTGGAAGCCAGCTCCATTGCTATCTCAATCTTGTTTCCAACATTAATGGAAATATATTATTTCATTTAAAAAGAAATTCATGGGGCGTGTATATGAATTCCAGTAAACTTTTAGGGCACGGGGAGGATTTGGAAAAAGAGGGGTGTGGATGAAAACAGAAAAGTGAAATTGAGAAGCTTTGAAGGGAGAATATGATATAAGAAGGTAATTTTAGTGACTTATTGGAGAAGTTAATTTTGTTTAAAGATAACACGCAGCATGATGTAAACAATACTTTATCGAATTATCAAAATTTGTGATTCTTTATCACAGGTATTAAAATGTAGAATATAAACATCTTTTATTGGGTTGTTGTTGCCATAGAGTGTCCTTTATTTCAGAATATACCCGTTCCACATGTCATGTTTTTGTTACCAGCACTTATACCGAATTATTGATTCCCCAAACCACAAGGGGACATTTGCCACATCAAGGTCAATGGCTGAAGTTCCCATGAGGTATTTGATACCCTGCAATGGTTGGGCTATTGCCATTTATTAAACATATCTGGTACAAGTGCAGTGGATTGACTACAGTTTTGCATGCTCATGTGTGTAAGGAAAGCGAGGTAGAATTGATCTTTGTATTGCATTTTAGTGGGGTTAAAATTCTAAGATGTTTTCATTTACCAGTGTCCTTTATTTCAGAATATACCCGTTCAACATGTCATGTTTTTGTTACCAGCACTTATACCAAATTATTGATTCCCCAAACCACAAGGGGACATTTGCCACATCAAGGTCAATGGCTGAAGTATTTGATGCACTGCAATGGTTGGGCTGTTGCCATGAGGTATTTGATGCACTGCAATGGTTGGACTGTTGCCATTTATTAAACATATTTGGTACAAGTGCAGTGGATTGACTACAGTTTTGCATGCTCATGTGTGTAAGAAAAGCAAGGTAGAATTGATCTTTGTATTGCATTTTAGTGGGTTCAAAATACTAAGATGTTTTCATTTACTTCCACACATCATCCATGGGGATTGCATATGCTTGTGTAATGGTAGAGCAATAAATAACACACATGCATTCATCCTTAATATGTTTATTTGCATCATTGTCTAAGGACCAACGATTACATAAGTTAATGAGGTTTCTGGTATCTCTCATATTGTCCCTCATTTGAAAAGCCTACTTTCATAAACATGTTAACGGGAATCTATTAAGGAGCTATGGACAAATGTTTTTAACTTGTAGAGCATACCTTCATATAAATAAATCTATAATGTGCACGCGCATGCATGTTAAGGTATTGGCATATATTGACCCTTGTCTATATCTGTGGCAGTTATGACAGTGCATTGCATTCAAATGGAGTTCAATCAATGAGTGTCAGGGATAAATGATATGTTACATTGCACATGTTATTCATAGCATTAACTATAGGAGGAGTTGGTTGATTTCAAGCTAAAAATTAATGACTTGTCATCTTTTATAAATAGTTTTTGCATGTTGGGCTTGACACAACGATATGATTGTATCAGGCTTTCATATACAAATTAAATGGATTTTAATCTTGTTTTTGTTTGCTTTGTGGTTGCCTCACACACACACACACTCTCTCACTATCCCCCATTTTCCCGTTTTCATGAAAACACCAATACTGATTTTTTTATGTGAAAAGGGAAAACATGAAAAACTTAAGTACACGTCATGCTTACAACTAAATATTCCAGGTTCCTGTGTTAGATGGATCAGCAAAAGGATGGGTGGAGGCAATTGAGCATGTTGGTCTATGTGATGCGAAGGATTCCTTGGGGTGTAACAAGGAAAAAATGGCACCTATTCTCCACCATCCAAAATATGTTTGCAGGAATGATTCTTTTATAATAGCACTCCCTTCTTCAAAAACTCACATCACGTGTGGAATAAACTTTCCCCAGGTACACTTCTATCGGAATTTAGTCATCAGTTTTACTTTTCACACGCTTCCTACTGCTTGAGCTATAGCTTGTATGGTGTGGATTATGTGCAAGTATGAATAACCGTGCATAGGTTGAGAGACAAAATTACAAGGTTTTAATGGCAGATGTCTTGTTCATAGCATCAGAGGGAACGTCATATTGGATAGAGAATATTGGGGATTGTGACATTACTTAAAAAGGCATCATAATGGACGATATGTATTGGGTAAGTTTAGACCCCCTCAGAGAGAGAGAGAGACTATGATATGCTCGATTGGATCAAACTTGTCGATCCATTCCAATTAAATTTAAAGTTTAGCAACTCAAATGATAAATCCATTCTGTTAGATATGATCTAACATATGTTAATTATTTATAAACAAAAATTCAAATGATTTGGATTTGGATGTGTTTTATCCATACATCAAGTGACAACAAATTAATCGATTTTATGGCTATTATTTTATGGCTATTATAAAAAGTTGATGTTGCCATCACTTTTTCGCATGAATTAAACACAACAGAATCATTTGGATTTTTGTTTATAAGTAGTTTGAATATGTTAGCTCATGTTCAATAGAATTTATTTCCTTCTAGTTTGCTAAACTTTAAATTTGATTGGGATGGATCGGTATTTTTGATTCAATTGAGTGTCCCTAGCCTAACTAACAAACACACACATATTACAAATGAGGGATGTTTTTGAATGGATTTGCTGAACTGGACAAAGTGGCGGGTAGAAAGATGGTTAAAATTTAATCTTAAGGAATCAATTGTTAACATGCGAGTTTGTGAAAATTTTGGGGGAAAACCATTAAAATTATTGGAGAAACTAAATTTGGAGGGAACTAAATTTTACGGGAAACTAAAATTTTAAATTTTGGAGGGAACTAAATTGGGAGGGAATTGAATTTTGGGGAGAACTAAATTTTTCGGGGAATTAAATTTTCTAGGGAACTAAATTTCAATTTAAAATTTTGGAAAAAATTAAACCTGGAGGGAACTAAATTTTGGGGTAATTAATTTTTTTGGGACTAAATTTGTAGGGAACTAAATTTTGGGTGAAACTACAATTCTTTTGGGGGACTAAATTTTTTGGGAAACTAATTTTAGTATGGATGTGGTTAAATTTTTTTGTTGGGATGATGGTTTGAAGGTGGCCCCAAATTTGTGGAATACATCAAATTAATAAAATAGTGTACAATTGATAGTGTACAGTTGATCAAAAGAGACATGGTCCAATCAATTGTGGAATACATCAAATAAATTATTTTGTTGGATCATGTAACTACTTAGTAATAGCTTGCTAATTTTGGACTTCTGTAGAGCATTGATTTCTTAATGGAGGGTTGTCAACTGAAAAATAATAAGATTGTTGTATATTTGGGTAATATTCCAAGGAAACTATTATTAAATTGGTGTTATTTTAAATAATTCCTTACGTTTGTCTAAAACAACTGTTATGCATTTAAGATAGTTTTATTGAGTACATAAGTTGTGAAATTCAGTACGCAGTAATGAATCTTAGAACAGCGAGACAAACACACATCAATCAGAGACACACAAGACTTGGTATCGCAGTTCGGTGCGCACACCTACATCTGCGGGGCCACGCCCAGAAAAAATAGAATACTTCACTATAATAATCAGAGAATACAAACTCTAATAATCACGCTTCTATAAGGAAGAACACCCTCCCCCTTAATACAAACCGTGAGGGGTGATCGCAATCAACCCCGTAAAGTATTCTTGGCAAGCTCCCCTTGCACCACCGACTAGATCAACTCCCTTGATCTTACGAGCGTAGTCGTCGGCCTCCTCTCGGAGTTTTTCTTCACAGAACTTTTTATCACTAAAGTCCGTAACCTATCCGTCGCTGCTGCCGAACCCTAATAGTATGCGCTCTCCGCAATCCACGGTTCAATCATCACGGATATAATCAAATCTTAATTCGGCCAGCCTGCTGCAATCTCCGCAACTCTTAGCCAGAAAGAGATCCCTCAAAATCTGCAGAAGATCGTTGCGAAGATATTGCCGGCTAAAATCTCTCCAACCGTCTTTCAACAAAAGTAACCGAGAGATATAAATAGCCAATCAAATCTTTAACCAATTTAATCAACTTAAATACCTGAACTGTTAAAGATAGTTACTTAGGATCGCAAGATCTCCAGGCTCGGATCCAAGCATACCGTGAACAACCAAGCCCGCATACAGACACAGCTTGTTGAACATTATGGTACAACATACTGTTCAATAATTCATCCAACATAGAGGGCTGAGACGATTCTCTCCAACAGAACACTGTAGCTCAGGTGCAACAAAACATTCAACACAAGATCCAACATCTTCCTGATATACCGTCTTATAGCTTCCAGAAGTAAAGTGCAAACGACGAGTGCCACATATGACAACGCAATCATCAAGCAGATTATGAATAGCATGAATAAAACCTAACAAGTTGTATTTGAGTAAACTTTGTCTGTTGTGAATGTAAAATTGTATTATTCAGCATAGCATAGTCGACTATGGACACATTATATTTCTCTGAACCAAATAGAGATTGTTATGATTTATCACCTGAGGCAGCATATCATTTTATTCTTACAGGCACCAGCTATTGGTCGTCAGTGGTTTTCATGTTTCATGGATGACACAATTTACTCCAAGGAAATAGCATCTTCAAGAACCTTCTGCATTTACGAAGAGGTTTATATCCAATGTCATTGGTTAAAATGGATGCTTTTACTTGACTAGTTTAAAGATATTTTCTGTTGTTTTATTTCTTGATATCAAATGTTACCGGCCTATCTGAATTTAACATTTGAAGCTGATATGCTAATAGACCAGTCACTTGCTTATTCATGTTTTGTACGTAATAGAAGGCAAGAATGGCAGTGCTACTGATAATGTTGGATCAGTAGATGCTTGTTTAGTGGAGGAATGTGATCTACTGTTTGGGTTAGCTTTAAGCCACACTAATGTTAGATTCACATGCTTAGAATTGACATGAACATATATGTCACCATTGAACATTGTATTGAACTTTTGTCTTTATATTTTCAATAATTTTGTGTAGAAAGTAGAATGAGAGGTGATTCCAATCACATCCCATGCGCCCCACCCAAAAATCCCACTCCTTTGTTTGAGATCTCTCTCTCTCTCTCTCTCTCTCTCTCTCTCTCTCTCTCTCTCTTCATTTTTCAGTTCTGACTCCTCTCTTATAGAGCCTGATAAATCTATCGAATGGTTATGAATCTTTTATCTTGACTAGGAGTGGGTAGGTGAGATGCCAAGGCATTGCTTTTCTTAGCAGCTGGTTTCTGAGTTTGATTCACCCCTTCTTCTGTGGGGGCCACTCCATTCTTCCATGATAATTGACTGTTGTACAATTTAATTATAAGATGCATGTATATCCCTTGAGGGAAAAAAGGAAAAAGAAAAAGAAAAAGAAAAAGAAAGCACTCACTAGATTAGTAGTTCTGTAGGGAGCCTCTGGAATCCTATGTCATAAAAGCCTGTTATGCACTAAGTGTACATTGGATGACCTGAATGGATGAAATCCATGTTAAAGGAGTATACAAGGATGTCAAGAGGTTTAAGAGGAAGTGGGCTGCTGTTCTGACCTCTTTCTAAGTAGCCGTCGAAATGCTTCTTTATTTTTGGATGCTGTGTGTTAGCACTAGGTATTGGGTTGAGCCTCTTATTCAGACCTGGATATCTAATTTTTTCACTTTAGGTCCAGGATGCACTGTTCATTCTCTGATGGTGAACTTGGGTGACAATTGAAAGGCAATATTTGAAATTTATATTATCAACTATCCTACTTGACTGGAATAAACTCTACAGTCTATACTATCCATATATCTTTTATAAGCTTTTTTGTTTCCATTCACCATATTCCTTTTCTATCCACTTTAATTTACTATGGACATGGATAAACTGCTGGGATTTTTTTGCATACCCCATACGACTGGAATGTGAAAATAGTTATATCGTTATTAGCTTCCTGTGGAGGTAAGACTGTAAGAGTAAGACCACACATTAAATTTAATTTGTTTGATGGGATTTATTAGGCTGAAATTTGAGTGAGGTGGTGAATCCAGTTAAATGCAAACTGTTCTACAAACATTTATGTTTGCCATTAAGTTCCAAAACTAGACTCTCGATTGGAGGACTTGCAATCATGTTTGATTTAGTAGTTTGTTATTTTTAAAGATAATTTTGACAGCATTTGCTGGATTTGTTATTCCCGTTTCTAATGACAGACTGGTCATGACTGGTGGTTCTTTTTTCTTCGCTGTAGTAATCAGACCGGTGGAGATTCTGCTAGCATATTATCGATTGCTACAATTATTTCTCTATCATTGTTTACGGTTATTACTTGGTTTCCACAGGTTGAAAAAATGCGTAACACTGGTCTCATTAAAGGAGGATGTGCTGAAAATGCCATAGTTTGCAGGTGTGATTCCCAATGCTGTTTCACCATTTATATGCACAGGGGATCAGTTTCTCTTTCATTCGCATTCATAATAGTGTATTTGCTTAGACCATGTGGTACCGTAATCTTATCGATTCAAAAATACTTTTAACATTGTTGTGAAAAACTGTTTAAACAGGCTGCCAAGCTGGAAACCAATCCAGCTGATACTGTGGGTCTGGTTGGCCCAATTTTGTGTGTTGGCCTGCCAAGGATCAATTGGGTGTACCAATCTTGATTAGTCAGGCTGCTTAGCTTTTGAGATCCGTTTAAGCAGCCCATTTCCTTTTTTAAAATTTGTTTTGGACAACTGAATAAACGGGTTGGACCCATTTATCAGTGTCCAGCTACCCAAACCGCTTGCCCACCTACACAGACCCTAACCTTCTACAGGAGGTGCGAGGTAAATTATTTATTTTTCCACTTTGCCTTTTGAGTTATATACAATGATAAGAAATCTTACTTTTTCTCTTTGTCTCAGTCTTCTAATTTATCCTTCTTTCCTCCGTTATTTGATACTCTTTCCACTTTCCTCAGTCTCTTCTTCTTGTCCATATCCATGTTTGTTTCCCCAATTTTCCTTGCTTTTATTGAGCATTTGGCTATTTTTATGTTAATGCGAAATCAACCCAAAAAGAGAGATCACACAACATTTCTAACAGGGTATCAGAGTGGTGTTTGGAAAACAGTATTTCTAACATCTACTGCACTGGCTTTTAAACACTGTTGGTGTTCTCTCATTTTGACGTTCATAATTTGCTAACTAGTTATGTCAGCGTAACATTTCCAGAAACGGGTAGGGGATTGCACGCATCATTCAGTAACACTGGTTACGGGGATAGGTGTAGTTTGAAAGTAAACTGCTGTTGTACTGATTTGGAATCATGGGAAGCTGTCGTTGACATGGAAAAATACAAAAAGAGAAGGGAAGAAAATTCATATAGAGGGCATCATTTGTAATATATAATTTGATAACCTAAAAACTGATGCTTGTAGGTACAGTAATAAAATTATGGAAATTCTGTATTTCGGTTTGATAAATGTCTGATTGATTACACCACCCATGTGACCTGTACTTTACCTAGAAAGCTATCTTTTCCAGGGGTTTCAAACGTGTAGACAAGATCTACTCTGGTAATATAGAGCACCAAGAGTGTCCTTTCTGCAGGACATTCTCGCTTTTACTTCTTATTTTTCTGAGAACATAATGACACTTGCCCCGAAGTCTCTTTGAGGGGTCTTATTCATGTTGACGATTGCAAGTGAAGAGTTTTTTTATGCATATGTAAGTGTTACGGTACAGGTTTAGAGAGTACATAGTACATACTATTAATGAATGCGTTGCGGATTGGGTTTGCGGAACATGATCTAGGGTTTCCTTGTTGTGAGGGGTTGATTGGTTGAGAATAAATTTAGGGATTAAGGATAACTTTCGGGCCGCTTCACACACCCGCCCACCTACTAGTACATCACATCCAGGGAGATTATAAAGAAAGTAGGGTTGTGATGGGCTTATCACCTACACACGACGGCGCACCAAAGGGGGACCGGGTCCAACCGCATGATTCGGGGGTGTATTTGCAACTTTTAGGCCTTTTCTATTATTTTAATTGTTATAAGGACATTAGTAATTTGCTAAATGGGGGAATTGTATTTAAGGGAGCGGGTACGACCGGCCCTAGGATGTGTGATTTGATTATTTTGATAAATCAGAGAGATAGTTCTTCGTTCTACGGGAGAGTGCGTACGTTCTCTTCAATCGGCGTCTTGTGAGGGAGGTTACCCCTTTAATTGCAATCAATTTATCTATTTTATTTTCAGTTTCTATCAATAAATTTTCAGATTTCCTCCGGATTCTATCAATTTGGCAGCAGAGCACGTCGATCCATGGCGACGGCAACAGGATCCAAGGATCATATCGATACGGTGGAGGGGAAGCTTAATGGTGAAATCGAGGGCGTGAAGCACACCCTAAGAAGCATGGAGATGCCCTAGCGAAGCATGGTGATGCCTTAACGAAGCAATGGGAAACCCTAGATAAATATGTAGAAGCGCTATCTCAGATCATCTTTCAACCTGCGGAAATCTCGTCGAAATTGAAGGGCGACGACACAAACCCTAAAACAGCAAAAAAGTCGTCGCCTTTGGACAAGGGGAAGGGCGTAGCGAAGGATTTCGAAGAAGGAAGGCTCACAGATCTCGACAACAGCGACCCGGAAGCAGAGGAGCACTTTCAGGGGGCCGACGGCCCTAGCCGCCCCCCGCCTGCCGCAGAATTCCCGCGCGGCCTCGGGGCTTCCCTCCAGGGCCATACGGGCTTGGAGGAGCACCGATAGGGCCCGACGGCTCTGTCCTAGGGCCGCCTGGGCCCTGTCGACCACCGGGCACCTTCGGTTGGCCCTGCCGACCATCGACAAGGCCGCTGGGGGCCTGACAGGGCCATGCGGCCCCTTCTCGGGGCCGCCAGGGCCTTGTCGAGCCCCGATAGCCCTATCACAGGCATGCGGGCCCACGACGAGGGTGATACGACCCCGACAGAGGTTTTTCGACATTTCCTGACGTCCCGGCACGTGGGTTCGACGAAGATTTCTATCCCGAGGAGTTTCAGGAGTACAGCGACGATGGAGGAGGGTTTCGAGACCTCACAGACCCCCGAGATGATGAGGATAGATGACGACACCCATCCCGTGCCCATGAGGGTATACTGGAGCGACTGGGGAAGGCTACAGAGATTTCGAGGATGAGCGAGGTGTTGGGGCTTGGGGTGACGTCTAGGGGAACTATGGTGGCCGAGGAAGAGGCCCAAGAGGGGGCCATGGAGACCGCGAGGGAGACCCACAGAGGGGCTTTGATTGGCACGGGGAGAGGTGTTAGCATTATCACCAGCCTAGGCATGTAGGGGGCGAGGAGACCAGGGGACATACACGGTGGACAGACTGCATAAGCTGAAAATGCCTGTATTCGAGGGAGATGATCCGATGGCATGAATTTACAGGGTAGAGAGATTTTTAGGGTCTCCTGCATGGTAGAGGATTAGAAGTTGGAGGCAACGATGATATGTCTAGATGGGAAGGCCCTCGCGTGATACCAGTGGAGGAATGAGAGGCAGCCGTTTTGCTCGTGGGAGGAGATCAGGGACGGGTTGGTGGAGAGATTACGTGATACTCATCTGGGGGAGCAGCTACTTTTCCTCAGGCATGATGGCATAATGAGGGACTATAGGGAGAGGTTCGAGGCGCTGTCAAGACATGTGCACGGAGTATCCGATGAGATGATGGAGAGTACATTTATGAAGGGGCTGAAGGCTACCATTCGCACAGAGGTGTGCATACAGAAGCCTCAGGACTTGATGGAGACCATGGAGTACGCCCAGATGGTGGAGGATCGCCTGATGGAGGAGAGGAGGGCGAGAGGTAGTTGGAGTGGACCTGTTTCCCGTAGCCATATGAAGACAGGAGGGCAGAAGGTGTCTACAGGGGCAGATCAGGCCATCAAGGAGAAGAGTGGAGAGAAGAGCAGTGCACCGCAGGTTAGTGGACATTTTAGGAGGACGACTGATGCTGAGATGATGGCAAAGCGACAAAAGGGGCTATGTTTCAGGTGCGATGAGAGATTCACTCCAGGACAGGTGCGCAGGGCGCAAGCTCCAGGTGCTGATACTAGAGGGTGAGGAGGATGATGCGAATGTTGTGGATGAGGCCATCGAGGAGGAAAATACGGAGCACCACCAGCTGGACGTGGCGGAGGTTTTCCTAAACTCCGTGGTAGGGTTCACACCGAACCATATCATGAAGTTGAGGGGGCATATCTATAACCAGTAGGTGACTGTATTGATTGACAGTGGGGTTACCCACAATTTCATCTTCAGGAGAGTGGTGGAGCAGTATCGTCTTCAACCGATAGACACTGGCAGTTTCGGTGTCATGATGGGTACTGGCAAGATGGAGAGCAGTCAAGAAGTGTGCCGCGGGCTGGTTCTGACGCTGCATTGGATACATGTGTTGGCGGACTTCCTGCCCTTAGACGTGTGGAGTACGGATGTGATCTTAGGCATGAGGTGGCTGCAGACACTGGGAGATATGAAGGTGAACTGGAAGCTACTCAGGATGGAGTTCCGGGAGAACGTGAGAGCAGTGGCACTACAGGGAGACCCCAATCTATGCAGAGCCTTGTTCTCACTGAAGACCATAGTGATGACCATCTAGGCGGAGCGGGTGGGTTTTTGGTGGAGTTACACGAGTTAGCGGGAGATGGTGGTACTGAGGCTAGTAGTGGGCAGCCTATTTCGGTGGAGGTACAGACATTACTGGAGTAGTTTGATGAGGTTTTTAGGAGCCTTAGGGTCTCCCACCGCCTAGAGACCGCAAGCACGCCATAGTTCTGCGGAAGGCAGTGTCTCTCATCAGCGTGAGGCCCTATCGCTACCTACAGGCGCAAAAGGATGAGATATAGAGGATGGTGTCAGAGATGGTGCATGCTGGTGTTATCCAGCCCGAGCCCCTTTTCCAGTTCCGTGCTGCTAGTGAAGAAGAAGGATGGAAAATTGTCGCTCCTGCGTGGACTGCATGGCATTAAATAAGAAGATGGTGCCTGATAAGTTTTCCATACCTGTGATTGACGAGCTCCTGGACGAGTTACATGGTTCAGCCATTTTTACAAAGATTGACCTCAAATCAGGCAACCATCAGATTATGATGCGAGCGGAGGATGTGCCAAAGACTCATGAATATCATTATGAGTTTCTAGTCATGTCTTTTGGCTTGACTAACGCCCGTGCTACCTTTCAGGCCTTGATGAATAAGGTATTCCGCCCTTACCTTAGATGATTTGTACTGGTATTTTTCAATGATATCATTGTGTACAATTGTTCCTTGGAGGAGCACTTGGACCATCTGCATGTAGTCTTTCAGGAGCTGCAATACCATCAATTATATGCAAACAGGAAGAAGTGTTTATTTGGCCAGCTACATGTGGAGTACTTGGGGCATGTGGTATCATCAGAGGGGGTATCAGCTGACATATCAAAGATAGCGGCGATGCTGGACTGGCCGTGCCCCACCACACTTAGGCTGTATATGTATTGTGTACAGCCTCGGGCTTATTTTCCAAACTTAGTCTATTACATATGTGTATGATACTATTGTGAGTTAGTGTTAGTGTATTGGGTGTGTGTGTAAAGTAAAGTAAGAGATAATATATATATGAGGGGTTAGCCATCTTGTGGGGCTAATCACTATTTCCCCAAACTTCAACATGGTATCAGAGCCACAAAAAAAACAAAAAACCAAAGCCCTAAACCCCCACCGCCTGCGCCTCCCACGCCTCCACCCGCGCCTCCACCAGCTTCGCCACCCACCCGCGACCAGCCTCCACCTGCGACCCGCCTCCACCCGCGCCTGCGCGAGCACCTGCGCGCGTCGCCGCCTGCGCGCGTCGCCGCCTGCGCGCGTCGCCGCCTGCGCGCGCCGCCGCCTGCGCGCGCTGCCCTCCGGCCGCCCCCGCTGCCTTGTGATCCCCTCTCTTCCAAGTCCTCTTCTAGCCCCACAAAAACCCTAACTAGCTACAAAGAAAACCCACAAAACCCTAACCCTAGATCTATGGTAGAGTCATGAAAAGGACTCCATAGATTTACGGTTAGGGTATGCCCTAGAAGAGGAAGAAGAAGAGAAGTAGATCTGCGGATCTAAGGAGGAAGAGAGGAGAGATCTGCGGATCTGAGAAGAGATGGGGGACAATCTTACCTCCGCTGACATGAAGGCCTTCATTGGAGAGATAACGAAGCTGCTTGCTTCGAAGGAATTGGGATCCTCGAGTGGATCGACGCCTTCACGGCCCGTGCAGAAGCTGGAATTGATGCCCAATGATGTGAAATTGGAAGGGACCAGGAATTACCTCAGTTGGTCCAGGAGGGTGCTTCTCATCCTGAAGTCGAAGGGGTTAGAAGGCGTCGTTCTGGGTTCATGTAAGGAACCGGTGGATAAGGATGGGGATGATTGGAAAGTCTGGAGCACCACCAACTCACTGGTGGCTGCTTGGTTGATGACATCGATGGTTCCACCCATTGCTGGGATGGTGGAGGCCATAGAGAGTGCTGCGGGGATATGGAGTATGGTGGAGAAAATGTATTCTGGAGCAGGGAATGTGATGCTTATGATGGAGGTTCAGGGCAAGGTCGACACCTTGAAGCAGGGGGAGATGTCTATTCTAGCATACTCTGCGGAGTTGAAAAGGCTGTGGTCAGAGTTGGACCACTATGACCCTATTGATCTGCCTGATCCTAGGAGCGCTGCGATACACAGGAAGTGGGTGGAGCGTAGACGTGTCACCCATTTTCTGAGGAACCTGAGTGGAGATTTTGAGGCCAGGAGAGCGAGTATGTGTCACTTATCCTCCATCCCATCTCTGGAGGAGGCCATAGCTGCAATGGCACAGGAGGAGACCAGATTGAGGGTTATGAAGGATGAGGGTATTCAGGTCACTCGGGCTGCACTGGCTGTACCGGCAGTGGCAGCAGTGAGCGAGGATCGAGAGTGCTACACATGTGGGGTGAATGGGCACCTAAGCTTTAACTGCCCACAGAAGGGCAGTGGACGAGGACGTGGCACATGAGGCAGAGGAGGAGGTCGTTGGGGCCGTGGAGGCCGTGGACGAGGTCGCGGCGGCCCACGGGCCAACTTTGCTACCCCTGATGGACGACAGGAGACAGTGATGATCGAGGCCACGCCAGCCGAGGCTTCAGATCTAGAGCAGCGGAGACAGTCCAGGTCGACTACTGAGAGCTCGGAGAGTCATGCAGACCAGACTGGGGATATTGCCTTGCCATTCGGTAACTTTGCCCACTTCGCTCACACAGGATCAGGTAACCGATTAGCCCTTTCATGTAGAGATCATATAGAGTGGATTATTGACTCAGGTGCATCTAGTCATGTGTCAGGAGCATATAGACAGTTTTCCACATATAAACCGCATACCATTCATGAAACTGTTCAGACAGCTGATGGCACATCCCAACCCATTAGAGGGATTGGTACTATTCAGTGCACTCCCTCCATACGCCTCTCTTCAGTCCTTCACGTCCCATCATTTCCAGTCAACCTCTTATCTGTTGGCTCTATTGTTGATGATCTCGACTGTAGCATAACTTTTGACTCTTCTCATTGTGTGTTGCAGGAAAGGAAGACTGGGAGGAGGCTTGGGACTGGCGTCAGGCGTGATGGACTGTGGTATGTTGACAGAGCTAGTGGGGATGCTGCACTGGCTGTCGTTGGTGGAGAGAAGGAAAGGGATGTACTTTTGTTACATTGTCAGTTGGGACACTTACCTTTTGATATTTTGAGTAAAATGTATCCCGATGTTTTGAATAGAGTGAATGAAATGAATTTGAAATGTGATGCATGTGAATTTGGGAAACACACTAGGACATCATATCCTAGTGTGGGGATGAGGAGTGTAGAGAGATTTCATCTTATTCACTCAGATGTTTGGGGGCCCTGCCCAGTGACTTCAGTAAGTGGGTTCAGGTGGTTTATCACCTTCATAGATTGTCATTCTCGGATGACATGGCTTTATATGATGAAAAACAAAGGCGGAGCATTGAAGTGTTTTCAGGACTTCCATAGAAGTGTCAGAAATGTGTATGAGGCCAAGATCCGTGTCTTGAGAACGGATAATGGGACAGAGTATGTAAACAGGGAGTTTACATCTTACCTATCTGAGAGTGGGATAACTCATCAAACCACTTGTCCCAACACCCCTCAACAGAACGGAGTTGCTGAAAGGAAAAATAGACACTTGTTGGAGGTAACTAGGTCACTCATGCTTACCATGAATGTACCTAAGATATTATGGAGTGAAGCAGTGATGACAGCCACCTATCTTATCAACAGGATGCCTTCACGGATCCTTGGTATGAAGTCTCCATGTGAGATTCTTATGGGAAAGAACACTTTTGTAGTTCCACCAAAAGTGTTTGGATGCACATGCTTTGTGAGGGATCATAGACCTTCTGTGGAGAAGCTGGATGCTCAGGCAATTAAATGCATATTTGTTGGGTATCCTTCAAATCAGAAAGGCTATAGGTGTTGGAGTCCCTCAGAAAGAAGGCTGTTTGTGAGCATGGATGTGACGTTCAGGGAGACTGAACCTTTTTATGGAGCACTGACAGATTCTACATCAGTATTTGATACTGGGGCCTCTCCAAACACAGGAGGAGCTGGTCGAGAGGGGGAGACTGATGACAGGAGGGTAGTGGTTGGACTTATACCGTGTCCTGTCAGGCCTACTGGTACTGGTCCTGATAGCAGGGAGGAAGAAATGACTTTGTTGGAAGAGGAGGAAGACAGGTTGTACGGCAGGAAATATAGCAGGAGACAGAAGGATAGTCATGGCGATGGAGAACAACAAGACGACATCTTCTCCACTGAAGAACCACTAGCTCCACTGCCACATGTCGAAATTGATCAGTCTATCACGCCTGCTCGAGTCCCGACTTCCTTACTGCCTTCATCTCCTATCACGGATGGTAACCTTTCTTTGCCTTCCTCTAGTTTAGATCTTCCACTTGCATCTCGTAGGGAGCCTCGTATCAATGCCGGCAGGCCTCCTGTACGTTATGGATATGAGACTGATATTGCTAATCATGTCTCCTATGCCTCTCTTACACCTGCATATAGGGCTATCATTGCATCCTTACAGTCTATCCCTATACCAAGTGATTGGCGAGTGGCAAAGCAATATCCCCAGTGGAAGAAAGCAATGCTCGAAGAACTTGAGGCACTGGAGAAGAACAAGACATGGAGACTTGTCTCACTTCCAGCAGGGAAGAAAGCTGTGGGCTGCAAGTGGGTATTTACAATAAAGCAAACTTCAGAAGGGAATGTGGACAGGTACAAGGCAAGGCTGGTTGCCAAGGGCTACAGTCAGACTTATGGGATTGATTATGATGAGACATTTGCCCCAGTGGCAAAGATGAGTACTGTGAGAGTACTGATATCCTGTACAGCGAATTTTGGATGAAAATTGCATCAGTTGGATGTAAAAAATGCCTTCTTGCATGGAGACTTACAGGAGGAGGTATACATGGAGGTTCCACCTGGCTTTGGCACACAACAGACGGTGGGAAAGGTGTGTAGACTGGACAAGTCCTTGTATGGGCTGAAGCAATCTCCAAGGACATGGTTCGATAGGTTCAGGCGTGCAGTCATCACTATGGGCTACAAGCAGAGTAATGGTGATCATACTGTATTCTATAGACATTCAGGACAACAGATTACTCTTTTGGCTGTGTATGTTGATGATATTATTATCACTGGAGATGATGAGGAGGGAATCTCTCACTTGAAGGTGAGGCTGGCGAGAGAGTTTGAGGTCAAGGACCTTGGACAGTTGGGGTATTTTCTTGGACTGGAGATTGCCAGGTCCAGGAAGGGTATAGTTCTCTCACAGAGAAAGTATGCACTGGATTTACTGGCTGAGACTGGTATGTTAGGATGTCGTCCAGCAGTCACTCCTATTGATCAGAATCATAGGTTGCATTCACAATCAGGGGAGCCAGTAGACAAAGAAAGGTACCAGAGACTTGTTGGACGCCTTATCTACTTATGCCATACCAGACCTGACATTGCCTATGCTATCAGTGTGGTAAGTAGATACATGCATGATCCTAGGACTGGACATATGGAGGCAGTCTTCAGGATACTGAGGTATCTGAAGAATAGTCCAGGAAAAGGCATACTATTTGGTAGTCATGGTCACATGAATGTGACAAGCTACTGTGATGCGGATTGGGCCAGTTGCCTAGATGATAGGAGGTCGACCTCGGGCTACTGTGTGTTTGTTGGGGGCAACTTGGTCTCTTGGCGCAGCAAGAAGCAGGATTTGGTGGCTCGTTCCACTGCAGAGGCAGAGTATCGTGCTATGGTGCTTAGTACCTGTGAGATGATCTGGTTGAGATCACTCCTACATGAGCTACGCCTGCTGAGAGAAGGACCATTGCGGTTGTTGTGTGATAACAAGTCTGCAATTAATATTGCCAACAACCCAGTGCAACATGATAGAACGAAGCACATAGAGATTGACAGGTTCTTTATTAAAGAAAGACTGGACAAGAAACAGTTGGAGATCTCCTACATTACGTCTGGACAGCAACTAGCCGATTGTCTTACAAAGGGGTTGAACTCTAAAGGAGTAGAGGATGCTTGTAACAAGATGGGCATGATAAATATCTTTTGCTCATCTTGAGGGGCAGTATTGTGAGTTAGTGTTAGTGTATTGGGTGTGTGTAAAGTAAAGTAAGAGATAATATATATATGAGGGGTTAGCCATCTTGTGGGGCTAATCACTATTTCCCCAAACTTCAACAGATACGTGCCAGGTAAATCTCACGATATATTTAAGAATAATACATTGAAACAAATGTTTGCAACTGATAGTATTAAACTGACACATGGTACATGATCCTTTTACATGACATACTTTTATCTACATGTAATTGTGATAGGACACTATACATCTCTGATGACACTTATATATGCTATTGAGCATTACACAATACATATATCATACGTGACTACTTAAGATCATTGGGGATGTGGTAACTCATTAGTAACCTGTACGACAACTGGCTGTTCATATTTCTATATCTGATAGATCCACAAATGTACCAACTATTCGTGACTCTATTTGTTTGGATCTAGCCTGGATGAGCGTCACCATAACACAAGTGGTCTTGTATGTTACGTATTGTACCTCCAATATTAGTCATACATTAGAATAGATTTATTGTTTCACCCACACTGCATTGTAAATAATGTTAACACATCAAACTATTTTGATGTCATATAGTGTGATGATACATGTCACTTGATGCATGCTGCAATTTCACCATGCTTGATTTGCCATGTTAATTATATGCAGATCTAATATGTTTTGATATGTTTGGGATCTACGACTAACTGGCTGTTGTTGTTTGCCCCCGTTTGGTTTTGGAGTGGACTTTGGAGATATTTCCGATTTTGAGGATCCATAGTTTGAGGGGGATCCGGAGTTTTAGTTTGTCAGGTTTTTATGGTTTATGTTGTTGTTTCAATAATTGTAAGGCCATGTGACCAAGAATGTTTTCCATTGTTTTTGTAGCTGGACATTGTGTTACGCCTATTGTTACGAAGATGTTTTGAGTATTTGCATTTAGTACACTGATCATGTCTATATCGTTCTCTGGTGGTTTGCCAGACCTGCCTTTCGGATGCTTAATGCATTTAGAATTTAAAAGAAAAAGGCCATTTTCCTTGAAATTCAAAGACACTACAGCTTGTCTCGTGCCACACCCATCCGAGGAACTGGGATGTGATACCTTTGTTTTAAGAGACCATCAATAATAATGCTTGTAATAATAGGCATGTAAATCAGACTAATGATACAAAAATAAAAAACAGGAGCATAACCATTCCCATAATCCAATCAATCAAATCATCCAACATAGCATATGAAGCGATATAAGCGTGCCCCAAGTCATGTATATATGGCTATGTATATGACTAATCATTTATGCTCAATATATTTCCTAAACAGCCTAGCATTCCTAATACAATATCAGGCTAAAGTCATAAATACCATTATATCTTAATTATAGCCCCAAGATATCGAGGTCACGACCTTTAACCGATCAAAAACCAACATATGAGCAACATTACACAAAAATGAAACAGAATAGCCAATTGCAAAGTAGTAAAGTCTGAGTCAAACAACCTATCCGTAATGGTACAAAGGCCAAGAGAGATTGCAGAATAACAAAGAAAGGTATGAATAGAGGTTAAAGTGGCCATTGCAGAATAGCAATAAGCACAAACAAAGGCTAAATGGGCCATGACAAAGTAAGAATAGTCTGATAGAGGCAATGAGTTACGACAAAGCAGTAACAACACAAACAACACAAACAGAGGCTAAGCAAAGAGGTTAAACCCTTGAAGATGGTTAGCCGAGCCACCAAAGGTAATATGAAGCTAACTAGCAAGCAAAGCAAAACATCTAAAGGTAAATTCTAACCCTTTAAGGATGAAGCAATGAACCATAAAGGAAGCAGCATTGGTTTTAACCTCCCCAAACAAATCATCCGACATAGACAGAAGTAGTAGGGAATCAAAACAAATCACAAATCAAAAGATATATGGCTAGTAATCAAGAATCAATCGCAATAAAATTCAAAGCCACAATATCTTAAAATCACGACAAATCAAATATGTTCGCGAGGCATACAATAAGTTTCGGGAACCTACCTGATCACAAGAATTGAGGGGAGAGAATGAAGAACAATGTCAGCTTGTCTGCTTGTCACTGCAGCTGTCGTACCTGCTCAAAGAAGGGGAGAATCCAAGTGGTCAGGAGAGAGGAGTGGGGATTTGAGCTTATGTGAGTGAAAGTAGAGAGGATATGTAAAGATTTAGTTTTGATATAAGGTTTTAAAGTGAGTGCTTATCGGGAACGTGGTAAAGTTAGAGATCGTGTGGATTTATGGAGAGGGTTTAAAGAGGAGAATGTAGAGGAAAGGAGTCGAGTGTTGGGGAAGAAGATCGGCATCCGTACGCCTTGACGGGATGAAATCCATGGTGAGAAGATGAGGATCTTAGGAAGGGGTGGCGTTAGCGTTTGCTTTGTGAGGAGAGATAGAAAAGAAATAAAATGAAATAAAATGAGATAAGAGATATGGTTTGAGATATTAAAGGGAAGTAATAATGGGTCGGGTTCACTTTTATTTTTAAAAGGGTTAACATGTTAATGGGTTTGAGGCTAAGACGAGCTCAGAAAATCCAAAAAATACATCAAAATCTTAAAATAATTTTTAGAGATGTGTTTCAATGTAAGCTCTGTATTTGTATGTATCATATCACATTTTTACGTGAAATTGCAATCTTATGGTCTACATTGAATGCTGAACAGTGTTATCCACCCCTTCTGCCCATAGACGATATCACATGGAAAGGCGAAATAGCGAGTTGGGTTGGGTTTGGTGGGGGTAGGTTTAAAATGTTTGATTCAAGGTTTTGGTAGCCGAAACCCTAGGGTTTCGGCCGTTTCGTTTCGGTTTCGGAGGCAACCGAGACCGAAACGAGTAGTGTTTCTCGGTTTCGGTTGAAGCCCTTGGGGTTCGGCTTGAAAACGATGACGAAGATGATCTATAATTGTAGAACAAGATGAAGATGAGGCAGAAACAAGAAAAAATTCCTTAAGATGAAGAATTGAATTCACCACATCGATGAACTCCCCTCCCGCTATCTCGATGCCTCGACGAACTCCTCCCCTGTCTTGTCGTCCCGCCTCGACGAGAGAGAGAGAGAGAGAGAGAGAGAGAGAGAGAGAGAGAGAGAGAGAGAGAGAGAGAGAGAGAACGGGTAATGTGGGTGCACAAAGCAACTCCCGTCGATATTTTGTAATGACACTTGTAAATACATGGTATGTGCGCAATCCCGTCTGATTTTTGTTATGGCAAACTTGTAAATACATGGTATGTGTGCAAAGTAAAATGGTGGGTGCGCAAAGCAACTCCCTTTGTTTTGTAATGGCAAACTTGTAAATAAATGAAAGGGAGGACGGTTGATTTTTTTTGGAATGGCAAACTTGTGAACTGATTCACTACATTGTTTTGTAACAGTAAACTTTGTAAATATATATACATTTATAAATTCATATAAGTAATACAAGTTTGATAAGTAATACGAGTTTGATAAGTATTTAATAGTGTGTGATTAATACTTTAGTTTTTTAAGTATTTGATAGTATTTGATAGGGTTTTAAGTATTTAAAACTATAGATACGGACGAAACGAAATGAAACGAAACCCACTTCTGAAACAGCCGAAACGGGCGAAACCAATACCAAAACCTAAATTTTCAGGGTACCGAAACCGAGACATCAAACCTTGGTTTGAATTGTGAATTGATATGTTTCACCCTAAAATCTCATGAAACGTGGTGCTTTGACACCATGCTAGTGTTAGACCTACCAACCCAAAATTTGAAATTTGAAAGAGGGGTTAAATGTTATAAAATTATATTATCTAACTCCATGAATTGAATGCTATAATCTGCATTATAAAACATTGATGACTTCTTGACATTATCATCAACTCAAGTTACATGCTCTGCTCAATAATAATTTGACGTGAACCACTCACATACAACTTTATTATTCTAGAAACAGCCCTTTTTGTTTGTGTTAGAGTTTGTAACGCCATCAATACATTTCATATGGGTTGGTTTTGGCTGACCAGACATTATAAGTGATATGACTGGCAATGCATGATAGTGAGGTGAAGTTACGAACATAATTGGTCCAACCTTTATATGACATCTTGGTGCCATTCAAATTTATAAATGAAAAGTATAGAATATGTGAAAATAGGTGACAATTTCTATTTTTATTGGATCGTTTCTTTATACGGTAGTTCCAAGTATGCTTATTTTCCCGTAAAAGTTCTTCTAAACCTTAAGTTACATATAATTGATGCCATATCTTGTTGGGAGATTTAATGCTTATCATTCATAGTTGAATGGGTGAAAAATGTAAACTAGAAAAGATGAGGGTTCCTGTCATCTGACTACCTAATTTTTTCATTCCTTGCAGTGCAACTGCAGGTTGGCTAAATCCACCTCTGCGCTTTGACAATGAACCTTGTCGCCATAAGGTCTTGGATCTTGTAGGGGACTTCTCTCTTTTTGCGAGGAACGGTAACCAAGGGATTCCATTATCACATGTTATTGCTTACAAGGTCCTTTTTTGCTATCATGCCATTTTTGCTTGAAATCATAAAAAATGATGATTTACTATGGTGTTCCTGTCAAGGTCTTTTTCCAATCTATATTTCCTTATTTCACTCTTCATCAATATTTCTTTTATCAATAGGCACCCACTACCGGTACTATTAACCATACCCAAGTTTATTTGATCTATTAAGATTGACAGGAAGATACTGTTATTGGTATGTTTATATAGAGTTGTGTTTTGTTTGAAGATTGTTTAGTTAGTTCAGTTTGGTCAGATTTATCTTTATCTTTTCGTCTTGAAAGAGTCATAGTGAAGAATTTTAATCAGTTTTGCGGACGAATTGAATTTGTATATTATCATTCTTTTCATCAATTAATTTATTTCCTGCAATTTACGTTTTCCTTTTTCTATTTCTGTCACTATAATTTCTTAGAATCTAGGGCAGAGATGATAGGATATTATCAAGTTAATTTAGTTGTTCTATCTGAATTTATTAGTTTGGAAATGATTTATTTCTTTCCCAGTTCATACTTTCCCATAATGGCAACTTGCTCATCTAGGTTGTGATATAATATTTGGGATGTGTGTCTTTGCTCCTGCTAAAGGTATCAAGAAGTATGGTTTTATAATATATGAGTTTGTGGCTTCCAATACACTCCAGAGTTTCTTGTTATATATAATGTTCATTGCATGTTGTTTATATAAGAAATTTACAAGAACACTAGGATCAATCAGCGGCCCAATATACATTATTAAATTTACAGAGATTTGATATATTTAAATAGATTTAGAGGATTGGGAGATAACTAAGAAGTAGAAGAGTCTTTTCCTACTGTGAGCATGTTTGGTTTGGTGTAATTGGACCTTGCATTGGAAACCAAGTAGCAGATTACTGAAGCCATCATGTTTTGGCCAACTGTAGCTGGAAAATTATTTTTCATCTGGAAAATGCCCAACCCCAAAATTTGATTATGAAATTGAAACTCTGGAGTTCATACCTCAATCGACCCCATCTGATGCCTGTCTATTCAGAAATCCATTCTCTAGATTATGATAGATCTGGACCGTTTTTATGTGTTTTGGGCCCATTAGGAGGGGTATTTTAGGAATTTTCGGATTTTTAGGGGCGTTTTGGAAAATTTTCGGTCTTTTTGGGGTTTTGTGTAATTTTCCTTATTTCTGAAATTTTTTTATAGGTGGGAGGGGTTGCGGTATTTCAGGCTATTTTTGAGAGAAAATTGATTGTAGATGTGAGATTATCTCTTATTTTTCGGGAGAAGGCGGATGTCCTCTTCAATTGGTGTCTTGGGAGAACGATCACCCCTTAATTATGGTCAACGTATCTCTTTTATTTTCAGTTTTATATTAATAAAAATCAGATCTTGTTTGGTTCCTATCAATTTGGTATCAGAGCTTCAAGATCCATGGCGACGGTGAAGAGATCCGAGGAAAAAATCGAAGCTTTGGAAGAAAAGTATGACTTCGAGATCAAGGAATTAAACAAGGCCGTGGATGAACTTAGGGTTTCGGTGGAAAAGGATAAGGCGACGAAGGAGCAAAGATTTGATGGCGTGGAGAAAACCCTAGCACAGATCTTGCAACAAATCTCGGGGCTCATGATGTCTATTCAAGCAAAAGACGTCGAAAACTTTAATCAAGCGAAAACGACGTCATCTTTAGAGAAGGGAAATGGAAAGGTGAAAGCTTTTGAAGAAGGAACGCTTTCCGACGCCGACAACTACTTCGAGGAGGAATAAGAGGAGCCTACGATGCAAAGCCGCGAATCCTAAAACCATAGAGCTGCAAAATAGCGAGCGATGACATTTTCGGCAGCGAAACAGGGGGCGACGCCCCTGTCTGGAGTCCTGGAGGGGTGCCTGATCCTCCAGCAGGGGCGGCTGGCACCGGACGCCCGCCCCTGTCCAGCCACCTGGATGGCCACCAGGCCTTCCAGGGGAGGCGGCTGGCCCCACAGACTGCTGAACAGGGGCTGCCGCCCTTGTCTGGCACTCTGGGGGTGCCAGCCCATCCTGGAGGGGCGGCGGCCTCCCAGTCCCCTGGACAGGGGCTGCCGCCCTTGTCTAGTGACCTGGGGGGGGCCTCCAGCCCCTCCAGCATGGGCACAGGCCCCCACGGGTCCAGACCAGCGACGTCTTGCCCAACATGGCCCCGATCCAGGAGTTTTTGAGCCAAAACGGCGACGACTTGCGCTCCGGGAGCAATGTGATAGTTCCGATGCAAATCTAGGAGTCTGATGAGGACCCGGAGGCTCCCGGCGATGCGTTGAGTCAAGCAGAAATTAATCATTTTATTAGTTGTTAGTGTTGTGGGGTGAATCAAGTTTAATATTACGTTAACTACGTAGCCAAGGGGAATCCACATGTATTAGTAACCTGTCATGTCAAGAGCCAACCTCAGGATAGTCCACTAGTCATCCAGTATCGATATAGTAATGTGCTATCACAAGAAGATCCCAAGGCTACGCAATTTAACAATATTAAACTAACATGGTACTAGTAAGCTCATGAGACATCATGATAATAATACTGTCAGGTGATAAATAACATGTATGTTTCTCATGGCATGACATGCCAAAACTGAATTGCTAATAAAGCAACAAACCGTATTTATGAGACAAACCAAATAAACGAAGAAACACAACATCTGATAACGAATGAAATCTCGAAAGTCAACCACCTCATGGCTCTAGGGATTATAGGCCATTTGGGATCAGAACGGGGGTTTTTCATTATATAGCGGGGCACCTATGCCTACGGCAAAATCCGCGAGGTTCCTAGCAAGGGACTGGGGCTACGGATCAAAACATCGGGGCTACTATCCAAGTGAATCTCAATAATAACCCAAAATCAGCGAGAGAACCCTCAGTCAGACTTAATGGCAGCAGGAAAAACAATAAGCCGCAAGTGCAATCAACATAGGCCGCAAGAAAAAGGACAGCAGCAACCGTTTTCAGCGAGCAAAAGAACAACAGCAGCAATGTGCCATCCGTCCTAGGGTCAGCAAGCAAAAGGGGAAACCGCAAGCTAACACAGCCCAAAGGGCACCCCGGGACTCCACAACAAGCGGGCGAGGGAAACCTACCTACTAAAATTACCGTAGGGACTCGAACCCTATGTCACTCCACCTGAATCATCATTTCACATAGTAAAAATTTAATTTTTATTCCGAAAAATCCACATACTTCACCTCAGAGCAACATGCAAATAAACTGAAATAAACGAACATGAAAAAGGAGATAAAGTCTACCGAAGCACGCCGAAGAATCAGAAAATTAAGAACCCGAAGCCATGCATCGAAGAAGCCAAGGAATCAGTCGAAAATAGCTTCGAAAATAAATGAGAAATACTTACAGAGCTTCCAACAAGAAGATGGAGGAGAATGAGGGGTTTATAGGGTTGGATGGACCCTAGAGAAAGACGGGAGGAGGCGGAAGGGTGACGTCGGCGTCGTCGAGTGCAAAGGACGAGAGGGGACAGGTCTGCGTCGAAGAGAGGATGGATGGGGTTGCGGGAAGCGACAAGGGCGGGGAGGGCCCCATCGAGGGACCCACGGCGATCGTGGGGTGACGTCGAAGCCCTAGGGGCTTCGCTGCGAGTGTGCGAAAGAGGGGAGACACGATCTAAGGCCTTCGAGGGCCTCTCTGCTGCTGCGAGATGCGACGAAGCCTGAATGATGGGCTGCGTCGTTGCGAGAGAGAGAAAGAAGAGAGAACGATCGCGTTGAAAGAATGAGCCCAAGCTGGGCTCGGGATTGGGCAGGCAATGAAAAGAAGGGGGGCTTATAAAGGCCCGAGCGGGCTTGCAAATGGGCCGTTACAGGTCGAAACCTTAAATCCATGATACATATGCCTAGTTGTAGTAGACAGATGGTGAAAGCAAGGCCTACTAGAAAAATGGGCATTTCATACCAAGTGCTAGCTACATTTTCTTAATCATCAAGTAAGCTACCACTTCATGGGTATGTTTGGCGGTCTTTTAAATGCGAGTTCTTTCAACATTCTCCCATATGTGGCGTAGAGGACATTAGGAAAAAAAATCTTTTTTCTAGATCTTGTTCATATACTGTTCTCTCTTTTGACTTTTTCTTCCAAGTTAGGTTGAAAGCTTGTTCCTTTGGCCATCTCTTTTGTGTTCATTTCTCTTGCACCAACCAGTTGCAAAAAGCTTGTGTGTTTCGATCGCTATTAGCAATTTGAGACCATTTGAGCTTTTACTCCGGTGACAAAATATTGCTTCTTTATGTGTATGATTTTTTCAGCTATAGTTTTAGGTTGAGGTTCTTTCTTTACCTTCAATCTAGGAGTTTTCCTCCCATATTGTAGTTGTTCATTCACTCAAATTAAATTGTCATGATACATGTATCTTGAATGTACGTGTCTAATTTTGGTTCATTCATCAATGATAAAGTTCTCCATTCATATAGATACCAATTTTTGACAACTAATAGTGTATTATTGCTATTCTGTCATGTTAGTGTTCTTAAGAATAAATTCAATTGATATACTATTTCTGACATGCTAACAACTCTTATGAAAAAGTTTATAGTGTTGCATTGCATCTTGTCATTATGTTATGAATATGATAATAAATAAGTCATTTGTTAAGTATAGCAGTTTCAGTTAATATTCTCAATTTAAAGCTCATATTTGATAATTGATTGTGTGATTTAAAGAACTCCATGACTCGGAAAAGCACATCTTTTGACAGGTTTTATTGCAATTGTAACTTTACAACCGATGTACCGGTCATGAAATTAGATTAAAATCCATGTTCTATTAGTTACAGTCTTGTTTTTAATTTTTAATGAACCGTTGAATACAATTATGGTTTTGGAACTGTTTTCTTACATTGTCACAGCATGTTGCTGTTTTGGAATGTTATCATGCATTTAAATCAATTCAGTTATTTGTTAATTGGCAAATTCTTCAGATATTTTGTTAAATGAAGTGTAAATGTTAACATGTTTGATTTTTCCAATTCAGTTAACGGATGCTCTATGTTAACCAGTAGTCATGGTGATGGAGATTGAATTCGAGAATGATTCTTTTATCTTATATGTGATGAGAAAGAGAGTGAGAGTCCTTGGAGAATTCTAGTTAGAGTCTTTTTGTTATTTTTTAATTCTTTATGGATGGAGAAGAAAAGAATACTAACTAGATTTAGCTCACTTTAGCTCTAATACCAATTTGACGCAGAATGGAGACGGAAGGAAGGCGATGGGGATCTGGGGAAGAAGTAGATTAGGGATTTGATAACTCTTTGGATCTCACATCTCAGAAATCTTACAATCACCGTTTCCCGTTTCACACGTGGATATTTTTCAGACTTCTTGTCCATGCAATCAAGCCCACTCTCACACACAAATGCAAAAGATTCGATTTTGTGAAAAAACTAAAAGTTTGCATTCAAAACTATTCTTCATTGATTATTACTAAAAAGAAATAAGTATGGTGGCCTTTAAATAGGCTTACAACTTGACTCCCAAGCTAACTTGACTCTTAGAACCAAATATGAATAGAACTTCTAAAACAACCAAAACTCTTAAAACAAATAAAGGGCTCCAAAAAAATTAAAAGACTCAACTAGAGTTCTCCAAGAACTCAAGCTCTTTTTCACATCACAAATAAAATAAAAGAATCATTCTCGAATTCAATCTCCATCATTCTTTCAAGCTTAAGAACTTCACCATCTGGTGAACGACGATATGTAGCGGGAGAAGATGCGTTCATGAATTTTAAAGTTATCAAATCCCTAATCTACTTCTTGCCCAAATCCCCACCACCTCCTTTCCCGCCTATGTTTTGCGTCACATGGCTAAAAAATTACAGCATTTTTGTTTGGACATACTTTATGAGGCGATGATTTGTATACTAATTACATGTGTTGTTTTCATTGTGGAATAATTTCAAGAGTGTGGAATGCCCTTTCATACTCCTAAGTCCTGGAGTGATGCCAAAAGAAGTTCCTATCTTTGTAGACTTTTAGAAGATATGAAAATTACCTACCATGTTAAGGTGATGATACCACATTTTTTAACATTGATCCATATCAAGGGGTAGGTGTCTCCTTTATGCACACATTGGTCAAAGAACTTGCTGCAATGTTCTTTATATCATGGAACAATGGCAACACAATAGAATCATTGGAAATTATGCAACGCCCCGCCTCCCGGCGGGTGTCGCTACCAGTGAAACACAAGTGTGCAGGTCCCCCAAGTGCCAGTGAAGTCAATGTGGAGCAGTGCAGAAAGTAAAGAGGACACTATAAACATGACAAGTAACACAGTTCTAAATAAGGAAAAGACAGTAACAAACATGTAAGGACAGTAGTGAACCGAAAAGAAACAAGTAAGCGCTACACTACTGCTGAAATGTAACTGGAACACTTACCTGCCACAACGTCAAGGCTCAAACCATCCTGCGCTGGAAGTTCTGACTCTTCTCAAGGTCCTGTACCAAAAGCTCCAACTCCTCGTGATCAAACACCTCTGCATGATCCTGTACGTCGTACCTAGTGGCAGCAGAAGTCGCACCACACTCAATAAAGTAGACAATATCTAAACAAGAGACAAGAAAAGTAAGTGTGCACAAAGAGGAAACAAGACAGCCACAGATATGATAGTACTGAACAAAAGAGTAACCTGACTTGGTAATCAACAAATCCATGCAACAGAAGAGTAAGGAGGTACAAAAAGGCGATGTGACAGTAGCTACAAAGGGTACAGAAGAGAGACATGTTATGATGATTAAAATGAGGACAACTACTGTAAAGATAGTACTAGCTAAAGTGAACCAATCCTAGGTCGTGACTTATGGGGGAATACAGCGTGCATCTGGAAGCTACCTTGACCGCGAGGGTGCGACCCCATACAGAGTCCAAAAGTAGAAAGTACCGTACTGTAAGAGCTGTAAAACTGTGACATGTGGTGGGGCTCCAGGACCCATCAAGATGGCCGTCCATGTCTGCCCCCGGACTCAGGACCCATCGAAAATGATGGACGTACCCCCTGCATGGGGCTATAGATCATGTCCCAGTCGCTCCCGTACTCCATAATCATAAGTTTTCCCAAACCTGAGTCATTATTGTGTCGTGATGTTCAATATCGATTAAACTACGTAGTCAAGGGAGATCCGAGATACACTGCAATAGTAATAGTCCACCTCAAATCCTGTCATGCATGCAATTAGTAACCGGTCATGATAGTTCCACCTCAAATCTTGCCATGCATGCAATAATAACATGTCATGATAGTCAACGTCAAATCCTCTAGCCAATCAGTAGCATATGGCATCTCAAAGAACAATCCAAGACTACGCAATTTACACAATATTAAACTTGCATGGTACTAGTAAACTCAAAAGACAACATGATAATGAAACTGACATGCAATAAAGTAAATGCATGGATGTTTCTCATGGCAAGATATCCCATGCTGAACTGAAAAGGAAGCAACACCAACTGTTCCATGCAATGAATCACGAAAGAAGGAAAATATGATAACTGTTTGATAAAGAGAAGTCGAGAGACAAACACGCAAAGGAAGCTACCAAATTTGTCAAGCAAAGAACTCAAAACAACAAGTAAATAAGCCAGCCACAATCCACATCCAGCAAGGAGAGCCAGCCACCATGCAACGACAACCCACGAATCCCAAACCAGCAATAAGGGATTCAGCCAAACCCAACAAGCAACAGAAAAGCCAACTACAACTCAACAACCAGCAGGGAGTCTAAAGTTGTAAGGAAGGGAACCAACTAACCCCATAACAGTAAGAAAACCCCAACCTGCATGCAGTGACGTCACCGTACCTCAAAACAGCCAGGGGAGCACATGCCGCAAGCAGAAGAAGCCACCAACTCCATCAAGCGATGAAGCCCAGAACAACAAGGAAGCCAACCAACCCAAGAACAGCAAGGGAAGCTACAAACTCAAAACAGCAAGCAAGAGACAACCCAAACCCACAAGTAGGAGAGCCCAACCTGTAAGCAAATAAGACCCAAACCCCAACACAAGCAAATGAATCGAAATTGGAGTATAGGGGATAGCGTCTACCTGAAACTGAAGCTGAAGAAGCAAGAGGAAGTTAAAATCCGAAGCCCAATCATCAGCAGAAGCATACGCCACAACCATCAGCAACAAGGGATCCTAAATTCGCAAGCAAGGAGAGCCACCCGAACCAGCAACAAGCAAGGAGAAACAGACTTCAAGCAGAAGGGTCGCCGCAATCCTAAAATAGCAAGATGATCAAAACCTGCAAGCAATAGAGAAAGAACGAAAGAAACATGCAAGAAAGAAAGAAAGAACGAGCTATTACATTCTACCTACCTTAGAAAAATTCCGTCCTCGAAATTCTCATAAGATGGATCGAGTGAGTCGAGTATCGTACTTCCTGCCTACTCTTCTATACTGTTCACGAGGCGATTGCGCAGACCTGCATGGGCCGCCACTTTGCAACGCCCCGCCTCCTGACGGGTGCCGCTACGAGTGAAACACGGGTGTGCAGGTCCTGCAGGTGCCAGTGAAGTCAATGTGGAGTAGTGCGTAAAGTAAAGAGGACACTATAAACATGACAAGTAACACAGTTCTAAATAAGGGAAAGACAGTAACAAACAGGTAATGACAGTACTGAATTGGAAAAAGACAAGTAAGCGCTACACTACTGCTGAAATGTAACTGAAACACGTACATGCCGCAACGTCAAGGCTCAAACCATCCTGCGCTGGAAGTTCTGACTTCTCTCAAGGTCTTGTACCGAAAGCTCCAACTCCTCGCGCTCAAACACCTCTGCATGATCATGTACGTCGTACCTAGTGGCAGCAGAAGTCGCATCACGCTCAATAGAGTAGACAATATCTAAACAAGAGACAAGAAAAGTAAGTGTGCACAAAAAGGAAACAAGACAGCCACAAATATGATAGTAGTGAACAAAGAAGTAACCTGACTTGGTAATCAACAAACCCACACAACGAAAGAGTAAGGAGGTATAAAAAGGCGATGTGACAGCAGCTAGAAAGGGTACGAAGAGAGACATGTTATGATGATTAAAATGAGGACAACTACTGTAAAGATAGTACTAGTTAAAGTGAACCAATTCTAGGTCATGACTTATGGGGGAATACGACGTGCATCTGGAAGCTACCTTGATCGCGAGGGTGCGACCCCGAGCAGAGTCCAAAAGTAGAAAGTACCGTACTATAAGAGCTGTAAAACTGTGTGGTGGGGCTCCAGGACCCATCAAGATGGCCGTCCCTGTCTGCCCCCGGACTCAGGACCCATCAGAAATGATGGACGTCTCCCCTGCATGGGGGCTATAGATAAGGTCCCAGTCGCTCACGTACTCCCCAATCATAAGTTTTTCCAAACCCGGTGAGTCAAGCAGAAGTAATCATTTTATTAGTTATTGTGTCGTGATGTTCAATATTGATTAAACTACGTAGTCAAGGGAGATCTGAGATCCACTGCAATAGTAATAGTCCACCTCAAATCCTGCCATGCATGCAATTAGTAACCGGTCATGATAGTTCCACCTCAAATCTTGCCATGCATGCAATAATAACATGTTATGATAGTCAACGTCAAATCCTCTAGCCAATCAGTAGCATATGACATCTCAAAGAACAACCCAAGACTACGCAATTTAACACAATATTAAACTTGCATGGTACTAGTAAACTCAAAAAATAACATGATAATGAAACTGACATGCAATAAAGTAAAGGCATGGATGTTTCTCATGGCAAGATATCCCAAGCTTAACTGAAAAAGAAGCAACACCAACTGTTCCATGCAATGAATCAAGAAAGAAGGAAAACATGATAACTGTTTGATAAAGAAAAGCCGAGAGACAAACAATAACCCAGATATCTGAGACAGAACACAAAGGAAGATACCAAATCTGTCAAGCAAAGAACTCAAAACAACAAGTAAATAAGCCAGCCACAACCCACATCCAGCAAGGAGAGCCAGCCACCATCCAACGACAACCCACGAATCCCAAACCAGCAATAAGGGATTTAGCCAAACCCAACAAGCAACAGAAAAGCCAACCACAACTCAACAACCAGCAGAGAGCCCAAAGTTGCAAGGAAGGGAACCAACTAACCCCATAACAGCAAGAAAACCCCAACTTGCATGCAGTGAAGTCACCGTATCTCAAAACAGCTAGGGGAGCACATGCCGCAAGTAGAAGAAGCCACCAACTCCATCAAGCGATGAAGCCCAAATCATCAAGGAAGCCAACCAACCCAAGAACAGCAAGGGAAGCTACGAACTCAAAACAGCAAGTAAGAGACAATCCAAACCCACAAGTAGGAGAGTCCAACCTGTAAGCAAATAAGACCCAGCAAATGAATCGAAATTGGAGTATAGGGGATAGAGTCTACCTGAAACTGAAGCCGAAGAACCAAGAGGAAGTTAAGATCCAAAGCCCAATCATCAGCAGAAGCCTATGCCGCAACCATCAGCAACAAGGGATCCCAAATTCACAAGCAAGGAGAGCCACCAGAACCAGCAACAAGCAATGAGGAACAGACATCAAGCAGAAGGGTCGCCACAATCCTAAAACAGCAAGAAGACCAAAACCTGTAAGTAATAGAGAAAGAATGAAAGAAACTTGCAAGCAAGCAAGAAAGAACGGGCTGTTACAAATTAACTTTATAATATCCTTACTATATCAATCTCTTCTTGTAAGCTATTAGAGAGTTAAGAGGAGAGTACATTGGAGGTCCAAGATCTTCACTGCAGTTATATATTTGGGACGACGATTGCTTTTGTTCTTTTAAGGTAAAACATGTATTCAATGCTATAGTATTACCGCAAACGTTGCTAACACATTAATTTACTTGAATCCATACCGAATTCATGAATATATGATTGTGTGGGTACTATCGATGGTACACACATTGAGACAAGACTACCAGTCGTTGAGGAAGGGCCATTATATGATGAAAAGCTAATTTCCTCTTAAAATGTACTTGCTGCCGTGGACTTTGATGCAAGGTTTATGTATATTTTTGTTGGGTGGGAGGGTTCAGCACACAATGCAACAATCTTGTGTGATGTCATAGAAATGCTTAAGGATTGCGGGTTCCACAAAGTACATATTTAGTAAGTAAGAAACAAGTAGGTTACAAACATGTCTTATTATGATATCCTGACATTGGCTTGTTTGTAAATGAGAGAATACCACTTACAAACATTGGCTTGTTGGGTGGGAGGGTTCAACACACAATGCAACAATCTTGTGTGATGTCATAGAAATGCTTAAGGATTGCGGGTTCCACAAAGTACATATTTAGTAAGAACAAGTAGGTTACAAACATGTCTTATTATGATATCCTGACATTGGCTTGTTTGTAAATGAGAGAATATCACCCAAGGTTTGAGGTCTCAGTGTTGTTCTCCCGTAAATTTTGGTTTCGGTATCGGTATCGCCCGTTTCGACGGTTTCGGAAGTGAGTTTTGTTTCGTCCGTATCGATAATTTTAAATACTTCAAATCTATCAAATACTATCAAATACTTAGAAAAACTAAAGTATTAATCATATAATATCAAATACTTGTTAAATTTGTATTACTAATACGTATTTATAAATTTGTGTACATATATTTATTTACAAGTTTGCCATTACACAACAAACAAGCCAGTTGCTTTGCGCACCACCGTTTTACTCTGCGCACCACTGTTTTACTCTATGCACGTACAACTTATTTATAAGTTTGCCATACAGGAGAGTTGCTGTGCGCACCACCGTTTTACTTTGCACACCACCATTTTACTTTGTGCACATACAACTTATTCATAAGTTTGTCATACAGAGGCTTTGCGCACCACCGTTTTACTCTGCACACATATAACTTATTTACAAGTTTGCCATTTCAAAATATCTAATCTCCTAGGGAAATCATCCCATCTCCTCTCTCCCGTTTGTGACGGCGGCCCACGATTTCGAAGCTCTTATGATTTGTAAATATCTTCACGTGCTCTCCCAATAAGAAATGTCTCCATATTTTCAATGCAAACATAACCGCTGACAACTCCAAGTCATGGGTATGATAATTCTTCTCATGGTTCTTCAATTGTCTGGATGCATAAGCTACAACTCTGCCATGTTGGTGTAATACACATCCAAGTCCTTTACCCGATGCATCACAGAATACTTCAAATCCTCCCGTCCGATCAGGAATAACCAAAATTGGGACAGATGTCAATCTCTTCTTTAGCTCCTGGAAAGCATCATCACATGCCTTGGACCAAACAAACACTACATCCTTTCTTGTTAATCGCGTCGTAGGCTCTGCGATCTTCGAGAAATCTTTAATAAACATTCGATAATAACCAGCCATCCCCAAAAAGCTATGAATCTATATCACGGTCTGTGGAATAGGCCAATTCTAAACAACTACTACCTTTCCAGGATCGACAGAGATTCCTTCTCCAGATACCGCATGGCCTAAATATGCCACCTTGTTTAGATAGAATTGACATTTGCTGAGTTTGGCGAACAATTGGTGTTGTCTCAGAGTTTCCAGTACTTTCCTCAAATGTTCGGTATGCTCTTGGTGTCCTTCGAATATTTCAGGATATCATCAAGATAGACAACTACGAACTTATCCAAATACTCTATATAGCACTAGGTTTATAAGGCTCATGAATACTGTCGGAGCATTGGTCACGCCAAATGGCATTACCAGGAACTCATAGTGCACACATAGTGCCCATACTTGGTCCTGAATGCAGGCTTATGAATGCCATCCTTCTTCACTCTTAACTGATGAAAATCCATCCTTAAATCCAACTTCAAATAAATGCTCGATCCTTCGAATTGGTCAAAGATGTCATCGATACGGAAAGGATGATATTTGTTCTTCATTGTCACCTTGTTCAATTCCATGTAATCGACACACATGCGTCGAGTCCCATCCTTCTTTGATACCAACAATATAGGAGCATCCCAAGGAGAGACGCTAGGTCGTATCCATCCCTTCTTCAATAGTTCATTCAACTGGGTACGAACTTCTTTTAGCTCTGGTGGCGCCATACGATATGGTTTCTTAGAATTGGCTGGGCACTTGGTACCAAATCAATAGAAAATTCAACGGCACGTCTATGAATTCCCGTTCTATCTTTGGTATCTCTGCTTCATCAACCTCCATTGCACTCACCATAGCTTTTGCTCACCGGGCTCTAAATTGTATTGGCCTCTCAGATCTCCCTTTACTGGTGAACTCAAACATTGGATGATCAGGCATCTCAAATACTACACTTCTTTGACGACAGTCAATGGTAGCATGAAATATTGCTAACCAATCCATTCCAAAGACAACATCAAAACTAGGCATCTTGATCACCAGAAAGTCTACAAATAGCTCTTGTCCACAAACAACTACATGACACTGAGGGTATTGACTGGTTGTCTTTAATATACCACCACTAGTATTAACATTCCAATGGGTAGTCAAGGGTTCGACCGAAATGTTGTGTGTGCTAACAAATCGAGTGTCTAAGAAACAATGAGACGCTCTAAAGTAAAGGACATGTCTACGATCTCTAAAGTAAAGGACATGTCTACGATGAACACTACGACACCTAAGGTCCATGATACTGCAAGTAATGGGGCCGTTCAAACTAAAGGGTAAATATATAAGAGATGATTTAGATGGTTATTAAGGAAGGAAAACGTAACCAAAGAATGGAACACAACTTTCTAGTTGGAGGTCTATGGGTTCAAAAAGTAGTAATGAAAGAAACTTTTGCCTGTACATCCCATACAGGTGAAAGATCAAGACATCATGTATTCATGAGATCGATATGAGTATATTATACGGTATATCCTAATCTTCCTATATTGTTCACGAGGTGCTTAGCGCAGACCTGCATGTGCCACCACAAAAACATGTCACGCCCTGCTACACGGGACGCGACTGTTTTTCACATGTGATGCAGGTCTTGCTAGGCACCAGCGACAACAATATAGGCTACGAGCAGAGATAACTAATATACTCATATGGAATTTCTCATGAAAATAAACATGAAACTGTAAACACTTACAATTTAAGGTCAAGGTTCTGCCTCTATTATGAAATCTGTGTTCTTGCTAATACTGGGTCCTCATCTTAACTCTGAATCAATACTTGGTGGTACAACAAAAGAAGACACACCTAGGTAAATCACAATGATTCTAAAAATTTGGGAATTTAAAATTTGTGAACATGGGAAAACACTAACTAGGGAACAAGAATTGGAAACAGATAACACATTAAGAAATATTCATATCAAGCATACATTGAAATTTAAGACAAACATGTGATTCATTTGATAATTAAAAGCAATGCTAACATTGCCCTATCACTTTATTAACATTTCATAATAGCATTGGCATTTAAGACAAACTGTTAGGAACCAAGATAAAAAGACAATTTTTATAGATAAAAAATAGCCAAACACGATAATTGAGCGCAAAAGAGGTGCGCTCTCCTTCCAAGATGCCTAGAGGACGTCCACACTCGTTTAATCTAAGAACTACTCCTAAGGACGCTCAATAGAATAATCTCAATATCAAGCATGAAAAATACTAATGACGGCTAGCCCCTATAAATAGAAGAAACTAGGGTTGCTAGGGTAATGGGACGCGCGCGCGCAAAATAACAAAGGGGGAGGCCGGCGGCTAGAATTGGGCCCGGCCCATACTTGGGCGGGTCCAGGCCTGCGAGTCTATCAATACTCCCCCCCAAAGAACCACCTTGTCCTCAAGGTGGTGTAAGTACCGGCGGGGCTACTCCGAGTGGGAGTCGTTCTCCCCTCCGATGCCTTCATCCTCCACGTCATCTTCCTCATCGGCTTCCGCTATCAGCACTTGCAGCTTTCGATCCACACAGCGGTGACCGGGATTGAAGCGCTCGTCGCATCTGAAACATAGCCCCTTTTGCCTTTTCTCCCTCATCTCCGCATCGGTCATCCTTCGAAATGGGCCACTGGCTGGTAGTGGGTTCTGCTCACCCGTCTTCTCAAGCCCTGTCTGAACTGTCTCAGCAGTGATCACTGCTCCGCCTGCCCCAGTCGTAGTGCCCCGTTGTATCTGCCCACTGTAGCTTTTCCGCCTCTCCTATCCTCAGCTTGGGAGTCCTCCACTATCTGCGCCATCTCGTTGACCTCGGAAAGCCCTCGAGGCTTGAATGGCCTCACCGCAGCTCGAAGACTAGGACGTAGCCCTTTCAAGAAGGTGCCCTCCAGTGACTCGTCTGACACTCCATGAACTCGTCCTGTCAGTGTCTTGAATCTCTCAATGTACTCACGCACCGTCCCCTCCTGCCTGAGGGCGTACAGCTGCTCGTGTAAGTTCCCTAGCCGGGGGTCTCTAAACTTCTCCAGCACCATGTCCTTCAGCTCCTCCCAGCTCCTGATCTGCTGCCGCCGCTCCTTCCACTGGTACCATCCCAAGGCTCGTCTCTCCATGCAGATGGCCGCCACCTCCAGCTTCTGGGCCTCGGTCATGTGATGTGCCGTGAAGTATCTCTCTGTTGTAAACAACCAGGCGTGTGGATTCTCCCCGGAGAATAGCGGCATCTTCAGTTTCCGGACTCTGCAATCTCCTCCAAAACGTCCCTGCTCAGGCCTCCCCTCCTCTCTGTGTTGCAGACGGTAATGTGGATGCCTCTCATCCAGTGTCTCGTGGCGCCTAGGTGGCCCTCCGCGACCCCCGTGATCCCCACGGTGATCTCCATGCCGGCCCTCAAAATCGTCCCAACCTGCGTCGTCGTCGAACTCTGCCTCGTAGCCACCCCTACCGTCAGAATAATAATCTCTCCCGCGTCCGTCGCCGTATAGATGGTCCTCTGCTGCTGGTCGCCGTTCCGGAGGGTCAAAATAGTCTCCCGAAAACTGCCCGTAGCTCTCCTCGTTCGCTGTCCGCTGTCCGGGTGGCTCAAAAAATCATCCGGTGGCTGTCCGCGCGTCCTTTGTCCGTCGGGAGGCTGCCAGGGGGTTCCCGCCCCTGGCGGCCCCAACCGTGAGATCCCCCGCCCCCTGGTGGCTGCCAGGGGGCCTCCGGCCCTTCGCGGTCTGGAAACAGGCCCCTCCGGGGGCCCCGGAGGGGCGGCAGGCCCTGCCGGAGGTCCGGCAGGGTCGCCGGACCCTGTCGAGCCCCGGCAGGGCTTGGTCGCACCTGCCGGGGTCCGGCGAAGGCGGGGAGGCCCCCCGCCTGTATCCCGCGCCGGCCGACCCCCTAGAGTGCTGTGGGGGTTCGGCCGGCCCTCCTCATGGGCGTGGCCCCCCTCGTGGGGGTGGCTAGGGCCGCCGCCCCTTCTTTGGCTCTTCAACGCCTTCCGCCGTACCTCCTCGCGGTAGTACACCCTCCATGGCTCGCCGTCGTCTTCATCATCTAATTCCTCCACCAAAAAGGGTTGATTTTGGGTCAAAAGCTCCTCTTTTTCCTTCTCTTTCTTCAAAGGTGCCGCCTTTTCACCCGAATTAGGGTTTCCTTCCCCTTTGTTGTTCGCCGCCAATTGATTTAGGGTTGCCATCATTTGCGCGAATTGGTCGTCGTGCTTCGCTTGATTTGTTGTCAATTGGTTGATGGAAGCCGTCAACTTTGCCATGGATTCATTGTTCGCCGCCAATGATTTCTTGATCCCGTCGATTTCGCTCGTGAACTTAGCCTCCAAAGCCTCAAATTTGTCGTGCGATCTTGTCGTAGCCGCCATGGATCGTCACGCGCTCTGATACCAAAATGTTAGGAAACAAGATAAAAAGACAATTTTATAAATAAAAAGTAGCCAAACACGATAATTGAGCACAAAAGAAGTGCGATCTCCTTCCAAGACGCCTAGAGGACGTCCGCACTCGTTTAATCTAAGAACTACTCCTAAGGACGCTCAATAGAATAATCTCAATATCAAGCATGAAAAATACTAATGACGGCTAGCCCCTATAAATAGAAGAAACTAGGGTTGCTAGGGTAATGGGACGTGCGCGCGCAAAATAACAAAGGGGGAGGCCGACAGCTAGAATTGGGCCCGGCCCATACTTGGGCGGGTCCAGGCCTACGGGTCTATCACAAACACACAACTCAGTTAACAATTAAAAGTGATATTATAATAGTACTATCATTGTATGCCAAAACTAGGTCGTGAATCATATTGAAGAGTACAAAAACAACCAATGAGTCCACCTCAATACCCAAGGGCGCTCACCTGGGCCAGGCCCAAAGTAGAAACGGTCGGGTCCTTGAATCAAACAGTGTGGAACTCATTAATTAAGTCCGGCGTAACATTAGGGGTCAAATCCTGATTCAATGCTGTGACCCCGGCCGAAACAACCTGATGCGGTTCAGTCAATAGGAGCATGACTCCAGTCGTACCCGCACTCTCACTAATATGATTTATCACATCCCAGTGAGTCTGTAGTGCCAAGTGTAAGTCAAGTGTAGAGCTCTCTGTAGCTCTCCGTGCCTTAGTGAAACAATACAGGTGTAGTTCTAAATTAACATGATTTCTAAAATAAAACTTGAATTAAATTGAAGGCCACATTGGAATTAATATATATGACGGTATGCTATGTCATTCCAGTCTCAATCATACTTTTATTTTCAATTCTATCAAGTGTATTTCATTGGTACGAATTTCATTTTGGTTTCCATAGCACACTTTACATATTAATTATTCCCAATGTCGGGGCCACTGAGCAACATTGTAGCAAATATGGACAAATGAACATTTAACATGTTGTAATGTACAATAATGAAACAACTGATCATGGGTATCCACTTGACAATTAATAACCAGGATATTTCTAGCATGCTACATAAACTAGAACGGGAATATAAATAGGAAATACGAACTACCTGCAAGTAGAGGTAACAATCGGTGTCACACCTTGGAATTATGGGGGGATGAACAATGGGGGAGGGACAATCTAGTGATCTCAGTTAAGATTTCATCATCGATCGTTTTCAAGACTTAACCATTTATTAATGGTTTTATATGATCCTTCAGGCAACGTTTTATGATCCTTCGGGCAGTAAATTTAGGTCCTTCAGGCAATGGCCTGGTTCATGATCCAACAGGCAGAAAATCCCATGCTTGTCCAACGGCCTTTGAGGCCAAATCCTCATCTTCGATCATTCGGCAATTTCCTAAACCAACTCCAAAATGTGGGGTAAGCCCCCAAGGTCCTCATACTAACCCATGGCCATCACCAAGCCTTGCCAATGGCTAAATCCTCGCCAAATAACCATTTACGGCCAATTCCCAAGAAAACCAACACTAAAGTATCCAAATAAGGCCACATCGGGAATATACCTCATAATCAGTCATGGACTAGGGTGTGGAGCCCAGTTTCAGTCATGGTGCAAAGCCTAAGAAAATGTCACAAGTTACGTCACACAAGAGGGGTAATTGGACAGTCACGGTGAAGGGAGAAGACCACCAAAATAGCCTGCAAGTAAGGGGACGGGTCCTATGGGTCTCGGCCAAGGGGGAAGGCCCTTTGGATAACTATTTTGAAGGCCAATGGGCTGCAGCGAGGATCGCCGCCACGCCCAGTGTTCAGAATCATCATTGTAGAAAAGAGGAAAACTAAATCACAATTTTAAAAACCCAAAATTAGAGAATCAATGTGATTTTAACATGAAATTGTGGATTGATGAAGAAATCAGAAAGAAATCCCAACGCTGGAACATATCCGAGCTCAACCAGAAGAAAAAAAGAGAAATTTCTTTGGAAAAATACCTTGTTACACCAAATCGAAAACCCCAAGTGCTCAATTGAGCTTAAATAGATGGTAGAGGGGATCTGAGGAAGCTAGGGCTTCGACACGTAGAAGATCAGCCTCGATTTGAGGTGAAAACGTGTCAAACCATAGAAGATTTAGGGCGCGAGGAAGATCGGAGGCCGCGCCATGCGTGAGTGAGGTGGCGAGAAGAGGGGGCCGCGTGGAGTTCCTTCGACTTGAAGGAACGAAGAGTGGTGGAGCACGAGAGAGAGAGAGAGAAGAGGCGGCGGATTCTTTGTCGCCGCTGCCGAATCGTGCGAGAGAGCGTGGGAGAGTACGAGAGAGTGAGGGGGAGATTAAGTGGAAGGGTGTGTGTGTACCGCATGGCGGGGGGAGTGAAATAAGCGGGCTGAGGTTTTGTTTTTAAAAAAAAAGGCTAAATGGGCATTTACAGAATCTATTATAAAATTTGCTCTTCAAGCAATATAGTTCTTTAAATCACACAACAAATTACCAAATGAGCGTTAAATGGAGGATATTTAATAAAAATAACTTACTTGACATAACAAAAGATAAAAAAATTATTCAATTTGATATTCAGACCATAATGTAAAGAGAAATACAAAACTTTAACCTTTTACATCAGAGTTATCATGTCAGAAATAGTATAATGTGAAAGAAAATCAACAATGCCTATTACTCATCAAGAGATTGGTCTTCACATTTATGATAAGAGTATGAAAACATATGCTAGTAGATACTCAAAGCAAACAGTAGGAAGAGAAGGCATACTATGATCAAGATAATTATTTGAGCTTTCTAATTTTCAGAGTGCTCTACACACTAATACATTTGTCCTTTATTCAAAAATTGATCACTAATGTCATATCGATGTGAGTAAATATGCCTACAAACTGATGGTTAGACAATGTAATATGCAGATTTGAAAATGATCTTGGCGTAGATTCAAACTAGTGTACTTCATAGCAACAGAGTTCAAATTTTACAGTTATTTACATATGCATGACATGAGAACAATGGATATCATTCAACTCGAAATTCTATTTTAACACATGCATCTATATTTGAAGAATAATATTGTCATTGATACACAAACCAAACTTAGATATGTAAATTCTTGAGACATGTATATATGATGGTTTAATTTGAGTGAATGTACATCAGTAATTGAAGAGAATTCTTTTTAATTCAAGGCAAAGAAAGAACCCAAGTATGAAACTACTACTGAAGAATGATATACATACACCATCAACACTTCTTTGTCACCAACGTAGAAGCTCTAATGGTCTCAAATTGCTATAATACTATGATCACCATATAGAATATATTTGTGTCGGCCTACCGCAACAGCACCTTGCAGCTCATCAAACAGCTAAACACCATTAGAAGACTAGTTCAGGGAAAAATAATTTTGTCATAAATAATGTCTACAAGAAGACTGGGAACACAAATTTTTTACTTGATTCTCCTTTTATATACAAATATGGATAAGTCAAATTTCCAACTTGACTGTCAAGCCCTATGGAATGCCATTATCCAATCTAAAGATCAATTTTATTTTAAGAGTAGAATTTCCTTGATTCATTGCAGAAAATACCCCTGATCTACGGGCATAAAATACTAATAACCTTTACTCTAAGCAGTTGGCAGAAACTAGCTGTGGAATTAGTATAGGATGTACTAATGTACCATGCGTAGGGGTAATTTCTGTTAATTTCTTAGATTAGGGAGTATTAGTACCCATGTGCCAATATGACAAGGCCACAAGGGTGATTTCTGCAATTAACCCTTACAAAAAATATAGACTAGCACCTATATCACATCACATATACATGAAGCACCATTAATTATAAATATTTTAAGGCATTATAAATAGTTTTCCTTACCAAAATTTATAAGACATCATTTATACATTTTCTAACAAATCCAAAGAAGCCAATGACCAAAAGGTTAAGCACACACTGTAGTAGGAACCAACCAGAAAATTTTGTAGAACAATACATTGTACTGACAATGGCAAATTATGACAATCAACGAAACCAATGTTTGAGAACTTAGTTTTGGTTTCGGCTTCGACCACTGAAATCTTTTAAGGTTTCGTAAAGTTTTGTCCGTTTTGTAGATTTTGTTTTGAGTTTCGGTTTCATATTTATATTATATATATATAGCAAAAAATGTACCTGAGGTTGACCTCGGGAAGAAATACCTGAGCACACCCCCGCTGTTCGGGGGTTGTAAGTATTTTTTTGAAATTTTTTTTTGCAGTAGGTAGATATACTTGTTATGTAGCTCCCCACAAAATTTCAGGTCAATCCAACACCGTTTGAGCCTCCGTTCATCGATTTCAAAAACGTTGCGCAAAACTGTCCAGAATTCTGGACAGTTTTGCGCAACGTTTTTGAAATCGATGAACGGAGGCTCAAACGGTGTTGGATTGACATGAAATTTTGTGGGGAGCTACATAACAAGTATATCTACCTACTGCAAAAAAATTTCAAAAAAAAACTTAGAGGTCAACCTCGTGCACATTTCCATCATATATAAAACAATGCATTCATAATATTTTTTTAAGAATTTTAATAGAATTTTAATAGAATTTTTAGATTTTTAGTATATATTTTTATGTATATGGTTCAAATAGATTCGTGTATTTAAATTTAAACCCCATATTTTATTTAAAAAGTGAGGTTTCTGCCGAAATCCCTTGGTTTCGACTAAAATTGACAGTTAATTGGTTTCGGTCAAAACTTGGCCGAAGCCGAGTTTTAACAACATTTTTCTATTGTCTCCCTTTGAAATTAAAACCAGACGGCCAAAACCAAATCGACCGAAACCTTGTTCCTTAAACGAAACTATATACACTTAATGACAAAGAGTGCTAAGATTAAAAGCTATAATATTTTCAAACATGGCAAGTAGAAGCTATCATCATACTAAAAGGGGAGGTTTTTGTAGATTGAAACGTGTTCCTTGCTCCAAGTGACATTCAAACAAAATCTAGAACATAATTAATTTTGGAAATAAAAGTTGCTGACACTAAAATCAAGTTGATGTAAACAACATGTTTTCAGCACGCATGCAGTTCATAGCATTGAGAATATATAATTATCCATGATGATGGCATGCAGTTTAAACAAATATTAGACTACAAAATATCTACATGCAATGGTAGGAAAAAATTTGATTTTTTTTCCCTTAGAAGGTCTATGCCTGAAAGCCAACAACAGTTGCCAAATTTAGGTCATCATTGTTGGTAGGAGACATGAAAAAAACAATAGATCTTTCCAAGGTTATGGTATTTTAGTATGAAACAGAATGATACTATTGAAGAATTTTAACATAAAGTCCAGTGGTGATATTTACGTCCATCATACAATTCCCATCAAACTATTGACAAACACATGATTATCTAAAGATAGAAATTAGTTACAATTGAAACCAACTTGAGGCTCAACTTTTCAAATAGTTAATCACTGTTGGACATCAAAGACATCAGTTTTTTATGTATGCTAAATTCCATTTCTGGAATTGTGGCTGCAGCATGATACCGCCTGACCACATTGAACAGTCTGTGCTTGGGGTTGGACAACAAATTTTCTATCGTAACTCTTTGTGTCATTGCCATAACTTTTTATATCCCCCAAAATATCCAAATAAAAATAATAATTGTCATAAAATTCAGAAAATAAAAAAGCTAACAGCTGAATATAGGAAAGAAGATATACCAAAGGATCGGTATTCGGTAGCAGACTCAAGATTTGACATCAGCTAGCCTTTCTTCCTATTGCTACCACAAAGTCGGCAAAAATTGGACTACACGTAATCCTTTGGTACATAAATAATGATAGAAAATGGAGGTGACGGGAAGGCATTAGATCTTAATTTGATACCCAGGTGAAGGAATCCTGGAATCCCAGCTGTAGCGGATAGCTTATGGACCACAGAAGCTTTCTACAACTGGTCGCACAAGAGAACGGAACACAAAACCTAAGCGAAGGCCGAAGGACCAAACTTTTCAGACCAATTTGGAATTAAAAGTTAAAAGAGAGAAAAAGAGATGAACAAGATCTAAGAAGCCTTTTTCCTGATGTAGAGTACACCACAGTGGAGAGGCTTGAAAGAAGCAAACAGATCTATGGAGCAGTAAATAGAATACAACTTGCTTACTTAAGGATTCTGAATAACTGCTGCCATACAAATCGGAGCTTTGACTGTACCACTCATCAAAAGGAGACAACAAGATTCACAATGAAGCTTGCAGAGATCTGTGAAGAACATGAAATGACGGACAGAAAAGAGAGGGGAGTGTATTCAGGGTGAGTGTGTAATGAAACCTCATGCATGGCTCTGGGGTTTCAATTTTGTAGTCGAATTTTAGGCTAGGCGTATTCTTTCAGGTATGGCTGGAACGAAGAATTTGGAGGAAGGTAAGTGCTATTTTTTGCAACTAAGCCTGCATTCTTAACTTTACCTTGGGCTTTGAGCTTTTTTCGGATAAGAGAATAATTTTTTAACCACAATTGGGCCAAACAAGTGTGCTTCAGGAATTTGCAACTCAGTTTGCATCACAAGGCGAAACTGCAACACGCCAAACATGCCCTTAATGGCTAATTAGCACACTTAGTCAAGTATTAAAGCATTTTGCAGCCTCATGAGCTAGTCAGCAGGACAGCTCAAGTAGGAAGCCACTGTAACCTATACAGAAAGAAAATAGTTAATGCCAAAAAAAAATTCTAGCTGTTCACTGGAAAATGATTTAATATGAAAGTATACTCATTATGTTGTTGGTGGCCCACAGGAGCAGACCGGCAATGCGACAAGTATCCTTTTAATGTTTTATATAGTAGAAGATCCAACCATTGGGCTTTTTCTGAATGCAACACACAGTTTCCATATATTTTATTAGTTAATGCGACAATACAAAATTCAACCCTCAGTTTCTGTAGCTTTTAATATATTAATGTCAACATGCATTTACAAACCATGTGAAATCTTTCATTGAATTCAAGTAAGTTCCTATTTGGTGAGGGACTACACACTAGAGACAAATTTGAAATTCATTATGAAAATGACAAGGTTTCAAATTCTTGTTTCTGAGTGATAGAAGCAGTTTAACAATGACAAACTATGAGCATTATAAGAATGCGAGATCTGACATAACATCAAGGGGCTCTAACTGAATGTAACTTGTTTACCTGGTGTCAACTGGCACCAACCACGAAGGACCAAAAAGAAGCTTGAAACACATTAAAGTTTTGATGTAGTTGGGGTATCTGATTGTGATTGATAGGCTAATGGCAAATGCAAATCCGTGATGATTGCATCACAATAGTTTCTGAGGTGCTAGGCATTTTTTGGTTTTAACTTGACATGGTTTGATGAGTTCCAGAGCATTGCATTGTCCATGGCATTCTTGGTGCTGAAGAGCATACATGATGTTGGTTTCAGAACAATGCGGTCATTGACGAATGTTCAATATTTTGGGGAGCATCAGTGGATTTTGTTGAATTTGGAGAACAAGGGGATGCTGTTGGCTCGGTCGTAAGGATAACATACATGATGTTGGTTTCAGAACAATATTGACGAATGTTCAATATAAGTGGATTTTGTTGATGCTGTTGGCTCGGTCCAAGGAGAGCGCACATGCATTGGGATGATGATTGTGAGTTCAGTTGGATATCATGCACGAATTGGTAGGGCTGTTTGTCATCACCTTCACATTTGGCAACCTTGGTGGCTACGAGTCCTTGCGTTTATAAGTAGTAGGTTTAGGTATTGATTGTCAGATGAGTGATATTAGGTATGTGGTGTAAACAAGGGCATACCTGCTTGTCCCATGGGCTGGACATTTTCTTACTTGTTCTTGCCTGCATTTCCAAATATCTCATTGCTTTAATAGAGAGCACATGATTAGCCAGTGGGAACTAAATTCTAGGTAGATACAATATATACAGTAGCAAATATTAATTATTTCTGGGGAGTGTTTTCTGGTACTAGCATTCCTCTGGCTGCAGATCTTGAACAATGAACGGGGACAAGATTCTCAGGCCTTTTGGTATCCTTGACTAAAAGAGGAGGTTACAAAGAGGGAGGAACCCAAAGAGGAAGGAACCCGAAATAAAGGAGAAAGAAAGCCCATATTAGAGAAATGGAACCTATCCCATACTAGGCCTCCAACACTAGCCCAATTGTTAGAAACTCATCCCATACTAGGCTTCTAACAATAGCCTTGCTAAGGGCTTATCCCATACTAGGCCCATAACACTGGGCTCACACCCCATTTGTTAAGTATTATTGAGCATCCAACCCAAAACCAATTGGTATTTAGGTGGAGAGGCCTTCTAATACTTAAACTATTCTTTTCTTGTGCACTTCCGATGTGGGACTATTTTTGGGATCCTAACAGAAGCTATTATGAATGGAATTATTGCTTAAACAAGAGAATTAGTGCCAAAGAATCCAGAGCATCCTAATTGTTGCTCAGTGATCGAAAAAGTCAACAGACTGCTAGATCTGCCATCCTTGAACTTCTTTTGTTTGAAGAAAGAATATCGACCCTTCCAGTATTCCAAATCGCGCTGCAAAAACAAAAGGGGAGGGTGGTGATGCGGACTAGGGTTTAAAAGATGGAATTTGGGGGAATTTTATTAATGGAAATAGGGAAAATAAGGATAAATAGCCAATTTTGGGAGAGTTGGCCCCTCTCCTAGCTTTTGCCAAGGAAAAAGTCTAAAGCTCTCTTCTAGATCTCGCTGGAGAATTCTAGGAAAATGTCAAATGACAGCTACCATTCGATACCCTAATCATAGCCCTTGCCTTCAGTTATATAATGTTTAGGCGTGGTGTGTACAGTAGTTACACCCTAACTTATTATGCATAAAGTAATTTTCCCTAACGGTCGATGCGCATAGCAAAATTATTCCTTCGGCCTCATACGCCTCCTCTCGTATGTAATGACCGTATCATTACTCCCCCGAGGAGTTTCACCTTGTCCTCAAGGTGGAAATCGGGAAACTGCTGACATATCTGATCAAAAGACTCCCAAGTAGCCTCGCACTCTGGCAGTCCCGTTCAACGGATCAATACCTTCTTCGCCCCCGTAGCTCTCATCCGTACACCCGTAACCTCCTCGGGCTCCAGCAAGACCTCCATGTCATCTGTCAGGGCCGGTAGGAGTGTAACTGACGCTGCATGGTCGCCAATCGCCCGACGTAACTGTGAGACATGGAAAACTGGATGGATGCAGGAAGATGGAGGCAGCCTCAGTCTGTAGGCCACCTTGCAGACCAGCCTCAATCTCGTAAGGCCCATAGTACCTCGCTGCTAGCTTCTCGTTATGACGCTGAGCCATCGAGTGCTGTCTGTATGGTCGGAGCTTCAAATACACCCGCTCTCCTACCACAAACTCCACATCCCTGTGATGTGTATCTGCATTCCCCTTCATGATTTGCTGAGCTCGCAAATAGTGGTGCTTCAGCTCATCCAGGATCCGATCACGCTCCTCCAACTGTTGCTCTAATTTCGACACTGGGGTGCTCCTCTACTGTAGTGCACCAAATGGGACGAGTCTCTGCCATAAATGATCCGAAATGGTATCATCTTCGCTGCTGAGTGGTACGAGGTGTTGTACCAATATTCTGCACACATCAGCCAACCAGCCCACTTCTTAGGCATCTCCGAAGCGAAGCAACGGAGGTATGTCTCCATACTTCGATTCACCACCTCGGTCTGTCCGTCTGTCTGCGGGTGGTAAGCGGTGCTCTTTCTGAGTGATGTACCCTGCATCCGGAACATCTCCCTCCATAAGGTGCTGAAAAACACCTTAACTCTGTCCGACACGATGGAACGGAGGTAGCCATGTAGCCATACCACCTTCCTCAAGAACGCTACTGCCACTGAAGCTGCTGTGAATGGATGACGAAGTGGAATGAAGTGACTATACTTGCTGAGACGGTCAACCACAACAACTATGGTAGTGTATCCCTCTGACCGTGGTAACCACTCCATAAAGTTCATCGAAATGTCCTCCCAAACCCTCTTCGGCAAGTCCAGTGGCTGTAAAAGGCCTGCCGGTGATGTCGCCTGATATTTGTGACACTGGCACACGTCACACTTTGAAACCAACTGCGTGATATTCTTTCTCATGCCCGGCCAGTAGAGCTCCCTTGCCATCCGCTGGTACGTCTGATATACCCATGAGTGGCCTCATATTGCACTGCTGTGGAACTCCGAAAAAAGAATGGGAATGTGTACAAACGTACGTGGAATCACCAATCTCCCTCTGTATAGAAGCGTCCTTCCCTCCATCGAGTAGCCCGGAAAGTCTACTGATCCCTGAGTAATAGCCTCTCTGATCGTTGCAGCCCTTCATCCGCCTTAATCTCCCCTAACAATGGCTCACTCCTAAGTATCACTGAGATAGACAGGGCTACCACCTGCACCCCCTTATCTTGACGTGAAAGCGCATCGCTGTCTTGTTGTCCAAACCGGGCTTATAGTGAATCTGAAACTTGTACCCGCTCAGCTTGGATAACCATCTCTGGTGCTCCTCGGCCACCGAGCGCTGCTCTAGGAGATACTTCAGACTCATCTGGTCAGTTCTCACTACGAACTCCCTCCCCAAAAGGTAAGGTCGCCATTTCTGCACTGACAACACTATGGCCATCAACCCCCTCTCATAGACGGACTTCAGCCTGGTCCTGGCAGACAGTACCTGACTGAAGTAAGCTATCGGCCTCTGCTCCTGCATCAGAACGACCCTCAACCCAAATCCCGATGCATCTGACTCCACCACGAACGGCTTTTCGAAATCCGGAAGTGCTAATACTGGTACCGTCGTCATAGCCTGCTTAAGGGCCTGGAATGCCCTCATAGCCTCCTCTCCCAGCAAAAATTATCCTTCTTCAGCTGTTCGGTAAGAGGCTACGCCAAAGTACCGTACCCCTTCACGAACCTCCTGTAATAGCCCGTGAGCTCGAGGAATCCCCGCAACGCTCGCAGTGTCCTCGACTGGGGCCAGTCCAACATAGCAGCAATCTTCGACCGATCTGCCGTCACTCCCTCCGTCGAGATAATGTGCCCCAAGTATTCCACCTGCGCCTGTCCGAACAGGCACTTCTTCTGGTTGGCCTGTAAATGATGGCCATGTAATTCCTGCTTGACTATCTCTAAGTGGCCCAAATGATCATGCAGGGAGGCACTGTAGACTAAAATATCGTCAAAGAAAACTAGGACGAACCTCCGTAGATAAGGTCTGAAGACCCTATTCATCAGTGATTGGAAAGTGGTAGGGGTGTTTGTCAGCCCAAAAAGGCATGACGAGGAACTCGTAGTGACCTTCGTGAGTCCTGTAGGCCGTCTTCTGTACATCCTCTGCCTTCATGCGAATCTGGTAGTACCCAGACTTCAGATCGATCTTGGAAAACACCACCGCGCCATGCAACTCATCCAACAGCTCGTCGATCACTGGAATCGGAAACTTGTCTGGCACAGTTTCCTTATTCAAGGCTCGGTAATCGACACAAAATCTTCAACTGCCGTCCTTTTTCGTCACCAGCAGCACTGGGCTAGAAAAAGGGCTCGCACTAGGCTGAATGATCCCCGCTTGCAGCATCTCCTGAACCAGTTTCTTTATCTCATCTTTCTGTAACTGTGGGTATCGGTATGTGTGCACACTAATGGGAGACACCTCCTCCTTAAGCACAATGGCGTGCTCAAGATCCATTGGTAGCGGAAGGCCGTTAAGTGGCTGAAACACCCTCTTGAATCCCTGCAGCAGCTGCTCCACCTCCAGTGGCACCACCGTCGTGCCCTCTGCCTCCTCGGTCACCAATCCCTGCAGCTCTATCAGGAATCCACCTCCATCCATCTGTAGTGTCTTCGTCATGGTCTTATAAGACACCGACGAATAACATAAGCTTGGGTCACCCAGCAGCACTACCTTCCATCCATCCACCTGGAACTTCATCTGCAATAGCTTCCCGTTGAACTTTGTCTTCCCTAGTGACTGCAGCCACTGCATCCCTAGAATCAGGTCGACGTTGTCCAAGGTCAAAGGCAAGAAGTCACATGTGATCAGTACTCCCTGTATGGACACCGTCAAGTCTCGATAGATGCCTCTACTCTGCTCCACCTTGCCTGTCCCCAACATGACCCCAAAACCCTCTGTCTCGGTGAGCTGGATCACATACCTCTCAATCACCCTAGGAGATACGAAGTTGTGGGTGGCCGCACTCTCTATCTGGATCACCACATCCATGTCCCGCACTCTACCAGTCAACTTCATAGTATGGACCCGTGTAAGGCCCGCTATGGAGCCAAGTGAAACCTCCGCTGCCTCCAGGAGCAGGGGCTCGCTGTCCTCCTCGTGCTCTGCCACTGTCCCCTCTGCTTGCTCCTCCTCCAGCTCCTCTGTGTACACCTCGTAGACCTGTAAGGCCTGATTGCGACACCTGTGCCCCGGGGTGAACCTCCCATCGCATTTGAAGCACAACCCCTTCGCCTTCCAGTCTCGCATCTCAGCATCTGTCATCCTTTTGTAAGGCCCCCGGGCCTTACATCTCATGGCCTTCCCGCTCCTGCTGATCTACCTCGTGTAGCACCAGGCTGCCCCCGGAACAATCTGCGGTTGGGTAAAGTTTCCTCCAAATGCCTCTCTGGCACGACGCTCCTCAGCCATTCTGTCCTCGACCGTCTGTGCTAACTCCATCCGCTCATCAAGACCCTGAGGTCCGAGGGTGCGGAGTTCAGCCTTAATGGTAAGGCTTCAATCCGTCCAAAAAAACCCTCCAAGGACTCTGCAGGCATCACACGCACTCTACTAGTAAGTATCTTGTACTGCTTGATGTAATCTCCCACTGTCCTGACATGCTTCAAAGCATCCAACTGCTCGTACGCTCCACCTCACTGGGACTTTTGGAAGCGGTGTAACAATGCCTCCTTGAACCCGTTCCAGGTCCTCAAAGGCCTCTGCTGCTCCTTCCATCGCCACCAATTCAAAGCCTCCCCCTCTAAACAAAGTGCGACCGCTTGCAATTTCTCCACCTTCGTCAGTCGCGCCATCTCAAAATACATCTCTGCATTGTAGATCCATCATGTAGCGTCACTACCCTCGAATAGTGGCATCTCGAGCTTCCGTATGCGGTCATCCGCTCGTGGATCCCCTCGCTCGAAACGATCCGGTTGCCGCTGACGATGATGATCTCCGAATCGGGCTCCTCCATGGCCCCACCGCATATCCTCCCTCCAATCTCGCACCTCTTCCTCCTCATACTCATCTTCAAGATAGCGGTTGGGCTCCTCGTACTACAGATCATGCCTCGCAGCTTGCCGACGCCTCCCCGGGGCCTCATCGCGATCCTTGGAGTAGTCCGGACCCCGCGCCCCTTGCACACGCTCCGCCCGGTCACCCCCATCCCCCTTTGGTAGGCCGGAGGATCCTCAGGGCCTGCGTGGTCCGCCAGTGGCCTGCAGAAGCCCTGGCGGGGTCGCCTGCCCTCGGCGACCCCCAGGCGGGGTCGCCCGCCATCGGCGACCCCCAGGCGGGTTTGCCCGCCTCCGGTGGCCCCCCTCCGGGGCCGCCTGATGTCACCGGCCCCGTTGCGGTCCGCCAGGGGTTCTGCGCGTGCTCATCGTCTCCGCCGCGGCTCTTGCTCCTCCTCGGAGCTCTCTCTTAGGGTTTCAAAGAGATCCTCTCGCCAATTGTCGTCCTTGTGATCCAGATCTTTTTCTTCCAAGATCACCCCCTCATGATTGGAGATCATCGGCGCCTTTCCTTTCGTTGCGCAGATCTCCTTCGCCCACAGATCTGATTGGTGATTCAGGTCTGAGGTGGCCCTGTTGGAAGCAACGATCTATGAGTTTGGTTTGATGATGACAAACATGTTGTTATATCTGACGTGTGCGCTTAGTGTGTTTCAGGCTTGGCGAAACAATATATCTAGGCTATTTGGCGGAATTGCTATTCGTATAGCTTCTTGGGTGAGCTAGAGAGCTTTGGCCTAAGCAAAGTGGACTTTGTCCAACTTGAGATGTGATGGGTTTTCTTGACTTGGTCAAGATGAAGAGATAAGGAGAGACCAATTCAATGAGAAATGAGATGGAGCCATTTCAAATTTCGTGGGGAATTAGTCAAATCAATTAGAAGATTTCCTAACCCTACTCTAATTCAAAATCTCTATCAAAATACAAAATCCCTATCTCTTAGGGACTCTCCCCAAAACCCTAGCCCTAGCCTATAAAAACTCAATTGAGGGGCTACATTATAAGAAGCAGCAATCAATAGTTGAGGGACACAATATTGTGCGGCTATACAAAAAATTAAGAGAGGCAACTTTTTTTTTCTTTGAGTGCGGCAATCAAAAAAAGAAAAGGGGGGCTACATTTTTTTTGTGTGCAGCAGCCAACGCAAAACGAAAACAAACTCCTCTCTAAGCCCCATCACCCATCTTCTCTTCAAAGGCAAACACCTCTCCCTTCACCTCATCTCCCAAGGCCAAGAGATCCTCGTCTCCACGCTATCATCTCCCATCTTCGCATCAAAACCAACCTCTCCAAGGTCGCTGCACGAAGACATCCTCGTTGTCGCCGAGAGCCTGAACATCGCCGCGGGGTCATCACTTGAAGAAGACGTCGAAGCTGCTGTTGCCGTCGTGAAAGAGGACGTTGTCGTCAAGAGACCGCCGTCGACGAGGAGTTGAAGACGAAGCCGCTGCTGCACGGAGTAAGCCGCCATCACCATCTCGAGGAAGTCCACGACGTCGGAGCAAAGCCATCGAACTCGACGCTGCCGTAGAAGGCCGCCGCCGCCGCTGCTCGTCGAAGAACTCTCGAACTCATCATCGGAGCAGTCGCCGTCATCTGCCTAGCCATCGAAGAGAAGATCGCCGTCGAAGCTGCCGCTGCTCTCATCACTCCGACGTCGAAGCGAAGTCGGAGAAACCGACTGCTGCCGCCGCTGCCACCTGCACGAGATCGTCGCCGTCACTCTGAGATACACATCGCCTTCGTCGCTGCTTGGAGCCACCGCCGCCGTCTCCTGCTGCCGAGAAGATCATCGGAGACGTGAACGACGAAGTAGCGGCTGCCATCGTCGAGTCGTAGTCGCCTGAAGCTCACCGTGAAGCCATCATCTTCACCGACGAGAGAGCCGGTGTCGCCGCCGTAGAACAACTCACCGCTGCTGAGACGAAGTCGTCGCCGAAGACGAAGTCGGAGCGTCGACTGACGAAGCCTCTCGCTGCTCGAACCCCGATCTCCGCTGCTGCTGTTCGAAGCGACGAGAATCGACTGCATGGGCTGACATTTGCGAGCCGCATGATCACGAAGAAATAAAGTAATCAACGGCCGAGATCCTCCCACGCAAGATCTCGTGAGGATGCTGTGAAACACACATTTGAGGCCGCACGAAAATTGAGAGCTGACGTGGCTCTGGGGTATGATTTAAGGAGCTTGCTCTGCGCACAGCTGTTAATTTATGGGAGATGAACTGATTTGCTTCTCGCACCGACAATCAAGTTAAAAGGATCTGCTGCGCACACAGACCGAGAATTATAAGGATCTGAACTGAAACTGCTTTACGCACAGACCAGTGCATATCTTGACATCTAGGAGTCGGATTGAGACACCGTTTGCGTCAGATTGGAGCTGACGACGTGCTGATCGACAGAGACGCCTACACGGACACAAACTGAGCATTTCTAAACCCTTAAACGCTTTTATTTGTGTCTTAGTGTAACGTTCTCTGTGGGGAAACTTTTACCTGAATTTTGGTGACTATTTTGGGACTTGTCTAGTTGGGACTAGACAAGTGGGACCCAGCTAGTTTGGGACTAGCTGGTAGAAAGCTTTGCTAGGATTGATAGTGAGAGGAAACACTGTGTGTGGGGTACTGAGAGTCTGACGAGTGTAGAGGCGTAGAGAGTGCTCTGAGCGTGCTCTAACTTGTGACTTTGTACCTATTGCACTATTCAATCTAGTATTAGCTTTGGGGGCTGGAGTAGGTCGTTGGGACGACCGAACCAGGGTAAATCTGCTGTGTACTGTGTCTGCTTTTCATTACTCTGGTTGTGCTTTTAACTGCATGAGATCTCTCGTGGGTTGCACGAGAATTTTTTATTAGCCTATTCACCCCCCCTCTAGGCTAGGATCCAGATCCAACAAGTGGTATCAGAGCCAGTTTAGTAGATCTAGCCTAGTTTGACCATGGACCACATTGATAGTGCCTTTGCTGAGGGTCAGTCTATTTCCCGACCACCTAGATTTAATGGAGGAGATTATGCTTACTGGAAAAATCGTATGAAAATCTATCTTATTTCTATTGATTATAAGGCTTGGCAAATTGTTGAAAAAGGATATAAATCACCTGTTATCAAAATTAAAAATACTGAGATGCCTAAACCTGATGATAAGTGGGATGATAATGATTGGAAACTTTATTCTTTAAATGCTAAAGCTATGAATGCTCTTATTTGTGCATTAGATAAATCTGAATTCAATCGTATCTCACATTGTCTAACTGCGCAGGAAATATGGCATACTTTGGAGGTGACGCATGAGGGAACGTCACAGGTGAAGGAGTCTAGACTTGCACTTCTGAGCACGGAATACGAGGGATTTCACATGCTACCGTCAGAGACCATATCAGAAATGTTTGCGAGGTTCACCAACATTGTCTACAAGTCTAGTTCGCTCGGTAAGCCATATTCTAGCCTTGAGCAGGTGAGAAAAATATTAAGAGCACTGCCAAGCTCTTTCAGGCCTAAAGTCACTGCCATCCAAGAAGCGAAGGATTTGTCACAGATGAGGGTGGAGGACTTAATAGGTAATTTAATGTCCCACGAGCTTGAATTGCAAAATATTGATGAAAGGGAGAAACCTGAGGAAAAGGAGAAACTACCAAGCCACTTGCTCTGAAAGCTGACGAAAGTGAAGATGATGATGATGACATAGCGCTAATGGTCAGAAATTTCAGAAAGTTTGTCCAGACCAAGCAAGGAAGAGCAGAAATGGCACCCAGGTTTAATCGCTCTAACTTTTTTCAGTCTTCTAAGCAAAATTATGATCAGAATACTACTAATAGAATGACTTGTTTTAAATGCAAGAAAAGAGGACATCGAATGAGGGATTGCCCACATGAGACAGCTCAGATAGCTAAAGAAAAGGGAAAATCCAAGGTGCTTACTTGGGACATGGATAGCGAAGCTGAGAGCGAGGAGGAGGAACACGAAGCCCATTCATGCATGGCATTGATGGGAATACACGATGAGGTAATTTCTGGTGGTAAAACTGAACTCCTTACTCTTTGTAAAGAAATGCAAGATTAAATAGTAGAGCTTGAATCCACTATAGATGACTACCAAAATGAAAACTTTGAAATGCAACAATCTGAATATGAAATGTCTAAAGAGATTGAAAAACTCAAAATTGATATTGTTGCTCGTGACTCTACTATTGATACTTTGAAAAAGGAAAAATCCATTTTTAATGATGAAGCACCTTGTCTCTCTTGCCCTTCCTTGATGAATAATATTAGCATGCTTAAACTTGATTTGATTAAGCTCGAAACTGAAAAAGACTATGCTATTAGAGAGCTTAATGATAAATTCTGCATGTTGGATAATGATTTTAAAAGAAAAATGGTTGAATTTGAAAAGAAGGAAGAGGAAAACAAGAGAGCTTTTATAAGTAAATGCACATTGCTTGTGGAAGAAAATAAATTGTTGAAAACCAAAGTCTCTAATCTTGAATTGGCCATTAAGAAATTCTCTACGGGAAAACAATCGTTGGACACTATTCTAGAGAATCAATTATATGACAATAATAGAAGAGGACTTGGTTTTGGTCTGAAAAACGTTGAAAAGCAAAAATTCAAGAAATTCCACAATGTACCGTCTATTGCGAAGAACTTATATGCAAAGTGCTTTACTTGTGATAGTGTAGGCCATACTTCATACTATTGTAAATTTAGGAACACTAAAATCAAGTTTAAACAAGTGTGTGTTCCTAAAACAATATTGGCTAACACTAGTGGACCTTGTTGGATTCCAAGGTCACACTTAACACCTTTCATGTAGGCGTGATGGAGTTTTGGCGAGGAGCGTTAAATTCAATGTTTCATTCTTTTAGCTCCTTCGTCAAATAGCGACGAGAAGGTATAATTTCTATCCCTCTTTGCATTGCATTGCATACCTTCATAGATTTTTTTGTGTGCTTGATTTATTTTGCTTTGTGTGCTTGCATGGATGATTTTTTTTAATGTTTTTATTTCTGAAAAAAAATTTGAAAAATCAAAAAAAAAAAATTGTGCTTATTGAATCCTCTTATGAATCTCTTAAGTGGTATTGTATGAATGATCATTCTATCCCTTGTAGAAGTCAATTCATTATTGTTGTAGCTACATGAACATGATGTTATTCTTTTTAGTAGCCATGACATGTCTCATAAGTTTCAAACTTGACTTCTACACCTACATTTGCACTTTCACGATATTTGACGTTTTTAGTGCTTTTGGAGATTCTTTTGAAGAATAATGGAAAGTGAATGTAGGAATGATTAATTTCTGAAATTTCTAAGGGATATGATGTGTTTAGCCATGAATTAAAATTGAGCACAAAGGAATTGAAAGAAAAAAAACGATATTTGCTCCGTATGAAAAATGGATACACTTCATGGCTAAAACACAAACCACGAGTATCCAACTTGTGCTACATGGGTAATCATTAGCGTTGGTGTATATAACTCGTCAAGCAATGCCACCCCACATTTAAAAGTCCTTTTAGGCTATGTTTCGGGGTTCGGTAACTTGAACTCATCTTTGATGAGGTGGGAAAAGTCAATCCTAGTGATATTCATGAAAAATGGAAAATGTGGATTGTTTTGGTTGATTTTCTGATATTGAATCTCCTCTTGCACTTTATTGTCTATATCTTTTCACTTACACAAAGGTGGAGAAGTCTTGGTATGAAATTATATGAACTTGAACTGCCTATTATTGAGACTACTCATGCAAATTGCACGCTCCTTCTAATAATGATTTATTTTTGCATGTGATATTTTTGTGACTTCATTAATCCACTTTTGGTGATTACAAAGGGGGAGAAAGAAAAGATTTTGACAGCTTTGAGCTTTGATGTTGATATTATTTGTTGAAGGGGGAGCTTGTGAAAAATACTTGATTTATGGTAAAGGGGGAGCTTGAGAGAAGGGGGAGCATGCTATTGTATTGTTGATGTTGATATTATTTGGTAAAGGGTGAGCTTGAGAGAAGGGGGAGCATGCTATTGTATTTGTTTGCGCATGCCATGCATGTTGTAGTGCTTGAAATATTGAAACACACTTCACATACTCATTTCTATTGATCAAATCTTTTATGGGTTTGTCATCACCAAAAGGGGGAGATTGTTGGAAGCAACGATCTATGAGTTTGGTTTGATGATGACAAACGTGTTGTTATATCTGACGTGTGCGCTTAGTGTGTTTCAGGCTTGGCGAAACAATATATCTAGGCTATTTGGCGGAATTGCTATTCGTATAGCTTCTTGGGTGAGCTAGAGAGCTTTGGCCTAAGCAAAGTGGACTTTGTCCAACTTGAGATGTGATGGGTTTTCTTGACTTGGTCAAGATGAAGAGATAAGGAGAGACCAATTCAATGAGAAATGAGATGGAGCCATTTCAAATTTCGTGGGGAATTAGTCAAATCAATTAGAAGATTTCCTAACCCTACTCTAATTCAAAATCTCTATCAAAATACAAAATCCCTATCTCTTAGGGACTCTCCCCAAAACCCTAGCCCTAGCCTATAAAAACTCAATTGAGGGGCTACATTATAAGAAGCAGCAATCAATAGTTGAGGGACACAATATTGTGCGGCTATACAAAAAATTAAGAGAGGCAACTTTTTTTTTCTTTGAGTGCGGCAATCAAAAAAAGAAAAGGGGGGCTACATTTTTTTTGTGTGCAGCAGCCAACGCAAAACGAAAACAAACTCCTCTCTAAGCCCCATCACCCATCTTCTCTTCAAAGGCAAACACCTCTCCCTTCACCTCATCTCCCAAGGCCAAGAGATCCTCGTCTCCACGCTATCATTTCCCATCTTCGCATCAAAACCAACCTCTCCAAGGTCGCTGCACGAAGACATCCTCGTTGTCGCCGAGAGCCTGAACATCGCCGCGGGGTCATCACTTGAAGAAGACGTCGAAGCTGCCGTTGCCGTCGTGAAAGAGGACGTTGTCGTCAAGAGACCGCCGTCGACGAGGAGTTGAAGACGAAGCCGCTGCTGCACGGAGTAAGCCGCCATCACCATCTCGAGGAAGCCCACGACGTCGGAGCAAAGCCATCGAACTCGACGCTGCCGTAGAAGCCCGCCGCTGCCGTAGAAGGCCGCCGCCGCCGCTGCTCGTCGAAGAACTCTCGAACTCATCATCGGAGCAGCCACCGTCATCTGCCTAGCCATCGAAGAGAAGATCGCCGTCGAAGCTGCCGCTGCTCTCATCACTCCGACGTCGAAGCGAAGTCGGAGAAACCGACTGCTGCCGCCGCTGCCACCTGCACGAGATCGTCGCCTCCACTCTGAGATACACATCGACTTCGTCGCTGCTTGGAGCCGTCGCCGCCGTCTCCTGCTGCCGAGAAGATCATCGGAGACGTGAACGACGAAGTAGCGGCTGCCATCGTCGAGTCGTAGTCGCCTGAAGCTCACCGTGAAGCCATCATCTTCACCGACGAGAGAGCCGGTGTCGCCACCGTAGAACAACTCACCGCTGCTGAGACGAAGTCGTCGCCGAAGACGAAGTCGGAGCGCCGACTGACGAAGCCTCTCGCTGCTCGAACCCCGATCTCCGCTGCTGCTGTTCGAAGCGACGAGAATCGACTGCATGGACTGACATTTGCGAGCCGCACGATCACGAAGAAATAAAGTAATCAACGGCCGAGATCCTCCCACGCAAGATCTCGTGAGGATGCTGTGAAACACACATTTGAGGCCGCACGAAAATTGAGAGCTGACGTGGCTCTGGGGTATGATTTAAGGAGCTTGCTCTGCGCACAGCTGTTAATTTATGGGAGATGAACTGATTTGCTTCTCGCACCGACAATCAAGTTAAAAGGATCTGCTGCGCACACAGACCGAGAATTATAAGGATCTGAACTGAAACTGCTTTACGCACAGACCAGTGCATATCTTGACATCTAGGAGTCGGATTGAGACACCGTTTGCGTCAGATTGGAGCTGACGACGTGCTGATCGACAGAGACGCCTACACGGACACAAACTGAGCATTTCTAAACCCTTAAACGCTTTTATTTGTGTCTTAGTGTAACGTTCTCTGTGGGGAAACTTTTACCTGTTTTTTGGTGACTATTTTGGGACTTGTCTAGTTGGGACTAGACAAGTGGGACCCAGCTAGTTTGGGACTAGCTGGTAGAAAGCTTTGCTAGGATTGATAGTGAGAGGAAACACTGTGTGTGGGGTACTGAGAGTCTGGCGAGTGTAGAGGCGTAGAGAGTGCTCTGAGCGTGCTCTAACTTGTGACTTTGTACCTATTGCACTATTCAATCTAGTATTAGCTTTTGGGGCTGGAGTAGGTCGTTGGGACGACCGAACCAGGGTAAATCTGCTGTGTACTCTGTGTCTGCTTTTCATTACTCTGGTTGTGCTTTTAACTGCGTGAGATCTCTCGTGGGTTGCACGAGAATTTTTTATTAGCCTATTCACCCCCCCCTCTAGGCTAGGATCCAGATCCAACAGGCCCCTTCCTTCGAGTTTGAAAGTCGGGGCGTAATCTGCGCCACAAATTGCTGGAGCATCTCCTTCATCTGGTTCAAGCCATCGCCGATCTCCTTTTTAACGAAGGACTTCATCTCCTCCGTCTCCTTCTTCCTTTGACGATCTCCGCATCTAGCCTCTCTTCCAAAGTTTTCGCCGTAGAAGACCTCGTCGATGCCATGTGATCGAAGTTTTGATATCAATTTGATGCGGACTAGGGTTTAAAAGATGGAATTTGGGGAATTTTATTAATGGAAATAGGGAACATAAGGATAAATAGCCAATTTTGAAAGAGTTGGCACCTCTCCTAGCTTTTGCTAAGGGAAAAGGCTAAAGCTCTCTTCTAGATCTCGCTGGAGATTTATAGGAAAATGTCAAATGACGCCTACCATTCGATACCATAACACTAGCCATTGCCTTCACTTATATAATGTTTAGACGTGGTGTGTACATCCGTTACACCCTAACTTATTATGCATAAAGTAATTTCCCCCAAATGGTCGGTGCTTATAGCAAAATTACTCCTTCGGCCTCCTACGCCTCCTCTCGTATGTGATGACCGTATCAGGTGGGGGTGGGGGTCGGGGTGGGGAGGTGGGGGTGATATATCTGTCTACATTGAATTGCGGATACATTAATGATAGAATCACTTCTTTTGTCTCGAATTTATTCAATGTCCTATATTTCTCATTTCTTGAAGTTTATGTTCTATCCACTTAAGGCGAGCGGTTCTTCTCTCAGGTTGATGTGGCCTTTCTGAAATTAGAATTTGGTGTTTTCAATCAATCCAACAAGCTATTTATACCATTTTGCAATATTTCAGAGTCTCTAATATTGTGCAAGCAACATTTTTTAATAGACAAATCTTACAGCATAATTTTACATTCCATTAACACAATTATTGGATTCCTTTGAAGCTCGTAAATGGGGTTGTTTAAAGTTTAACCTGTAAGAGGGGTATCGTGACACCTGAATTCACTGTACGTATTTTATTTTTATACAGGCTGGTCATTCTCTGCACGCTGAATTTCTTCGCCGCCTTTCAAATCTAGCTAGCACCGGAGTTGAACACGCACATTCACATTTGCAGGACAAGGGAAAATGATCCAAAAGGGAAGAGGGGAAGAAGACAGGGGCTGTATGGCCGATATAGCAGGGAAAATATTACATGAGAAAATGTGGGCTGATCCATCATTTCTGGACATGCAAGAAAAACTGAATGCTCAGTTAGAAACGATTTAAGGTTTACCCTACACATCCTTTCGGCGATCTTGTGTAGTATGTAAAAAATCACGTAGGAGCAGCTATGGATTATACAGTTAACGAAGCAAGGGGTGGTGGCCCAAGGATTTGGGCAATTGGCAAGGATAATGATTGTTGTTTAATTTGATTTGAAGATGCCTCTGAACAAAGTTGAAGGGAAGAAAAAGATCCAAAGCCCCGAAGTGGTTGGGACTTGTTTGGACAAAGTCTCAGTTATATAGATTTTGTTGTATTGAAAAAAACTTTTTTCTTTGTTTAAACCCCGTCTATATTTCCCCGATTGTACCCGTAAAAATTTTGGCAGATAAAATTTCTTCTGAGAAATCTGATAGGTGCACAAGAACGAGGAGAAATTTGGTTTCTTTCCTTTTCCACATGATCCCGGTATCTTATTGCAAGTCTTTTTTCGCGTTCAAATTGTATATTGTTTTGCACCGGTGTATTTTTAGCTGCATTTATATTAAGAGAATAATGACCATCATATGACATATGATGATTGCTACCTCTAATAGTTTACATTCTCATATATTTTTTTCGGACAAGCAGAATCGTTGTATTCTAAAACTTAGTACACCGAATATTAGGTGAACCCATTTTGTTTATCTCGTTTTTAACGGGTTTATACGATTGGAATTTTTTGTGTTAGGTAGGTGGATGAATGAGCAAGATCTATTCCAATTTTTAGTGTTTTGGGTGTGGAATATCAAAATGAATGGTTTATGGGAGGAAAAAAAATGGGAGTGTGAACTTTTGGAGGTCCTATACAAGGTTAAGTCTCATATATCATACGATACACACGTTTGATATGTTTGAGCTTGTGTCTGCGGGAGAAAAAATAAAAACGAAATAGCTAAAGCTAAGGGGCTTAGGCAGAGGGGGTTAGCTCGGTTGGCCTGACACTCTCGGTTCAAGACGTTCCTACGGTCATGCTAAGGGATGATCGAATTGGGGTGTCATGGATGCTTGATCATTGAGAAAATTAGATGGACGGTACTGATTGACATTCTCTCCTTTGATGGAATTAAACGGTTAGTCTAAAATAGACTTCAAAGGGGCTGCACCCAAAAACAGAGAATACAAGAATCAACAGATTACTACGTTTATATCATCTTTATATTATGTTAGTTGAACAAGTTTTCACAATAACTTGTTTTAGAAATATCTAATTGTTAGCAGCAACCCAAAAAACAACAGCAAAGTACAAGAAGCACACGGCTAGGCAAAATGGAAGAGTAGTTAGTTGTGTGAGACTTGATGAGCTTTATTTCTAAATTTAGGTGTCCGACAACATTGCAAGAGTCCTAATGAGACTATACAAATGATAGACATTGGATTCAGACCAACAATGGAGGATTTTGTTTGTGAAATTAGAATTCTCCTCCCCACAAACATCACCATATATATGCAACCAATCGCTCGTTATCATAGATTGCATCCTTTCACTTTCGTCGCAACACCAACACTTAAAACATGAAATCATTCACAGATTGTTCAGGCCACAACTTCTTGGCAAATGCTGTCGTATCTAAAAAAGGCGATGGCAACTACAGGACCATCGGACAAGCAGTGAAATCAATTCCTGACACCAGGAATGCGAGATATGTTATTTACGTAAAGAGAGGAGTCTACCAAGAGAACGTCGTCATCTCCAAGCCAAATGTTTCGCTTCTTGGTGACGGGATGCACAAAACAAAGGTTTGCAGCAGCCTCAACGACGACGATGGCTGCTCCATTCAAGCTTCTGCTGCAGTCGGTACGTCGTAATTCATCTTATTTTGAAGCTACCTGCCCTTTCAACGGTACAAAAAAGATGGTAACTTCAGTATAGAGCAATACTCTGTGCATACTCTTTGCAAATTAAGCGATCTTAATTATCTGTTTCCATTATTTTCAGCTGTATGTGCAGATAGCTTCATAGCTAAGTACATATCATTTCGAAATACAGCTGGCCCAGAAAAACATCAAGCCGTTGCACTCAGGAGCAATTCGGATAGATGTGCCTTCTATAAATGTTCATTCATCGGCTACCAAGATATGTTATATACAGATCATGGGAGACAATTTTTCAGGGATTGCGACATACATGGAACAATCGATTTCATCTTCGGAGATGCAGCTGCAGTGCTGCAGAATTGCACTGTCATACTACAAGAACCGCTCGCAGGACAAGAAAATGTGATCACTGCTCAAGGAAGAGAGGATAAAACGAAGAATACAGAAATCGTATTCCATAACTGCAAGATCAAAACTGCATGGAATTTTCAGCCAGGATCGGCAAAATGCTATCTTGGGAGGCCATGGAAGAAATACTCTAGGACTGTCATAATGAAGACCTATATCGACAAAGCTATAGAACCATGCGGTTGGCTTGACATGAATGATAACCATCGGACAGCTGAGTGCATAGAATACAGTAATTCAGGTCCGAGAGCAGCTACACAGAATCGAGTTCGTTGGCCCAGATTCAAAGTGTTAAAAAACAAAGAAGAAGCTAAGCATTATACGGTCACAGGGTTGATTGATGGAAACAGCTGGCTACCATCTACCGGCATCCCATTCAACCCTAAGCTATAGAATGCATACCTTTAAATGACCAAAAGATGTGTAATTTGTAAGAGGGACAGGCTGGTGCAATATTTGTTTGCTAAACAACAAGGTTTAATGCAGATAGAGCAATGCTATCAATGAGAATGAAAGAACAAATAGTGCATTCGATTTCCAGGTGACTTGCAAATTGAATGTGAACCATGCTTAGAAGCTTACAGCATTGACGCGATCATCATAACATGTGTAAACATTAATCCTTGAAATCCTGAACGCAATCATTTTAGCATATGTAGGCATAAACATTGTCATCTGCAAATACAAGACATCGCAAGATGTCAGAACTCGAAGCAGAAAACATATTACTTACGAAGCATTTGTGTCCATGGATTAAAAAAAAGCATATGGAACAATAGGGTTTTCAATAATCCGTAGAGTGTAGACTAATAATAACTAAGAAGTATGGCATATGTCTGACCAAACAAAAGCAACTTTTCCTGAGTTTTTCTCTAAAGACAGAGTTACCAATCCAGCCTTCGTTGAATTTATAGAACCTGCACAAAATGTAAGTTAAGTATACAATTAAAGAACACATTTTGAGCATGCATAGATTTGACATTATACAGGTATAAGTTTCATAGATGAATGCAATGGCTTTATATTATATATGCAATGTAATCTAATGGAACTCAAGACACACCTTAGTTAATCTATTCTAGCATTAAGATTGCTGCAAATGCTGCTTGCCATTCTCTCATTCATCCCATCGATATTCTATAGTGATCCCCCATGTAATTCTTTATATATTTTAAGGTGCTGCTTGGAGAGCTGATGCCAAAGGAAGGACAGTGAGCTTTGAGATGAATGCACGGCTTTTCTTTTTATCTTCTGCCGATATAAACATGTGGTTATATGAACAAAAAAAATTCATGGACTCTATTTAATATTGTATGCACTGAACTTACATGCAGCTGAACAACGCTGATTTTCACAAACAATAGCCTGCGCAGAATACACACAAAAAGGACCCAGTTGCCCAGCCATCCCTCCTCAGAGTCATTTAGAGTCCCACTCTAACACAACTGCGAATATTTAAAATAACTGTATCTTTACAACATGTTTAGTTGAAAGAAACTGCCAATTTGATGGCTCCCTATTCTCTGACACATAAATAATATTTCAGGTTCTATTATCACTTTAAGAACTGCTTCCCTTTGCCATCATAAGGATCACATATGCATCAATAATCTGTATATGTATAGATAGATGCAAACACATATGCAATATCTAAGGAAATTATCAATTAAGACTTCATTTATAAAATTTAGTTTCCAGAGAACTCACCAATTAAGCACCAACTTCTAAGCATGCAGAGAAGTTCTTAGCATCTGTAAACTCTGCAGACAACCATGAGGACTACAGTGATCGATGCTGAAGCAAATAACATGCGAGTCAGTCAAATTCTGAAAGCAAACATCATACTTAAAGAAGAATTTCACCTTTTTGCATTATTTTTTTATCTTTTCTTACCATGTGTTGGACAAAAATGGGAAGTACGTCAACTTTCACCATCTTTCTCCCTACAGCAGAATAAATGCAAACAGCCATATCCGAGTGGAGGCCTCACATCTGATTGGAGATTAGTAGTCAGATTACCAGAAGGCCAAAGGCTTTTAATGAGACAAGTGATCGCATGGGGAACATATATCTCACCTTTGGATCAAATGTTTCAGAATGGTAAGCGTAAGTATCCCAATGAGTCCCCCAATCTACATTTCTATATCAATGCAACACCTTTAAGTACACCTGTCCTCTTCATATCTTCTTTCAAGTTTTAGATTGCAACATCATCATTCTGTTTGAGGTAGCCTCTGATCAAAATATCTTAAACCACCGAGTCCGAAGCAATGCCCTTTTGCACCATGTCATCAAATAACTCTGTAGCTTCAATCATAAACCCTTTACATGTCAAACCCCATACACAGGGTCGGTTCCAGCAAGGAGCATTGAGTTCTTAAGCTTAAATGCTCCCATGACATCCCCTTCTTTGCAATGCCCAGCAATCCATGATGTATAGCTAAACTTATCAGGTACTAAACCTGCCTCCTCCATGTGCAATAAAAGCTTCCCTGCATCATTTAGGTACCCATTCTTACACAACCCATCAATAAGAACGGTTTAAGAGACCTCATTAGCTTCATTCGCATAAAATACTCTCTCGCTTCCCTCACAAGGTCATGCTTGCAAAGTCCATCCACCAAGGGCTCCATTTGCAATCACATCTATCTCCAACCCTCTATTTCTCATGCCCTCATGCAAGTCCAAGCCCTTCATCACATTGCCAACTTTAAAACAAGCATCCATGAGGGTGTTCAATATAACTTTATCAGCCCGCAGCCATCTACTCCCCATCAATCCTAATCTCCAGAGCTCTCCCCAGTTTACCATTACTGCAAGCCCCGATGCAACGACCCAATAACCCTTCACATCAAGTCTCATCCCCTTTGCAATCATCCTTTCCAAATACCGCATTGCAGTGTCAAAATTGCCTTTTTTTTTGAAATAGCCATCAATCATCGAAGTATAAACCACATCATTGGCTCGCACCCCAATCTTCTGCATTTTACGAAACACCTCATCAGCTCTATCCACCATCTACTCTTGCAAAGCCCATTCCCGAGAGCACTAAAAGTGAACACATTCGGCCACAACTCCCATTCCGGCATTTCATCAAACAGCTTCAGCGCAAAACCAATGTCCCAATTCTTGCAGCACCCATCAATCAAGCAAGTCATCACAAACGAATTCGGCCCCAACCAGCAATCCTCATGTCATCTATCGGCGCCCGGCCCAATTCCAGACGACCCATCTTGCAGAGCATATCAATAACAGCACCAAAAGAGACCACATCTGGCAAATGACACTTCCACATAGAACCCAGATAGCACATTGCGTAGTTCATCATCTTTTGCATGGAGGAGGAGGCAATCATGGTGCTGTACGAGATGATATCGGCTTTAGGACCCGTAAACGGAATGCGGCCGAAGAGAAAATTGGCTAAATAGCACCGGTCAACGAGTTGTTTTAATTTTTACCATCAAGTTTAAAAACTTTGCTAGAATACCACCCCTCTTTAAAAAGAGACTAAAATACCCTTTTCGTTCCCAAACACTAAAATACCCTCTACGTCGACGCCGAAATTGCCGTTGTGGACCAAGAGGCACATAAGGCGTCGTAATTTTTCGACTCTGCAGGATGGGATGGAGATGGCCGCGGCGAGGTCGGCGAGGGTCATGGGCTCGCCGTGTGTGTACATGGCGTCGGGTATGCCGAGCTCGATGGCACACTTGAGGGAAAAGGACCTCATGAATGCAAACATCTCGTTCCATAAGTGGGACTGAGCCTGGAGTAGTTCTTGTGAGCTCAGGCCATCACTGGAAGACATTATTGGTTCTTTAATTTGAGATATTGTTGGTTCAGTTTCTTGCTCTAAGCAAACGGGAATCTTGAAGAAAATTTATAGAGGATTAGATGTATGTGGGATTTTTTATTTATTTTTTGAGCGAAACAGAGAGGTCATCATGTGAGTTGGTGGCCCGACTGCTGCATTTTGAGATGATCATCGTGAGACACTAAAATACCCTCTACGTCGACGCCGAACTCCGAACACCCCGCTTCTCCGTACTCCGACCACCCCGCATATACGGCAACGCCTCGCCGTCCCTATGAGCCAATTTGCACCAATTTGCGCTAATTTGCGCCAATATACGCCAATATACGCCACGATACGTGTCGTATATTGGCGCATATTGGCGCATATTGACGCATATTGGCGCAAATTGGCTCATAGGGCTTTCTCGGAGTACGGCGAGGCGTTGCCGTAGATGCGGGGTGGTCGGAGTTCGGCGAAGCGGGGTGGTCGGAACCCAACGCCGAAAATACCCTCTACGTCGACGCCGAACTCTGACCACCTCGCTTCGTCGTACTCCGACCACCGCGCATGTACGGCAACGCCTCGCCGTACTCCGACAAAGCCCTACGAGGCAATTTGCGCCAATTTGCGCCAATATGCGCCAATATACGCCAATATACGTCACGAAACGTGACGTATATTAGCGTATATTAGCGTATATTGACGCAAATTTGTGCAAATTGGCGCAAATTGGCTCGTAGGGCTTTGTCGGAGTACGGCGAGGCGTTGCCGTACATGCGCGGTGGTCGGAGTACGGCGAAGCGAGGTGGTCGGAGTTCGGCGTCGACGTAGCGGTATTTTCGGCGTTGGGTTCCGACCACCCCGCTTCGCCGTACTCCGACCACCCCACATCTACGGCAATGCCTCGCCGTACTCCGACAAAGCCATATGAGGCAATTTGCGCCAATATACGCCAATATGCGCCAATATACGCCAATATACGTCACGAAACGTGACGTATATTGGCGTATATTGGCGTACATTGGCGCACATTGGTGCAAATTGGCGCAAACTGACTCGTGGGGCTTTGTCGGAGTACGACGAAGTGGGAGGACATGCCAATGATCCAAAAATTACTGGACATCATGTTAATTTTAAAAACAAATCTGATCCTACATCATCATGTATCTAAAACAATTCTGAATGAACCCACTCATAAGTCTAAAGACAGCCTCTAGCTCAGACACACACAAACTAATACAAAGTTTGGTAATGCATTCTGAAAGCATGCACAGTCGCACACATGGATAACGGGAAGATAAAATCATCTCTTCATTAACTCATCAAGAACACGCTCATGAGCAGAAGCATGAAAGCCCATTAATGGATGTCAGATAATCCCAAGATGCTGCCCACTTATTATGCAACACTTTGCTTTATATTACTAAGCAAAACCACAACCCAAATGTACAAAATTAACACAAAAGCTTTCGTCGTTGATTTTCATATCAGAAGCTAGGGTGTCAAGTAGATATCAACAGAAGTTTATGTTAAGATCCGACGATTCTGGTTGTTAAGTAGTATTCAGTTGAATCTTGAACAAGGTCATGAACACAGTTTCAATCAAGAATGTATGACGAGGAGCGAGAAGATGCACTTAAAATGAGCCATCGGCTTTCTTCCCTTTGAGACCAACGCCAGAGAGAGAGGGAGGGGAGGAGAGGAGGAGAGGAGCGGTTAAGAGAAGAGAGAGGCGGAGACCGATGGCGTTCTGCTGTTTTAATTTTTGGAATTTTAATGGGGGTATTTTGGTCACTTTTTTAGTTGGGTTGGTATTCTAGCAAACTTTGTAAAATGGGTGGTAGAAATTAAAACCCATGGTTGACCCATGGTAATTACCCAATTTTCTCGCGGCCGAAGACGAGCGTGAGAAAATTGGGTAAATAACACTGGTCACCAATGAGTTTTAATATCTACCAACCAATTTAAAAAGTTTGCTAGAATACCATCCCTTTAAAAAAGAGACTAAAATACACTCTTCTTCTCAAACACTAAAACCCAACAAAATCAAATCCCTTTGCGAAAACAAGTGCAGCGAACGACGTTCTCCCTCCGGCGAGCGAAGCCACCCTCCGGCGAGCGAAGCCCAGCACCTCGCACCGCCTCGAACTCCCCTCGACTGCCTCGACACCGCTCATCGCCGCCATCCCACAACCCAACGCCGACAACACCCCCATAAACGTCTACGTCGACGCCGAACTCCGACCACCCCGCTTCGCCGTACTCCGACCACCCCGAATCTACGGCAACGCCTCACCGTACTCCGACAAAGCCATATGAGGCAATATGCGCCAATATGCGCCAATATACGCCAATATACGTCACGAAACGTGACGTAGATTAGCGTATATTAGCGTATATTGGCGCAAATTGGTGCAAATTGGCGCAAATTGGCTCGTAGGGCTTTGTCGGAGTACGGCGAGGCGTTGCGGTACATGCGGGGTGGTCGGAGTACGGCGAAGCGATGTGGTCGGAGTTCGGCGTCAACGTAGAGGTATTGTCGGCGTTGGGTTCCGACCACCCCGCTTCGCCGTACTCCGACCACCCCACATCTACGACAACGCCTCACCGTACTCCGACAAAGCCATATGAGGCAATTTGCGCCAATTTGCGCCAATATGCGCCAATATACGCCAATATACGTCACGAAACGTGACGTATATTAGCGTATATTGGCGTATATTGACGCAAATTGGCGCAAATTGACTCGTAGGGCTTTGTCGGAGTACGGCGAGGCGTTGCCGTATTTGCGGGGTGGTCGGAGTACGGCGAAGCGAGGTGGTCGGAGTTCGGCGTCGACGTAGAGGTATCGTCGATGATCACCGTCTTCTCCAGCACCGACGGCCCGAGGCGCTCGCAGCCGCAGGAGCGCACGAAGAGAACCCGCGACAGTGTTAGTCGCAGCGACCGTTCCTACCTCTTCTGAAGCCTTGTTCAGTTGTTCTGCTCCACACTTCTGCTTCCTATATATATGAGAGGCCGTTGCTGAGGATTTTTTAACCCCTCCTTTCGCTTTTGCGTGTGTTTTTTGTTTATGGGCATACTTGTATACGGAGCAAAGTCTTTCTACGATGTTGAATCAGTTCCAGCAATTAGATCACATGCATAGATTTTAAGAAAGTAAAATTCCATGAAATTCCGTTACCATAGCTTTAGATAATTACTCTAGAAATCTGGAGATTGATGGCGTTTGAGAATTGGAAGCCTATATTTAAATCAGAATTTTATGCAGAGAGAGAGCCTTCAGCATTATGCACAAACAACGTTTCTGTCCATTGTTGTTCACTTGTCCAGTTGTTGATGTGTTACATGCGCGAACCGCCATGAAAGATTGCAGAGAAATGAAAGATTGCGGAAAACACCAAGAACTATGTACGGCAACTCCTCGCCGTACTCCGACAAAGCCCTACGAGCCAATTTGCGCCAATATGCGCCAATATACGCTAATATACGTCACGTTTCTTGACGTATATTGGCGTATATTGGCGCATATTGGCGCAAATTGCCTCATATGGCTTTGTCGGAGTACGGTGAGGCGTTGCCGTAGATTCGGGGTGGTCGAAGTACGGCGAATCGGGGTGGTCGGAGTTCGGCGTCGACGTAGACGTTTATGGGGGGTGTTGTCGGCGTTGGGTTGTGGGATGGCGGAGATGAGCGTTGTCGAGGCAGTCGAGGGGAGTTCGAGGCGGTGCGAGGTGCTGGGCTTCGCTCGCCGGAGGGAGAACGTCGTTCGCTGCACTTGTTTTCGCAAAGAGATTTGATTTTGTTGGGTTTTAGTGTTTGGGAAGAAGAGGGTATTTTAGTCTCTTTTTTAAGGGTGATGGTATTCTAGCAAACTTTTTAAATTGGGTGGTAGATATTAAAACTCATCGTTGACTAGTGTTATTTACCCAATTTTCTCGACGAGGGTAGCATCGCCGGAAAGGCAGTAGGAATTGACAAGGGAATTGACTGAGAATGTTGGGATTGACTGAGAATGTTGGGTTGATTTATTGTTGCTGTATCTTGGCATTAGTGGCACTAGGTCTGGTTTGTTCTGGTTGTAGAGTCTGAACTGTGTTTTTGCACATTTGTGGGGCCAGGTTATGAGTCATGTTATATGACATTATTCATGATATGCGGGATTCGAATGCAGGATCTTTGTTTCAGAATTTCCAGTTGAATTCGACTGCAGGATCTTTGGTGCAGATTTTCCAGATTTATATTATCGCCCAGTATCGTGCCTAGAATCTGTTATTTCTTATTGTCACCCAGAATCTGGTTGTTGCCTAATTTGTTGTGAGAAAATAGCTGATGAGATTAATTGGTTCTATTTACCCGAAAAAGATTCTTCATTGATGGTCGGAAATAATTGCTGTGATTAATTGGTTCTATTTACACGAAATAGATCCTTGATTGATGGGCGAGAATATCCGCTTGAGATTTTATAAGACTATTTACCCGAAATAATTCCTTAAATTATGGGGGAAAATCTGATTGAGATATTAATGAAATGTTTACCCGAAACAGTTCCTTGATTGGTGGAGCTCGATACAAAAGGCTCTCAAGCATTTTCGGCTAGGATTAACCTTTCAGATTTTGGTTCATCATCCTGCGAAGGAGCCGTCACTACGAAGGTAGGGTTCAAACGGAGTTTGATTCAAGTCAGTTTTTGCAAGGGGGTCTTGCTAGGTAATCTCCACTTTCTCATTCTGGTGAAAGAGGCTCACGCCTACGAAGGTATGGATCAAATGGAGTTTGATTCAGGTCAGTTTTCGTTACATGGGATCTTGCTAGTGTGTTGATTGTAATTACCGATTGCGGGTTGTATTGAGGGGGATGGAGTTCTCCTAATGGAACTGCAACATTAGTGATTGTAATCATTTTTGAAAATAATGGAGTATCTTTTTCTGGGGGTGGCCCTGCAGCTGTAAGTGCGCGCCCCGAACCACTTACCAATTTCTATGTGTTTTTTTGTTCTTTCCGTATATGTGTTTGTTACGACCTAAAGATCGTAAGAATCCGACTCCCGCCCGGATCCGCTGACATACCCAATTAACTCTCCCCTTCACGAAAGGGCCGCCTCCCCGGAAGCTTCTCAACATAACCATCGTGCCCTTGGTTCTCCTCAATACAAATTCATTGTACGCGAGTTCCACCTCGTAAAAATTGGCGTTTTCATATGATTCCATATTGTTTTCATATTGTATGTGATTGAATCATAGGTACTGATCTAACAGAGACGATGTCGGGGTGGAGGGAGAGAGGGGGTTGATTGAGAAGAGGAAGTGGTGGGATGCGTTTGTGTTGTGGTGTTTCGAGAAGAGGGAGATGATGTGGTTGCAGGAGGAGAGGTGGGGCCTAAAGAAACCGACGGCGGGTTGGGTCCCATGGCGAGAGATGAGACGAGCTTGATCGAGGTCGCCGCTGTTGGATTGGAAGTTAAATGAGGCGGGAGGTGGGTTGCCATTTACTCGGCCATTTACTCCCACCGTGGGATTGGAAGTAAAATGGCAACGCTTGAGTGTCGTGGGAGTAAAATGCAAATCAGTTACTCACCGGGAACTTCCACAGACGAAATTTTGAAAATGCCCCTTATTTTATTTTCAGCCGAACGACAGTTGGTCGGGCGATGTCGTCCCATCTTCCGACCTCCCCAGCACTGCTCCCTCACCCGACCTCCCCAGCCCCACCAGCCCCTCTTCTCCACACACCCCCTCCGCTGCCCCCCCCCCCATCCGACCTCCCCAGCCCCTCCCCAGCCCCCCAGTCCCCCATCTCTGACAACCCAGCCCCTCCACTCCCTCCTCCGACCTACCCAGCCACGCCCCCTCATCCGACCCCTCATCCGGGAGGCGGCGGCAGCGGGAGGCCGACGAGGATAAAAGATGAATAAGAGTCTTGTGTGCATGAGTAAATTGAATGGCAAACTTGTAAATAAATGGTATGTGCGCTGGGAGTGCGCAACCCGGTGGGTGGCCAAAGCATTTCCCTAGTTGATATGCATAATCTGACTAGAACTCAAGTCCGAGTATCATTAGTTCATGCTTAAGATAGCATAGCAATAATCAATATTTTAAAATGAAAAAAAATGAAAAAGCTCGCTGCCTGTATAAGTACAAGTAACATCCTTGTACATATATGTTAGTAGCATACAGTATTATGTACATTCAGAGGAATCAGATCTTTTTCCAGTCAATGGAAGGGCCGAAGGTTCAATGTCAACAAAAGCCAGCTGCTCGGTTGCCAACCTTTCTTGAAGCTATAAAACAGCCTGCCCACTGCCTCTGATATAGGCTATACTCAACTTCAAGGCTTTGCAACCTCCTCTTAAGGTTAGTACTCGATCGAATCATGAAACTCCAACCTCCAACTAGTTGTTCTCAAGTTAATTTCCTCATCATCTTGTTTTGATTTTCTTTTTACATCCACTAGCCAAGAAATATCTTGAGGGCACCAGCTATTGTTGCTTGTAGATTCATGAGCATAACAAGTTGGTTAAGTTTTGTTCTGATTTATGAGATTCATGAGCATAATGAAGGCTTGATTCACATATGTATGGTTTTCTTAAATTGTAGGCACATCATAACATCAACTACGTTTCTCATAGGACAACGATGGAGACCGCCGTCGTCCACAGCGGAGGATGCCACTGCAAGCGTGTCCGCTGGCAAGCCGAAGCTCCAACGAGCGTGGTTGCCGGCAGCTGCAACTGCTCCAACTGCTCGATGAGAGGCACGACCCATTTCGTCGTCCCGATCGACAAGTTCAAGCTCCTCGGAGACTCCGAGCGGTTCCTCACCACCTACACCTTCGGCACTCACTCGGCAAAGCACATCTTCTGCAAGGTGTGTGGCGTAACCTCCTTCTACATGCAGATGGGTGTCTCGGACAGCGTCGCGATAGTGGTGAACTGTGTCGACCCTGGCACTCTTCAACACTATGTAGTCCGGCATTTCGACGGGAAGAATCTACTTTGATTGCTCAAGATGAAGGTTGTCGTTGGTGTTGTAGACTCTATATATCACATTGCTTATGTATTATGCATTGAATGTTTGTGACTCTTCGCTTCTTTCAGACAAATGAATTGATGATGGACCATTGAACAATATGAGATTTTTCCGCAGGGTTTATAGTTATGAACATACAATGGAACAATTCTGATCTGTGTGTGTATACTTCACATATTGCTTAAGCTTTTGGTGTCCTTGTAAGGTATATTGTCATCGTCTATACGTGTATATGATCCATATATAGTACATGAACTCTCGACAGCAACACCTCTTAATTAGAACAAGCTTGCATCTAATTGGCAAATGATCAGGAAAGAGTGTCAACAAGAAAATTTTGATGCGAGGGAAGACAACTCGATATATACTCCACGTTTCTGCCATAGATCATCTCTGCTGAGGAGTAGATCTCCATATTGCAAATATCAGAATCGATCCAGTTCAGTATTTTTCTTGCCAGGCGTCCTCTTCTTCAACTTCCAAAACCCGTGTCATTCTTCCTCGATTGTTATGGTCAGATACTCTCGGGATTTCTGACTCAGAATGAACATACATGCGAGTTTGTTTGAGAACTGGAGCAAATTCTAGTCCAGAAAGATCAATGATCCAAGAACCAAAAATTAGATATATACTTATCGCAGTGTTAGGGCGTTGTTGTCTCTATGCTTAGATATCTGAGAACATTCTAGTTTTACATACATGTCTTATATCATAGGCATTAAGGCAGTGTTAGGGTGTGTACTGTCTCTATGCTTAGATATCTGATCAGAAATAAACACTAATTGTTCTAATCCTAAAACAGATGTTGGGTAGTAAACCACAGATAATTTGTTTGTAGAAGTAAAAAAACTCCTAAAAAATCATGCAGATGCTCTACAGTTAACCACTCTATTTCAGTAATGTCAAAAACATGGTCATGTGAAAGATATGTAAGTGCATGATCGGTAAGCTGCTCTCTATTCTTAAGCATAGATCGCATCATTAAGTAAGTTGAATTCAACCTTGATGCAAAATCAAATTTACATGCAAGGTATGGTCTCTGTCTAGTACGACACAGTTGTTTGTACTGAAGTCGTCTAGTGCTGGATGTATGTATGAACAACATGAGATTTCTAATTTTATCTAAATAAGCTGAACAAGTTGAAAGTCCATTGCGAACTATCAAGTTCAAGACGTGACATGCACATCTTTGATGGAACAACAACTCCTCCATATCGGGGGGTCAAATTTCTTTTTAAAACTCTAATTGCACTAGTGTTATTGGATGCATTATCAAACGTAACTGAAAAAATCCTTTCTGCAATATTAAAATCATGAATTACAGACATTATTACATTAGAAATTACAACCCCAGAATGAGCAAGTTCTAACATTCTAAATCCAATAATCATCTTATTTAGCATGAAAGCATTATCTACAAAATGCGATGTAGCACATAAATATGGAGCATCCTATTTTGTTGTCCAAATATCAGATGTCAAAGCTATTCTAGATTTTACACTAGCAACAGTTTCAATCAATTTTGCTTTTCCAGCTTCAAAAACTGACATAGCATCTCTTCGAAGATTGTTTCTAAGCACTCTTCTAAAGGCAGGGTTAATGTCCACTTGATTAAATCTTTCTAATTCGGGACTTTCCCCATGAATAAATGATATTTCTCGGCATAAAACCAATCATGCCATCTCTTTTCTCATAGTCTCGGCAGAGTATGAAAAATTAGATAGAAATGAAGAAGTTCTAGATAAAGTTAATGTTGTCTATTAAGGTCTTTTTAAGTGAGATGCTATGTGTCTCTTTAGATGTATTGTGCCATTAGAAAGTTTGCAAGTAAAATCAGATCTACATATTTTGCAAATTGCCCGCGGGTCTTTGCCAGCGATAGTTTCAACCGTAAAGTTCTCCCAAATCGCCGATTGTGTTGCTCTGGGTTGGGATTGTTGTGTAGCTGAAATATCAAGAATAATAGGTTGTGCAGGTGTAGAAGCGTGTACAAAAGATGTTTGTGCACAGGTAGTATGTGCAGTTTTAGCATTCGGGTAGTCACACGTTTCTGTTTGTGAATAATCAATATCATAAGATGGTGTTTCTATCGGTTTATCCCACATCATATTAAAGTTATCTTGCTCCTCAGTGTTGTCAAGGTGGAAGGTATAAGACCTACGGTTTGGTGCAGACATTATGTTAAAAATATAGGAACCTGATTTGTCGAGTGGTGTAGAGAGCAGATAATCGTAATATCGGACGGATCAGAGATGATCTTGATAGCGGAGCTTCGAGCGAGAGCGATTTGAGCCATGAGCTTGATGACGAGATTTAGTGCGAAGTTGACGCGAGGAGCCTTGAGATTGTTTGCTTGAATGTATGAGAGAGTATGAGAGAGTATGAGAGTGTTTGGTAGTTTGAGATCAGTGAAAAAATGAGAGGGGTTGGCTGAAATTTATAGGGGTTTTGGGTGTAAAATGTCCAAAATACCCCTCCCAAATGACCGTTTATGACCGTTGGAAGGGGTATTTTTGGTCAAAAGCCCAAAAATTAACCAAAAAAACCCAACTTGCTGCCAAAACAGGTGAGAGGGGGAAAAAAGTTGCAGGCTGCAGTCCGGGCCGGGCCCTGGGCCGCCCCCTTGTCGGAACCCCGCCCCGGCTGCGGGCCGGGCCAGGCTTTGGGCCCGGTCAACTATTCCGGGACCGGGCCGCCCCGTTGACCGGGCCGGGCGGATCGGGCCCTGGGCCCGCGAGCTTTTTGGACACCTTGAGTTGTATGTAACGATGAAATGCCAAAAATAGTACAAAGGAGGAGAGAGTGGAATGATGGTTATGCGACCCGTGATGTGTCCTTTTTTGCCAAATAAAGCTTATATACACCGGTCAAACCGGTGTATATAGCAATTCTCTATATTTTTTGTATGCTGCATATGTACAGCGGTCTATTTTATTAAAGGTTATGAACATTATTAGTATGATTCTATAGAGTGGCTTGCTTGATTCGGGTTAGGCATGCTGCTGATTGTACCATTTCCATGTTGTGACAAGGATTGTGAGTTTTAAGTAGATCCAAGAAATCTTTATCATGGAATAAGAAGTAAAGTATTTGTGGGTCTTTGTTGCAAACGGTTTCATGTGTTGCGGAGGCCAATCACGAACGCTACGGGTGAGAGGGATCCTGGTTAGGGCGGCGTTCCTTTCGCATGATGGGTCTACGAGAAATTGGGAACCATTGTTGACAAGGTGAGTTATCTTAGGGCCTGTTCTTTTGTAGGAAAGTATAATTTGGGAAAGTTGAGAAGTGTGTAATCTGATGAAAGAGAAATTTGGTGTAGTGTGTTCTTTTGTTGGAAAGTGGGATTGGATTATGGAGTTGGAAAGTTGAGGCGGGGCCCACTCCGTGTAGTGTGTTCTTTTGGTTGAAGAAAGTTGGATTGAGAAAGTGGGATTGTGGAGTGTGGTGTTATTAGGTGAGTATAGGGATAAGGTTACCCTCAAAAATTTAATTTGTCAAATAAACCCAATGCATCTCATTTTTTTTGGTAAGTATATGGAGGTGAACACAAGACCGTGGGACCCACATGCATGTAGGAATCCAGCGTATTCCTCTTGATTCACGGAGAAAACGAATTGGCCGACGGAATCCCAAATCACCTCTCCACGTTAGCTTTCCAAGCCCCTTACCAATTCTCGCAAAAGAACAAAACTAGAGAAAATTGGTTAGGGAAGTGGGCTTCAGGGTTTGAACAGTAAAATTTGCCCAACTTTCCATTGCTTTCAAAACAAAAGAACAGGCCATTATGCTATTACATGAGTCACACAATATTTGTCCTTGTGTTAAGTTCTATTTGAATTTTAGATGGGACATTTTTTTTCAAAAGCAGCCAAAAATTAAAAATAATTTTAAACATAGACCAAATTTAAATTTAATTACAAAAACTGACTAATTTTTTGTCACGTAGGTCAAACAGCCATTACAAAACGGCCGAGGTTGTCAAACCCTGTCATTTTGAGATGAACCCCGCTGGGGTTGCCAACCTAGACTGTTTTGATGGTTTTCTCAATACAAATTACGATTAAATTGTTAAAGTTGGCAATCTCGGCTATTGTGAGAGTGGATAATTTGACCGGTGTGGCTACACCGGTCATTTTTATCGTCGTTTCGCGAGCGAAATCCAACGTGGTGAAAAATTGGTCGGGTTTTGTAGTTAAATTTACTTTTGGTTGGGTTTTGAAATTATTTCTAATTTTTGCCACATCTTAATTTTTTTTTCCTTTTAGATAACATTGTGTTAGTCATGACATGCAATAGCCTTTGCTCGTTTTACCCTTCTTTTAACTGCTACATCTCAATGGTTAAATGCATTTTGGCTTTAAAAGTATCAACTCATCCCTCCTCCTTTCTCTCAAAGCCAACTTAGAACCCTGAGGCTTCGAAACATTTTGAATTTTCTCCTTATTGCATGTGTATTCGTTGAAGATTGCAGCTAAGCTAATGTCATATAGTAATCATACACAGTGATTAATTCCTAAGCATGTTTGAGTTAGGATTTTGGACGGAAAAGATTAAGATGAGATAATTTGATGCAACTTAATGGAATTGACTATTGAGGGACTAAGGGCTTGTTCTTTTGTAGGAAAGTGTAATTGGAAAAGTTGAGAAGTTAGTAATCTGATGATAGAGAAATTTGTGTGTAGTGTGTTGTTTTGTTGGAGAGTGTGGTTGGATTGTGGAGTTGGAAAGTTGAGGTTGGTCCCACTCCGTATAGTATGTTCTTTTGGATAAAGAAAGTTGGATGAAGAAAGTGGTGTGAGGTCCACTTAAATTTAATTTGTGCTATTTATACCTAAACTAAATACTTAAAACTAAAATAATTAATTAATATACTAACTAATTAATACTTAATATAATTAATTGAGTGCGAATAGTTTAATAAACTGTGCAAATAATGGGGGCCCCACACAATTAATGCTGCAAATAAGAAACGAAAGCACAAAAAAAAACCTGCTATCACATGCCACCTCAGCATTGGGACTCACACCTTGTTTGGAATCCTTTGTATTCCTAGCCTTTTGCAATGAAAACGAAATGTGTGTGGGAATCCTACTGTCACATGCCACCTCAGCGTTTAATTCCAAAGCTACATTTTGTCAAAAGAACACACAAACAAATTCACCCATAGGAATCCTATAAACAATATGTAAATATTGTATGAACAGTGTCGAAGTTGGAATTCCTCTCCAACTTTCGAAGGAAAGAACATGACCTAATATCAAAAGGCTAAGATTTGAGGGATGAAAACCAAATTAGATGTCACAATCACCAAAAACCCAAAATAATTTTTTTTGTGAAAAGATGAGAGAGTCCATAATGTTGGATCCGCCTAACGTAGCTTTTTTTAACAGTGTTATTTTAATACAGTATGATATAACAAATATTTTTGCCGTTGTGGGGGGTATTAAGCCTAATTTACTGGGTTAAGACAAAGATGCCATGTTTTATGGCAGAAGGCCGCATGCCAATTGCCTTATTGCCATGCGCTTACCCACCCACCCGCCCGTCCACTCGGCACGATCGTTCAGTGATCTGAATCGTTCGGTCCGAAAGTCCAAACAAAAACCAACCGAAAAATGCCCATTTCCGCTCTCCTCCAAATACCGTTTTTTAAGTCCCCCCCGTCTCTCTCTCTCTCTCTCTGCTCCTAGATCTCCCCCCATTCTCGTTTCTTGATCCCAATCTCTACCTTTCTCAACAATGGCGACGATGGAGAGCCTGATCGGCCTCGTCAACCGCATCCAGAGGGCATGTACTGTCCTTGGTGATCACGGCGGCGAGGGCGGTTCCCTTTGGGAGGCCCTCCCCTCTGTCGCCGTTGTCGGCGGTCAGGTGACAGATTTTCAGCAACTTAAGAAAACCTCTCGTATTGGAATCTTTGAGAGATCTCATTTCGTAATTGTTCGATGTTTTAGAGCTCGGGGAAGTCGTCGGTTCTCGAGAGCATCGTCGGCAGGGATTTCCTCCCTCGTGGATCCGGTAACTAATTCAAACCAATCGCATCAGATTTGAAAAATATGTTAGAATGCCTGTGAAAAGGAAAAACGAAAGTCAAATGCTTTACGAGATCTGCATTTTATTGGAAATTTTACTTTGGGGTGTGATGTGTGTTTGATTAGGCATTGTAACGAGAAGGCCGTTGGTGCTGCAGCTGCACAAGATCGAAGACAACAAGACGGAGTATGGAGAGTTCCTTCATGCCCCGAGAAAAAAGTTCACTGATTTTGGTGAGACCAGCATTCTGTAATCTTGTTTATAAATTGAATCTAGATGATTTGAACTTTACTTTATTGATTTGTTATTTAGCTAAATCGTGTTCTCATCATGTCTTATGAATTTTTTAAAAAGAGTATTATAAAGTAAGGTGACATCAATTTTCCTTATTTTCGATGGATTATGATTTGGCAATGGGAAGGTGAACTAAATTTAGAACTTAAAGGCCGTGTGGGACAGTGAGATGTATACTTGGAAAGTTATATTTGCATTCTCATTACTTGATTGTCACACGTTATAATGAGATCTCTGGTTACCATGGTTCTGCTTAATGTTTGAGAAATTTTTTGTAGTTTGTGTTTAAAATAGAAAGCTTCTGGTTGGAGTTCAATCTGTGAATACAAAGTTAATGAGCAAAACCTGGCATCAGAAAGATTCTGCTCGAATGATATGGTGGGTAGGCGTTCTCTGGAACTTGATACTCCTGGATGCAGATTTCGGGCCCATTTTATTGATGGGGATGAGAATTTTTGATGAATAAATGTTTTGATCATAACCATATGGTATCTCTTGTGCCTATAGGAAGTACATATATTTCTACTAGCATGAAGATTTAAAGTTCAAAGGAATCAATAGCTGAACATTGAAAATTTGAGAGCCAAAGTTTGGAACCAAAAGAGCAAAGAGATATGGGCATGGTACCTGATATGAAGGACACTCTAGAGTACAAACATGAAGGACTTTTATATTTTATTTACCTAAAATTGTTTCAAATTGTCGATTGCTTAGCATTTATAATTTTATTTTGAAAGAGGCTGTTTGGTTGAATGGAGGAGCCAGATGTCATTACAGTCCCATCCAGAAGCTTTAAGAACTTCAATAATCCTGAAATACTTCAAGGAGTACTTATGGTTATTGTTTGTAACAACGTATATCAGGACCTCAGAGGACTTTTACAACTTCTATTGCTAGTTAATGCATTGAAAGCTAAGGATATCTCTTGAGAAAAAGGGTATGATTTCAGAAGTACTATTGCAACAAGTTATAATAAAAAATTTCTATGATGTGGGAATGCGCCAGATATGCTCCACATACATTTACCATTGTACTTCCACATCTCTCCTGCACTCTCTTCTGAATGAAATGAACAGTAGAAGAGCCCAAAGAGGACTACATCAGGCTCTTTTGTATTACTTCAGTGTAAACAAACCACTCTTGAGTAGATTTGAGAATCTTCCCATTTACATTTTGCATTTGAATTATGTCCACTAATTTGCCCAGGAAGTACCATGATTTGATCACGTTAAGCTACCTAATTATTAAGACTAATTGATTCTGGGTGATTATCCAAAAGCAGCTTGTCTTTTCCTATTGGACCTTACTGTATATATATAGCATAGTTTATTACATATGAGAACGTTTACAGTTGTTAATAAAACAAGCCAATTTTCTCTTATTTCTTGTACTAAAATTTATCAACACATATCTTAACATTTCAAATGTACAGCTGCAATCAGGAAGGAGATCGAGGATGAAACCGATCGCATGACAGGAAAATCAAAGGCAATATCCAATGTTCCTATCCACCTGAGTGTATACTCTCCCAATGGTTAGTAAACATGTAAACACTATTTATCGGTGTATACTTGTATATACTATTTATCTATCACATTTTTAAAATATGAGAATGGTTCTTGTTGAAGTGCTTCAGTCCTTTCATTCTATCCCTGCATGGTGGTATATTTTTATGTCATGTTTTACGTGATGCTTGTTCACAATCTTGTTGTCCTCTGCAATTTGAACGAGTGATGTGTTTAACCATTGTTTCCTTTCCTCAAATTTTATAGTATAATGTTACAGGTTAATATGATATAAACTCGGTCACTTCTTTTGTGGAACTTTCTTGATAGTTAGTCATGATGCATATCCAACTGGTCCATCGGAGAAAACATTGATGATGAGATGATGGGATTAGGGTATTATGTAATACATACCAATTAGTTTAGTATAAGTTCCAACAACCCCATCCCTCAAAAAAGGAGGGGAGAGGGAGAGAGAGAGAGAGAGAGAGAGAGAGAGAGAGAGAGAGAGAGAGAGGCACAAATGTTTCCATCTTTGAGGGTGGAACTTTGAGATCAAAATTGCTAATGCTTTAGTTTTTAAGCTTCTTAAATGTTAGAGACAACCATGCTCTGATTCATGGACCCACACAAGAATACAACTTCTAAATTTGTACATATTTTTTAAATTTCATTTTTATTATGTTTTAGCTATATTGGTTAGAAAGTAGGTTTAAAATTTAAGAGTATCTACGATGAAAAAGGAAGTGAGGAGGAAATTTTGGTTAATATTGCAACTAATGGTCACAATGACACCAACCTTACCACGGTTTAATTGGGTATATTCTTTGCATTTGTTTTTATGCTTCTATGCTGGCTATGTATTAATGATGACATTGGTAGCAAAAGGGTTAAAAAATCTAAGGTTTTCTGGTGGGATTTTGATCGGATTTTCTAGAGGTTTTAGGGATAAAAATCTTATATATATATATATATATATATATATATATATATATGTAATGATCTTCGGTTGCGAAAAAGTGGGTTTTCGCACCGTGCGAAAACTTTTATTAAATTTTTTTGAATTTTTTTTCAAATTTTTTTTTGATGTTTACTCCGTACAATTATATACCCCAGGGAAAATAATGGGTGGACCCATTGGGGATTAGAGCACTCATCCACCAGTTACAAATTTAACGGTCTCAAAACGTGCGAATTTGATGAAATGCCTGATCGAAGGCCAAATGACATTATTTCTCAACGATTATTTTTTGAGGGGGGTATAACAACATATAACGAGGGTGGAAAAAAGAATTTTTGAAAAAAAATTAAAAAAAAACTAAAAACATTTTCGCACGGTGCGAAATGTTCTCATTTGAAAATTTTCATATATATATATATACATACTAGAATAACCCGTGCACAAAGTGCACGGCACGGAAAAAAACCCCACGACGCAACCTTAAAGGAGCAAGAAGTGTGAGTGTGTGTGTCGGTATCGTCGGGGGTTAAAGGTGCAAAAAGCAAACATGTAAATAAGTTGCTTAGGGGTGTGTTTTTTGGGTTTTTGGCGGGAATGACAACCATATAAATAAGTTGTTTGTGAGTGTTTTTAAGAGGGGTTTGTCCAAGTCAACTTGCGACTGAGACAAAAGGTGCCATCTAGGACAATCCTAGATGGACAACCCTAATTTGTATTATATATATATATATATATATATATATATATATTCTATAAAGGATGAAGATTTTGAATTTTGTCCCAGTAGGACAAGCTGACTAGGACAATGGATTGATGACTAGGATAAAGTTTTGGGATGAGGTTTTGAGAAAGTTTTAGGGGGAAACTTAGGGAAACTTTGTATTATGAGGGGGAAAATTCAAACATTCCTCAAAAGTCAAGCCAGCTCATATTCCTCTCCTTTTCAAAATTCAAAAACCCATTATCTCTTTGCCCTCTATCATTGAAACATTCAAAATTCAAGCATCCATCATTCTGTAGAGCTAGCACCTTTTGTAAAACGGGGTCAAGCCATCACCTTCGTTCATTATTTATGGTTGTAGGGGTGATGTTCTCTTTGCTCTCTCATGCCAGTAATATGGATCTCTCTGAAGATTCACGAGTTGTTGTTTCCTGTAATTTAGAGGATGGCCTCTCTTCCTCTCAGGTGACATGGGTGATTTCTTTTTTCTCTAGCCTGCTTTTTTTATTTTTAATTGCTCACCGCACACAACCACTTAAATCTCAGAATTGCTCACCGTACACAACCACTCAAACTCAGAATTGCTCAAAACTCAGAATTGCTCAGCGCACACAACCACTCAAAACTCAGAATTGCTCACCGCACACAATCACTCAAAACTCGGGATTGCTCAGCGCACACAACCACTCAAAACTCAGAATTGCTCACCGCACGCAACCTTTTTTTCCTGTCCACGTGCACTTGTATATATATAAAGTGCAATACAAAGATAATTTGACTTTTTTTGGAGGTGATCGCTCTCCTAGCCTTTGATTTGGGAGAAAAGATATAACTCTCTCAAGATCCAAGTTTTCTACTCAAAATCTCTTCTATATCTCAATATTCTTCTCAAATTCAACCCATTCAACATTTTAATATTTCCCTTATTTATAATAAATTCTCCTAACGAGTCGTCACCCTAAAATTACCAAAATACAACCGACCTAGGGTTTTAAGCCTAAAATTATATATTTGTCACTAGACCCTCAAAATTACAGTTTTACTCATGTGCTCAGAAATTACATATCTTCCACTGATTGCCGTTGCACCCTCCAAGTCTATCAGATTTAAAGAACTACAAACTAGGATCTGATAATTAAATGATACAATAAAAGGGGATATGTTTTGAGTATCGCACCTAAGTCATTCACCCATTTTAGGCACATCGTATGCAAAGGTATTCATCGAAAACTTCATGTTCATCACAAACCACCAGAATTTCCTTAATTTTAATTCTTCATTTCACTCTTCAAATATTTTTTCAATGAAAGGCATAATGGTCTTTTTACGTGAAAACAAATTTGAAGCCTATGAAAACTAATCCTTCTAGGATTCAAATATTTAACCTATATAAATAAGGCTACAAAAGACTCAAATTAAAACTCTAATAAATAGAAACTACAAATAATTTGACTCAAACTATTAAAAACAAAAAGGGAACCAAATATAAAGAAAACTAAACAGCAAAAAATAAAGAAACATAAAAGAAAATACTAAATAAACTCAATTTCTCAAAATAAATTAAAGAAATCCTAACCAAAATCTTAAATCCTTTTCAGTATGATTGTAATTCCTTTATGTATAGAACTTGATTTGATTTTCATTATAGGTGTTGCAAATTAGAAAGGAGTGCATATGTGATTGAAGAAATTAGGAAAAAACCTAATAAGGGGTTTGTAAAGACAGATAAATATATTTTATATTTTAAGTTTCTCACAATGAAAATCAAACGATCAACCACTTCAACACATCACATGTGAAATTTCTTTGGATATGTTTTCTAGGCAATTTCTCATCCACTCTGACATCTCTCATGCAAAAGATTTTAAAGTTGCAAACATAATTTATAGAATTTCAACTTTTTTTCAATCAATCAATCATTTATATCTAAAAGTTTGATTACCGATTCATATTTATAGGATAAGAAACTAACTTTTATCTAAACTCATACCTAGACTTCTAATAGGGTTCGCATGCCTAAACAGACAAAATAATATAAAATAAAAATTCTTCATTCAAATAGGAAACTTAAAAGATTAAAAAACTCAATAGGGCTCAACTAACAAATATAAAAGGACTCAAATACCATAAATATTAAATCGATTCAAATATTAAAATGCTAATATGAATCCAATTGGATTCCCACTGACTCGTGGTTTTGAAAAATTTCTTTTGGCAAATGATGACAAAGATGTGCATTCTGGCAAAACTTTGGTAATCTTTTATAGTTGAAAATTGCTCGTCACCGAATTTTAAAATGAAGCAAAATGTATACGGTTGACTAGTAATTTTTTGTGAAGAATGTTCTAAAATCATGAAAGATAGGTAGTCATGCAAAACCAGCTGGCTCGTATGTTGAGGATTGGGTTGATAAAATCTATGTCCTTTAGTAGCTCAAGTGGCATCTCCAAACTAAGTTCTGGCGTAGGATCAATATATGGCTCTGGCTGTACCTCGGGCTCAGTCACATGCTCAACCTCGAGTATGGACTCGAACTCGGGCTCAGGATCAAACTTGATCACATGTTCAGCCTCAAACATAAGCACAGATGCAAGCTTAAGTTTTGTTTTTAACTTAGTCTTAGGTTTGTGACTCCATATTATGATGATGATTTGTCTTTTGCTTTACCTGTTGTCTCATATCATATGTCAATTGAATGCAACTTGGATATCTTGATACTGATGCGACTGGGGTGCCACAGCCACATGTGTAATTTTGTAATTTTTGGGGATTAAGAAGCAGTTTTTAATTTCTGGAAATTCTAAAAAAGCAATGATTATAAGTAGGCAACGGCCCGGATTAGTAATTATTACGTTGAATATTATGAGAAAAATCATATAGGAGTTTATTTGAACCCTAATTTTTGGAGATTTAGGTTTTGATCTCAAATACAAAGCTAGGACAACGGCCTCCTCTCGAATCAAGGCCACATCTTGTTACTTTTATTAAAAATCAATAAAAATCCCACATTTTTTCGTAAATACACAAAAGCCTTAAATTTCTCTTCTATTTCGCATTTGTGGATCATATCAAATTGGTATCGGAGCACCGATCTTGACATCAATGGTAGCGATTATAACGACGAAAAAGATTGAAGTTATGGATGAGAAACTCGATGTCGAAGTGGGAGAATTGAAGAAATCAATGGAGGAGATGAGATCCAACGTGAAGGCATCAGAAGCGAGGGTGAACACGATGTTGGAAGCCAGTATGTAAGAAAATCAACAACTTGTGCAAGCAAATCAACAGATCTCGCAACAAATCACGACATCACCAAAAGTGAAGGATTCAGATCTAAGTAAAGACGAGGGCATCCGCTCAGATTTGGTGCAAAAACGGCAATCTTTGGTGAAGGATGAAGAATTCAGACAAGAGCTTCTAATCGACGCGGGTGACAATCTTGAAGAAATGGAAGATCTTGCGGGATGCAGGGACCCATCCACCCTCATTGGGGTCCACACGACACTTGGGAGGCCTCACCTAGGGTAGGGGAGCCCTGACGAGGACGCTAAGGGACTTGCGATCCACTGGTCACATGCGAGGGCCATGTCGAGCCTCTGCATTGCCGCCAGGGCCCTTGCGATGTCTTGGCAGCCCATCAGAGACCCGCCACTCAAGGGATAAGTCGTCCGGGGCCCTACGCCTCTGGGGGGGTCCTTCGAGACCTTAGCGACTATTGGAGAGAGCACCTAAAGCCTGGCGATGACCTAGAAGACCTCCAGGGGCCCATGGCCACTGGTTTGCTACTGAGGGACGTCAGCGACCAATTCGAAATTACGAGGAATTTGACAGATACCGTGATGATGTTTCAGATTATGCAAGTGATAAATGAGGATACGATTGGAGAGATGGCGGTTGGGAGGACGACGAAGGAGAAGAGGGAGACAGATTTGGAGACTATTATACACTACGGGACCGACACCGATAATGCTATTATGACTGGTACCGAGGAAGAGCAACACAGAGAGATTTCAATATAGACATCATTAGGGGTGGGCATTGGATAAACCCGATTTTTTTAACAAATCCGAAACCGAAACCGAATTAATTTGGTCAGGGAAAAAAATCCGACCTCTGATTCCGATCACTCGGTTCTCTTCCGAACACTCTCGATTTTGTAATCGGACCAACATACCCCACCCGAAACCGATTCCGATTCGACACAGAAGAACCATCGTCACTTGCTCACACGGGCCTAAGCCCAATTGCAACACACGTTGACCCAATTTCTAACTTATAGAACAATTGTCACTCTATTTTGCCTGATGTGGGACTAAATACAGCTTGCTCTCTCCTGTGAAAGCACTATCCATCTTTTGTCCCACATCGGTGGGAGTAGAGATTATCACAATATTTAAATAGGCTATTTTGGCTAGCCGAAACAAACTTAACAGACCAGCATCCGAGTTGCACTTGCTTCGCCGACAATCTGGGCCGAACTCTGGAGCCCAAATGCAGTGGGCCATCAGTCCCCCTTAACTTATTGTAGGCTTATGTCTCTAATTTGTTCGATGTGGGACAAATCAGTCTACACCCCTGCAGCAATTGCTCTCTCCTCTGAGTGCAACACCATGTTCTCCATTGTGTTTAATCCCACATCGGTGGGAGTACGAAGACTCACAACGTTTAAATAGGTAATTTGGGAAACAAATCTTGAGCTAAATAATCGGATTCGATTGGACCAAGATTCTGGGGATGTGATCCGATTTCCGATTCCAAATGAAATCGGTTGGCAAAATTTTACCGAATCCGAATCTGATTTCAAATTGACCGAATATTCGAAATTGGATTCGAGTACAGAACTGGGTTCGGAATCGGAATCGGATTTTTTGCACACCCCTAGACAGCATGGTCAGAAAATTAAAGATGCCAAACTTTGAAGGAGAAGGCCCTTATGTGGGGATCTACAGGAAGGAGATGTACGTTGATGTGACATACCTCATTACAGCAGAGAAGCAGAAACTGAGGATGGTAGGGATATGTTTGAAGGGTGAGGAATTGTCTTGGTTTTGGTGGAGAAAGTAACAACAGCCTGTGCACTCGTGAGGGGAATTTAAGGATTTCTGTTAGATCCGTGCGCGCCTAAAGAGGGGAGTGAATTACTTTGCGCACATCAAGTCATATAGAAATTACTTTGCGCACAACAAGGAGGGTTTTCTTATTTTTCTTATTTAAACTAGGGCTAGCGTCTTTTGTAAGCATGCTTGATTATTGATATCGGTGTAACTTATAGGTAGACGAGTGTGGGCGTCTTGAAAGGAGAATACACCTATTTTGTATTCAATTATCATGTTATTGCTACTATTTATCTATAAAAATTGCATCTTTTTGTTAGTTCCTAACAATTTGGTATCAGAGCGTGACGATCCATGGCGGCCGCGACAAGATCGAAGGATAAAATCGAGGCGTTGGAGGAAAAGTTCATGGGAGAAATTGAAGGGGTAAAGAAATCGGTGAAATCGGTGGTGGAATCCATCGAGCAATTGAAGGCAAGTCAAGTGAACAACGACGAGCAATTTGCAAAGATCCTCTCCCTTTTGACGGCTAAGCCCCAAGGCGAAGGAAACCCTAAATCGACGTCAAATGCGACATCTTTGGACGAGAAAGGCCCAGATCTACAAATTTCAGATCTGAAATTTTCAGATCCAGATCTGAAGGTGACGGTGGAAGACGAGGGCGACCCTCCAAGAAGGAAAAACCTAGTCGTCACATCAAGAAGGCGGCGGGTCGCGTCATGAAGGCGGAGGGTCGCATCCAGAAGGCGACGGGCCGTGGCAGGCCCTGCAGGGGGCTGCAGGAGCGCGACACGCCCTGCAGGGGCATGCAGGGGCCCAACAGGTCCCGGCAGCCCCTGCATGGTCTCCCATGGCAGCTTTCGCCTCTCTAGCGGCGACGACAGGCCGTCCGATGCAGCGGACAGCGAGTTTTCAACTTTCTGGACCCAAACATCGAACATTCGAGCTTCCGAGAGGGCGACGTGGGCCCCAAGGCCATTGGTTTTCAGTTCAAAGTCCTTCAGAGCGCCAACATCTCAGTTTTGGGTATAGATGGCCTTCAGATCTGACTGGTGACGACCGTGGCTTTCATCTGGGCGTTGATGAGCGTGGTGGAGATCAATCTCATTCTTTTGATCCGGGAGGAGACATGCAATACGTGGAATGGATGTCGCACACACAATTTGCACCACCTTGAAGACAAGGTGGATTTTCGGGGGCGGAGTAATGTTAGATCCGTGCGCGGCTAAAGAGGGGAGGGAATTACTTTGCGCACAACAAGTCATGGAGAAATTACTTTGCGCACAACAAGGATGGTTTTCTTATTTTTCTTATTTAAACTAGAGCTAGCCATCTTTTGTAAGCATGCTTGATTATTGATATTGGTGTGACTTCTAGGTAGACGAGTGCGGACGTCCTCCTTGGCGTCTTGGAAGGAGAATACACCTCTTTTGTATTCAATTATCGTGTTATTGCTACTATTTATCAATAAAAATTGCATCTTTTTGTTAGTTCCTAACAATTTCCTGCTACATCGATTTCGGGACATCTAGGGAGACCTTCATGAGCATTTCTTTACTCTTAGACATGATAAGACAGTCATGTAGTACATCAAAAAGTTTGAGTTGCTGTTAGGCCATGTGCCTGGACTGTCTGAGGAGTTTTTGGAAGGGTGTTTCATGAAGGGTCTCAAGACCAATAATCGGATGGATCTACGCATCCAGAGACCTAGAGGGCTATTGGACATCATGGTGTTGTCCCAAATGATAAGAGTATTTGCTCGCAAAGGAGCGGTGGGCCAAGGGAATTAGGACAAACCTACTTCACCAAAATAGAGGGATGGGAAAAGTAGGGCTGTCATAGTTCTCTTGGCCCACCGCTCCTCTGCGAACCGATACTCTATCATTTGGGACAGCTCCATGGTGTCCAGTAGCCCTCTAGGTCTCTGGATGCGTAGCTCCATCCGAATATTAGTCTTGAGAAATAATGAATCGATTTGGTTCGTAATTGGTGCATACAATTCAAAACTTGCGCTTCAGCTCGCTAAAATAGTCTGATATTCAGCAAAACTAATAGTTTGGGTTAGGATGTTACTATTCACATGCTGGGTTAGCCTAAATGTGTTGAAACAGCCCAAGTCATATCTGTTGCACTATTTGGACTACGTTACACTGGGTCCAACGGCTCAGACTAATTTCTTCAACCCTTTCAAGTGAGTCATGTTTAACTTTGTGAAATTCGGTGCCGACACAGTCATTTCTACCCTTCCAAGTGTGTAATGTTTATGTCAAAAGCCTTTTTACGTGGTGATGTGCAACATGCTACATGCATGTGTAACCTTATTAACGTGAATCTAGATTGGATACATACTAACATTTTAGTGTTGTGCCAATTTAGTCTTTATTGTATTTGAGTCTTATATCTTGTTATTTAAGTCCTTTTAAGTTTTTAGAGTCTTTTAGAGTTTATTGTTTGAAGGAACATTATTTTATTTTGTTTTGTTTTGTTTCTTTCGGTGTTTGAATCCTATTAGAAGTCTGAGTTTAGATAAGAGTTTGTTTCTTCTCATATAAATATGAGTATACAATCAAACTTTTAGATATGTATGAATGAATGGTTGAATAAAAATTAAATATTTGTAAACTATGTTTGTAACTTTTAAAATCTTTTCATGAGAGGTGTGAGACTAGACGAGATGTCTGAAGAAATCTCCATGTGTAATGCGTTGAAGTCGATGCTCATTTAATTTTATTGGTGTGATGTCTAAAACCTATTTATCTTTTCTTTTTTACAAATTCCTAATTAGTTTTCTTTACTTTCATCCATTACATCTCTACTTCCTTCGGTTTCACATCAGATTTGGTATAAGAGCTAACATTCCTACTTTTTATCATTGATTTAGTTATATTTTGAAGTTTTAGTTTTTAACTAAAACATTCTAGTTTTTAGCAAAAAAGAGACTCACATGGACTCAAATGATAAAATATAAAAAGATTTAAATACCATTCAGACTAAATCAGCACAAACATTAAAATACCAAGTTGAATTCCCATCAATAGGGTCGCATCTGTATGTAGCTTGTTCAACATCACCAGGTGAAAAGGCTTTTGGTGGTAAACATGACTCTCTTGGAAGGGTAGAATGCGTGTATGCCTCCGCACCAACCTTACAAAGTTGGTTCTCCACCAGCCTTGTTAGGTTTATGGTCAACTTAGTTAGATCAATTATATTGCCACCGACTTTGATCGGATACGAATTAACCCTCCCCTTGTGGGTATCAAGGTGAAGAGCAACAATAAAGAAAGAGACGAGAGAAGGGAGAAGAAAGTTAAACAAGGGTGTGATTTTAATGAAAATGGGCGAGATATCAATCAATAAGAGGGAGTTTTGAGGTGTAAAAGCAGCAATGTAAGAGAGTAATGACAAAAGTACGAGTAGTTTGTATTCTTGTTCTTGCAAAAGCAACTTACTATCTTATTGCATCTTCTCTTTGCTATTCTTATGCCTAAAGTTCTCTTTGTTCCAACAAGTGACATCGGAGCATTTTCTCACAACTCCAAATTCTACAAATGGTATTGGAGCTTTTTTCACATCGTTGTTTTGTAGGGTTGTTCATCATGGCCTAAGCTCTTGTGTGGTCCATGGTTATGAAGCTGGTTAGTCAGGGACCAGGCTTGCATGAAGAGACTGAAATAATATGCCATGCCATGATGATAGATTTGACGAACATCATTGATGCTCACTGGGCACAACTACAACTACTAGAAGTTGTGCATGAAAGCTTATTTACAAGACAAAGATATTTAGAAGATCGTTGGAGGTATCGACACCCCACTACCCTAGGAGATATAAGCCTTGAGAAAATGAAAGATAAGAACTAGCAAGGCGATGCATGTGCTCTGGAAGTTAGCAGATGAAGATCTTGGGAACATTTGAGATGTAGACAACCCGAAGTAGCAGAGTGTGCACTTGACTCTCTTAAGAAAAAATTGACTCACAATATAGTTCTTAATAAATCAACTAATGAGCGTCAATGAGGGCATGTCTTGCTGAATACTCTAAGTAGATAAAAGTAAAACTACTTTGCCACGATATTGCAGAATTAGATCCTAAATTAAAAATTAGTGAAGTTCAAATGAGAAGAATTATTATTCACGGCTTAAACCTAATATATGATAAGTTACATTACTGCCATTCATAGTTAGCAGACTCAACCAACCCTTTCAGAGTTAGAAATTGTGTCAACTGACTGAAAACACCAGTCAAATAGATGGCTAGCATTTTATTAAAATGTGAAGAGGATGCGTTATCTAACAACAAAGTAAGAAGTATAGGAGAGATCAACAAGCAGTATGGATGGGGGACCCACAAAAGGAACAAGGCAGAGGCTCATACTAGGCACAACAACGAAGGTATGACATACGGAAGAACAAGGTAACTGTCCAACAAGACGTTGTAGTGGAGAATGCTATAACTGTGTCAAGAAAGGTACTTCTCATGAAAATTGTTAGGGTTGAATTGGGTTGAATTTCTGTGGATATTTGTTGGCATTAGTGGCACTATATCTGGAGAGCTCAGTTTGTGAAATCTGGATTGTTTTTGAGCTGTTTGAGCAAAATGTTGAACATTGTGTTGCAACAATATGTTCAACATTCGGGATCTGTAACAATTGGTCGTATACAGAAACGCGGCTGTGGTCAACAAATTTGTCGTGGTGATCTCAGATCTGATTTGTTACCTAGAATATCGGGGATTCCTGTATATGGTTGTGGTATACCTGCATGAGAGATATTTGGAAAGCCCTTCCTAAATCGGTTGCTAAATTGAAGGGTTGTTGGATTGAAATAGAAAGTGAATATCTCGCAGATTTGTTAGTTGGGAAGATTGATTGCTGATAGATTGCTGCAGATCTATTCTGGTATCTTCAACCTATTCTGGGATATTCTATTGGTAATATATATGGAAGCTATTATTCTATCGGTTTTGTTGTTGATTCGGTTGGAGAGAATCTCGCCCGCAAATTAGTTTAATGCTAGAGGATTTTGTGAAACCAATTGCCCAATTGGTTTGGATTCTTGATAGCTGCCGTATCTGCAATTATTGTTGAAGTTTCCTCCCGCAATTCAGGGGGTAGCGCAGGATATATTGGTGGTGCGGTTTTTCGGCTAGTGCACGACTTTTGACGAAAGTTTTTTGAAGAACTCCGGGAGGAGGTCGACGGCTACGCACGTAGGATCAAGGGAGTTGATCTAGTCGGTGGTGCAAGGGGAGCTTGCTGGCAAGGGGAGCTTGCCAAGAATACTTCACGGGGTTGATTGCGATCACCCCTCACGGTTTGTATTAAGGGGGAGGGTGTTCTTCCTTAGAGAAGCGTGATTATTAGAGTTTGTATTCTCTGATTTTTATAGTGGAGTATTCTATTTTTCTGGGCGTGGCCCCGCAGATGTAGGTGTGCGCACCGAACTGCGAAACCAAGTCTCGTGTGTCGTTGCTTGATTCTTGTGTTTTCCCTTTGTGTTTATTTTGATTATTTCCACGTACTGAAAACAACAATTGGTATCAGAGCAGGTCACCTGTGTATCTTTGTTTTTCAAAGAAGGTGTGATCTTGAATTTCAGTACGTGAATCATGGCTACACGAGAAGGTGCCTCCGTTGTTCGTCCTCCATTGCTCATTGGTACAAATTACACTTACTGGAAGTCTCGGATGCGTGTATTCATTAAGTCCATTGATGAGAAGGCCTGGATCGCCGTCAGTGAAGGATGGACACCACCAACCGAAATCGACGAAGATGGCGAAGAACACCTCAAGTCGGCAAGAGACTGGAGTCGGGTTGAAGAACATGCGGCCTTGTGCAATTCTAAAGCAATTAATGCTATTTTTTCCGCTGTCGATGAAGAGCAATTCAAATTAATCTCTACGTGTGAGTATGCAAAGGAAGCGTGGGATATACTGCAGAATATTCATGAAGGCACCAGTACGGTAAGAGCATCTAAACTTCAAATGCTCGCATCTCAATTTGAAAATCTCAGGATGAATGATGATGAGACTGTGGCTGAGTTCAATGGGAGACTGCGTGATATATCTAATCAGGCATTTCAATTGGGGAAGAAGTACTCTCAAAAGAAGTTGGTTGAAAAAACCTTGAGATCCCTACCCGATAAGTTCTCTGCGAAGATTGCGGCCATTGAAGAAGTGAGGAACACATCCACTATGAGATTGGATGAACTCATGGGATCTCTTCAGACCTATGAAATGAATCTGAAGCCGAACCACAAGGATAAAGGGGTGGCGTTAAAGGTTGAAGTCAGTAAAACATCTAAGTCTGAAAATGACTCGGATATTGATGATGACATTGATCAGCTGACTAAGAATCTCAACAGAATGATGAGGAAGATAAGTAACAAGGGACAGAATTACAGATCTGCCAACAAGGAATCAAGACCGTATCTTCCTACAGCTGGAAAGACAATCAGTCACCCCGCACAGAGGTATGAGCCAAAGAGTAAGGGTAAAGGAATACAATGCAGGGAGTGCGAAGGTTTCGGTCATATACAGGCCGAATGTGCTAATACCCTCAAGAAGAAAAAGGGGAAATCATTAGCTAGTACCTGGAGTGATGAGGATTCAGAAGGAAGTTCTGGAAATGAGGACAACACCAGCAACTATGTGGCTTTTCCGGCTATTCTTGATGATCAATCTGATGGGTATACTCCTAGCTGTGTTGGACTTAATGTTGCGACAACTAGTGCAACATTAGAGAACAAAACTGCAAATGTCAGACAGAATGTTGCAACATTATGTTCAACATCATGTTCAACATCATGTACAACATCTACAATCGAATCAGATTCTGAAGCTGACAGCGATGAGGAAGTTAGTAACAATGATATCCAAAAAGCATACCAGATGATGTTTGAGAAGTGGGTGCAAATCTGCAATATCAACAAAGTCTTGAAGGTGGAGAATGAAAGACTGAAGAAAGAGAAGGAGGAGGTCAAAATCGAATGTCTGAAAGCTGAGGGAAACTGCAGAGAATTGGAAAGAAACTTCAGAAATGTTCTTCTCAGGGCAGAGAAAGCTGAATGCACATTGGAGAAGTGGAATTCTGGAAAAGCAAAGCTGGAGGATATCTTAAACATGGGAAAGATTTCTGGAGATCGCACCGGAGTGGGATTCAATAGAGGAGCTTCTTATAATATGTCTGCTGAAAGAAGAAATCAAGTTACCAAAGAACTTGAAAGAATGGGCCAACACAATGGCCATGATCAAAAGAAGAGGCAGATTAGAGGCATAAAAGGTGGTCGTTCTGTGTGCAGTTACTGCAAGATCAAAGGCCATACTGAGAGAAACTGCTTCAGCCGCATGCGACATTGGGCAGAAGGAAGAAATGTTAGACACCCTGATATGAAGATGAAGAAGCAATGGGTCAGAAAGTCTGAATTATACAGCAAGAACACTATAACTTCAGAGAAAACTCTTCATGTTGTGACTAATGTTGTAACATTAGATACAACACAGAACAATGTAGCTGCAGATGTTATGACAGCAGACTCGACATCTCCCCTCGATAATCACTGTGAGCAATCTGTGCCAAAGTCTCATGAATCTTCCTCCAGAATTATTAGAGTGCTATCTCGCCGTTCTGCTCACTGCTCTTCCTCCGCCGGTGCCAATGGATCTTCGCATGTACCTTCTGTCAACACTGTCGATGTTTTCAATTCTCCAACTACTTTTCGGCCCCTCAGAGCTCGACTTCTACCCTGGACATCATTTCATTCGTCGCCCTACTGTCAGATGTGAGGTATTTGTTCTTCCCCCTTTTTTTTCCGCTGCACCTGAGGATTTTGTTTCTAATAAGAAAGCCAGAAAGGGGGAGAATAATTTTTTAAGACATGAGGCTAGCTGAAATGTATTAGAGTCATGAGGACATACTTTTTCTGATTTGTGGCTGTCTCTTCTGAGATGATCTATGCTTGGGTTGTTCTAGTAAGGGGGAGAATGTGGTTTGGATTATTGTGGCTCAAAGGGGGAGAATGTGTGCTTGGTTGGTGCTTGCTTTGGGTTGGTGCCTGCTTTGGGTTGTGCCACATAATGCCAAAGGGGGAGATTGTTAGGGTTGAATTGGGTTGAATTTCTGTGGATATTTGTTGGCATTAGTGGCACTATATCTGGAGAGCTCAGTTTGTGAAATCTGGATTGTTTTTGAGCTGTTTGAGCAAAATGTTGAACATTGTGTTGCAACAATATGTTCAACATTCGGGATCTGTAACAATTGGTCGTATACAGAAACGCGGCTGTGGTCAACAAATTTGTCGTGGTGATCTCAGATCTGATTTGTTACCTAGAATATCGGGGATTCCTGTATATGGTTGTGGTATACCTGCATGAGAGATATTTGGAAAGCCCTTCCTAAATCGGTTGCTAAATTGAAGGGTTGTTGGATTGAAATAGAAAGTGAATATCTCGCAGATTTGTTAGTTGGGAAGATTGATTGCTGATAGATTGCTGCAGATCTATTCTGGTATCTTCAACCTATTCTGGGATATTCTATTGGTAATATATATGGAAGCTATTATTCTATCGGTTTTGTTGTTGATTCGGTTGGAGAGAATCTCGCCCGCAAATTAGTTTAATGCTAGAGGATTTTGTGAAACCAATTGCCCAATTGGTTTGGATTCTTGATAGCTGCCGTATCTGCAATTATTGTTGAAGTTTCCTCCCGCAATTCAGGGGGTAGCGCAGGATATATTGGTGGTGCGGTTTTTCGGCTAGTGCACGACTTTTGACGAAAGTTTTTTGAAGAACTCCGGGAGGAGGCCGACGGCTACGCACGTAGGATCAAGGGAGTTGATCTAGTCGGTGGTGCAAGGGGAGCTTGCTGGCAAGGGGAGCTTGCCAAGAATACTTCACGGGGTTGATTGCGATCACCCCTCACGGTTTGTATTAAGGGGGAGGGTGTTCTTCCTTAGAGAAGCGTGATTATTAGAGTTTGTATTCTCTGATTTTTATAGTGGAGTATTCTATTTTTCTGGGCGTGGCCCCGCAGATGTAGGTGTGCGCACCGAACTGCGAAACCAAGTCTCGTGTGTCGTTGCTTGATTCTTGTGTTTTCCCTTTGTGTTTATTTTGATTATTTCCACGTACTGAAAACAACAAAAATGCATTACTGAAAAAGGCTGGCGAAAGGCAATACAAGCATGTGTTGGGATGACACTGAAGGGGACGGATGCCCAAGCATCTGTAGATATTGTGAACGAGATAACATTATGTTGTGGCATTGTTTATGATAGGAATGCAGACAGAGGCCGACTTTTACGACGACAAATTAGGGAGTCAAATACATTGAAGATTGGATTGGGCACTCTAGATACTCCAACCACTTGACAAGTGCTCAGAAGAAACTTTTCAACTTGTCTGAATGTAAAGGAGCTCAAGATGTGATCACTGATAACTTAAGGTTGCATATTACATTCTGTAGAAAGTTGGGGGAAAATGTGATTAGCCTCCAAAGTGAGGCTATCACTTCTATTTATATGATTTCACACTTTCTTTACACACACACCCAATTTACTCCTCACACACACACATTACTCAATACTCCCCCTCAAGATGAGCAAAAGATATTTATCATGCCCATCTTGTTACAAGCATCCTCCACTCCTTTAGAGCTCAACCCCTTCGTAAGGCAATCTGCTAGTTGCTGTCCAGAGCTAATGTAGGAGATCTCCAACTGTTTCTTGTCAAGTCTCTCTTTAATGAAGAACCTGTCAATCTCTATGTGCTTCGTTCTATCATGTTGCACTGGGTTGTTGGCAATATTAATTGCAGACTTGTTATCACACAACAACTGCAATGGTCCTTCTCTCAGCAGGCGTAGCTCATGTAGAAGTGATCTCAACCAGATCATCTCACAAGTACTAAGCACCATAGCACGATACTCTGCCTCTGCAGTGGAACGAGCCACCAAATCCTGCTTCTTGCTGCGCCAAGAGACCAAGTTGCCCCCAACAAACACACAGTAGCCTGAGGTCGATCTCCTATCATCCAAGCAACTGGCCCAATCTGCATCACAGTAGCCTGTCACATTCATGTGACCATGACTACCAAATAATATGCCTTTTCCTGGACTATTCTTCAGATACCTCAGTATCCTGAAGACTGCCTCCATATGTCCAGTCCTAGGATCATGCATGTACCTACTTACCACACTGATAGCATAGGCAATGTCAGGTCTGGTATGGCATAAGTAGATGAGGCGTCCAACAAGTCTCTGGTACCTCTCTTTGTCCACTGGCTCCCCTGATTGTGAATGCAACTTATGATTCTGATCAATAGGAGTAACTGCTGGACGACACCCCAACATACCTGTCTCAGCCAGAAGATCCAGTGCATACTTTCTCTGTGAGAGAACTATACCCTTCCTGGACCTGGCAATCTCCAGTCCAAGGAAGTATCCCAACTGTCCAAGGTCCTTGACCTCAAACTCTCTCGCCAACCTCACCTTCAAGTGAGAGATTCCCTCTTCATCATCTCCAGTGATAATAATGTCATCAACATACACAGCCAAAAGAGTGATCCGCTGCCCTGAATGTCTATAGAACACAGTATGATCACCATTACTCTGCTTGTAGCCCATGGTGATGACTGCACGCCTGAACCTGTCGAACCATGCCCTTGGAGATTGCTTCAGCCCATACAAAGACTTGTCCAGTCTACACACCTTTCCCACCGTCTGTTGTGTGCCAAAGCCAGGTGGAACCTCCATGTATACTTCCTCCTGTAAGTCTCCATGCAAGAAGGCATTCTTTACATCCAACTGATGCAATTTCCATCCAAAATTCGCTGCACAGGATATCAGTACTCTCACAGTACTCATCTTTGCCACTGGGGCAAATGTCTCATCATAATCGATCCCATAAGTCTGACTGTAACCCTTGGCAACCAGCCTCGCCTTGTACCTGTCCACCTTCCCTTCTGCAGTTTGCTTTACTGTGAATACCCACTTGCAGCCCACAGCCTTCTTCCCTGCTGGAAGCGAGACAAGTCTCCATGTCTTGTTCTTCTCCAGTGCCTCAAGTTCTTCGAGCATTGCTTTCTTCCACTGGGGATGTTGCTTTGCCACTCGCCAATCACTTGGTATAGGGATAGACTGTAAGGATGCAATGATAGCCCTATATGCAGGTGTAAGAGAAGCGTAGGAGACATGATTAGCAATATCAGTCTCATATCCATACCGTACAGGAGGCCTGCCGGCATTGATACGAGGCTCCCTACGAGATGCAAGTGGAAGATCTAAACTAGAGGAAGGCAAAGAAAGGTTACCATCCGTGGTAGGAGAGGAAGGCAGTAAGGAGGTCGGGACTCGAGCAGGCGTGATAGACTGATCAACCTCGACATGGGGCAGTGGAGCTAGTGGTTCTTCAGTGGGGAAGATGTCTTCTTGTTGTCCTCCATCGCCATGACTATCCTTCTGTCTCCTGCTATATTTCCTGCCGTACAGCCTGTCTTCCTCCTCTTCCACCAAGGTCCTTCCTTCCTCCCTGCTATCAGGACCAGTACCAGTAGCCCTGACAGGGCATGGTATAAGTCCAACCACTACCCTCCTGTCATCAGTCTCCCCCTCTCGACCAACTCCTCCTGTGCTTGGAGAGGCCCCAGTATCAAATACTGATGTAGAATCTGTCAGTCCTCCATAAAACGGTTCAGTCTCCCTGAACGTCACATCCATGCTCACAAACAGCTTTCTTTCTGAGGGACTCCAACACCTGTAGCCTTTCTGATTTGAAGGATACCCAACAAATATACATTTAATTGCCCGAGCATCCAGCTTCCCCACAGAGGGTCTATGATCCCTCACAAAGCATGTGCATCCGAACACTTTTGGTGGAACTACGAAAGTGTTCTTTCCCATAAGAATCTCACATGGAGACTTCATACCAAGGATCCGTGAAGGCATCCTGTTGATAAGATATGTGGCTGTCATCACTGCTTCACTCCACAATATCTTAGGTACATTCATGGTGAGCATGAGTGACCTAGTTACCTCCAACAAGTGTCTATTTTTTCTTTCAGCAACTCCGTTCTGTTGGGGGGTGTTGGGGCAGGTGGTTTGATGAGTTATCCCACTCTCAGATAGGTAAGATGCAAACTCCCTGTTTACATACTCAGTCCCATTATCCGTTCTCAAGACACGGATCCTGGCCTCATACATGTTCCTGACACTTCTATGGAAGTCCTGAAAGCACTTCAGCGCTTCGCCTTTGTTTTTCATCATATAAAGCCATGTCATCCGAGAGTGACAATCTATGAAGGTGATAAACCACCTGAACCCACTCACTGAAGTCACTGGGCAGGGCCCCCAAACATCTGAGTGAATAAGATGAAACTTCTCTACACTCCTCATCCCTACACTAGGATATGACGTCCTAGTGTGTTTCCCAAATTCACATGCATCACATGTCAAATTCATTTCATTCACTCCATTTAAAATATCGGGATACATTTTACTCAAAATATCAAAGGGCAAGTGCCCCAACTGACAATGCAACAAAAGTACATCCCTTTCCTTCTCTCCACCAACGACAGCCAGTGCAGCATCCCCACTAGCTCTGTCAAGATACCACAGTCCATCACGCCTGACGCCAGTCCCAAGCCTCCTCCCAGTCTTCCTTTCCTGCAACACACAATGAGTAGAGTCAAAAGTAATGCTACAGTCGAGATCATCAACAATAGAGCCAACAGATAAGAGGTTGACTGGAAATGATGGGACGTGAAGGACAGAAGAGAGGCGTATGGAGGGAGTGCACTGAATAGTACCAGTCCCTCTAATGGGTTGGGATGTGCCATCAGCTGTCTGAACGGTTTCATGAATGGAATGTGGTTTATATGTGGAAAATTGTCTATATGCTCCTGACACATGACTAGATGCACCTGAGTCAATAATCCACTCTATATGATCTCTACATGAAAGGGCTAATCGGTTACCTGAGCCTGTATGAGCGAAGTGGGCAAAGTTACCGAATGGCGAGGCAATATCCCCAGTCTGGTCTGCATGGCTCTCCGAGCTCTCAGTAGTAGACCTGGACTGTCTCCGCTGCTCTAGGTCTGACGCCTCAGCTGGCGTAGCCTCAATCATCACTGTCTCCTGTCGTCCATCAGCGGTAGCAAAGTTGGCCCGTGGGCCACCACGACCTCGTCCACGGCCTCCTCGGCCCCAACGACCTCCTCCTCTGCCTCCAGTGCCACGTCCTCGTCCACTGCCCTTCTGTGGGCAGTTGAAGCTCAGGTGCCCCTTCACCCCACATGTGTAGCACTCTCGATCCTCGCTCACTACTGCCACTGGGGGTACAGCCAGTGCAGCCCGAGTGACCTGAGTACCCTCATCCTTCATAACCCTCAGTCTGGTCTCCTCCTGTGCCATTGCAGCTATGGCCTCCTCCAGGGATGGGATGGAGGATAGGTGGCACATACTCGCCCTCCTGGCCTCAAAGTCTCCATTCAGGTTCCTCAGAAAGTGTGTCACACGCCTACGCTCCACCCACTTCCTGTGTATCGCAGCGCTCCTAGGATCAGGTAGGTCAATAGGGTCATAGTGATCTAACTCTGACCAAAGCCTTTTCAACTCCGCAGAGTAGGCTAGAATAGTCATCTCCCCCTGCTTCAAGGTGTCGACCTTGCCCTGAACCTCCATCATGAGCATCACATTCCCTGCTCCTGAGTACATTTTCTCCACCATACTCCAAATCCCCGCAGCACTCTCTATGGCCTCCACCATCCCAGCAATGGGTGGAACCATCGATGTCATCAACCAAGCAGCCACCAGTGAGTTGGTGGTGCTCCAGACTTTCCAATCATCCACATCCTTGTCCAGCGGTTCCTTGCATGAACCCAGAACGACTCCTTCTAACCCCTTCGACCTCAGAATGAGAAGCACCCTCCTGGACCAACTGAGGTAATTCTTCGTCCCTTCCAATTTCACATCATTGGGCATCAATTCCAGCTTCTGCACGGGACGTGAAGGCGTCGATCCACTCGAGGATCCCAACTCCTTCGAAGCAAGTAGCTTCGTTATCTCCCCGATGAAGGCCTTCATGTCCGCTGAAGTAAGGTTGTCCCCCATCTCTTCAGATCCGCAGATCTCTCCTTTCTCCCTCCTTAGATCCGCAGATCTACTTCTCCTTCTCCTCTTCTAGGTCATACCCTAACCGTAAACCTATGGAGTCCTTTTCATGGCTCTACCATAGATCTAGGGTTAGGGTTTTTTTGGGATTCCCTTTTTGTGGCTAGGTAGGGCTTTGTGGGGCTAGAAGAGGACTTGAGAGAGGAGAAGAAGGCTATCGGCAGCGGCGGAAGCTGGCGGCGGCAGCGGCAGAAGCTGGCGGCGGCAGCAGCTGCGGCGGCAGGCGGCTGCGGCAGGCGCAGCGGCAGCGCGCAGCAGCGGCGCACGCGGCAGCGGCGGGCGCAGCGGCAGCGGCGGCGCGCTGCGGCAGCGGGCGGCGGCAAGCAGCGGCGGCGCGTGGGAGGGGCTAGGGGTTTGGGTTTTAGGGTTTTAGGGTTTTTAGCTCTGATACCATGTAGAAAGTTGGGGGAAAATGTGATTAGCCTCCAAAGTGAGGCTATCACTTCTATTTATATGATTTCACACTTTCTTTACACACACACCCAATTTACTCCTCACACACACACATTACTCAATACATTCACTGGAAGGCTGTTTTTGTGAAAGAATCTCTGGACCCATAAAAAGTGGAATTTGTGCTTGTGGAAATTATCGGTTTTCCATGAAGAAGATTTTTTTTTCCAGCATGTTCTATTCGATACTGGTAGGAGAAGAACCCGACTCGGTTTGCGCCATGCTTTAGCTCACACAAGGTAAAATTGAAGGACATATACCACGTACCAGGATTGGAGAAGAACCTCTCATCATCAACTCAATTGACAGCTATGGGAACACACATCATTTGGGCCTAATGATGTAAAAGGACACTGCAGCTTAACGTCAACAAAAGAATTTATCGTGGAAGGATGCAAAGTCGAGCCTGTACATGCAACAGAATCAGCATATGTAGATGATGCCCAAAAGAATGAGACAGAAGACCTATGACACGCAAGTCTTGGGCACATGAGCTAGCACATCCTCAAGATTACAATATAGAAGTCAATGCTGAAAGATTTTTCATATTGGAGATTCGAGAAGGTATCATCACGCCTAGGCGCATCAGCTATTGTACTAACAATCGAAATTTGGAGTTAAAAAAACCATTGGAGCTAGTACATTCAGAGGTATTAGACAATTGAAGCAAGCATCAATTATTAGGATGCATTATATGGTCACATTTATTGACCACTTCTCAAGCTACATTTGGATTTGTTTTTCGAGAGAAAAGTCTGAAGTACTTTCAAAATTAAACAATTTCGAGACTAGTTAAGTAGGTAGGAAAAATCTAATGCCTGCATATGGATCTAGGGAGAACATATACCTCCAAGGAGTTCTATGATTATCTATGTGAGCACAATTATTAATATCTGATCTGCCCAAACACTCCACAACAAAATGGCGTTATTTCGGCAAAGATTTGTTGAAGCGTTGCTTGCCAAGTACATATTAGGATGTTTCCGGGCATAATGCATGATAACTGCAACACACAATCTCAACATGCTGCCACAACCGAAAGTGGGATTCATTTTGCCATTTTAGAAGTTATGGGATGAGAAACAATCTGTGAGTCATTTTTGAGTTTTGGGTTATGTATGTTGTGCATGTGCTTTACCACCGTTACTGAAAGAAGGCAATCTGTTGTATCTTCGTGAGGTATTACACCAAAAGAAAGGATGGGGGTGTTGCAACCATACAACTGGACAATGGTGCACATCAGGAATGTTGTGTTTGATGAAACATCATCTTGGTGGGCCCCTAGAAGTTATGTTGACATATTCTAAGGAAAAGAATTGCAAGAATGGCTGAGGGAGTCAAACGAAGAAGCGATGAAGAAGCTTGAAGATATAAGCCACAGTTCTCCAAAGCCCCCAATAGACAAGAGCTTATGACAAATTGGCGTGACACTAAAAGAAAAGTGCATAACCCCGATATAAGCTATTATTGAAGAACCAATGGTGTAGCTTCAGATCAACAGAACGAGGAAGGTTGAATCTGAAGTATGCCAATGTAGCAAATTGTCAGACATATAGGAGACTTCTAGCTTTGATAAATTATACCACGTGAGAAGTTAGGGGGAGTAGTGTGAGTCAGCACCAACCTTAATAATGTTGGTTCTCTACTGACAAATTGGGTCGATTAGCCAGCCGACCTTGTGAGGTCGATTCTGTAACCGACCTTGATGGGGGTATAAACCCTCTCTCCTTGAGTGTATCAAGGTGAAGAGCTGTAAAGAGAGGAAAAGAGAGGAAAAGAGGAGTAAGCTTGAGAAAGGGTGAGGTGTTAAAAGACGGGTGAGGTGTCAAGCATATGAGGGGAAATTGGTGAGGTGTAAATGAAGTGAGGTATGAGGTTTGTGTGTGCGCGTGCGTGCATGCGTGTGTGTTTGTGGGGGGGGGGGTGTAAGCGTGATTTGTATTGTCGTATTTTGGAAAAGCAGACTAAAAATATATCTTCTTGTGTATTCTCTTTATTATTCTTGTGCCCAAAGTTATGTCTCTGTAATCAACAAGGGGTATCAGAACACTTGCTCATGACCCCGGATTCTATGGAGTGGGGATTAAAGAAAAAAATATTTTAAGTTACCAACGTGAGGATTGATTCCAGGACCCACTTGAACCTGATTCATTGCCATTGATACCACCTCAAAAAATCACTTCACTCAAAAGTTTAAGCTAATGAGTTGTGCGTTAACAATGTATGAAACATTTTGATCTGCAGAGATTTTTTGGATAAGATAGCCTAACAATTATCTGAATTTGGTATTAGCTTGCACAATTATGGTATGTAGGAAGTCACAACCAGCTTAATGTCTGCAAATTATGAGTCCATCTGAAGGACTATTTTGGAGGAACATGTCTAAAATGACCCAATACTAGGATGCGGCATATCATCCTTGCCTGGTACTGCTTACGAACTATAATAGCTTTTTACAACCTTCCCTAGGGGAAAAAATTATCACTTGTTATATATATATATATATATATATATATATATATATATATATATATATATATATATATATATATATATATGAGGGATCAAATGACCCCCAAAAATAACCCCCAAAAATGACCCCCTATCAAAAATCATATGCCCCCCATTTTTTCGGAAGATCCGAACCGTTCATCTTGATCTCCGCCCTCTAAATACCCGACCCACCAATTTTCAACCCGATCCCATGTGTTTTGCCTGTCCATCAACCATTCGCAAAAGTTCTGTTCATGCGAAACCGTTAAATTTGGGTCGGATGGATGAACGGGCAAAACACATGGGATCGGGTTGAAAATTGGTGGGTAAGGTATTTAGAGGGTGGAGATCAAGATGAACGGTTCAGATCTTCCGAAAAAATGAGGGGCATATGATTTTTGATAGGGGGTCATTTTTGGGGGTTATTTTTGGGGGTCATTTGATCCCTCCTCATATATATATATGAATGGGATTAATGGCTATCATACGACATATGAGAGCATCTCTCATACGCCCTCTCACATAAAGCACCCAAGTACAACCAAGTAAAAGCCCATGTGGGCTTGTACTTGAATGCTTTATGTGAGAGGGCGTATGAGAGATGCTCTCATATGTCGTATGATAGCCATTATTATATATATATGTGATTAATGTAGAGCAGGTGGCACCTGATCCATTGGATCAGGTGCAAGACACAAAAAGGTGGGGCCCCACGGGTACAAGCCCGTGTGTGGGCTTGTACTTCCCACTTTTTTGTGTCTAAGCACCACCTTTTCTATATTAAATCCTATATATATATATTGAAAAGTAAGTGTGTATGTATATAGATACAAACAACATCCAGGCAGATACCAACAAGCAGAGCTAGTGGGGGAGAGGCTGAGAAGCAATCACCCCACGCAAGGACTACCAGGCAGAGCCAAGAAAAAACAAAGAAAGAGAAGCCTATATTGGGGCAGCACACAAAAACGGCCTATGAGAGACCCCAGTTCCCAAAGAGAGAGATCCACGGCATCTACATCCCTAAGATTGACTCCAGCCAAGGCATCAGAGACGTCAGAAAAGATCCTGGCTAGAAGGACAGTCATGGGACTTGGCAGGGAGCGAAAGGTGCGGTTGTTCCTCTCCTTCCAGATGTGCCAGACTGCGGCAGAGAAGACGAGTAAGGAGAGCTTGCCCATGGGGGTGGGCTTTCCTTTAGATCCAAAGCGACGTCTCAGCATGTGGACGTCAACAGTAATGGATTTGGAGCCAGAGGGAAGACCCAGGCGGAGCTTGCACGCCTCTCAAACAAAAGCGCTGTAGTCGCAGCAGAAGAAGATGTGGCGGACAGACTCGGGGTGCGAGCCACAAAGAACACATGCTGACTGGTCACAGATCCCACGTCTGGCAAGCTGGTGAGTGGTGGGGAGGCGATCGGAGAGGGCACGCAGCAAGGTGAGGGAGAATTTGGGTGTGTGTCCAGGAAACCAGACCACCGAGGCAAGTCGTACAGGGGGGTACATTGGCGGGTGGACGACTAAGCCGATCTGAGGGAGCACTCGCCATCTCGTGTCCATTCCCAAGAGTCAGGGCCATCAGCCACAGAGGCGGGAGCTAGAAGGTGCATAAGATGACGAATCTCCGCATGAAGGGACCAACCACGCCCGTCCCAGAAGTCGGCAACACGGCGGTATCTCAAGGTAGTGGGAGGAGTGCATATCTGGGCTAACGGGCCACAGGGTAGCCAAGGGTCGTACCAAAAGGAGGAGGAGCGCCCGTCCCCCACAACTCTACGAAAGCAAGAAGTGGCTAAGTCCCGGTTGCGGAGAATGTGCTTCCAAGAACCAGAGTCAAGAACCGATGCCTCGCACTGAAATAAGGGGGTGCTCCTCAGGTAGGTGGTATGCATGTAAGAGGCCCATGGCGAGGGCGAGTGAAGAAGCCTCCAAAGAAGTTAGATACCGGCCGCCGCCCCCACTTCCCGGAGACTACACAACCCAATCCCCCCTTCACACTTAGTTAGCACATATCCTCCCATCTCCAAAGATGTAGCTTCGTCCCCCAAATGAAGTCACGACACATACGATCAATCGCGAACAAAACAGAGGCGGGAATACGAAAAGACTGAATCCAGTAAGAGACAAAGCCATGGATGACCGTGCGAACCAACTCAATGCGCCCCACCGTGGAAAGGAGCCTGGAGGACCAACCAGAGATCTTGGCCATGCACTTGTCCACCAGACTGGAATATAGCTTCGCCGCAGGGTTGGATGACGAGAGGGGGGAGCCCGAGGTATTTGAGGGGTGGAACGGCGAGAGGGATGCCAAGAGCGAGAGAGAGCTCACTGCCAGAGATACAGCCTTTGCTGAGGATCAGCTTACTTTTCTCCTTGTTCACGTCAAGGCCAGAGAAGAGGTGGAAGGAGACAAGGAGTCTACCAAGCTCCAAAAAGGAGGCCTCAGCCTTGCAGAAGACCAGCATGTCATCAGCGAAGAGGAGGTGGGATGGGATGCTCTGAACCCCCCTCCTAGGGGGTCGGATGGCGCCAGTGAGGGTGGTTGTATCCATAAGGAGGGTGAAGGATTCCATGACCATGACGAAGAGGAAAGGGTAGATAGGATCACCTTGACGAACTCCCCTGTTACTCCCAAAGAAACCAGCAGGAGATCCGTTGACGAGGACAGAGAATGATGCAGAGTCGACGCACACCTTGACCCAATGAATGAAGGATGGGGGAAAGCACAGACGCTCCATGAAGAAGTATATGAATTTCCGGTTGATACTATCAAAGGCTTTGCCCAGATCCAACTGAACGCAAGCCCTGGCCCCTATAGACGCAGAGAAGTCCCTGATAAGCTCGTGGGCAAGGGGGGAGGAGTCCGAGATCAGGCGCCCCTTGATGAATGCATACTGGTTCCAGGAGATGAGGCCAGGGATAACCTCAGCGAGTCTCCTACTGAGGACTTTGGAGATGATCTTGTATATCACATTGCAGCAGGAAATGGGCCGGTAGTCCCCAAGGGAAGAGGCAGCGGTGGACTTGGGAATGTGGGTGAGAAAGGTATAGTTGATCTGCTTCAGAATGCATCGAGTAGAGAAGAAGGACCGAGCAGTGAGAAGGACGTCCTTGCCCACAATCCCCCACATGTCCTGGAAGAATAGGGGGAAAGCCATCCGGCCCAGGAGACTTGTCCCTATCCAAAGAGAAGAGAGCCTCATTGATCTCCTGATCGGAAATTGGGTCCCCCCAATCCACTCACTGGCAGCAGGGGAGAGGATACGCTTATGGGTAAGCTCAGGGAAAGAGGTAGGGTGGGAGTCCTGATGTAAGATGGAAGTGAAGAACTTAACAGCGTCAGACCGAAGGGAGTCCAACTTGGTAGCAGGGTCTCCACCAGACCCAATCAGGTGGAGGAGGCTGTTCCCAGTCGCCCGCTCCTTAGAAGCCGCATAGAAAAACTTGGTATTTCTGTCACCCTGAGAAAGCCAAGTCTGGCGACTCTTCTGCCTCGCTTTAACTCTCCTCGCAGTCAAGGCTGGACACCAGGAGACGACCGAGAGCACGACCATGTCTCAGAAGGTCAGGGCAGGAGTGGAAGGCAGGGGATGTCCGGAGAGTAGAGATGTCCTGCCTAACGGTCTCCGAGGGGGTAGTGGTGGCGAGCCCCAGGCCATGCACGGATGGCCACCTTGAGGGCCTTGAGCTTGGAGACAAGCCGGAGCATGGGGATCCAGAGAAGTGACCGTGTCAGATAGACAGCAAGAGAGCATAAAACCCCGGGATCTGGAGGAAGTGACTGAAGAACCGGAAGGGCTTCGGGCCGGAGTTGGGGCGCAATAATCTGGAGCAGCTGGGGTGAGTGGTCACTGGTGCCGGGAGGAGGTAAGAGGCGAAGGCATCAGGAAGGGTGGCGAGCCAGACAGAGTTAACCAGAGCCCTATCAAGTCTGCAGGTGATGCGGGGCCCCACCGAGGCAAAGTTGGACCAACTCAAGTGATCCCCAGTACATCTAATGTCATCAAGCCCACAACCATCAATGCATCTGTTGAAGTCATCCAGCTGATCCGGGGTGAGGGTACGAACACCAACTTTCTCATCCACAAAGCGAGTGACGTTGAAATCTCCAAGAACCACCCAAGCCCCCGCACCAACGACGAGACAATCATGCTGAAGGGAGTCCCACAGAAGAACTCGGTCAGAAGCCAAGTTGGAGGCGTAGACAAAGGAGAACGAGACCAGAAACCCTCCTTGGTTGGTACATCCAAGAGTAATGTGCTGCGCCGAGGAAGAGATCTCTTTACATTTCCAAACCGTAGGGTCAGAGGCAACCCAAACTCTACCTTTTAAAGGTTTATTATCAGGTTGTCAGCTTCAGAAGTGTGTGATCTAAACCCAATCCAATGAGGCTAGTGGGTCCAAATTTAGATATAAGACAAGAAATTCCAACATGGATTGGTTTGATAGGTTAGTAAGTACCAGCACTGATTAAAATCTCCTCGTTTGCTTCTGTGGCAGAGCATGCTATTTGTTGAAATATCTCGTCTCTATAGTCATGAACTGATATGGTGAGGTTACTTGTGAGAATTATCTTCTAAGCTCTAACTATCCTATAATCATGAACTGATCACATCATATTATTTGCAGTTGTGAATTTAACATTGGTGGATCTTCCTGGGCTGACAAAGGTTGCTGTAGGCAAGTGGTCACACCTTCTGGTCTTTCCTATTTTATTCTAATAATACTGCTCGCTGCTTATTCTGGATGATTGGGGTCCTTTGCAGAGGGCCAACCAGAGTCAATAGTTGAGGACATTGAAAATATGGTGCAGTCGTATGTTGCAAAGGTATGCCCTATTGATCTAATATAAATTCATACATTAGGCAAATAATTATTTACATCAAATGTTCTCCATATGCTATTAAACTATACTTTTCCTTGGATTTTGACTGTCTTTAATCATCTTAAGAATACAGAATTAGTTTCCATCACGATTGTATCTGCATTTTTTCTTGACTAGTTGTATAGTCTGATAAAGTTTTACCGATTCTTTTATGCTCTCATCTGTAGCCCAATTGCATTATTTTGGCCATATCTCCTGCCAATCAAGATATTGCTACTTCAGATGCTATAAAGCTTGCCAAAGAAGTAGATCCTACAGGTGGGATTTGTTTTTTAAAATTTAACTTTTATGTAGCGTTTACATAGTGTACGTGGCTTACAGTTCTCAGAATAGTTGTTGGCTTAGATAGTCCATTTTTCCGTATAATTTAGTTCTTTGTTTTTTCCCCTAGGTGAAAGAACTTTTGGAGTTCTAACGAAGCTTGATCTGATGGACCAGGGTACCAATGCTCTGGATGTAGGCTTTTCTATTTGCTTATCTATTTGCACTTGCGTACAAGGGTCCTTGTTGTTTGTTACTAGCTTGGTGATCATGTATCTACTGGAAGCATTTTACGTAGCCTTGAAGCATGGTGTTCTCATGTGTTTGATCTAGGTGCTCGAAGGCAGAGCATATCGTCTTCAGCACCCTTGGGTGGGAATTGTCAATCGTTCACAAGCAGATATCAACAAGAATGTTGACATGATCATCGCACGACGTAAAGAGCAGGAGTATTTTTCAAGTAGCCCTGATTATGGACATTTGGCAAGTAAAATGGGTTCAGAGTATCTTGCAAAGCTTCTGTCTAAGGTGAATGATTTTCTTTATCGGTCATCACACCATTTTGCTCTACCATATAACATATTATAATTAATTATCTTTATGCTTTTCTTACTTTCATTCTCTGTTCAGCATTTGGAGGCTGTAATACGAGCACGCATACCAAGCATTATAGCTTTAATAAACAAAACAATAGATGAGCTTGATGCAGAGTTGGATCGCCTTGGCCGACCTATTGGTGTTGACTCGGGGGTAAAACTGAAAGAATTTTGCATTTAACTTGCACAGTCTGATGATTAACTATCTCTTTGTTGTGTTTGTACATTCAGGCTCAACTATACACAATACTAGAGATGTGTCGTGCATTTGACCGTGTCTTTAAGGAGCATTTGGATGGAGGGTAAATGCACTCTAACTTGTTTTGTTACTAAATTAAAAGCTTCTGTTTTCATGTTGCTTCCAATAGGACTCATAAATAAATTGGGTAGTTCAGAAGTGTTAAGCTGACATGTTGATCGAACTCAGAGTGGAGGTTATCATCCACATTATTTTATAGTAAACATGGTTGTTTTTCACTTGGGAATATGATGATCTCTTTGGTTTCAATTAGTTCACATGCAAATATGTGTTTGCTTTGCTTTTTTTGTTTATTTTATTTCTTTATTCTTTTTTTTGTTGTTTTGTGTTGTTTGTTTGTTTTTTTTGTGGGTTTTTGGGCCGGGTTTTTTTTGTTGGGTGGGGGGGGGGGGTTCATGCATGGAATCGTTACACTATCGATGTGTTTGGCATATAGGCTGGTAGAACAGTGAGCCCACTTAAGGCGATGATGATATCTTTGTGCGAGTTCCTACATAAATGCACATGGTGAGTTCCTCTGAAAATGTAGCTATTCTATTATTACTCTGATGTAACGAGTTCAATCATTCTTATTAAGTAGCAATAAGTTTCATTATGAGAAAATAGTACTAAAATATTATCGACTCATTCTCCATGTATTTATGTTCTTTAGGAAATCATATGGGAAAACCAGATTTTGAAAAACACTACATTTTCCTGGTCTTTCATTCATGAGATGGAAAAAGAATGATACTATATGGTAGAATTTTTTGCTTTCCTCATTCTCATGGCCACTGAAAAAAAAATTCAATGAAAACATTGTACACTCCATCGGGTGAAACATAGCAGAATTTCATATTTTTTAACAGGAGACGTATTGGATCCTTTCAGAAATGATTTACTTGATTCTTCTGCAAACATATTAGTATGATTTTTTAATTTCATTTCTCTTGCATGCTAGTGCAATTTTAAAAAAACTTGTCACTGGGATTTATTAATAAATTTATTACTTGGAGAGCATTGATCGAGCCAGTGTCGTCATCACCGAAATTGTTTCATTCAATTTGCATGCTTCAAGAAAATGTAATTTTTTTTTCATTTATACTTATATCCCTGCATCTTTATCAGACATGTCATAACAGTGTAAACGGCATCATTTTACTTTGGAAGAAGACTATGAATGACATATATTATTCAACAAACAGCCATGTTGATCTTAAAATTTAAACATGCATGCAAATTTAGCACATTACTTGCAAAATTCTCATTGAATTGTGACCCATTTTATGTTCTCTCTGTTCTGAATCTTCTGTAGGCGACCTGGTGGTGACCGCATTTATGGGGTGTTTGACAACCAACTTCCTGCAGCTTTGAAAAAGCTCCCATTCGACAGGCATCTTTCATTACAGAATGTTCGGAAAGTTATTTCAGAGGCCGATGGCTACCAGCCCCATCTGATTGCCCCTGAACAAGGATATAGAAGACTTATAGATAGTTCTCTGGGCTATTTCAAGGGTCCAGCTGACGCCTCTGTTGATGCTGTACTTATCATTACTCTATTGTTTAGAGTCATTTATACTTGTTTGCACACACAAGCATCCACATACCACATATACAAACACGCACCCAGAATCACCCATGCACAAACATTGACAGACTTGTATCCAAATAGGAGATATGATCCTTATTTGGGGGCCAACAATAAAGAAGGTTAGCTAAATACTGTTTAAAAGATTAATGAATTACAGTGTAAATTTGTTAGACCAGGAAACAATATTGAGAGGGGACATACAACAATTGATATTGGTGAAATTATAATTAGTAATTAAAAGTCATATCTAACTCAAAACTTAAGCTGATGGGTAGAGGTCCACTTCCTAACTTATGGATAGTAGATTTTTGTTTTTTTTTTGTTTTTTAATGAAGAGGATGTGCATTGGTGAGTGGAATCGGGCAATGAAGCTCAACCCATGATAGATCCGAGCAGAATCGGGTGACAGAGGAGAAGGTCATATCTGTGATAGATCCAAACAGAATTGGGTGATGAAAGAGGAAGGATCAAATCAGGTGACAAAAGAACCGAACAGAACCTATGCTCTGAAACCATCTTATAACACTAAACAAGATTGAAAGAGAACCCACAATCTATGATATAAGTGAAGTTGCAATTTGTGTGCTCCATGTTAGAATTATAATAAGAATAAGAATCCATAATTACTTTTTATTGGTGAATCCACAAAACGGTAGTTTAGTCATGTTATCCCAATAGTTCAAACCAATAAGTATGGAGTAGAGACCCAATTACTAATTTAGGGACACCATTTTTGTTTATTTTATCCAATGTGTGATTATTATTATTAACACTCCTACTCAAACTTAACATTGATTCAACTTTGAGTGTGTAAAGTACTGCTGTAGCAGAGTAATAGTACATAATAACTGGCTAAATAATTTTTTATAGCTTTGATACCATGTTAGAATTATAAAGAAACAGTAACTCATTATAATTTTATATTGATGAACCACAAACCAGTAGTTGATACACTCTAGCCTAAATTTTTAAGCCAATAGGCACTGTCCTAATTTCTAATGTATGAACATCATCTTTGTCTATTTTATCCAATGTAAGACTATTATTCTTAACAAAGTTAATACAACCGAGAAAACAGACACCATATTAGGAGTAGGATAAAAATTATATTTTAAAATTTTAAAATATGTCTCTAGAATGTTCCAATAATAATATAAAGATGCCAGAAATGTTCCAATAATAATATAGAGATGTCGGGAATGTTCCATAATAATATAGAGATGTTGGAAATATTATAGCTATCAATATATGAAGATTCCAGGTTCTGACTTAGAAGCACCTCATTGGTGTGATCCACAAGTAGTCCAAGTATTTGTTAACGTAATTTCATGAGGATGCGGAACAACCATGTTTATACTTCATAGAAAGACTGTCTCCTGAATTTTTGTTACAAAAGTATCTTGGAGAAGTCATGGTATTCACGATGCTTTGACTCCTATTACTCCCATAGCTGTATACAATGTATTAAGGTAAATTCTTGATACTTTCCAGCATTAGACCTTGATTGTTTCTAATAGGGAAAGGAGTTTTTGGATTCCTCGTGTGTCTATTTTCATAAACAAGTTCCCCACTGATATGGTCTGGCTAGTCTTGCTATATTCTTTAAAATTAAACTTGTTATTTTTTCAGCCATAACATGTGATCTAACAGATGTTGTTTATCTGGGATAATCCTTATCTAGATTTTCTTGCTATGGTCCCATTTAATGAGCTTGTTTAAGTTCATATATGAAAAGTTATTTGGATTTAAACCCAAGAAAAAGTTAAAGTTCCATCCTGTGTGATTTAAGTTATTTAACCATTCTGGCACCGTATGGACACGGATCACACCTCTTATTGGAGATTCTGGATTGCATGCTAAATCAATTCCCATAATTATCTCAACATGAAATAACTTCCTCAGCATTCAGTGAGTGATGGTGCACCATACTTCAAGTTATCTTGGTATGCATTTGTGCAAGATAATTACCGAATAGTTGTTTATTTATGCATCTGTGTCAAAATAATTACCGAATAGTTGGTTATTTGGATAAGACTGGTTACTTATAGCTTCTAGTCTCTTTAATGACTGAATAAGTATGATCACTTAATCATCATCATCATCATCAATATTTGTGTAAATGCATTGCTCAGTCCTCTATCTTCTGTATTTTCTTTTTCCATGTTCTTTTGCAGCCTTAGGCTAAATCTTTCATGTATCATCTTTTGGCTTATTTACGCATTCAAGCATTCTCGCAATATTCTTTTTCCCACCATTCACCCCGATTCATTAGACCGAAAAACTTTACATCTACCACATATCCAAAACATTTGATTTATTATTATTATTCTTCTTGATAACTTTTCAGGTGCACTTTGTGTTGAAGGAACTTGTTAGAAAATCTATTGGTGAAACAGAGGTATATATCACGTGTTTCATTATGTACTACTATATATCTATGTAGTATATGATCTTTCATACTTATATGTGCATCTCTTGCAACATAGAATATCAAATCAACAGTTGAAGGCTTGTTGTTTAGTTACTAATTAAGTGACATACGATTTGTAACATGTATATTACTTCAGAAGCGGTGATACTACCACTATCTATAACTGACGTAGGACGGAAGCGGAAAGGATGTGGTGGGAATTCTGGGAAAAAGCAGATTATGGATCTGATAAATTTTCGGATTTCGCACACCGGAAATCTTTCGATCATTGCCTAGCACGCCTAGCACGTGGAGATTCTTCGAATCTCTCACCCAGGCAGCCAAACTCACTCACACACACCAATGCAAAAGATTTAATTTGTGGAGAAACTAAAAGTTTACACTAGAAACTAATTTTCATTGAATTCTTCATTAAAAATTAAGAAGTTTGTGGCCTTTATATAGGCTTACAACCTGACTCTCTGAAACCTATTAGAAGTAGAAAGTCTAAATCAACTAAAACACTCAAATAAAAGACTCAAATAACAAAAAAAAGACTCAAATAGCTAAAACTCTAAAAATAATAAAAGACTCGACTACATAGAATTCTCCAAGACCTCAAATTTCATCTCATATTCGATATCTAATGTGTTCAAATTTCAATTCGAATTCGATCTACATCATTCCTTCCAGCTTAAGAACTTTACCTCCTGGTGAATGGTGATAAGAATGGTTTAGCCGAGCAGAATTTAGTAGTTATTTGTAGCTGGAGAAGATGTGTCCATGAACTTTGAAGTATGATAGGATGTGGACCTGTAGACGAACTTTTGTGTGTGAAATTCTTCCAAATAGCAAAAGAGATGAAAGCATGTAGATTCTTCTTGGGATGTGAAGAATCTGGGATGACGAACTCAATATGCTCAAGCAACTTAAGCTTCTGTGAAATACTCGACTCAGTCACATCAGGATTGTAACTCAATGAAGCTCGTTGAAAACTTGTATGATGCATGCAAACCCTCATTGCAGTAACTAGTACAGATCTCTCTAAGCAAACTCGAATCATCTCGTCATCCATAACTATAAGTTCTTGTAAATTTGTATTTGATTCTGCCGCAGACTTGTGAGTATCATTGTTTATTGCAAAAATTTCATAGGTCCCGATATACAAGGCACTCAAATCATTTGTAAGATTCATGGAATGCAATAGGAATAAGGTCAAAGCTAGACTCTAAGAAATTGGGACTTTTATGATGAGATATTTGAATTAGTGACTTTCTAAGGATTAATCAATTCTTTTGATTTCCAATTATGTTCTTGGTTTTACAATGATTCAAAACAATTTTCTTTCCTTTAAACATGAAAGTGTATGTGTTGGATCTCACAAAATGTGCAACATCTAAGCCATACAGCTAAGGCCTACATATCAAAATATGTGAACATCCACATGTATAACATCACGCCAAATACCATCGTGATAGCTCAAAAACTAGATATGTACTAAACGACGTTGGGTAACAGAATGTGACTGATTATCAACCTATGTAATTTTATAAGGCTGTGGATGAGGTTCAGCTTTTAGTCCCTTCTTTTCAATAGCTGAGTTGGTAACTATATTGGTACAACTATCTCTGTCAATCATCACTTTGAAAAATATATCTCCAATTTTGGCGTAGGTAGATAAAACGTTAGTCCTTTGACAATCAACCTCACTCTTAGGTGTAGCAATCAAACACTTAATGACTTATAATCGTGCACTAGAATAATCTTCATCAGCATCTATAATATAAGTAACCTCAGAAGTCTATTCTTCTTTAATTTCATTATCATTATTAATCTTTTCCACAAATGAAGTTTTATTAGGACATTGACTAGAAAAATGACCAAAGCCATGCCATTTAAAAAATTATATCCCTTTACGTCTTTGTTATGATGCTTTTCCAAGCTTAGTCTTTATATTCATCCTTTTAGCGGCATTCATTTCTGATTTAGTCATATTGTCACTAGGCCGCATTAATTGCTCTCCGGCTTTAAAAGTAAGCTTCTTATCTATGTGGTCCAATTTTAAGGCTAGATTAAATATTTGTTACAAGTTGTCTATGGTGTAGGGAAGCATCTCACGCATATTGTTTGCTCTCAATCTAAAACGAAACCTAGCAAGGGTATATCATGGGTCTTCTTGAAGCTCACTCCTAACAAATTAATCATTGAATTTACTCAGCAGTCATGCTCCCTTGACATAGTTCGTGTGATCTCTATATATAGGAGGCACAAATATTTCTTTGAGCTTGTCTTTCTATGAATGTTTAAAAAATTTTAATAGACTCTACCAATTTTATTTTAGCAAATTAGACCTTTCGTTCATTTGATAACTGGTACCATTCAAACAAATGCTACATCTTTGCTAACCAATCTGATGATTATAAGTTCCATCAAAAGTAAGAGCATCTACATTAATCTATCGTGCAATATTACCTCGCCCAAAGTAATCCTTAGTATTCTCATCTTGTCTCCTATTATTTCGATTGTTTTCATTCTTATCCCCATAGGTTCCTCATCAAATGTGCTATGTGTGTCATCATCAAAATTATGTTCTTTGCTCGCTTATTTTCTATGGCTTCTAGGCAATATCTTGTTCGATTTATGTCTGTTTTTAGTTCAGATTGTCGGTTTTTAGTTCTAAATATATAGTTTGGAGCTGATTTTCTAGCTTCTGAATAACATTACATTCATGTCTGATTTAGGGTTTTGCCACTATGCAATAACATGCAATGCCAACCAATCACACAAATGTAGATGCAAGACCCTGAACACCAACTAAATTCGTGCGTTAATTATGCAAATAAAATAAAAATCCTAAGGTCCAAATGTATATGATAGGATGCAATCCTTAATTTGCTAATATGTTACACAGATCCAGCCTAGAAAATATTCAATACCAATGATATCGACTAATCTGCACAAAATCAAATACGGAATTTTTTTTTGTTTTTTAGCAATTAAGGATTTCATCAGATAAGAGGTAACATGGAGTGCAAATCAGCTTTATAATATCACACAAGGTATCTAGAACTTGTAGAGCTTTAATCCAGATGCTTATGACCTAAAATTTTGCGCAAAAAGCTCCAGAAAATTTCAAAATATGCTTAAAATATGGCTGAAATATGGCTGAAATACGATGAAAATCCTCAGAAAATCACAAGCCGCACTGTTGAGATGTGGCTTCGGTCTGCGGGTCAACGAATCGGCTCGATTGGGAACAGCTCGATCGAGCCGGTACTGTAGCTTTTGACGACGATTTCTCCAGCGAAGCAGCGACGGTTCACCGCAAGTTTGTAGCTGCAGGATCGTCTCAAGCCAACGAACATGTCTGTGGGGTCAGCTATCCCGGTTGGCACCGGTGACGCTGACAAACTCCGAAGACTTTTGAGAGTAGCGGTTTGTTAGTTCAGACGGTGACAGCATGGTTGTTGGGTATGGATGAAGGTGAAGACGTCGTGGGAGGTCAGGGCGGTGGCGGTAGTGGTTGTTGGGGCTGATAGAGGCTCTAATGGCGGTGGTTTGACTGATTAGCGACGGCAAAGGGTTCATCGTGTTGCAGATAAAGCCGTCGGTCGTGTGGGGCGGGTCGGAGGACGATGACTGTCGTCGAATACGTCAGTAGAGGCGGCGTTGTCGGGGCTTGCTGGCGGTGTTTGTCAGAATGGCTCAGGGATCGGCAGCGAGTGCAGTGATGTCGGAGAACAGGTTAGGGTTTCGATTATTTCTCTTTTTTTCCTCTGTGTTTTTGAAATTTTTTTCCTATCTTTTTTGTCAAATTTTTTTCTTTTTTTCTTTGCTCCTTTTTAGAATATATATATAGAATCATGTAGATCAGGTGACACCTGATTTAATAGATCAGGTGCAAGACACTAAAGGTGGGCTCCACAGAAAGACAAGCCCATGTGGGAATTGTACTTTCCAACTTTTTGTGTCTTTACACCCGATCTATTAGATCAGGTGCCACATTTTCTATATTATTCTCATATATATATAGTAATATGGGCCTGAGCTGACAGCGCATGAAATTTTTCCCGCTCTGTCAGCGATTTGAGGTCCATAAAATAATTTTTTCAAATTTTTTCAATGTGTTCTACAACTTGTTAGCTACATCCCCACCAAATTTTAAGCCAATCCAATACTTTTTGAGCCTCCATCCATGAGTTTCAAAAAAACCGCTCTAGAAATCCGAACCGTCAGCGCAACATTTTTGAAACGCATGGATAGAGGCTCAAAAGTGTTGGATTGGCTTGAAATTTGGTGGGGAGATAGCTAACAAGTTGTATAACACATTGCAAAAAAATGAAAAACAATTATTTTATGGGCTTTAAATCACTGACGGCGCAGGAAAAATTTCCTACGCAGTCAGCTCAAGCCCATATTACTCATATATATATATATATAATCTAACTATTGTTTCTATGAACAAGAAAATAAAAACTAACTAGATTTAGCTTTGATACCATTTTGACAAAGGACGAAAGCAAAAAGGATGTGGTGGGGATTTGGGAAAGAATCAGATTATGTATTTGACAGATCTCGCACTCCAAAAATCTTTCGATCACCGACTTGCACGACTCGTGCGTGGAGATTCTTCGGACCTCTCGCCCATGCAATCAAGCACACTCTCGCACACCAATGCAAAAGATTGAATTTGTAGAGAAACTAAAAGTTTACACTAGAAACTATTTTTCGTGGAATTCTTCTTTCTAAGAAGTTTGTATCCTTTATATATGCTTACAACTTGACCATCTGAAACTGATTAGGACTAGAAATTCTAGGTCAACTAAAACACTCGGATAAAAAAGACTCAAATAACTAAAACTATCAAATAACAAAAGACTCAACTAATTAGAATTTTCTAAGGACTCAAATTCCATCTCCTATTCAATTTCCAATTAGTTCAAATTTCAATTCGAAATCGATCTCTATCAATAAGATTGGTTCCTGTTTATTCCTCCTGTCTAAGACCTTGGATTATTTCAAGGAACACAAAAGAGAATGACAAGTCCCAATTGTTCCGTTTGTCATAATTGGCATGTCAGAAAAAATATTGGCTCACCATTGTAAGTCTGTAAACATTTCTTTAGTGATTTTTATAGGGACTAGGAGACTAATAAAGGACTTATATGGAATCATATAATGGAATGTTAAAAGACAGATCAGTTCTTTATTCAGTACCAGTTTTCCCCCCAATTTTCAGTATTTTCTTATTAATCAATGTGATATCATTGCATCATTGCATGTCACTATTTTTTATTGATTTTCTAACTATGTTTTTACTTGATACCTAGTTTGATTAGCCATCAAAAGGCACAATCTCAGGATAGGAATGGGCATTCACATGTTATTGATAATAAATCAGTAACAGATGGACAACATAATCGAACCGTAGATAATAAAGGAATTAAGTGGGCAAACGGGATAAGATCATGATAACACACATAACCACCCAATAGAGGCATAAACTCAAAATCAGCTGATAGGGGCATACAACGGGGATAAAATGTGCTCAAAAGCTAAAAGATGAGGCCAAACCATGCGAAGGTTGCTTCGTGGAGACAATTCAAAGAAAAACTTCGTTAAGTGTAAAAGGAAATGAAAGACAAGAGAGAGAGAATTTGCTCATGAGAGAATCGGTTAGAAAGGAGAAGACAGAAGTGGAATGCATGTTTCCCCATCTACAATTGCTGGAAAGACTTTTGAGCATTGAATTGAATGAATGCATGTTTGCATGTGTGTGTGAGGAAGGGAACTAAACCTCATTTTATGTTACAAAATAATTTCGTTTCTCTTTCTTCATGTAACTTGTTTCATAGCTCGGGTTAAACCTGGGGCCCTAAGCTGCACATTCTTTCCAACTCAATAGTCCTGACAACTTGTGGCTTATTGAATGTGATAGGAATTGAAGCGTTTCCCAACCCTCCAATCTGATATAGCAGCTGCATCAAATGAGGCCCTGGAAAGATTCCGTGATGAAAGCCGTAAAACAGTTATGCGATTGGTGGAAATGGAATCCACTTACCTCACAGTAGAATTTTTCAGGAAACTTCCTACCGAACCTGATAAAGGTTCAAATAACACGGCCCCAGCCGCAGATAGATATGGCGATAACCATCTCAGGAGGATTGGTAAGTATTTGTTCTTTCTGTTTTTGTTAGTTTCATTTGCGTAGTCTACCTTGGCAAGCGTATTGTAAAAAATCGAAGACAAGCATGTCATGCTTAATGTTCATATATGCATCTACATATTACTACTAATTGTTATTACTTATTATTATTCCTACTGCCTCTGCTATATGGGTAGGAGGAAGGTGAGCCATGGTCCATGGAAAATAATGAACAGAAATACTGGCAACCTGTTTTGTGTTCTTCTTTGTCTTCATTATTTTGATGGTAGGTGAAAAAGTAATTAGTGATGGCTAAATTTTTTTATACAACCATGAATTTCGGTTCTTAGGATACTTCCATGAACTTTCTAAATTGCAAGATCTACCATGGTCTCTTTGTTTTCCAGTAAATTCCCTTATGGCGTTAACAACATTTGTAAAATGATTTTTTTTTTGCCTTTTCATGTTAGAGGCTGTGAACCCCACTGTAGATTTCCAAAAAAAAACATAAACACAATAAAACAAAAAAATCCAAGAAAGCAAGATAGAAAGTCACATGTTGGTTCCACAAAAATCCAATGAAAACCGATAATCTAAATAGAGAAACTGACATGCGGGTACCAAAAATATAAAAAATCATAAAAAGAGAGGACAAAAGAGAAGTTGCAGTTCGTACTTCTTATTGCTGCTCCACCCCTCCTCTCCCTGTTATCTCTTCTCTCATACATCTTTCGTCTCACTCACTGGTTCCTCCCCGCTCCTTCTCCTCCCACAACCACCTCTTCTATCCTCCAACCCTCCACAAGCGGTGAGTTTGGGGAGAAAACGGGGAAAAAGAAAATAATAAGGCACCTGCAATGCACCTGTCAAAAACATGGGTTATTATTTATTTATTATAAGTGTTTTTTTCATAGTAAATCACAATTTCACATGGTAAATTTTTGATGATCAACTAATGGTCAACTAACAGAAGGTAGCTTTTAAAAAGTTTGTGGCAGCATTCTTTAATTTAAAAAATTTATGATAACATGAGAAAAATCATAAAAGCTCATTGTCGTAAATGGTATTACTTTGATATGCATCAAACTGTAGCAAGTTGACTAAGATGTCATCTAACAGATGTCAGGGCATTCACTTGATTTATTTTCAGGGTCTAATGTGACAGCTTATGTGGGCATGGTATGTGATACGTTGAGGAATTCAATCCCCAAGGCCATTGTCCATTGTCAGGTCCGAGAGGCTAAGAGGTCATTGCTTAATATTTTCTACGCACAAGTGGGATCCAGAGAGGTATGTACATTCTATCCACCATGATGTTAATTATTTACCAAAGATATTCATTTCCATACTCCTCAATTGTTCATGTTCTTTTGCATGTACAACCCCAGCATCGTCATCATCTTTATACTTTCAACCCAATGAATGCTCTACTGCTTGATCAACGATAGAGTTAAAGCAAAATATGCTCACCATACCATTTATTTTCTCCTAGTAGTCTTCTTCATATGCGAGGTCTAGTTCTGTCTAGCATCATATATCCTCAGTGTTGGAAACAAACAATCACACAAGTTCAAGAAGAAGAACATTAAGATATAAGTGGTATGGTTGAACAATCTCAGTCTACATCCACTGGATACCGATAGAGAAAATTTAGTATGTGAAAATAAGATTACAAAATGAATGCTAATCTCTCCCCTTTCCCACACACCCAATCTCTATCCCATGACTTCCATGGCCACTAAAGCCAAGCCAAGCCAGGCATCCTCTCATCTAACAATGAGAGAGATATATATATAATGGTACAAGGAATTTCATCTTTATTCTTATCCTAGTCCAACTCTTATTTAGTTGTAGCTAACATAACTAAATAATCAAAATCCTAAGCTAATAAGATTTCTATTGTGTATTTGCTTCCTTTACTTGAACGGAATTCTAACCTGAATCTTACTTTTGAATCCAATCCGAATTCAAACTATTGTGTGTTTGTATCACAATTCTTAACACTCAGTATGTATTGATGGCTACTTTGGCCAAATGCTTCATTTTTCGATTCAACCACCACCATCAAATTAGTTTAACTTATTAATGATGTCGATGGATTCATCTCATAATGAAGTTTCTTCTATGGAATTGGACTATCAGTCTCGTCACTCCTATTTTGCCGCCCCCTTCCATTGCCCTTTTCATGTCTTAACCAAGATTGAACCATTGCTAATAAGCTGACTAGTCCTATTGTAAGTTGGTTTCTCCCTTCGTGTTACACCTTTTGTGGATCCATGAAAATGTAATCTTTGTTAAGCTTATTTAATTAAAGCATATGAGTAAGACGTAAGGGTTATATACCTTCTTTGGCAAAAGGTAATTATGTTACTCCCTCCCCCCTTCCAAAAAAACACGCGCACACTCTTATGTTCATCAACTCAGATTTCTTAGATATTTATGCAGAAACTAGCACATTGCCATACATAGTCAGGTTTGTGTTTTGGAGAATTTCCATGTCCAACTCCTACCACTTATACTGGATTATAGTAGTTGTATCAACAGCGACCTATAAGAGTTACAAATTGCCACTTCTGAGGTTTACACCTAATTATCTGTAATAGATCGCAAAAGATATAGTTTTCTCTTTTATATGCAAGCATTTGTTTTGCAGTAGAATCATCAGATCCATACACTGGATCGTCAGATTTTGGGCAAAATGCACTGAAATACCCTAACATTTGAGGGTATTTTCATGTAAATACCCTATGGTTTACTCAATTACATCTTTCTACCATTTGGTCAATTTTGAGAAACGGTGTTGACCTCAATTAATTTTTGACAACTTTGACCATGTGGTGTCCACCTCAACTTCGTCCAACTACCATTAGGGGAGAAATGTTACAGGTTGGATCCGTGTTAACAGGCTCGGTTCTCTTTTTATCTTCGGGACAAGATGGATGAAGCACAACAATGTCTAGTTTGATTTTGGATCTGGGTTAACAAATTTGGTCTTTAGATCCAATCCCAATTTCTCAATAAAATCTCCTTTTAAAATCTCTCTTTCCTTGCTAACCTTATCCTCTTCATTCTGTCATCTCTTCTTCTCTTTCTATGATCTCTTAACCATGAATAACTCCAAGCCTCAATCTCTCACTAACTCCTCGCTCTTATTCTATTAACAACCAATTCTCCTTCAACTCATTTCTTTCAATCTCAATGACCTCCTTAACTCATCGCTACTTAACTACTCTTAAATTGTATCAACTATCAACCCCCTTTCATTAACTCCCACCATCACTGCAACCCCCAACAAATTCCTCTCTTCCCCTTCACCTTCTGAACATCAAGAAGTTTCCAAAATGCCATCCCCTCTATTATCCCTAACACCTAGACCCTCACATTCAACTTTCGTCAGACCTGCCACACGAGGACCAATCAAGGTTGTAAATCGAGTTAAACAAGCTGAGATTTTTAGACTGTTAATATTTATTTTCATTTATCTAATTGAGCTTTTAATTTTGTTCAAGTTTAGTTTATTTAATAAATGAACGAGCTCGAGTAAGCTTACAACGAGCCCAAGCTAAGCCTTGAGTTTTTCTGAGCGTTATAATAGTTAAAAACCATAATGAAAGCATGATTTTAAAAGTAAAACATGTGTTCATTTTACCCATTAAAAAGAAAATTAGTTAATTATGCACATTTATCTAATCGAGTTTAAAATTATGTTAAGAATATCTCATTTAGGTTATTAAGTGAATTTAAGCAAGCTAGTCGATTTGAGTCAAAAATCAAAGTTCTTAATCTTACTTACAGCCCTATATAATTAATTTATTACGACTCAATCATCAATTCACTGTAAATGAGCCGAGCTCGAACAGGAACTTAGGCCAATCCTATCTGAGCCGAGCTCAAACACGAGCCGAGTTCAGACAAGAGGTGCTCATGTTTGTTCATTTATTTTATTAAACATAATTTTATGTCCAAGTTTGATTTGTATAGCTATCAAACGAATACAAACGAGCTTTAATCGAGTGAACTCGAGCCAAACTTTTTTTTTGCAGCCCTATCTCCAAGCGCAACCTCATCACTCACTCCACCTCCCTCCACTGCCTCACCACCTTTTCAGCCACCGCACATCTCCTTCTCATCTCCCACCTACCCAAACACCAGCCAACCCTAACCCAACCTCAACAACCACCATCACTTGCCTCTTCACCCACCTCCTTTACCACTCGGACCTCCATCATCCACACTAATATGAGAAAAAGAAGAGAAGAATGGAATACTAGAAATGAAGAAGAGAATAAGAGGAGAAGACTAGAGAAGAAGATAAATAAGAATAAGAAAAGGAAAAAAAGAAGGCATTGGACGAGGCAACAACTTGCAATGAGGAGATTGATCTGTACATCGACGAGGTTCGATGTTGAAATGAATCTTAATGACAAAGGCGAAGAAGAGAAAAAAAGAGGAAGAAGAGATCAGATAAGAATCTGAGCATATAAATTTGTAGAACGACAAATGGTAAATTTTTTTAAAACTAATCACGTGCCTGAATTTTAACAGAGTATCCAATTGAAAGTTTTTAAAATCTTAGTGTATATTTTTGTAACGGAATAAACCATATGGTATTTTCGTGTAATTACCCCTAAATGTTGGGATGTTTTAGTGCATTTTGCCTTTAGATCTTTCTATTGGTATCCACAAAACCTAAAGACAAACCCCCCTGATGCAAGGGCTTCGTAATCATACCATGACAAGTTGGCCATAAATGTAAAGAAAGAGAAGCAATGTGTCATGAAAATGATAATCAGCTTGCAAATGATATTTGATTGCTTTATCTCTTCAAATCTCGAAAACAGTATATTCGTCGTTCTTACTGCAATTGTCCTTCATACGTTTTGACGAATGAGGTTGGAGGAAATATACGTCATCTCAGTTTTCCCTCCATACTGCAGAAGAAGCAACTTGGGGCAATGTTAGATGAGGACCCAGCTCTGATGGAGAAGAGGGAGGCCATAGCTCAGAGGCTCAAGTTGTACAAATCAGCCAGAGATGAGATTGACTCGGTCGCATGGAAATGACAGCCCAAAAAAGAGATGTATGACCAATTTCTTCTCTCAACGCATGGCTAATTTTTTTTCTCCACATAATCCTTTTTACTTACAGCTATTGTTTTTCTATTTAAAAAACTTTTTTTCTCTTTATAATGCTTCATTCTTTTATACGCCTCTAATGGGATATTGTCATCCAGAAGTTTTTAAGATTATTCATGATAAGAAGATCATTGCATTCTGAAAGAATGGGCAATTGTTTTAGTGTCATCTGTTGACCGAGCTCGTAAATTTTTCTTATAGAAAGTATATATGAACTCTTCCTATGCATACTGTTAGCTGTTGTTCCCTTTGATTACATATGATGCATGGTTACATATACTGCTGTGCTGGTTGAAACTGAGAAAATAGAAATCAATGAAAGAATCATGTGCCTTAATGTACTGAAGAATTAGTGTTTATGAACAATCTAGCAACGGACAACAAATTCAAGGAATTAGCGTTTAAATCATGGCTTGATCGGAAGCCGTGAATACGCAGAAGGAAGTTTGAGAATCTGTCTGTTTTAAAACTTTTTAAAACCTACTGCCATGCAAAATCATGGGGTCTGCCGATCCCAATAGGAAAAGCACTACCCAAGAAATTTATGGATTACACCAGAGGAATTTTTAAAAATTGCAGACCGAGAAGAAGAATCACCGAAATCCACGTAAAAAATTACACCGGTATCATCTCTCTCTCTCTCTCTGAGCCTTTTTTAGCTGAAACTAGATGACGCAAAACGAGTGGCAATAAGTATTGCTGCAGGTGGGAGGCTACCTCAACTTCAATCATATCCTGGTAAACACAATATAAAGGAAACCGAGGAAGAAAAAAAGAAACTGCAAAGAAGTAAAGGAATGAAAATTGATTCAACTCATCGGTAACCCATCTCTTACAACCTCATCAGCTTATATAATGGCTGATTTGGAGTTAGTTATAACAACCTAACTGCTTAACTAACTGCTGTCGCCGCTTAACTGCTCAGCGGACTAACCGCCATCGGATAAGCTAGCTGGAACTTAGGGGTGGCAAACGGGTCGTGTGGGTTCGGGTTCGGGTCGGGTCAGATTTGACCCGACCCGGATAGGGGTAAGCCCTAACTCGACCCGGATTGAATCCGGGTCGGGTTCGGTGATCCGGAAAATTTCCGGGTCGGATTCGGGTTAACCCGTCGGGTTAAGATTTGACTTATACACTACTGCTCTTTTTCGATATCCAGCTATTTATTAAGAGCTACCGACAATTTATTAAGTGTTGCATAATTTCCAGTAGCTCGTCGCTTAAACTGCACTGATGACAGCAAGGAAGTATAACTAACGTTACCATTTTATTAATGAAAGTAATAAAATTAACAAAAAAGTTACATGTAAAGGGAATTGAATTCAAGACCTCTTAAAGAAGAGGACAACAATTCAAATCGTATAAGCACAACTCCGATTGCAACTGTGTATATAAATTTTTATATATATAGAGAAAGTAAACCGGGTCGAATTTGGGTTATCCAGGTTGACATGCCAAACCCATACCCGACCCGGATTTAATTCGGGTCCGGTCGGATCAACCAGTTTCCTACCTGACCCGGATTGGCCCCTACCCATACCCGGTTAAGGATGCCAGGTTCGGGTCGGGTCGAGTCGGGCTCAATTTGCCGCCCCTACTGGAACTTGCCAGAGATAACTGCCGTTTTTTTAGAACACACGCTCTGGAGGAAGACGGGCAAGGGGGTGTCCTGAACGGTGATGATTGAAACACTTAAGAAGATCCAACGGTCATAACTTAATCGCGTGAACCGCCATTATCCGATCCAACGGTTCTCTGTCAAGCCCAACAGATACTTTTGGAAACGCGCGGCTGAGCGTCGAAGCTAAGGAATCTACAGTTTTGTTGTGGTGGAATTTTGTTGAACTGATTTGAGGTCTGGTGGACTTGGGGAAGAACTTAGGGTGAACGTTTGCTTAAAAATAGAATATAGGTGATTGTGTGGATCATACGATTTTGATATATAGACAAATCACTAACCAACTCTCATGCTTAGGAAAACTGAGGTGGCCGCTTCCTGTGCAACCCTAGCTTAGTCTTTACGTATAGAAGTATCATGCAGAGCATTTTACATGAGTGTGGCAGTGGCTCTTGTCATAGCTTAGGGTTTGGATATGATTGTAGTAGCTGGAATAGCCAACAAATTGGTGGGGGGTTTGGGATCAATTTTCATTCATGGACATCATTGTCAGGACATGCAATTCTTTTTCCACCAAGATAGTGGTCTCTCCAACTAGCTTATATTGGGCATATATGCAAGCATTTTATCTCATTTGTCAAGTCAAAAGCTTGAGTAGTCATCCTCCAAATGATGTATTTTTTCTATTAAATGAAACAAAAGTTGATAACTACATGATAGAACTCTTTTAGAATGGACATGATAATCTTTAGCTCTCAAAATAAAATAGTGATCGACCCTAACTTGTCCAGCACCCCAAGAAAAATGCCACACAAAAAAACAGATGACATCGCACCAGTTGTCAGCTAATACAAGATACAGACGTGTACACACAAAAATATCTTGATAAAGAGACTACATACATCATTTTTCCAGATAACATATAACGTACCATCTCGCCAAACAAAAAAAAGCGAACACCGAAAAGCAATCATAGACACTTGCATCACACAAAATTGGCAGAAAAATCTGAACCTTAACCAGAGGCAAGGTCACACATCTGCATCCGGCCTGCTTGCCAAACAAAGCTCATGCAGCTCGTTTAGGATCCATTCCTCCCCCGTCTGACCTCCCAACACAAGAACCCTAGTTCCCCCCACCACGCAAGTGCTATGGCCCCATGCGAACTTCGGCGGCTCCCCTGGCACGTTCAATATCCTCCACGTCGGCTTCTCTTCCGCCGGATCCAACAGGAACAACTGCGCCGGCGAGTGCAGTCCTGCAATCGACCCACCAAATATAATTATCCTCCCGCAAGGCAAGCTCACCGCCACATGGTCTAATCTTGGTGGCGGTCCGGCGGTTGCCAACCCACTGGCACCCAGTTGCCTCCACTGAGGCACGTCGTCCCCCAAGTCCATCGTGTAAGTATCACACGACCTCAGCCTCAGCGAGCCGCTCTTGGCCAACCCTCCAAACATCAAGATTTTGGTCCTTCCATAGACCGAGAGCGTGTGCCCCAGCCTCGAGGAGGGTGCCCAAGAAGCCGGTATCTCCCTCCACATCGGCCTCTCCTTGGTGAGATCGAGCAGGAAAGTATCGCTCAAAAGGACGCCAGAGTCCGTGCACCCTCCTGACACGACGAGCGTAGACCCGTCGATGGTGCACGAGCTGTGCCAAGATCTCGGTAGCGGCGGGGCTTCTCCCATCACTTCCTTCCAAGCTGGCTGCTGCGCATCCAAGTCCAACACAAACACGTCGTTAAGGAGCCCCTGTCGCCCGCAGCCTCCAAACACGACAAGCCATGAGCCGTTCAGACATGAGAGCGTGTGCCCCCACCGCCCTGGAGGAGATGATGCAACCTTAAGGATGTGCCATTCTGGATCGGCCGCCTCAAGATTGAGGACGAACGTATCATCCATGGGCTGCATGTTTATTCCTTCCCCTCCGAAGAGGACAAGACGGTTGCCAACAGCACATGCGCTGAAATTGCAGCGGGAAGGCTCAACTCTGCCTCCAACCGTGAACTTCTTCCAGGTGGCAGCCTCCAGGGTTGTCAATTCTCTCGCCAGGCGGCCCCACCCCAACCTTCTGGAACTAAGCTCCAACGTCCCTGTTACATCTCTTCCCCAAGCATTCTGGCAAACCATCTTCCGCAAGTGCTCGTTCTTGGTTAACTCGCGCATTCTAGTGCAGACCGATCCAACAGAGGCCACATCCCTAGGGGTTAATCGAGACAAGATGTTGTGGGCTAATACTTCGTCGGAGAGCTGAAGTATCCCACATTGATGCTGGGTATCGGTGTTAAGATCCGAGGTGGGAGAATTGAAGTTGAAGTGTGTGGATTTATTGTAGGAGGATTGCTTGAATACCGGGTAGGACAAGTGATTGAGGTCTATGTTGGCTTCAGAGAAGATCTGGATGCCAATAATGTGGGTCACTATACCATCATCGCCAATGGGCATGAGCCTCAAACGGTTTACCAACGGAGTGCCATCCTTTCTGAAGTTCAGAAGCTCGCCTTGAAACTCGCTCCCTTCCTCAAGACATCGATGGATTTCCGAAACCACCATAGGATCCACCATCGGATGTCGCCTTTGTGATTGTGGGTCTCGAAATTGCAAGAACCGGCTGAAAACGACAAAAGGGAAACCTAAGAGAGTTGGCCATCACATGGAAACAAATCTAAGCATTTGATCATTTACATTGATAAGGCAGAAATGGATGAAAATTTATTACTAAAATTTATAGTACTATCATCAAGGCTACTAATACGAAATTGCATGAGATAAGAGACATATATAGTGTAATGGTTCACACCAATTGTTAGATGATAAAAATATTTCCCTTAGCTCTCATCACAACTCTGAAGTTTTGGTGTATTCATAAGAAATTCATCATGGTATCAGAGCCACCCAGGTTCAAATCCCATTAGACGCATTTTAAAAGGCGAATTCCAGCATTCGAGTCATTTATACAAAGGGTCAACAACTTGCAGGGCAAATTAGATTATAAAAATATTTCCCTTAACCTTCATTACAACTCTGAAGTTTTGATGTCGTGGTAAGGAATTCAACATAAAGTTTTGATGTAGTGGTAAGAAATTCAACTTGAAGTTTTGATGTAGTGGTAAGGAATTCAACATGAATTCACCTAGGAGAAAAAACTTTCCCGTTCCCTAAGGAATTCAACATGAATCCACTTAGGAATTTATTGATGAATGCAGAAGCTGCGTACAATCAATCTTGAACAAACTTTCCCTTTCATTCGATTCCAAATTGCCAAGGTGATTTTGGCATATTTAAATCTAATTGTCCAATAACATTTAGAATGGAAAATTCTTGATAAGAGAGATCTATAATTAGTAACCGACAAACTTAATTGCAAACAAAAGATTGCAAAAATAAAAAATAAATTAATACCAATTCCGACCGAGGACTTCATCAGCTCGATAACCGGTTGATTCCTCGAACACGGTGTTAACATAAATGATGGGGAAATCAGGCTCCAACGCATCCGAAACAACGAAAGAAGCAGATGATCTCAATTGATGATTATAGAACGGGCTGTTGTTATTTTCGAAAAACCCCATCTCTTCTAGATCTTCATCTCCATCTTCATCTCCATATTTTTCTTGTTCCCACTCCATTAAATCATCGTCTTCCTCCTCTTTGAAGCACTTCAACCGTTTCCCTCCGCTCTGCACATCATCTTCCTCGAATCCCATCTCTCTCTCTCTCTCTCTCTTAGTTCTCAGAATGAATTTTTTTTTTGTTGGTGGAATGAGAGGAGGAAGGAGCTTTGGTGGGTATATACAGTGCGGAGGCTTGGGAACAAATGACCCTTCGGTTGGTGTTTATTTACGAGATAGCCATCCCGGAAACAAATATCTGGGCTACTACATGCCAAGTCGTTGCTATAAATATCAACCCCTTGTGTCCGTGCAATTGCGCACTAATCTTTTCCAACTATTTGCTGAAAAAAGGTTTTATTTTTTTTTTAAAAAGATAAGCTTCAAACTCGAAGACCCAATCCTATTATACTGCACCAAAAAGGGTAGTGGAGGAGGATTAGGAGGGTTAATGGTGGGTGAAAATTCTTTTTTTTTTTTTTGGAATTATGGGGTACAAATAATTGCCGTTGGTTTAGACTGCAGCTGGTCCTTAGACAAAGCAGAAAATATGAGTCGTGGAATCGGAGTCTAAAAGCTGAAAAATAAAGAAAATTAAAAGGGAATTTGGGACAGAGTGATTCGAACCTGGGCCTCGATCGAGACAGCCGTGTGATTCAACCACTATGTTAACACCAAAGCTCCATAAGAATATATTTTTTAAGTATATGATATCAACATCTTTAATATTTGGAATTTTATCCTGCACATCAATTTTAGGACATGCTCTTCATTTTGCTTCTAGCCCTACTTCTGGTCTATTTAGCATCTCTTTTATTTTTCTTTTCTATGTCAAACAACTTGAACCAAAAATTTTGATAGTCAGCAATATATTCGAGACTATCTTGCAACCTGACACAGCTAACATTACCACCACCCGCTCTACAACCATCATCACCCACACCTTCTCTTAACATCCTTTAATTTTTCCGACTCCTCTCTCTCTCTCTCTCATTTGGGTAGTATTCTGGTGCGAAGATTTCGCACCAAATGATGGTAGGAAAAGCATTTTATCTTTTATTTTAAAAAATTTTGCAATTTTTTTTTTGATGTTTAATCCATACAATTAAATATCACAACGAAATCAATGATTAAAACCCAGGAGAATTTGAGTACCAATCAAACAGTTACAAAAGTTAATGGTTTCAGAAGAATAGAACTTTTGTAATATCTTGATTAAAGGCCAGATCACATTATTTTTTAACCATTATTTTTTGAGGGTTGTATAACTACATGAAGTGAAAGGGGGAAAACACTTTTAAAAAAAATTCAAAATAATTAAAAATATTTCTCAAGGAATTTTCCATGCAAAATGTTTGCACATGAATACTTGTGTCTGTGTGTATGTGTAAGGAGAATAATGGGTATTATATGAGTATGGGGCTTAGCCTTGTATGCGAACTCGAAAAGTACTATTCTTGTGTTTGGGGTTTTGAGTTTTAGAATGTTAAGATCAAATTAGACAGTTGCGATTGTTCGAAAAAAAATCTGAGAACGTAAACTTTTCAAGGTCACATATAAGGCTAAGTCGCATACGTCATATAATAATGTATATACTAATATACTATATCAAAGAAAAACAAAACAGAAGTTAGAGTGACGTGGTTATCATGCAATAATAAAGAGAAGAAATAAAGAAGCAAGAAGAAATCCCTAGCGGTTAGTATGGTATCTATTTAATCTCTTGCTAACTCTTTTATTAACTCAAAATTACGTACGCCGTATGGAGAAAATTGACTATTACCATTTTTAGAAATGGCATCTTGAATACAGGTAGCTTTGTGCTTAGCCTTGGAGGTTTGTGTGTGAGCTGTCGTTGGATCCCAAAATTTGTCCATTTCATGCAAAGAAAACCGTTTATGGTGTTATTGTAGTTCTTAGGAACTTCCAATGGCAAAAGTGGCACCGAGAAAAATTCTTGCATTGCTCGAAAGGACGCGTGTAGGTAACCACAATGCTCAACAAATATCTTTGAGTGGGGCTCACCGAGATGCCCATCAATTTGATGCCACGTCTCTCCCAAACAGACCTACGATATTTTTTTCGTCCTGTTGGTTGCTGAAATATCTTAGAAACGAGGGAGGATATTCTAAGCGCACTACCGATGTGGGCTGAATTTGGGGCTGCACCCGGCTCTTAATCCTATGTAGCCGGCTTGTTCGTAAAATGGAGAATAGAGAGGGGTTTTAAGCCACTGGTCAGCCTATCTTTAAGCCGCTGACTCGACAGCATCGTCTTTTTTTCGAAAACTGAATGGATCAGACGTCTAATTTGAATCCACTAGACGCCTAATTCTGACGGGATCTTATTTTTTTAAATCCTTTCAGGGCCAGACGTCTGTTACTAGGCACCCGATGCCTGATCATGGGAGTATAAATTTTTTCCCAGTTACCATGAACCAGACGTCTGAAGTTCAAATGAGAGACGTCTGGCACATGACCATAAGTCTGATTTTTGGGGAAAATAGTAGTTAATAGCCGTTGAGACATGGACCAGACGCCTGACGGTCAACACTAAGACATCTGATAAATGATCAGACGTCTGAGTAGTGAATTTCAGACGTCTGATTCGGGGAAAAAACAAGTCGTTAAGCGCCGATGAGACTTGGATTTTTGGGTTTCTTTCTTGGACTTTATGCATGTTTTGGTTCATTATTTTGGCATGTTTCTCTTATGTATACATGATAGTCCCCAAGCACTTGTTTCACACATCTCTTCCAACTTTTAGATATCTAATTTTGTTCATTGAATACTTATTTGTCATGGATCCACGTAATCTCAATTACTTCATCCATTTGTTAAATTCTTCAAGTGTATCTAGACACCTTAATCCTCCACAAATTTCACCAAATGAGACCAATATAGAATATAACTCATCTATTCATCTGAATCTAACTGACCCATACAATCCAAATTTACCCAACAATCCACATTTCCAATATAACTCAATGTAACTCGCATTTTCAAAGCAATGTGTAATAGATGAGCATGTGGGGGAGGCTACTGCCAACACAAGACAAGCCGCCAACCAAAAAGCGAATGAGTTTCCACCTACGATCTTTATGGCCATCAAAAGAAATCCAAGCTGGACAATTGTCACGCCCCGCTTCCCATTATGCTTGGGAGAGAGAATGCGAGTGGGTCTGCATGTGCTTAAAGCAAAGAAAAAGTACCTTTTTCTTTCTTCTTTGACTTAAGCACAATCTGCGTCTGTGTATTAAGGCTAGCAGGTTCTTTCTTGCGAATATCAGAACAACACAAATGTTATTATTACAACTTCAAGTCCAGATTACATGTACACACAGGAATTAAGGTCTAGCATGGCCATTACAAACAGTTACACAAATGAAATACCCTGAATGAAATACAACACAAATATTAATTTATTGCAGCGCTACGAAAGCACGTCGTTCACCAGCAATGGATCTCAGCGTCCTGATACTCCTGGTCAACTAGCTCAGCCTCGAAGTATGCTCCTCTGCAAAAATATGTCCCAGAACCTGACGTATATTTCACAAGATAAACAACAGGGAAATATACGTTAACGAGGGTCGCTCGGCAAGTTAAAACATTAGAAAATGGACCATCGACAAGATAATATAATGATATGAGTATATTTTGCAAAACTTTGAAGATGAGTAATATAATATGATCACAATGAAGTAAAATAGGGGCACCATAAGAGGACATGTGAACATAGCAACATGTAGTGTACAAGTAGTGAACATGGTAAAGGATGTTGTGTGAAGTAGTGAACATATCAAGTGTGGTGCACAGAGTAGTGAACATCGCAAGTGTGGTGTGTGTGGTAAGTAAAGTAACGCATAGTAGGCAGGGTAAGACAAGTTAGCAGGTTACACATTTATAATAGTAACAGCAGGAGTAAAATAGTGCATCATTCAATCTCCTCTCTAGTGACAAGCCCATTGTTTGAGGGCGGAAGAAACTACAATTACACCCAAACCAATGGGAGCTACCCATGGCTCTGTACTCACCGACCCTATCTGGGCGACGGTCGAATTTACCAGTGGGGTGAAATCCAGAATTCCACACTCTACTATAATGGACTACCCCACCCAACGTGTTATTGTGTGTTCTGTATCGTTCAATGTATGCCCAAGGACCCAATGTTCTGCATATGCCCCGAGAGCCCAATATCACATTTCATTAGGGTGGATACTCCACCAATAATGGTACAACAATCAAGGGGAGCATTTTATGTACTTTATTACAATGGAAATAACATTTTGAAAGTTAAATCATATCATCAGGTTCGCTAAGTTTAAGCAATACACTTAAAAAGTTGTTATTTGCAACGTTTAACAATTTCAGTCACGAAACATAAGCAATGTAGCTTAAAACTGGTAGGTGATAAATACTCGCCTGGAACGATGCGATTTGGGTGACCAGACGATCGTTAAAGGGGCGTGAATTTATCTGCGTCATCAGATTCACCATATCAAGCTAAAAGTGATTAACTAACAAAATAATCTAAACTTAATTTATACAACATACTGTTTTATTACTGCATGTATGTTGCTAATTTAATACTTATAGTATGTATAATAAACTATCATATATACATATATACTAAAACATATACATACATACATACATGCACACACACACACACATATGTATCATTAACTTTTATAAACATAATTGTTGGGATTTGGAGCCTGAACAATCAGCCGGAATCAGTTGCGATTTAGGAGTTGCGATCTCCTCTGATCAACAAAATTTGATTGCGATTTGCATCAATCAGCAATGAGTTGGGTTGAAGGTTGTTCGGCAGTTTTTGGCTGAAAAACAGAATCTGTTTTTTCGTTGTTATCTGGCCTTTGGAGCTCGGTGCGTAAATGTCTTTTGTGCGTTAAATGGCCAGAGGCTCTGTGCATTTTTAATTACTCTCCAAAAAAATGTGGGTGAGTGCTGCCTTGTGCGTGAGTGCGGTGCATTAATTAAAATTTGAGGTTGCATCCTCAATTGCTCTGTGCGATATTATTCGAGGGTTGCGTCCCTCGTAGCATCGTGTGTAATATGTAATCTCATCTCATCAAATTAGTGAAGAACCCCTGGCTTGGCGGCACCCCAGACGTAGTCTTCGGACGAACTGGATAAACAATTCTGTGTCTTTCTTTTGTTGTTTTTCATTCGATTGTTTTTTATCATCGTATTATTGCGTAACAATTGGTATCAGAGCACCGGATTAGGTGGAAGCAGAAACGATGGGTGGAGAAAAAACAACGATTGAAAAGTTTGACGGATCGGATTATGGGTTTTGGAGGATGCAGATCGAAGATTATCTTTATGGTAAAGATTTGTGGCAACCTCTAGAGGATAAGCCGAAGGAGATGAAAGACGAAGGATAGAATGTGTTGGACATGAAGGCGATGAGCGTGGTGCGTCTATCTCTTTCGCGGAATGTTGCGTTCCATACCACGAAGGAGAAACCCACCAAAGGCATACTAAAGGTTTTAGCAGACATGTACGAGTAGCCTTCAGCAGCGAACAAGGTTCACTTGATGCGGCGTCTCTTCAACCTAAAGATGATGGAGAACAAAGTTGTTGCTGATCACCTAAATGAGTTCAATCTGATAACATCCCAATTAAGCTCAGTCGGGATTGATTTTGATGATAAGGTTAGAGCCTTAATTCTGTTGTCTTCTCTACCAGAAAGTTGGAGTGGTACGGTTACTGTTGTTAGTGCTTCAGCAGGGAGGGAGAAACTGAAGTTTGATGAAGTAAGAGATCTGATTATAAGTGAAGAAATTCGCAGGAAAGAATCGGGTATCACTTCGGGATCAGTTCTGAGTACAGAAAATAGAGGCAGATCAGAATCAAGGAATTGGAATCGAGGCAGATCGAAGTCAAGACATAAGAGCAAGTCAAGAAAAGACAAGAGTTCCATTGAGTGTTGGAATTCCAAGAAGGTGGGTCATTACTCGAATCAGTGTAAAGCACCGAGGAAGGAAAAGAAGATTGACAACTCAGCAAACGTGACATCAGAGGAGATCAATGATGCATTGATCTTGAGTGTGTGCTGTCCATTAGAATCGTGGGTTTTGGATTCTGGAGCATCGTATCATGCATGTCCTGTTAGTGATATAATGGAGAATTATACCTGGAAATTTTGGACAGGTTTATCTTGCTGATGATGAGCCTTTGAAGATTGTAGGAAAGGGAGATGTTCGGATCAAAACACCGAATGGACCTGTGTGGCAGCTGCGTGGCGTGAGACATATTCCTGGTGTGAAGAGGAATCTGATTTCTGTAGGACAGTTGGATGATGAGGGTTATCATTTATCATTTGGCTCGGGTGCTTGGAAGATAACCAAAGGGGCCACGGTGGTGGCTCGAGGGTCAAAGGAGGGTACTTTGTATATGACCACTATCAACCATGATAGTATTGATCTTGCAGGTGCAAACAGAGATGCAGACTTGTTGCATTGCAGACTTGGCCACATGAGTGAGAAGGGGATGAAACAGTTATGTTCAGAAGGTTAACTGTCAGGTCTAAAAACAGTTGACATTGGTTTATGTGAAGGCTGCGTATTTGGGAAATAGAAAAGGGTCAGTTTTTCGAAGGATGGCAGAACCTTGAAGAAACAGAAGCTGGAGCTGGTACATAGTGATTTATGGGGACCAGCGCCTGTAACATCCCTTGGTGGCGCGTCATATTACATGACCTTCATTGATGACTCCACGAGGAAGGTATGGGTTTATTTTCTGAAACATAAATCTGATGCTTTTAATGTTTTTAGAAAATGGAAAGCTTTGGTAGAAAATGAAACAGGTCTGAAAGTGAAGTGCTTAAGATCATATAATGATGGTGAATATGAGCTTGCTGAATTCAAAGAGTATTGTGCTATGAATGGTATTCGCATGGAGAAGACTCTTAGAGGAACCCCTCAGCAGAATGGGGTTGCAGAACGTATGAACAGAACCTTGAATGAACATTCTAGGTGCATGCGACTGAAGTGTGGGTTACCGAAAATGTTCTGGGCAGAAGCAGTTAACACAGCCGCTTTCTTGATTAATAGAGGACCATCAGTTCCTTTGGATAATGGCATACCAGAGGAGGCTTGGACGGGTAAAGAGGTAAACCTATCATTCCTTAAAGTTTTTGGTTGTGTTTCTTATGTTCATATTGATGCTACTGCTAGAAGTAAATTGGATGCTAAATCTGTGAAGTGTACATTTATTGGATATGGTGGTGATGAATTTGGTTATAGATTTTGGGATGATCAGAATCGGAAAATAATTCGTAGTCAAGATGTCATATTTAATGAACATGTTTTGTACAAAGACAGGTTGGGTGCATCAGATATTGAAAGTGCAGGTACTCAGGTTGAAAGCCCTCGGGTTGTTGAATTAGATATCTTGAATTCAGGTGTGAGCAAAGTTGTTCAGAATGATCAAGCTGTTGTTGAAGCAGAACCGAATCCACCAGTATCTCCTTTGAGAGAAGAAGTTGTTGAGGCAGAACCGAGTACGCCCGTAGATCCTTTGAGGAGATCAGTAAGACAGCAACATGCACCAGAAAGGTACTCCCCCTCTTTACATCATCTTTTGTTAACTGATAGTGGTGAGCCAGAATGTTATGTTGAGGCTATACAGAGTGAGCATTCGAGCAAGTGGGAGCTTGCAATGGAAGATGAAATGAATTCCTTAATGTCTAATAACACTTGGGAACTAGTGGAGCTCCCAAAGGGTAAAAAAGCATTGCATAACAAGGGGGTTTACAGAATTAAAGAAGAGGCCGATGGAAGCAAGCGTTACAAGGCAAGGATGGTCGTAAAGGGTTTTCAGCAGAAATAAGGTATTGATTATACATATATATTTTCTCCCGTTGTGAAGCTAACTACTATTAGATTAGTTTTGAGTATAGTTGCTGTGGAGAATTTATTTTTAGAGCTGATGGACGTGAAAACAGCTTTTCTTCACGGGGATCTTGAGGAAGACATATACATGAAGCAACCAGAAGGGTACTTGTTCAAAGGTAATATTGAGCTTGTGTGTAAGCTAAAGAAGAGATTGTACGGTTTGAAACAGGCTCCAAGACAGTGGTACATGAAGTTTGATGGGTTCATGCATGAAATTGATTTTGTTAGATGCAATGCATACCATTGTTGCTACTTCAAGAGGTTTGACAATAACTTTATCATTTTGCTATTATATGTTGATGACATGTTAATAGCAGGTTCTTATGCGCAAGAGGTGAATCAGTTGAAGGAGGATTGTCTGAACGGTTTGCTATGAAGGATCTTGGAGAGTCTAAACAGATCCTAGTTATGCGGATTAATCGAGATAAGGTGGCATGTAAGTTATATCTTTCTCAAGCTGAATATATCGAAAGAGTTTTGAAGAGGTTCATTATGCAAGATGCAAAGCCTGTAAGTACTCCCTTAGGCAACCAGTTTAGGCTATCTAAAAAGGAGTCGCCTAGTAGTGATTCAGAGCATGCCTATATGAAGAAGACCCCATATGCCTCAGCAATTGGTAGTATCATGTATGCTATGGTGTGCACTAGACCAGATATTGTGCATGCAGTGGGAGTTGTGAGCAGATATATGAGCAATCTGGGTAAGCAACACTGGGAAGCAGTAAAGTGGATCCTCAGGTACTTACGAGGTACAACAGAGAAGGCATTGTGCTTCGAAGGTAAAAGTATAAAGTTGACTAGATATGTTGATGCAGATTTGGCAGGTGATCTTGATAAGAGAAAGAGTACAACCGGATATGTGTTTACATTAGGTGGTACATCGATTTCTTGGGCTTCTAAGTTGCAAAAGATCGTGGCTTTGTCTACTACAGAAGCGGAGTACGTAGCAGTGACTAAGGCTAGTAAAGAGATGGTATGGTTGCAGAATTTTTTGAGTGAATTTGGAAAAGAGCAGAAGAATAGTATTCTCTACAGCGATAGTCAGAGTGCTATTTTCTTAGCCAAGAATCCAGCCTTTCATTCGAGAACGAAGCATATTGAGTTGAAGTATCATTACATTCGACATCTCTTGAAAGAGAAGATTTTGCAGCTAGTGAAGATTCGAGGAAATGAGAATCCTGCTGATATGCTGACTAAGGCTGTGACCTTAGAAAAGTTGAAGCTATTCACGGCTTCAACTGGCCTTGGATCTTGAGGAGTTCGAGGCTTGGCGCCGCCGTTGTTTTTGAGGTTACTTATTGATGAGATGATGAAGAGATGATTACACATGGGTTCAGTCTCCAAGTGGGAGATTGTTGGGATTTGGAGCCTGAACAATCAACCGGAATCAGTTGCGATTTAGGAGTTGCGATCTCCTCTGATCAACAAAATTTGGTTGCGATTTGCATCAATCAGCAACGAGTTGGGTTGAAGTTTGTTCGACAGTTTTTGACTGAAAAACAGAATCTATTTTTTCGTTGTTATCTGGCCTTTGGAGCTCGGTGCGTAAATGTCTTTTATGCATTAAATGGCCAGAGGCTCTGTGCATTTTTTAATTACTCTCCAAAAAAAATGTGTGTGAGTGCTGCCTTGTGCGTCAGTGCGGTGCGTTAATTAATATTTGAGGTTGCGTCCTCAATTGCTCTGTGCGATATTATTCGAGGGTTACGTCCCTCGTAACATCGTGTGTAATCTGTAATCTCATCTCATTAAATTAGTGAAGAACCCCAGGCTTGGCGGCGCGCCCCCCCAAACGTAGTCTTCGGACGAACTGGGTAAACAATTCTGTGTAGCGTAAAAGAGACTAGACAGTGAAATGATAGATGTCTAGGCGCAACTTTAAGATCTAGCTTGACAACGAAGCTACATCTGTCACCCTGCCATGTCATTCATGCATTGTTGCCTGCCACGTTTAAATTCTTTATCTGTACGCACTTAAACTATTATCTGCCATGCATTGCATCTTACATGTCATCCAAGTTGAATGTTGCATTCGTAGCACACGCTACAATACTTGTACTTCCTTGTTCAGGCTAGGTGCACCCCTATGCCATATTGAAAAACACTTCCTGGCTCGTGATCCAGAAGCGGGCTACTTGTGTTGGTCAAAAGCCAATGCCTGATACACGTGGAGGGGTAGGGATAAGCGATCACTTGAGCTTAGGAGTTGGCCCGCGCAGCCACTCTAGCCAAAAGGCGTAATCTCTGTGCACGACGTGCTTACTAGACTTGTCCTTGTCCTTGTGTTTGTTCTTGCAAAACTTGATATCCATGCCATGATTTAAATGCCAATTGCCATGCCATACTCGTACTTTACTTTACTTGTGCACTCATGCTATATCTGTCATGTCATTGCATCATGCTAGAACTGCTAGGTTGCTTTACTTTCACTTTCAGTTTCCTTGCACAAGTCTCTTGTAGACTTGCTGACATGTGCCCCTTGCTCTTTTGGGTGTCTCATGTTAGACCCTGAGCCAGAGACCGTAGCTGAGGACGATGTGTTTGCTGACGCCGAGCCGGAGCCCACGTTTGAAGAGGAGACCTGCATGTTTGTTGTTTTTCATTCGATTGTTTTTTATCATCGTATTATTGCGTAACAATAATATATCATATAACATCATAGCTGTTGTATACTTAATATATATGTAAACTGTGATATCACTTACTGTTTAATACAAAAGACTAACGTAAGATAGATTACGTGATTGTGTCTCCTCGCATGGGGTTGTAGACGTAGACGGCGACGTGAACGGTGCTGTCGAACGACGGTGCATAGTCCGTGCTCGACCACGGGCTGAAGGGGCAGCGGGACCTCGGCGTTCATTCGGGGGCGGCGAGGATGAGCGTGGGGTTCGAGAGGAGCTAGGGGGTCGGAGACTTAGTTTGAGGGGGATAAAGGTCGAAAAGTCAGAGTTTGGGTTCGTTGGAGTCGACCGGGGAAGAAGAGGCGACAGTGGTGCTCTTGGGTCTTCGGAGGGAGGGTTGAAAGATAGAGGCGACCGTCGTGGACATCGGAAGGAGTAGGAGGGCTGGTTCGGAGTTTCGAAGAGGGGGAGGTTGAGGTCGCCGGAATGTGGCAGAGGTCTAAGGGAAGCTCGGGCGTCGTTGGGGCGGTGTGACGGTGGTTGGTGAGAGAGTGGCTGAGAATCGTAGGGAGTCGATGACGTGGAGAACGTCAGAGGTGGGTGGCGTGGCTGTAGGGGACGGGGCGGAGCTTGGGTCGGAGTGTAGGGTTTGTCGCCGGCGGGTTTAAGGGGTTTGCTGGAGAAGCTTTGAGAGGAGGAGAGTCTCGAGAGTCGCTGCAAAGAAGGGGAAGCGATCAGCGGCTAGGTTTTAAGAAGAGGAGGAGGAGAGCGGTCGTCGTAGTGTGGTTGTGAGGTGTCGTCGGAGCTGTGTGGGGTGCGCCGAGTTGGGAGGAGGAAGGCGGGGCTTTGGCAGTGCTTCGAACAGAGGAGGGTGCAGTTCGGAGTTGGATGGAGGTGCTCGCGTGGGCTGTTGCTGCTGCGGAGCGTGATTGAGGGGCGGTGTTGGGATTCAGAGGGGAGGTCGATGGCGAGAATGGCATGGGTGTCGGGCGTTTGTGGGGAGCTGATGTCGGCGAGGTGTGTATGGCGGGAGGCACGGTGGCACGACGTGGGGCTGTGAGGAGAGGTGGGCGGAGGCAAGCTGTGGGTTGCGAGAGTGGCGGTGTTGTGAAGTCAGAGGGAGCTGGGTCGTCGGTGATGTTGAGAGGAGGGGCGGTCGGGATGAAGGGTTGAAGGTGATGAGGCTGTCGAATTTGCCTGGCTTGCATGGGTTTTATGAAGGAGAATGAGAGATAGAGATCGCGTGATTAGCATGGGTTGTTGGGAGAAACGAGGGTCTTTGGGATTGTATTCAGTTGTTATGTCCCGATATCGTGGTGAACGGGCTGCCCTCGACGAAGACGAGGGAGGTGTTTGAGGAGATTAGTAGGTATTGGAAGGAAAGGATCAGTGTGCACATTGTCATATCTCTGGCCAAAGGGGATAGAGGCTGCTCTTCACCCAGTGCCTCGGATTGTCACCCTACTCAGATGATCCAATGTGCCAGTAAGCCTTCCATCTTTCTCTCTATTTAATATTGTATTTGATCTGTTATGTGAGCCAAGCTTGAGTGTGTGCATGGCAGCCGGACTTCCAATTGAGAATATCATATACATTGGTGGCCCAAACATTGCCCCAGAGATCTACAACAAGGACTATGCTAATGCTCGGATATGCGGGGCTGAGAATGGAGGAAGCCTCTGGCCAAGTTTTTGAGGCAGCCGCATTTCATTGTGTGGGATAATAGCGATCTCGTGACGCACGAGGTTATGGGTGGATTAAAGAATGTCTATGCTATTGGGGCCGGTAAGTCCTTTAGTCCACATTCTTGTTTTAGATGTACAATCTGTGTGTAAGTAAATTTGAATGTTTAACCTTTGTCATATCGGATCAACGTGTCCCCTTGGTTCACGCTCATCAAGACATAGCAACTTAACTTGCACCGGCGCTCGGTGTATTCACGACACGACGGTTTGGGTTAAGTCTATATTACATCATATGTAATAAGGAATTGGTTTCTATAAGGTTGCCCTGTCATAGCTTGAGTGTGCTCAACAACTGTAACATGGATCATATAGTTGTCAAACTCTAAAACAAGGAGGGCTACGTTTTATCTTGAAAACGATTATTACCGTATTAGACTTAGGTATAGTTGAGGGTGGCATATAATCATGATTCGCATCATTGCGGTCCAGCGGACACGGCCTGGGAATTGACTAAGCCAGGATCACTTATCCCCTGTCTAGCTATGGCGATCCAATAAACTTAGCGAAGCACATTGACCAGATCATGATCCATTGAATGAAACTTATCATTTATATGCGTGTCGTCAACCAAAAGGTTTTTATTAGATCTAGTTAATCCTATCAACTAGTGGAATCCTTAAAATTCAAAATTTATTAGGTTTCGTTAATAACTTTTATTAAGTACTTATCAACTATAAGATTTCATTTGTATTAACATGCTATCCTAATTGTTATTATGATTTTAAAAAATACAAATTACAATACTTTAAAGTGTAATCTTTAATGAAAATTATTATTATAACGATTAAAATAATAATCGTCGTCAAGAGGGCTACCCTGATCAGGAATTAGGTCTTTAAAAGTTGTAACAATTTATTAAACATAACATGTTATTATAAAATTCATCGCATAAATTTTAAAGGAGTTTTCAGTGGCTAACCTAAATGGTTTTCTTGATTCATCAAATAATAAGCAAGAATTTAGAATGGCCATTAAAAACATAATCTAACTTTATCATATAAAATTAGCATGCAATTATCAACTTAAATATCGCATAAAAAAGTTTCTAACTATTTAATAATTATCAAATAATTATTAAACATGCACAACATATTAAAATTTATCCTATAAATAATAATATGCAATTTAAAATTTAACACTTAAATCATAAGAATGATTTTTAAAACATAAAATTTTTATCTAATAAAAATCAATAGTTTCATAAAAATTATCACATAATTTTTATTTCAAAAAAATTTGTTTTAAAATCATCACATAAAATTTGCATGCTACTAAAAAGAATTTGATCACATAAAATAATTATTTAAAGCATCAAATTTCAAGTGGTCTCATTTTAACATTATCTCATAAAGTCAAAATAGATTTTTATGTGTATCTTAAAAAGCATACAATCATTTAAAATACTGCAATCATTAGATCACGTGCAGACCTAATACTCTGATACCACTGATGGGGTTTGGGGGACCCTTAGGGCATTATTTTATGCACGTCATACGTCGGACGGACGATAGAAGCAAAAAGAGAAAGTAGCGGAAAAAGAATCGTTAAACTATTTAACGAAAAATCCTAAGGATTCAAGACCCTAGCCAGGATCTCTGCTACCACTACTACAGATTTGGGCTTGGGTAACGCCACTTAGATATCGCTTTTTAAAAGCGCTATCTAAGTGAGCTCTTGTATAGCGCTTCTGCACTTATAAAAAATAAAACTAAATTAAAATTAAGTTAAAAATCACTTAGATAGCGTTTTTTGTTTAAAGCGCTATCCAAGTAATACCTTACATAGCGCTTTTTGTTAGCGCTATGGTACTAATGGTTACCTAAGCATTTTTATTAAAAAATATACATATATATTATCCTTAGATAGCGCTTTAAATTTAGTTCCGCCGATCTTTTTCGTTCCCCCTCCCCCGCGTTTTACTCCATGCCCTAATCTTCTCGCTCTTTGGGAGGGGCTCTGCCAGAACCCCCGCGCTGTGGAACTTGTCCCCACATCTCCTCTTCCTTCTCCTTCACCTCCGACGACGACGACTTCACCACCTCGCTCTGGGCCCCACCGCACTCCTTCCCCTCTCCGACTGCGCCGCCGCCGCAGTCCCCCCTCCGCCTTCTTCTTGTTCTGATCTGCCACGGATGCGGCGGCCATGATCTTCTTGAGCCTCTTCCTCTCCCGCCGCTTCCGGTGCTTCCTCATCACCTTCTTCCACATTCCCGCCGGCAGCTTCACCACCGCCAGGATCACGATGTCGATGACCGAAGTGGGGCAACAGCAGCAGAATTAACATTAGATTTTGTCGCTTCCTCCTCCGACCATATCGCCGCCATTCTCGTGGCCCCACTCTCCGAAGCTCGATTTCCCTTCTCCAAAGGTATCTACTTCCAATTTTTGTCCCATTTATTGTCTATCAATTTTGTCGCTGCTGTTTTTGATGTGTGTTCTTTGTGCAAGGTGGTCATCGTTTGATATTTATTTGTTCTAATTTGAAATTTTTTTGATCAATCTGCAAGCATGTATTAACATTAGATTTTTTCAGATTTACTACAAAATTTTACATCTTCAAGGCCATAGTTGTTAAATCAAGGGTTTGGGGCCTTTTTAACGGACTGCTCTTGAGTTTGATCAATATGTTTGTAGCTCTCACTTGCATAGTTTCACATGTTGTGTGCTGGCACTGCCCCAGTTGAATTTTGCACACGACATGTTTGATGAAATGCCTGGTTGATCCTGTCCATGTGAATTAGGTTCAATTATTAAGAATGCATTTAATACTAGCTATATATACCTATATGTCTTTATTCGCTGTAAAGTTTAGATAAAATGTTTTAGGAAAATTTGTTCAGTTTGTGCTCGCTCTAGTTCTGCATAGTTATGTTTGAAAATAGCAAGTTTTCCAGTTATCATCATGGCATAGCTATGCATAGTTATGTTCCTGTTCTTTTTTTGTTATTTCAGTTATTTGCATAGTTATGAAGCTTGATGCTTAGTGAAGTATTGATCCAAGTTGATTGTGATGCAAATTGAATGAAATATATTGATGCATATGCATTACTTTGGCTATATGCATATGCAAATTGAATGAAATATATTGATGCATATGCATATGCATGAAATATATTGATGACCAAAACACACAACTAAAGTGAGCAAACATTCACGGAAGGCTAAAAAGAAAGTGAACGGTTGATTAATTTTTTTTCATCCAAATTGTGCATATCTAGTGATGATGTGGTTATCTTGTTTAAGACTTGATACACATGTAATCAAATGCATCTTTGGCTTATGCGTTCGCTAAATTTGAATGCAATTTCTTACAAGTAATCTACCATATTATCCTGTTTCTTAAGCTCATTTTTTTCTTGTGGATAATTTTGAAGGTTGCTTCCTTGTTGCACAAGCTTAATAGCCAACTAGCTAGGATTAACATATTCATCCTTTCGATTATAGTATACTAGCCATGAATCTACTTCCAATTTAAAGAGGGTGATGTTTTTATTGGGTCATTATACACCGCACATGACCGAAACTTTTCAACAATCTGTTTTGGTATTTTTCATACATCTTTGCTTTTGGCAACGAAGCTATAATTCTGCAAATTAGCCCCCTCCAGACTTGAGAGTATTACTTAGCCTGCATCAAAATTGTCACTTTCCGTAAGGTCATGAAATGGTGTCATACTGGTACTTTATTGTAGTAGAATTCTCTTGTTCCTATTTTAAATATGATTGTTTAGCAGTCCATAAATTCATTTCCTATCTCTATATGCCAAGAATGCATACATGTCGTGTGGTTCCTTTGTTCTAGATAATTAGACATGTCCTTAGTTTGCTTATTCTTTCTTCATGCTTCTCATGTATATCGAGTATTGTTAATTGTATTACCAATTTGGAACTATCTGCACTTGCTTGAAATACACTACTTCTTGCTCGACAGATGCCAAAATGCTTGATGTTGGGTGCCTTTTCTTTGAATATTGCCATTAGGATTTAGGATAGGCCAATTTCAGACTATGGATTAAAACGACTTGATGCTCAATTATGGGCAAATGATTCATAATCTGTCCAACTTAAAAACAGATTTTGATATAGCTATAAAGAGCAGTACAATAAGGACTAAACAAAGCTGGGTGCCTCTTCTTTGATTGTCACCAGGATAGGCCTATTTGACACAAGAAATTGTAATGACACATTCAATGATTCATCATCTGTCCAGCATCAAACAGCTTTTGATATCCAGCTTTAAGAGCAGTGCAACAAGGACTGATCATGAAAGAGCTATGGACCTATCACAGGGTCACTATAACTTGAACAGCCTTTCTCAAGATTGGCAACTGAAGTCACCCCACAAAGATGTTTCCTTGGATACTGTCAGAGACTCCAATAATAAGAGAAGAATAATTTGGCTGGTCACTCATAATATTTTACAAGTTATCATACCACGCCAATGGTTGATGGTGCAAACAATCTTTTTAAGTTGATAGCCGATAACACCGAAGACAGAATTTGTTCTCACTTTACAAGATGATTCCTGAAAAGAAAGGTAAAAAACACATAAATGGCCAGTAATACGTTTATCAACTTTCAAACATGCTATGCCGAAGAAATAGAGAAAACTGCTTGTTTATCATGCATAAACTTGTAGGTCTACTTCTAGGTCCATATATTCTTGTCAACAAGTTAAAAATGGCGTGCACATGCCTTTCATTAAGCATATCATACCCTTTGTATATTTGTAGCATTGCTGCTGTGCATAAATGACTTCTGATGATCAGGAGTTGTTTAATGGAATGCTTCTTAGTTTGTGATCTACGATAATCAGAACTCAAATTCAGTATCTGTCATGCACTGAGATGAAAAGTAGAAAACCCCTCCTGGGTTAAATATGAAATAAAAAAGTGGATTGATCTTTATTATCAGAACATTAAGTGTGATAAAGCATAAAAGGAAAAGGTACAATATAACATGTATCTACAAGACAATGATTTATTAACCGAAAGATTATGTTAATATCATGTGAAGATTTGAGTAAAGAATTTAAGAGAAGAAAAGATCAGGACATGCGTGTTGTGCCTTTTGTATCTGTGTCATTTATATGACCCAGTGTCATTTGCAGGGCATATTCTGTGCCTTTTGTATCTGTGTTCCTGCTTCTTTCATTTGATCAGCTGAATCATCATTTGTTGGTGTGACTATACATTATGTACCAGAACATAATTAACCGAGCGTTCTTGTAAACTTAACCAGTTTTATGTCAGCTTCTTTGAGAATAAAAGTACATTTACTCTTGTCTGTAGAAAAATCATGTCTTCAAGCACTACCATGTGATAGAGGTGGTTCATGCACTAATAACTCAGTCATTAAGTCAGTCAAAATTCTGTGCAAGCCTATGTTTCTTGGCAACCCATAGTTAATCCATTGAAACTAACAAACTGCATTGTGTTTACTGTTTAGCAATTTGAGAGACATATCTAAATGGAACTAAACTATGGGGGAAACTAAATTTTCTTGGTGAGCTAAATTTTAGTTTGAATGTGGTTAAAAATTTTGTTGGGATCAATATTTTGAATGTGGCTGAAATATTTTTGGGAAGGATTTTGAAGAGACTGAAACTTTTTTGAAGGCGAGATTTTGACTATGTCGAAATTTTTCTGGTAATATTTCTAATGCATCGTGACATATGGTCACGGATTATGGCTTGTACTCTTATTTATCTGCAGCTACTTATGATAGCCATACATTTGATAAAACAGAAATTAGCAGATGCTCATAAATTAGGAATCGTATCTCTAACACGGTGGCTTAAGCCTTTTGGGTTATTGAGCTGTGGCTTCATCAATATCATTTGTTGTCGGTTGCCTCTTAAGTCTATGTTTGGGAGGATTGCATACACCCATCATATTCTTGAGTCCATGTTTGGGAGGATTGCAGGGTTATATACCCTTTGTGCATGTTGGAGTATGGCACTCTAGTGTGTCTACGAGTAGATTGTTAATTCAGGCGGAAAATCCAGTTGGGTTGCTCAATAATTTATTAAAACATGAGAAGCAACATTCCCATAATCCTTCTGACTAGGGTGAGAAGCTTGCCAGAAAGTAAGGTGAAGGGATTGCATAGGAGTTCTTTTGTTTATGTATCAATTACACATTCCCATAAACATATTACTATTTAGATATCTAAAATCACCCGACTTTGCCATTACTTCATTCCACATGGTTTGCACTACACATTGCCACAAACATGTTAAGTGTTTAGATTTCTAAATCACACTACTTTGCCGTCACTCTCTGTTGCTATCCTTCCACATAGTTTGCTGGTTATCATGAGATGATGGCATGATAATGTACTAGTCCGTCTGTTGGTTTCCAGGTTTTGTTCAACGCGCTCCTAGAGAATGCATGCAGCGAACTCGGAGCAAGGATGTCTGACATGGACAGCTCCAGCAGAAACGCCGGTGAAATGCTTGATCTCATGACTCTCACCTACAACAGGTCTCTCCTTTCAAACCACCACATGTGTTACTTTTGTTCCAATTCTCGTCTCAATAACGCTGACACCCTGTAATTTTTTTTTCGCTCTAGGACCCGTCAAGCATCTATTACTACAGAGCTGATTGAGATCATATCGGGTGCATCCGCACTCACTGGTTAAGAGTCATTGTTGGGCTTACGTGCTTTCGGCTTCTCTTTGAGACAAGTTTTTTTTGGTATCCAGAAAGAAATGCAATAATTTTAATAGCATGATTAAGCTGCTTATATGGGTTGCAGGGCTAGCATGATTAATCTTCTATTACATAATATTAATTGACCAGTCATATACAAATATTATTCATAACCTGTGAGCATGTTGGTGGTGAATGTGGTATTAAGTGGAATTGTGATTGTGACTGATCTATTTCCGTTTTCATCTGCCATTTTGAGTCATGATTCCAAGCCTATCTCTTCCTTCTCTTTCAATTTCCTTTTTAAGAAAAGGATGCACCTTACTTGAAACTTCTCAAAGTTCCCTTATCGTCCACTACAAAAACACTCAATGTCCTTCTCTCCATCACCTAAAACTTTGTTTAACACCCATCCTACATATATTTATACGAAGGTAGATGAAAGCAATTAATTCGGTTAACAGATGAGATTTGAACCCAAAGGCATAGAGAAGGGAGCACAGCATTAAACTCACCCATGTGATGGTCGGTTGAAGACAACAACATCTCTCTCCCTCTGTCTCTGCTCTGTTCTTTGTATAAAATTTAGGAAATGTGCAATAATCTTGTGCTGTTGTGAAGACTTTGGCTTCTGTGTATTTGGGGGGCTGGTTGTTTGCAAGGTGAATCGAGGTTCATGTATCTTTTTTGTTTTTTGTTTTAAAAGAGATTGCTTCTGTTGTTTATGTTTATGTGTTTGTATTTTGCTGTTTGTCACAGAGAATTAACCTTCAACGGTTCAAATCCAGTTGAAATCATGTCAACCACAAATACAATACAAACTCGAGTTGGGCGCGAAAAGCAGCGATTTGACAATAACCTCCGGCTTGTTGCCGCGTACTACGCCAATTAAGCCTCTTGTTACTGTTCTGTGTTATTGCTTCGTTTTTTTTGTTTTCCAGTCGAATCATCTTTATTTTATCATTATGCTGTACTGATTCTTGCCTCGTTTGTATATGATCTTATCAGGTGCATACCCTACAGATTGAAACTTGATGTTGATAAAAAGTGCATTAGCAATTCTTATGATGAGCTTGAAGTCCTCATGATTTCTAAGCCGAATCGGCATGATCTTGTCTTCCCAAAGGTGATACTTTTGCCTCTCATCTTTCGCTGCTACTTGCCATGGAGAGCTAATTCTTGGAGTTGAGTCTGACAAGCAATAATTTTGGTTGGCAGGGTGGATGGTGAGAACGATGAGACTGTGCATGAAGCAGCGTGCCGCGAAGCTCTTCAAGAAGCAGGAGGGGGTGCGAGGGATTATTGATGTAAGTTGAGCCTACAAGTAGGAAACAGTTGTTTTCTGTGGTTGGTTGTAAAGGTTTTCTAGTCTTTTAAGCACATGGTATGTTTGATGCATAACTGACTTGATATCATGTTAGAATAGTGTCAAATCATATAAAGACATGCTCCGAATGTGATTATCTGTAAAAATAGAGTAGTGCCAAATTAAATCTTATTAATTTCTTGTTATATTGTATGTTTTTAAATCCCATAAATGCGTTAGTCGTTGGTGATGATTCTATTGGGGGAGATACAAGGTCATAACTTTTCCCCTGATCTTATGGCAGATTAAAGCCAAGGAAAAAAGAAATCATCAAGATATCATCAAAAAGAAAGCCGAGGAAGTTAATGAAGAGAAAGGGCAGATGCGAGCAGATGAAGAAGTGAAAGACGAGAAATTGGTCCTTTCAGGACTGAGAAATTGGAGGGGAGGAGGGGGAAGATGGCTGAAATGCTTCAACTGTTATCAATACAAGTTATATTGTCTCGCTGGTGTTTGCAGCAGGGTATTCATAATGTATTGTGATCACCACTAGGCCCCTAAGCCTATCTTATGTGCTGACGCTGCATGTGCAATGCGGGAATAGCTGTGATAACCATGGGGAATAGCTGGAAATTTTGCAGATCATGTTTTGGTTCCTTGGTGTTATTGTTATATGATAATCTACTACGGTTGTGATTATGGTTGTGATTGGCCAGTTGTGAGATACCGAAAATATAATGATGAAATCGACATGCTCACACAATATATGAACTCCAGAGTTGGCCCGCAGAGGATTTGTTTGATTTTCTAATTTTTTTTTTTTGAAAAAAACTAAACATTAGCCACGGCCATTACGTGGCTAATGTGTATTAGCCACGGCCAGTCCGTGGCTAATGTGTATTAGCCACGGACTAGCCGTGGCTAATTTTTAATTTTTTTTAAAAAAATAGAAAATAAAAAAATAGTAAACAACTTAGATATCGCTTAAAAAGCGCTTAAACTATTTAACGAAAAATCCTAAGGATTCAAGACCCTAGCCAGGATCTCTGCTACCTTGAGGTGGATCTGACCACCCCAAGATAGATCTAAACTACTGCAATATAATTAAATGAAAGCTATTTAAACTACATACCCGGAACTTTGCTTGCACCAGCAAAGTGTACCGAACCGCCTTTGCTCCTTGAAGCTACCCGCCTCTGCGCTCCCAAACCGATCCACCCAAAGAGAGCCGACGCCACGCCTACGGGCCAACCACTTGCCGAAGAAGATTTCACTTGTGTGCGATCCAACCTTTTAGACTTTGGATCGAATCCAAATCCTTCTCATCGTTTTGCGAGAACGCGAGCGAAGGAAACCGAAGAAAATAGAGAGAATAATTTTCGTCTTGAACTGAGCGTGCTCAAAACTTTTTGGAGCAACTTAATTCAAAGACTTGGTGCAATTTTTTCTAAAGGGTGTCGACCCCTATTTATATAAGGAGCCGGACCCCCTTGCTCGTCGCACAAGCAATGTGGGACTATTAGTGAATAGGAGAATTAATTAAGTTAGTTTACCTTTCTCAAAGGCTAAACTTCAACTAATTTATTCGTCCTTACCATTGAGCTTCAGAAGTGATAGAACCAATCATTTCGAAGAGCTATAAACGGTAAACGCATAGAAACAAATGACGACAAATTTTGACTTTTTTGACCCCTCAAACAATTGCTCAAAGTTGAGCAAAAATCACAAGTTGACTGAAATTCGTAGCCGTCACAACCCATAGGGTTTACTGGACTATGGGCCCTGCAGGTGGGGCCCACCAGCCAGCTGAGCGCGTCCAGTCCAATTTGGGCGCAGCCCGCCCCCTCCTGGGCAGGCGGGTCAGGCCTGCCCGCTGGGCAGGCGGGGAGCCCCCCAGGCGGGTGGGCCTGACCCACCCGTATAAGTGGGCTGGTCAGACCCGCCGCTTTGCGGGCGGGTCCAGCCCGCCAGCGGATCTGGACCCGCCCGCCCAAGCTAGGCTTGGGCCACAACTGGGCTTTTGCCCAGTTCTGGCCTTTCGGGCTGTTTCTTGAGTTCTACAACTCCGATTGGACCGATTTCAGATTCGTTGGAAAGCATGGTTCGAATGGGACCATTCCAAAGAGCCATCTATCCATTTCTATGCATTATATGATCTAAAATATTATCGTAAACTATTTATGATGCATTATAAATCTGTTTGCATCACATGCATTAATCTCATACAACATTCTACTAATGCTGAAGTCGCAAACATTTTGCTACATTATTAAAACTCATTTAATGTCAAAAACTTATGCGACCATATTAAATCCTATTTAATATAGATCGACTTAATGTCACTAACTCCTAGTGACTTCATTTATTCTCGTGCATCCGAGTGCACTACTCCTAAATTCTTCCTATTATTAAGACGCAAACCGAACTCGGTGTGAGACCCTACAGCCTGACCCTACCACTGGTTGGGGCTCGAAACCCCTAGACGACAGTAACCACGAGCAGCAGGTGTCGTCCCTGTTTCAGCATCATAATTACGTGATTGACTTATCGACAAAAGTGTCGTCGGGATCACTCTGACTGTGTGTGTGATGAATACCGCAGTTTTAGTCCCTTCGTCATAACTATGTCCCTGCATGGCTTAGGGTATGGTAAATCGTCAACCCTACTAGCCAGCATCGGTCAGCATACTTCGGTCTTTGTTATATATACGTTGTACGTACATCTTACAACGTACCCCGGCCAAGTTTTAGCACAAAGAACCGTACTGAGCCTGTGTCACTAACTTTCCTTTAATGGAAGAGACGAATCCCATCTTAGTCATTTACTTACCTCGTATGCTTCAGGTGTCACCCAACCTAAGACCTTTCAGCAGGCCTGGCCTCGAAGCTAGATCATAGATCTAAGTGACACTATTCACGCACCGGTTCGTACAAAGACTTCAGGTCTTAAGGACCAACTTGCATATCATCACTATAGAGTTATTAATGACAGTTTAGTTAAATTTTAACCATTTAATAACTCTTTATTAGGTTGTTCAGTAGACTCATTCTCAAATGAGCATATGTGCCATGTCTCCAACTTTGCTAGGTCGAATGACTATGAGATCATCATTACCCTTTAGGGTAAGACAAAGACACAATGGTCTGTCCGAGGTGCCGTTATCCTTTTCTCGACACATCTATAACCATGAACGTTTTAAGACTTAAGTTTCTATCGGTCATTCACTTCCCATAATCGAGATCTACATTTAGATATGTAATGACCTCACTTTAAGTCTAAAGAAACTATCCAAGTATATAATTCATTGAATTAATATTAGCATAATTAGTACCATTTATATTTTGAACAAGATGTTTCTTAGGATAAATTGCCTTAAGGGCGTATATCTTCCTACAGATCTATTAGATCAGATGCCACCTTTTCTGCATTGGTTATTGTTGCGGGTCAAGTCTGCCCAACAATGAGATTTGTATTAAATGGGAATCACGGGTACAATGATTACAAGTAAGGGTTGATGATGAGGTTAGCACGACTCGGAGCATGCTTCGGGAGCGAAGAATCCAAGGTCGACTGATGGTCGCCAACTCCCGGTAGCTGAGGCGAGCTTCCTGCGAGAATAACAACTCGGCAGCAAGGCGGGGTTGGCTGTCTACCCGTAGCCTTTCCGATGCTTAAGTCAGTGAATGACTTGTATGGAGTATGTCGAACACGCTAGGCGATCTTAATGTAGATCAGCGTCGCGTGGCGAGCTTATGAGGAAGGCACGAATATATGGAGGATATCCGACCTTGAATACTGGATAGAAGTATAGGATTTCAACTAACCAACCCCCTCCATGGTGGCTGGAGGGGGGTATTTATCGGGTTGAGAGTCGGTTGAACGCAGTCCAATCACCTGTCGCTTCTGCTTTGCTGGAGCATTAATGAGGACGCGATGGGTCGGCGTGGGCGTCAGAGATATTTATCGAACCGCCTTACCCTAGCATTAAATGGGTGTCAGGACATGTCGGAGATATTTATGCATTAATGGGAGACGCGATGGCGACCATACATCCTTAACCTCTGGCATTAATGGGAGCATTAGTGACCATACGTCACACTGTCAGATATGCTCATTTGTGGGAGGTCGCCCTTCATGGGAGGTCGCCCTTAGGGCGAGCCGAGCGCGGCATCCGAGCGCGGCGTCCCAAGACTTCTTCTAGCTGCGCTTCTTTTGGTGGAGATGGGCCGAGCGCGGCGTCCAAGTGCGGCGTCCCAAGTCTTCTTACAGCTGCGCTTCTTTGGGTGGGGATTAGGGCGAGCTTCCCGTTTGGACATGTTCCCACCCGGCAGGGTCGGAGGACAGTTTGCTTGGGCTTCCAACATATATCTGCCTTAATTATCTGAGCCGACCTTAAGGCCGTAACAGTTATATATAGCCATCTATGAGTCATCACAAGTTGTCATTGATTGTAAGCTTAGTATGCACAGATTCTAGATGTGTACATAACGCATACATATCACAATGTAAATACCAAGCCAATACACACATTTTCTCCCAAACTTAAGATTGTATCAGTGCCATCATTAAATCTCAGCCACTGCTATCAAAAAGGATCAAGCCAAGATATACTTACGAAAGCGCACCCTATTTCCCAATTCCACCATTTCCTCACCAAACTCTCGTTTCTTACTTGGTCATGAATTTGAAGAGGGTGCTAGGTAACGGAGCTATATATAGTCAGAATTGATTGTATATATGAGTCATGACGAGTTAGCATTGGTTATACACTTACTTACCTTGTACAGATTACATATGTGTATATGCGTCATCCGGGTTGTCATTGGTTGTACACTTACCATGTACTGATTCTAGACGTGTACATGAGTCGTCATGAGTCGTCATTGGTTGTACACTTACGACGTACATATTACGTAAGTGTATATAAAATGTACATGTCATATGTACATATGAGGGATGTCTCATATGCCATATGATATCCAGTATTCTCATTGCAATAGATCAATAATTTGGAAAGATTCCGACATTTCTTCGTATAAAAGAATTGATTTACTTGCTACCTTCAATTAAATCTATACAAGGAATACTATAAGAAAATGTGCTTAATTTTCTTTCCTTTCTAAATCAACGTCTTATATATAATTTGAGCATTCTTTAACTTTGTTCATAGACGACTAACTTCTCCTGTCGAAATCAGGTATGTTTTAAGATGTTATTTTATTTTATTTTTAAATTTTATATTCTTCATGTATCCACAGTTCTATAGACACTCATGCAAGTTGATATTAAAGAATATATTTCGTGTAATATCCTCTCATAAAGTATTGTGGGTTTTTTATGGGAGATCTTTTGAGAAATTAACTTGCTTTATGCTTTCATTACTTTTTAAAGGAATTATTTAAGTTTCAATTTTGTTTTGTCAATAATCTTATTTTCTTTGCTTTTCGTATCATATGAGATTAATTATTTTGTATGAATATAATTATGCAAATTTAAGCAATATTCATATGAGAAGATAATTAAAAATTAAAAATAGTTACAAATTGTATTATATTTTCCAAGAAATAGACCATATGCATAATAATAAAGAATATTTTTTTTTGCTAAAAAGTGATGTACATGACATGACAAACAGATCCCTCTGCTTATGGGACTAAATGTTTCTATTAAATAAGATAATTTCCTTTTATAAATAATGGAAAGATCCATTAGATTATGAACCATTGGTTTTAAGCCATCTCTAATTATGAGTCAACAATTTGAAATGCTTTTCTTATGTATTCTTGATGAACCAAAGTTTATATATAAATGTAAGAGGATTTGTTTGGAAATTAATACACACCTTTTGATATCTAGGCAAATTTCGTTCCAATAAGTATGATTTATTTTTCATTTTTTATTTTTTCTATACATAAATCTAGGCAAATCCAATGATTCCAATCTAGTCGACACAATATTGCATTTTGGGCAAATTTACATCATTTGTGCATACCAAACTAACTTGGGTGATTACGCAAGGGTTGATTGATGAAATATTAGGAAAACTTTAAAAAGTCAAATATTAGCAAATATTAAGCCAATATGCTAATTTTTTATCCCAAGCTTAAGAAATGAAACATGTCCATAATTTGGAAAGATCACGTTACTTCTTCGTATCAAAGAATTAATTTACCGTATAGCTTCAATTAAATATATAAAAGGAATACTATAAGAATACATGCTTAATTTTATTTCCTCTTTAAATCAACTTATTCTTATATATAATGGGAGCATTCTTTGTCATTGTTCATGGATGACTGATTTCTCCTGCGGAGGTCAAGTATGTTTTAAGATTTTATTTCATTTTTTGTATTTTTCTTTTCTTCATGTATTCTCTATTCTATGTGCATGCATGCAAATTGATGTTAATGAATAGATTTCATGTAGTAATCTCTCATAAAGTATTTGATAAATGCTACTTGAATAATTTGTATATAGATCGTAGGGTTTTTTTTTATAGGAGTTCTGTTGAGAAATTAAATTTCTTTATGTTTTTCATTACTTTTAGCACAAATACTTCTTAAGTTTCAATTTTGTTTTGTCACTAATTGTACCATATTGGATTAATTATTATGTATGAATCTAAATCTTTCGAATTTCATCATTCGATTATTATTATTTCCCCCCATGTGTAAAGATTTGTTCAAAATACGGTGTTTGGTTACAGGAAGTTCATTGGGATGGATCGATTCAATCACGGGGGAGCTGCGAGTTTTCGATGCTGCAGGGGGGAAGCCGAGCGATGGAAGGAGAAGCTCAAAGCCGAGATCTTGGAGACACGGCAACGGATGCAACTGAACGAGGAGGAGTTCAGGGAAAATGAGTTGAAACTCAACAGCCTGCTCGAGCTTCTGCGGATTGCGACACAAGAGGGAGCTTGCAATCCAAGTTCTAATGGGATCGTTGATGATGGGAATTATTCCGAAAGGATCAGTCGACTCATCGTGAACAGATCTCTGCCGGAGAAGGGGAAGCTTGTGGAGGCGGTACATGATGCAGGGAGATATCTTCAGACTGAGTTGTTCTTGGCTCGAACGCCGCTTCCCCAATGGAAGATCCCTCCGCCGCTTGAGCAGCATCATCAGGTAGCTTTGGATTTAACTATACATGCGTAAAAACGTTGCCGCGGTCTCTCATGAATTCATAAGACGTTTGTTTGTTGCAGAATCAGACGAGGAATCGATTAACGATTCTTTCGGGCTACCTGGAGACCATCGGATTCTTGAAAGGAAAGCTTCAGGAGACCACCTCGCAGCTGCAGATGCTTCGAGAAAATGCGGAGGGGGAGAAGAGTAAATTGGTTCAGCTCCTGCAGAACGCTGTTCAGGAGAGGGACGAAGCGAGGGAGCGGTGTGGGATCTTGCGGCAGAGGTTTAAGCATATCGCGGAGAGCTCTAATTACGTTCTTGTTCCTGCTCAGCTCCTCAGCATGCCTGCATCTCAAGGCCTCTCAAAGGTGACTAACTCTGTTGCAAGGAACACGCAGTTGCTGCCTCTGTTTCAGGATCCGCCTGTCCCCAGAGTTCTCAAAAGAGAACGGGAGTGAGTGCAGCAAATATTGGAAAATGAACATCTAAACTAGTTCCTCTTCAATTTTTTTACAGTTTTCCTCGTCGAAATGAATTTCTTTGCTCGAATTCGCTTGTTTGACACTTGAGAGCAAGACAATTTTGTTTGAACTATCAGGGGAAAAAAGGATTCGGAAATTTGAAATAAATAAAGGGAAAATGAAAAATCTAACGTCTCAGGAGACGAGTCCTGAAGGCGTCCCATGACAAATCCTTCTCCAAATACTCAATGTTGGATGGATCGAACGGTCCCTTGATCACATCTATGGACTTTATAATGGCCTTTGCAGGAAGAACACTTCTCGAGGGGTCTGTTGCGGTTCTCGAGCTCAGGCAGGACGAGAAACCCTGAGATCAAAATTCACAAATTAAGGTCAGAATAACATCTTGATTGCATATAATATCCACTACTGTCGTATGTACCCTGAAGATTAGCACCACTTCTTCTTCGCTGTCGACGGTGGCGCGGACCAAGAGTGCCTTGGACCAAACGGATTCGCTGTAATATTCGAGCATCGCAATGTCTTCGTTCTGCCCGTACCCTTCATCTTCATCCTCGTCCTCTTCGTATCTCATCCGGCGCCTCGCGCTGTGACATAGCACTCGCCGGGCATGGATCTGCAACGAGTCCATGCCAGGCGAGAAGGCCGTGGCTGATGATGTTGGTGTGTTGGGGTTGTGGGTGATGGCCTGAAAATGGATCGTAGGGAGCCATGGGTGGTGCGATTGGAGCAGTGTGGCTTGGATGAGCATCGTTGCCGAGGGAATGGTGGGTGGCGTGTTGGAATGGGATAAGACTGCGGTGCAAAGTGACAGCGGAGGATGAATTAATTTCTGTGACCCAAATTTGTTGGCGGATCCCTATTTATCTTCTTTCATTAAGCCTGTTGAAACATCGTACAATTCAAATCCCTGTTTTCTTTCTTTACACACAACCATATACTCCCAAATTTGTTGGCGGAGTCGTCCCGCCGCCGCCGCCTCATCTTCTTCGACTCGAGCTTGTGAAACCTTTCACTCCCCGTTCATTGCATCCCCACGTTGATTTAATAATACTATTTCTGAATTAAAACCTAAAATTGTTGGCGCTGGATATGGAAATTATGGCTTACCCCTGCCTCTATCAAATGCTTATCGATTCAAAACGCTAACCTCCTCCCCCTCTGACCGTTTGAACATGGCTCCGGATTCCTCCGCAAAATCGGACCCTCTCTTCATAAAGCAAATAATGTCGGACTCATATCACAATTCCAGGAGTCCAATAGCAACCAATAATGCTTGCAGGATTTAGCAAACAATGCAAGCACAGCAGGCATATAAAAGCCCAAATCCTCACCATAAACACTGCAAGATTGGCAATAAGAATCTCAAAAGTTCTGCAGTCGCCCGTCATGGTTAACACACCAACCTCTGATATCGTCCCCGGCGCCACAACAACCAACATAATATACAACACATCATGTGTGGATCATGAAGCCTGGCCAAATTTTCAGTTCTTAAAAGAGCTGGCAATCAAAACATCACCAATGGCATCACTAGAAACCATATATACATGTTGATTAGAAACCCAACCTACATAAAAGGTTAATGAAAATGGCCATATACAACCTGCATGGCAATAAACCGACTGATGCTTGGAAAAGGACTTGGCCACACTAGCAACATTCTAATGTTACAGCCGAAAGGCAGAGGAGATGCAAGAAGAAACATGCCCGACGAGGAAGACACGATCCAATACTCCTACCTCACTCTGAGCTTCCCAGTGATTGTTCCGAGACTGAGGCCAGGCCTTGCATTAGCCTAACAATCTCTGCTGTGTCGTCCAGATAATATTTGGCCTTGCTTGGTTTCCTGCCGACTGTGCAGGCAAAGACCTCGGTCGCGGGAGTCAGAGAAGGGCCAGATATCGCTGAGCTGATGACTTCAAACATATCCTCATCCGACCGGTCATCCCCGATGCAGAGCACGAAGTCGGGTACAACGTCCCTTGCTTTCATGGTGGAAAGCAAGCGCTCGGCCACAAGACCCTTACTCGCTCCCTATATAAACAAGTGTGATTTGGGTTTTACTCATTAAGACGACAAGTTGATAATAGGATAGAAAAAGGAACAATAATGTCTTGAATGATGGATATGATGACGAAGCATTTCTTGAAGAGAAGATTTACTTGCAACTAACAGAATGTTAAGCCATGGCAATGGATATCAAGCGTTTGATACTTCTGATACATATGGTTCAACACTTCCAAATGCAATGGACATCGACACTAAAAGCTACCGATACTGGTGAGACCGAAAGTGAGAAATTGAGATTCCAACCCTTGAATTTCTTATATGCATTTTTTTATCTATTCATGTTAATAATATTAGACACCTAAAAAAAACTTAATTTTTAACATGTCTAAGTAAGGAAGATCTTATTAATTCAGTACAGAATCAATTATGCTCGCAAGGAATCAAACATGTGCAGTATATAACCAATCCCAATTTATAACAAGAGACCCAGTAAGGCACGAAGTTCAAACCTGTGGCTTAACCTCCACAATCTGGGAACCGCTTTTCACAGAAACTGGCTCGTTGGCGAGCACGCTCTCAAGGTGGTCAAGAAGCTCCTTTGCTTGGCATGAACCAAAGTCAGGATCAGCATCCTCATAGCACCAGACCAGGGCTGTTTCCTTGTCTTCAATGGTGGAACCATCAGTTGTTTCAGTGTACAGCTTCATCACCGGCTCCGCAATCTGTTTCCAACTACAATCTGATACAGGAACGCATGTTTCCCACTCCTCGTCTCTCTTCAACCTGAAACCAGTCATTGCACTAGTTTACATTTCCAGTGACTATAGTGAATCTGATAAGGAATGGGAAACAATTTTGGCTAAAGTGCATTCCTGCAAACTGAGAAAATCACTTAATATTAAAACCATAGATGCTTACTGAATGTGATAATAGACTACGATAGAACCGAGATAAAGAATTAAAGAAGACGTGATGATAAAAACAAAGTAGATAGTCTGTAGGTGAGAAGTGGAGAAGAGGATATTATGGTCACTAAGCTAAAAAATGTCATGTATCTGCAGAAAAATTTAAATCTTGCATAAATATGTAACATTCGAGATATTTATGGAACACCAAATACATTAAACAGTTCTAGCCAAATTTTTATGTAATAAAAAGACCTTGTTAGGACAATCTAAAACATCAATTGATGAGCAATTTAGAATACTGAAACTATTCAATCAAAAGAGAATGATACACAAAAGGCATATCGTGTAGTACCACAGCGTCGAATGGCAAATACCTGAGAAAGCAGCCGTGCTCTGCTGCCATTCCAAGATTCTCACAAGGAGAAAACCACTCATTCAGAGTGCTTCGTCTTCTGGCACTAACGATAAAGACCAAATTGTTGTGATCTCCACACAAGCCATTCAAGATGTCGATCGCCTTTGAGCTGGGACTCTTGTCAATGGATGTCTGCGGCATCAGCGTGCCATCATAATCCAGAAGTATCGCTCTCGTCTTCGTTCTCCTGTAGGCCGAGACAATGTGCTCCATCGAGAGCTTTCTAAAGCTTGTGTCTAGAGCAACAACCCGGAACTTCAGTCCAAACCCTATTCCCCAACTCCTCCTCCTACCGTGATCCTTACAAGTCCTCTCCAGGTCATGCAAGAAACTATTTGCCCAATAACCAACATCATGAGTGCTGACATACCGAAAATGCTTCTCATGCCGGAGCTGTTTCTCGGATTCGGCGATGTCCAACGCACAATCCATTGCGTCGGCCACGGCTTCAATGTTCCATGGGTTGACCCGGATGGCCCCGCTTAGTGATGGCGAGCATCCAATAAACTCCGATAACACAAGCATGCTCTTTTTCGGTTTTGAAAGGCCTGAACCTAAGATCCTATCCAGCCCTTCGTTCCCTTGGCGAGCAACAATGTACTCGTACGGAATCAAATTCATCCCATCCCTCACTGCGGTCACCAAGCAACATTCGGCCATTACATAATACGCCATTCTTTCATAGAATTGAAGTGGCTTTTCGATTAGAACAACGGGTTCATACCCGGGTCCACCAAAGGCCTCGTTGATCCTTTTTGCCATGGCGTGGCTCTCAGCCTGAACATCTTTAACATCCTTTCCCTTACCTCTTGCCGGGTTGGCAATTTGAACTAAAACCGCCTTCCCCCGCCACTCCGGATGCTCTAACATGAGCTGCTCCATTGCAAGAAGCTTCAGGTTGATGCCCTTAAAGATATCCATGTCGTCCACGCCTAAAATCACCACCTTTCCTGTATCCGAGAACCGTTTGACAAGCTCTGAAACCATGGATTCAGTCTCGGGCAAGCTCAAAACAGATTTCAGCTGCCCCATATGGATACCGACCGGCAAGATCTTGATTGTGACGGTACGACCGTAGTACTCCAGTCCAATGTACCCCCTCTTGCTCTCATAGGTCAACCCGAGCATTCTACTACAACAAGAAAGGAAATGCCGAGCATAGTCGAACGTGTGAAATCCAATCAAATCCGAATTGAGTAGCGCCCTCAGGATCTCCTCTCGGACCGGCAAAGTCTTGAATATTTCGGACGAAGGAAAGGGGGAATGGAGGAAGAACCCGAGCTTCACCCGGTTGAACCTCTTCCTCAAGAAAGTGGGAAGGATCATGAGATGGTAATCATGGACCCAGACAAAGTCCTGATCAGGATTGATGACTTCGAGGATCTTATCGGCGAAGATCTTGTTCACCGAAACGTAAGACTGGAACAACGTCCGGTCGAACCGAGTGGAGGACAGTGGGAGGAGGGAATGGAACAGAGGCCACAGGTGGTTCTTGCAGAACCCATGGTAGAATCTTGAGTACATGTCCCCGGGGAGGAAGACGGGGACGGAGTCGAAGGACTCGAGAAGGGTTTGGGCAACCTCTTCTTGGTCCGAAATGGGCATTTCTTCACGAAGGCAGCCAATGAAGGTGAACTCCATGGAAGAAGAGATCGACTCTCTGAGCTGGAGGAGGAGGGAATCATGGTCCCATCCAAAGGTCCAGCGGCCCTCGGGGTTTCGATGGGACCGAATGGGGAGATGATTAGCCACAACAATGGTTCGGGGGCGAGGGGAACAAGGGGAGGAGACAGAGTCGGTTTCGGAATCGGATTCGGATTCGGCATCTGAGATGATGCCGGAGACTGTCATCACGCGGGGGAGCTGGCGGGTGATTTGGCTGACGGATGGGGCCTGGCCTGAGGCCAGTTCAAGCAGGTTTGAGTAGGATTTTGAGGCCATAACTTGTGGGTTTCTCTAGTGAAGAGAAATAGCAGAGGATTGAAATGGGTTCATCTAAAAATTGCAAATTTGATGAAAAGCTATGATCTTCAGATATCTTGATCTCAGCCAAGGCAGAGTTTAACAATGATTTACTTCAGGTTATTAAAAATACAAGGATCCTGAGCTTATTAGAAATTGGAAGAGATCCAAACGAATTGTCAGGTAAACTTCCACCTTTTCAGCAAAAACACATAATAAATTGAAGGAATCAAGATCATTTGATTCGTAGAGAAGAGACTACAGCTAAATTTCTAAGATAAAAAGGAAGGAAGAGACCACCTCCAGTGAAGAGCAGCAAGCTAAACTTAGCTCTGAAAAGATTAAATTTGACGCAAAATCACAAATAAATGAGTTGATTGGGTGATGAATTTTTGAGAAGAGAATTTTTTCTTACCAAAGGTGGAGCTTTTAGAGACACAGGAAATTTTCCAACAGCCGGAAGGCTGAGAGACAGAAAGCCAAGTGCAAACTTCCTCTGAAATAACTTCAGAAATATCAGTGTCCGTGATAAACTCACGCTCTTATTTTTCTTTTAAGGACACTCTCTTTTTACCCACTTTGTGTGGCTTGACCTTGTGGAGGTGGAAAGGGCAAATAATTTTGTTTATTTGTAACATATGGTTTTTGATATCATGCAAGTTCTTATTTGCAAAAGATAGTATTTAACCTCCTTTTTAGGTCTAATGTCGATAAACACCCTAACCGTTCGGCCCCATTAAAACTGAACATCCTATGTGCATGCAGTGTAAAGAATGCTCCGTGCCAGCTTGGAACTCTTTCACGCATTCATTGTATTGTTAAGCGGGTTTTTGTAGGCCCATTAATGTATTGGGTATCTGTCATTATGTAACCCTACTTCTATAAATACATGGTCACGGAAAGCCACCAAACTTACAACACCTTATCAGCACGCTCGAAGCTAAGCCGATGTCACGACCCGCTTCCCAGGATACCCGATAAGTACGAATCCGTATCAGGTATTCCCGAAATTACGGGTGTGAAGAAAAACGAGGAGAGAGAAGAGAAGTATCGCTCGAAACAGAAAACTCCGCAGGCCACTGCGCACGTGCTGGGAAGTACAAGTAAAACTCCATCACAGATATAACACTGAGAAATAAACAAAAGTACAATATTTCATTTATTTAATACATTGATACATTCTTTTACTTACACCGTCTGTTCAAAGGGTACAAAAAAGGGAAGCTACACCGAGACAACGTTAATCTTATACAACACCAAGTCCAGTTCCAACTTATACAATACCAACATTTTCATCATCACAACTCTAGGTACAAAGGTTTACCCGAAAAAGGAACACCAAAAGTACAAGTCTCTCATCATACCCATCGCCACCAATCCTACAACCGCCCACCAACTCCAAGGCTCCAGCCGCTATCTCCAACCTGAAAAGTCAACGGGGACACGTCAACGCGTGACCCAGTAGGAACTCCTAACACTCTAGTATGACCCAGTTTTAGAACTGGTCTTCCTAACTAATCAACTGACTACAAGTGTCCCAAGAATCTCAAGAATATGCAGAAATTAAAGACAGTAACAAGAGTAAACAGAACTGAAATAAATAAATGATTAAATTAATTAAAATTAAATGTTGTTCTGTTTTGGAACCCGGGTAAACCGTAGACTGCTAAGGAAGCGGACTTCACCCAGGGTGGGTGAAAAGTGGTACCACTCCAGTGACACGAGCACTGGAGGGGCCTCTCGTAGCTCCGTGCCCTAACGGGGTAAGGCACTAGAGGAGACTCATCTCGGTTTTTTTGTGGAAAACGGAGAAAAACATCAATTACCAGACATGGTGCGACACAAGCACACCACCGACCTCTCCAACTCTAGTCAACTTCCCCTTACGAGAGTGACGTGGCGAGTGAGAAAAATAGTACTATGGTCCGCTCCTCAACACCTAAAGTTTACTCGTTTTCCCCCAAACCCACATGTGGAGTCTCTCCCATTTCAAGAATGGACCGAGTACTCCCGATGTCAATTCTCTGCTCACTCACAATTTTTCAAATTATTACAACATTGTTTTGACAATGTTTCATTAGCGGTTTCAACGACCGCTTTCACTTCATTTCATACTTTGCAATTTCTCATCATCAATCTCATTCTTATCCACATGAATCATAACATATTAAACATCATCATTAAGACATATCTCAAGAGCATGATAATGAAGTACAATTAACATGATCAAAATTAACTTAACAAAAATACAACTATACAATTCCTAAGCAAAATTACAACATGAATCTGCCAAAAACTGTCAGTCCAGAAAGAATGACTCTGTTACCTTATCTACAGTCAGAATTGGCTCTCGGCCCATCTTCAAAGTTGTAGGAAATTTTCTGCAGTTTTCCGTAGTGTCCTCGATTATTTTTTTTTTTTTGATTTTTCTACTATTATCTACGAATTTTCTAAGTTTCTGTCCTGTGCTAAGAAAATTTCCGCACATGGTTTTCTAACCAAATCTAGTTCTTTTTACATGCTAGCAATTGTTGGATCTGGATCCTAGCCTAGAGGGGGGGTGAATAGGCTAATAAAAAATTCTCGTGCAACTCACGAGAAATCACACGCAGTTAAAAGCACAACCAGAGTAATGAAAAGTAGACACGGAGTACACAGCAGATTTTACCCTGGTTCGGTCGTCCCAACGACCTACTCCAGCCCCCAAAGCAAATACTAGATTGAATAGTGCAATAGGTACAAAGTCACAAGTTAGAGCACGCTCAGAGCACCCTCTACGTCTCTACACTCGCCAGACTCTCAGTACCCCCACACACAGTGTTTCCTCTCACTATCAATCCTAGCAAAGCTTTCTACCAGCTAGTCCCGAACTAGCTGGGTCCCACTTGTCTAGTCCCAACTAGACAAGTCCCAAAATAGTCCACAAAAAAATATGTAAAGTTTCCCCTACGAAGATCTATCACAATTGCTACACAAAATAATAGAGTATAGAGTTTAGGAAGCTCAGATTGTGTAGCAGCGATGTCTTCGTCAATCAGTACGGGCCAAAAGTCGTCTGGCAAGTAGTGGTGGTCTCCTCGGCAATTCTTCGCAACTCAAGTTGCCGATTGCCTCTCCTCCTTTAGTGACTTGCGGATATCTCTCTGTATTTCGGCTGTGCTTGGTGCTTGCTCCTCTCTACTGATTGTACTTTGTTTGGTGATTTGTGTGCCTGCATGAACAACTTTGCATTTGATCTTCCCCTGTGAAAATGATATGGCCGGCCACCCTGGTTTGAGTCTGTGTGATTTCGGCCTTTAAGCAATGAAAATAAGTAGGCATGTGCTTGGAGAATTAATCCCAATCACCTGCACTAACCAATTAAAGAGTAGTGCTATTCTTTGTTTTTAAAAACAATATTTCTATAGTTACATCAAATGTATTTCTGATGTGAAGATGAAAAATAATTCATTGACAAAGAAAGCCTGGGGCCAAACAAGTGTGCACGTGAATGATTGAAAAAGAGAGAACTGTGCTTTCTCCCCTTAACAATTTTTGTGCATGTAGTTATTAAACTTTGGCTGCCTCTTTAAAAGGTCTTGTGCACTAAATTAGTGGATGACGAGAGCAGATCAACGTGCGGCAGTAAAAAAATGTTAACGAAACTGATAACCCCTCTTTTCTACAAAGTTCGGTTCTTGCACAAATAAAAAAGGATTAGGAGATGTGATCTTAAACAATTTGTGAAAAAAACTTACGCAGCCTTGGAAAATTTGTAAGGGATGTGCGGCGCTTGGGAAACTTTTTGGCCGGCCTTTGAACCCTTTTTGTGTTGTACGGCCTCAAAAAAAAACACAACTTGAAACAGTTTCGGCAGCACCTTGGAAATTGAGACAATGGTTTTTTTATTTGTGTGGCTCCCTAGGTTTTGACTTGTGAATCAAAAAATGCCATTAACAACGAATTGAAATGGCTGACCCCCCTTTTTTTCATGCGGCAATGTCCTCCTTTTGGCTTGGAGAGATTGATTTTTCAGAGTCTTTTTTTTTTTTGCTTAGTGAAATTTTTAGCCGCCGTCTGCCTTTTTCTTCTTTGATTGGATATTGGCCTCGTTTTTTTTTCAACCCTAGAAGATGGGTTTTATAGGGAGATGCTAGGGTGATGCGGTTGTGGGGAATCCTATTTTGAATAGGAGATAGAGATTTGGTTCTATCACTTTGCACCATAAATAGGACATATGATTTGATCAAATATCAAATTGATTTGAATCAATCCAATTCTCCTTAGTCAATTTGACTTGGTCCACATCTCTTCTCATGACTTGGCTAACTCCACTTTGCTCTCCATTGACCAAGTCAAACTTCTTTGTGCACACACACTCCCTCTCTCCCAATATGCTATACGAATAGCAATTCCGCCAAATATTGACCTGAAACACATTAAGCACACACATTAGATATAACGACACGTTTGTCATCATCAAACCAAGATCCTAGATCGTTGCTTTCAACAGCAATAACACAAGAAGGTACCATAACAAAACATAGCATGCTAATAAGTAACTAATTTCAGAAAGTAATTATCTTACTAAAGCATGTCACTAAGTTTTGTAGAAAAAATCACATTGTTACTAAACAAATCCCACTACAAAACTACCAATTCATGAAGTTATTACTTGTTACCACAACCTATTATGAAAGCTCTAATAATTAATATGACAACATCATGGCACAATAATGAATCTATTTAACATGGCCAATAGTATGCAATTTAATCATGCTAAAATCCAAATAAATTATAACATGAAACATATATACCAAGAATTCTTACTTAACACATTCCTAAAATTAAACCCAATCTAGGATGTTAGAAGATCCTACCTCATCAAAGTTGCCATATATATATATATATCCTTTCAATCCATCTCATGCCTTTTTAATTTCATAAGGAAAACTACAAGTTACTAACATGCTACTAATTCCACAAGGGAGAGAATTTTGCCACTAAACTAAGGCATATAACAATGAGTTACTTGGCATGCTACCATTTTCATAAGGAGTCTCATTTTGCTATTAAACCATGTCATACTACAATAATCTCCTTACCGTGCTACTAAATTTACATCTTTTAACATACTACAAATTGAACCATGTGACAAGTTAATTCCTACAACCATCAAAACATATTAAGGAGGTCACAAGCTATACTTTTTTCAAAGGTAACATATGAAATTATTTGACATACTATTAAATTAGCATGCAACCCAAGTAGCATAATTTGTAGGGTGCATACTATACAACTTACATGCTAAATTTTCATATTACAAATTCAATCACAACATATTAAGAACAATTCTAAAACTAGCACCCTAAATAGAATGGTTAGAAATCCTACCAAATGTGTTATCTTCCTTTTAAGAGCCAACTTTCTTTCCTTGTTTGCCTTCCTTTAAAACCTTCTTTCCTTTCTTTTTATCCTTCTATTTTAATTCCTCTTTCCTTTATTTCTTCTCCTTCCTCTTAATCTCCATTGAATGACATTCTAATTTGGAAAGATATTAAGAGGAAAATGAGAGGGGGTATGGATGCTCACGGCAACATCAGGGGTGGCAATTTGGGCAGGCCCGGTCTTATCGGGCGGTGCCGGCCCGGTCCGGTTTTCTTAAAGGACTGGGCCGGCCCGGCCCGATAAGACTTCGGGCCATTCCGGAGAGGCCTGGGCACGGTCCGATAAAAATTCGGGCCGTCCGGCCCGGTCCGATAGGGTTGAATGAATTATGTATTGTGACAATATTTTATCATATTTTTAAATACAAACTTGTCTCATATGCTTAAAGATGCATCGAAATGGAGCACGAAAGAAGAGGATCAAGTGGGTTGCATAAGGTGATGTGTCCAACATTGTTTTCACTTATTTGGCAAGATGAAGTAACATGTTTGGTGGTTCTTTGTCTCTTCTCGAAAACTGAGATCGGCCCCCAAGATCCGAAGACATCAAAGTTGGCGCTGGCGGGAAGTTGTTACAATTTATGATATTTGGACATTGATCTGATAAGATTCATGACATTGGACTCAACACCATAAATGAATGCACATTACTGAAATCCGCTTTAGATCAGTGTGTAGTCAAATTGAAGTGGGGCGATCAAATGCTTTTCGTGCCATGCCGTGCCGCCCATGGGCTGAAAAGCTTGGCCCGAGTCCGGCCCGAAAATGAACCGGGTCGAGTCGGCCCGGTCCGATAAGGATTTCGGGCCAAAATTATTGGTCCAAGCACAGTCTTATCGTTCCGGACCCGTGCCGGGCTATCGTACCGGGCCGAAAATTGCCACCCCTAGGCAACATATGACTCTCGGCCTAGAGAAATGAAAGAAGGAAAGAGAGATTAAGAGAGAGAGAGAGAGAGAGAGAGAGAGAGACATGAAAAACTAAATCATATCCCTCCTTTTTCATCCTTTATATTTTCTTTTCATTTTTTTATTTCCTAAATCCAAAAATCCAAGAATAAGCCATGTGTCACATGACTTGTCAAAACATTAGCTTAGTGCTGCATGAGGTGTCATTCTAAGATAATTAGGATTTATAAAATATTTAATTATCATGAAAAAGGTAAAATGACACTAATACTCTTCACCTACCCAAGAATACCATACATGTCCTAAACCCAAATTTACACAAAACACCCTCCAATACTAATAATGACAATAATAAAACACTTTATGCAATATGCACAACAGTATCTTTACTTAAAATATTTACAAAACCACTTTATACATGCATACACTACATATACTACACCATACATATTTATTCTTATATACACAAACCAACATACACACCAAGATACTACACACATAAAAATGTAACTATAAGTATACAACTGCATTCCAAAGTAATACAAATAGTCAACTATAATTATCCTCCATCCAAAATACACATATAAATTTAGCTAGGTATACACACAACCATACATACCAATAGTCAAACATATACTAAATCACACAATTATAAAATACATTTCAATATTATTTTCATACAATTATACATTACCATATACATCAATACATACAAGTATACACAATTATACACTAAATTATTCAATATCAATATTCATTACACACCAAGATACATCCAAATATTTATATAGTCATCCATACATCTTAGTATGCATACACACCTATAAATAAATACTTATTCTTAATATATATATCCATAGTACACATCCATATAAGAATAACACACGCACACATCACACACATATATAAATATCACATATATGTACATTATTACTCATGTATTACTATCCATACTCATACACATACAACAATATACACAATATAGTAGTTCAAGTATAGGTGTATTACAGCTGAACGTCTGCCGACGGACGAATCGCGACGCGAACGGGCTTCCTTCACCGAACGTCGCTAGATCCGGCGGGTAGGATCTAGAGATAATTTTTATTCCCTAGATCTAAACTTTTATGCGCATACGATTAGATCTAAATATTTGGATCGATATTTGATTAGTATAGATTGGATTTTTATCTCAGATCCGCATGCTAAATCAACCCTTTAATGAAAAATCGACGTTTTAATCAATAAAAATCAACTTTTTACGATGAAAAACGCTGTTTTGAAGACTAAAAATAATTTTTTCTAATAAAAATCAAGTTTTTATCATCTTCTTCCCCAAAAAATTCAAACCCTAGAGGGATTTCTTCATCGCCACGTGGCCAGAAGTCGCGCACGCGAAAACCCCCTAGCAATCTCCCCGCCGCGCCGTTGCCGCCGCCTGCAACGGCGGCCGGTCTGCAGTGGCCTGGGCGGCCGCGGCCGCCTGCAGCGGCGGCCACCCAGGCCGCCGTCTGCAACGGCAGGTGGTCCCGCCGCCTCCAGCGATGGACGGTCCGACCGCCTGCAGGGGCGATCCCCGCCGCTGCAGGCGGCGGCCCCCGCCGTCGCCTGCAGCGATGGACGGTCCTGCCGCTTGCAGCGGCGGCCCGCGTTAGCACCGCACGCAGCGGCCGTCGCCGCCGCCATACCACCAGAAGCAGTGGCGGCGACGACCCACGTGCGCGCGCGTCCGAAACCCTAGCCGCCAGAAGCGGCAATCCACGCGGCGGAAAACCCTAGCCGGTTGCACGGGATCGCACAGCAGATCGACTCCAAAAACCGTAACTAGGGTTTGTCCATAAAAATTTTGTTTTTCCAAACTCTTTTTCAGATTTAATTAAGATTTTTCTTTGTTAAATTCTGGATTATTACATGCTTTTTAATTCATCGCATTTTTGGATCATCTGATTATTATATGTTTAATAATTAAGAAGATCCGGCAACCGCTCTGCCGTTAGTTAACTAACCTAACTGTGTATGACGTTGCCTAGTGGTCCAATAATTATTAAACGAAAAATTTTCATTTCCATTATAAAATGCCTGTGATGATTAACTGCATGTGATGATCAATTGCATGTGATGATTAATTGTCTGCAATGAAATAAAATGCCTGCTGCATTTTTCTTCGATGTATATTTATATTTGTTGCGGTTTTGGATCGGCTAGCTATCACCATTATTTTCCTCGCATTTTTTTACTTTTTGAGAGAAATTGTAGTGAGGATATAATTTTATAAATTCCAAGATCGGCGCACGTCCCATGAAGATGAAGACCTATTAATAGCAAGATAACTGGGTGCTTTTATCGGTTATTTTAGTAGCGGTTCGAAACCGCTACTAAATATATTCTGTTTTAGCGGTTTCGAACTGCCAGAAAGATAAAATATGTTTCAAGCGGTTCAAAACCGCTAAAACATATCAAAATAAGTGGCGGGAAGAATATGGGCCCCACCGGGGCTCCCGAGTTGTATTTTCTTTTTTATGTGACTGTATGGACTTTATTTAAAATGGTGATTAGCTGATCCACACAACAAATATCTGTGTCTGAAATGCATAATTACTTGCTTTATTTTAAAATATCTAATTATTGCTCATCTTTAATATGGTAGAGATAATGTCCAAATTTACGAGCATCGACTTTGACGTATTGGATGCTACAGGCAAAAATTATCTGAGCTGTCAGTTGGATATAAAATTCCACCTGTGCTCACAGGGCCTGAGCCATGCCATTGCTGTAGCGATACTGTTTCTGACATAGATAAATCGAAAGCAATTATCTATATCAGACGCCATATCGATCAGACCCTGAAGGTCGAGTACCTCACTGTGGAAGGCTCTTATGAGTTATGGACCGCACTCGAGGATAGATACAAACATCAAAGAGATGTTATCCTTCCCCGAAAGCGATGTGAATGGGAGAACCTCTGTCTCCAGGACTTTAAGTCCATCACCGAGTACAACTCGGCACTCTTCAGTATCACCTCACGCCTGAAGTTGTGTGGTGAGAAAGTGACGGAGGAGCGCATGTTAGAGAAAACGTATACATCCTTCCACAAGAAGGATGTTATACTTATGCAACAGTATCGTGAATGAAAGTTCACGAAATACTTGGAGCTTCTCTCATGCCTTCTGATGGCAGAACAGAATAGACACCTCCTTCTGGCCACCCATAACTCACGCCATGCTGGTACTGCTCTTGCGCCTGAAGCACGCCACAACTCCTCCCAGAAGAAGAGGGCCAACTTCAAAGGCAAACTCCAGAAGGGCAATGCAATGAAGAAGCAGGCTAGAGGACCCCCTCCAAGAACCAACAATGAGTAAAAGAAGAAAAATGTGTGGAAGGGAAAAGACAACGGCCATACATCTGCCCCCAGAAAAGACTGGAAAGATAAATGCCACAGGTGTGGCATGACTGGACACTGGTCCAGGAATTGTCGGACTCCACGCCACCTAAAGGACTTGTACAAATCTAGCCAGAAGCCAGCCGAGACAAACCTGGTGGAACATGAAGACCTGGCACCAATCAGGTTCCTCGCTGAGGACCTCTCAAACGATGACATGCTCGAATGAAGCCTTATCTACTTTCTGCTGTGCATTGTAATTTGAAACAATTTACTCTCTAGTTGTTTGATTCCTAACATGTTTGAAACGATGATTTTTCAGACGTTGAATAATATTTGGTTATCTTTTGTGCCTTATACTGCTATATTTTCTCTCTCTTAATTTAGATGGATTATAACTGCCTAGTGGACAGTGCCTCTATGCACACGATCCTACAAGATGTTTGCTTTTTTCAAAGCATTAATAAATATGATGGAACCGTGAACACAATTTCCGGTCCGTCAGAAATTATTGAAGGATCAGGGGAAGCACATTTTATGATCCCCAACAAAACACAACTACTAATAAAAGATGCTCTTTTCTCCCCTAGATCTCACAGAAATCTGTTAAGTTTTAAAAATATCCGTTTAAACGGATACCACCTAGAGACGGTAAACAAACAAAACAGAGAATTCTTGTATGTAACGACTCATAAAAACGGTGCTAAAACCATCGTCGAGCGTTTTGAGGGACTCCCGTCGGGTCTCTACCATACAAAGGTACGATCAATGGAAGCCAACACACTTGAGCACTAGAAGTGCAATAATCGACCAGAATTCCAACTCTGGCACAACAGACTCGGACACCCTGGAAGGGACATGATGCGTCGCATCATATCCCAATCCCGTAGAATTAACTCGAAAACCCTGAAGCTACTTCGAAAGGGTGCATTTTCTTGTCCCACTTGTCACAAAGGGAAATTGATTACGTGACCATCTCCACTTAAAGTGGACTCAGAGTCTCCCAGCTTCCTAGAGAGAATACATGGTGACATTTGCGGGCCTATTCACCCTGCAAGTGGCCCATTTCGGTACTATATGGTACTGATAGACGCATCTTCCAAATGGTCGTATGTGTGCCTCCTGTCCACCCGCAACGTAGCCTTTGTAAAGCTACTGGCACAAATCATTAAGTTGCAGGCACACTTCCCAGACAACCAGATCAAGAAATTGTGTCTGGATAATGCTGGAGAATTCACATCACAAGTCTTCCTATACTACTGCCAAGCAACTGGCATTGAAGTTGAACATCATGTAGCCCATGTTCACACCTAGAACGGGTTAGCCGAATCTCTTATAAAGAGACTACAATGGATTGCTCGTCCATTGTTGATGCAACACTAGTTGCCGGTGAATGCATGTGGACATGCCATCTTGCATGCTGCATCGCTAATAAGATTACGATCGTCAGAAAGTCAATCTTATTCTCCAATGCAACTTGCATATGGGACTCCACCGGATATCTCTCACTTAAGAATATTCGGATGCGATGTTTATGTCCCCATAGCACCACCGCAGAGGACCAAGATAGGTCCTCAACGACGACTGGGTGTCTACATAGGATTCGACTTACCATCGATCATTAGATACCTGGAACCCCTAATGGGGGACGCCTTTATGGCACGTCTAGCAGACTGTGAGTTTGACGAAAGTACTTTTCCCAAACTAGGCATTAACACAGAGAAGCCAACAGCTTCAAAGACCATTTCATGGTGATACCAAAACTTTATCCCACTTTGATCTGCGTACAAACCAATGTGAAGATGAGATCTTGAAGATCCTCCAAATACAGAATACAGCTCATATTTTACCGCACAAATTTACTGACAACCAGAAGATTGTCAGATCATGCGTCACTGCTGCAAACACGCCAGCTAGGATTGACATACCCAAAGATGGATGAAATCCACCTGCAGCAGAAGCGGACGTACCTCAGCAAAAGAGAGGACGACCCCAAGCTCCAAAGATAAAAACCCTCGAAAAAGGAAAAATCCTGGAGTAATAATAACGATACCACCACAGGATGCTGAGCTCAGCCCAGATACCTCTTCCCTCCTAAAAACCCCTGAAGAGAAAAATATAGGAGAAATATCATTAAACTATGTACGTACTAGGGAGGTACGGGACAGAAAAAACACAATCATCGATGATAACTTCGCGCTCATTATTGCCAATCACGTCACTGAATACGACGATGAGACCGGTTCACGCTCTCTAGCATAATGTAAACGTGGAGAGGATTGACCAAAGTGAAACAAGGCAATAGGGGTAGAGCTGGACTCACTCTCGAAGCGCAAAGTTTTTGGACCTGTAGTCCTAACACCAATGGTGTTAAACCTGTGGGATATAAATGTGTATTCGTAAGAAAAAGAAACGAAAATAATGAGATCGTACGCTACAAAGCGCACCTTGTTGCACAAGGCTTTTCCCAACGACCAGGAATAGACTATGATGATACATATTCCCCGGTCATGGTTGCGATCACTTACGTTTCATTATTGGCCTATCTACTATGTAATGCCTGGATATGCAGCTCATAGACGTTGTGACTGCATGCCTATATAGAAATATAGATAAGGTATCAATATGAGACTCCTGGACGGATATAAACTACCGACGAAAATGACAGAAAGACCTCGGGACGTCTATTCTGTCAAACTCCAAAGATCACTGTATGGTCTAAAACAGTCGGGGAGAATGTGGTATAATAGACACAATGAATTCCTAGTGCAATATGTAAGGATCGTCTTACCCTTGCAATACTAACAACAACACACTAGAGGGGGGTGAATAGTGTAATTGCAATAAATTGTCCAATTAAAATTAAACTTGCAAATACGGAATAATAAATGCAAGAGGAAATAATTGACACAATCAATCCAAACGCAAACACAAGATTTTACCCGATTCCACAAACTTGGATACGTCCAGCCACACCAATATTCATTATAATTCCCACAAAGAGAAGTGAATACAAATCCTACAAAGAGATACCTCACCAAGAGGATTTTGCCCTACACAAGGACCCAACCAACCCTACACAGGGGTCAAACTCCCACCTAGAGAATTGCTAACTCCCACTCAGAGAATTAGGGTTAGCACTACACTAGGACACTAAACTTCCACTAAGAGAGTTACTCCCACAAAGAGAGTTATTCCCACTAAGAGAATATCCTAATCCTACAAAGAGATAAACTCCCACAAAGAGAGAGACTAATTCCCACAAAGAGAATTAGTGTTACAAGAATCACCAAGTAAAATAAATACTCTTACTTATGCCTTGAGATGCTTACTCATAGATGAATGCAAGGCATGGAAGAGGATCTCCAAGTGTTGAGATTGGCTTGAAAGCAATTGGATGATTTTCCTTGAGCTGGTCTTCAATGCATGAAGAGGAACGAGCGCTCAAAGAGGAAAATGAGAGAGTTTGAGAGTGGCTTTTCAATCTCTAAATGATTTGCAATCGTATCAAGAAGTTATAATGAACCAGTACACTCATACATATAGGAACCCTATATCAACCCTCAGAACCCAAGGAAACAGCCAAAAGCACAAGGCTGCAACGGCTAGAAACTGGGCGAAAATGACACTGACAGTCGACTGACGAACAAATAACAGTCGACTGTCCAACCGCTAGAAAATACCCAACGGCTATAATCTGAGCCACGACAATCGACTGATGAAGTCGATACAGTCGACCGTGAACAGAACAGGCGCCTGTAAACCCTTCAGCAGGCGACTGCTGCAGGGGATGGAATAAACAGAGAGCTGCACTCTTTCTCCAGATAAGCATACAGGCGACCGATGACAAGTAGACAGTCGACTGTAAAATAGCCAGGCGACTGTAAACCCTTCATCAGTCGTCTGCTGCAGGAGATGGAGAAAAACAGAGAGAGGCAGTATATGCACTTACGCTACTCAGACGACTGTTGACCAATTCACAGGCACCTATAAATATACAGGCAACTGTAAACTGATCATCAGTCGACTGATGCGAAAAGCTCAAGTAGAGTCAAATAGAAATGTTGACTTGAGCTGTGCATCACAGTCGACTGTAGAAGGATCGACAGGCGACTGGAAATCACCCAGTCTGTCACGCCCCGCTTCTCTAAAATGGAGGCGAGACGTGAGGAGGTCCGCACGAGAGTGGAGATGATTAGCCCCAAACCCGATAAGCGTCAATAAAACATAAGCAGGTCCCTGTAACCACAACGGAGCAACAATAATAATAAAAGGAGAGACAGAAATAAAATTCTCATATCTCATAAATTGTCCTACATGAAATTAAGTTCAACATCCAGAAAAGCCACCAGGCTAAAAGAAAGAGTCTAAGGCCCAGAACAAGGCCAACAAAACCAACAGCATAACAAAGTATAGGTGCCACGCACCGACAACAAAACAGCAGTCTAAATAAAAAGGGAAAAACAACGAAAACACTAGGACTGGTCCCCAGTGTCCACGTACTCCCCGTCAAACACAAGCTCCGGCTCAGCGTCAGCAAACACCTCGTCCTCAACAAGGTACTCAGGCTCGGGATCTAACATGTGTCACCCAAAAGAGTAAAGGGGCACATGTCAGCAAGTCTAAAAGACTTGGGCAAGGAAACTGGAAGTAAGGCAACTAGCAACCTAGCAGTTATAGTATGCATGACATGGCAGTTATAACATGAGTGCACAAGTACGACATGGTGAACAATAAGTACAGGAGAACAATTATCGGTACAAGACAAGAGTAGCCAAGCTACTAACAATCTCAATCAATTCACTATTCACGTTTCACGTTGTTTGTAGATGTTTACGCCCTTCAGCTGAATGGTACAACATTCACGCCGATCGGCACTAAACACTACCCCACCCCAGAGTTTACGCCTTACAACTGCAGTTGCTGATCAGGCAGACTCCCAGTTGAATGGCCGCTTAACCCTTACCCCATCCCACACGTAAACAAGCCAGGGTCCCTGTACATGAGCCCAGCAAGTGAGCCAGGGTTGCCCCGCACGGGAGCTTGTTTTCCTAGTTCATAATTCAATATCGAGCGTTGGGGTTAGCAACTCATTATGCTCGCTTCTGGTCACGAGCCAGGAAACACAAGTATTGTAGCGATGCTACGCAATCACGAGATCACTTAAAGAATGCAATGACATGACAATTAATTTGCGTACCGTTAATGGAATTTAAACATGACATGGTAATTGTGCAACATGATATATGTCGGATCTATCTTCGTTGTCAAGCTAGTTCCTAAATTTGCACCTAGGCGAGTATCATTTCGTCGCCTAGCCTCTTTTACGCCTACAACGAGCAAAATGGCCTAAAACATGGCCTAACCCTAAGTGGCAAGTTTCACTTGCCTAGCACCGGGGATGACGATCACGAAGGTTCGTCTCGCGGATGCTAATCTACGGGGAAATCGCTGTTATGGGGAAAACAATCATCAAAACAACATTCATTCATTAGGGTTTCATAAAAAATATAAATAGGTTATGAAAACATCAAGAGATCGATTTCTTACCGAGAGGAGGCGGAAGAAACACTCCGGAGAACCTAGGAACCAGATCTAGAAACCAATGGAGAAGTTTGGGAAACTAGGGTTTTTGGGGGATTTTGGGGATTTGATGAGATTTTGGGGAAGATGAGAGGTAGAATGAGTTGATGGAGGGTTTAGATGATGGATTTAGGGCTTGGAATGAAGGAATAAGGGTTTGAGGAAGATGGGGGCTCAATGGGGGAGAAACTAGGGTTTTGGGTCGAGTGGAGGAAGAAGAAAACGTTTGGGAGGGGTATAAATAGGTTGGGCTGGCGGCTGCCCAGAAATTAGGGTTTTAACACAGACTAGTCGGTCAAAGAGCAACCACTGACCGACTAGTTTGGCAACTAGTCGGTCGGTCGACCAACGCAGACCGACTAAGTGTAAACAGTAAATTCTGAACGAAAATAGGATTTGGATTTAGTCGGTCGATGAACAAATACTGACCGACTAGTTTGACAACTAGTCGGTCGAGAGATGAACTTAGACCGACTAAGAGTGAACAGTATTGATACCAAAAATAAGATGATGTGTTAGTCGGTTAAAGAAGCATTGCCGACCGACTAGTTTGCAACCTAGTCGGTCAACCAACGTTCTTAGACCGACTAACGATAAACAGTAACTCCTGAATAATTTATAAAGCCAACTAGTCGGTCCAAGAAGAATTGCCGACCGACTGGATCGTCATCTAGTCGGTCGGTGCCCCTTCTTACACCGGCTAACGTGCACCAAAAAGTTCCGATACGGAGCGCGGAGCTCCGGGATTGATTCCCATGACTCCTAGGCTTGATCTAATAGTAAGATACGACCGTTATGAAGCCCGTCACGAATGACATACTTCGAAATCGACGATCCTAAGGAAGAAACGAGAAAACACGACGAAACGATCGAAAATGAAAGCTACGGAGACGAAAACCACACAAAAGGAGAAAATCCACCAAAACATATATTATATTATAATATATCCAGATACATGAAAACCAGTCGTTACACAGTCGACTGTGAATCCTTCAGCAGGCGACTGATGGAGAACCAGAGACTCCAAATGAGTCTTTGCTCATGATGAGCCTATTGGGTTGAATTCTATGATAATTCTAAGGCTCACTAAGATGGTTAAATGCATGTGCATGTATGAGTAGACCATTTATCAAGGCATTACATTAACCTAGACTCAAATGAGAGAGAAAGCAATAAAGGAAATATTACATAGATTACATTGCTTTCCTTAGAGTCTATGTCTTCAATCTTGATGCCTTGAAGCTCACCATCATCTCCAAGCTTTGGCACCCCTTGAGTCCAAGCATTGGCCCTTCTCCACTTGATGTCCATCCTTGCACCAAGTGTTTAGTCTCCAAGAAAGATATTCTTGAAATGAAACTATGAGACTAAAACAAGAGAGTCATTAGCAACAACATAATGTTGTGATCATCATCAAAATAACATTGGTATGAAACATCAATACTCAACACAATAAGGATTCACAACTAATGAAGTCTGCCCTTGCATCTTTATAAGAGCAAAGGGAACAAGATTCGTAATTATTGCCGTCTACGTAGACGACTTAAACCTCATTGGATCTCCTGAAGAGATAGCCGAGATATCCAAGAGTCTCACACAGACTTTTGAGATGACAGACCTTGGCAAAACAAAGGTCTTCCTAGGCTTACAAATAGAACATCTAAGCGGAGGAATCCTGTTACACCAATCCACATACACACAGAAGTTACTGAAAAACTTCCTTATGGACAAATGTCATCCGCTTAGTACACCAATGGTTGTCAGATCATTGGATATTAATACAGACCCCTTCCAGCCGTTGGAAGAGGGGAAGGAAGCACTGGGTCCTGAAGTACCCTACCTGAGTGCAATTGGAGCACTCCTATATCTGGCAAAGCAAACTGCATGCGTCCCGATATAGCGTTCACAGTTAACCTACTAGCCAGATACAATTCAGCACCCTCAAAGCACCACTGGAACGGAGTGAAGCACCTTCTGCGCTATCTCCAAGGGTCAGTTAACCTAGGACTATACTACAAGAAAGACGTATCCTCCAACTTAGTTAGTTATGCAGATGCAGGATACAGGTCTCACCCGCACACCGCTAAGTCCCAGACCGGCTTTGTATTTACCTACATTGGAACAACCATCTCATGAAGATCTGTGAAGCAGACTTCGACGGCAACCTCATCCAACCACTTCGAGCTCATTGCGATTCACGAAGCTAGCAGAGAATGCTTTTGGTTTCGTTCAGTCATCCACCACATCCTTGTGACTACCGGCCTGAAGACAAGAGATCTTGGACCAACCACCATGTATGAAGACAATGCTGCCAACATAGCTCAACTACGAGATAGCTACATCAAAGGTGACAGGGGGAAGCACATTTTCCCTAAGCTCTTCTGGATGCATGAACAACAAGTAGACAACCAGATCGACATTCAGCAGATCCAGTCCTGCAACAACCTGGCAGATCTTTACTAAAGCTTTACCTCATTGTACCTTTAGAAAACTTGTATTAGGAATTGGGATGAGACAGTTGAAAGATCTACAAACCCGAATCTTGTACGCAACTGGGGGAGTTAATGTTGCGGTGTACTCTTTTTTCCTTAGCTATTGGTTTTTCCCACTGGGTTTTCCATAGCCAAAGGTTTTAACGAGTCAACCACATCAACTCTGTATCCAGAAGTATCCACCTCTGATGATATCCATCGATCATGAGAAGTTATAGAGACTTGTACTCTTTTCACTTAGCAACTGGTTTTTCCCACTGGGTTTTCCATGGCAAAGGTTTTAACGAAGCAAGTACTCTTAACTTAGGATCCAGAAGTATCTATACCCACATGGTCAAATAAGCTCCATGAACCCTGAAGCGCTCATGTATAGCTTACAACAATGGATGGATAAGGGGAAGTGTTATAAGTGGGCTTTTGTAGGCCCATTAATGTATTGGGTATCCACCCATTATGTAACCCTACTTCTATAAATACATGACTACGGATTCCGTAGCCACCAAGCTTACAACATATATAATTTTGTAGCGCAAATAAATGACGAACTAAACAAGAAGGTAGTTTGGTAGTTTACACAATTTCGCCAGTAAATATTTCGCCATTTAGATTCACGTAGAAGCATTTTTGTTTTTTTATTCGTCGGGAAAAACCACTGTCATTCTTGATATGGACTTGTTAGTGCACGGGTACGAATCTAATTTGGATATCTGCATATCCGACCCTTTAGCATCCGCGACCCAATACCACGCGCTCTTAGCGGGGTACAGCTAAGTCGGACGAATGGGTCATTCGATCGTTGGGATGGCGCCGACATTCAGAGAAGATAGTTAATGGGGCCGAGTAAATGGCCAGCCGTAACCTTGAATCCTGGAGAAGATCATGTCACAATCAATGGGGAACAGTTATACATCATCAAGGGGGAATTACCAATAAATAGACCGATGAACAAAGGTAATGTGGTTCAATCTCCAATGTACGAGGTCTAAAACATAAAACTTTACTTTCTCAGCTACATTTCTTATATTGGAGCTTGCGTCGCCAGTTTTGAGATGAACCTCCGTGGGGGTCGATCTCAGCTGCACCAAGCTGCCTCTCTCCCTTAAGTTCCATACTAACTTATGCATCGGAGGGGATTTGGGTCGGAACCCAGATCCGACCCCCCTAACGAGTCCCTGTGGTGCAGATCGACGGTCGCTATCCAACGTCGAAGGTCGATGTCGAGCTTTCCAACCTTAAACAATCGACGCAACAGTCGTCCGAAGATCGGTTGAATGTCGCATCATCTGCAACCACCATCACTCGACCCGGGTTCCACCAACCAAGGGTCCCACTCCAACTGTTGACGAGCCTTCGACTTATCACATCGAGTCTACGTCAGCTTGACAACTGTCTCGGTCAATTTTGGCCTTAACGGGACTATATACACCTGAATTGAGGAACAACAAGGTGACTACTTGAAAGGAAGATCAACTCATATGTCACATCTCCTTCTCTCTGTTCCAATTTCTTTTCATTTTTGACAAAATGTCACATCCATACACCTCTTTTGAAGTGTACGTAGCAATCTTCTTATTCTTTGGTCGGCTAGCTGAAGCGTCATGGGGAAGATCCATCCAACCAGCCCTATAATTACTACTATATCCCCATAATGCAAATGCTACAAGTATTGAATTGCCAGCCATAAATAAAATATAACGATTCTTTTCAACAAGGATTACTACGTTCAAAGTACGGCCAATTCATCACTTTTGCTGTCTGCACAGCACCTATACTCGAACAACTCATCCACTAAGTTCATCCATGTACCACTTACTCTACTGTATAACTCGATGATTACAAGTCGGTCTCCCAATAGATCGATTGTACTCTCGTCTGGCTCATCTCTACTTCGGTAACATGACCGGGCTCCATCTTTGGTAACATATGAGCCCTGTCATATATACTCATACGTGGTGATTCTGGTGGATGTCTTAACATGGCTCAGGATGATCATCGTCCCACTCATGTCCATGACAGTATGGATAGCTTGGATTTCAGCTCGATCTGACGTCAGTTTCAGATCTACATAGATCTACTGGCAAATCCGCGGGAACATTCAACCTGATAGTTCGAATGTGAGAAAACATCTAAAACAACGTTGATCCACCCAAGTTGCTTATGATTAATTCGTGGGTCGAAATTTAACTACATGGTACATGGAAAATGTGGAGATAGTATGGACTCAAAAAAGGTTCTCATGTATCCATAAATTATAGAAAATGTATTTCCGGTGTGAAAGCAGTATATCATGAAAAATAACCTAAATTTATTTTTAAATTATAGGTTCAGATCTGCACACATGCCTTTTTAGTTTAATTTTAAATGGATAACTAATCCCGCTAGTATCTCCACACATGCAGGTCACATATGTGTGCACGGAGAAAACATAAGTGAAAACTTAAAGAGAAAAATATTTTTAAAAATAAATAAAAAATTGAAATATCATTTAATTATATGTATCGTCTTAAAAATCTAAGCATGCAAAAGTTATAAATGAGATGGAATATGAACGAAAAGATAACAGTTGATATTAAATCAAAATCATATGAAAGCTAGGAAAAGAACTCTAGACAGAGGCAATGGTTCTCGAGCAATATTCGAGACTTGCCGTAAGGTGTGTCCTCAACACAGTGGGGGCTGAATGATTAGCTTAATAGAGCAAGAACAGATGGTCTTAGAGATTCTTGGAGCTTAAATATGGGCCAGTGGGCCCAAGTGACTGTCACAGTGGATAGGGCTGTTGACGAACAGAACGTCCGACGAACTACTCGTGAACAAGCTCGGTACATATTCGTTTACGTTCGTTCGGGAAGCTTAATGTACAAGCTTGAACAGAGTTTTAGAGCTCGGTTAGTAAACGAACAGAGCTTGAACATAACTATGTTCGTTCATTTATGTTCATGAACAAGCTCGTTAAGTGTCCGTGAACAAGCTCGTTAAGTGATGTTCATGAACAAGCCCGTTAAGTGTTCGTGAACAAGCTCGTTAAGTATTCATAGTATTCATATGCAAAGACAAACATTTGTTATCATCTTAAGGCGAACATAGTATTCGTATGGTAAAAATCCACCGGTCTTTTGTTATGGTCATTATAATACATTCATGGTGGAATAGTTGGAATTTTGGGTTCTTACATTGTATTGCATTTAGACAAATAATATATTTTTACTACGCTTGGAATGAATGCTTGGAATGAGATTTCTGGAGCTATTATGCTGGATTTGTTTGTTTTTGTCCTGCAAATATTTAATCCTTTTATTTAATTGATTTAGTTATTGGAAATTATGGTTAAATATTATTATTTCTGATTAAAAAATTGACGTTCGTTCGTTTGTTTGAAAATCTGCTCATGAACAAGATTGATTGTGTGTTTACGAACATGTTCCTGAACATGTTCACGAACAAGCTCGATAAGTATTGTTAACGAACAGAACGTTCGATGAACTGTTCGTGAACAGGCTCGGTAAATGTTCGTTTACGTTCGTTCGGTAAGCTTAACAAATAAGCTTGAACATATTTTTAGGGCTCGGTTAGTAAACGAACAGAGCTTGAACATGGATTTTGTTCATGAACAAAACCAAACTCCTTGTTCAAGCTCGTTCAAGCTCGTTCGTCAACAACCCTAACAGTGGACAATACCATATCAATGTCGAGATCTAGTAGACTATATTTAAAAAAAACAAAAATACATTGAAAAAAAATGCAAAATTTTAAAAATGCGAAGTTCATATTTAGTTGCGTTACGATACGAAGCCGAATCTGAGCACACGAGACAATATTTTGGTATTATGGACCATCGCATAAACTTAGCTGAGAATCTAGCTGCAATGCATTGCATGAAAACAATGATCATTGGAAGAGGTTTCATTGTTGCAAACAGGAAACAACGCAATCATGCAAATACGAAACTTTTCAAGGTCTAATCCGAAATATATTCGTGACATCGGTGTTTCCGCTGGATGATAGAGCCCTGTCGGGAGCCGACACTGTCCGCTGGAAAAATACCATACATAGCTGTTTCCGCCCACGTGGCTTTCACAGTGTACTTTGCCCGGATCCGTACACATGTCGGCATCCTACGCTCTCCGAACACCAAAGCGGCCATAATCGTTGCCCCGCCAGCTGTCTCTCCCCGTGGGGCCCAGCGGTTCCGCATGGCGACGGTCCCAAGCTCATCACGCCACGTGTCGGTCAAGAGATGAGCGGCGGACGCCAGGAGACAAGATGCCGTCTCTCTCGTTCATTGACCCGCGCGAAAAGGTCTGTCTTGGTCCAAGCCCTTCGATTTTGATGAGAGAAATTCTGTACACACGGACGTTATTACTTCAAGCTGAGATCACTTTATGGACACTTAATATTATTTAACCTTTAGTTTTCTCTCATCAAATTACATATATTTTTGGATTGTACTAAATATACCTCAGCTTGAGATGTATGCAATAATCTGTTTTTATTTTTGAAAAGAAATCATTGCCTACAACTAAAATTGTACAATGCTCACATCTCCTTTAAACTCGAAGAGAAGAACTATCTACACCTCAAAATAAGGTGTAGAGATGGGATGTTAGCTTAAAATGTCAAAATAAATTGAGGAGAGAGAAGTAGAAGTGACTTTGTATGATTTCTTTATCTATTGAGTCGTGCTGTCTGCACCGCATCATATGCGGTGCAGTCACGGAAAACAAGGAGTGATCCGTTTTGTCAATGTCGTGAAGAGCACGAGATTAAACGTGATGTATGATTTGCCATTGTCAAGGAACATTAACAATGGAAGTCTCGTCGTCATGCAGCTTTTGACCGGCAGCTTCCATCTCCCAACAAAAATGACCCTCATCTACGGGTAAAAAACTTGCGGGGCCCGCAATTTTTATGAGTTTCAACAAAGACATGTCTTGTCGAGAGTTGGGCCCCTACTTTTTGAAGCTGGTCTGTGCGCTACTGCGCTCCTCCGCCGTCAAGCCAAACAAATGCAGCTCTCCCTAAGTCCGTGAATACACAGGCCCGTCCCTGAGGCCTCCGACGAACCCCCAGACATCCCAAACAATCCTCCATGCTCATCCCCCACTTCACTCGCCGCACGCCGTCATCGACTGCTAATCCACAGAAGTCGGCCCACATCCCTCCACGATTTTTTTCTATATAATTTAAGCTTGAGATGAGACCTCACATACAGTCTCATAGTTCCAACATTAAGAAAGACAGTTTAGAGAGGGGGAGGAGAGAGAGCAAGATGGGAATGGAAGTTTCATGTGGTTCTGTTGAGTCCGAACATTGTGACAGTCATCGCTGCCATCCATGAGCAGGGCTTGAACTAAGAGCTCGTCCCTGTCGACCTCCACAGCGGGGCCAACAAGAAGCCCAAGTTCCTTTCCCTCAACGTAACCCTAATTTGGCGAGATCCTCCACTGATCGTGAGCAAACTCCACCCGAGCCCCGCTCCGACCGCTTCCCTTTCGCTGGTCATTCCGACGAAGAGGACCCGTCACCCCCGTCCACCTTTGCCGATCTCTCCTCTGCTGCAGTTGAACCTCCATCCCTATCTGTTTCTGTCGTTGCTGTCTTTTAATTGTCTGCGGCCCTTGCTGGATACCTGAGCTGTAGATCTTTGCCAGTGCTGAAAGTGAAGGGTTTCTCCACAAACAGGGTCTTTTAACCAGATCAGCAGAGAGAAACCAAGAACTGGACAAGAAATCAACCTGCACAATTCTTTTGACAGCTATGTCATATGCGGGATCAGGCAGATACAATCCCGCCTCTTTGGACTGGAACTTCCTGTAGCTTGGAAATGTGAAATCCTTCTGCTGCCTGAAGGGCAATATCCTTCTGATGCTCCCCAGGACCGAGTTCTGGTATTTCTTTGTCCCTCCAACGTGAGACAAGATCTCGATCATTCTCCTCCTAGGTATCATATCATCATCGAGCATGACAAAGTCTAATCCTGTTTGCAGTGCCATCTGAAATCTTCCGTAGTATTTGAAATCGTAGCTCGAGCCGATGAAGCTGATTTTTGAGTTGTTGTAGCTGCTCACGATTCTTTTCAGCGACGCCTCCTCGGGCTGCCAAAGGAGATCGCCCAGACGTGGTGATAGGGCAGCGTCTGATGAAGCAGTGCATCGAGCTGAGAGTAAAGCGTCTTCCTCTTGAAATGGTTCAAGATGACTGTAACTTTTGGGATGTTGGGGCCCTTCGGGTTCCATTTGGACTTCATCCGCATCAGCTCATCCAGCGTTTCAGCTCCGAAGCTGTTCTTTTGAAACTTCAACACCTCATCGTAGAGCTCTACCATTAGCTTTCTCGTCACCGTGTCATTTGATTTCGTCTGCTCAAAGTCGATATGCTCGTGCTCACACACCTCGGCCGGGGTTTGGACAACGGCGTTTTCTTGCAAGCTGGCGGATGTTTGGGGGAGCATGATGAACTGCTTCCATTGTTGGGCTTGTTGCGCGATATCGCGCCGCCCACGACGATTCTGTGTTGTTGTGCTGATGAACAGAGGAGTTCATGTAGTAGAGGAGGAAGGTGGCGTAGAGGAGGAAGGCGAACTGGAGGAAAGTGATGGCGGCGAGCAGGCAAGAACGGGTGCTCGTGTGTATTCTGACCTTGCTAGCTTTCCCCCCATCATTATATCTGACCTTGCAAGAATGGGAGCATGACGAGCCTGGTGTTTATATCACCATCCGCGAGCTGCCCGACGGCGCTAGAGAGCTCCGGACAGCAAGGTTCAGCTATCAATTTTCATCCATCACGACATTAAGCTTGAGAGTACCACCAGCCTCCCTCCCTCCGCTCCGGCGAACCCCTCCAGCGTCGCCTCTCGACGGCGGGCTGTTTCACAGTTTATTTTTATTAAGTTTTTTTTAAAAAAATGAGAGCGAATCAGTAAATATGACGATTGGGATTTGTTCTTTTTCCAGAGAAGATGGTGGGCCCATATCTTCGCATCATTCTGACGAACGGTCTGCTCACAATCTCAGAAATAGATTGCTCCTTGTTTTCCGTGACTGCACCGCACGCGTTGCGGTGCAGATAGCACGTCTCTATCTATTTTGGATAAAATGTCCCATACATGCACCTCAAACTGAGGTGCATGTAATTATCTCCAACTCGAATCCATCTCTGTCGCATCTAAATTGTCTTTTATCATCATCATCATCATCATTGTCTCTGCATTTATCTATTTTTTTGAAGTAATTGATGCTGCGGCATGAGCAAGGGGGAGGTGGCGATAGCGGAAAAATGTATTGGATGAGAAGGATGCGGCAATGGAGAAAGACGGAAACGGCAAGGGCTGAGGAGATGAGGAGTAGCAGTACGAGGAGAAACACGAGAGCGGAGGAGTAGGAAGATAAGAAAGAGGGGATAAAACCGAAATATTTTGAATGGCAAACTTGTAAATAAATGGGACAAGCGTTAAAAGGCCGGTGTTGATAGAAACTCCCAGTGGATAAGGACAATCCAGCTGGCAGCTGATCTGTGGTAATGGCACCATCTTTTTGGGACTCAGGAAAGGGACCAGGGGGGCCAGAAATTTGAATTTCGAAAAGCAGGGGGGGATTGGGTGCATCTCATAATATTGTTGTTTCGGCGAGAATAAGATTTTAAATTAAGTGATTATAATCATTATATTTATACAGCGCAATCCAGGTGCATTGAGGCTCTGTATAACTACGTAATTGATCATCAAGAACAGTAAATTTGGCCTCACTTTTGACATCATTATGATGTCATTAAAACAGGAGCCGTCTTGTTCGTTTCTGCTAGGGTTTTGCCAATACTACATGATAATCATCAGAGGTTTAGGTTGGAATTGCATGGCAAAAGAGATCAATCTTAGATGAGAGAAATGATAAAGTTAACAGCTTTATAACAGGGTTTGATGATGAATTCTTGATTTTACAGAGGAAAACCCAATAATAAAGTGGAAAGCACTTACCGTTTCTACAGCACAATCATCGTGTCGATAGAGCTATTCAATTGGTATTTGTAATGCAATTGTTGCAATATTTTTCCCAAATGCGAAAGAGATGATCCAATAACTCCAATGTCGGCTTGATCCAGGCTTCAGCCAAAAACCCTAGTTTAATGGCTGCGGTCCAACAACAACTCGGATTTTTCAAAAAACAGGTCATCGCCACTCGTCTATTGAGATTAACCTAACTTGAATTGTAAATTAGGGTTCTTGGCTGACCTAATATACATACATAAACGGATAAAAATATGCAGCAAATAGGTGATTCTTCCACGCAAATACAACTATTAGTTATATTAATACTACATTATTCTATTTAAACTATTTACTCTAAATATAATATGCTTTCAAAAAGTTGTAAAAGCTACCATAAATGGTCTATATCGGAATTTTTTTTAATTTTTAATTTTCAAAGATTAATGCATTTAACAAAAAACAACCAAGCATTTGGTAGTTTTGATAAATTTAACCCAGATCGGAAGGCTACTAGCCATTTTAGTTTTTGCGATTAAGAGAATTATTTGTTAGAGTACTAGAAATAACATGTGCACACAATACACTGAGCAACCCTCGAAGAAGAGGATGCAAGTGCATGCGCACAACAAAAAAGGAGTGAGAAATGTGGCCGTGTCCGTGTGTGCCGGCATCATCGAAGGTAAAGTTGCAAAATCAGGAGGTTAAAATACAAAAGATCTTGGGGGTGGCAAAATGTAAATAAGCGGTTGATTTTTTTTTTTTGGTGTGAATGTCAAACATGTAATAAGTGAGTTTGTGTTGTTTTTTGGGGTTTTGAGAGTGATGACAACCAAATAAATAAGAGGATTGGGGGTGATTTTTTAAGTGGGGTGAAGGGTGATGTGGAAAAAGTTATCCCATGTGGCGATGTGACATTGTTACATGGAACAAAACAAATATGTCACGTGGGACAACCTCCTCAATTGTATAATAGATTACAAGTTAGCGCATTATTTGTGATACAATCCCCAAAGCGGAGCGGGCCAAGCCCACGGCCCAGGTGGGGGTTGGGCCCAAACTTTAAGACCCCGCAAGCGTATCGAATCGCGGCGGCTCGAAGCCCACGCCAGGGAAACTGATGACCCTCCACGGTACAGGAAACCGCTCTCCAGATCGCGCCCGCCTTGAATACCAGTCAATGCGTCATCACGACCACCTTCTTGCCTCTAGAAGAGACCATCAAAGAGCGCGGACGGGAAGGGCGAGAAGACAGGACGCCATTAAGGCGTTGACATGCAAACTCCTATAAGAGGCTGAAAAGACGAAACGTCAATAGATCGAATCCTGAATACTCAGATCTCAGGTACTCCACCTCTCGAGACCTTTTCTTCCACCTTATATTTCTCCTCCATAGCTCGATCCGCGGACTCGTGTATTGGTCTCTCCGTGAACCATACTCGATCCCACCGAGCATCATTCAGACAAGTGCTGACTTAGGCATCGGATGGGACTTGGTCGGAATCAAGATCCGACCTCCCTGACGAGCTCGCTCGTCTGTACAGATCCAAAGAGCAGTCAACCAGCCGAAGCCGTCGTTATGCCAAAGCTACCTGTCAGCATATCGACGCACGGGTCTGCGCGTTTCCGCTCCAGCGAACGCTAGGACAATCGACCCTGGAGGCCGCACGCGTCCCACATGATCGCAACGACCCCCCAAACATTCAACCCATCAACAGTGGTGAAAAAACACACCGAAACAATTTACTTGAACGGATAGCATCAAGAAAATAAGAAGTATCTCAACGAATCACTTAAAAGAAACATGTACGAGTAAACAATTCAGAAAATGCATCCAACATGTAAATAACTACTATATTAGAAGAGTTTTGACCAACGGAGAGCTGAAGTTATTCCACATCGGTCGGTACGAAAAGCAACAGTAAACAATATGCACATCCAGAATCCACGCCGGTCGCCTTGTAAACTTTGCTAAAGGATGGCGGAGGTCCTTGTCGGTTTCGTTGTGGATAAGATCCTTTATTGTTGTTTATTAAATTAACCAAACATTTAAGTATTTAACAATTGTTCCATATCTTTGTGGTTGTCCTTTTAAGATAAGTTTAGTATCTGATTTGGATAAATTAGAGAAAACCACTCCAATTGGCTTTTGCATTTAAATGTCATTTTAAATGGTTCCACACTTGGCAAACTCGAATCAAATTATCTTCATTCTGCTAACTACTTTGGTTACACGCTTTTAATTCTGTTCATTAGCACGAAGCATTTATATCATTAAATGCTACTAATCCATTCAATATATGGGTGTAAGGGTGACCGCCGGGCCGGACCGGGCCGGGCCAATCCGACTTGTGGCCTGCAGGTTGCAGAGACACATGTTGGACTCGTCCCGATTCGTCGTGAGCAGGGAGCAGGGCGGGTTAGCCTAACCCGTGAGACAGCGGGCGTTGGCCCTACGCTTCTCGTGGTAACAACCTGTGTGGGTCGGGTTGGTTCGGAGGCTGTTGATATATGGGTTCGGCCCACGAAGCGGTTAGATGGATTCTACCCGAAGCGAGCCCACGGCCCATATCTCTTGAGTTGAATGAGTCAACCCCCACATCCCTCGTGAAGAGCCTTGAATAGTGGACGGATTCAACTCCATCAAGGTTCAGTTCAATAAACATGAATTAAGCAATGAATGGCGGGATTGATAGTGGCGGTTACACAAAGGAGACCACTTCATGAGTGGAAAGTTACAATCCACGGAAGAGTGGAGTTACTAAAATGATGACCATGATCTCCACTAAATACCACTTCATAAGTGGGAGGTTACAAGTGGAGGAGATAAACAATCCAAATGACAATGAAGAAAGTGAGACCTAAATCCAACTTGAGGTGTTACTGTATTCAACTCATTACATTTCTTCTTGATACATAGCTCGGCGTGATGATTATCGGACGACCTCCCTATAGGTCGATCATATCCACCCCGAGCCACCCCTTTTTGAATCATCTGCTAACTTGGGCGTCGGAGGGGATTTGGTCGGGCCCTAGCCTCGATCTCCTGACAATTTTCCAATAATGCAGATAAATGGAGATAGCAGGGAGCTAGATCAACCTTCAAACATGGAGCTTAGTCCTAGCTCTCTACGACCCGGTGTCTTCTCTTCACAGGTCTCACGTCTCAGCCGATGAATGGTCCTCTCATCGAAGGTGTATTCGTCAGCCCACCTTACTAGAAGACGGAATCCATTCGTTAACACATGCTAACCCATTTTATAATTTTTATTTGAAAAAAATTATTTGCAAAATAAATTGCGACCATTAATACACAGTTGGGATGAAAACGAGTCGGGCCGGGCCTGACCAGGCCCCGACCCCAACCCCAATATATTTTAGGCCTACAATTTAGAACTGGCCCCAGCCATGGGCCTTATAAATGGAAGCCACAACCCTATCCTACGGGCTTTTGGTCAAGCCCTCAAGCTTTTTTTTGGTCATCCATTTACTTGTTTCAGTTGCAATTCTAATCCATAATTATTAACAACTACACATCAAACAAAAATATTAAAAAGTAGTAATATACATGCAGTCGGTAGGTATAATAATAATATTCATCGATTTTATAGGTTTCTTTTTGGTTAAGTGCTCATGATTTCATGCTTTCATCAATTTCATAAGTGATGTAATTTCAAGGTTTCATGCCTTCAATATTTTGAAGGAAGAATCGAGAAAGAGTGAAAAATTGAGATTGGATTTTTTTTTAGAAATGAGCAATTGGGTTTTGATTAGAGAAAGAGAGAGAAAGAGAACGAAGAGGTCAAAATTATTTGAGGCAATTTTCTGATTTCATATATATCGAGTCAAATTTTTTAATGGGCTTGGAATTACATGTTATTTAAAACTTGAAGGGATGAGGCCAGGGCCAGGGCTGGACCGCATGTAGGCAACGACCATGGACCCAAAAAAGTTTGGGACTTAATGAAAGCCTTAATCACAGTCTTCTTTTTGCAAGGGCTGGGTCGGGGCCCTCGGGCCGGTCTCGACCCACTTTCATTCCTAAGACTCAGTCTAGAATCACACACATGAATGCATTAGGACAACCAATAGAGCAATCAGTTATTTGTTGCTTCAGAAATAAATATTGATTTGTTTATACAAAGTAGCCCTCAAAAATACAGAAAAATAAGCATAACTCGGGTTCGCATGTGGGTTAGCTTGGCCCATCGCAGGGCGGGCCAAAAACGAGCCCTACCCAACATTTTAACTGGCCCAGCTCGGTTCTTGGTTTGACCCGCGACGGGCCCAACCTGTGGCTGACCTTAACGCGACGAGCCAAGCTTGGCCTGACGCTGGTTGGGTCTGATTCAACCGGTGTTAACCCGACAAATACACCACCCCTAGATAGGTGTGTATTTTTGCCATGCAGATGCATAATATTTCCCCTTTTTAATATTTGGTGAGAATCCTTCCAAATGGACTAAAAAAGAAAATTGCAAAATTGCAATAAAATTTTATGTGTTATAAACGGGCTTTGGAGGCCCAACCCGTTAGTGGGTATCCACCCATTATGTAACCATATTACTATAAATACAGGGCTACGGGGTTCCGTAGCCGCCATGGTTTACAACACGTTATCAGCACGCTCAAAGCTAAGCCGAACCTCTGCCGACGGACGAACGCGACGCGAACGGTCTTCCTTCACCGAACGTCGCTAGATCCGACGGGTAGGATCTAGAGGTAATTCTTTTCACTAGATCTAAATTCGTATGCGCATATGTCTAGATCCAAAATTCTTGGATCGGTTGTTTAATGAAAATCAACGTTTTTATTGATTAAAAATCAACTTTTTACAATAAAAACGCTTTTTTGGAGATTAAAAATGGATTTTTTCCACTAAAAATTGGATTTTTATCCCCAAAACCATCAAACCCTAGGGGATCTTCTCGCCGGAACGCGAATCCCCCCAAAAACTCGCGCGAACACCCCCCCCCCCCCCCCCCCCCCCCCCCCCCCCGCACCGCCCGAAGCGGAGGAACCCCCCACCCCGCCGTTACTAACGGCGGGCGCCCGACCCGCCGCGCCCAGTGGCGGGCCAGACCCGCCGCCAGCAGCGGCAGGCGGGCCCCGCCGCTGCGACGGCGGGCCAGACCCGCCGCCTGCAGAGACTTGTAAGAGATTGATGTATAGTTGCCTAGGAGATCTGCAAGCCTGCAGCTTGTACAGATCAGGGGGAGTCAAATCTAGTGTTGTACTCTTTTCCCTTGGCTATTGGTTTTTCCCACTGGGTTTTCCATAGCTAAAGGTTTTAACGAGGCAACCTCATTGACTCTGGATCCAGAAGTATCCACCCCCTAAATACTTCCACTAATCAGGGGAAGTTACGGAAACTGTACTCTTTTTCCTTGGCTATTGGTTTTTCCCACTGGGTTTTCCATAGCTAAAGGTTTTAACGAGGCAGTTATCCCTAACTTAGGATCCAGAAGTATCCACCTCCAGTGATATCCATCGATCAGGGAAAGCTACAGAGACTTGTACTCTTTTCCCGTAGCCATTGGTTTTTCCCACTGGGTTTTCCTTGGCAAAGGTTTTAACGAGGCAAGTACTCTTAAACTTGGGATCCAGAAGTATCCATAGACCCATGATCAGATAAGCTCTATGAACCCTGAAGCGTTCATCACGGCTTACAACAATGGATGGATAAAGGGAAGTGTTATAAATGGGCCTTGGAGGCCCAACCCGTTAGTGGGTATCCACCCATTATGTAACCATATTACTATAAATACATGGCTAGGGGTTCCGTAGCCGCCATGGTTTACAACATTATGAAATTAATTATGTGTAATTATTTTCTTTTTGATTTTTTTTATAAAAAATGTCACTAATTTTTACAGCCACAAATTGCGGAGCCTAGTAGGAAATGAATAGTTTAGATGAATCATTAAGCACTCGAAGCAAACACGAAGGCAAATAAATTCAAATTCAACATACAAAATCATCAAAAAAATAGGTCAGTTTCATGTACCAATAGTATTGCACAATATTTTTATTGCACTTATATCCAATTATAACACTAAATAATCTCAAAAACGTTTCTTTATATTAAAATAAAAGTTCATAGCACCGGAAGTGACTTCGGGCCGGCTGCTACAAAAAAACATGACACATGGATTCTGAAATCCTGCCATAAATCGTGCCTGGGCCTTCATTTAATGGATCGTATAATCATGTTATGGGCCGTTATTGGGTTTCAAAATAAAGGCCCAAATTGAATTCGCGCCATGTCTGGGTTTACCTCGGTAACCACGCCCCAAGGGTACGGCCAGTATATGATACTAGAAATTACACGTGCACACAGTGTACGGAGCAAAAGAAAACCCGGTAAAGAGGATGCAGTACACGCGCGCAATCGAAAAGGCGTGAGAAATGTGGGTGAACGTGTTGATATCGTCAATGGGCAAAAAGTACAAAGTCCGGGTGTCAAAACGCAAAAAAACGGTGAGGTGGCAAACACGTAAATAAGTGGGATTTTTTTATTTTTATGGAGTGAATGACAAACATGTAATTTAGTGGAGTTGGGGTTTTTTTTTGAGGGGATGGCAAACATGTAATTAAGTGGGGTTGGGTGAGATTTGGGTGATGTAGAGGGTGAGGTGGAGGGTGTGATGAGACATTTGTCTTCGTCATATTTCCTCCTTACACCTAGGACAAATTCATTATTTGTATAATAGATATGACTGGAGGCGCACGAACACGAGTAAGGTCACAATTGTCTCTAATCACAATTGGGTACAATTATTAGTAAAACTCATCGTACTCTAATCATATGCTTTAGTGTTGTAGAACTCATTAATCATATGGCTAGTTGATATAATTTCTTAACTAATTTAAATTAGCTTTAAAAGCATATACTGCCCACTTTGCTTAGGTTTTTTGGGGAGAGAATTGGTTATATACATGGGGAAGAGATTCTTTTTAGAAATGTTCTCAAATTAATTACGTTTCGTGAACTCCACAATGAGATCCCTCTAGGATGATCCCAACCGGTTATCATGATCTAAGTACATAAATTAGCTTGACGATCAAAAATTAAGTGATTCCGAACTTGTTTGGCCATGAATCAGGTGGTTGCATGTAATGTGCTTTTTTCAGTTTGTTGGACTTGTAGAGTTGCTAGTTGGATTAGGACTCGTTACAATGAATCCGGCCCGAACCCAACCCCAACCCTAACCCCAACCCCCCAAGATGGGAGGCTAATGGTGGTGGACCAAATCAAATTAGGATTCAAGTCAATGGTCTAATTATGTGACTTGGTCCCTAATTAACTTATAGTTTCTTAATTAAATCCAAATAAGTACTAGTGATTGTTCGAGTCCGCAAGTGCACGGTGTCGAGGTTTTGTAATATAGAAAGATGTCGGTCCCACCGGGAGGCGATTGGTTAATGTCTTGGGTTTTATTTCAGAGTTGTATGATCTTGTCAGCTATGGGTGTAACCAAAAGAGTTGTCACAGTCACTTCTCACAAGTAATATCAATTTAATCGAAACTAGGACACTAGGAGTCACCACTAGGATAATCAGATGTCGATGCTGAGTTATAATTTCTAGGTTGGATTGGTTGTATATAGGGATGAGAATGGGCATGTCCAAAGCCCTATTAGGCTTCCAATTGGTCATGCCACATCATTGTCCCTACAAATCCTTCACTAATTCTTCTAGAATTAGTGAAGAATTTGTAGGAAAGATGATGTGGCATACCCAGTTGGAAGCCCAAGCATGCCCATTCTCATCCCTAGTTGTATAGGGATATATTGTCGCATCTCGAATGTGGAATTTGTAGCCAACTATCGTTGCACCACTCATCTAACGTATCACGTACTTAGCCCCATCATCGTGGATGGCCTTACATGCGATTTGTGCTTTACGATCGACAATTATTCTCAATCTCTACTCACGCCACTATCGTGGGTTAGAGCGTCGATTTGTGATATGATGGCTCTCTTGATGCTACTATCGTAAATCATCAATTAGTAATATAGGGCATCGGTGGAAACCATTAAAGTGTGTGCTACTATCATGGATCACGAACTCCAATTGAATTCACTAAGGAACCTAATTAAGCTTATAGGATAATATCTAGGATGCATGACACTATCGTGGATCACAAATCCTAAATAAGAATACTATAAACTTAGCTAGATCAATCAAATCACATCCCTTATTCACCAAACCAACATAAACATCGCAACTTTACATCTAAATCCTAAGACCTTAGGGCTCATCCATTAGCCTAGAAGGAACTATACACGATTCATGGAATTAGCAATAGAAACAATAGCAATATCAATATCAATCATCATCGCAACAATAAACTTCAAAATAATATAGAGAGATGAGAAAAACGTTACCAAACGAGTGGGAAAGAAGAACTAAACTTTAGAGAATTAAGGTCCAAGATTCCAAAGCAATACAATAACCAAAGATCCATGCTTGTTCTTCAAAAACAAATAACAACGGCTCAAAACTCTTAACTAAAACTCAAAACTAAATAATAAGCAACTCTCCTTAACCTAGAAATAAAAAACATCCTTATATACAAGTGGGGTTGACCGCACAAAAATTCCACAAAAAGCCTAACTTGGACCAGAATTTTGTTGTCGCATCGCCCTACTCGACCGAGTGGCAATGCCATTTGGTTCGAGTATGGCATCGCCACGCCGCTGGCGTCTTTGATCTTCAACTGCGGGAGTTCGTTGCTCAGCCCGAATGGATGGCCCACTCGGTTGAGCTGCAGAAGTCCTATGCTTGGCCAAAATGTCGCTCTGCCGCTTAATTAACTCGGTCGAATAGCGAAGCTACTCGGTGGAGTGGCTTGGTCTGATCGGGCAAGCTGCAGGAGGTCATAGAGCTTCAACGCCGTTCTGTCGCTTAATTAACTCGGCCAAGTATTGAAGCTGCTCGGTCGAGTTATCGTCACTGCTCTCTCAGCGACTAAGTGTCGAGGGTGCTCTCTTTTACCTTGCCTACTCGACCCAGTAATTGACTATGCTCGGTCGAGTTCAGGGGTCCTCTTTGGCCTTGGAAATATTGTGATGCCCTGTCATTTACTCGACCGAGTAGCTCGACTACATGGTCAGAGTGAGCTTTGAACTTGAGCTGATGCGAAGCTTGGGAGCTGCTCCTTTCAGATGAATTTGCTCGGGCGGAGTGAGCTTAGTTCACTCGGCCGAGTACCTGGGAAAGGCTGACAGAGCTTATGAAGCTCACATTCTCTTGCTCTCCCCTTCCTCCTTCCTCTTCTCTTCCCATCTTCTTCTACGCCTCGTCAAGCATCTAGTGGACTGTGCCATCGACCCTCCGGATGTCTCAGATGTGTCAGGGTCAAATATCGCTTCAAAGTTCATGAAAATCCACAAATCTATTCGAGAATCAAATATATCGTGAAATGCGCAATAAAGTATATAAAAGTGAGCTTTGGACGATGAAAATGCTATGAAATCACGCAGTAAGAGTATATAAAACATGGATACATCAGTGATATTTGGAGATTTAAGACATCCTTGTGGTTATAGTTATAGGTCTCATCCTAGGGTGTATGAGGAACTCTTTAAAGAGTAGCATTTGATGCTGAACGTCATGTATAAAAAGGGGTATCACCTCTCTCCCAAAACATACAAGCAATACATGCAGTATCAATGCATAAAAAAGCTAGTTACCTAAAGTTTCATCACTCACGTGTCATTGTTACGCAGTGAACGTTATAGCACCGTTCCATCTCACGTGGCACTGCTCTTCGTCGGTAAGGAGATAACCTTAGCCACATAGCAGGTCGGTTTTGGATCCAAATTCGGGTTCAAATCTGACCTAAGTATCAAAATGGATGTATGTCTTGCAACTTTTAATCAGTGATGCTCGAGTCACCGATTGCATTTATTGAATCCTCAGGATGCAGCATTGCTATCACAGAACATATCATTCTTGGTTGCTTGCATGCATATAGGTGGAACTAAGTGTATGTGTGTGTGGGCATGGGGCCCCACCTTAATTTGAAAAATATATATTTATATATGTATATACGTATGTATATATTTATATACGTACTAGTCATTACCCCGTGCCCATAGGGCACGGTTTATTTAATGACTGAGTCCCCCCACCACAAATTTCAAGTTCCCTCAAATTTTAATTTTTCCCCCCAAATTTAAATTTCAAGCTTTCCCCCAAAATTTCAAGTTTCCACTCCAAATTTAAGTTTTCCCCCAAAAACAAACTCATCCCAACTTTTATCATTTGTCCACCTAGGACAAAGTTGTCCACCTTGTAGGACAACATTCAAATTCTTCATCAAATATAAAATAGACTAGTTATTACCCGTGCCCATAGGGCACGGTTTATTTAATGGCTGAGTTTTTCCCCCCACAAATTTCAAATTCCCCCAAATTTCAAGTTTTTCCACAAAATTTCAAGTTTCCCCCCAAAATTATCATTGCCACCTAGGACAAACTTGCCATGTATGACAAAGCTTTGTCCTATTATGACAACATTCAAAAGCTTCAAAGGACTGGGAAAAAATGGTCGGGAATGGGGTGGGAAGAATAAAAGGTGTGGGTGTGTGTGTGTGGAGGGTCCAGTGGCAAAAATGCAAAACCCGGGGTTGTATGTGCAAAATTCCCCACCTATTCTCGTGTGTGTGGGGAGGGTTCAGTGTCAAAAATGCGAAACCTGGGATTGTATGTGCAAAATTCCCCACCTCTTCTCTTATCTCTCAAAATCTCATCACAAAATTCCCTACCTCTTCTCTTATCTCTCAAAATCTCATCACTTATCCAATTTCTCTTGTCCAAATTCTCTTATCGAATTTCTCTTATCCAATTTCTCTTGATAACATCCCTCTTTTATAGAATAGACTAGTCATTACACGTGCCCCTATGGGCACGGTTTATTTAAACTTTTGTTCCCCCCCAAACTTTTGAAATGGCTCAGATTTTGTGGTTTCCCCCTAAATAATTTCAGCCCATTTTCAATTTTCCCCCCAAAACTTATCCTAGTCATCAACTATTGTTTGTCCTAGTCATATTTAGCTTGTCCACGTAGGACAAACCCCGCCACCTAGGACAAACATTTGAAATCTTCATCCTTTATAATATAGATATTGGTCTCCCACCAAAAATTTATATATATGGGGACCCCACCAAACATGAGGTCTGATTTCGCCACTACTTACATGAAAGCATTAAAAGTGACTTCTCATGTGAGTGAGTCAGTCAAGACATGCTCAACATACTTTTCAAGTTTCATTATTAACTTTTGACGTGTGTGCTCTAGGATCGACTCCATTATGATGAAAATAGAAATTGAAGAAAAAATTTTGAAAATTTTATTTCACCCCTCACTGGACCAAATTTTCGCAAGAACACTCAAGAAAAAACTTTCACAAACCTCACAATAAAATCTCACAAGTAGTAAAAAACTCGTAGCAAACGTTGATTCAAGAAGGATTATGTATATTAATTAAAGACTCCTATACCAAATTAAATGAGTAATTCTAGTTAATATATGGTTTCCAAAAGAAAAAAAATTAAAAATCTAATACAATTAGGACTCAAATTACATTCTGAGTCAAATCCTTAAAGACTCTATCTTGACTTAAAATCGGTCATCTTAACGGATAATTGATCTCTCCAACTCGAATCAACCATATTGTTAAAAAAACAATCAGTAACTTTGTTGTGAGTTGAGGGAGGCCTTTGGCCTCCCCCCTCAACATCTCACCATAACTCCCCACTAACTTAGTGGGGAGTCCCTTGGACTCCTATTCTCTAATTGAATATATAGAGAGCCATGGCTTGTGCCATGGCTACTCCTAATTTGGAGATGCTTTCCACTTCTTCTCTAAATTCCTTTAACACGTTATCAGCACTTCAGCTCTCAATACTTTGAGCTTTTTCTCTCGTATGCCCTCAAAAATTAAACTCCTACGCGCGAAGGAATATATTGTTGCGGCGATCCGGCTTGCGGAGAACCGTTGCGGCGATCTTTTAGGCGTATCAGGAGCGGGATAACTATCTATGGATTTTTCTTATTACGATCTTCCCTAGATCTTTGATCTAGAGGTAAAATTTATCGATCCCATAGATAATTACAAACAAATATTCTGCTATGATTTTACAACAGCCTTTTCTTTGGGCTTGTTTCAATCTGCAATATTTCTGATTAATACTCACTAAAAATCAAAAAAAAACATTAAAAACCCCTTCAGCTTCCTCCCCCCCCCCCCCCCCGAAGGGGGGGCTCTGTGTCCGGCCACCACGCCCCCTGGGGACGGACATGGGATATCGGTATTCTGCAATAAGGCAATACTTAAGCATACCTAATCACAATACTAGATTAATTAATCACTCCCACTTTGTTTTAAAACTCACGTTGAGATCTTCGGAGCAAAGCTCATTCTTTATGATTAAACTGATACAAGTTCAATTTTGAACTGGGTGAGCTCGCTCTCTCACTTTGATGACAAAAGATTTAAAAATCCACGGTTGCCAGCTCATTTTCGCGAGAAGCTTGGCCACACGTTCTGACAGTCGTTGCGTGACTGAAATGCCCTTGTCTTTCTCCGAGAGAAGCCGCATTGCTAAATATCTGGGAGGGTGGTTTCTGTTAGCCCCCCCCCCCCCCCCCCCCCCCCCCCGACAGGGGGGCTCTCTGATCCCGATGGGGCTGTTTTACGTAGACAATGGGAGAGGAGGGGACACGATCTGGACGATGAGGGGTTGGGGGCTTTTTGCATTCCGTAACCCTAAAGTTAGTTTTTGGGCTTGTGTTATATTTAAATTTTACAGCCTATAGGCCTGCAGCCGAAAACTGTATAATAATTTTGTTGAGCTGTTTATTGGGCCTGAAGCCGAGTAAATAACAATTAAATTTAAAATGAGTTTTAAATTTCTTTATGGGCCTGCAGTCCATATTACAACAATAATTTATTTTGTATGCTTATTTGGTCCAGAAGCCCAGATAATTTAAATTGCTAATTAAAATGATTTTCGTTTTGCTTATGATCCTACATCCCATATTAGAATAATAATTAATTTTGTATTCTATTTGGGCCAGAAGCCCAGTAAATCCAATTGCAAGCTTATTTTGTTAATTAAAATTTTGCCAATGGGCCTGAAGCCCAAGTATTAATGATATTTTAATTTGACTAATTCGGCCTGAAGCCAAGTTAACTCAATTGCAATACTTTATTTGTTAGTTTTTGGCAAATGGGCCTGCAGCCCAATAATAATAATATATTCAAATGATTAATATTTATGGGCCTGCATTCTCATTCAAAATATTAATTTATTTTAATTCTTTGTTATGAGCCTGTCGCGTCATATTGCTAAAATTATAACACTCTTGCATTATTATTAATTTATGGAATATTAGGATTTTTTTTCAAAATATAATTATCTTAAGGATCCTGCGACCGCTCTGCCGTTAGTTAACTAACCTAACGGTGTATGACGTCGCCCCGTGGTCCGAAAGATTATTATATTTTCTAGCCTATTTTCGCATTTAATATATGCATGTGTTATATACATGCGTGGTTGTTTCTTTTGTGCATGTGGCATTTATAAACTGCGTGGATGTTTATATAAGCTAAAATGTGATTTTTAGGATCGGCCAATTTGAAACCCTTTATATTCCTTGCAATTTTATTTTCTTTTTGAGATAATTTGTAATTGAGGATTATATGTATTTATGCCATGGACCGATGTCCCAACAAATGAAGACGGAGGCCAAAATTGGAAAATATAGGGACCCAATCTGGGTTTCCAAATTGTATTTTTCTTTTGTTTATGGACTGTATATTCGGACTTTGGACTTTGTATTTCTTTGGGTATCTGGCCGATCCCCACATTTTACTTATTTTATTTTTAATGCGTGAATTTCAATTTTAATTAATTCATGCTAATTTTAAATTGCGTAGATAAATGGCAAAATTGGCAAGCGTCGATTTCGAGGTCCTCGATTCTGCAGGAAAAAAATTACTTGAGTTGGCGAGTGGACCTGAAGTTTCACTTGCGTTCGATGGCCCTCCTTGGCTCCATTTTGGCTCTTCCTTCAGCCCCAGCAGCGGCCGATGCTTCTGCTACATCTAGCAGTAGCACTCCTACCACTGTCTCCGACGTGGATAAGGCGAAAGCCATAATCTACATTAGGAAACATATAGATCGGACCTTAAAGGCCGAATACCCAATGGTAGAGGACCCAATGGAGCTGTGGACAGCGCTGGAGGCACGGTATAAACATCAAATTGATGTAATATTACCGCGTGCCAGTTATGAGTGGGAAAACCTCAGACTTCAAGACTATAAGTCCGTCACTGAGTATAATTCTGCACTTCATAATATAACCTCACGCCTGAAGTTGTGCGGTGAAGAAGTGACAGAACAACGCATGTTGGAAAAGTCATTTACCTCGTTTCATGAGAAAGATGCAATCCTCATGCAGCAGTATCGTGAATGTAACTTCACGAAATTCTCTGATCTAATCTCATGCCTACTTAGGGCAGAGCAGAATCGAGATTTACTGCTAGCCACTCATAATTTACGTCCAGCTGGCACGACACCTATCCCTGAAGCCCACCATGTTTCTCCCCAGAAGTGGAAAAACAAGAAGAAGACTAATAATAACAAAGGGAAAGCTGTGATGAAGAATGGACGAGGAGCAGCACCCCCGTCCAACAACAACAATACAGGAAAGAGTAACTTCATATGGAAGCAAAAGAACACTGACCAAGTGTCACTTCCTAAGAAGACATGGGAGGATAAATGCCATAGATGCGGCATGACTGGCCATTGGTCCAGAATCTGCCGCACTCCTCGCCACCTCCAGGAACTATATCAGGCGAGCCAGAAGTCTCTGCCTGAAACAAACTTGGCGGCTGTTCAGCCACCAATGATGTTCACTGCAAAAGACTTCGAGAACGACGACCTGCTCGATTAAGCTTCATCTTTTATCCATGCATTTAAAATTCAATGTTGCTTCATCTTTAATTTGCTTAAGTACGAACTTTTATTTTGAATGTCTTTTTTCATTGACTTAAATAAAATTTCGTTTTACTTATAGATGAAGTATGGAATATTGTGGACAGTGCCTCGTTGCACTGGTGTAGCATTGATATTGCTCCCACATACAACGAGACTATAAGATGCAAATTCTCCTCTTAGACATATAGGAAATCTCCAATTTTCAAGGATATTTCTTTTAAAGAAAATAACTTGAAAATTGTGGATAATATATATTGAATATCAATATGTACCTCGTCAAGCGAATGGCCAGAAGACCATCTACTTACGATTTCATTGGACCCCCGTCGGGCCCCTATAATTACAGATATTCATCCTATAGAAAGCCAACTTGACTGAGCACCAGAAGTGCCTTTCTTTGCCATAGTTTTTAACTCTGACAAAATGGACTTGGTCATCCTGGATCAGCGATGATGGACGCATCATCAAATGAATCCATTGGAGAACCTGAAGATTCTTCAAAAGGTTGAGTTTCCTTGTCCCCCTTTGTCATAAGGGAAAACTAATAGAGAGACCTTCCCTTCTGAAAGTGGGTTTAGAGTCTCCTGGCTTCATTGAGAGAATACATGGTGACCTTTTGCGGGCCTATTCACCCCGCAAATGGCCCATTTTCGGTACTTCATTACTGTACTGATATATGCATCTACTAGATGGTCTTATGTGTGCCTTTATATTCACTCGCAACCTAGCTTTCTCAAAAGCTTATAATGTGGGTGAATTTACTACACATATCATTCAAGACTTCTGCCAAGCAACTGGCATTAAAATTGAACATCCTGCAGCATGTTCAAACTCATAACGGGTTAGCAGAGTCTCTGGTAAAGAGACTCCAATGGATTTCACGTCCATTGTAAAATCGCAGTTGCCTGTTGATGTTTAGGGACCATCACACTGCATTCCGCATCGCTTATCACGATACGGCCCGCTTGTTGCCATATCTTATTGCTGATGCTGCTTGCTTATGGTTTACCACCAAGTCTTGATAAATGTGAATTTGATGAGCAAAATCTCATTGAAATAGGCACGCAGTCTAAAGAAGCCTGAAGCTTCTGAGACCATATCATGGGACACAAAAGTCCTCATCTCGTTATGATCCGCATACTTTTTCTGTGTGAAGTTGAGATCCAGAAGATCCTTCACATTCAGACTAAAGTACATCAATTGACGGATAAATTTGCGGACAACCAGAAGATTGTTCATTCACACGTCCCTGTTGCCAACACGCCAGCTAGGATTGACATTCCCAAATATGGATGCAATCCACCGGCAGCAGAATTGGCTGTACCTCAATTGAAAAGAGGACGCCTGTCAGGTTCAAAATATAAAATTCCTCAAAAGAGGAAGATTCCTGGATATATCAAAATAATCCAACCACAGGATGCTGAGCTCAGACCAGTAACCTCTCCCCTCCTAATTTCCCCTGCAGAGGAAACAACAGGAGAAACATCATTATATTACGTACGTACTGGAGAGGTACTGGACAGATATAGCACAGTCGTCGACGACGGTTTTGCTTTCGCTATTACCGTTCACGTTGCTGAATACGAAGATGACGTCAACCCACTTTTCTATAGCGTGAACGCATAGATTGGCCAAAGTGGGACGAGGCAATAAGAGTAGAGCTGGACTCACTCTTGAAAAGCAAAGTCTTTGGACCAGTAGTCCATACACCTGAATGTGTAAAAACCTGTGGAATATAATTCGGATTTCATAAAGAAATTGAAATGAAGGAAATGTGATCATTTTCCTACTAAGCCTACACTTCTCTGAAAAAGCCAATACATGCAGATCATGGACATTGTTACTGCATATATATACATCAATATATATATATATATATATATATATATATATATATATATATATCTATATAAAACTCCCAGAAGGTTTTAATCTACCCCCAGAGATGAAAGAGAGACGTAGAAACGTCTTCTCCATAAAGGCTACAAAGATCATTAGTTGATCTTAAGCAATATTCTGCCTGTGTATCTTTTTCGAAAGATCGTTGACAGGATTTGTGATATTCGTCGTATATGTGATCGACTTAAAGCTAATAGGATCTCCTGCAGAGACCATTGAGATATCAGATAGCTTTAAGCATACCTTGGAAATGAAAAACCTAGGTATAACAAGGTATTATCTCGGCTTATATATTTAACACCTTCGTGGTGGAACCCTTTAATATCCTTCATACACCTGGAGTTTATGAAGAATGATGTCCATTTGCAACCTATTAAAAATGGATGCTTATTTATGACACCTTCCAGTAGCTGGAAGAGGGGGAGGACATCCTAGGTCCAGAAGAGCCTAGCTCTAGTGTACTTGTTACACTTCTTTATCTGGCCAACTGCACGTATCTTTGATAGAACGTCTCCAGTAAAGTTGTTAACCAGATACAGTGTTGTCCTGGAGAGCAACACTAGACCAAGGATAAGCTGCTTCTGCGCAACTTCCAAGGGTCAAGGAATATATATCGCATATGCAGGTTTAAAGATCATCGCGATGACTAAAACACAATAGGCCGGCCACCTCCTAAATATCTACACATCATCCTCCAATGACTACATCTTCTGAGAAGCTCATCATCCAAGAAGCAAGTATTGAAAACGCTCAGCCAGGTCCAGCAGTACCTCGCAGACACATTGAAGACTGATTCAATGAATACTTTAGTGGCGTCATCTACCAAACTTCGAAGAGCATTCCACTCCAGAACGCCACTATTTTACTATAGCTGCTAGATGAGTGAAACTTGTATAGATGGTTGATTATTTTCTTTCAGAACATGATGGATGTATAGATGAATAGGAGATGATTGTATAGATACATAGGAGATCTGCAAGCCTGAAGCTTGTACAGATCAGGGGGAGTCCCTCAATAGTTGTACTCTTTTCCCTTAAGCTGCTGGTTTTTCCCACTGGGTTTTCCACAGCTAAGGTTTTAACGAGGCAACCACAGTGGCTCTGGATCCAGAAGTATCCACCCCATTAGCATACTGAATCCTGAAGTATTCATATGCTTAACCCAATGTAATGGAGAGATGAGGGGGAGTGTTGTGAGTTGAGGGAGGCCTTTGGCCTCCCCCCTCAACATCTCACCATAACTCCCCACTAACTTAGTGGGGAGTCCCTTGGACTCCTATTCTCTAATTGAATATATAGATAGCCATGGCTTGTGCCATGGCTACTCCTAATTTGGAGATGCTTTCCACTTCTTCTCTAAATTCCTTTAACAAACTTGAAACCCATTCGAACACATATCTATGGCCTATTTTTTTTCGTGTTGGCCCATCGGCCCATTAGCTCACCCGATTATACTCCCAATCCTATTTGTTACCAAAAGAAATCCTTTAAATGAAGGGGGAAAGCGGTTGATATCCATCTTTTTTTAGTCCATTGGCCCTTTTCGGATTATAAGGTTTTGGATTGCCCTCCTCTATACAAAGAAGCGGAAGAGGACGAAGAAGGGAAAGAGGAGGGGGGTAAAAGAGGAAAACTATTCTATGGCAACCCTGTAAATTTTGAACGGCAAACTTGTAAATAAATGGTATGCGTGTTCAACAATCAGGTCTGTGTGTATGGCAACTCCCGTATTTTTCATATCAGGTTGTTAAGGAGTTACTTTGCGATCATACCATTTTGCGCAGTTCACATGCTACTTATTTACAAGTGTGCCATTAAAAATTTTTACTCTCACACATACCACGTATTAACAAGTTCTTCATTAAAAATTACCTAAATTGCTCAGTTCACATACCTATTTATCCAAATTCTTAAAAAATCCCTTAGGTCTGTGCCGGGTTTTTTTTGGAGGGGGGGGGGGGGGGGGGGGGGGGGTGTGTGTGTAGGCGATGAAAAAGGGGAGAGAATGCCGGAGCTCCCTCTCCTTCCGCCTCTCTTCTTCTCTTCCTTCACAACTAAATCCCCTCCTCGATTCCTTGATTCCTTGTTGCCTCAGACTCAGCCTTTGCCTTGGCAGTCCACATCCTCACCCCGGTCATCGTCGCCCTACTCCGTAGTCTCGACATTCTCTCCCCTCACTCGCGCAACTGGATCTCTTCTTTAACCCTTCACCTATGCAAAAATAAAAACAAGGGTTTTCTTTTGGGAGGCGTGGGTGGGGGGTGGGAAAGCGGATTTGGGGGTGTGGGTGTGAATCGTGTGATTAGGGATGAGAATGAGCACGTCCAAATTCTGATTAGGCTTTCAATTGGACATGACACATCTTCATCCCGACAAATCCTCCACTATTCTTCTAGAAATAGAGAAGTATTGGAGGGATGATGATGTGTCATGTCTAATTGAAAGTCCAATCAGACTTTAGACATGCACATTCTTATCCCCAACAGTGAGAGAGGGAGTGGACGAGTGAAGGAAGGTGAACTTGTAAACTAGTGGATCGAAAAAAAGTTTAAATAGTAACGGGGCATGCGCATACAAGTTACCAGTTGGATAATATTTTCATGAACAATATTTTTGTAATAAACATAAATAGATAATTATTCGACGATTTACCACAAAATTCTTAATTACCACAACCACCAGGAAAACTAAAAATTTCTTAAAAGAACAAACAAATAACAAATTAAAGAAGGGCCAAATTTCTCAAAAATCGGATCCATCGTTTCTTGGATCCATATATGTACAATCCATACGGCCGCGCCCTTCTTTCCCAATTCACAGCTCGCCGGAGTCCGACAACCCCACCACCATCTCTTTAAACACCCTTCTCGACACCCCCTGATCCCTTCCCGCCACGAAAGGATGACTCAGCAGCTGCGACACGGTCCGCCTCTTCCCCGCCTCCTTCTGCAAGCAGCACCCAACAAACCCCTTCAGCTCCTCCGACGCCCCCTCCGGCAACGCCGGCGGCTCCCCAAAACAAATCGCACACATCAGCGTGGCCCAATCCGGCCTCTGGCCCACCGGCAGCAGGGGGAAATGGCCCAAGTAGAGCTCCAGTATCGTCAGCCCCAAGCTCCACACATCCGCCGCGTACGCGTCGTAGTTACCGCCGCACTTGTCGGGATCGAACCTCTCCGGGCTCATGTACGCGCACGTGCCCACGTACGACAGGCACGGATCCAGTGTTCTCCTCATGATCTTGCTGACTCCGAAGTCGGCGATCTTGATCTCGCCCGTGGACTTGATGAGCAAATTTGACGGCTTGATGTCGCGATGGACGATTTTTTGGGAGTGAAGGTAGCTGAGGCCGTGGAGGACTTGGGCGGCGATCTCGGCGAGAGCGGGCTCGGGAAATTGGATCCTGCGGTCAAGGGAACCGAGATCCATGTGCTCCAATAAGAGCGCGGGATCGCCGGCGGAGGTGGTGAAGGCGGCGTAGCACTTCACGACGGCGGCAGAGTCGGTGCCGCGGTGGATCTCAATCTCTCTGCGGGAGGTGGCAGAATCGGAGTGGAGGACCTTTAGGGCGTAGACGGCGGAGCTCCGGCGATGACGGACCTTGTAGACGGTGCCGCCGTTGCCGTGGCCGAGAACCTTGATCTTTTCAAAGTCGGAGAGTCTGTACTCGCCGGTGGCGGAGACTGAAGTGATGGCGGCGCTGGCGGCAGTGGAAGGAGGGTGGATTGGGGGAAGTGGGAAGCGGAGGCGGCGGTCTCCGGCGGTAGAAGAGGCCGATGAGTCCGGCGTGGGTAGCTCGAGAGAGAGGTTGAGCCTTCGCTCTCTGACGGCTGCCATGAGGGACGAAGAATTCGAAGTTGCGGATGAGAGAATGGGGAAAGATTGAGGGGAGGCTTGTATTTAAAGGTGAGATTTGAGTGAGGATATGGTCACCCGTTGTGTGGACAAAAGAGAGTAACGACAGAGATGGATTTTTGGATAAACCGCCGTCGTGATGAGAAATTGGGGAGGTGAAAGGTTGAATGGGAGGTGAGTGGAAGCAGGGGGAGGCGAGCACGAGACGGCTTTGAGGAAGGGGGAGGAAAGGGGGCTACCGTGCGAATTACTGCACGAGGTGTATTAATTTCGGAACCGAACTTATGGACATGATATTGTGACCACCAACGAGGATATAGTTATGGACCTGATATTTTGATTGGAATTAAATTAAGTGAAGATTTGGATGGGTAGTTAGTGTGATGAATATAGACGTTATGATTTGCTGACGGGTATCGGATATAATTGCTGTATTATAAAGAGGACGACAGAGACATTAGCTCGTTTGTATTAAAATAAAATGTATGCTAGATGATTATCAGGTAGTTAATTACGTAATTTTTATTTGTTTTGGGGAACATTTGACATTAATGCCGAAATCTCCTAACTAACTTTGAAATGACTAAACTAGTGGTTTCGTTACTTATCTTGGCGTTTAAATGTAGCCAAACACTAAACTCCTCCTCTAACCATGGTATGATTGTAATAAAATATCGTTTAACGAAGTATTTAGATTTCCATCAGTTTTAAGACCTCTTTTTTGCTCAGCTTAAACAGAAAATTCTACGAAATGACATTTTAACTACACCTAATCTTTTTTTTTTTTTTTTTGGGGGGGGGGCGGGGGGATATCTCAATATGATATTATTCTTAATCAATGTGAAAAAAATTTGTAGGTCGTCGAGCTAGTCGCTTTTCAGGGTACCAACTCAGGCAATTCATATTTTGTTCTCTCTCGTTTGATGATAAGGATATCAAACTTACTCAGCATCGAATAGGTGCATTTTTAATTTTATAGCTAGAACTAAATAATTTTTTATTTTATCCGTATAAGATAAAATAAATAATTTTTTCTAGAAATTTTTATTGATAAAAAAATTATTTGATTTTTAATGACCAATAAAAATCTGTATCATTGAGTGGAGATAATCAATATCAAATATTAATATAATGCTTTTGATGTAGTTTTAATTTTTTAAGTTATTTGTTTATGTATTTTCAAAAGGCCACCTAACAGTCTGTAATGGTAGGCCCCAGCCAATTGGACATCATCCGCTTGGATTTACAAGGAAACACGTGGCTCCCTATTCCCCGTGCTCTTCCATTAACTCCATTGGGCGGCGTGTAGCCCATTGTCAACTGTAGTGGGCCCAGCCCATGATCCAACCCGGTAATGACGATGGGCCCAGGACAATGAAGTTACACATAGCTACAAACGGCTCCATGACAATCACGTTTAATGAATGTGATGGCAACGTCACACACGGAGATTTTAGTGACGATATGCATGTTGAATCTCATGAAGTTTGGGGGTGCTTTCGCGTTTCCTTTTCTTGGCTTTTTATTTGGAATAGCGGCGAGAGAGAGCGATTGAGTTGATGTTTGCGTTGGGATTTTTTTGGGAGCAAGACTATATACATCCCTATCTATAGGGGTGTATATGATCATTGTGACTAAAAAAGAAAAAAACAAAGATGAGAGTGTTATGAATCAACTACTGAGGGGAGAGCCCTCAGGTCTATATTTATAAAGCCAAAGGGGAGAATACAAGTGGGTTTATACAGATATGGGCCCAAACACTTGGGTTGGCCCAATAGCTCATCCAACCCAGTAAATACTCATTCACAACACTCCCCCTTATCCAGCCATAGTTGTGGACCCTACACATGAATGCTTCAGGATTCTGAGCCTGTATGGGTCTCACATGGGGTGGATACTTCAGGATCCTGAGTTGGTGAGATTTGTCTCGTTAAAACCTTTGGCTATGGAAAACCCAGTGGGAAAAACCATAGTTAAGGAAAAAGAGTACAAACTCTGCCAAACTCCCCCTGATTTGTACATGTGACTCTGCTCATGAATACTTCTGGATTCTGAGCGTCACAGAGGGGTGGATACTTCGGGATCCAGAGTTGATTTGATTTGCCTCGTATGATACGTGAATATATTTGTCGACAATTTATGTTCTATCTGTCCAACACCTCCCCAGTACGTACAACATTTACTTAATTTCACTTTTTCCCGGCAATTCCTCTGCAGTGGATTCCGGGAAGGGTGATGGTGTGAACAGGAGCTCATTGTCCTGTGGTAGTATTGTCTTAAGGTCTCCAGGAGTTTCTTGTCCTAGGAGCCTGGTGGTATGCCTTTTTTTTCTGTTGAGGATTAGCCACTTCTGCTGCTGGTGGATTGCATCCATTCTCGGGGATGTCAATTCTAGCTGGAGTTTTTGCAGCAGGGATGTGTGATCTGACAATCTTCTGGTTGTCAATAAATGATTCCGGTAATTGGTAAACAATGTTCTGTATGTGGAGGATCTTCGGGATCTCATCTACACATTGTATCGTTACCGGATCATAGTGGGTCAAACTTTTTGTATCACACGTTATAATTTTCTTCGCGCCAGATTTTCTATATCTGGGCATATTTTTGGGAAACTCGTCTCATCGAGATCACAGTCTTCAAGGTGTGCCTTAATTACGTCCCCCGTTTAGGGTTCTAGGTATCTTATAAGTGAGGGTGAGTCAAACCCTGCATGGATACCTAGGCGACGTTGAGTACCGTTTTGGTCCTCTTTGGTGGTGCAATGGGGATTTAAGACTGCGCGACCGAAGATTCTCGGATGAGAAATGTTCGGTGGCATTCCATATGCAAGTTGCATTGGAGACTCTGACCTCCAGAGGGTCTTATTTTCATTTATGATGCAGCATGCAGAGTTTGCATGTCCCCATGCATCCATAGGCAATCGGGATTTAATGGACGTTCAGTCCTTTGGAGTCTACTTTTCAGTGACTCTGCCGACCCATTTTGAATATGAACATGCGGCACTTGTATGTTCATTTTCAATTCCCGTTGATTGGCAGTACTCTTGAAAAGACTGGGATGTATATTTCCCAACATTAACCAGACTTATTTACAACATTTTATTGTCTGGGAAATGTGCCCGCAACATTTTTATTCTTGTTCCAATAGCTTTGGAAAAGCTAAGTTGTGGGTCTTGTAGTAGACATACGTACGAATGTTCTGAGGATGCATTCATCAGTACAATGAAGTACCAAAATAGCCCACTAAGGGTGGTGGATTTTATCCACATTTGTCTCCTTGTATTCTTTTTGAGGAAGCGTGGAGATCCTTTTTCAACTTTTCGTGGAGATGGCCTTGTAATTAATCTTCCCTTATAGTAAGGGATGCGAGGGAATTTTCCCTTCTGAAGAATCTTCTGGTTCTTCAAGTCATACCCATAGGATAAGATGCTGTGCATCATCACAAATCCAGGGTGGCCACGTCCATCATGCCAGAGTAAAAACTCGGCTGATGTAGGGCACTTCAGGTGCTCCGTTTAATTCTGCTTCCTTTCTCCGAATATTCGTATGGTAGAGGCCTATAAGGCTCTCAAAACGTTCAAGTGTGGATTTTACTCCTTTTCTTGAGACGTTGCATACGGTAATTTTTCATTTACATTTGCTGTTTCCAAGTGGGATCCGTTGAAACGGATGTCCTTGAAACTTAGAAAGTTTCTTTTGGAATTCGGAGGGATTAGTGCATCCATTATTTCTGTGTCGTTTGGGGGCAACTGTGTTGCATTCCCTGGATCTTCAATATAGCCCTGATATTGGGCTTTGTATTGAAAGAGATCGTACGTGTTTATTGGCTACTAATTATTTATGAGAGCAGTTTCAAAAGATGAAACATAAAGGCACATGCATATTCAAATAGACATATTTATTTATTGTCTACTAAAATTTTTCAATCAAAACAGATTGCGTAATACAAAAGCTCTCATAACGTGAGATGTTCTAAATAATTTGCTAAGATAAAAGTAAAGGCTAGTCAAGCATGTCATTATTTTCGAAGTCGTCAGCTGAAAAACTTAGCTGGAGCATCAGATGTCATCAGGTTTGTTTCAGCTTTATTTTTCTTGTTCTCTTTATACAAATCCTGGAGATGATGCGGAGTTCGGCACACTCTGGACCAGTGGCCTTTCATGCCACAATTTTGGCACTGGTCTTCCCATTCCCTCTTGGGTGGGGGTATATCATTTCTATTTTTGTTATTTATGTGCCTCGTGAACTTCCGCTTACTTTCATTATTTCACTGCTGCTGTACATGGCCCTTGGCATTTTTCTGTTGACCCCCCTTCTGTGGTCTTTCTTTTCTTTTATTATCTCTCTTCTTTTTGAAGGAAGAGGAATGGTGAGCTTCTGGTGGGGGGCAGTGCCGGGGAGCGTATATTGTGAGTGGAGAGGAGAAGCTCTCTGTCTTGCTCGGCCATGAGTAAACATGACAGCAGCTCGGATTACTTGGTGAACTTGCGTTCACGGTATTGCTGCATGAGTATCGCATCTTTTTCATGGAAGGACGTATACGTCTTTTCCAGCATGCGATTTTCTGAGACTTTCTCACCACACAACTTCAGGCGTGAGGTGATGCTAAAAAGTGCTGAGTTGTACTCAGCAATGGACTTAAAGTCCTGTAGTCTCATGTTCTCCCACTCATATCGTGCCCTTGGGAGTATAACATCTTTCTGATGTTTATACCTGTCCTCAAGGGCAGTCCATAGCTCAAGTGGATCTTCGACCGTAAGGTATTCAGCCTTTAATGTCTTGTCCACATGGCGGCGAATATAGGTGATGGCTTGCGCCTTCTCTATATCGCTAACATTTTCTTTTTCAGTCACAGCAGCGATGAGGGACTTTGCCCGCAGGTGAAACTTTACATCTAGCTGCCAGCTTAGATAGTTTCTACCTGATGCTTCCAGTACTTCGAAATTAACGCTTGCAATATTAGCCATTTATCTAGCAGAGCACAAACATGCATGAATTAATAATTAATTCAGAGAAAACATTTTCATGCGGAGGCAATATTTAACGAAAAACTAAATGTGTGGATCGGCCAGTCCCACAAGAAAGAGTCCAAAAAAGTCCACAGTCCAAATTATACAAATTTGCAGCTTAAAGAAAATGAAAATACAACTTTGGAAACCCCGTGGGTCCCATATGATATCTTCATCTTCAAGCGTGGCCTCCGTCTCCATGGAATTTGGTCTTCTTTCTTTGACATTTACATAAATTCCTCACTACAATTTCTCTCAAAAAATAAAAGAAAAGTGCGGGAAATAAACTGTGGGACTAAACGGCCGATCCAAAAACCACATTTAGCAATTCATGCAGAAATATTGTGCTCATCAACATTTTCATCAGACATTTTCATCACAGGCATCACATGCATTTAATATTCGCAGAGCTGGATAAATAATTTAAACACTTAATAATTATTGGACCACTGGGCAACGTCATACACCGTTAGGTTAGGTTACTAACGGCAGAGCGGTCGCAAGATCTTCCTAATTATTAAATTTTAAATACAATGCACAACCACGCATATAATATCCAACAGAATATACCAGAGATGCAAAGCATGTAAATACGATTTTTGCAGAAAAAAAAATCATTACAATGCAAAGGTTGTAAATTGAATGGGTTTAATCAATTAAATTGATTAAGAGCCCAAAATAAACATTTTCTTTGTCAGAGGGAAAAGTTTCCCTCATCATCCCAAAAGCCCCCCCAAGGATCCCCAAAAAGTCCTCGCCTGCCCGATATTTGTCCCGTAATTTACCGTGATTTTTCACGAATATTTTGCCCTTAAAACCCCCTTTTAAATAAATTTTTAGGCTAGCAAGTTGCCTTTTAAGGCTTGTTAATAGCCGTTACCTCCCCCAATTTTTTTTCTTTCAGATAAAACAGACTGCGGGTCTGAAGCCCGCAGTCGGCCGATGGGCTTCAGGTCCATAGGCTTTTTTTTAAATCTGTGGGCCTGAAGCCCACAACATGTCTGTGGGCTTCAGGCCCACAGACTCTGTTTTTTTTACTTCTGTGGGCCTGAAGCCCACAGATCTGCTGTGGGCTTCAGGCCCACAGATCTGGTTTTTTTTTGAAGAAATAATTGGCCTGTGGGCCTGAAGCCCACAGCCGGCCTGTGGGCTTCAGGCCCACAGGCTTTATCACATTTTTTTATTTAAATTTACGTTAGGGTTTCTTGGGGGGCCCGGCGCCGCCGCCGCCCCCTGCAGGGGGGTGCGGCCGCCGGGGCCGCCGCCCCCTGCAGGGGGGGGCGGCGGGGGCCGCCGCCCTGCAGGGGGCGCGGGGGGGAGCGGCGGGGGCGGGGGCCGCCCCCCTGCAGGGGGCGCGGCCACGGGGGCCGTCGCCCCTGCAGGGGGAGGCGCCCAGGCGGGGGGGGCCGCCCCCCCTGCAGGGGGGAGGCGGCGGCGGGGTCCGCCGCCCCCTGCAGGGGCGGCGGCGGGGTCCGCCCCCCCTGCAGGGGGAGGCGGCCAGGGTGGGTGGGGTGGGGTTTTCCGGCGAGGGGGGTTCCGGCGAGGGGTTTGGGGGGGGGTCCGGTGACGACTAGCCGCCGGAGGGTTCAAAATTGGGTTTTTACCCTAAAAATTGAGTTTTTGGGATGAAAAATCCGTCGTTTTCAAGGCGACGATGAATCCCCATGACGATCTTGCGAGATCTAGGGGAGGGACAATCATACGTATGATTAAAAATATCGATTTTAGTATTTTTACCTCTATATCCGTCCTCCGGATATAGCGACGGTTGCTCGAAGCCCTACGCGGATGACGACCCTTGATGGAGGAAGCCTTGCACCGCGCTCGTGGATCTCCCGTCTCGCCTTCGCTTTCGCAACGAACGGAAAAAATTTTGTGGAAAAGAAAATTTTTAAAGTCGTGCTGATAACGTGTTATGAATCAACTACTGAGGGGAGAGCCCTCAGGTCTATATTTATAAAGCCAAAGGGGAGAATACAAGTGGGTTTATACAGATATGGGCCCAAACACTTGGGTTGGCCCAATAGCTCATCCAACCCAGTAAATCTATTATACATTTGACAGCGTTTTTTGAATCCTAGGGCTGATTAGGACAAGCTGACTAGGACAAACTGGTTGATAAAAGACGGTCTGGATTTAATCTTGCTGAATCGATGGTTGAGATTAAGCTTTGGGATGAATGATTTGTATTTTAAGACATACTTTTTATATCAACTTACTTTTTAAATCATTTTACTCAGAAATTATCTCGGGTATAGCAACGGGCTTTTTGGGGAAGGGTAAGAGGCGTTTTTGGGGGACAGTTCCCCAAAACTCCACATGTCCCCAAGGAAATTAAATCATCTCGCAAGGTGAAGAACCGTCTCCTTTGTCCCCAAAGCAGATCTGAAGGTCATTTGTTACGAGTTCTTGCAGTGAGCTCTTGCTATGAGTTCTTGAAGGAAATTAAAATGGATCGCAAGGTTATGAGTTCTTGCTTGCCGCAAGATACAAACCATCTCATCTCGCAAGCTTTTGTCGCAAGCATCAAGGTGAAGAAAAGGACTCTCTTGCTCTTCCCCAAAGCAGATCTGAAGATCCTTTGTTGGTCATCTCACAAGGTACTGATCATTTCTGGTACTGAGTCTTACAAAAGAAGAATATTGAATCAATTCTTCTTTCTTGCCGCGAGATGATCATTTTTCGCCACTTCAAAAGAAGAATATTGAATCAATTTTTCTTTTGCTCTTTCCCAAACCCGTAAGGTCTTTTGCTCTTCCCCAAATCAGCAAGATCATTTCCCCAAGGGCTTCCCCGAGTTCTTGCTTGCCGCAGATCTGAAGGTACGGATTCTCGCAAGATCATTTGATCTGAAGGTACTGAGTCTTACTCCTCTCTCGCAAGGTCTGAGGGTGTTTGCTCATTCTCACAGGAAGAAAGCAGCAATCATTCTCGCAGGCACGGGTTCTTGCTCTTCCCCATATGCATACACCAAAAACAGTGTGCCACAAAACTATACATGGTGCCTTCACAAGTGCACGGACGCCTTCAGCATGCCTTCAACGTGGGGGCATGTGCCTTATGCCATATTTTCTTTTGTAATTTTCTTTTGCAAGGTACTGATCATTTCTGGTACTGATCATTTCCAGCTATACATTTTCTTTTGTAATTTTTGTGGCCACCAACGTGGTGCCAGCTATACATGGTGCCAGCTATACATTTCCAGCAACGTGGTACTGATCTTAGCATAGTTTTGTGGCCTTATGCATGGTGCCTTATGCCTTATGCCATGTACATCAGGCCTAAGAATTGGCTCAAACATTGGGCCAAGTTCCTATGAAAATTGGAGCACCTGCTATCACAAATTTATCATTATATCAAACACAAGCAAACTCCACAAGCAAACAGTGTTGACAAAACCTCTCAACAAAAAGCAAAGCAAAGCTGCTTTCTCTCATCAATAAACTTACTCACAAAGTAAACACAAAAAGAAAAAATGAAATCAAGAACAATCGATCGTGGGCTTCAAGTCATGAAACATAGAGTCCCACCTTATCTCAATCTCAACACCACTGCCCCAAAAGTCATGAAACATCGGTCGATGGGTTTTCTGTAGATGGATAAGATTTTATCTTGAGGAATAAACGGTTGAGATGAGTTTTTGATAGAATTTTGGGGGAAAGACATAATTTTTGGTTGAAAAGAATGTTGGGGAAAATGAAAATTTTTGAAACTTGGAAACCCATTACTGGGCATATAAAATAACCAGTGACCAGCTGGGCCAGGACTCTCAACGAATTCGGTATGGTTTTGGATTCGCTATGTGAGGCGGTGACCAGAACCTGACGAGTCGATGGACAGTTGTAAGCACTTTTTAGGATACATGTCGAAATCTTGCATGAGTTCTCCCTGGCGGTTGCATTTGCGCTGCTTCACGTAGGTGGGGGTGAAAAGTGAATTTTAATTATTTATTTAAATTCTCTTTAGATAGTTGCCTCTCAATCTCAACAATGTGGATCATTGGGTTGGAGAAAGCATTTCAAGTTCCTTTATTTCATATGCCCAACATATATTGCATTACGGCCAAAAAATGCAAACGACTTAGTAATCTATTTACGTTTCCATATTTTCGAAGGCCCCCACGTTGAAGGCGTCCGTGCACTCGCGCTGAAGGCGGGAAATAATTTTTGGGGGAGAAGATGCCTGCGCCGAAGGCGCTCGCTAAATTTTTGTCCGTCTAAATTTTGTAGCGGGGAATAATTTTTGGGGTGAACAAATATTTTGAGGGGTTATCTTAACTGAACCGTGCCCGAGGGCACGGGTTATGACTAGTACTCATTCACAACAGAGAGACTATAAATGATTGAGAGTTGTTAAAAAAGTTTCCATTTTGAAACTTAATTATTACATACACTCCTATGGATAGGGGTGTATTTAGCAATTCTCTTTTTTGGGGGTGCATGCATCTCCCGAGCCCAACTTATTAGCTCAACGTGCACCTATGTCCATTTACAATTAGGTCCCTAGCTAGTAGGTACAATTTGGCAACTACAATGACAACCGGGGGAGGGGCAAACAGGCATTGATCCGACATGCCTATATTCGAACCCAATCTCTTGCTGATCTATGCTGGAACCCGATCAGTACTCGACCCGCTTAGGCAAGCGGGTTTGCTGTAGGTCAATTGGATTTTACCCGTTATGGTTTTGGGTTTGCCGATGCATGCGCGTTCCCGGCAAAATGCGCGCGTGACACACATAAATTTAATCCCCGTAAGCTGTTAGCATTTTGATTTGTTGAGTAGTTTATAATAGAAGGGTGATGACATTATTGGGAACTGAGGATGGTTATGTTGCGTGGCTAACAAACACAATAATATTTGATACACCTATTTTGGAGTTGTCGTGGCCGAATCGAGGGTCCCGAGCCCGACTCGAGGACGGAAGGTCCACGAAGAAGACACGGCGCGATCAGTGAGGCCCGCGAGAAATCTCAAACCCGTACCGTCCACGGTTCGACACGCTCGTAACCGGCCCACGATCCCCAGGGGAAACCACTCCCCCGGAGCATAAGGCCATAATGTCCATTAAGGGGCCCCGCAATCGGCTCCCCCATGACGCACGCAGGCGCCATCGTGGGGACGGATCTCGGGGGCGTGAGTGGGGGCGGACGGCGTGACGGGGTGGACGGGGGGGTGGGGGGGCAATCGTGGCGAAGACCCTATAAAAGGACCGGAGGGACAACGGAGCAAAGGATCGAACCCCAGGTATACTGATCTGAGGTATTCCACCCAACGACCTTGGTTTTCCTCCATTACTTCTCCCTCCCCCTGCTCGAGCCGCGGGTCAGTGTATCGATCTCCTCTCGAGTCGAACCTACCCCGTCGAGTACATCTCAGACCCTGATCTGACTTAGGCATCGGAGGGGATACGGCCGGAACCAAGGTCCGGCCACCCTGACGAGTTTCTCGTCTATTTAGGAAGGAGCCGACCGAGGTACCGAGGCTACCCCTCAGCGCCCGACGACCACCCTCGCGGCTAGCGGGCGTGGCAACCAGAGACCGAGCTCCAAGCAAAGCGCCGAGGCTACCCCTCGTCGCACGTCCAACCGAGGCCGAGCCCATCGAACAGAGCCGAGGCCTCCCCTCAGCTCCGCTTCAGCCAAGGATTGACGCTCAACCTTGACTCCATCTCCGACTCACGCTGAGTGCACGAGTGCTTGGCGTGTCCAAGGGATCCCAACCGATCCCTTGACCACGTTGACCGATCAGTCGTCGGTCAATGATTCAGCGGTGAGAAAAAACACGTAAACATCTGGCGCCGTCTGTGGGAACGAGCTAACACCCACGTAAAGTAACCACACCGACAATGACAAGGCTCCGACCTCCGCGTCGAAGGGTGGACACGACCCCGGCATCGGGCATCGGCCCCCATCGCGGTCAGCGGGAAGGGACCATGATTCTCCGGCGGACGCTTCAGGTTGGGACTCCGAGGCGGCCTCGGCCCGACCGCATGGTCGACTATGATATGGAGACCGGGGGCCCCCCGCTTCCCCCCAGTCGGCGGGTCGGGGATAGCGAGGGAGAGGCCACGGTCGGACGACGCACTAGTGGTGTCCGTGGTCATCGACACGTCCATGGTGCGGCGGCTGCTGGTCGATACTGGTAGCTCGTGCGACATCCTCTTCATGTCGACTTTGGAAAGGATGGGACTGCGGGACGAGGACCTGGAGCCATGCTCCGGGCCCGTGGTAGGCTTCACGGGTCACTCCACACCCATCGTTGGGACGATCCATTTCCCAGTGACGCTCGGGGAACCTCCCGACTCGGTGACCCTGGCAGTGGAGTTTGTGGTGCTGAGGATCGGGTCGGTTTACAATGGGATCATTGGCCGCCCGCTCCTTAACGCTATCGGCGTGGTGGTCTCGACCCTCCACCAAACGATCAGGTTTCGGACCCTGAGGGGGATTGGGCAAGTCGACGGTGACGCATGTAAGCTGAAGATCTGCTACCAGCTGGCAGAGGAGAAGCCCCTCGAACGGCCTGACGATCTGATGACCTCGCTTGACTTGAGGCGCGGGCCAAGACCCGCTCCTGGGAAGGAGCAGGAGCAGATCCCGATCACGAATGTCGAAGGAATGTTCGTCTCCATCGGATCGGGACTGGACCCTGACCTGAAGAGCAGGCCAATCGAGTGTTTGGAAGCCAATCTTGACATCTTCGCATGGTCACCCGATGATATGCCCGGCGTTGACCCCCGGGTAATTGTGCACCGGTTGAATGCCGACCCCAATTTCAAACCGGTCAGACAGAAGAAGCGAAATCTAGGAGACGAAAAGATGCGGGCCGCCTCCGAGGAGGTAGAGCGTCTTCTCGATGCCGGCTTTATACGAGAAGTCTGGTACCCGGAGTGGTTGTCCAATGTCGTGATGGTCAAAAAGCCCAACGGAAAGTGGCGTATGTGCGTGGATTTGAGCGATCTTAACAAGGCTTGCCCCAAAGACAGTACCCTTTGCCTCGCATCGATCACCTCGTGGACAACGCCTCAGGGTATGAGATGCTCAGCTTCATGGACGCCTACTCTGGATACAATCAAGTCCAGATGGACCCCCCGGGACGAGGAGATGACGGCTTTTACAACGGATCGGGGGACCTTCTGCTACAAGAAGATGCCCTTTAGGCTGAACAACGTGGGGGCCACCTACCAAAGGATGGTCAACAAGGTGTTCGACTCCCATATAGGGAGGAACCTGGAGGTCTACGTCGACGACATGCTGGTCAAATCGAAGGAGCCAGGGGATCACATCGTGGACCTCAGAGAAACCTTTGAGCGATTGCGAAAGCACAACATCCGACTCAACCCCACAAAATGCACGTTCGGGGTGAGATCTGGTAAGTTCCTGGGTTTCATGATCACCAATCGCGGCATTGAGGCCAACCCCAACAAGATCGAGGCGCTGATTAACATGCGGGAGCCAACTAAAATTAAAGAGCTGCAGAGGTTGAATGGACGCATCGCCTCCCTAGGGCGATTTCTGTCCAGATCGGCGAAGAAATCCCTCCCATTCTTCAAGACCCTGAGGAAAGCGATCGCCGAGCCTGCCGACAAAAGTAAGACGATACCATGGGACGAGGAGTGCTCCCGAGCGTTTGCCGAACTCAAGAAATGCCTTCGAAGTCCACCGCTCCTCTCTAAAGCACTGGAAGGGGAGTCATTGAGCCTCTACCTAGCATGCACGGGAGAAGCGGTGAGCTCGGTGCTGGTAAGGGAGGACGAGGGAGTACAAAGGCCGGTGTATTACACAAGTCGAGTCCTGAAGGACGCGGAGGGGCAGTACACCTCTATGGAAAATCTAGCCTACGCCCTGTTCTCTCGGCCCGTCGACTCCGGCCCTACTTCCAAGCCCACACTATAGTGGTCCTTACCGACTCCCAACTGGAACAGAACCTCAAGAGATTCGATCGGATGGGGAGAATACTGAATTGGGGAGTGGAATTGAGCGAGTTCGACCTTCGATTCAAGCCTCGCACCGTCATAAAAAGACAAGCCTTGGCAGACTTCATCGTCGAATGTACCATAGAAGGAGGGAACCCCTCTGAGGGAGGGGAATCGGCTAACGTAACCACCTAACCTTTGTTCTTCCTTTCAACTGACATCGTTCCCGCAGGCCACAGAGGAGACCACGACACGTGGATAGTTCAGCAACCCGATCAGGAAGCGGGGCTGGGATCGTGATTCGCTCTCCCAAAGGAAGTGTCGTCGAGTACGTGCTTCGATTCGAGTTCCCGGCCACCAACAATGTGGCTGAGTACGAGGCCGCGATAAATGGTTTGAGGCTGGCCCGGGAACTCGGGGCCGATTCCGTGCGTCTCCTCAGCGACTCGAAGCTCGTCATCAACCAACTGCAGGGAAATTACGAGGCGTGTGAGGAGGCGATGCAGAGCTACCTGGCCATGGCCAAGACCGTCCTGTCCAAATTCTGAAAGGCTGAGACCCTTCACCTCCCGCGATCGGAGAACGCACGCACAGATGCCCTGTCCAAACTGGCTTCCTCCTCGACCAAGGAGCTGGGTCGCACCATCTATGTGGAGAACCTCTGATTCCCCAGCACGGAGGAAAAAGAGGTGATGACGATCAATGGGGACCCCACCTGGATGGATCCGATCATTCGGTACCTCTCCCATGGGAAAGTGCCAGCGGACTCGGACGAACACCGAACCCTGGAAAGAAAAACGCTCCGGTGCGTGATTCATGAAGGGGCACTTTACAAGAGGTGCTGGACCCAGACGGACATCCTCCCTTACCTCAAGTGCCTCGGACCTCAGGAGGCAAACTACGTCCTCCGGAACCTACACGAGTGGATCTGCAGAAATCACCATGGAGGCAAGACGATCACCCATAAGATCTTGAGGCAAGGATATTACTGGCCGACCTTAGTCCACGATGCAACGGAATACGTCCAAAGGTGCCAGGAATGCCAGAGGTTCGCCAAACTTGGCTCAACCCCCTAATCGGAACTCGTTCCGATTGTCAGCCCCGTGCCTTTCGCGAAATGGGGGCTCGACATCCTCGGACCGTTTATTTCATGTCGAGGACAGAGGAAGTATCTGATCGTGACGGTGGACTACTTCACCAAGTGGATCGAGGCCGAACCCCTTGCTTTCATCACATGGAAGAAGGCAAACAGTTTCGTATGGAACTCCATCATCTCCAGGTTTGGGATTCCCTGAGCCATCGTCACGGACAACGGGAAGCAATTCGACTCTGCTGGGTTCAAGGGCTCCTATGCGGAGTGGAAGATCAAGCTCCTCTTCGCCTCAGTAACACATCCACATACCAACGGGATGGCAGAGGCCGCCAACAAGTGCATCATAGAGCCCCTCCACAAGAAAGTGGAGGACGCCGAAGGGAGCTGACCGGAAGAGCTCCCGGGGATACTCTGGTCATACCGAACGACCAACAAGCAGACCACGGGAGAAACCCCCTTCATGCTCGCTTACGGCACCGAGGCAGTGGTTCCAGTCGAAGTGGGCGAGGAATCCCTCCGCTTAAAGCATTTCGACGAGAAAAGGAACTCGGAAGTCTTGGAGCTCGGCTTGGAGCTCCTAGGCGAGCGGCGGGAGGAGGCCTTGGCCACCATTATCCGCCAGAAGCAGAAGGTGGCTCGCTACTATAATTCCCGAGTTAAGGGGAGGAGCTTTCGCCAAGGAGCTCTGGTCCTCAGAAAAGCCGCCTTCAACCTAAAAATCGCTTGAAAAGGGAAGCTGGCAGCGGCTAAGTGGGAAGGACCCTACAAGATCATCGAGATCCTCGGACCCGCGACTTACCGACTAGCTAATTCGGAGGGAAAGATCATCACCCATACTTGGAACGCCGAGCACCTGCACAAATATTATCAATAGGATCACCCACAAATGTATCTCTTTTCTTCCATCTATCTGAATAAACTCACTCGAGCCTATTCACCTTCGTATTTTACGACCGGGAGAAGCTCACTCAGGACGAGGGACACCTCGCGGGGTGGGCACCCGAGCAGAGGATCATAAGGCTAGGGGATAGACTCCAAGCAAGTTGACTCCCCCAACCAGCCGACATGTTGGGGACCAACCCCTCCCCCCCACCGGCTAGGGGATATTCACCTTCGTATTTATGTTTCCAGTTTAAATGATAGAATTGAAATTCTTGAAAATGTTTTAAGCACGAGTAAGCTAAAACACGAAGAATTAGTTCTTAAGCTTGATGAGTTTAAGACGAATCCAAGTGTAAAAGCTACTCATTCACAAAAGCATGTATCCACAACACATAATAAAAATTCTCATGCTTCTACCTTCAGTAACAATTGTAAATATGAGAATGTTGTGCATGCAAATGTTAGAAAACATACTCTTGTGTGAGGAAGAAATGTTAGACACAATACATCCCACATGTCACATAAACCACACATTATACACAATGCATATCAAAGATCACATTTTGTACACAAACCTTGCAATGTACACAATGGTAGAAATAATATGATATGTGTGCCTAAACACTTAGGCTTGCATGATAAAAATATTTATGTTCATAATTTGACTAGAAGTATGCTTGGATTTTGTGATGACTCACGTGTTCATAGGAAATCAAATTCAAATCTAATTTGGGTTCCTAATAAGTAACTCTTGAATTTTTTTACTTTAGGGTATCCACATGCTTCATGTATATTCTTCTGATACCCAACATTCAAGATCGCACATAACAATAAAATTGTCTTTTCTCTAACAAATCGGACCCAATTATAAGTGGGTACCAAACGTGTCAAATTTATTTTCTTTCAAGACATATGGATAATGGATAGCGGATGCTCCGCACACATGACATGGAACGCAAGACTACTTAGCAATCTAAAAATGTATGATGGTGGAACCGTGACATTTGGTGACAACAAGAAAGGTAAAATTGTCGAAATAGGTAATATCGGCAGTCCTTCAAAATTGCACATCAAAGATGTAAGCTTGGTGAAAGGATTAAAGCATAATCTGTTAAGCATAAGTCAACTATGCGACAAAGGTATGAAAGTTCTATTTACTCTTGACTCCTGCTTAGTCTATGACAAGGATATGAAAAATATTCTTGTTAAATGTAAACGAGTAGAAAATATCTATGTACTTAGACTAAATGAATATGAATCAAATGTATGTTTAATTGTTTCAACAAATGACCCGTTGCTCTGGCATAGACGATTTGGTCATGTGAACTTCAAAAACATGGATAAGATCTCTAGGAAAGAGTTGTGTAAGGACTTCCCAAAATAAATTTTAAATTGGATAAAATATGCAATTCATGTCAATTTGGCAAAATGCATAAGAGTTCATTTAAGAATATTGGAGCTCTTAGTTCTAATGGGCCACTTGAACTATTTCATATGGACTTGTTTGGCCCAACTAGAACTCCATCATTATGTAACTCTAGATACGTATTTGTCATAGTTGATGATTTTACTCGATATACGTGGGTATTATTCTTAACTCATAAGAATGATGCCTTCCGTGAATTCGAAATATTTTTCAAAAGAATCGAACGTTTATACTCTTTGAAAATTATTTCTTTAAGAAGTGATCACGGTGGTGAATTTGAAAATGAACATTTTAAACTGTTTTGTGAAGAACGAGGCATTTCTCATACTTTTGCTTTTCCTAGAGCCGCTCCTCAAAATGGGGTAGTTGAAAGGAAAAATAGAACACTCCAAGAGTGTGCACAAACAATGTTATGTGAAATCAACCTTCCAAAAAGTTTTTGGACGGAAGCTGTAGCAACCGCGTGCTATATTCAAAACAAAGTTTTAATAAGAAAACCTTTTGAAAAGACCCCTTATGAATTACCGCTCCAACGAATTCCGAAAGTATCTTACTTCAGAGTTTTTGGTTGTAAGTGCTATATTCTGAATACTAAAGATAACTTAGATAAATTTGACTCCAAAGCGGATGAATGCATATTTATCGGTTATTCTTTACGTAGTAAGCATATAGAGTTTACAATAAAAGTTCTGAAACTATTGTTGAAACTTTATATGTAACATTTGATGAATCTCTACCTTATACTACAGCTCATAATGATGATGATAGCATAATAATTGCATCTACTCCGAATAATGAATATATCACCACTAATGACATCTCTAGTTCTTTGCCTAAATCTTTTCCTGGAGTCACATATCACCCACACACATAAGTCATAGGTAATATTGATGCAGGAATTAGAACTAGATCTCAAATAGAATACTTGACACATGTTGCATTTGTTTCTAACGTTGAGCCGAAAAAGGTAGAAGAAGCTTTTGCAGATGAAGCTTGGATTGAAGCTATGCAAGAAGAACTTCTGCAGTTTGAACGCAATCAAGTATGGGAGTTAGTACCTAGACCGGAAGACCGTCCAGCTATCGGCACTAAATGGGTATATCGGAACAAACTAGACGAAGATGGAAATGTGGTAAGAAATAAAGCAAGGTTAGTAGCAAAAGGATACTCACAAGAAGAAGGTATAGACTTCGATGAAACTTTTGCTCCTGTTGCTAGATTAGAATCTATTAGGATGTTACTCGCATTTGCATCATATAAAAATTTCAAACTATACCAAATGGATGTAAAAAGCGCTTTGCTAAATGGATTCATGAAGGAAGAAGTTTACATTGAGCAACCTCCTGGATTTGAACATGATAAGAACACAGGATTTGTTTACAAGTTAAACAAAGCCCTGTATGGTCTAAAACAAGCTCCAAGAGCTTGGTATGAAAGATTAAGAAAAATTTTAATTGACTCAAGTTACATTGTTGGAAAGATAGACATAATCTTATTTGTTAAGAAAATTCATGATGATATTATTCTTATTCAAGTTTATGTAGACGACATTATCTTCGGATCTACTAATGAAGATCTTTGTCAAGAATTTGCTAAGCTAATGCATGAAGAATTTGAAATGAGCCACATAGGGGAGCTCACATATTTTCTCGGCTTACAAATCAAACAAGGAAAAGAAGGAACCTTTATTCATCAAACGAAGTATGCCAAAGACTTGATCAAAAGGTTCGGGATGGAAACCGCATCAGGAAAGAACATACCGATGGTAACATCCACGTCTTTAGACAAAGACGAAGCATGTAAAAAGGTCGACCAGAAAACATATCGAGGTATGGTCGGATCTTTACTCTACTTAACTGCTAGCCGGCCTAACATTATGTTCAGTGTGTGTGCATGTGCTAGATTTCAATGTGATCCTAGAGAATCACATCTGAAAACGGTAAAATACATATTTAGATATCTTAAGACCACTTCTGATTTTGGATTATTTTATCCCAAAAGCAGCACATTTAATTTAACTTCGTTTAGTGACGCAGACTATGCTAGTTGTAAAGCCACAAGAAAAAGCACAAGTGGAACATGTCATTTTCTTGGACATTCCCTTGTATCGTGGTTTAGCAAAAAGCAAAGTTCAGTCTCACTATCTACCACTGAGGCAGAGTATATAGCTGCTGGACTTGCCTGTGCCCAAATACTTTGGATGAAACAAGTTCTCGTAGATTATGGTGTTAATACATCTACATGTGTAATTTACTGTGATAATAAAAGCACGATTAATCTCACTAAAAATTCCGTTCTTCATCCTAGAACAAAGCATATTGATATCAGACATAGATTTATAGATGATCACTGTACCAAAAAGGATGTTGAACTTAAATTTGTCTCCTCTGAATTGCAAGTTACAGATATTCTGACAAAACCCCTACAAAAAGATACATTCTCTAGACTTCGTAGAGAATTGGGTATTGTTAGTGAAAAGGAATTGAATAATGATCAATTATAATACTTTTTCATTGAAATATTTTTTTGTTGATGACAAGGGGGAGAAAAGTATGAAATGCAAAAATGAAATCATATGTATTATATTGTTTTGCTAACGGCTTCGATGCAGGGGGAGAACCGCATCAAAGCAGGGGGAGTAAGTATACTTTCATGTATTTTCATATTTCAACTTACTTCATTTTTTTCATTTGGGTGTCATCATCAAAAAGGGGGAGAGTGATGGGAATTGAATTCCACCCCAAGTGATTTTGATGATGAGCACACCAAATGAAGCTTAGTGTACTAACTACACTACAATTAAGTGTGCAGAATATGCGAAGCTTTACTCATACTCAAAGAAGCACAAATCTACGCTCAAAGACAAGGACGAACATGGCTAAGATCAAATGATGAAGCTCAAAGCTCAAATAGAACAAGAAGATCAATTGAAGCTCACATCTACTTCATCAAACTGATCAAGCTTCCGAAGATGTGTCCTAGTCTATAGTGAGTGTGTTGTGTCTTTTTAGGGTATTGTTAAAGCCAAAACATATAGACAAACACACACACACACACACAAACGATTTGAAAATGTTTTTGAATATCTTTTAAATCATCTTCAAAATGATTTTGAGAGCTTTCTCTAGTCGTCTTATAATTTCCATAGTGAAACTCCACACACCCTGGAGTTAGCTACGTCACCCCATCTTGCGAAAATTCTAGAAAAATCATCCGACCTCAGAATGACGTGTTCTAGGCGGCGATGGAACCGTAACAAAGTGTACAACACCAGAAAAATATCATTAGGCCGGAAAACACACTGGAATGATAGCAGATTTCTTCACAAGAGGGACAAATCTGCAGAAATTTTCAGCACCGCCACCTTGTCTTGCGAAAATTCTAGAAAAATCATCTGACCTCGGAAAGATGTGTTCCAGGCGGCGATGGAACCGTAAAAAAGTATAGAATACCAGAAAAATATCATTATGTCGGAATATAAACTGCAATGATAGCAGAATTCTGCACAAGAGGGGAAAAGAAGACTTTCTAGCCCAGAAATTTTCAGCACCGTCACATTGTCTTCCAAAAAATGCAGTAAATTGCTCCGACCTCCAAAAATTCTGGAAAAATATGCGTTGGAATCGGGACTTCACGAAATTCATCTGAAAAATAATAGAAGACCAAGATGAAGATCCTAATAAGCTGTAAAAATTATGTTTTAAGCATATAAAACGGTAAGCTCCAATATTAAGTGATATCAACAAAATGCGTGCATCGGAGCCAAAATGAACACAAATTATGCACAAAATACCATCTAATGAGGGGTAAAATATACAATATTGAATCCTAATCACACAACCCCAACTAGATTTTTGCTAGTCCCTAGCAAAACAAACGATATATTTGGATTCACAATATAGCACACATCAAACTCCACAATATTCATGGCACATGAAAATTTTTCAATATAAACTCAATTCCAATATACCAACTCATAAAAGAGAGCAAATCCAAGACCAAAACTCCAATATGGCTCAAACCAACAAAGTACAAGAAAATTTTGTATTCATTGAGATTAAAACATAAGCGTGTCATAGTATCACAATCTTCAAGAACTTGGCCAAAAATAACACTTAGCTTTCTTAATTCATGGAAGTTTGATATGTGGATCATGTTTATTCATGTTTTTTAATGTGAAACTTAGAATGACCCATGTAACGAGGGTTCGGTCAATGACTCCCAAATCAGAAGATTTTGGGGCATTAGGCCAAAAGGACCCCGCGGACCTAGTAACTCGAATCACCTAAGATTCACTTATTTTTCTCTCGTGCACTCCCCTAAATCCTATCTTTCGACACGAATCCCCAATGTTTCATGAGGACCCCGGCTACTTAACAAAACTAGAAGAACGATGCACTTATTCTTTTTTCTTTTTCGTTTTCTTTTTCTTTTCTTTTCTCTCTCTCTCTCTCTCTCTCTCTCTCTCTCTCTCTGTTTTTGATCCAACACACCAATCAACCACTCATCAAGCATAAACCAAGCGTATATCCAAGGCCAAATTCCATCAAATTGAACACCAAATTACAGTAATGACTTAATCCAACTCGTGCATCACAAAGGTTGCACAAAACTAATCCAAACCACATCGAAGACAAAATTCATCGAATTATGCACTATTTTTTTGAATGGCATATTAAAGTTGATCCCATGAAGAAAAAGCAATAAATTGTATGACAATCACTATTTAGGAGTTTGAACATAAGATTTGAATCCAAATGTATGCATGAATATGAAGCATATAAGGGACTAAGCACAAAGCTAGCAAATGAGCAAGGAGGGTCAATTATATGCTCGCAAGATATTGGTGATGTCAAAATGGATGTCGCCAAAAAAAAAAATTTAAAACGAAAACAACTTACTAAACATCCTAAAACCACCTACTACTCCCCCCAACTAAAGACAAACATTGTACTCAATGTTGAAAAAGTAGAGGTTTATTGAAATAAAACTATCCTAAAAAGCATAGAAAGTGCATTAAATTAATATTTCTATACTACTAGAAGGAGATCACCGGGGTCAAAAGGAGGATCTCGGATGTATAATTGTGAGGAAAGTTGCTCAATTAGATCTTTACGCTCCTCCGTGAGCGTCTTCCCTTCACAAATCACTTTGGACCCTAGCAACACACCAACAAGTGCTCCCTCCATAAAATTTTCAATCGTGCCCTGTGAGAGAGAGGGTATGTCAATCCAAAGCCGACACCGTTGCCTTTCAACAAAAGTGATCCAAATATAGTCGTCAACATAATGTAATGCCCTACAAGCTACTGCACAAGTACTAGAGGGGTGGTGAATAGTACTTTAAAAATAACAAGGAGTATAATTCCAAATTATAGTGCAAACAACTACCAAAACAATTTGCGGAAGCTTAAATTGAATGACAACAACAAAATTAACAATGCTAACAAGAGATGTTAATGGGTTCGGATCCACCCAAGTCTCCCCGACTTGTTCCCGGTGATCCTACGTCCCAACCACCCGGATCCCCTCCGGATACTTAGGTTAGAAACCCTAACCCAAGATTTCCACTATGATATCTTGTGAAAAACCTTCACAAGATCAAATCATACATGCAATGGCAATAGTGAATCCCACAACCCGGGATCACAACCTTCTCTCACAACCGAGAGAATCAACAAGCAATATAAACAAGTTTATAATGAAATAAACAATCTTACCACAAATTCCTATACCTTGAGTTTTCTTACCAAATAGGTGCAAGGAGGGATTTGAGGAAGATGAAGTCACCAAGACCTAGCACCAAGGAAATGACCAGCAATAGGTGCCTAGGAGTGATTTGGAGACTTGATTCAAGCAAGAGCTTGAAGGGCTCACCAAGAACAAGCTTCTCTCAAGATGGATTCTAGATCTAGAAAGTGAGAGAATGGATTTCTTGTGAGGAAGAGAGCTTTAGAAATGAGTGAGAATGGCTATCTCTTTCTATATCAATGAATCTCTTAATGGCAGCTCTAACCTAGAGAGAAATGACCTAGGTTCGTATTTATAGGGTCCCATAAAAACAACTTAGGTCAAGTCACAACGGATAGAAATTTGAGGCAACTAGTCGGTCAAAGAACAACCACTGACCGACTAGTTCATCAACTAGTCGGTCAGTCAAACAACATGGACCGACTAAGTGAAGAACTGAGAAGAGATAGAAATTCAGACCTAGAAATCTAGTCGGTCCAAGAAGACTTTCTGACCGACTAGTTTCACAACTAGTCGGTCAGTCAGTGAACGTAGACCGACTAAGAGGCAAAAACAAATAGTCTGAATACAAATTGACTTAGTCGGTCCAAGAACAAAAGTTGACCGACTAGATTATCAACTAGTCGATCACCAAACGTTCTTAGACCGACTAACGATAAACAGTAGCTTAGGAGAAATTTAGTATGAACAGTAAAGCACAACTAGTCGGTCAAAGAAGCATCACCGACCGACTAGTTCACAAAATAGTCGGTCGGTGAGTCAACGTAGACCGACTAACTGTAAACAGTACTGAACAAGAAAAGATGAACACAAACTAGTCGGTCCAAGAAGCTCTGCTGACCGACTAGATCACCATCTAGTCGGTCAGTACTTCTTCTTGTACCAACTAATATGCACAAACAAGTCCGAATCGAAGCGCGACGCTTCGAGGAAGTTAGAATGAACTTGTACTAAGATCCTAGAGCTACGATATGAGCGTTACGAAGATAGAATCGTAAGATATACTCAAGGCTTAACATTCTATAGATCGAAGCTAAAAGACTATAAATAAAACCTTAATGAACGGTCTTCGAGAGCTTCGATTAATTCTTCATGACTTCCAAAACGGCGCAAGAGCTTCAACGAAGCTTTAGGCATGAATACGAGCTTTAAGAAGTGTTGAGATGTCGCTTTGATTGTTCTCGTGAATTTGGCGACGATCTCCAATACTGCGCTCACAAATTGTTAGTTCATGAATTATTTATGTTTGCTCATCATCAAAACCAAATCCGGGGAGTCCAATATTCAACACATAAGATAAAGAATTTAAATCAAGTTGACGAAAACTTCCTAACGTGATTGCGTCCATCTCCATATGATGCATGCCCACAGGGGAGAGGAATGATGGATTTTGGGACAAGATTGGGGGAGAGCATGGTTCGGACTCCACCAAAATGTTCGATGAGCTCGTGGCCCTACTAGTCTCCTCCTCCACTCCATCCAAAATTTCACGCTCGTCCTCTACATCTTCACACAAATCTCCTACAAGAGAAGATGAATCCAAATCAGATAATAAAATTTTTTGAGTGGTTTGATTACCTTCTCCCAAGCAAGAGGCAAGCAATGTGAGACTGGAAATGATCTCATGAATATACTGGCTTCGAGTCCCGCAGAAAATATCGGGATTGAGCCTCCTGTGTCTGAATAAGCAATTGAAGTTCCTCGCCCAAGGGTTGCAAGGGTGCGTCCATGATTTGCTCTCCTTGGTCAAGGGATGCTCCAATGCTATCATGATCTGGCGCTAATGGATCACTCCCTGAAGTCCCATCCAATGGTCGCACCATATCCTCTATGGACTCCAAGTACTCCCAAGCATCCACATGTGACATGTCAAATAGAGCTCCATCGTCCAACATCGCCATGTAGTCATGCATCTTCTCCCGCAGTCCCTCGTAGAAAAACTGGAAAAGATGGGCCATCATGAATCCATGATGTGGACAACCGCTTAATAAATCCATGAACCTTCTCCAAGCTTGATAGAGGGATTCACCGTCAATTTGAGCAAAGCCGGCAATTTTGAGCTTCAAAGAAGTGGTCCTGTGCAAAGAAAATGAAAGTGCATCATACAAAGAGTTTATGTCGTTAAAGTCCATAGCTTTTTTTTGAATTTTTATAAAGGAAAATGAAAATAAAGATAACAAAGGACTCAAAAAGTGAAAAATAAATAAAGATGAAAGATAATAAATGGAAGATAAAGAATAAAAAAGACTCACAATAAATAGTAGGATGTATCACGTCAAAATTTCCTAAATCAATAAAAAATGTAAATGCAAAAACCGTTGTCCCTGGCAATGGCGCCAATTGCTTGAACGCGTCTCAAGTATGTGATGCTTAAGCGCTACTCCCAAGTGTAGGAGGACGTCAAGTAATAAATTTATATCCGGTGAGACCGGGTCGGATCACCGAGACAAGTCGTTTTTCAATCGCAAGTTTAATTAATAAAGGAGAGATAAAGACGAAACTACAACCAACAAAGCTAATGGTGGAAATGCGCGTGAAAATGTGGGTGAGACCATCTACCAAACCAACATCCTAGGGTTCGAGAATCAGAGAGGGAAATAGGCGAGGAAGCTTGTGTGGTTTGTGGGAATGAGGTTGCTAAGCATATGGGTTCAATCCGAGGATAACTCAATTGTCTTTCCGGCTAAGGAAAGCGCAATCGGTGGATGTGACATTTTAACAAACACTTGGTGTGCAATGAAAGTAGGGTATGGAAAATCGAGATAATAAACAACCAAGCATATATGAATGGTACCACTAGGCAAACTCCACTCTAGGGATACCCACTAGGATCCCTAATTCAAAGTATATCCCAAAAAATCCTACCACATAAACTTTTAAACATGCAAGATTGAAATTCCATAGCCCAAGCAAGCAACATCACCACACAACCACACACAATGAGATCTAGCTACTCATAGCAATAAAAGAGACATTTTCATCTCTAAAACCCATCATCCAATATCATTACAAATCACCAAATCAAAATACACAAAGAAAGGGAAAGAGTTCACCAAGATTTCTCTAAGAAAAATATAAACTTTCTCTTCCAAAGTGCTCCTCCAAGCTTTCTTGCTCCTCTCCAATGGCCTCTAACCCTAAGAATGAAGAAGACGGAGAGTGGAATAATGGGGGAAAAGAGGGGAGGAAAGACCAAGAAATAGACTTAGAATTTCGGGTCTGAAAACAGCCCAAACGGGTCGGATCCGCGCCCAAACCCGCAACTAATCTCAAATCTGCAGAAATTTTCAGCACCGTCACCCCCGTCTTGCGAAAATTCTAGAAAAATCATCCGACCTCGGAATGACGTGTTCTAGGCGGCGATGGAACCGTAACAAAGTGTACAACACCAGAAAAATATCATTAGGCCGGAAAACACACTGGAATGATAGCAGATTTCTTCACAAGAGGGGCAAATCTGCAGAAATTTTCAGCACCGTAACCTTGTCTTGCGAAAATTCTAGAAAAATCATCCGACCTTGGAATGACGTGTTCCAGGTGGCGATGGAACCGTAACAAAGTGTAGAATACCAGAAAAATATCATTATGTCGGAATATATACTGAAATGATAGCAGAATTCTACACAAGAGGGGAAAAGCAGACTTTCTATCCCAGAAATTTTCAGCACCGTCACATTATCTTCCAAAAAAATGCAGTAAATTGCTCCGACCTCCAAAAATTCTGGAAAAATATGCGTTGGAATCGGGACTTCACGAAATTCATCTGAAAAATAATAGAAGACCAAGATGAAGATCCTAATAAGCTGTAAAAATTATGTTTTAAGCATATAAAAACGGTAAGCTCCAATATTAAGTGATATCAACAAAATGCGCGTATCGGAGCCAAAATGAACACAAATTATGCACAAAATACCATCTAATAAGGGGTAAAATATACAATATTGAACCCTGATCAGCTCCAAGCGAAGCACCGAGGCTACCCCTCGTCGCACGTCCAACCGAGGCCGAGCCCATCGAACAGAGCCGAGGCCTCCCCTCAGCTCCGCTTCAGCCAAGGATTGACGCTTGACCTTGACTCCATCTCCGACTCACGCTGAGTGCACAAGTGCTTGGCGTGTCCAAGGGATCCCAACCGATCCCTTGACCACGTTGACCGATTAGTCGTCAGTCAACGATTCAACAGTGAGAAAACACCCGTAAACAACATTAAATCGAGTTGATTTAGTTTTAAATTAATTTATTTAAAATTAAAAGTATGTTAACATCTCAATTAAAAATTGAGATGCCAATTAATTGGCAAATGGGTAGAGTAGATGGTATATATTTACTAATTAGATGTTACACCTCACTCTCCCAAATACGTAGATACGTAGCTGACTAGGCCGCCGTAGTATTCAGACTCTGGGCTCCGAGCCCTTATATCTAAATACTACTAGGCATTATTGTGTTTAATTAAACTAATTATGCATGCCACTGAAACGACACTGAAATAGTACACAAAGAATAAAGTAAAGTGCTCCAACATAATTTAAAACTCGCAGTACGGAAAAGAAAGCATAATTAAACTGTACATTACATAATATTAAACAGAGTACTTATACATACATCAATTGTACAAAGGGGGTGCAAAAGTGGGGGTACAACAAAAAGAGACACCCCAACTCAAAAAGTACAAAAGGTGTCTACATCCGGTACAACACACCCACTAATCTACTCCAGGAAAGTCCAACTGGACAAAGTCGCCCACAGGCTCTACCTCTGAGGTGCTGGAACTTGTCTCCATCTTCGGAACCCGCACTGGCTACTCTGGTCCCACTCCTGAAACCACAAAGGGGGCACGTCAATGCGTGATCCGATAGGAACTCCTAACATCACTAGTAGGATCCATGTTTAGAAGTGGTCCTTCTAAAAATCATCTATTTACAGGACACAACCACAGAACTAATGCAGAATTTAAATGGATAACATACACATGCTGAAAGTAAAAAGTAACTGAGAATAGAAATTACTGAGAATAGAATAGAAATTACATACTAAGTTAGTTAAAATTGGACGTTTAGTGATTACTTGGAAACCCGATTAAACCGTAGGACGCTAAGGAGTGGGACTTCACCCAGGGTGAGTGAAAAGTGGTACCTCAACCAGCGACACGAACACTTGAGGGGCCTCTCGTAACTCCCTATCCGAACGGGGCAAGGTACAAGAGTGCGACAATTCTCGGGTTTTATCGGACAAACGGAGAAAACCAACAATTACCGCATGGTGCATCACGAGTACACCACCGGCCTCTCTAACTCTAGTCAACTCCCCTTTCTGGGAGTGACAAGCGAGTGCAAAACTATCATCTGACTGCTCCTTAGCTCCTAAAATTTAAACGTGTTTCCCCCAAACCCGTATCTGGAGTCTCACCCCTTTTAGGATGGATTGAGCACTCCAGACATTATCTCTCTGCCTCACTCTTATTTTATAAACTGTTATCATCATGACTTTCATTTCTTCACATTTCCATTTGGTTAAATATCATTTCACCGATGTCGGGATTAACCACGACTATCGTATTGTATAAATATCTCAATGTTTTCATTTCCAATTTCAATCAACACATTTCCTCAGTTACAATTAGCAAGGAAATTTGATACTATGAAACATAAACTTTATCTACTAACATGGCATATAGTACACCAACATATGAACTGCAAGATTAACATACGAATGGCTATAAATATGAAACATAAAGAGATAGCTATAACAAGAGCTCACTTTGTGACATAACAAGATTAACATATGAATATCTATAAGTACGAAACATAAATAGATTTACATATGAAGTATACTAACAATATTATAGCGCTCACTTTCCATGAATATGAAACATAAAGAGATTATCATATGAAACATACTAACAATATTATGGAGCTCACTTTCCATGAATACGAAACACAACAAGATTAACATATGAACAGCTTAACATGCTAATTTAACCTACACTTAAGCATGGCCATTAATACTACAACATACTACAAGTTCTTAAACTAAACATACTGCAAATTTTCCTATAATTACTTACATGGAATTTGAAATTAACATAGCAAGCCATCCATCCATAATCTTCAATTTGTCAAATATATTCTTAAATCATGTCTAAATTTAGACTCATACTCTCTACTCATTTGAACAATAGCATGCATATAAAGATAAATTTAGACTCATACTCTCTACTCATTTGTACAATAGCATGCATATAAAGATAATTGTGATAACCTCAATGTTAAATTTTTAACTACTAACATTATAGTCTTGAGTTGTGAATTAAATAAGGTACTAACATCTTCCCTAACATGTAGCAATCCTTACATACTAACATGCAAATAACATAAAAGCTAACAAGAAATTTTTGTAGTTATGATATGAATCAATATAACATACTAATCATACTAGTTAATATAGCAACCACTCATTTTAACATGGAGAAAACATGGAAGCTATCAAGAATTAGTAAAAATCATGGCATAGATCCTAGCATGACTTACATAGCATAATTTCAACACAACATCTTCTATAGCATGCTATCTTAGAATTAAGCCCATAGTTCTAAAATAGATCATACTAAGGAGTTAGGAACCTACTTCAACAAGTCCTTCTAAAAAGAAACTTTGGCCCGTCTTCTCCTTGAAGAACTTAAGCTTCTCCTTAGGTTTCTCCTTCTTTCTCACAAGCTTCAAGCTCCAATATGAGTACCAAGGGTGGATTTTTAGGTGGTGGAAAGGGGAGGAGAGTGAGGTAGTGGAATGGTGAAGTGGTGGAGGGAGAGGAGGAGCAATGGGTGGTGCAAAGGAGGAAGAAAAGAGCAAGAGGGTAATTCGACATGAATGGGAGAGGAAAGGGAGAGGTTAAGAGAACGAGGGATTTTTTCTTTTTGGTTTTGGTTTCCCCCTTTTCTTTTATTTTCTTTTTCTTTTTCTAAAATTCTCCACCCTCCACCTAACTCCCTAAAACCCTCTTCAAGTGACATGTGGGAGGGGGTAGGTGGGGTTTATCATGGTAATGACACATTATGTGCAATGTGTTCTCCTTAGGAAATTAAGAATTTTGGTTTTTAAAAATTACAAAATACATGCTATTATACATGGTACTCATTCCATATACACGTATTTCTTACCATATACTTCATTTACTAATTCCAAATGATGAGTTAAAATCATTTAAAAATAATTCCTTCACCATAATAATTAAGTAAAAATATGTAGGTACTCCCACAAATTATACGCACACATATACTTCCAAAATATATACTAATATGTGTACATTGATAATGGGGTCATTACATTAGAGAACTAGCTGCTCAATGCTTTTGCTCTTTTTTGGGTAATTAAATTGAGTGATGGTACGTAGAAAGAACTAAGAGGCTCGATTAGGAGCCACGAAGGTTTTGGAGATGTAGGTATTTTTATTTATTTATTTATTACACTTGCTGACCTTTTAAAGCATAGAGTTTGCTGACGCGTGATCCACAAATGATTCTATTAAAAACCAAATTTGGATCTATAGTAATTTGGACTGATGTGGACTCATTTGTTAGGATAGAGACTCGTCGGCTGTTGAAGTGGGGCCCTCGGTTGGTAGAACCGGGATCGACGAAGGTTGAGCTAAGAGCGTTGAGGAAGCTCAATCGATCTCACGGTCAAGCTTGACGACCGTTCGATCTTTCTATTGGGTCGAGCATCGAACAACGATCGATTGGGACGATCGTTCGACTGATTTGCTGGGTCGAGACTCGATCTTCCTGCACCACAAATGAATGTCATGGGGGTCGGGTCTGGGTTCCGAACCAAATCCTCTCTGATGCTTAATATAGAATGGACTTAAGATAAAGTCTTGTGGTTGTCGAGATCGATCCAAGAGGATTCATCCCGAGTCAGTCACCACAAGCGTTTGGAGGAAGAAATATCCGAGTGGAAAGAGATAAGTATTCAGAGTATCGAGTGTTTTCGTACCTTTGGAATCTGTCCCCTCTTCTGTTTGTCTTTTTTGTATTGATAGACTAGAATGTCTCGTCAGTGATGTTGTGCGAATAACGATCACCAATTATGATGGCATGATTTTTCCTCATCAATTGGGGTAACCATTGTCCACGCATCCTGCCATTTATGAGACCATTATCAGCCGCCTCCTTAAGCAACAGAAGCTCAACGGGCAAATGGCATGCGGGCTTTTACAGGGTAAACATTTGGCATCCCTCGGGGGCCTCGTGGGCTCAGATGCTATTTTAGTAGGCGTTTTGTTGAGTCATTGGGACGGCACTTGAGGGGGCTCGTTTGGTGAGCGACTAAGGCCCACAAAGCCTACGAGAGAAGGCTGAAGCTAACTCAGTCACAGCCCATAACATACCATTCACCTATTGCACTCCACCAATTGAACGTGGGATTGAAAGTGAGCTCATAAATAGCAGAGACGTAGGCGACGTGTAACGGCCGGCATTTTTAGGCCTGTCTGATTGCGTGTATGCTTGTATTTTACTTCAGATTGTCCGAGTATTTTTATACGAATATTTTCTTTTCTACGAGTCGACGCGAGCGCGTCTAATTTTTCACCATAGCTTAACTAAAATTTGTTTTACTAAGTACTTTATTTAATTTATTTTACTAATTACCAATAATTATTAATTTTTACAAATTACCAATAGTTAATTATTTAATTACCTCTTATTATTGCTTACTTGTTCCCAACACCCACCAGCCAAGGTGCATCAGCAACCCACGAGATTCTCGTTAACCCTTAGATTCATGCACTTAGTCATATGATAACCTCCCTTCATTAATACTAAGTTTAATTTTTAAAACATTTCGTTGGCTGCAAACACAACACCCTCTTCCACGTGCAAATCCCACATGGCTGAACTCATCTCCATTAATTAAAAACCTAATCCTTGACTAACCTGGTTGAATTCGTCTCCCTCATTAACTAATGGCCACTCTCTCACGGCACCCTCTTCTTCATAACCCCCCTCCCATTGTCTGCAAGTAGAGCCTCTCACCGCTCCCGTTCATCAATCTCCTCTTTTCCAAAATCAATCAGCCCTTCCCAAATCAAAACAACAAATCATCTCCTCCTCCTTCATCCAAAAATTAAACAAACAAATCAAAAACAGAATCAGAAATTGTAGAGGGAAAATAGAGAAATTGAGGCTGAATTCGTGAAATCAACCCTACATACAACCCAAAGCCACCTACCCCCCTTGCACCGCCCCGTGATCCGCGCCCGCCACCCTCCCCTGCAGCCGCTGCCGAGCGCCCCCTCAATCCACCGGAACCCTCGCCCGGGCCGTCGACCCACCGCCGCAGGCGCACGCCACTGCATCGCCACCGCTGCAGGCGTGCTGTCATCGCCCCTAGCCCCCTTGCCGACCGTCGCTCCCTCCCTGCCTGGCTCCCCTCTACAAACAAAACGAAAGAAAAAAACAGAAACGAAAAGAGAAGAAGAGGCAGAGAGAGAGAGAGAGGTAAGAGTTAAGTATTAGTTTTTTTATAAAGTTAAGTTTATAAAGTTATTAATATATTAATATAAGTTTACGTAAGGTTTTATTAAGTTAAGTTAATTTTTATATATTAAGTTAAGTTCATTTTTATAAATTTAAAAGTTAAGTTAAATGTAAAATGTATTTTATAAGTAATTTAAGTTTAAATATAAGTGTTATAAGTTAGTTATTAATAAGTTAGTGTTGTGAGTGGGGGAGGCTTTTTGCCTCCCCACCACTTATCCATCCATTACTCCCCCACTCTTAGTGGGATTGAGACCTTTGGTATCCAAGTGTCTCTTGGGATACCCTATGGATTTTATAAATAAAGAACCATGGCTATTGGCCATGGTTACACTTCTTCCAATATTTTCTAACACGTTATCAGCACGTATAGCTCTCATCTCTTGAGCTCTTCATCCCGTCTCCCCTCACAAATCAAACCCTAAACGCGCGAAGGAATCTATTGTTGTGGCGATCCATTGCGGCGATCCTTTTTGGCGTATTAGGAGTGTGGATTTTGCTTTCTACGGACCTTCTCTTTTTACAATCTTCCCTAGATTCTTGATCTAGAGGTAAACTCTTTTGAACCCGTAGAATGTTACAATATATATTGATAAACATGATTTTACAAAGCTTATCTTAAAGTCTTGTATAAATCTGATTAATAACAAAACTTAAATTAAAAAAATAAACCCTTCAGCTCCCCCGAAGGGGGCTCTGTCGTCCCCCCCACCCCCCGACGGCGGTTTCGCATCTCCTTCCCCCCCAAAGGGGGTTTCGTATCTCAGGGGGGATTTTCGATCGCCCCCCAACCGCCGGGGGGATATCCGTCACCCCCCGGGGGGGATCTCGGTCGACGCCCCCCCCCCCCCCCCGACGAGGGGGGGGGGGGGGGGGGCTGTGTCCGATCCACCGCCCCCCGGTCTGTCGCACCATCCGTCGGGCGCCCCCCGCCAGGGGGATCTCTGTCGACGCCCCCCGACGGGGGGATGTGTCGGTTCCCCCCCAGCCAGGGGACTCTGTCACAGCGAAACACCCCCCTGCCAGGGGGGATCTCCAGCGACACCCCCCCTGCAGGGGGTCTTCGGCTATCATCCCCCCCAAGGCGGGGGGGGGGGGGGGTGTTCCCTGTGCTTCCCCAGGAGGGTGTTCGGGTTACTAACAACGCCTTCGTACTCCTTCACAGGAGGGCATTTCGTTTTGCGTTGAGAAAACGGAAAGGAGGGGAGACAATCGGTTATAGAAGGGTTGGGGGTTTTTACCTCTCATCAACCCTAACATTTGTTTAAGGGCCTATATTCTATTAAATTTAATATATTAGATACCCTGTTTATTGGACCTGAAGCCCATTTGTAACAATGAATATAAGTTTTATGGGCCGGCAGCCCCATTTAGCTTAATAATTAATTTTTGACTACCAAAATTGGGCCTGTAGCCCATTTAATCCAATAGCAAACTTAACATGTTAATTAAATTTTTGCTAAATGGGCCTGCAGCCCAAATATTAATAATAATTTAATTTGGCAATTTCTTTTTATTGGGCTAGAATCCAAGTTAATAAAATTGTTATTGAAATGATTAATATTTTACTTATGGGCCTGCAGCCCCAATCAAAATATTAATTTATTTTAATTTCTTGTTTTGGGCCTGACGCCCAGTTTGTCAAATTGCTAAAATTATGTTTAATATCACTCTTGCATTGTTAATTATTTATGGATTATTAGGATTTTTTTCAAAATATAATTATCTTAAGGATCCTGCGACCGCTCTACAGTTAGTCAACTAACCTAACGGTGTATGACGTCTCCCCGTGATCCGAGAGATTATTATATTTTATAGTCTCTTTTTCCATATTATATATGCCTGAGTTATATGCGTGGTTGTTTCTTTTGTGCATGTAGCATATTATAAACTACGTGGATGTTTATATAAGTTAAAATGTGTTTTTGGGATCGGCCAGTTTGATACCTTTTATATTCCATGCACTTTTATTTTCTTTTGAGAGAATTTGTAAGTGAGGATTAAATGTATTAATGTCAAAAACCGGTGTACCAACATATAAAGACGGAGGCAAAATTTGCAATTGATAGGGACCCCTTCTGGGTTTCCAACTTGTATTTTTCTTTTCTTTATGAATTGTAAATTGGACTTTGGACTTTGTACGTTTTTGGATATCTGGCCGATCCCCATATTTTACTTATTTTTCCTTTATGCATGAATTTACATCTTAATTAATTCATGCTTGTTTTAAATTGCATAGATAAATGGCAAAATTGGCAAGCGTCGACTTCGAGGTCCTTGATGCTGCAGGAAAAAATTACCTGAGTTGGCGAGTGGACCTGAAGTTCCACTTGCGTTCGATGGCCCTCCTTGGCTCAATTTTGGCTCCTTCATCGGCCCCAGCAGCGGCTGATGCTTCTGCTACATCTAGCAACACTCCTACCACTATGTCTGATGTGGATAAGGTGAAAGCCATTATCTATATTAGGCAATATATAGATCGGATCTTAAAGGCCGAATACCAGACTGCCACCACATTCCATTCCACGGACATCTGTTGCGGTGGTTTCTTTTCTATCTTTGCTAGGATGCTAGGCATCCCCATCCCATCTGACATGCACTGCCCACCTGGCCCGACACGCTTGACCATTGGCGTGCTCGAGCACATGCATATCCTCCGTCCCTATGGTGCTCGTCACTGGTGTTACCTTGTAGGTACCGGCCACGATCCCCACGTGGTCCTCCCAGCCCCTCACCTGACTCATATACTCGCCGTCCAGCATAACTAGATGATTCCTCTGGTTTTTCCACTACCTCACATTCACGATCTCGAGCCCCCTGGAGCTCCGGTCGAGGCACCTGCCGATGACCCAGACCCACTCTCCTCAGAGTTTGAGCTGCTTGATATAGCTGCTCTGGTCGCCGGCCTCCCTGTTCCTCCAGCTCACCCATATTCAGGAGCCGACCTTCCACCGCTGTATCTTCCGTATCTACCGACGTCGAGTCCTCGGGGCCTGTCCTCACTTCCTTCCCCAAGACTCAGATCTCTTCTGTCGCTGTATCGGTGCCAGAAGGCACCGATTTACCTTTTTCTGACGACGTTATAGATTTAGATGCTCCTTCGCATGACCATGTCCCCACTCTCCCCCCTCTTTCGGAGCTTATAGCTCGGCTCCTCTTGCCGGCACCACCACCACCTCACACGTGGCCATTTTCACGAAGTCTTTCTCGACGTCTGTCCACACCTATGTGTCAACGATAGCTCTATTTTTTGCCGCCCCAGACTTACTTACGAGCCTACCCTCGCCTACCTTCCACGCCCGGCACGGTGCCTCAGTTGCACCACAGGCCACTTTTCGCGAGTAGTGACTTACCGACATCCCCACCGTTACCCACCCGACTCTAGCACGTCCGCCTCTCACTTGACTGCTCTTGAGGAGTTGACTTCCTGCTTACAGCGGGATTTCGACTCCTTTCTAGTCAAGACTAGGACACATAGATCGAGAGTTGAGTCGGATCTTTCTTCCATTATAGACTTGCTGAGACTCCGTGGCCCGCCCACTGTTATACTTGCTCACGCTCCTCCCCACAGGTCGGACACTATGACCCACTCCGCACCACTTAGTGCTTCACTGCCTAGGCTTCTGCAGAGCCTGTTTCTTCTACATCTGAGTCTTCCGTCACAGTTGATCCACTCTCTGTTCTCGTATTATATACTGCTGAGCCCTCGACCTCCACCATAGACCTCACCACCAGCTATCCTTCAGCGTCCCAGCCTGACCTTCCACTCACCACCCCGGGTCCACAGCAAAGGGACCCATCACCACCCCCATAGGGTGGTGCCTCTGCTTGATATCATCCATCCCAGCATTTGCCTCCCATATACCTATTGTGCCCATCTGTCTCTACGGGGCCCTACTTTTATACAGCTTGGGGGAGGCACCACCCATGCATCATTTCATACATTGCATTGCATCATATCATATTTTTATTTTTATTTCCTAGTTTTTATTTTATTTCTCCACCCACACCACCCATTTAGCATCATCTCCTGCTCACGAGCGTTTTCCTAGCAGTGAGGACACTGCTAGGTTTAGCTTAGGGGATGAGCGCCCCTGCTTTATTTTCATTTTTATTTTCACACTTTCCTCCCTTATTTTCAGGTTTTATTTCACTTTTTCACCATTTTCCCGCCTCTTTCTATTTTTTTCTCATTTTGCATCATATTTTATGTTTTTCTCCATGCATGCATCTCTTTCTATCTATTTTCTCTTTTTATCTGTTTCTTTTTATTTTTGCTAAGTATGGTCCACATGATGGTATCTCTCTAGGCTTTATTAGTTTTTTGCGATGCTCATCTCTTTGACATGCTATTAGAGTTAATTTCAGTTTTATTATCTATATGCATGCTCTTCTTTTGATGATCTGTCTGAATTAATACCTGAAATGAATTGAAAATCAATTGCATGAACTAGTATTTAGTATGATTTATGTTGGAAAACGCACCCAGGTTCACGCATCACTAGAACACTTGGAGCACCTGCTTTCTTATCCTATTTACTTCTGTTTACATGCCTGCTGATATTGTGATTATTACCGCATGCCATTTTCAGTATTCATTTAGAGAAGTGAAAACATTCATACTTTATATGAGTTTAGTTAGTGTTTTATTTTATCAAACTAATGTGCACCATCTTATGAGTGAACCGAGAGTCCCATTATCTTCCTTCTTCACATATCTATTTTATCTCTACATATCAGTTGGTTACACCCCCATAGCTACTTTACCGCATCCCACTTCCCAAATATAAAAAGAAAAAGAACAGCTTCTAAATGAAAATGAAAATAAAAAAATAAAAAAATAAAAGAAAAAAAAGAAAGAAAATGAACAAATACGGTTGTTTACGGGTGATTTTTCACCCGCAAATCGATAGTATGGAGGGTGCGGGGTCAACGCGGTCAAATGGGACACGCGGGACCCCCGTGGTGTCGTGGTTGTCACGTGAGACAGAGATGACCCGTGTGGTCGGTCGATGGTGCGTTCGCTTGAGCGGGAAGGCGCAGCTCCGTTCTTCGGCAGGCCGAGGGGCAGCCTCGGCGGGATGACAACCTCCGGGATTGGTTGAAGGTGGGATCGCTCGGTGATGGACACGCGGATCTTCGCGTCGGCCCGCCGAAAGGTAGCCTCGGCAAAGCGTTGCCTCCTGGTGGTGGAGATAAGCGGACTCGAGGACGAGGGCGCTCGGCTCCGGTTGGAAGGACGCTGAGGGGTAGCCTCGGCGTCGCCGGATCTCCTGGACCTGAATAGATGAGAGAGCTCGTCAGGAGGGTCGGACCTTGGTTCCGACCGATTCCCCTCCGATGCCAAAGTCAGATCCGGTCTGATAGATGCTCGGCGGGATCGGACCTGGTTCACGGAGAGACCAAGCCCCGATCCTCGGATCGAGCTTTGGAGGAGAAATATTCATGGTGGAAGAATGTGTCAAATGGGGTCTGAAAACCTCCTTTTAGGTCGTGAATATCCCCTCCTCATATAGGCGGATCGTCCTAATAATGTGTCATGATGTGACATCATGGCCATCATTCATGGGGACATGCAAATGGGGAAGTGTTGACCCCCCACTAATTGTGCCCGCTTGATGAGGCGATGAATGCCATGAAGATGGAGTCATGGCCACGAGTGATTGCCATAATTGGTGGGCCATGATGGCTGGAGTAATGGCATTGAGCGGTTGCTACATTTGGCAAGCCATGATTGCTGGAGAGTGATGGCCATTAAGCTGGGCCATAATTAGCGAGCCATGATGGCTAAAGAGTGATGGCCATTAAGTCGGGCCATATTTTCTTCCACTATTGAGTGAGCAGTCTTTTGGGGCCTTCGTCTTGGGTGGAGAAGCACGGCCCACCCGCGAGATCCTTGGGCCGGAGCCCAAGGCCATAGTAGGCCTGGTTGACTGGTCGTGGTTGACTCGGTTCCTCTGGGTCCGATCAAAATAGTCGTAACAACGGTTTTATTTCATTTCATTAGAAGCTATCATTTATTCTGGGAAGAAAAAAAGTAAATTCCATATCATTTTGTAACGGCCGGTATTTTTAGACGTATTTTTAGATCGTGCGTACCGGAAATTTTCTCAGTCGTTTGGATAATCTTTTCGTCCGTACTTTTGTTACCCGTCGACACGTATACATATCTGTATTTCGTTTTTACCGTATCCTAAGTAATTAACTACTTAGTTTAACAAATCGCTGTAACTTAATTATCTCGTTAATCACAACTTCCTAATCACTTTCGTTATTACTTTACCTATTTTTAATTAAGTTACTAATTACCTTATTTTAATAATTACATTTTAAAACTTACTTAATTAATTAATCCTACTCATTCACGTTTAGATTGTGATAGAGAATGAACCCAATTGTTAGCCAAATTCATTTCATTTGATTAAGTCAACAAACATCGTTAAATATGTCCTAATCCCAAACCGAACAACATTTAAACTGTCCCCTACTCTTTCTTTGAATTTTCTTTGAATGATGAAAACGTTCCCTGCATTTCTTTGAATAATGAAGGGAGTGTAACACGTTTAGCTAGATACATTTCCTTTAAGTCAACAGACACAATTAAGAAGTGTCGTAATCTAACACCTAAACTTATTAATATTGTCTCCTGCCAAAGTCTCTCAAGGCAATTAAGCTACGTCTTCTCTCCGATAAAATCATCTGCAATCTATCTTGATTTCTTGCAAACAAACCCACCTCTGCAAACCCCCATCAACCTGCAAGCAAATTTCTGCAACAAATCCTCCATCAAATTCTCAAACCAGGATCAAACAAATGAACCAAAACCCAGATCTTTTCCAAACACATCAACACAAATCCGGTCATCTTCTCCAAATCAAACAACTTCGTCAAAACCAAATTCTCCAACAAACAAATCAGCCCAAAACCAAAAATCAATTTCCTATCAAACTTCAACTTCCCGAATCCTCTATCCAATTCCCAAACCGAGTTTTCCCAAACAAAACAACCTGAAATTCGAATCAAAAAGGGAAAAAAATCAGATCTGAAAAACACTTCAGATCTGAAATCCAGCAAGAAACCCAAACCTATTCCAAAAATCAAAACCAACAATTTCAGATTTTTCAAAAAGAAAATAAACCCTTCAAATCCTTCTCCATCTTCCTCTTCTTCTTCCTCCTTCCTCTTCCCCTCACCAAGGCCGGCCCTCCCCTTACCCAGCTGCTCGCCGCCGGCCTCCCACCTGAGCCGCCGCCGGCCAGCACCCGCCGCCGCCCTGCTCACCGCGCCGCCGCCGCCTGGGGATCCCGCCGTCGCCTGCACTAGCCTCCAGCGCGCGCCGCCCGCCGGACCGTCGGACCGCCGCCGCCAGAAGCCCTTGTCGACGGCGTCTCTTCGCCCTCCTCCCATGCATGATTGGGTAAGCACTTCCCCATTGATTTATCCTGCTGCAACTTGAAACTACTTAAAAAAATGAAATGAAGAATAACAGAAAGAGAAATGAGAAGCTGAGATTGGAAAGAAAGTGAGAGGGTGACAGGGGGATAATAATAAGAAATGTTGATTTTATATAAAATGAATAGAGTAGGTCGCAGCCTTACTCTTAGGGTAGTAATGAAAGAGAGTTGTGATGAGAGAGAGTGTGAGTCTTATAATGTTAAATGTTAACCATGTTACTTTACCCCCATGGTCAAACTTAGTTGGTGAAATATTAATACCATGTTTAGCCAGGTGATTAGCCTAGTTAATTAAATTATTTGTTAATGCTAGTTAGTTATTAACAGTAATTAGTATTAATTTATTGTTAAACTGATTTTAGCATCTTAACAAAATTGTAAATGATGTTAGGGTATTAAAACTAGAATAAAATAATGTGTGCCCTGTTTTTATAACCCAATATAACCGCCACCCTAGCCAGTGAACCCCATAAAATTAGATGAACCTAATTTAAGGCTCAACTTAATTGTGTGCTTAATTCGCAATAAATTTGATTTCTTAATTTGTGTAGCCAAAATAGTGAACCAGTATCACCATTAAGTAATACCCATCAAAACGAATCCAACGACATATAATTTGATATATCTTAATTTAAAACAATAACTAGAATAATTAACTTTCTAATCCAATTAGTTAATTCTCATTTTTAGCACTTTTCGTTAATTATAATAAATGTTATTATTTAATGACGCAGATACGTCGTGTCCTTTCCTACCGTTACTCGGACAACCCAAACTATCCCAGTCAGGCAAGCGTGCAGTTATTTTATGTTTTGTGATATCTGATGATGTACACTTAATTGCTGACACAAACACATTTTTTTTGAAATGCTAGACATTAAACTCGTATGTGTGAGTGTGGACCCTTAACAATCAAAATGAAACACACATTGTGAATAGTAATGTTTCTGGACATATATGGTTAATTTTAGAACTGTTGATACTCATAGAATGTTAATGCCGTTGGCTCTCGTAGTTAAATGCTGTTGGCTCCCGTAGTTAAATGTCGTTGGCTCCCGTAGTTAAATGCCGTTGGCTCTTGTAGTTAAATGCCGTTGGCTACCGATGTTACATGCCGTTGGCTACCAGATGTTACTGCCGTTGGCTATTAGTTAATCTCGTCGGTCACATGTGATTACGTCGCATGCGACTAGTCTGGACTCGTGTTTCAGTATATGACGGATTAGCATCCTGGCACGTGATTTAGGAAAATACACTTGGGTGGGGTTGGTTCCCGGGCACTAGCCGGTAGTAAACGAGTCGCCTTCGGGGGCACTTGAAGGTGTATTTATTTACTATTCGTCTAACGGCGGGAATCTTATTCACGGACTTGCACACACAGTTAAATAATCGAAAAAGAAAGTTAATTACAAACTGATGTTACATTGCTCAACTGCCATGTTAATTTTTACAACTGAAATGCCATGCTAATGTAACTTGTTGCTTTAACTACCATGCTAGTGTAACTTTTATAATTGTTTTAACTGCTTCAGTTCATTGAAATACATGCTAGTGTAAATTCTTTTAACTGCTGTAAAACTGCCATATATATAACTTGTTATATATATCTTGCCTTGGGTCGTCTGACATCTACTTGCAGACCCTTGCTGACATACATTCATGTTGTTTGAATGTATGTCAGGTTACGAGACAGGTTACCAGGAGGACTAGCTGAGATAGCTGAATCAGTGGACCAAGAACTTTCATTGCGCTTCTTTTCACTTATTGTACGGGTCATAAGACCCACTCCTCTTTTCTACATTGTTGTAATACCGTTGAGACATTTGAGATTGTAAAAATGTTTTTTTATCTGCGTTGTTTTTGAGTAATGCAAGCAAGAACCTGCAGTTTTTACACAGACGCTTATTGTGATAAGTCAAGGGGAAAGAAAAGCAAAAGTACCTCCTCCTGACTTGCACAAGCGGGCCCGTTCACGTCCTCGCTCTCAAGTCTAATGGGAAGCGGGGCGTGACACATTTTCATTGATGCGACGCTTCAAGCTAAGCTTAGGGGGGTAAACCAACTGATCATACGAGTGAGCTTGAAAATAGAGTAGAGACGGTGCACATCGGAGAGATATAATAAAACCCAAACTTTACGAATTGCTTAGTTTTGGAGATTTTTCACGTATCGAATTGAATATCTGAATGGCATGATTTTTCCTATTCTTTATTGCATGTTGTGTGAATCTTTTGTGCTCCTTGTGTATCTGTGATTGAAAAGGACGTTACCAACTCATTTATACTAGACTCTAGGGATTGCATGAGATTGATATGATTTGACGGTGTTATTTTAATAGATCCCTGTTCTTTGCCTATACTGCATGTCATATGATATATAAAGCTAGAAATTACCAATAGCATGTATGTTTAGCACTCAGAGCATTGTGATAGACTTTTTAAGCCTGAGATCTGACCGATCGTCCTTAGCACTTTCCTCATACCTCTCTCTTTTTGTTTTTCATTCCTCTTTATTTTCATTTTTTTATTTTCGTTTTGTTTTCCTCCCGACGTACCAATTATTCGTTTTCCTCGAGGACGAGTAAGAGGTAAGCTTGGGGGATTTTGATGTGTCCATATCTTTTATCATTTTCATATCATTATCCCATCGCATTACATATCATTTTCGCGTCCAAATCCCACTTTTTACTACGATTCTGCATTTCTGACGATATTTTCGAGTTTTGTAGTGTTTCGTGAATTTTCAAGGATTTTGGAGCGATTCGAACCCCCACTTGGGTATGGACACATCCGATGTTCCCATGAGCTCGTTGGCGGGGCTCTGGAGGAGTTCGCCGCATCCCCAGAGCCATTGGATGAGAGAAGAAGGAGAGAGAGTAGAGAGAGAAGCCCTGGAGCTGACCCAAGCATTTCCAGAAAATGCTCAGACCGAGCAGCTCGTTTGCTCGGACCGAGCCGTATCAATTGCAGCAACATCGGATACGGGCTAACACGGACTGAGCAGCTCATCTGCTCGGTCAGGTAGCCCCAGATTTCACAGCCCGAGCAGCACCCGACCAGCTGACCGAGCAGGTCCTACTCGGTCTGGATCAAATTCTCCACGCAGCCGAGCAGCAAACTACACTGGACGGATCACTGACCAAGCAGCATCTGCTCGGACCGAGTAGCCCACCCGGTCGGCTATCCTGGGGGCATTTTTGGAAAGATCTGAACGAGCGCAATGCGCACGATTCTGGAGTGACTGAAGCTTGCGATTGCGCAGACGACTAGTGGGACTTCGCAGAGTTTTTGTTAGGAATTTTTGGAGGGAACGCGGAGCGATTTTTTGTGGAACTTTTGGGGATTAATTTTTGTAGCAAATTTTGGATCGATTATTGAATATTATTGCTTTTGCTTTTGTCTGGATCTCTTGTTCTTCTACTCTCGCTGTAAGTTCTTTTAGACCTAATTTATCTATTGCTAAAATGTTTTCTTCTACGAAATTGATGTTTTTGTGCGTTCATATTGCGATGTCTGAGTAGATCTAATCTAGAGTTGATGGGTTAGCCCTAAGATTTTAAGGAGAAAATGTAGATCTGGATCCCTACGTTAGAATTGGGGATTTAGGGTTGTATTTTGGTAGATCCTATCGAATCCGTAGATAACCCGTACTGAGATCATGCCCACGGTCTGTGAATTGATGTGCTTAAAGGGTATCTAGGGATTCGAATAGGGAAATCGATGGATCAAATCAAGGCACGTGACCATGACCGGCTCGTGCCTTGAGGGGATCCATCGACGAACTATACGCTACGTTGACAGCTACCCGACATTGCGTCAACGAGAGCCACAGAAATACCCCGCAATTCTAACTCACGAGAGTGGTACGAATTGGGGGATTAATTTCCTAGCCCTAATGCAATGTGAGGATCCTATCCAACATCAACCCCCAATGATCCTAGTGGCGATCCCTAAAGCCCTAGTCCCTTTTATTGATATTACAACAAACGACAATCAACCCAAATCTTTTACTCCGACCGCTACCTCACTTCTAAATTTAGAAATAAACTGAGAGCTTGTTTGCACTATCTACGTCCCTGTGGGATTCGACTATCTTTTATACTATAACTCGACACCGTCCGCTTGCTGATTGAGCCCGAAGTCGTAGCCTAGGGGCCATATTACGCCTGGTGATCGTGACACCGCCAGGTGGAACCTAGGTGTAGCCTACGGGTTGCGTCAGTAAGTTAAGCAGTTTTTCTGTAGTAAAAAACCATTAGAGCTATTTTGGGAGCTCTCTTGGTAATTTCTTTTGTAATTTATTTCTTTATTTGTGGTTGGATTTTGTTGATTTCTTGACTATTGCTCTCATTTCTCTTGTTCTCCCTATTGAAATCGATGTCATGCAATTTGACCGGTTGATATGTCTAACTCTATTGCTATTGTTTTTCGAGCTTTTACCATGTTAGAGTAGTGGGTTTCTAGGGCTTAGGGACGATCCCTAGGATCCTAGGGATCGATGTTAGGTTAGACCCCCATTGGATCAATCTAGGGTTATCATATGGTGGTTTGAACAAGAGTTTTGGGGGATTGGCCTTAGGATCGGAGTATCGTGAAGGCGGCTCCACATCTTAGGGAGAATTCCCACGAATTCGATTTGGGCTTAGCGGCCGTTTCTAGGGCTCATGATCACGAGAGTGACTCGAGAGCTAGGGTGACCGCTAATCCCCAATCCGCTAGTCGACGACTGCAAGAGCACGATGATTATTAGAACCGACCGTATGATAGCGTCGCAACCCGTAGATCACGAGAGTGGATACGGAGTTGCGAGGCGGGACCAAGTGTCAAGCTTAATGCACGCATCCCCGTGTGAAGCCGACTACGAGAGCATGATTTCGCGTATGGTGTGTTAGACGAGTAGGAACAACAAAAGTTAAATACTTGTTCTCATCTACGGATGTGACACTCTTACCTAACCCATCGTCCGACGTAGGGCCATTTAACCTAGCATCCTTGATCGAAGGGCCTAGTGGGGAATCTCGAAGGCCTTAGACGTTTAAATTCTCAGTTAACTCTCAACTTTCACAATCAACCAATCAATCAATCGTGACAACCCCCTACCACATACTCTCATCCTTCCATATAAAGCTTAGCATTAAACCATCACCTCCCTGAGTTCGACAATCTTTATATACTATAGCGCACCGTACACTTGCGGTGATTCGCACCCCCGTGGTGCAAACCCGGGGACCGAACAACGACCCTATCATGTCGTCAGCCGTCAGTCGAAGGGGCCACCCACTCGCCACTGAATGACCATATCACATCGTCAGCCGTCAGTCGAAGGGGCCACCCCTTGCTACTAAACGACCATTTAGTGTCGTTAGCTGTAAGACCAAGGGGGCCACCCCCTCACCACTGAACAACCTTTTTATGTCGTCAGCTGTAAGATGAGGGGGCCACCACCTCGCCACTGAACGACCCTTTCGAGTCGTGAGACGTAGGACGAGGGGCCAATCCCTCGCCACTGAACGGCCCTTTCGAGTCGTCAGACATAGGCCGAGGGGGCCACCCCCTCGCCACTGAACGACCCTTTCGCGTCGTCAGACGTAAGACGAGGGGACCACCCCCACGCCACTGAACGAACCTTTCGAGTCGTAAGACGTAAGATGAGGGGGCCACCCCCTCGTCACTGAACGATCTTTTCGTGTCGTCATCTGTAAGTCGAAGGGGCCACCCCCATGCCACTGAACGACCCTTTCGTATCGTAAGACGTAAGACGAAGGGGCCATCCCCACGCCCCTAAGCGATCCTTTCGTGTCGTCATCTATAAGTCGAAGGGGCCACCCCCTTGCCACTGAATGACTCTTTTGAATCTTCAGTCATAAGACAAGGGGACCACCCCTTCGCAACTGAACGAGTGGTTTAGATTGGACATGGTTCAACTACTTAACCCCAGCCATCTTGAGCAAGGGTGTATCCCATCGAAAGGGGCCATCAAGCATTACGACCACCCGTATGAGCGATGACAAATAAAAAAGATATAAGTCAACCCTTTCTGCGTTATACTACATTACAAAATTGTCATCGTTTATTGGAAATTACCCCCTATATACATTCAAAAAATTTGGTGGGATAAGAAGAGCGTCAAGATTCTGCAACGAGTCACGATGCCCTTGGTCTCCCTCAAGTGCAGTAACATGCTCTTGATCTCCTGGAGCACCAGCATCCTGATCATAACCTGTCATGATGACGATTTCGCCAGTAGGAGCAGCCCCTTAGTGCCTTGACTTAAATCATCACCATCGATGACCAGGAACAGCACGGGGATCTGGTCAACCTCTGTGGCGATACCAGGAAATCGATCCTTCACTTCCCGACCGACATCGTTAATATCCCTGCTAATATAGTTCGTCGAATTCAAGCGATGAATCCTTATATTCCTGAACCGCCTTCTTCGTTACGGTCTCTGCGCCAACTCCCCGAAAGCTGTCGGCAAGTCGATCGAGGAGCTCGTTCTCCCTAACTTCCCACCTGGCTTTCTCCTCCAGCAATGTTTTTCCCGATTGCTCCTTTGAGGCGGCTTAGGCAACATCCTTCATATGAGACTCACTTAACTCGTGCTCAAGCTCAAGCACCCATGATCGTCTCAGTTTACACAAAAGCCCCAGTCTATCCAACGTCGCCTGAGATTTCTCCACGTCATTCTGAACGACCCCTAATGTGACTTCATGGTTGGCTACCATCAATGCACATCAACACAACGCAGCATTGGACATGAGAGCCTACATACAGGCACGACGGTCAACATCCACGGCCTGCTTCATCCATAATGAAGTCTAGCGCAATAGTTACCTAAATATTCACTGGGCCATCAATTGAAGTGAGCATCTCGTATCGACCCTCTCCAGAACGGCCCTATCCGGTCGAAGGGTCGCGTTTTCGGCAATCCGATAGGCGGTCCCACAATCCAGAAGAGCAGAATCGTCTCTCTTGATTGGAAATTCCATCTGAAGGAGCTCCTCCGCGGGACAATCAAATGGGGCTTGAGACGATCGACTTTCCAGCAAAAGCGATCTGATTCTTCAAGTATATCCTCAGCCAGAGACACCGGAGGAAACATGCCCCCCCCAAGGCCAGGAATCCTGATGCAGAGGGGGCTCCGGAGGAGGTCGGGTTTCCCCTGAATCTCCCTCTAAAAGAGCTCCATGTTCCGGCTCGTGAATATAGGCCACGCCACGCAATTGGTTCACACCTGTGGGCGCAGGCCGACCCACGGCATCAGTCGATCCAGATGGCTCCGTGTCACTAAGACGAAGTTACCGCCTCCTTTTCTTCCCCTTAACTGCACTACCTTAAATTCGGTGTGGGTTTCTTCTTTTTATTCCGCAGAAGACGAGCCCAGCTGAGGAGCCCTGTAACGACCTGTTTTCTTAGTCGTGTTTGACTGTTGTGTGCTTTTCTTTTACTTCGTTGATTCAATTATTTTCGTCCGAGTGGATTTTTTCGTCCGTGCGTCGACGCGAGCGCGTCGCTGCTTTCAGTTTACCGTAGCGTAATTTTTATATGTTAAATCTTAATTATTTTTAATAAAAAAAAGTTAATTATTAAATTGCTTTTAATTAAGAGTTAATCTCTAATTAACTATTTGCTAATAAATAATACTTAATCACATTAACTGAAAAGTTAATTTTGATTAACTGCTACTAATTACTTTTCCTATATTGACTATTACCATTTACCTTACCCCAACTTCCAACCGTACCCTAATCAACCCAACCCTACATCATTTATCTCCACCGAGATATTGGTGAGATCCAACGTCCAAATTTCATCTCCCCCTACCTCACAACCAACTCCTTAAAGCTGTCTCCATTCCTCTCCCAGTCTTAAACCAAGCCTCAACCTGCAGAAAAACAAACCAGCATCAACAATAACACACAAGCATCATCATCGTCGTCACATCTCCATCAGCCACCACAACAACCCAACCACAGATCAGTCATCCCCAACCTCCACCACAGTCAAGCAACAAACAAACACCCCCATTACATACCAGAATCAAAACAACGACAAATCCCAAACCCACCAGAAGTCGAAGAACAGATTATAATTCAGGCCCCCAATCATACCGTCACATCTTCGATCATCGCGCGCTACTCGGATCATCGCCGCCACCCTAGGGATCCGCCGCGCCTCGACAACCGAAGCTCCGATCAGCCGTCGCCTTCGTGTCACCCCGCATCGGAGCCACCGTTCAGCTCGAGGAACCGCCGTGAACCCCAGCATCACCTCCTCGATCGTCGTGCGCTGGGAGTCATCACTGCCCCCGAAGCCGCTCGATCGAAGCCGGCCGCCTCGATCACCGGACCCGACCTCGCCCAGTGCCTCGGACCCGTCGCCCGCCATCAGATCTCCTCAACCGCCACATCTCGACCGCCGGGCTCCAGGTCATCGCGTAATCGCCCCGCCGCCCCCGTTGGATCTCGCCACGACCTGTCGCCAGCGCTCACCTCCGATCTCGGATCAGGCCGTCATCGCTTCGAAATCGCCACCCGTCGCCGCCGATCCACGCCGCCACCGCCTCAGGTCGCCTCGCCGTCCGCCGTGGAACTGCCCGCCGCCCGATCTCGCCGCACCCCCGCCAGATCCCGCCGCCGCCCGGATCCGCCTATCGCGCGCCACCGTTCCCAGGTCCCGCCGCCGCTCCGGATCGCCTCGCCTTCACTGCCCCGAGCCCGGATCCGATTCGCCGCCCCCCTTGCCGTGAGAATCGCCCATGCACTCAAAAAAAGGGAAAAAGAGGGACAGAGGGGGAACTCGAGAGAAGAGACAGAGAGAGTAGAGGGGGTGAGATTCTTTGGTTAAAGTTTATATGTATATATATATTATATCTTAAGTTAAGTTATATTATTATGATAAGTTAATAACTTATTTTCTGATTTAGTTATTTAGTTAAGATTTTTAGGTTATAAGTAAGTTAATTGTCTTTATAAGTTAATAAGTTTGTTAAGTTTTAAAGGTATCTTTTATTAAAATTGAGTTAAGCTTTAATTAAATTATTAAATTAAGTTAAGTTAATATTAAGTTTTTATAAGTTATTAAGTTATATTAATTATTATAAAGTTATAAGTTAATTATTATAAGTTAATGCTAAAGTATTATAACCTATGAGTTAAGATAAATTATTTGTTGTAAGTAATAAAGTTTAGTTATCTTGTTAGTGAATTTATTAAATAAGTTTTAAATTCAGTTAAGTTAGTTATTAACTACCACACTAGTTTAAGTTGTTAACAAATCTCCGTTATAGTGTTAGTTTAATTAAGTAAATAGTTAATGTAGTGAACTAGTTTAAAACATTTTAACTGGATGTTGACCCTTAAACTGATATCATAAACCCGATTCGCAGATTAATCCGTGCCAAATGTTATGATCACTGAGCACCCAAAACTCGCATCGCTTCAGGCAAGTATTTACTAACCGCAAGTATACCGTTTCCTACAACTGTTTTCAAAGATGCAAGTATTTACCACCTGCAAGTATAGTAGTTTCTACAAACTTTTCAAAGACGCAAGTATACGATTTATGATGAATTTACGAATTAGATGTTAAATTAGTCTCGTGTATGTAAATGTTGCTCGTTACTCTCGTAACCATGGAAATTGTTGTATAAAGATAACTGGTCTTGTCATTTAATTGCTGCATGCCTTGAAATAATTAACTAACGTGAGACATCGTAAAATCGTGCGCCTCGAAGGCGAAATCGTGATTTTCATGATGTCCATGTGAGTTGACAATTCGTGCTTGTAATTCGTGAATTAGGCTGGCTCGTGTTCCAGCAGAACACTTGGGTGGGGTAGTTCAATGTAGTAGAGGCTGGAATGCTAGATTGCACTCTCGTGGTGAACTTGACCGACACCTGGCCGGGTCGGTGAGTAGAGAGTCGCGGGTAGCTCCCGTTGACTTGGGTGTAATGCTTGTCACTTCCACTCAGACATTGGGCCTTGTCACTAGATATGAGATTGATTGATGCACTCTTTTACCTCTGCTGGTACTATGGTGTAACCTGCTCAATTTATTGTCCTGCTTATTGATGTACACTATGTTTGCCATACTTATTGCTGTACACATTACACTTGCCATGCCGGTTACTTTACGCACTACACCTTGTCTTGATCGTTACTTTGCGCACTGCACTTAGCCTGCTCACTACTTTATACACTACACTTGCTATGTTCACCACTTGCAGACCACATATTGCCATGTTTATTGTACGCACTACACCTTGCCATGTTAGCACTACACCTTGCCATGTTAGCACTACACCTTGCCATGTCTACTTTCCACACTATACATTGCATGCTCACTACTCTGTACACCACACCTTGCTACACTTGCATGTTTTATTACGCTACCTTACTTTCTTGGTTGTGCACAGTGGTGTTTTCCTCGCCTTAAATCATTTGCAAACTTTATTATTATCTTGCCGAGGGTCATTTTATCACTAACGTTTCAAATCTTGCCGAGCGACCCTCGCTGACGTATATTTCCTTTTCTGTGAAATATACGTTAGGTTTTGAGCAGCAGCCCACCAAGGAGTTTACTTGGGGACCGAGCAGAGGGGACCAGGAAAACCAGGAGCATGAGACCCACTACTGAGGAAGACATATGTTTCGCAGCGCTGCCTTAAAAGTTTAATACTTGTTGTTGTATTCTTTCAGGTGTATTTTAAATTCCATGTAACTATTGTAATGGCCATGGTAGGCCTTAATTCTCTTGTGTACATGTAATCTGGATGTCGCATGTAATGATGGCATCATTTGTTGTTTCCGATTGTTCGCCAAAGCAAGAACCTATCAAGTAGTCATACACAGACGCTTATTGTGCTTAAGTCAAAGAAGGAAGAAAAAAAAGTACTTCTTCTTTGCTTTAAGCACAAGCGGGCCCGTTCGCGTCCTCGCCCCCAAGTATAATGGGAAGCGGGGCGTGACAAGCCCTATGAGCGACAATGGGCAAATTCTCTGAGGTTTATGCCACTCCTTCCTCCAAAAGAGGAACTCGAGAAGATAACATGCTCTCCTCAGCTTCTCTGGTAGAAGCCTCAACCCTCCTCCCTCAACGCAGGGTCCACCTGGTACTTCAGACCAACCATACCTGCAAGTAAAAACATGTTATGAAGAAGAATGAGATCGAACTGTTGATTGGAAGAATTGGATCGACCTTTCGTCCATACTGTCCTACGCAGCACCAAGTCGAACCACAACCACTTCGGCTTCCTTATACTCTCTTGTAGATTCAATAATGCATCGTCGACTTCCTTCTCACTTCGGATAGAGGCTTGTCCTCGACCAGACCCAAGTCAGGCAGCCGAGCAGCAAACTACACGGGCCGGATCACTGACCAAGCAGCATCTGCTCGGACCGAGTAAACTTTGATGTAAACCCTAACCTCCTGATCGTCGGGACGATGAACCCTTTCATCCCTCTCCGACAAACGGATCTGGTAGTCGAGCCGGACATATTTCCTCTGGAATTCAGGGATTTGATCGGATCCAGTGTTGGATATTTGGTTGGCGAGCAGGCTGGGCACCACGTCATCCTCCTTATTCTTCTGCATGACGGAAGCCGAGCTCCTCCCAGAGGCATGAACAGAGGACGTAGCCATTTTCGAAAAGAAAAAATAATCGAAATTGAGAATGATGAAGACATTGACTTCAACTTTCCCCTCCGAACCCGCCTTATTTTGACAAGACAATCACAACGCGTTGAGACACATGTCAGAGATCCGAGCCTATTAGTATCTTGGATTTCGAACTGACGAATCATCCAAATCAGCAAAGCGGGTGCTTTGGCGCCTAAAACTCGAGTATTAATTCCTCGACTGACGTGTCCCATTAATGCGATGTAATGTCGCTTGACCCCAATAAGTGAACTGTCTGAGGTCGAGTGACGAGAGACATTGTTGAGTCATCGGGCCGGCACTCGAGGGGGCTAGTTCGGCGAGCGACAAAGGCCCACAAAGCCCACAAAAGAAGCCTGAAGCTAACCCTGTCAATCCCACATACCATTCGCCCGTTGCACTCCCACTAGGGGTGTAACCGAGTCGAGCCGAGCTCGAGTATTGCCATACTCGAGCTCGATACTCGACTCGAACTCGGTCGAGCTTCAATTATCTAAACTCGAACTCGGCTTGATATAAAGCTCGAAATGATCGAGCTCGACTCGGCTCGGCTCGATTAATGACAAATATGGACAAATTTCATAAAATTCATATAAAATAAAAATGTAAAACAGTAATAAAATTCATAAAATTCAAATAAAAATGTAATACAATGACAAATTTTATCAAATTTAAAAAATGCTACTAATATAGTCTAAAATCTGAAAAATTACACTAATTTTACTACTCAAGTTCAGTTGCGACTTCAGCTTTTTATTCTCTATTTCACACACTTGCACATAATCTTTTTTAAATGTGTTCCGTGAAATTTTTTCCCACTCGGGCATTCCACGCTTTTGCATCATATTGAACCCTTCATCCTCTACAATTGTAAAAACATGCTCATGCATCAAAATCCAATGTGCAATTGACTCTCTCATTTTTCCCATGTCAAACTTGCCCTTTGTATATGCAGAAGCCACAACTTGCAAATCAGTTTTGTTATTCATTGTTTGTAATGTAATCCTTTTCTACTGCTTTAGAAATAAACTTCGCCTCACACATCCTTTTAGGTGTCTTAAGAGGTGGGTGGTACTCTTGCTTTTAAGTATGGAAAGCTTGGACTTACAATAGATCTCAGCTTTCTTAACACCATCAACAAGATCAATCTCTTTAAACTCTTGCCAAACGGAAGATGTTTTTTTTTGCCTTTTCCTCAGTGCAAACTGAGTATCATCTTCAGCTGTGTCGCACTCACTAGTTGTACTTGTTGTTGACTGTGCATTTACATTAACATCACCAACTAAATTCTGAGTATCACATGGTGAAGATTGATCATGCACTACAGTATGTGTCGTAGGTGTAGGTGCATTTAACATTGATGAAGAAACTTCAGGTGTAGATGAAGACATATCTGTTTTACTACAAAATAAAATATGAAAGTCAAAATTCTATTACCTATTAGTTAAAAATCAAAGAAAAGAAATAAATTTAGAAAAAATTCCGTCGTGTGCACAACGATAAATTCTTAATGCCCAACATTACAAAAGTGATTGATCCCAAATCAATTACAAAGATAACTTTTAATGTAATCTTTCTCTAAAAGTTGCAATCATTGCGGTAATTCAAAACTATCAAACTTGGTGTGAAGGATAAAAGGATCAGAGATCGGCTTTGCAATCTTGCTTACAGGGTTTCTTTTAGCCCGCAGTACCCTAACATTGAATTCTAACAATTTTATAACCCAAATTTGATATCCGCTCCTTTTCTGTGACATAATAATAGTATCAGAAATTACTGCTATATTTTTACACATAACAAAAAAATTTATAGCACCAACAAAACTCATAAGTCAAAAAATTACTTTTTGGTCTTCGTAACAGGTTCGTAACTGGTTAATAATGGTTAGCAATCGGTTCAGAGAATCACAATCACACAACAAAGGGAAATCTAAAATCTCATCAAAAATCATATACTCATCAATTTAATCTTATAATCAAATTAATAAAACAAAAGATGATATTTTGCAGGTCAAGAAACAAGCCGAAACAATCTAGCACCCAAAATTTCACAACAGTTCTTCTGTTTTCCAATAAAACCACATTGATCAAACTGAGGCCACAGATCTCTAATTAAACAAGACCCACACAGATTTCCATCACAACCTATGAAATTGATTCAATCTTCGAAAAAGAAAACATCACCAATGTAGAAATAGAAAAGTAGATTGTTACCTGAATCGATTTGACGGCGCCGGAATCGAGCGGGTGTTTAGATCAAGACCATAGCTGAACTGTGGAGCTGGAGCACTGCGTGCATCCGTGTCCGCAATCTGTGGGTGTGAGACAGTGAGAGAGATCGGAGATCGGAGATCACCGGTCTGAGGATGAAGACTATGAGAGAGATAGAGAGCGAGAGCGGTAGGGGAAGAGACTGAGATCAGATGAAGCGGCGCGTGACTCGTGGGGTCTAGGGTTTTCTCAACCTATTTTTCCAACTTAGCCTTGGGGCGGGCTGTACACAACACACACAATGGGCTGGGCCATCCAAAATCGGCCGTTAAATTTAACCTCAAGCAAGTTGGTTATTTGTGTAAATAAAAAAATTGGGTATATATTTACAAGCTCGATTAAGCTCGCGAGCTCATCGAGCCGAGTATCATCCTACTTGAGCTCGAGCTCGACTACTACTCGAGTAGCTCGAGCTCGAGCTCGACTCGACTATGTCCGAGTCGAGGTCGAGTATTTTTCGAGTAGCTCGCGAGTCAGCTCGACTCAGTTACACCCTAATTCCCACCAATTGAACGTGGGATTGAAGGTGAGCTCATAAATAGCAGAGACGCGGGCGACGGTTACCCCGATTAAGAGGGGAAAATCGTGGCACCATAATTGGTGACCGTTATCCTCCCAACGTCACTGAAAAAGGCGTGTGGGGTCTATAAATACAGGGGAGATGATCAGAATAAGGGAGTTACGAGATCTGATACTCTGACATTACATACTTCAACTTATATTTCTTCTTCGCAAGAGCTTGCTATGCTAGATTTGAGACGAGCCTCTGTGGGTTGATCTCAGCAGCTCCAAGCACACTCCCTCTCTTAAGTCCAGTTCTAATTTAAACATCGAATGAGATGTGGGTCGGGACCCAGGTCCGCCCCCTCCTCTCGATGCTTCTTTGTGGTGCAGATCATCGAGGCCCGATCCAACAGAAAGGTCGTGTCGGTGTCTCTCGGCATCAATCGACTGAGGCTAGATCCATTCGAGGGTCGAACAAGCGTCGCAAGTCGACTACCAACTAACAACGATCCAGGTTCTACCAACCTAGGGTTCTATTCAACCGGCTGACGAGCCTCCAACTCAACAAGAAAGGGCTCACGTCAACATCGTAATTGTTTCGGTCAATTTTGACGTTAACACTTTTCAATGATAAGATGCTCCTCTCTAGAGTGCCGGTCCAAAGCTTTAACTAATTCCTCAACATAATGTGCATGTTAATCACCAAATGTATTATAACTGTTGTGAAAATTTAGTGATTTTTTCTCGGTTGATAGTGGGCATTAGGGCTTCATTACGGACTATTTCTTACATAAAAGATTCAACATGATCAGACGGAGATGCGTTGCTGCGCGAATCGTAAAGCACATATATGGGTTATGCTGCTCTAACCTCTAATCCAAACAGCCACGTGACCGCTGCCCAATACTAGACTCGGCCACGTAGGACATGACCCGGCGTGACCCCATAGGACCTGCTCGTTAAAAACCGTATGATCAGTGGCTAGTCCCAGAAGCCAAGCAGACGAATGTTGACGTGTCATAACAGTCCCCATTCTCCTATAAATTCGTCCCCACGAATATTCGGGTCTCAAAATCCCCTTCACTCTCTCTCTCTCTCTCTCTCCCCCTCCCTCCCTCCCCAAAATCGAGCCCAATGAACGAGGATCCGACCCTACGGCGATCGATTGCCGACACGAAGCGGACGATGAAGGCGGTTTCTGGCGGCAAGCGACTCCGCTCCAAGTTCCCTCGCCGGAAACGAGTCCCTCTTCTTCCGATCGTCGCCGGAACCTCCAACACCGACTTCGATGACGAGCTCGAAGAAGAATCATCATCTTCTTGCTTGCATAGCGAGGTCTCCGTCGACTCCAGCATCAGATTCGCTGGATCTGAGGTCACGAAGCAGATGACGACAAATCGCGCTACCAATAGGAAGAGGCTCGTCCCTGAGCAGAGTTCCGGTGACGACTTCCGGCGGATAACCAGATCGTACGCGAAGAGGCAGCGGATGCTGAGATCGACCGAGATGACGAAGGATATGAGCGGAGGCGGTGGTCTATTGTTGAAAGGATCGGAGCCAGACCTTAGCGAGGGGAATGCTGCTTCTGAGATCCAAATTTCCGAGGTTACTCAAGTTACTGGTGGATTTCCAGTTGGAAATCTTAGTGAAAACGTTGTGTCAAGTGAATTGACCGAGAAATTTCCTGCTGTCTCTGAATCCTCTTGTTTTGAATCGGTTTCTGATGCTAAATCGGCAAGGATTTGTGATTCAGTGGCTGATCAAGGCAGTAGCCTTCAGATCGCCGGCAATCTCTCTTGTCCGAACGAAGCGACGTACGACGTTGACCTCGATTCTGATCTCGCGTGCTCGGAGCAGCTCTCGGACGCGGATGATGATTGCTTGGAGTACACGACTTGTAATGAGATGACGCTATCGGAGATGGAATCCGAACTTTTTACTAGAAGCTCTGATCGAGGCTCGTCGGAGTACTCGCTCTCCGTCCTATGCTCGTCTCCTGACGACTTCTCGGAGAGGTCAAGTGAGAATTCAACTCCCTCTGTTTCTTTCTCTCTCTTCCGTCAATTAGCGAAGCAGTTCGTGAAATCAAGCAGCGGCCTCGATTCGAAAGAGAGAGCAGGAACGCTACAAATCGACGGCTCACAGGAGTTCATGGTGAGTTTTTGATCCTTAAATTACTTTCTAATTGAAGTGATGGAGTGTTTTTTTGTGATTAATGTATTCTCCCTTGGTTCTGTTTTAGGCTCTGAGATTTGAAATGGGAGAGGACGAGGAGAGCTACAAGAACATCCGAAGCAGGGAGAGGAGGGAGGTTACGCTGCACGATTTCAGCGAGGAGTACAGCTCAGCGACGAACCACGGCGATCTGATCCTTCGGCAGCGGTTACTGATGGTTAACTGGATAGTGGAGGTGAGACGTCGTAGCTCGACCCACAGTCTTCCTCTTTCATAGCGTAACCGCCTCTCGATTTCTCTTTTCATTTTTAATCATTTTTTTTCCTGGTAAGACGTTAAATTGCGGCCGACCCCAGTTTCTCGGTTGAAGGATAATTGATGGTGATGATGATATGTTAAATTGCTCCGCTAGAACAGGATATTGAGCCATACTAAGATACTAACTAACTCGATAGATGAATACGACTCGTGCACGTGTCCCGATTAGGTGTTTTTACCTGTCCCCCGATACAGTAGATCCGTATATCATTCCCTGAGAATGAAATCACCGTACCGTAGGACCCACGTGCGTCCTTTCCTCGTCCAAAAAAACCTGTGGGGGCCTCGTACCAGCTTTTTGGTAATCAAGTTATAATGTTCCGCCGGAACCTGATAAGCTAGGAGAATAGTGGGTGCTATTTCGGTGTTTCAGTCTTGATAGCTTTGACACGTGTAGTGAGATTCTGCAAGAAAACTTAAACTGCCCAGCTGATTGCTGGCGCTTGCAAAGCAGTCCTTAACTAATTTTGTTGATTATGGAATTATATAGTGATAATGATATGTTTCTTGTTATTAATGGCAGCAGTCCCAGGCGACAGAGCTCCGACATGAGACTGTGTTTTTAGGAGTGGGCCTAATGGATAGGGTGCTTAGCAGAGGCTACTTTGAGAGCGAAAGGAACCTTCAATTACTGGGCATTGCATCGATTACTCTCGCGACTAGGCTTGAAGAGGTCCAACCGTGGAACAGGTTAGCTGCATGTTCTCATTATCATCAGACTATATCGCCTTTACGTTGGTCTGATTGCTAGCATGACTTTGTTCTTATTTATTTTGTGTAACTGTGTTCTTAATTAGCATTCGGCGGAGATCTTTTACAGTAGGGAACAACGTCTATACTCGTAGTGAAGTAGTTGCAATGGAGTGGCTGCTGCTAGAGATTCTTAGTTTCCAATGCATGATCCCAACAACCCACAATTTCTTATGGTACTTTATCTATTTCCCCACTCGTTTTTCGCTTATTTTCAGAAGGCAGAGACTATCTGCACCTCATTTTGAGGTGCAGAGATGGGATATTTTACTAAACATAGAAAATAAGATCAAATACTTTGTCAGTTTCAAACTCTCTCTTCCAAAATCAAACTTATTTTGGCAAGTGTCCCATCTCTGCACCTCAAATTGAGGTGCAGATAGTCCATGCCTTTTCAGAATTTACTGTACGAACACAGAATTTTTTTTTTTGATCAGTTTGAAGCAAACATTGCAGGTTTTATCTCAAGGCAGCAAAGGCCGATGCCGAGGTTGAGTCGCTGTCAAGACGGTTGGCTGTCCTCTCGCTTCTGGACCACGATAGACTTTGCTTCTGGCCATCCACTGTGGCCGCCGGATTGGTCATCCTCGCTTGCATCGCCACCAACCGAGATGTGGCTTCCATTCGGGTCATGGAGGTAATTGAACTTCGCTCTTAATCTTCACCCATTCAATTGAAATAAAATACATAAATAAATTCTTTCAATTTTTTTAAGGAAAAATTGATTTTCCCAAAGTTTTTCCCCTCAAAAATCACCTAACTGTAAATTTGGTATAGTTTTGTTACACCATTCGAATCACATGAATCATGCATTGTATGCAGACACATGTTCGTAGCAAGAGTGATGATCTACCTGAGTGCATTCAGGTACTCTGTTCAAACATATTTAAAGCTACTTTCCCTTTAGAGCTGCGCTGAAATTAACCTGGGCCATTGTGCTTATTGGTCCAGCTTTAAGAAATAAAATGGCCTAGAATTTTGTTTTGCAGAGCCTTGAATGGTTGGTGAAGTACGCCACTTAGTAGATTTCAGAGCTTCATAATACTGTAATTACATTGATTAACCAGGAAGGTAGATCCAATTACTTGCTCCATTTCATTCGTAGCATTGATTTGAACAATAATTAGGGATTAATTCCATACTCAGTAAAGGGGATCCCAGATGTATTAATTTTGGGGTTTCTGGGAATCCCTTATACAGTTAGTGTAATACTGTTTTGTGTTCATCTATTGTTTTGTTGGGAACCAGAGGATCCCGTATACGTCGCGGTAGCTGTATTTTGATTTGTATTCACGAAAATTCTTACGGATCAATAAAATACTCTTCTCTGTCTTTTTGTTCTTTTACTTAAGTACGGTCCAATTTCAAATTTGGGATCAGCAATCTCATTTTGCATGCACTGTAATAAGCTTAAACGGAAGCAGAATGTGAAATATTATGGGTCTTGCCGTAGCTGATTGCAGCATCCAACGAACATTGGGCAATTTACGTGGTCAAGATGGGTCCATGCTTTTAAGTCTGCCAAAATTTGAGCACAATATGTGTGTATTGGAAAACTATTTTTGTCGTTTAGACTAATTAGAACAAACCAACATCAAAATGAGAAATTATATTGAGAAAAATGAGCTTCATTTGTTCTTTTTCATCAATGCATTCTCATTCAAAAGGTAAAATTACACCTCAAACTCAAAGTATTGAAATATGTGCTACAAAACACTCAAAGTAACTAAATATCAACCCAGGATTTATCAAGGATTTTTTTGGAGACCAAAACACTAAGAGATCTGATGAATATCAAAGTTTTTAGTGCTGTATGATTTTTTTGCTAAGGATTTTTTTGTCAAGTTTTTAGTGTTAACCTCTGATGATCATCACCAAGTTAATTCTATGCACTATAAAATGATCGTACATCTTGCACATAAACAGCACCAAAAAACTTTGCAGAGATTAACTTGCAGACAAACGATCATTTCATCACTAAACATTTTGACAATGTCAAAGTTTTTAGTGATGAAATGATCGTTTGTCCTTCCTCTGCAAGTTAATCTCTGTTGAATGTCAAAGTTTTTGTTGATATTTACCGTTTATGTGCAAGATACACGATCATTTTATTTCTCACCATGATTTATATGATTTTTTAATTAACACCAAGTTTATGACCCAAAGTATCCTGATTATAAACGATGGTGATGATTATCGACTTTAGCCTATCTAATGAGATGATTCATCGGGTGTCCGATGGTGGTGTCCAATGAGACTATGACCAAGAGACTAGAAGCTTGAGAAGTTGTATCTAAAAAGTTACTCATCATTTGTTTGATCTTGCTGAAGATTATTTTCAGCAAGACGTGGGAGTAGAAGATTTTTTTCAATTTCAAGATGTGGAATGGTGACTTCTTTCATCTGGATACATCAACTTAGTGATGGAAATGATGGCCAACGGATTGACTATATAGGCTGAGCACGAGGCGATGATTCTGCTCATGATATCATGCCAGATCGATATACAATCTTCGTCAACATCATGATTTATGGTCGGGATACTTTGAGTCTTGAAGACGTGAAAGCGAGGATCTACGAGGAATTGAGCGACCAGATGGCTGGAGTTGGTTTTAGTGGATGAGATTCAGATAGATAGAGCCTATTTACTTTATGACGAAGTTATGGAAATGGTGAAAATAAGAGAAGATTGAGGTTGAGGACTAGAGGCACATCACACTTTATCTGCAAGATATTCAGATACTGGAAGAGAGTATGCCTAATGAGGAGGAACATGTACAAGGAGGAAATGTCAGTATCTTTATCAGTTGCAGTTATGTAGATGGATGAGGTTAGAAAAAAAGTGGCCTATGACATGCTCACATAATGTTCATAGATATTGGGAATCATGTATGGATCATGGATTCTGTGGCATCATTCTACATGATGTCAAATAAAGAGTATTTATCTACCTATGGTAGGAAAGAGGATAGTTCGGTCTTTACGAGCACCAATGACGCATGCAATGTTGCGCCGAGTTCTTGTAATATAAAGGTTCACTTATGCTCTTTTACTGATAACACCTTTGATGTTTGTGATGCTGTGCCCTCCTCCCTCAACCCTGTCAGGTTTTAGTCATCATGCAGCCAGGTTTGGAGGAGCTTAACTAGTTGTGGGTCGACGGGCTTGCTCATAGTGGGTCCGATGACGGGTTTTCTGGGGGGCTGCCCCGGCCTCCTGGTCGATCTAATGATCGGCCCGCTGGGAAGTTGTCCCTAGCCTTACGGTCGATCTAAAGATCGGCCTGCTGGGAGAGTTGCCCCCAGCATTATGGCCGATATGGTATCGACCCGCTGGGAGAGCTGCCCTCAGCCTTACGATCGACGGGTCAGTCGGCCAGCTGGGGGAGCTACCCCAAGACTTACGGTCGATCGAGTGATCGGTCTGCTGGGTGCGTTGCCCCCAGCCTTACGGTCGATCGAGTTATCGGCCTGCTAGGAGAGTTGCCTCTAGCCTTACGGTCGACGGGTCGGTCGGCCAGCTGGGGGAGCTACCCACAGGCTTACAGTCGATCGAGTGATCGAACTGTTGGAGGAGCTGCCCCAGCCTTACGGTCGATCGGATGATCGGCTTGCTGGGGGAGGTGCCCACAGCCTTACGGTCGATCAGATGATCGGCCTGCTGTGGGAGCTGTTCCCAACCTTACGGTCGGTCGGATGATCGGCCTGCTGGGGGAGTTGCCCTCATCCTTACGGTCGGTCGAATGATCGGCCTCCTGGGGAAGTTGCCCCCAGCCTTACGGTCAAGTGTGAGAGATGTCTAGATGCAGAAAGAGAGATTTCCTTTATTTGTGATACTTTTCCTCCTTTCAGTACAAACATCTAGGCAAGGGTCATACATTTACTGGTAGTAGTTATGCAGGTGCTCTGCGTTCCAGGTGTGAGTGAGCGCCTTTCCCCAGGGTTGAGAGTCGGTACGTGGCTGGGCCGAGGACCTCAGTGATCACATAGGGCCCCTCCTATTTGGCGGCGAGCTTCCCATTGCGTGCGACCTCTGGTTTAAAGATCGCTTTCTCAAGACCAGATCTCCTGGGTGGAAGCCCCTCCCTTTGACCCGGGAGTTGTAATAGCGAGCCACTCGCTGTTTTTGTCGGATGACTGAGGTCAGAGCTCGGTCACGCCGCTCGTCTATGAGCTCTAGGTTGATCTACAGGCCCTCCAAGTTCATTTCTTCGTCAAAGTGTCGGAGGCAGAGTGATTCCTCGTCCACCTAGACGGGCATGACAGCCTCGGCCACGTACGCGAGCATGAAGGGTGACTCCCCAGTGGCCTCTTTGTATGGTTTTCGGTATGACCAGAGTATCCTCGGAAGCTCTTTCGGCCGGTCTCCATGTGCTTCCACTACTCTCTTGCGAAGCGGTTCGAGGATGCACTTGTTGGCGGCATCGGCCATCCCATTGGTCTGGAGGTGGGCCACGGAGGTGAACATAAGCTTGATCTTCCATTTTGCAGAACTCTCTGAACCCCGTGCAATCAAATTGTTTCCCGTTGTCTGTGACGATGGACCGATGGATTCCGAACCGAGAAATGATGGATTTCCATACGAAGCTTTTCGCCTTTTTCCAGGTGATAGTGGCCAAGGGTTCGGCCTCGATCCACTTGGTGAAGTAGTCCACCACCACAATCAGGTTCTTCCCCTGCCCCTTCACGGAAGCAAAGGGACCGAGGATATCCAACTGTCACGACCCGCTTCCCTAAAATGGAGGCGAGACGTGAAAAGGTCCGCACGGGAGTGGAGCGGTGAAGCCCCAAACCCGATAAGCGTCAATTTAGTATAAGCAGGTCCCTGTAATTGCAATCGAAACAACAACAATAATAATAATAATATGAGACGGATATGAAATACCAATCCCAAAGTTTGTCCACAAAATATTCAACATCACAGAAAAGCCACCAGGCTAAAAGAAAGAGTCTAAGGGCCCAGAACAAGGCCAAACAAAAGCAACGACATAACAGAGTAAAGGTGCTACGCACCGACAACAAAACGACTGTCTAACAAAAGTAAAACACCACGAAGACACTAGGACTGGTCCCCAGTGTCCACGTACTCCCCGTCCAACCCGGGCGCAAGCTCGGCGTCCGCAAACACCTCACCCTCAGCGAGCAACTCAGGCTCAAGGTCTAACATGCGTCACCCAAAAGAGAAAGGGGCACATGTCAGCAAGTCTAAAAAGACTTGGGCAAGGAACTGAAAGTGACTAACAACCTAGCATTTAAATGTTAAACAATGGCATGGCAGTTGAATATGATGCAACAGTTTAAAAGAGGGGCAGGCACGCACGATGTAGCAAAAGCTACCAAATCACTAATTACTTATCATTTAACACTTATCACTTATTACTCATCACTTATCACTTATCACTTATCACTTAACACTTATCACTTAACACTTAGTGCATAGAGAGTCCACTTGCTGGCCAGCTCGTTTATCTCTATCACTATCAATCACTTAAACACTAGAGATTTCGCCTGCTGGCCGGAGTGGCTGATCAAGCCAACTCGGGCTCAGTCCGCTTATCTCTTACCCCACCCACATGTGTCGAGCGTTGTGGTTAGCAACTCATTATGCTCGCTTCTGGTCACGAGCCAGGAAAATAAGTGTGTGTTTGGCATAGGAGTACACCTAGCCGGTATACGAGCGTTGGGGTTAGCAACTACAGGGCTCGCTTCTGGAACACGAGCCAGGAAACATAGTATTGTAGCGTGTGCTACGCAGTCACGATAAATAATCTCTATGCAATGCCACGAGCAGATAATTGCGTACCGTTAATGGAATTTAAATGTGACAGGCAAAATGCAATGACATGAACATATTCGCGTACCGTTAATTTAAAGTAAACGTGTCATATGAGCATGATGGGGGTGACGGACCAAGCTTCGTTGTCAAGCTAGGTCAATGGCGTCTAAACGGCTATCCTTTCACCGTTTAGTCTCTTTTACGCTAAAGCATGGTAAATGGCCTAGGACATGGCCCAAATCAAGAGATGCAAGTTTCACTTGCCTATCACCGGGGATGACGGTTACGAAAGTTCGTTTCCGCGGATGCTAGCTTACGGGGAATCGCTGTTATGGGGAACAATCATCAAAACACAAGTATTTTATTAGGGTTTCATAAAAATTACAATAGGATATGAAAACAACGGTAGATCGATTTCTTACCGAGAGGAGGCGGAAGAAACACTCCGGGGAACCCTAGGATCAGATCTGGAAGCAAATGGAGAAGTTTGGGGAAACTAGGGTTTTGGGGGATTTGGGGATTTTGATGGATTTGGTGAGATTTTGGGGAAGATGAGAGGTAGAAAGAGTGGATGGATGGATTGGATGATGGATTTAGGGCTTGGAATGAAGGAATGAAGCTTGGAGGAAGATGGGGGCTCAAGGGGGAAGATTTTAGGGTTTTGGGTCGTGTTGGAGAAGATGAAATCGTTTGGGTTGGGTTTAAATAGGTTGGGCTGGCGGCTGCCCAGAAATTAGGGTTTTAACACTGGTTAGTCGGTCAAAGAACAACCACTGACCGACTAGTTTGGCAACTAGTCGGTCGGTCGACCAACGCAGACCGACTAAGTGTAAACAGTAACTCCTGAACGAAAATAGGATTTAGAGTTAGTCGGTCCATGAACAAGTACTGACCGACTAGTTTAGCAACTAATCGGTCGATGAACGTTCTTAGACCGACTAAGGGTAAACAGTAACCGATACAAAAATAAGATGATGTGTTAGTCGGTTAAAGAAGCATTGCCGACCGACTAGTTTGCAACCTAGTCGGTCAACCAACGTTCTTAGACCGACTAACGATAAACAGTAACTCCTGAGAATTTTAGAAAGCTAACTAGTCGGTCCAAGAAGGATTGCCGACCGACTGGATCGTCATCTAGTCGGTCGGTGGCCCTTCTTACACCGGCTAATGAGCACCAAAAGTTCCGATACGGAGCGCGGGGCCCCGGGATCGATTCCTAAGACTCCTAGGCTTGATCTAATAGTTAGATATGACCGTTATGAAGCCCGTCACGAGTGACATACTTCAAAATCGACGATCCTAAGGAAGACACGAGAAAATACGACGAATCGATCGAAAATGAAAGTTACGGAGACGAAAAGCACACAAGAGGAGAAAATCCACCAAAACATATATTATATTATATTAAATCCAGATACATGAAAAGCAGTCGTTACATCCTCCCCAACTTAAGAAAAATTCCGTCCTCGGAATTTCCGAATATTCACGAGTCCGGAAACAAAAGTGGGAAACGCTCTCGCATCTCATCCTCATTCTCCGAAGTAGATTCTCCCGGCGAACCGTGTCGCCACATCACCCTCACAAGATTGACAACCTTGTTCCGAAGCGATTTCTGACGCCTGTCCAGAATCTGCACTGGATGCTGGTCATACGTCATATCGGGGCGAACGGTAATCTCCGAAAAATCCACCGCATGAGATGGATCGCTAATGTATCGACGAAGCTGCGACACATGGAAAACATTGTGAACTCCTTCCAAAGATGGCGGCAAGGCCAAGCGATAAGCTACCTCGCCAACCCTCTCCAAAATGTCAAACGGTCCAATGTATCGCGGGCTCAACTTCCCACGCTTCCCGAAACGAATCACACCACGATTCGGGGAAATCTTCAAGAACACATGGTCGCCCGGCTGAAACTCCAAAGGACGACGTTTAGCATCCGCCCAATGCTTAAAACGGTCCTGAGCAATCCTCAACCTCTCCCGAATATTCCTGACGATATCCACGGCCTCCACGATCATCTCAGGCCCCAACAACTCCCGATCACCAATGTCATCCCAACTCAATGGCGATCGACATTTCCTCCCATAAAGAGCGGCGAAAGGCGTCATGCCAATACTCGCCTGGAAGCTGTTGTTGTAGGAAAACTCTACCAGATGTAGATGGTCCTCCCACGAACCCTTGAAATCCAACATGCACGCCCTCAGCATGTCTTCCAAAATCTGAATTGTCCTCTCGGACTGGCCATCCGTCTGCGGATGGTACGCCGTGCTGAAACTCAGACGCGTACCCAAGCTCTTCTGCAAACTCTGCCAGAACTGAGATGTGAACCTCGTGTCTCTGTCAGACACGATACTCACGGGGACTCCATGAAGTCGCACGACCTCCTCCATATACCTCCTCGCCAGCGCCTCAGTGGACTGTCCCACTCGGAACGGAATAAAATGCGCAGATTTGGTCAACCGATCCACGATTACCCAAATCGCGTCATTCTGCTTCGGACTCCGAGGTAGTCCAGTCATGAAATCCATAGTGATGTGCTGCCACTTCCACTCCGGAATCGGAAGCGGTTGTAGCAACCCGGCCGAATGCTGATGCTCCGCCTTCACCTGCTGGCAAACCAAACACTTGGCTACACTCCGAGCCACACTTCTCTTCATACCATGCCACCAATAATTCAGACGAAGATCCTGGTACATCTTGGTGCCACCAGGATGCACAGAATACAGTGAACTGTGTGCCTCCACCATCAACTCCTCTCTGATATCCCCAGCAGGCACACACAACCTAGCTCCAAACCTCAGCGAGCCATCCTCATGAATCAAAAAGTCAGTCCGCAGACCGGCTTCCACCTGCTCCCGAATCCTCACCAGCTTCGGATCCTCAGCCTGGCCAGCCTTAATCCGATCCACGATCGTCGACTGTACCTGCATGTACATCAACGACGAAGCCTCCCCAGGAAGAACAATCTCCACACCAGACTCGCAAAAATCCTGCTGCAATCTCCACTGCGAGGTCAAAATCATCACCGCTGGAAACCTACTCAAAGCATCTGGAACCACATTCACCTTGCCAGGGTGATACTGCAAATCAACCTCATAATCTGCCATAAGCTCCAACCATCGACGCTGTCGCATGTTGAGCTCCTTCTGAGTGAAAATATACTTCAAGCTTTTGTGATCGGTGAAAATCTTCACTTTCTCACTCAGCAGGAAGTACCTCCAAATCTTAAGAGCAAACACAACGGCAGCCAACTCCAAATCATGCGTCGGATAATTCTTCTCATGAACCTTAAGCTGACGAGACGCATACGCCACAACATGCCCGTGCTGATGCAACACACAACCGAGACCCTTGCCAGAAGCATCGTAAAAGATCTCAAATCCACCGCTGCGATCAGGCACCACAAGAATAGGGGCAGTCGTCAACCTCTCCTTCAGAACGCCAAAAGCACTCTCACAATCACCCGACCAAACAAAAGCAACATCCTTCCGCGTCAACCTGGTCATCGGCTCAGCAATACGAGAAAAGTCCTTAATGAATCGCCGATAGTAACCAGCAAGTCCAAGGAAACTCCGAATCTCATATGCAGACGACGGAACAGGCCACTCCCTGATGGCCCTAATCTTCTCGGGATCCACAGAAATACCATCTCCAGTCACCACATGCCCCAGAAAAGCAACTCGATCCAGCCAAAACTCGCACTTTGAAAACTTAGCATACAACCGATGCTTCCTCAAAATCTCCAACACCGTCCTTAAGTGCGAGGCATGCTCTTCCTCCGACTTCGAATAGATCAGAATGTCGTCAATAAAGATAACGACAAACTTATCCAAAAAGTCGTAGAAAATCAGGTTCATCATATTCATGAAAACTGCGGGCGCGTTAGTTACGCCAAAAGGCATAACCACGAACTCATAGTGTCCATACTTCGTCCTGAACGCTGTCTTCGGAACATCATCCTTCTTCACCTTCAACTGATGGTAACCACTCCTCAAATCCAATTTAGAAAACACCCTCGAACCTCCAAGCTGATCAAAAATATCATCGATGCGAGGCAACGGGTATTTATTCTTAATGGTCACCGCATTCAACTCCCGATAGTCCACGCACATGCGACGCGAACCATCCTTCTTCTTTACCAGCAACACCGGTGCTCCCCACGGAGACACACTAGGATTAATATAACCCTTCTGCAACAGCTCATCCAACTGCTTCCGCAACTCTTCCAATTCTGCAGGTGCCATACGATACGGCGCCTTCGAAATCGGCTGCGCACCTGGAACAAGATCGATAGAAAATTCCAGAGCTCGATCAGGCGGCAAACCAGACATCTCCTCGGGGAAGACGTCGCCAAAATCTCGCACCACAGCTGGCCACTCCAGCTCCCTCTGCATAGCCACTGCTGTTGAATATTGGACTCCCCGGATTTGGTTTTGATGATGAGCAAACATAAAAAATCCATGAACTAACAATTTGTGAGCGCAGTATTGGAGATCGTCGTCAATTTCACGAGAACATTCAAAGCGACATCTCAACACTTCCCAAAGCTCATATTCATGCCTAAAGCTTCGTTGAAGCTCTTGCGCCATTTTGGAAGTTATGAAGATTCAATCGAAGCTCTCAAAGACCGTTTATTAAGGTTTTATTTATAGTTTTTTAGCTTCGATATATAGAATGTTAAGCCTTGAGTATATCTTACATTTCTATCTTCATTACGCTCATTTCGTAGCTCTAGGATCCTTGCACAAGTTCATTCTAACTTCCTCGAAGCGTCGCGCTTCGATTCGGACTTGTATGTGCATGTTAGTTGGTACAAGAACAAGTACTGACCGACTAGATGGTGATCTAGTCGGTCGGCAACTGTTCTTGGACCGACTAGTTTGATTCCTTAATTTCTTGGACTTTACTGTTTACAGTTAGTCGGTCTACGTTGACTCACCGACCGACTAGTTTGTGAACTAGTCGGTCAGTGATGCTTCTTTGACCGACTAGTTGTGACTTACTGTTCATGCTAAAATTCTCCTAAGCTACTGTTTATCGTTAGTCGGTCTAAGAACGTTTGGTGACCGACTAGTTGACAATTTAGTCGGTCAACTTTTGTTCTTGGACCGACTAAGTCACTTTGTACTCAGACTAATTCTTTTTGCTCTTAGTCGGTCTACGTTCACTGACTGACCGACTAGTTGTGAAACTAGTCGGTCAGACAGTCTTCTTGGACCGACTAGATTTCTAGGTCTGAAATTCTATCTCTTCTCAGATCTACTCTTAGTCGGTCCACGTTGTTTGACTGACCGACTAGTTGACGAACTAGTCGGTCAGTGATTGCTCTTTGACCGACTAATTCTCACAGATTTCTATCCGTTGGAGAATGACCTAACTTTTTTTATGGGACCCTATAAATACGAACCTAGGTCATTTCTATCTAGGTTAGAGCTTCCATTCAGAGATTCATTGAGTTCTAAAGAGATAGCCATTCTCACTCAAATCAAAAGCTCTCTTCCTCACAAGAAACACATTCTCTCTCATTTCTAGATCTAGAATCCATCTAGAGAGAAGGTTGTTCTTGGTGAGCTCTTCAAGCTATTGCTTGATCCAAGTCTCCAAATCATCCCTAGGCACCGATTGCTGGTCATTTCCTTGGTGCTAGGTCTTGGTGACTTCATCTTCCTCAAATCCTTCATTTCACCATTTGGGTAAGAAAAACTCAAGGTATAGGATTTTGTGGTAAGATTGTTTATTTCATATTAAACTCTTTAATATTGCTTTGTGATTCTCTCGGTTGTGAGAGAAGGTTGTGATCCCGGGTTGTGGGATTCACGTTTGCTATTGCATGTATGATTTGATCTTGTGAAGGTTTTTCACAAGATATTCATAGTGGAAATCTTGAGTTAGGGTTTCTAACTCAAGTATCCGGAGGGGATCCGGGTGGTTGGGACGTAGGATCACCGGGAACAAGTCGGGGAGACTTGGGTGGATCCGAACCTATTAACATCGTTTGTTAGCATTGTTAATTTTGTGTTGTCATTCAATTTAAGCTTCCGCAAATTGATTTGGTAGTTGTTTGCAATTTAATTTGGAATTATACTCCTTATTATTTTAAAGTACTATTCACCCCCCTCTAGTACTTGTGCAGTAGCTAGTAGGGCATTACATTTGGTATCAGAGCCAGATACTCAGCTATGTCTGCCAACGACAACAAGACCGTGCCTCCACCTTCTAACTATGACACCTTCAGGAACCGTGAAGGAGCATCTTCGGTGATGGAAGGACATTCCTCTACGAGGCCTCCATTCTTCAACGGTACCAACTATGGGTATTGGAAATGCCGGATGGAAACCTTCCTCCGGAGTGCATCCTTATGGAGGACTACAATGAAGGAATACATCGAACCCAAAGAAGAAGACTTTGAGAAATGGACTACCGCGGAGGTCGCCGCGGAGGTAAGCAATGCCAAGGCAATGAACGCCTTGCAATGCGCATTGGAGCCCGAGGATTTCAATAAGATATGCACATGTAAGAGTGCATATCAAATTTGGAACTCCCTCCTCATTCTTCATGAAGGGACGAGTAGGGTAAGAGACTCTAAACTCGTAGTCGTAAACAAAGATTACGAAAGGTTTCATATGCAACAGGGCGAGAAGATGAAAGAATATTACGCTCGTTTTGTTGACATAATAAACGAGTTAGAGGCCATCGGCAAGTCCTACACTCAAAAGGAGAAGTGCTCAAAGCTTATTGAAGGACTTCCCTCTTCTTGGGAAAAACGTACCTTCGCCATCGAGGAAGGTAATGACATGAACAAATATACCGTAGTTCAACTAATGGGTACTTTGATGTCATACGAGGTACGCAACGATAGCAAGGTGAAGTTACAAGAAAAGATGAAGTCCTATTTGAACCTAGATGCGCCTAAGAAAAAGGCGATTGCATTCAAGGCGGCTTCATCCACCTCTACCGATGATGAGGACTCGGAAGAAGAAATGGACATGGAATCCATTGCACTCATGTCAAAGAAGTTCAATCGCTTCTTCCGAAAGGGTAACTTCAAACAAAAATCTAAGTTTACTTCTACTAACGCCTCTCCACCTTTGTGCTTTAAATGCAATAAGCCAGGACACATCAAAGCGGATTGTCCTCAAAACAAGCAAAAGGAGAAGTGGAAGGCGCCGAAGTTCGACAAGTCAAAGAAGTACAAAAAGGGGTACAAGAAGGGACTTGTCGGAACAACATTCACCGACTCCGAGGATTCCTCAAGCGGAGAGTCGGATGATGAGAAAGTGGAGCAAGCGCACATGTGCTTCATGGCAAGAGAGGAGCATGATCAAGGATCTTCCTCCTCCGATGATAGCGACGACGAAGGCGATGAGGTAACGATGGATGATCTTAGGGATGATAACTCTCATTTATGGTCTAAATACACAAAATTAGTAAATCGATATACTAAAGTAAAAGATGACCTAGCTAGCATTCAAACCTCGCCTAAGACTATCATCACCAACAACGACACCTTTGTTGAAGAGTTAAGAAATGAGATTGTTAATCTCAAATCTAAACTTGAACATGTTAGCATTGATGATCCGGAAGAACATAGGATAGCGGATTTAACTTCTCAAAACTCTACTTTGAGTATTGAGAACGAGAATCTTAAATCTCGTGTTTATGTGCTCACATCGCAAGTATCCACATTAGATACTTCTATGCGTTCTCTCAAAGAGAAATATGAGAACACATTAGGCCGAATCAATAGATTCAATAAGGGTAAGGACCATTTGGATAAAATCCTAAGTGACTTACTTCCGGCCAATCACCACATTGGTTTGGGGTATACGATGGGATGTCCATCCAAAGCGGCCACTACTTTTGTTAGGCCAACTTCCGGTGACTCTACGAGTGGTAGCAAACACTCTATTGGTAGTTCATCTACCAATGGTGCTTCCACCTCGTCCACACCCTCTTTTGGAAAGAAACCCACTTTGGGTGGACCTCCAAAGAAGGGGCATGCTTATATGTACACAAATACCATGCCACGTAGGAATACACGTCCTACTCCACCATCTCACACATATGATGATTTCTATGCTACACGTTCACGGGCACGTGCACACCATGTGAGACACCCTCACGCACGTGTTTCCACACATGCATATGTTCACCCACCTCATCGTATGAATAATTCTCGTCATGCACCATTCCATCATGTCCCGTATGCCTATCCACGTCATGCATCACGTAGAAATCAACGTCGCATGCATGCACCCAATAGGATGGTGGCTCCCAAAATTTTCACGATTTGGAGCCCAAAGGACACAAGCATGGACGAAAAACAAATGTATATGAATGCTTATTTTTCGAATGTTGTGTATAGTAGGAATTATGTGGGGAAGTCAAAGTCCAATTGGACTTGGCTTCCAAAGGTCTAACCTTTGAGGACCCAATGACCTTGGGTACCATGATATGAAAGTTTCTATCTTTGGGTACTCAAGGAAAAGAAAAAGAAGAGGAGCAACAAATTTAAATTTAGCTCCAAAGGGAATTGGATACTCGATAGCGGGTGTTCAAAACACATGACGGGTGACGCTCAATTGCTCTCCGGAGTGGTTCCCATTGCAAATGGAAATCGCGTCGTATTTGGAGGCAACGAGAGCGGAACCATCGTCGGTGTTGGTAAAGTGGGTAACCCTTCTAAACCCTTAATTAGTGATGTTTATCTAGTTGATGGTTTAAATCATAATCTTATTTCAATAAGCCAACTTTGTGACAAAGGTTACAAAGTTAGCTTTGCGAAAGGATTGTGTCATATTTCAAATGATAATAATAAATTATTATTTTCCGGCACACGCCATAAAGATATTTATATTTTGGATCTTCCTAAGTCATATGAACAATGTCTCGTTGCCAACACAAGTGAACAACACTTATGGTATCGACGCTTTGGAACATGTGAACTTTGGAACACTTTATAAACTTTCGAAATTAAATTCCATTAAAGGTTTTCCGAAGCTCGTTTTCGAAAAGAAAAGTTTTTGTGATTCTTGTCAACGTGGCAAGCTTCCTAAATCTTCATTTAAACCTAAGAAAAGCATTTCTACGAAACGGCCACTAGAGCTATTACATCTAGATTTATTTGGGCCAACTAGGGTTGCTTCCTTAGGAAATGCAAGATATGGACTAGTCATCGTTGATGATTATTCAAGATTTACATGGGTATTTTTCTTATGTAATAAAAATGAAGCTTTTGAAAACTTTACAATATTTGTGAAGAAAGTACAAAATCTCATCGGAACCACCATTGTCACTATTCGTAGTGATCATGGGGGTGAATTTGAGAATGAGTCTTTCTCAAATTTTTGTGATGATCTTGGAATTACTCACACGTTTTCTTTCCCTCGCGCACCTCCTCAAAATGGTGTTGTTGAGAGGAAGAATAGAACGCTTGTGGAGTGTGCTCGCACTATGCTCGAAGATAGTCAACTTGGTTATCAATTTTGGGCGGAAGCGGTACACACCGCTTGTTATGTGTTTAATAGAATACTTTTGAGGCCCGGCACCAAACAAACGTGTTATGAATTGTTGTTTGGTAGATTGCCTCAAGTTAAACATTTTCGTGTTTTCGGCGCAAAATGTTTCATTAAAAACACATATGATAATTTGGACAAGTTTGATCCGAGATCGGATGAGGGGATATTTGTTGGGTATTCCTCACGTAGCAAAGCCTACCGGATATACAACAAAAGATCCTCTACGATCGAGGAATCACTTCATGTCTCTTTTAATGAGAATTTTACTACTTCTAGAATTTCAAATGATAATGACTCTATGGATGTTTTATGTGATTCATTTGAAAATTCTAAGTCTATTGATTCAATTGATTCTATTGAGACTAACCCGACTAATGAAGTTGTTGAGAATGTGCCTAGTGATCAAGGTATTCCCAAGCGGCTTCATACCGTTCGCGACCATCCCCATGAGCAAGTTATTGGCAATATTAATGATAGTGTCAAGACGAGATCTCAAGTCCACCACTTCGCCAATTGTGCCTTTGCCTCATCGATAGAGCCAAAGAATATCGTTGAAGCGTGCGAAGATAGTGCTTGGATCCTTGCCATGGAGGAGGAACTCATTCAATTCGAGAGGAATGAGGTATGTGAGCTTGTTCCTTTGCCATCGAAGAACCACACCGTCATAGGGACAAAGTGGATCTTCAAGAACAAAACCGACGAAAATCAAGTCGTCGTCCGGAACAAAGCTCGGTTAGTAGCTCAAGGCTATCGCCAAGAGGAAGGTATCAATTTCGAAGAATCCTTCGCTCCGGTAGCTAGATTAGAATCGATTAGACTTTTATTGTCTTATGCATGCCATAAAAATTTTAAGTTATTTCAAATGGATGTTAAAAGTGCATTTTTAAACGGAGATGTCGTTGAGGAAGTTTACGTTTCTCAACCTCCGGGCTTCATAAATGAAAAATTTCCAAATCATGTTTTTAAACTAAAGAAAGCTCTTTATGGTTTGAGACAAGCTCCTCGAGCTTGGTATGATCGCCTAAAGAATTTTCTTTTGGATTTGAATTTTAAAATGGGCGAAGCCGATTCTACACTTTTTGTTAAGCATGCGAATAATGATATTTTATTAGTTCAAATTTATGTTGATGATATCATTTTCGGTGCTACTAACTTCACTCTTTGCGAAGAGTTTTCTAATGTTATGAAGGAACAATTTGAGATGAGCCACATGGTCGAACTCAAATATTTCTTAGGTCTCCAAATTCGCCAAATGAACGATGCAATCTTCATCCACCAAACGAAGTATACGGTGGAGTTGCTTAAGCGATTTGGAATGGAAAGTGCTTCCGGGAAAAAGACTCCAATGAGCACGACTACGCATCTTGACAAGGATACGGGCGGTAAGGATGTAGACATTCGTCTATATCGAGGTATGATAGGTAGTTTACTTTATCTTACCGCAAGTAGGCCCGATATTATGTTTGCCGTATGCGTATGTGCTCGTTATCAGTCTCAACCTAAGGAGTCTCACTTAGTAGCGGTAAAGCGTATTTTCCGTTATCTAAGTTACACTTTAGATTTTGGATTACTTTATCCGAAATCTAGCACGTATGAGTTAGTCTCATACAGTGATGCCGATTATGCGGGATGCAAATCCGACAGGAAAAGTACTAGTGGCACTTGCCATTTTCTAGGAAATTATCTTGTCTCTTGGTTTTCCAAGAAGCAAAATTCCGTATCACTTTCAACCACCGAGGCGGAATATATTGCCGCCGGTGCCGCTTGTGCCCAGGTTCTTTGGATGAGACACACTTTGAAGGATTTTGGTATTCACTGTGATACTAGCCCTATCATGGTGGATAACCAAAGTGCTATCTGTCTTTCAAAGAATCCGGTGCACCATTCCCGATCAAAACACATAGATGTCCGACACCATTTCTTAGATGATCATGTTGCTAAGAAGGACATCATTTTAGTGTACGTTGAAACCCAAAAGCAAATCGCCGATATTTTCACGAAACCCCTAAAGGAGGACTCCTTTGTGCGGTTGCGTCGAGAATTGGGGATTATGGGTGAATCCGAGATATAGGATTCATATTTCATTCAATTATCTTGCATGCTATTCGATTTCGCGATATTATGTTCATGCTAGATTAATTGAATTTTTGGGAATTTTATGTGATATATTTGAATTTATGATCGAATTCGTATTTGAAAGTCGTATTTAAGATTTCGACGTTTTATGGGGTAATTTAGATGACTAATGAGAGTTTTAAGTTGTTTCATCCAAGTGGTTTGTGAAGAGAAATCAATTATCAAATTTTGAACTCTTCTAGTCGGTCTAAGTTCATTTGTCAACCGACTAGATGCTCATCTAGTCGGTCAGCAAGTGAACTCAGACCGACTAGATCAAGCTCTCATCCATCTCCTATCATTTTCTTTCGTTAGTCGGTCATAGTACACTTTCCGACCGACTAGATTGAAAACTAGTCGGTCAGTAAGTATACTGCGACCGACTAAATCTAGCCCTAAATTTTGCTGTTTGCCTCTGTTTCGACTTAGTCGGTTCAAGCTCATTGACCGACCGACTAGATCGTAATCTAGTCGGTCAGTGCTTGAACTGTGACCGACTAAGTGGGTTAGTGCATTTGTGTATTTTTGCTTCCAGACCGACCTAAACTCACTTTCATTCGACTAAAACTCACTTTTAGTCGGTTTGTCTCTCAGCTCAAGCCCGATAACTCCCAAAACCCGATCGAGCCCCTTCAAATTCTCGTCGACTCCGGCCATATCTCCGGCCATCCCCGCCGTCCGCCGCCGTCGCCTCCTCCTCCTAGGTATCTCCCTCCCTCTCCTAGGTCGATTCCTACCCTAGGGTTCGATTTTATCTCATCTAGCTCCTAGGGTTTCCGAATTGTTTCAATTAGGGCTTGTGCATCTAGGGTTTGTGTGTTCGGATTTCTTTTGATCTCTAGGGCTTGTGTTGTTAGTAGTTTGTGTTGCTTGTACTCGTCGTGCCACGATCATGGCAAAGACGAGAATTCCTATCACTCCCTCTGGGGCTTCCCCCATGACCGTAGAACAACCTACCGCTAGGAATCCACCTAAGCCTAAGCGTCGTGCCAAGTCAACCCAAGCCTCTCCATCTTCGCCTCCTCTTAAGAAGCCGAGGACGGCCACAGCTAAACCCCGAAAATCAAAGACCAAGAAGCCTATTCTTCAATCTCCGGCTACTCCTCTTGATTCCGACTCTGAATTTATCCCAGAGGATGAGCCTTCTAGGGAACCTACTCCTCCTCCGAAGACCCGTAAGGCTAAGGGTAAAGCTCCTATGCCAGTCGGCGGTGTAGACATATCGTTGTGCCGCGATGACCCTCAGTGTCTCGCAGCGTACAACCGTATAGAGCACTGTCCACTGTTGTTAGAGCATTACGTTCAGTTTTCTGATTTTCTCGGCCTTGCTGATCTTCTGTCCTATAGTGGTCTTCTTGATTATCTCCGATACGACCCCAAGGCCAATCCCAAACCTTATCCTCGCCTAGTGAAATTGTTCTATGCCAATCGTATTCGAGGCCAGTACGATGCCAGCCACTCCATTGAGACTACTGTCTTGGGAACTCCTATAGTTCTCACGGCAGAAATCTTGGGGGAGATTCTTGGTTGCTCGTCGTGTGGTCTCCTTCCTTCGGACATTTCAGTCGATGATATTTCTTCCTTGGATCAGTCAGTTCTTGCAGATATCTTCCAGGTTATCCCCTCCGCATTCATTGGTGTTCCATCGAAATCTTTCAAGCCGAATGCGTGGGTCCTTAACCTGATCTTGAAGTCTTGCCTCCTCCCTAAATATGGATCGTCTTCTCTTCCATCCCAGCCGTTCTTGAAATTGATCTACGCTCTTTTCTTGGGATGCGAGATTAATTGGGCTCGCGTGATACTCGATAAGATGGACTCTTTCGAGTGTATACGCAAGACCAATAAGTCTGCGCATATTCCATATCCTTGTCTGTTGACTCTTGTGTTTCGTCATTTCCGAGTCCCTCTCCCTCCTGACGATGAGCGTCCCTTGGGTACTCCTCTGAACGCGACGGCCGTGAAGAAATCTCTAGCGGCGCTTCGTCACGTACAAAGATCTACCACATCTGCTTCTCATGTGACTCCCTCTGCTGCTGGTGCCCCCTCTCGTCCTGCTACTTTGGATGATGTCGTACGGATACTTCGTCGGCACGAGTCTCGCTTGGCTCGTACCGAGGAGGTAGTTTGCCGTATGGCTCGTCAGATGGGCATTGATCTTCCTCCGTCCGTGTCTGAGGACCAGGAGATGGACGATGAGGAGCTTGACGAGCTTGTCACTTCTTTAGCCCGTGGCGATGAGGCCACTGCTGCTGCTGCTACATCTTCTGCTCCTGGTGTTGGCACCTCTACCGGTGCTCCAGAGACCTCTGCTGCAGTAGTTCAGACTTCTGAGCCTGCTGCCTCTCCTGCTGACACTCCTGATGTGCCTGCTGATGTTGAGCCTGTTGCTGTTGCTTCCACACCTACCCCGACGATCCCGTCTGTTGAGACACCTCTACTCCCTGCAGAGCCTGAGTCCACTCCGTCGACTGGACCCACGGAGACTGCAGATCCAGCCACTTCCTCGTGATTGTCAGTTTCGAGGACTCTCCACTACACTTCGGATGATATATTTTTTAGTGAGAGTATTTTGGGTTTGGATGGGGTTTGAGAGTTGTTTTGATGTATTTATGAGCTTTCAGGGTTTCGATGTTGGTTGTTTTGATACACTTTGGATGACGTTGCTGATGGTTATTTTGTTGTATTTTGATGTTGACGATGATGATGTATCTTTTGATGTTTATATCCATGGTCGTTTGTATTTTGATGTACTCGTTAGGATATCTCTTTGGATGTACTCATGATGTTATCATTTATATATATACATCGTCGTTCTCTTTGTCTTAATTCATCGTGCACATTTAATATTCGTTCAATGCATATAATGTGTGAATACGTCGTTCGACGCATGAAAACTTGGTTAAATAGATTTAAATTCTATAATTGTATAGAATTGTTTTCCATGCACAAATTTAACCAAGAATATTGAATATTGAAGAGTATGTTTCTTTATTCAAGAAATGAATAATTATTTGGTATTTTTGATGATTTTTGATTATTTTTTTTGATAATGGAAATTTTGGCACACCTTGATTTGATTTCCACATTTTTTCCCTTGGTGTCAATTTGGTCCATCGTCATTGTCTGCGACTCCCGATGTTGGATTTTTCATTTCCTAGTTGTTGTCGTTGTATGCCCCCCATTTTTGGGATAATGCCAAAGGGGGAGAGATAATGATAATAAATAGCGCAAATGAAAATTTAACTCAATTTCCAAGAATCTAGTTTGATATGTTAGATTCAGGGGGAGTTAAGATACATATAAGGATTCCCGGGTTGTGGGATTCACGTTTGCTATTGCATGTATGATTTGATCTTGTGAAGGTTTTTCACAAGATATTCATAGTGGAAATCTTGAGTTAGGGTTTCTAACTCAAGTATCCGGAGGGGATCCGGGTGGTTGGGACGTAGGATCACCGGGAACAAGTCGGGGAGACTTGGGTGGATCCGAACCCATTAACATCGTTTGTTAGCATTGTTAATTTTGTGTTGTCATTCAATTTAAGCTTCCGCAAATTGATTTGGTAGTTGTTTGCAATTTAATTTGGAATTATACTCCTTATTATTTTAAAGTACTATTCACCCCCCCTCTAGTACTTGTGCAGTAGCTAGTAGGGCATTACAACTGCCTCCACCGGCCTGGCCCGAAATCTGACAGGACCAAGCGAACTGCTACCACGGCTGAACTCAAACACTGGATGTCCGGGAATCTCGAACACCACCTTCTTCCTCCTGCAGTCGATCGTAGCATAGAAGCTCGCAAGCAAATCCATCCCAAAGACCGCATCGTAGTTGGTGATGTTGTGGACAATAAAATCAGCATAAAGCTCATGTCCACAAACCACCACGGAGCAAGGACTGCATCCACGATGCACCGTGACTACTCCATTCCCTGTAACGATGTTCCAACTCTTGGAGAGAGGGGACGTCGACAAGGAATGCTTCTCCACGAAGCTCTGGGCCAAAATGCACATCGACGCACCTGAGTCAAAGAGGACTCGGGCAGGGAACGTGCAAACCAAAACCACACCTAACAAACAGTCTAATCAATCAAATCTTACTCTAGCAACATTCATACACAAGCAACCAACATAATTTAACAATCAATTAATTAAGGAAGGAACAATCTAGATCGAAAGTTACCTGCAATGACCTCATCCATGGCCAAAACCTCCTCCTCAGTCCTCAGAAATGCCTGCCTCCTCGGCGGAGCGGCCTGCTGAAAAGCCTGCTTCTGCGGAATGAGGGGCACCCCACGACCAGCGGGCACCGGGGCTCTCTGCTGCAACGGCGGGGCAGCAATAGGTGTCCTCCAAGGTTGCTTCAACCTCGGGCACTCCCGGATAGCATGGGCGGGATCTCCACAGATAATACATTGCCCCAAGAACTTCCTACACGATTCCTTGATATGGCCCTCCTTGCCACAGAAATGGCAAGTCCTCCGAACAGGCCCTCCTGGCCTCTTAAACTGAACAGGTGGGTTCGGCCTGAATCCAGACCTAACCACAGCTCTCGCCTATTCCAAAGGCCTCTTCCCAGCACCAACAATAGACCCCTTCCTCTGGTTCACGAGCAGCTCCTGCCTCTTGGCAGCGACCAAAACCTTCTGATAAGATTCCCGGTCAGAAGAGGTCACAAAGCTCTGGAGCTCCGAAGCAAGCCCCTGCAGGAACCTCTGAGCTCTCTCCTCAGCGTCCTGCACCATCTTCGGTGCAAACCGACTCAGCCTCATGAACTCTTGGTGGTACATGTCCACCGACGAGTTCCCCTGCTTCAGATCGATAAAACGCTGCAGCATCTCTTCCCTGGCAGCCTTCGGGAAGAACTCACCATCGAATCTGGCCTTGAAGGTAGCCCAGACGATCGGCTCCACCAATATCTTCTCTTCAGCATCCCACCAATTACGAGCATTATCCTTCAGCTGGCGCTTCGCCAAGTCAACCCAACTAACTTCGTTGACCTTGGACATCTTCAGATTGTCCTCGATATTCCTCATCCATTCATCAGCAGCTAGTGGACCTTCGGTTCCATCAAAATATGCAGGACCCAGCTCTCTGAACTGCTTCGCCCCGGGCTCAGGGCGAGGGGCTTCCACCACCCGAGCAGCTCGAGTCACCGGAGCATTCTGCACCTGCAGGAGCACACCCTGCTGAACTTGCATCATCTGCAACATCATCCGCATCATCTCTCCATTGGTGGGCTCCCGCTCAGGCTCCTCGTCATGAGGGGACGCACCACTACCACCACCACGGGTGATTCGCCTTCCTGCCATCTAATGACGCAGAAAACGAAACAATTAGACTCATAGCTTAGGGCTCATGTCGAACTTATTTGTTGGACAATTCGTATTATTATCGTTATTCCGATAATTGCAGTTACAGAAGGACCTGCATGGGCCACCACTAAAACCTGTCACGACCCGCTTCCCTAAAATGGAGGCGAGACGTGAAAAGGTCCGCACGGGAGTGGAGCGGTGAAGCCCCAAACCCGATAAGCGTCAATTTAGTATAAGCAGGTCCCTGTAATTGCAATCGAAACAACAACAATAATAATAATAATATGAGACAGATATGAAATACCAATCCCAAAGTTTGTCCACAAAATATTCAACATCACAGAAAAGCCACCAGGCTAAAAGAAAGAGTCTAAGGGCCCAGAACAAGGCCAAACAAAAGCAACGACATAACAGAGTAAAGGTGCTACGCACCGACAACAAAACGACTGTCTAACAAAAGTAAAACACCACGAAGACACTAGGACTGGTCCCCAGTGTCCACGTACTCCCCGTCCAACCCGGGCGCAAGCTCGGCGTCCGCAAACACCTCACCCTCAGCGAGCAACTCAGGCTCAAGGTCTAACATGCGTCACCCAAAAGAGAAAGGGGCACATGTCAGCAAGTCTAAAAAGACTTGGGCAAGGAACTGAAAGTGACTAACAACCTAGCATTTAAATGTTAAACAATGGCATGGCAGTTGAATATGATGCAACAGTTTAAAAGAGGGGCAGGCACGCACGATGTAGCAAAAGCTACCAAATCACTAATTACTTATCATTTAACACTTATCACTTATTACTCATCACTTATCACTTATCACTTAACACTTATCACTTAACACTTAGTGCATAGAGAGTCCACTTGCTGGCCAGCTCGTTTATCTCTATCACTATCAATCACTTAAACACTAGAGATTTCGCCTGCTGGCCGGAGTGGCTGATCAAGCCAACTCGGGCTCAGTCCGCTTATCTCTTACCCCACCCACATGTGTCGAGCGTTGTGGTTAGCAACTCATTATGCTCGCTTCTGGTCACGAGCCAGGAAAATAAGTGTGTGTTTGGCATAGGAGTACACCTAGCCAGTATCCGAGCGTTGGGGTTAGCAACTACAGGGCTCGCTTCTGGAACACGAGCCAGGAAACATAGTATTGTAGCGTGTGCTACGCAGTCACGATAAATAATCTCTATGCAATGCCATGAGCAGATAATTGCGTACCGTTAATGGAATTTAAATGTGACAGGCAAAATGCAATGACATGAACATATTCACGTACCGTTAATTTAAAGTAAACGTGTCATATGAGCATGATGGGGGTGACGGACCAAGCTTCGTTGTCAAGCTAGGTCAATGGCGTCTAAACGGCTATCCTTTCACCGTTTAGTCTCTTTTACGCTAAAGCATGGTAAATGGCCTAGGACATGGCCCAAATCAAGAGATGCAAGTTTCACTTGCCTATCACCGGGGATGACGGTTACGAAAGTTCGTTTCCGCGGATGCTAGCTTACGGGGAATCGCTGTTATGGGGAACAATCATCAAAACACAAGTATTTTATTAGGGTTTCATAAAAATTACAATAGGATATGAAAACAACGGTAGATCGATTTCTTACCGAGAGGAGGCGGAAGAAACACTCCGGGGAACCCTAGGATCAGATCTGGAAGCAAATGGAGAAGTTTGGGGAAACTAGGGTTTTGGGGGATTTGGGGATTTTGATGGATTTGGTGAGATTTTGGGGAAGATGAGAGGTAGAAAGAGTGGATGGATGGATTTAGGGCTTGGAATGAAGGAATGAAGCTTGGAGGAAGATGGGGGCTCAAGGGGGAAGATTTTAGGGTTTTGGGTCGTGTTGGAGAAGATGAAATCGTTTGGGTTGGGTTTAAATAGGTTGGGCTGGCGGCTGCCCAGAAATTAGGGTTTTAACACTGGTTAGTCGGTCAAAGAACAACCACTGACCGACTAGTTTGGCAACTAGTCGGTCGGTCGACCAACGCAGACCGACTAAGTGTAAACAGTAACTCCTGAACGAAAATAGGATTTAGAGTTAGTCGGTCCATGAACAAGTACTGACCGACTAGTTTAGCAACTAGTCGGTCGATGAACGTTCTTAGACCGACTAAGGGTAAACAGTAACCGATACAAAAATAAGATGATGTGTTAGTCGGTTAAAGAAGCATTGCCGACCGACTAGTTTGCAACCTAGTCGGTCAACCAACGTTCTTAGACCGACTAACGATAAACAGTAACTCCTGAGAATTTTAGAAAGCTAACTAGTCGGTCCAAGAAGGATTGCCGACCGACTGGATCGTCATCTAGTCGGTCGGTGGCCCTTCTTACACCGGCTAATGAGCACCAAAAGTTCCGATACGGAGCGCGGGGCCCCGGGATCGATTCCTAAGACTCCTAGGCTTGATCTAATAGTTATATATGACCGTTATGAAGCCCGTCACGAGTGACATACTTCGAAATCGACGATCCTAAGGAAGACACGAGAAAATACGACGAATCGATCGAAAATGAAAGTTACGAAGACGAAAACCACACAAGAGGAGAAAATCCACCAAAACATATATTATATTATATTAAATCCAGATACATGAAAAGCAGTCGTTACACCAACCCCCACTTGGCGAAGGGGACGTGGCTGATTATCGGTACAAGTTCGGCCGGGGGGTCGAGATGATTTTTGCAAACATCTGGCACACCAGGCATTTCCAAACATACTCGACCGAGTCGTTAACCAAGGTCGGCCTATAGTACCCTTGCCTTAGGATCTTCATTGCAATCGTCTTGCCCCCATGGTGGTTCCCGCACAGCCCTTCGTGGACCTCCCGGATGACGTAGTCGGCCTCTAGTGGTCCGAGGCATTTGAGGTAGGGGAGGACGTCGGTTTTGGTCCAACGCCTTCTGTACAACACACCTTCATGAAGCATGTATCAGAGTCCGTTCTGCTCCAGTGTCCGACGCTACTCATGGTCTGTCAGGACCTCGCTGTCAGTGAGTTACTGAACGATTGGGTCCATCCAGGAAGGTTCGGTGTCGATGATCATCGGCTCCTCCTCTTCCGTACTGGGGTTTCGAAGGCTCTCAACATAGATGGCACGACCCAACTCCTTGAGGGAGGAAGATGCCAGCTTTGATAGGGCATTTGCGTGAGCATTTTCTGACCTTGGCAGATGGAGCGTCTGGACGTGCTTGAACTTTGATAGCTCGGATTTGGCCGAGGCTAGGTAGCGCTGCATTGCCTCTTTTCGAGCTATGTTGTCCCTTGTAGTTGGCTGATGATGAGTCTGGAATCGCTGAGGAGGTGTATGGACTCTGCCCCCAGCACTCTGGCCAGCTTTAGGCCATTGATGATGGCTTCGTATTCAGTCACGTCGTTGGTGGCCGTGAACTTGAACCAAAGGGTGTACTCGACCGTGTTTCCGTCAGGGGACCGGATGACGATGCCAACCCCGCTTCCCGCCTTCGTCGCTGATCCATCCACATCCGATCGAACCTCTTAAGGTTTAGCTCGAGCTAGGAGTTAGTTAGGACCGGGATGGTGTGAGTTTGGAAGTAAGGACGGAGTCGCCGTGTCGAAAGGACGAGGGTGTAAGCCAGCTTCTCTACCGGGCTGTATCGCTCCTCTGCGTCTCTTAGGATTTGGTTGGTGTAGTACACCGGTCTTTGCACCCAGGCGTCCTCTCTGATCAGCACAGAGCTCACTGCCTTTCTGGTGCTGGCCAGGTACAGGCTCAGGGGTTCCCCCTCTTTGGGCTTGGAGAGGAGCGGGGGGCTGCGAAGGTACTCCTTGGCGAACACCCGAGCGCAGCTTTCGTCCCATTCTACGGCCTTCCTCTTCCTGATCGGCTCGGCGAGGGCCTTCCTCAGGATCCTGAAGAACGGGAGAGATCTCTCTGCCAATTTAGACAGGAAGTGCCCTAAAGCAGCGATCCGTCTTTGCAGGTCTCGGATCGTCATTGGCTCTTTCATGTTGATCATAGCCTCAATCTTATCCGGGTTGGCCTCAATGACGCGGTTGGTGATCATGAAGCCCAAGAATTTCCCAGACCTCACCCCGAACGTACATTTCGTGGAGTTGAGTCTGATGTTGTGTCTCCGTAATTGTTCGAAGGTCTCCCGGGGGTCGACGATGTGGTCTGTGTGGTCCTTGAATTTGACCAGCATATTGTCCACATAGACCTCCAGATTTCTTCCAATCTGAGAGCCAAAGACTCCGTTGACCATCATTTGGTAGGTCGCTCCTACGTTCTTCAGACCGAAGGGCATCTTTTTGTAGCAGAATGTCCCACGGTCAGTGATGAACTATGTCTTCTCCTCGTCATCTGGATCCATTTGAACTTGGTTGTACCCGAAGTAGGCGTCCATGAATATGAGCATCTCGTAGCCCGAGGAGCTGTCAACAAGATGATCGAGGCATGGCAGCGGATAGATGTCCTTAGGGCATGCCTTGTTGAGATCAATGAAGTCTACACACATTCGCCACTTGCCGCTAGACTTCTTTATCATTACAAAATTGGCCAGCCAGTCGGGGTACCAGACTTCTCTGATGAAGCCTGCTTCGAGGAGACGTTCCACCTCCTCAGCGACAGCCCTCATCTTTTCGCCGCCCAAGTTCCTCTTTTTCTACCTGATTGGCTTGAAGTTGGGGTCGACGTGCAACCGATGGGTGATCACCTGGGGGTCCACGCCCGGCATGTCGTCTGGTGGCCAGGCGAAGATGTCCAGGTTGGCTTTCAAGCACCCGATCAACTCATCCCTCGGGGCCGGATCAAGTTTCAATCTGATGGACACGAACCTGCCGTCTATGCCCGTGACGGAGATGAGCTCTAGTTCCTCTACGGGGGCGGGTCTCGAATTGCCCGAGCCACCCCTTCGATCGAGGAGATCCATCGGGTCGTACCGCTCCATGTCGTGTCCCTCACCGAACAATTGTAACAAGTCTTAGGTCTCGCCTGGTCGCCCTTAAATTTTCCGACCCCCCTCGGGGTCTGCAACTTGACCATTTGATGGAGGGGTTGAGACCACGGCTCCGGTCGCGTTGAGGAGTGGTCAACCGATTAACCCGTTATATGCTGATCTGATCCTCAAGGCCATAAAATCAATGGTTATAGTGGTTGAGCGGGGCAGCTCTCCAAGCGTAACAGGGAGGCGGATCATTCCCACGACGGGTACGAAATGCCCTGTGACGCCCACTACGGGGCCCAAACAAGGTTCAAGGTTTTCAGCCTGCAGCCCCATTTTCTCCAAGGTTGACATGAATAGGATGTCGCACAAGCTTCCTGTGTCTACGAGTAGCCGCCGGACTAGGGTGGTGTTGATGAGGGCCGAGACGACTAGTGCGTCATCATGCAGCAGCTCTACCCCTTCAGGTCCTCATTGGAGAAGGAGATGGGCTGAGGGTTGTCCCCGGCTTCCTCACGGTCTATGATCATTGCCGCGGCCAGAGGCGTGCTTGGCTCCACGATTCGGGGCGGGCGTCAAGTGGTTGCGGCCTTTCCAAGGCGCTCACTGGCAGGCCCCGGCGTTGGCATAGATATCACGCCCCATTCTCCCAAATACCTTATATGACATCATATATCATGGAAAAGGAGGATAGAGCCCGACAAGCCGCGGTATTATACCAAGCGTGAGGAGTAATCACACAATAAGCAGGCACTGCGAATGCTGGGATCACTCATCACATATATTCATATAAAAAGAAAGCAACGCATTCAGCCATCACCAAAATACATCATCCACAGATATACATAACTAATGAGAGAACTACACCCCAGTATCAAATACAAAGTGAAACGGACTCCAGTACATAAGAAAAGTACTACAGGCCACCAACACACTCCACAGCTGCAAAAGATAACTCTCTCACCACTCGACCCAACTCATACTACAAAACATAGGCCAAAAAGAGTGGTGTCCCCAAGTCAAAAACTCACGTCTGAGAAATCTCCTGAGGGAGATTTTACTATGGTGTCACCTACTCAAGACCTAAAAAGTAAAATGAGCACGTCAAACGTGCCCAGTAGGAAACTAACTAGGGTAGGGAAAATCATTTAGGGTTATGAGTGTAAAGGCAATAGGAGTACAAACAATCAAGGTAAAGATTACAACACACAAGTGTGCACAACAACACATATAAAGTTCATTAGTTAGCAAATGTTAGTGACTCTTTGGAAGCCTGGGTATCACCTAAAGATAAGGGCCTGGACATGATCCCAAATTTGGGGTGAACATAGCACACGACGCAGTGGACACGGGCACTGTACGCCGGGCCTCTCATCTCCACCGTCCCTGGCAGGAGTGAGGCTCTCCACATAAGAACACAATCTTCATATGTCCCCTCCACTCCCAGTAAAGGCGAGTGGGAAACAAATATCACATATCACATATCTCTTTCCCCCAACTTCTCAGTCCAGCCCCTTATAGTCAAGTTATACCCAAACTTTCCCCATCCCCATACCAGGATGCTCACCTGCCTTAGGGCAGATCGAGACATCCCAGTTGACATGTCATGTGTCATATGCAATTTCATAATGAATTACATGACACAACACTCTCATAGCTATTTTCCAAGTTTCTTCAATTGCACATTCATTTGGGCATTTTAACGAACATATGGCGGACGCCATGTAAATGAAAAGTGTCTCACCATCAAATTTAGTAACAAATAGCATAACCAAACTTACATACATGCATCAACATCATTCATGCATTTTGGAGTGGAAAAATTAACATTATCACACAAATCCAACTTCACCCAACACAATCCAACATGCTGAAATTGCAAGAACAGCTAGGAAGTCAGCATTTTTAACCAATTTCTATTGTGAATTTGACAAAACTTACTGAATGAAAGTTGGAGATATACTAGTTATGGGTTCATCCATAAAATTTCATGCAGTAATGTGGACTGAGTGATTTATAGTGAAATAATTGGTACATCATGTCCAGACTATTTTTTCAAACAGAATTCTGGGCTGTATTGAAAGCCAATTTTAAGCAAGTTGGAGCCAGAATTTCGACATGTAATCACTCTAAAGAAATTTTAGATAAACTTGTTAATTTTCCAACAAGACCAAGATCAGCAAAATCCATAGAGTGTGCAGGTAATAATCCTCATTTTTCTAAACTGTTTACAGCTTGACAGAAATTCAGACATGTTACAAACATTGAATTATTACTCCTACTATTTGAACTCAACATATGACAAATTTTATATGAATTTGGGTAGGATGTCAAGATCTACACATACATATTTTTTTCAGCGGGTAAATCAAACTGCAGAGATCAAAATTGAAGGAGAAACACACATTAAAAATTCTGAATTTCAGGAAAGGGTAATTAGTTAAGGAAAATAAAGAAAAATGTCATATTTTTGATCTAATTCACATATAATCCATGAATTCAAGATCATGAGCAATCCAAATAGCATCATGGCATCCTTATAATCCCAAATAAAAATTCCCAAACCAAAGTTAGAATCCTACCTCAATGAAGTCTCTTTCTCCTTCTCTTCTATTTCTCTTCTCTCCACCTTTCTTTCTCTTAAAAGCTAGGGTTTTTCTTGTAATTTTTGGAAGCAAGAATTAGGGTTTGGAGTGTTGGAGAAATGAAAAGGGAAGAGGGGAGAGTTCGGCCATGGCTTAGGGGTGGGAGAGAGAAATAGAAAATGAAAAGAAAAAGAGAGAACGTTAACGAAGGATGTAGAAATGTAATAAAAAATACCTAGCTCTAGAATTCTCTTTAGGATAAGCATGCATAGGCTAAAATGACCTTAATACACCTCCAAAATTACCCCTCAACTTTCAAGTATTTACAAGTTTGCCATTACTTTATACACACACAACTTAAGTATGTACGCACAGCAGATTTAGTCAAAAGACCGTTCTGCCCCGGCCTTTCTAAGAATTTATGGGTGTGCCACTAAACCCATCCCTTTTCACACTAGCCCCTCACACACTAACCCACTCCTTCACAATTTACAAGTATGACACTACTTTACACACCCATCTTCACTCTACACACACTTCCACCCATATGGCCAAATGACCAAAATGCCTCTACACTTTTCACGGAATTACACGACTGCCACGAGCCACATTTACGCCATATCACATCTTATCAACTCATTGTACTCCCTCTACTCGTGCGTAGAGGACTACCGTATCAGTCGCCATATAGGGCTAAACATGCCATAATTGTGCCGCCGATAGCTCCCCCCTAAAAACATTGACCATAGGTTGAGGGGGAGAAGAGACATGTGCCTCTCCTAATGGGCCATGAGCACAGGAAAGAAATAAACAATAAAAATCTGGGTCTGGGTATTTTTGGCTGACGGGCATGAAGCCCACAGCCAGCCCGCAGGTCCTCTGGCCTGCATGCCAATTTTTATTTCTTATTCTGAAATTATTATATATTTCAGAAAATACCCTATAAATCCCTGATAAATTCCAGAAAATTCTGGAAAATTCTGTAAAAATCCGAAAAATTCTGGGAAAATCCAGAAAAATCAGGGAAACTCAGGGGATGATATTGAGTATAACTAACTCCTCTTGAAGTATTGGGGGCAAGTTATAAATCTGTTTCTAAAATCTATGTGGAATTCATAATCAATCGACTAAATTTTAATTGGATTAAATTTATTATTATTTCACGATTTTATAATTACAAGGATCCTGAGATCGCTCTGTCGTTAGTTATCTAACCTAACGGGTATTGACGTTTCTCCGTGGTCCAAGTAATTATTAAACATAAATTTTATATATTTCTCCAATAAATTTGATTGCGATGTTGAATAAAATAAATTGTTTATGCCTATGATGTTGCATATGTTATATAAACTGCCAGGACTGTTAGTAAGACTGTGTTGTGATTTTTGGATCGGCCGTTTTTAGTCACCACTATTTATTTTCCTCGCATTTTTTTCCTTTCGATGAAAATGTAGTGAGGAACTAAATGTAAAAGTCAAAGCCCGGAGATACTTACCATGAAGGCAGAGTCAAAATTGCTAATGCTCGGACTCCCAAGGGTTTTCAAATTGTAATTTTAATTTTCTCGTACTTCGGATTGTATAATGGACTTTGGACTTTTATTATTTTTGGTGGTGACCGGTCGATCCCCACAACTATCATTGTTTTACTACTATGCATGTTTTAATTTTAAAATAATAATTTATTCATGATTATTTCATGCTTAGATAAATGGCAAAGATTGTGAGCATCGATTTTGATGTTCTCGATGCGGCTGGCAAAAATTACTTGAGCTGGCAGCTGGACCTGAAGTTCCACCTGCGCTCACCGGGCCTAAGTCACACAATTTAAGCTCCAGCTACAGCCGTGACAACTGGTGAAGGGACTTCTACTGTTAGAGTCTCCGATATAGAGAAGGTGAAAGCCATTATCTATATTAGGAGACATATTGATCGGACCCTGAAAGCCGAATATCTAACAGTGGAAGACCCTCATGAACTGTGGACAACACTTGAGAATAGATACAAACATCAGAAAGATGTGATCCTCCTTCGTGCACGTTATGAGTGAAAAAATCTCCGACTTCAAGACTTCAAGTCTGTAGCTGAGTATAACTCAGCTCTCCATAACATCACCTCACGCCTGAAGTTGTGTGGTGAACAAGTCTCGGATACCCGCATGCTTGAGAAGACATATACATCCTTCCACGAGAAGGATGCTATCTCATGCAACAATATCGTGAACACAAGTTTACGAGGTACTCTGATGTACTCTTGTGCCTTCTTATGGCAGAGCAGAACAGAGACCTCATACTGGCCACTCATAACCTACGCCCTGCTGGCTCTGCTCCTCTCGCTGAGGCTCACACAGTTTCTTCCCAGAAGATGAAGAACAAGCACAACGGCAGATTCAACAAGGAGAAAGCGGCGAAGAAGCAGACCAGAGCTCCTCCCTAGAACAACAATAATGAGGCGAAGAAAAAGAATACGTGGAAGAGGAATATCTCTGGCCAGACGTATGCTCCCAAGAAAAACTGGGAAGACAAATGCCACAGATGTGGCATGACTGGACATTGGTCCAGGGTCTGTCGTACTCCATGCCACCTCCAAGATTTGTATATGGCAAGCCTGAAGCCTTCCACTGAAACAAATTTGGTGGATACATAGCCTCCTACTCGGTTCACCACTGAGTATTTCGAGAATAACGACCTCCTTGACTAAGACTGATTTAGTTATCTTTAAAGTCTTTTTCATTAATGCATGATGTATTTTCAATTATGTCATTCTATTCATGAATCGAATGTATTTTTCCTTTTCATAAAAGTTTTTACATTCTTTTCTAGAGATGAAGTGTGAATGCCTAGTGGACAGTGCCTCCACATACACGATCCTTCGAGACAGTTGCTATTTTAATAGCATCATTAATTATCATGGTCTCGTTACTAAAATTTCGGGACCTTATAATATAATAGAAGGATCAGGTGAAGCAATTTTATTGCTCCCAAACCAAACAAAAGTTATAATAAACGATGCTTTATTTTCTCCAAAATCAAACAGAAATCTACTAAGTTTCAAGGACATCTGTTTAAACGGATATCTCTTGGAAACTGATGATTTCAATAATATTGAATATTTGTATGTTACTCGTCATAAGGATGGTATTAAAACCATCCTAGAATGTTTTAAAGGACTCCCGTCGGGCCTTTATCAAACATACATCCAACCTAGAGAAGCTAATCTGATGGTACACTAACAATATTCTACATCACCAGAATTCAGTCTCTGGCATTATAGACTAGGTCATCCAGGATTGGTAATGATGCACCGCATCATAACCCAATCCCGTGGACATAATTTGAAGAACCTGAAGATTCTTCAAAATGGTGATTTTCCTTGTCCCACTGGTTATAAGGGTAAACTAATCACGAGACCATCCCACCTGAAAGTGGGGTTTGAGTCTCTTAGCTTCTTGGAGAGAATACCTGGTGACATTTGTGGGCCAATTCACTCATCAAGTTGTCCATTTCGGTACTTTATGGTACTAATAGATGCATCTTCAAAATGGTCGTTTGTGTACCTTTTGTCCACCCACAACCTAGCTTTTCCAAAGCTATTGGCACAAATAAAAAAGTTACGGGCACCTTTTCCAGATAATCAGATTAAAAAATACGTCTGGACAATGCTGTGGAATTCACTTCACAAGTCTTTCAAGACTATTACCAAGCAACTGGCATTGACATTGAACATCCAGTAGCTCATGTTCACACCCAGAATGGGTTGGCTGAGTCTCTTATAAAGAGACTGCAATGAATTGTTCGTCCATTGCTAATGCAATCACAGTTGCATGTGGATGCATAGGGACATGCCATTTTGCATGCCGCTTCGCTTATCAGAATACGACCATCTGGTGGTTATATTTTATCGCCGATGCAGCTTGCATATGGTGTACCTCCCAATATTTCTCACTTGAGAGTATTCTGTTGTGCAGTCTTTGTTCCCCATATCACCTCCACAGAGAACTAAAATGGTCCTCAACGCCGTCTTGGTATCTACGTAGGGTATGATTCACCCTCCATTATTAGATACCTTGAGCCCCTAACAGGCTACACGTTTAAGGCTCGTCTTGAAGATTATGCATTTGACAAAAATTCTTTTCCCAAACTTGGCTTACAAACCAAGAAGCCTGAAGCTTCAGATACCATTTCTTGGGACACTGAGTCTTTGTCTCATTATGATCCGCGTACTAATCTGTGTGAAGATGAGATCCTAAAGATCATTCACATTCAGAATACAATACATTTACTCCCGAACAAATTCACTGATAATCAGAAGATTATTAGATCACACGTCCCTGCTGCCAATACGCCAGCTAGGATTGACATCCCAAAGATGTGTGCAATCCACCGGTAGCAGAATTGGTCGTACCTCAAATAAAAAGAGGACGACCACCTGGCTCCAAGGATAAATTCACTCACCGGAGGAAAATACCTAGAGAAATAACGAATATCCCACCGTAGGATGCTGAGGTCAGACCAGTAACATCACCACTCCTTCAGTCCCCCGAAGAGGACAATACATGAGAAATATCATTAAATTTTGTACGTACTGAGGGTACTGGACAGAAAAAGTACTGTCGACGACGACGACTTTGCGTTCGATATTGCTGTTCACGTCGCTCAATGCGGCGATGATATCGATCCACGATCTCTAGCTGAATGCAAACACAAAGATGATTGGTCAAATTGGAACGAGACAATAGGAGTAGATCTGGACTCACTCTTGAAACACAAAGTCTTTGGACCAGTAGTCCAGACACCAAGAGGTGTAAAACCTGTGGGATATAAGTGGGTATTCGTAAGGAAAAGAAATGAGAATAATCAGATCGTACGCTACAAAGCACGGCTTGTAGCTCAGGGATTTTCCCAACGACCGGGGATAGATGATGAAAAAACATATTCCCCTGTTATGGATGCGATCAAATTCCGATTCATAATAAGCTTAACATTAATGGAAGGCTTAGAAATGCAGCTCATGGACGTTGTGACTGCATATCTATATGGCAATATAGATAAATATATCTATATGAAACTTCCAGATGGTTTCAAAATACCGACAGAAGTAAAAGATAGACCTCGGGACGCCCATTCTGTTAAGCGTCAAAGATCATTATATGGTCTTAAGCAATCGGGAAAAATGTGGTATAACAGACTGAGTGAATTCCTTGTTCAACAAGGTTTCACCAATAATGAAGTCTGCCCGTGTATTTTCATTAAACCCACGGGAACAAGATTCGTGTTAATAGTCGTCTATGTAGACGACTTAAACATCATCGGATCTCATGCAGAGATTGATGATATATCTGCAAGCCTCAAACTAACGTTTGAAATGAAAGGCCTAAGCAAGACTAAATATTGTCTTGGCTTACAGATAGAACACCTCAGCGGAGGAATCCTGTTATACCAATCCACTTACACAAGGAAATTACTCAAAAAATTTCCACATGGATAAGAGCCATTTTCTAAGTACACCAATGGTCGTTAGATATTTGGATGTATATGATGACCCTTTCCGGCCGCTAGAAGAAGGGGAGGAAACATTAGATCCTGAAGTATATTAACTTAGTGCCATTGGAGCACTTCTATATCTGGCTAACTGCACGCGTCCCGGCATAGCTTTCACAGTCAGCCTACTAGCCAGATACAGTTTAGCACCCATAAAGCGCAACTGGAACGGAGTTAAGCAGCTTCTGCGCTACCTCCAAGGGTCGATTGACCTGGGATTATTCTTCCCAAAATGTGCATTTTCCACTTTGATTGGTTATGTAGATGCATGTTACGGGTCTGATCCACACACCGAGAAATCACAGATTGGTTTTATGTTCACCTGCGGTGGTACGGCCATCTCCTGGAAATGTGTGAAGCATGCCATCACTGTAGTCTCATCCAACCACTCAGAGCTCCTGGCGATCCATGAAGCTAGTAGAGATTGTGTTGTTGGAGTTCTGGGTCACCTTTTGGGTAATACCAACCCTCGCGGAAATTTCAAGATCGTGGGGACAACGAACAAGACAGAGTGGCCTTTCGCTACAAAATACGCAACCAAGTAAATAAAATACAATAACCACAAAAGAGCAACACACCTTGCACACCGGAGTTTTATACTGGTTCCACCCAAATATGGTGTACGTCCAGTTGGAGAGATTCACTACTGCTTCAGCAAATTCAGATTACAACCAGGAGAAACCTCACAACCCAAGCCCCAAAACCCCCTTGATTCGCCTCCTGTTTATTCTACAGGGAGCCGCGAACCTTACATAAAACAGCGCTCAAAACGCTCTGGGATCCCTCACTGCACCTTGAGTTGCTTCTGAAGCTGCTCAATGATTTTTGAAGGCATCATCACATCCCCTTTTATAAGCTCCAAATCCTTCACGGGAAACCAATAGGAAGGAGGGTTTGTCGCTTTCATGGTTAGGTGGCCAAAGGAAAAAATCAACTTTGGCTTGCCCGGTTGGTGGCCAAACAAGGGGAGGTCAACATTGGTGTACTCGGTTTTGTTTTGTAGCAATAATTCAACACTCCACCTTGATACAAAACATACCGCATAACCCCCCAAACCAAAAAAAACTCCACCTTCAGACAAACCACCTTTTCATGAGGTCAGGGCACTTGGCAGTGAGCTTCGCTCTAAGCATCACCAACTACCCGAGAGTCCAACGAACCCATTTCCAAAGATGAGTCTCCGAACGCTCCCGAACCTCCAAGAATTCATACCTGAAGCAAAACATGTAGTGATCTCTCCCAGTGCCACCTCGTGGCACCCTAGCACCTCTTCAAGGAAAACAAGTTTGAGCGTCGCTCAAACTTCGACGCCGACCTTTCTCCTGCCGGGTTCTCCTTCTTGTGAATCTCCTTGGGATATGCTTTGTCGACCCTTGCACATCGCCACCCTGAGTTTGCGTCCAAACTCAATGCATCCATCGCAATCTTATCTGCCATAAGATCTCCACGCGCCTGTAATGCATAAACTAAATTCATGTAATCATCAAAACGAGCTGGGGCCTTTACGGTGCGTCGCCCCACTCTGCTAGCAATAGAGTCGTCAACCATAGCCCTAGTCTCTCCACCTCGACTAGAACTTCCACCACTGTCGCTGCATGTAGTAGTCTCCACTTGTGGACTCTCTCCTTCAACCGCCTTGCCTTTACCTTTATCTGTGTCAATACATGGATTCGGAAAAAATACCTCCACCTCGTTCGAGGCCTTTTCGGTATTTTTTGTAGCCTTCTTTTACAGCATTGTCGACTCTTCAAATGTAACATGTCGACTAACCAGGACCTTCTTCTCTTCTGGACTCCACAGTCTATAACCTTCAACGCCATCCATGTATCCCAGCAAGATACACTTCTTCCCATTCGCGCTGATCTTGACACTTCCATTGTGAACCTGTACTGGACATCCAAATATTCGAAGATGATCTAACTTTACTGGCTTACCTTTCCAGACCTCCTCTGGGATTTTATCGCCGATAGCTGAAGATGGAATTCTGTTCACCAAATGTACAGCGGTTGACATAGCTTCAGCCCAAAATCCCTTTGACAATCCCGATGTAAACCTGAGACACCTCGCCTTCTCAAGGAGTGTTCTATTCATCCGCTCGGCAACTCCATTTGACTGCGGATCTCCTGGTGTAGTGAAGTGACGCCTTACTCCTTGCTCCCGGCAGAATCTTGTGAACATTGCAGAAGTAAACTCGCCACCATTGTCGGATCTCAGCACTTTTAGCTTCTTTCCTGTTTGAGTCTTCACAAGGGTCTTCCATGCCTTGAACTTCTCAAACGCCTCCGACTTTTCCTTCATCACATACACCCATACTTTTCTAGAGAAATCATCAATAAATGATATGAAATAACGCGCCATACCTAGAGAGTGAATTGGCGCAGGACCCCAAACATCGGTGTGAACATAATCGAGAATCCCTCCCGTGTTATGCTTCCATGTGCCGAAACTAACCTTTGTCTGCTTGCCGTAGACACAATTCTCGCAGAACTCCAGCTCCTTGAAGTTCACCCCATTGATTAAACCATGCTTCCTTAAAGCCTCCAAGCTTTTCTCCGCTACATGTCCTAGTCTGAGATGCCACAGCCTGGTCGAATCAATCTTATGCGAGCTCTTAATGCCAACACTGGAGTCGCCAATAATTGTCGTCCCCTTCAACAGATATATGCCATTTACCTTTTCACCTCTCATCACAACTATCGATCCCTTCGATATCTTCAGCGCATTCCTCTCGATCGTGACCTTGCAACCCATGGAATCCAATGCCCCCACGGAAACTAGTGACTTTCTCAAAGCTTGAACGTGCCACATGTTGGTGAGTATGCGCACCACGCCATCGAACATCTTGATTCTTACCGAACCAACTCCAGTAGCTTTGCACTCTTCATCATTGCACATAAAGACTGATCCATCCTGCTTAGTGTTGTAGGTATGAAAACAATCTCTATTTGGAGTCATATGAAACGACGCACCTGAGTCCATGATCCAGTCATGGTTCGCAACTTCTAAAGAAGTTGCAGTGAAGAGATCGTAGGTCTCCTCGCTCATCACGTCTTCCTTTTGCACAGTTGCAACTGATGATGATGCTTGCGCTTCCTTGTCGTTGTTCCTTCTCTCTGGGCATTCTCTTTTCCAATGTCCATGCTTCTTGCAAATATGACACCTCGTGTCTCTGGTCCTTGATCTTGATCTCGATCTCCCGTTGTAGTTGCCTTTTCTGTTGCTTCGCTCCGAAGCAAACATCGCCTGGCTGTCTGAAGATCCTTCGCTCAAGCCAACGCTTGCCATGCGATCTCGCAACTCCTCGCTGTAGAGCCCCGTCTTCACATCTTCAAGAATGAGAGTATCTCGACTGTAGAGCATGGTGTTGATGAACGTCGTATACCTCTCTGGTAACGACAGGAGTAGGATCATAGCTTCATGCTCTGCCTCCACAGTCAGACCAACCGCCCTCATCTTCATCACTAAGCCGTTGAAGGTATCAATGTGATCCTTCAATGAGGTCACATCTCGCATCTTGAAAGTAAAGAATGTCTTCAGTAGGATAAGCCGATTGGTGAGCGACTTCTTCAGGTACAGCTTCTCGAGCTTCTCCCATAATTCATTGGCCGTAGTCTCTTCGGACACTTGGTAGATTACCTCGTCCGATAAGCTGAGCTGAATGGTTGTCATCGCAGAGTCCTCCATCTCAATCTTCTCCCTTTCCGAGATATCTGCAGGTAGAGCCGCCGTGTCATACACCACCCGGTGTACGCGGTCCTTTCGCAAGATAGCCTTCATCTTGTACTGCCATATCTCAAAGTTGCCCTTGCCATCGAATCTTTCGATTTTGTAGTGCGAGCCTCCCACCGTCGCATGCGATCGCCCCGCATACGAGTCTGAATTGGTTGCGTCTCCTTTTGTAGAAGAATCCTCTGCCATCGCCTTAGACTTGTCTCACGGGCCTTGATGCTCTGATACCAATTGTTGGGGTTTTGAGTCACCTTTTGGGTAATACCAACCCTCGCGGAAATTCCAAGATCGTGGGGACAACGAACAAGGCAGAGTGGCCTTTCGCTACAAAATACGCAACCAAGTAAATAAAATACAATAACCACAAAAGAGCAACACACCTTGCACACCGGAGTTTTATACTGGTTCCACCCAAATATGGTGTACGTCCAGTTGGAGAGATTCACTACTGCTTCAGCAAATTCGGATTACAACAAGGAGAAACCTCACAACCCAAACCCCAAAACCCCCTTGATTCGCCTCCTGTTTATTCTACAGGGAGCCGCGAACCTTACATAAACAACGCTCAAAACGCTCTGGGATCCCTCACTGCACCTTGAGTTGCTTCTGAAGCTGCTCGATGATTTTTGAAGGCATCATCACATCCCCTTTTATAAGCTCCAAATCCTTCACGGGAAACCAATAGGAAGGAGGGTTTGTCGCTTTCATGGTTAGGTGGCCAAAGGAAAAAATCAACTTTGGCTTGCCCGGTTGGTGGCCAAACAAGGGGAGGTCAACATTGGTGTACCCGGTTATGTTTTGTAGCAATAATTCAACATGTGTCTGGCTTCGTTCAGTCATTCATCACATTCTAGTGAAAACGGCCTGAAGACGGACGACCTTGATCCAACCATTTTATTTGAAGATAATGCGGCTTGTATAGCTCAATTACAAGCTGGTTACATCAAGGGCGACAGGACGAAGCACATCTCTCCTAAGTTCTTCTGGACGCATGAGCTACAAGAGCAGAAGCAGATTGAAGTACGGCAGATTCGGTCTTGTATTTATTTAGCTGATCTGTTTACTAAGGCATTGCCTAGATGTACTTTTAGAAAGCTTCTAAACGATATAGGGATGTGACAGCTGAAAGACCTACAAGCCTAAAGCTTGTACGGATCAAGGGGAGTCGCTTGTGTATTGTACTCTTTTTCCTTAAGCTGCTGGTTTTTCCCACTGGGTTTTTCACAGCTAAGGTTTTAACGAGGCAAAACACGGTAACTCTGGATCCAGCAGTATCCACCCGACATTAGCGTATTGGATCATGAAGAATTCATATGCTAAGAATGGATGGATGTGTGGAGTGTTATGGATGGGGGAGACCATTGGTCTCTACCCACTAACATCCACCATTACACCCACTACTAAGTGGGTGTCCCTTGGATTATATTAGATTGAAACTCCAATATTAATAGATATATATATATGTATGGCTATGGTGGATACCATTAGCCTGCTACTTCTTCCAAGAGTGTTGTTATTCGCACCACAGAAATTTATGAATATACCACACTACTTGATTCACCACACCTATATTTTTAACATCAGACGTTCGGATTTGGAGATCCGAACGACTCTAATACAATACATGTGTAAATCCGAACACAACACATATTTTATTATACTGTTCGGCTTTGCAATTCCGAACAGAAGAATAAAAGTATTAGAGCCGTTCGGATCTCCAAATCCAAACATCTGATGTTAAAAAAATAGGCGTGGTGAATGAAGTAGTGTGATGTATTCATAAATTTCTGTGATGCAAATACCAACGCTCTTCTTCCAAGAGTGTTGTTATTCGCACCACAGAAAGTTATGAATACACGACACTACTTGATTCACCACACCTATAATTTTAACATCAGATGTTCGGATTTGGAGATCTGAACGGCTATAATACAATACATGTGTAAATCCGAACACAATACATATTTTATTATACTGTTCGGCTTTACAAATCCGAACGGAAGAATAAAAGTATTAGAGCCGTTCAGATCTCCAAATCCGAACAGCTGATGTTAAAATTATAGGTGTGGTGAATCAAGTAGTGTGGTGTATTCATAACTTTTTGCGGTGCGAATAACAACACTCTTCTTCCAATCCAACTGGTCCTTCCTAGAATTTTTTTGGGCGATTCTGCGCCTTTGGTCCGAGTCACATCCACTCTATGGGAAACCACCATTATAACCATGTAGCCTCTATATGTTACGTGTCGAATTGTGCCTTTAAGTTTTAGTTCAAAAAAAAAGCCCACCCGTGCAACGATTCGACCCTAGGACGTTCCAGGCTTGGGCCGACCTATCGAAGCTTAGGTGGCTATTTTAATATATTCAATCGAAAAATTACTGCGTGTTATGAATCAACTATTGAGGGGGGAGCCCTCAGGTCTTTATTTATAGCCAAAGGGGAGAATACAAGGTGGGCTTACACAGATATGGGCCAATACTAGGGTGGCCCAATAAATCAACCAACCCAGTAAATAACCGTTCACAACACTCCCCCTTATCCAGCTATAGGTGTGGACCCTGCTCATGAATACTTCAAAATTCTGAGCCTGTATGGGTCTCACATGGGGTGGATACTTCAGGATCCTGAGTTGGTGAGATTTGCCTCGTTAAAACCTTTGGCTATGGAAAACCCAGTGGGAAAAACCATAGTTAAGGGAAAAGAGGACAAACTTTGCCAAACTCCCTCTGATCTGTACAAGCTCTCAAGCTTTCAGATCTCTTAGGCGTCTCATTCCAATCTTATGTACACGTTTTCTAAAAGTAGCAGTAGGAAGGGCTTTAGTGAACAAATCTGCCAAATTGTCACATGACTGCACTTGTCTGATGTCGATCTTGCCATCTCTCTGTAGCTCGTGCGTCCAGAAGAACTTTGGTGAAATGTGTTTTGTTCTGTCGCCTTTGATGAAGCCACCTCGTAGTTGAGCTATGCAAGCAGCGTTGTCCTCGAACATGGTAGTGGGCTCAAGGTCTTCAGTCTTCAGCCCGATCGTAAACAGGATGTGGTGGACAACTGAGCGTAGCCATACGCATTCTCTGCTTGCTTCATGGATGGAAATGATCTCTGAGTGATTGGATGAGGTTGCCGTCAAGGTTTGCTTGATGGATCTCCAGGAAATGGCTGTCCCTCCGTAGGTAAACACGTACCCAGTCTGTGATTTTGCTTTGTGGGGATCAGACAAGTAACCTGCATCAGCATAACCTGCAAGTGTAGAGGATGTTCCATTTTTGTAGAAGAGTCCCAAATCTGTAGACCCTTGGAGGTAGCGCAGAAGGTGCTTTACTCCGGTCCAGTGGCGCTGTGTCTGCGCTGCACTGTATCTGGCTAGCAAATTTACTGCAAACGCTATATCGGGACGCGTGCAGTTTGCCAGATATAGTAGTGCTCCGATGGCACTCAGATAAGGAACTTCCGGACCAAGTATGTCCTCCACCTCTTCCAGCGGCCGGAAGGGGTCTTTATGTGCATCCAACGATCGTACCACCATAGGTGTACTCAATGGATGACAATGGTCCATATTGAATCTTTGTAACATTTTCTTCGTATATGTGGTTTGGTGTAGTAGGATTCCATCCTTTTGATGTTCAATCTGTAAGCCAAGGCAGAATTTCGTTTTGCCTAGGTCTTTCATTTCAAATTCTTTTGTTAGGCTTACAGATATCTCAGTGATCTCTTCAGGAGATCCTATGAGATTCAGATTGTCTACGTAGACAGCTATTATCACGAATCCTTTTCCCTTTGTTCTTATGAAGATACAAGGGCAGACTTCATTGTTCGTGAATCCTTGTTGAACAAGGAACTCACTGAGTCTGTTATACCACATTCTTCCTGATTGTTTGAGACCATACAATGATCTTTGTAGCTTAACAGAATAGACGTCCCGAGGTCTATCATTTAGTTCAGCAGGCATGGAAAATCCATCAGGAAGTTTCATGTATATCTCTTTGTCGAGATTGCCGTATAGATATGCAGTCACAACATCCATTAGCTGCATATCTAGGCCTTCCTTTGCTGTTAAGCTTATCAGGAATCTGAAGGTGATCGCATCCATGACCGGGGAATACGTTTCGTCATAGTCTATACCCGGTCTTTGGGAGAATCCTTGTGCTACAAGTCTAGCTTTGTAGCGTGCGATCTCATTATTTTCGTTTTTTTTCTGACGAATACCCATTTGTATCCCACAGGTTTGACACTAGTAGGTGTCTGGACTATTTGCCCAAAGACTTTTCGTTCCTGAAGCGAGTCCAGCTCGGCTTCTATTGCCTGATTCCACTTTGGCCAATCGTCTCTACGTTTGCATTCAGCAACAGAGTGTGGTTCATAATCATCGTCGCTTCCGGCGACGTGAATGGCAATGTGAAACGCGAAGTCATCGTCGACGACTATACTCTTTCTGTCCAATACCTCCCCTGTACGTACATAATTCAATGATATTTCAGTTTCTCCCGGCAGTTCCTCTGCAGTGGATTCCGGGAGGGGAGATGGTATGGACACGAGCTCGTTTCTCTGTGGGGGTATCGTCCCAAGGTCTCCGGATATTTTTCTTTTTCTTGGATTTTTATCCTTGGAGCCTGGTGGTCTGCCTCTTTTCTGTTGAGGTGCAGCCACTTCTGCTGCTGGTGGATTGCATCCATCCTTTGGGATGTCAATCCTAGCTGGAGTATTCGCAGCAGGGATGTGTGATCTGACAATCTTCTGGTTGTCAGTAAACGAGTCCGGTAATCTATGGACTATGTCCTGTATATGTAAGATCTTCCGGATCTCATCATCGCATTGTTTTGTTACCGGATCGTAGTGGGTCAAGCTTTTTGTATCCCACGTTAACATTTGCTTTGCACTAGACTTTTTGATGTCTAGGCCCATTTTGGGGAAATACGTCTCATCAAAATCGCAGTCTTCAAGACGTGCCTTAAAAGCGTCCCCCGTTTGGGGTTCTAGGTATCTTATAATGGAGGGTGAGTCAAACCCTACATAAATACCTAGGCGACGTTGAGGACCCATCTTGGTCCTCTGTGGTGGTGCAATGGGGATGTAAACTGCGCAGCCGAAGATCCTCAAGTGAGAGATGTTCGGCGGCGTTCCGTATGCAAGTTGCATTGGGGATAGACTCTGACCTCCCGAGGGTCTTATTTTTATTAGTGATGCAGCATGCAGAATTGCATGTCCCCATGCATCTACCGGCAACTGGGATTTCATCAGCAATGGACGTGTGATCCATTGGAGTCTTTTAATTAGCGACTCGGCTAACCCATTCTGGATGTGAACATGCGGCACTGGATGTTCGATTTCTATTCCCATTGCCTGGCAATATTCTTGAAATGACTGAGAGGTAAATTCCCCCGCATTATCCAGACGTATTTTCTTAATTTGGTTGTCTGGAAAATGTGCCTGCAACTTTATTATTTGCGCCAAGAGCTTTGGAAAAGCCAAGTTGCGGGTTGAAAGTAGACATACATACGAGTATTTTGAAGATGCATCAATCAGTACCATAAAGTACCGAAAGGGCCCACTGGGGGGTGGATAGGTCCACATATGTCTCCATGTATTCTTTTAAGGAAGCTAGGAGACTCGATGTCCACTTTAAGTGGTGATGGCCTTGTTATTAATTTTTCCTTAAAACAGGGTACACAAGGGAATTCTCCCTTCTGAAGAATCTTCTGGTTCTTCAGGTTATGCCCGTGGGATTGTGATATAATGCGGTGCATCATCACAGATCCGGGGTGGCCAAGTCGATCGTGCCAAAGTAAGAATTTGGCCGATATCGGACACTTCAGGTGCTCCGTTAGGTTTGCTTCCTCTCTCCGAATTTTTGTATGGTAGAGGCCTGATGAGAGGCTCTCAAGACGTTCAAGTATGGATTTAACTCCATTGTCTTGAGATGTTACATACAGTAATTTATTTTCTTTAACATTTGCTGTTTCCAAGTGGAATCCGTTAAGACGGATATCTTTGAAACTTAATAAGTTTCTCTTGGAATTCGGAGAGTAAAGTGCATCTTTTATTTTTATTTCTGTTCCATTGGGAAGCAACAAGGTTGCATTCCTAGAACCTTCAATTATATCCGATGGCCCTGAAATTGTGTTTACAGGGCTCTTATACAGAGTAATGCAATGAAAATAGCATTTGTGCTGAAGGATCGTATGTGTCGACGCGCTGTCTACTAAGCAGTCATGAGAGCATCCCATCTAAAAAGATGAGTAAACATTTGCATTTCAGAAAAACTAAATTTTATTCAACAGAATTCAGATAACATAAAAGCTCTCATAAAATAGATTCTTCATACAATAAAATGCTAAGATAAATGAAAACAGGCTAATCAAGCATATCATCTGACTCGAAGTCTTTGGATGTGAACTTGACTGCATTATTCGCAGCCACCAGGTTTAATTCAGCATTCTTTTTCTTGCTTTGTTTATAAAGCTCCTGGAGATGCACTGGGGTCCTGCACACTCTGGACCAGTGGCCTGTCATGCCACAGCTGTGGCACTGGTCTTCCCAGTCCCTCTTGGGTGGGGGTGCATTATTTTTCTTGTTATCATTCCTGCGCCAGGTGAACTTGCGCTTCCCTTCATTCTTGCGCTGCTGTGGTGGGCCCTTGGCTCTTTTCTGTTGTCCCCCTTTCTGTGGTCTTTCTTTTCTTTTATTATTCCTCTTCTTTTTGAAGGAAGAGGAATGATGAGCTTCTGGTAGGGGGCAGTGCCGGGAGGGCGCATATTGTGAGTGGCGAGAAGAAGCTCTCTGTTTTGCTCGGCCATGAGAAGACATGACAGCAGCTCTGAATACTTGGTGAACTTACGTTCACGGTATTGCTGCATGAGTATCGCGTCCTTTTCATGGAAATACGTATACGTCTTTTCCAGCATGCGATCTTCTGAGACTTTTTCACCACACAACTTCAGGCGTGAGGTGATGCTAAAAAGTGCTGAGTTGTACTCAGCAATGGACTTAAAGTCCTGCAGTCTCAGGTTCTCCCACTCATATCTCGCCCTTGGGAGTATAACATCTCTCTGATGTTTATACCTATCCTCAAGGGCGGTCCATAGCTCAAGTGGATCTTCGACCGTAAGGTACGCAGCCTTTAAGGTATTGTCCACATGGCGGCGAATATAGATGATGGCTTGTTCCTTCTCTATATCGCTAACATTTTCTTTTTCAGTCACAGCAGTGATGATGGACTTGGCCCGCAGGTGAAACTTAACATCTAGCTGCCAGCTTAGATAGTTTCTACATGATGCATCCAGCACTTCAAAGTCAACGCTTGCAATTTTAGCCATTTATCTATAGCACAAACATGCATGAATAATCAATCAGAAATAAAAACATTTTCATGCGGATGCAATATTTAATGAAAAGCTAAACGTGTGGATCGGCCAGTCCCACAAGAAAGAGTCCAAAAGTCCACAGTCCAAATTATACAAATTTGCAGCTTGAATAAAATGAAAATACAACTTTGGAAACCCCGTGGGTCCCATATAATATCTCCGTCTTCAAGCGTGGCCTCCGTCTCCATGGAAGTTAGTCTTCTTTCTTTGACATTTACATAAATTCATCACTACACTTTCTCTCAAAAATAAAAGAAAAGTGCGGGAAATAAACTGTGGGACTAAACGGCCGATCCAAAAACCACATTTAGCAATTCATGCAGAAATATTGTGCTCATCAACATTTTCATTCACAGACATCACATGCAGTTAATTCACATGAGGATAAAATAATATTTAATCACTTAATAATTATTGGACCACTGGGCAACGTCATACACCGTTAGGTTAGGTAACTACCGGCAGAGCGGTCACATGATCTTCCTAATTATTAAGTTTTAAATAAAATGCACAACCACGCATATAATATCCACATAATTTTGCCAGAGATGGAAAGCATGTAAAAGTAATTACGATGCATGTGTTGTAAAGTAAATGTGTTTAATCAATTAAATTGATTAAGTGCCCAAAATAAACATTTTCTTTGTCTGAGGAAAAGAGGTTCCCTCATTATCCCAAAAGCCCCTCAAAAATCCCCAAAAAGTCCTCGCTTGCCCGATATTTGTCCCGTAATTTACCGTGATTTTTCACGGATATTTTGCCCTCAAATCCCCTTTTTAAATTAATTTTTAGGCCAAACAGTTGCCTTTTCAGGCTTGTTTTCAGCCTATGCCCCCCCCATTTTTTTGTAGGAACGGCCTGCGGGCCTGAAGCCCGCAGCCGGCTGTGGGCTTCAGGCCCACAGTTTTTTAAAAGGAAAATTGGCCGGCCTGTGGGCTTCAGGCCCACAGGCTTTCTGTTTTTCTTTTTTAAAAAAGGAAAATAGGCTTGTGGGCCTGAAGCCCACAGCCGGCCTGTGGGCTACAGGCCCACATGCTTTCTCTGTTTTTTTGCGTTAGGGTTTGATGGGGTTGGGGGGGCGCCGCCGCCGCCCCTTGCAGGGGGGGTGTGGCCGCCGGGGCCGCCGCCCCCAGCAGGGGGAGCGGCGGGGGCCGCCCCCTGCAGGGGGGCGGCGGGGGCCGCCCCCCTGCAGGGGGAAGCGGCCAAGGGGGCCGCCCCCTGCAGGGGGGGACGGCCGCGCGGGCCGTCGCCCCCCTGCAGGGGGGAGCGGCGGGGGCCGCCCTCCCTGTGCGGGGGGGGGGGGGGGGGGGGGGTTCCGGAGGGGGGGTTTCCGGCGACGGCTAGCCGCCGGAGGGATCAAAATTAGGGTTTTGACCCTAAAAATTGAGTTTTTGGGATGAAAAGTCCGTTGTTTTCAAGGCGACAAATAATCCCTATATCGATCTTGCGAGATATAGGGGAGGGGCAATCATACGTATGATTAAAAATATCTTTTCTAGTGTTTTTACCTCTATATCCGTCCTCCGGATATAGCGACGGTTGCTCGAAGCCCTACGCGGATGACGACGCTCGATGGAGGAAGCCTTGCACCGCGCTCGTGGATCTCCCGTCTAGCCATCGCCTTCGCCATCGCCTTCGCAACGAACGGAAAAAAATTTGTGGAAAGGAAAAATTTAGAGGCTCGTGCTGATAACGTGTTATGAATCAACTATTGAGGGGGGAGCCCTCAGGTCTTTATTTATAGCCAAAGGGGAGAATACAAGATGTGCTTACACAGATATGGGCTCAATACTAGGGTGGCCCAATAAATCAACCAACCCAGTAAATAACCGTTCACAACGCTCCGCAATATTAATTTAGGGTTGAGTTTGTTTAGGTCGTGGTCTAACCCATCCCTAAATCTAAATTTCTATTAGCTATTACTTGTTGCATAAATTGGAGGCCCAAGACTATAGTGGGGATTTGACAATAACAGATCCGACCCACCGAGAGATATCGCCCAAACAATGCTCAGAGTGTCGGAAGACGGCAGCCGGCGGCGGGAGGGATACGTCGAGAGCTACCGTCAACTCGGCCGTTCTCTCCATGAACTCCAAATTGCCGCTGACCGAATCTTTGATGCAGTTTCCGAAAGGGTGCCAAATCTCCTTCCTCCTCTCCTCCCCCCAGCTTTTGGAACAAATTCATCCGTTTCTTTTTTTAATGCTTACAAGTTTTATCTCTTACCTTGACACAGACCGCCAAAGAGAGGGAGAAGATGGTAGAGATTTCTTTAAGGATTCAAACAGCTAGAGTAAGCAGCGCCCATTTGGCTTCGTCTTTCCCCTTTCAACTATTTGATGCTATTTTTGCTTTGGGTTTTACTTCGGATTGTAAATTAGTCTGATTAAGTGCCCATCATATTTGCTTAGCTCTTTAGGTTCATTCACTAGTGATTGTTTTTGGGTTGGAAATGTTATAATTTTGGTTTTTTACCCATCTATGTCCTCCCTAATAGAATCTTCCTGGTTTAGTATACTCGCTCATTTTTGTTATTTCAAGGTGCTGTTTTTAGAAATTTGTTGCGTTTTGCATGAAAAGGAGCATAGTATGAAAAAAAAATGCATTCGTTTGGTTGAAACTAAATAGCAAAATGAAAATGAAAGTTAAGGAATGGTGCACACATGAATCAAGCTAAGCTCGTGGAGTAACTCTTAGTTGGCGGAGTTTAGAGTGTTGATAACTTGATTTCCTCTTGATAGGCCAAGGATATCACAACCAATTGTAATAAATGATGAGGATGATGAGGAATCTAACATCATCTAAGGTTGGCAGCAAACCGACAAACTTGATGTTACTACCAGTAAAACTATTGGAAGTATGTGAACCAGCTAGCACATTGGTGACCCAATATTTGTTGAAATGATAATATTCATTACTGCAGAAAGGGACGACTATTTCTATTCTCCCTAAAACCAAATTGACCATGATATGGAAATGAACATGCTTGAAAATCCCTATAATTTAATCCAAGGTTGACCGAAACGTGGATGTTTCGGTAGATGGAACGAAAACGGGTATTTGGATCGTTATTGGTCTAAATCATGGTACATTGAGGGTAGTCTTAGTAGAACCAAAATGCATTTATTAAGAAAGAAAATAAATTTTACGAGATTGTTAGTATTCTTGACTTCTTATATTTCTATACGACATAATTATGGGTATGTTTGCCTGCATAATAATTTTTATTATAAAATTTAGCAAAGGTGCACCTTAACTTGGTGACAATGATCTTCAAAAATCTGGAATGTTGATTTTATCATCATAACTCGATAATGTACCATAGTTCGAAACATGTGATCTTGATCGTAGATCATGGAGGTTTTAGTGTTTTTGGGTGACACCAGTTCAATCAATGTATAAATCGAAGATGTTATGCTTAACAAACATTTCCACATAAAACATTAATTTTAAATTATCCACTCATTGCTTGACATTATATTGCTTGCATTATGAATACTTTATTGGAGTTCATGCATGCTTGTGCATATTCATATGTATGATACAAATAAACCTATGCCATATAGTTTTTTTATGAATTTTTATATCAATTTACATTTTATAGGCAAGGATTGATGCTATAGCTCTTTCCAAGAAAGCACTCATCATTTCATCACCGTCAAAGTATCCATCAAGTTATACTGCGGAAAAGGACTTCACTCCCTTATTTCATTACAAAGATGAGAAGGTTGGCAATGGGTGTCTTACAAAACTGTCAGTTAATGGAGGGTTGAGTAGAGTATGTATCTTTATGACCGTGTGCTTCATTTTCCATGTATATCCCAAGTTCCGTTACTAACATATTGTTATACAGGAATTTGGGAAGGATGGCACTCAGGAGCTTTTTCGATTCTTTTCTGAAGAAAATATTGAATTCCCACCAAAGGAAGCACAAGTAAATACCAATTATAAAGGACCTATGTTGTTTTGATCTATGTTTGTGTGCTAATCTGCTACTCTGCAGTATTTTCTTCTTTATTTTCCTTTGTTCAAACATAGGATGCATGATTGTTATCGTTATAGGTTTCAACCTTTTTCCCAATTTGTTGGGTCTGGATTCCGAAATCGTAATCAAGAGGTGAATAAAATTAATAATCATGATATGAGGATAAACTGTTTGGAACTGTAGAAACAACAATCAGGAGGAGGATGGAAAAACGATTTTGGAAGAAATTTGTGAAGTGGAGGTAAGCAGATGGAAAGGGCAGTTATAGGTGTCATATGCGTTTAAGCACTGGATGTGCCAGGTTTTGGAAGCCACAAGATGTCTGCATATTATGTATTTTCTTTACATGTTTCTGAAATGCTCTTTTTGTCATGTTTGGTATTCTCTTCAGACTTGCTCAGGATAAGTATCACACTTTTACTTGTTGCTTTTACTTTTACCATGTAATTTTAGTGAGCTACCATTTATACATTACAAGCAGGCAGTGGGTCACAAATTTCACTTCACTATTATTACTTTCTATATAAGATACGTCTAACAGGGAAAAAATATTTATTAATGAAAGCCTTGCTACTATATAGGCAAATGTTATTATAGAGTACAAATTTAGATAACTTCTAGTTCTTGTGTCTAATTTTAATAATTGTGAATAAGCTTCATGTGCTACTATATAGGCAAATGTTATTATAGAGTACAAATTTAGATAACTTCTAGTTCTTGTTTAATAATTGTGAATAAGCTTCATGTGCTATGTCCATTCATGTTTAGCTAAATCTTTTTAGTTAACATAATTAATGGCTGATAGAATATGTCTGGCCCAGTAATTCATTCTCCTTGAAAGTTCAACTTTACCCGGTTGCGGTTTTTGTTCTCATATAATTTGCACCATCAACATCTCCTAATGTCTCTTTGCAAAAAAAAAAAAGAGTTGAATGTGCCTCAGTTTATCTCGACTCCAATAACTTAAAGTTTTGGATTCTCTTCACCTTTGACACTCATTTCTTCCGTCAGGTGTATAACTCCTTGCCATCTGCAATTTTTTTCATTTCCAATTACATGGCTTCTTTTGATTTTAATCTGATGTCTTAATTGCGTCTTTATATGGATTTATACTGAAGAATTACATGTCAAGTTCTTTGATATTTAAAGATGCCAGTAATCCCCCACCCCCATCTGATTGAGTTTCTTATGACAAAATGTTGATTCTGATCATCATAGTTTTGTTTTATGGAAGAGTATTTGTTTGACCCTCCTTGCATGTCATTCTAGGTGAGAGACTGTTTGGATTCAAAAATTTTTCTAGAGGATCTTCTTGAAGCACGGAAGTTTACAAGTAGCAGGTAATTGTTTTCTTAATTATCTATTATATGAAACATCTCGGTATCTCTTCTTTGTTATGGTGATATCCCTTATGTAGGGGTACTAAATGAGCCAAGCAGCTTGAGGCTTGCTTGAGATGGGCTTGGTAAAAACTTGTTCTCGACAATAAAGTGAACCAAGCTTGAAAAGAAATGTGTGTTAGCTAATCACCAAGTTTGAGCATCACTATGCTCAGCTTGAGCTCGACCCGGTAAAGGTTTGGATTGGCTCGGATTTAAGTTTAGCTCATCAAGGACTTAATTAATTAGGCTTGATATTATGTTAGAGTTTCATTTGATCGGCTTATTCTATTTATTAATATTTAGATTAGTCTTTCAACTTGATCACGATAACATATATCTATATATTACTATAATAAGAGCGAGTTTGTCAATTTGTGTCTGCCTATAAATTACCAAAATACACTAACAAATATACCAGTTAAAGTATGTAGTTTAATTTTTATCACAGTTTTCTCTTTCTTTGGCTCCATTTTCTCTTTCTTTCTTTTCTTTTTTCTCCTTTCCCCTCTTTTTATTAAATTGAAGATCACCCACATTATAATTTACTTATTGATCTTTAATTAATTTGGATTAACTATTAATTTTAAACAATTCATAAAACTTCTTTTCCCTTCTGTTTTCTATTTTCTTCCTTTGTTTTTTCTTTAAACTTTCTTTATTAATTAGGATTAACTATTAATTATAAATCATTTCATGAAAAAATTGAAAACTTATTTGCTTTGGATTGCTAAACAAATTTTATATTATGAACATATCTAATTGATCCAAGACCTATTTAATATTAGTCTAGTAACTGTGAAGAATATTCTATTAATGCCAAATAGTTATTTATCGATCCATTCTTGACTAGAAAATCAATTAAATTATAAGCAAATTATATTTAACAATTTAAAACTATATGATTAAAATAAGTCTAAATTGACTATTCAGTTATTTCAGATTTTAAATTAAAATCTTAAATTAATTAATAATTGATTTATGTGCTATTTAATTGTCATGTTCCGCTCCTCGGAATGCTAAAAGAAATGAAAGGCGACAAGCTTACGTATACTTAGGCTTATTTGGGATTTCTTTTTTCAACCTATAAAATTATATGTTCATCTACTTCTAACTTGTAGTGAGCGACTATTAGTATTGCATATTCAATCTAAATCAATATGTATGTATGTATGTAAAATAAATAAATAAATAAATAAGGAAATAAGGAACGACTCATGCATGAAAAAGAAATATTACGAAGCAAAGGAATGAAAAGGTTAGTGGAGGAGACTTACACAATTGCAAGGTAAGAAAGTCTTGAAAATGAGTTCAGGCATACAAGGAAAATCTAGATGAATCTATTGACGAATATTCCCAAAAGCAAAAACAAAATAAAAAAATATCCATTAGTAAAATATGCTTGCATATATTTCCATATAAAAATAAACAGAAATAAAAGTATGGCAAAATACATTATGGATAAATCATAACAATGTAACATGGTAATAGTATTAATAGCATGAATATGAACAATGATACATGAAAATCATATAAATAATGATTGGGTTAAGTAATAGAAACAATGTGCCTAATCTAGTATTGAGCTCATGTTCGAAAGGACGATATGCTACTTGGGTATAATCATGGATACGTTCTCTATAGTTGTGCACACGAGGGTATTACCAGTAAATGATATCGCTTTCATTATTGGATAGTAAAAAACACAAAGATAATAGTAAACACTACTTCCATTGCTAGAAAGTGAAGAAATGGATAATATAATATAACCCCATTTTTATTACTCGAGATGGAAAACACAGATATAGTAACGATCTTTGTCGCTCCTGTACCATCTTAGACAATGAGTTTCCCACCCTCAGTGTACAGTAATAGGATAGTACATGAGCATTACATTAAATTATCTGGAGGACAATAAGAACATGAGAACTGTATTCCAGAAGTGGTCTGATGGATTTAGGAGGTGGCTTACACGGATTCAAAAGGTGACCCCATGAATTGTAAAGATGGTTCCTATAGATTCAAGAGGTGGCCCTTGCATAATGTGGTATTTTGCTGTGTAGCACTTAGTTTCATGTGATACTGTGTTGTAGTGTAGTACTTAATTTCATATGATATTTATTTTTCATTCCCAAGATTTAAGGAACAATGCAATATCTTGTACAATGTGGGTACGGTATCATATAATCAATTAGAGTAAATCAGGAACAACGTCTGGTAAAGAATCATTAGCATGTAAACATGTACTGTGATAGTGAGCAGTGATTATTGTATGATGGTCATGTAAGGTAGTGTATTAAGTACAATAAACAGATTCAATAGCTTTTCCAGTATTCAATATCAATATAAGGTTTAGCTATAGCGAATTCTTGTTGAGTAATGTCAAGCGTGATATTAAGTATATGAAATCAGTATCATGTCAAATTCTTGATATCAGGTGCAGTATTAATGACATACGCATGAAAGTAAATATAGCAAGCACGGTGAAACATATTAAATCATATGAAAATTTCATGGTTATAACAATATACTTGTGGGAGTATGTTTGGCATTTTTAAAACAATCTTATGAATAATATTCTCAGATTTAGTAACCATCATATATCATCACTGAATGTGTCAAAATATATATTTTAACATGTAACCCAATAATTCGATTCTCAAACATATATGCTATGACCAAAATAATTTCTGAACTTAGAAATCATGGTCAAACCAGACCCGAATAGATACATTCAAGGGCAAACATCAGTTGCACAATGATTCAGGGTCAGAACAGAGGCATTCAGGGTCAAATAGACCCCAACAGAGGCATTCAAAGGTTAACAGTAGCAGCACAAGGAATCAGGGAAACAAACCCAAAACAAAGGTATTTTTGTGTCAAAACAGACACGAATAGAAACATATAAAGCAAACAGCAGCAGTGCATAGATTCATGATCAAAACTGACCCGAAATTGATACATTCTGGGTAAGTGATAGGGTTTTCCAGGGTTTTGTGGAATAAAAAGAGAATTTTAAGTGGAGGGATGTGATTTTTAGGGTAAAGAAAGGATTTTAAGTGGAAAGATGTGATTTTTAGGTTAAAGAAAGGATTTTTAGGGCTAGCAAGTGAGGAAAGCTTGGGGTTTTATTGATAAAAAACTGAATACAAGATATGTTGACACGTTGGAGTGGTGGACCGCTATTCAATCTTCTATTCGAGAGGAAGCCGCACTCTCCAACAAAGAGTGAATCTATCAACCTCTCACAAGTTTTCTCTTAAGATTTCACCTCACTCTCTAATCCTCTTAGCCATATATAAATACTAATCAGAATTTAACAAAATTACAGGAATATCCATAGTCACCGAAAATAACGGTAACGCCCCCAAAACTTTACAATTTTAGATTTGTCCTTTTTATAGATGCAGTCTCATCATTACTCCGTTCCCAAAAAATTATCTTGTCCTCAATGTGATGTCATCAAAACCATGGACATGATATTCCAAATGGGGTTGCTCGTCTCCCCCTGGTTCCTCCTCAACCAAATCATCATTCTCGTCCACCATCAATAACTAAAGTGTGTGGTCTCCACACCGATGCCTTGTAGTGTATTTCTTATCGCAACGAAAGCACAATCCCCTAGCACATTTGTCATGCACATCAGTTTTCATCATCTTCTTGAGTTGTCCCATCGACAGTGGCTCGCTGCTCTGCCCCTTGCTAAATTGATCTCTCCAGACGGTGCCTTCTGCCCATCCGTCGGTACCTGGCTGTGAGAAATGGATCCGCTCCAGGCGCCCTAGACATCTGCTCCTCTGTGAGACAATCCTTTATTATCTAAGCCAAGTCCATCGTCTTCATCAGTCCCATAGGCATCTATATGCAAAGCTCTGCATGGATGTTCACCGTAAGCCTCTTCATGAAGCTTCCCTCCATAGTCTCCTCCGGTATTCCCATCACCTGTCTCGAGAGCGCCTCGAAATTCTTCTTGTACCCTCTGTTTCATTCTGCCTGAGCGTTGACAGTTGCTCCTGTAAATTTCCTCCCCGAGTATCCTGAAATCTGTCGACCAAAGAGTCTTTTAGCTCCTTCCATGAACGAAAATGATGTCACTGTTCTCTCCACTGGAACTAAAAGAGCGTCTTTCCTTCAAAGCATATGCCAACCGTCTCCAATTTTTGCTTCTCCATTAGGCGTGTCACCGCAAAGAATCTCTCAGCTTGGTAGATCCAATCATAAGGATCATCCTCTCGAATAATGACATCTTCAACTTCCTCATCATGGCATCAATCATAAGTCTCCCATGGCTAGCTTGCCCTCCTGTCTGCCCATAATAGGGTCGATGCTAATTTTCCCGACGTATCTCACTGGGTCGCTCATAATCCCTCAATGGTCTACCGCCACCGCCTCCATCACTGACATAGTCATTCTCACCCCAAACTAAGTTGTCAACATCCTCCTCTTAGCTTGGGTCCTTGTCATAATCATCTTGAAGCTCCTTGTTGGCTAAAAGTACTCAACGTCGTCGCTTGCCCACGATGTACCTGAAGCTTTTCCAAGTCATTTGCATATCCCAAGAGCAGCATAAAGTCTTCGTAGCGGGTCAGCCGAGGCTCGACGGACCTCTGGCAGGCCGTCAGGATGTCGCGAGGGCCTTGGCGGCCCTATAAGGGCTCGTCGTGGCCCTGACTGCCCTGCAAGGGCCTGATTGGGGGGCACGATCCCCTGGCGGCCCTGCCGAGGATCCAGCCCTAGGTAGGGCTGCCACTGGGGTCGGCAAGCCCTAGGGAGGGTGGGATTGCTCGTCGTCCTCTCGTTTTCATCCTTCATGTCCTCGAAGCTCTGGTCAGCATCAGAGAGCAAGACTTTGACAAATGCCTCGTCCTTTTCTTTTCCTTTCTCTGAAGTTTTCACATTTGGATCTAGAAATCGTTGCAAGAGGGTTTGCATGAAAGCCTCCAAATTTGCATTCAACTTTGCACCCATCCTTGCTTCTGACACCATCAATCCTTCTTTGATCGATGCCCAAACCTCAGATCTGAATGACGCTATGGTTTCTTCTACATGTTTATTTAGATCTGCCACATCACATCGAGTTTCTCCTCCAAAAATTTCACTTTTTTCATTGCGTTGCCGCCATGAAACGTACCATTTAATAGGTTCTCTAAGGTTTTGCGGAATAAAAAGAGGATTTTCAGTAGAAAGATGTGATTTTTAAGGTAAAGAAAGGATTTTTAATGGAAATATGAGAGATTTAGTTTTAAAAAGGATTTTTAGGGCTAGAAAGGGAAAAAGTTTGGATTTTTATTAATAAAAACTGAAATACAAAATAAGTTGGTCATGTTCGAGAGGTGGACCGCTCTCCCAGGCTTCTATTCAAGAGGAAACCGTACTCTCCAACAAATAGGGAATCTATCAATCTCTCACAAGTTTTCTCCCAAGATTCCGCATCCTTCACTAATCACTCTAGCACCATATAAATACTAATAGGAATTTAGCTATCTCTAGACACTGAAAGTTACGAAAACACATCAAAACTCCAAAATTCCAGTTCTCCTCTTTTTATAGGATGCGGCCTCATCGGTCAAATAGGTCTGAATAAAAACATGTAAAGCAAATAGCAACAGATTATAATTTTAGGATCATTAACAGGCTGAAACAACCCCTCAAGACCAGAAACGATAAGTAAACAAGAATCCCATGGCATCAAAGCCACACATCACAATATACACATTCCAAAGTCACATATTTAAGAATAAAGGTTGAAATTTTCAAGTTCATAAAAGAGGTCAAGGAAACCTACTTGTCACCATAAAGCAATAACGAGAAGAAAACACATCATTGTCGAAGGGGGTTGCGGTACCTTGCCTCTAAGGTTGCAACTACGGTTGCCACAACTATTATGCAGATCGAAGAGGAGAGTGAATGGAGAGATCAAGAGAGACAAAGCTCAGATCTAAGTTTCAAAGTTAGGGTTTAATGTTAGGGATTTTGTAGAGAGGGCGAGAGATGACATGGGGTTACGGTGAGAGTAGAGGGCGAGAAATCATGTGAAAATGGAAAAGGAAGATGCACATAAGAGAGGGTTAGATGATTTCTGTCAGTTACACGTCAACAAGGCTTGTCAGACATGGGGTAACTGCGTTTTTCACTTGCACGATTGAGAAAACGAAAATGGAAAGGAAAAGAAAAGAAAGAAAGAAAGAAAAATTAAAGAGATGAATAGATGAAAAAAGAGATTTTATAAAATTTAAATGGTTCGGTTTAGTAAAGAGGGTTGGGGTTAAATTTAAATGTGTTAGCGATTTAAGTCTGGGTTAACATGTTAAGGAGTTAAACTAAGCTCAATAAATACAAAAAAATCACCTAAAATCAAATTAATTATTTTTAAATTAATTGATATTTAAAAATAATAATTTATTATTAGAAAATGGTAAAAACGGGTTTGATGTTACATCCTACCACCCTTAAAAGAATTTCATCTTTGAAATTTTCAAGGATATGTAGGATAGAAAAGAGTAAGGTTGTTGATGTCGCTTTCATGCTTTCATGTTCAAAGCTTCATCAAATACGAAGAGGTGCGAATGAAAGGTATCCGAGAGTTAGAGTAGATCGGAGAAATATCCAAGAAAGGCAAGAAGACATCCCAAGTGTTTTAAAATCTATGGTAAGGAGTGTAGGACTCAAAGAAAGAAATTTCAATGACGGAGTCAAGAATTTCAAAGGAATTTGACTGAAATATCATTTGAGTTCATTCGAAGTTTTATATAGACATGCATGTGCTGTCAACAAAACTTGTCACTGCATGTTCCTTGTGATGCTAAGAGAAATGCAAGGTGATAAATTTGTGCATACTTAGGTCTACCTGGGATTTCCCCTTTTTAACCTAAATATGAACGTATCTATAATAAAGGTTCATCTGCCTCTAGCTAGTAGTGAGGAATTATCAGTATAGCGTATTCAGTCTAAATCGAATATATCAATAGAGACATAAATAAGAAACGGTTCATGAAAAGAAATATAACAAAGCAAAGGAATGAAAAAGCTAGTGGAGGAGATTTACACAATTGTAGGGCAAGATGGTCTACAAAATGAGTCCAGATTTATAAGGAAAAACCTAGGGGAATCTTCTGACAGATATTCTCAAAAATAAAAACAAAACAAAAAATATATATCCATCAGTAAGAGTATCTTACTTAGGTTTTCTGATAACAATAAACAAATACCGTCAATTAGAAACAGTGTCAGGGACAGTATCATGAGCATGTAAACGGATATTGTAATCGTGAGCAGACTGTAGTACGATGGTGATCATGTAAGGTAATGTATTAAGTACAGCAAACAGATACAATATTTTTTAAGTATTTAATTTTAGCGCACGCTTCAGTTACAGTGAATTCATGTTGAGTAATGTCAAGTGTTATGTTAAGTATGTAGAATCAGTGTCATGTCAAATTCTTGTTATCATGTGTAGTATTAATGACATATGCATGAAAGTTAATATATCAAGCATGGTGAAACATCATAAATCATGTGATAATTTTATGGTTGTAAACTTGTAATAATATAATTATGGGAGTATGCTTTGCATGTTCTTTACCAATCATATGCATAGTATTATCAGATTTAGTAAATATCATATATCTGATTGAATATGAGTCAAAATATTTATATTAGCATGCAACCCAATTATTTGATTCTAAACATGCATGTCAGGCCCAAAATACTATCTGAACATAGAAATCATGGTCAAAACTCAAAACAGATCCAAACAAAAGCATTCAAGGGCAAACATTACTGAAACAAGGTCAGAACAATTCCAACAAGAGGCATTTAGGTCAAACAATCCTCAACAAAGGCTTTCATGGTCATACAAACCCAAACAGGGCATGCACAGGCTAACAATATCAGCACAAGCAATTGAGATCAAAACAGACCCAAATGCAAAGGAATTTTGGGTCAAAATAGACTATATTTCTATGTAAAGCAAACAATAATATGTATAGATTCAGGATTAAAATAGGCATGAAACAAAATAGGCATGAAACAGAGACATTCTGGGTCAAAACAGGTTCGAACAAAAACATGTAAAGCCAGCCAGCAGCATGTCATAGTTTTAGGGTCAAAACAAACCTGAAACAACCTATCAAGGCTAGAAATGGTAACAGAATAAGCATCCTATGTCATCAAAGCCTCATATCACAATATACCCGTTCCAAATCCACCCATTTAAGAATAAAGCTCGAATCATTCAAGACTATAAAATAGATCAAGGATATCTACTCGTTGCTGTAAAGCAAGGACGAGAAGAAAATATGTTACCGCCGTCAGTGGGGGCCACACAGCCTTGCCGCTAAGGTTACAGTTGTGGCTGCCGCAACTGTTACTCGATTGAAGAGGAGAGAGGGGAGTGGAGAGATCAGGAGAGAGCTCAAATTCGAGAATGTCAGAATTTAGGTTTAAGGTTATGGATTTTATAGAGAGATGATGGGGGTTACGATGAGAGGAGAGGACAAGATATCACTGGAAAATGACAAAGTAAGAGACACTGAAGAGGGAGTTGTGTGATTTACATTGGTTAAGAATCATCAAGACTTTTCGCGTGCTGGGTCGGGTGAGTAAACGAAAATGGAAAAGAAAGAAAAGAAATTAAAGAGAGAGCGCGCCCGAAAAAGAAAGAGATTTTATAAAATTTAAATGGGTTGGTTGAGTAAATGGGGTTGGTTTAAAATTAAATGGGTTTGCGGTTTAAGTTTGGGTTAACAGTTTTGGAGGTTAAAATGATAACAAAAAATACAGAAAAATCACCAAAAATAAATTGATACCTTTAGAATTTAATTGATATTTAAAAAACATTTTATTATAATAAATGATGAACATGGGTTAGGGTTGCTACATCAATGTTGGCGTGCTACTATCCATCTTCTTAATTTTTATAGCTCAGTTTTAAAGAATTAATCCTAAATATATATGATTTTTGGCATAAATTCTTGAAATTAGTTTATTCTTGGCAAAGATCATTACTAGGTTCGAAAAGCTTGATGTTCGGCTCGAGCTTGTTAAGTGCTCGCTTGATAAGTTAGTGAACCAAGCTCGAACAAAATTCTGAGCTCTCCTAAATAATTAAACAAATACAAACATAAAAAATCTTGACTTACTCAGCTCAATGAGCACGCCCTACCCTTAAGCTTCAAAAGCAACACATCCCTACCCTTAGCTTCAAAAGCAACACATCCATACTCCTTAGCTGCCCTTGAAATAATAGGCAGCATTCATATGAAATCATTCATTATGAAGCTTCAATAATTTGCAAGGGCTGCTTCTGTTATGCAAGGATTGGTATATTAAGAATAATTCTAAAAGGGCCCAAACATAGAGAGAGACCAGAATTCAGTCACACTTTGGGCAGTAGCACTCCACCATGCGGGTCCCATGTGAATTGTGCAGTGTTGAATACATTGCACACCCGAAGATGTATGTTGAACTTCCTTGCATTTTTGTCGGAGTTCACAACTTCAGATAGCCAAATTGTACGCATAAATATTTATTTTTGTGCCAAACATCTCATTGTAGAATGTTACTGGATGATTAAAAACCCTCGGGAAGGATCGAGTGAGCTAAGTTGAAGTGGATATTTCATGAAAGGAGTACAATATCCTCAAGGATATGCAATAACTGCACATGAAAGTTCCTACACTACCAGGCTTAAAACCATATGTGGATCATCCATATGGATGATCCAGTCATGCATACATGCTTGGGGGTATAAAAGTCATTGGACCTTGAACCGAAGTTATCCATCCATCAAGTTGTTGTAAATTGAATGGTCTCTTAAAAGTATAGCACGTTTGGCTGTGTGTATGTATATGTGTGTATATATATATGTATATATGTGTGTGTGTGTATATATATATATATATATATATATATATATATATATATATATATATATATATATATACACTAGTCATAACCCGTGCCCGTAGGGCACGGTTCATTTAAGATATTTCCCTGTAAAAAGCATAGTTTCCTGAAAGTTTAGCTCATCCCAAGGAATTAAGCTCATCACAAAAATCTTAGTTCCCCAAAGAAATACGTACAGATAACAAAATTTCCGTCTCAGTTAGAAATCGGTACAATTGGGCGACCTCATCTGTATAGTTCGCAGCCATTAATGTGACCAAATTATCACCTCTAAAATTAAACCTACGTAAAGCCCTTTCAATCTTCTCCATTTCCCACCATTAAAAAATAAAAAAAGTTCAACCAAATCTCAAGTACTTGGACGCGAAGAGCTCGAACCGTACGAGGGAGTTGGGCAAGAACTTCCTGGCAAACAGGAAGCACGCCATTATAGGTGCAGTTGGTCCCCTCCCTTATCACCGGAGGAAATCCGGCGCGACCTGGTTCCGGTAGTACCTAGCGGGGTGGGGCCCGCCGTGGCTCCGGTTCACCCACTTGATGCTCCTGGCACCGTACTTGTTGTTGATCAGCGTCGGCAGGTAGTGCTCGTCGACATACCCACTGAACACGGGGAAGTACGTGTCGGAGATGATCTCGATGGCGAGCCGGCGGTCGACCTCGAACCACTGCGAGCTCTTGCGCCACTGCCCTATGGCGATTTGCGGGCGCATCTTCTTGCTAACTCGATCTTATTCTGAGATTTCTTATTTGAAAGCTGCAGTTCTTTTTAGGTGTTTCCTCGAGGTTTCGGGGATTGGAAGCGTTTATCCTCTCAGCACGCTCTTTGAGGACTAAGAGAGAGGGGCTCTCAGTTCGGGATAGACGGCATTTATGAATTATGACTGCTCAAGATCACAGTGGGCAATTATGAAGTATGAATTTGCTTTTCCATTCTAGGGTTTTCCCAATCTAGCATCCACACCGTTGATTCTCCAAGATTAAATCCTGGCCGTCTTTTATCAAACCCTTTGTCCTAGTCAGCTTGTCCTAGTCAGCCCTAGGATTCAAAAAACTCTGTCAAATGTAATATAGATATGGGTAAAGTGTTCATAGGGTGACTCCTTGTTCAAATCTAAGGAGTCGCCCCCATTTTCTTCCATATCACACATTTTTTTCGAATTCTTTTTCTTGGGATTGTTATTCATCTCATGGATGATCAACATACCAAAAATCAAGTCATTTCAATACTTTTTGAGCCCCCATCTACCCCTTACAATTTCATGTGTTTTTCAACACGTTTTCAGACCGTTGAAGTTGCAAGGGGTAGATGGGGGCTCTAAAAGTATTGGAATGACTTGATTTTTGGTATGTTGATCATCCATGATTTGAACAACAACCCTATGAAAAATAAAATCCAAAAAAATAGGGGATATGAGAGAAAATGGGGGCGACTCCTTAGATTTGATCAAAGGAGTCACCCTAGGAACACTTTACCATATATATATATATATATATATATATATATATATATATATATATATATAAGAGGGTAATTACTCAAAATCCATTTAAATGTTTCCCTGAAAATCACTAATCCCCAATGTCATCACCGAACCTTCTTCTCCTGTTAAGTCAGCTAACCATGTTAATATTGATTTGTGCAAGTACTTAAATGCCATATTCACCTTTCTTCAACCTTTCATTCTTCCCCTAAATCCAAACTCTCGTTTTCTCTCTTCGCCCTTCTATCACTCTTACTTTTGTCCACTTCTCACCTCCATTTTTCTTTCTTATTCCTTCTTGAGCCCCTTCTCAATCCCTCCTCCCAATACCTCCCCACAAAGCTCCTCCCACTATATGCTGACTCTTTCGATCTCACCTACACCCTCTCCATTGTTCCTTACCTCTTTGAACCCAACATCTTCGCCTGGACGTCACCACCCTCATCACTGCCTTCTCCCACGCCGGTGAACTCCCTCGCTGCTTTTGATTCAATTGGAGAATGCAAAGCAATAAAAATGCACATGATGGTACATGATACGATCTAGGTGGATTTCAGAGAAAAAGAAAGATTTTTATGGTGGAAAAATGTAAAAGATGGAATTTTTAATAGTAGATTGCAAAAAGAAAGATATAAGGGTTGGCCTCTTAAGGAGAGAAGGCCGTTCTCCTAGCTTTCCTTCGAGACGAAAGCCTAAGTCTCCAATAAGCTAAGCTAACTATGAATTACTTTCTCTTCACAATCGATACCTAGCCTTTTAGCCTTGCCTACCCTTAAATAAGAAAAATATCCCTAGGGCAACACATAATAGCAAATGACTAAAAGACCACGCATCCATTCGTGCCTCGATTTATGCGCCTCATTTGTCATCTTACTTTATTTGTCGCCTTAATTTATGTCTTGATTTGTGCACCTTATTTGTCGCATTACTTTATTTGTCGCCTTAATTTGTGGCTTGATTTGTGCGCCTAAATTTGTGCCTCAATTTGTGTGCCTCATTTATCGCCTTACTTTATTTGTTGCCTTGATTTGTGTGTCTCAATTTGTGCCTCTATTTATGCACAACCTCTGCCGATGATAGGTTATGACCATATCATTACCCCGTCCCCAAAAACCACCTTATCCTCAAGGTGGTGCATAAAGTCTGCGGCGGTAATTACTCCACGTGAAGATGTTGTTGTTTTTTGCTGATAAATGACCCCTTCTTTTCTCTCGTGGGCCCCCCATGTGGGTGGAGTTGTTGGGAAATAAAGGAACCCTTGCCCTTTGTTTACCTTGGGGCAACCGACAGCAAGAAGTCCCCCCATTCTCAGTTTTCCAGAGCCAAAAAACCAGAGAGCATGCTCTCATTTTTCAGAGAAGTGAGAAAGAGCCGCTGCCCATTCTTCTTTCAAGAGCTTGAAGTTTAAGTGAGCTTGGAAACTTGGATCTGAAAGTGGATGGGAAGAAAGCTAGGGAGCTTCTTCTCGTGTGAGATCCAAGGTGAGTGTCTGTATTTCTTCTTCCGTGTTTGAGATCTAGAGTCCCTTGGGTAGTTTCCTAGTTTGGAGCTATATTACCAAGAAGTGATCTCCATTGGTGTGGGATTGGTCCCTTGAGGAGCTCTACATGTTTTAGAGGCTTTGTTATCAAGGATTCCCACTTGGTTGAGAGTGTGTGAGAGCTTGGTGAGAGATTTAGGGTTAGGTCTTATTGCTTGGTGCTATTCTCTCATTGTGGAGGAAGAAGATGACAGGATCGGTGTATGCCTTGCTTGATCGATAGTGGAACCGGGTGCATTGGATGCTGGATGTAGGTTGTTCGCAACCGAACCAGGGTAAATCTCTGTCTCTTTTGTGTTTGTTCTTACTTTCGTATTATATTCGTGTGCCTACATATATCTGTCGCAAGATCGTTAAGAGGGTTGTTTGTTGGTGACAACTTTCTTTTGTGCCCGTGAGGTGTTTGGTTTTGTGCCTAGGTGACATCTCGGTGGAATTCGGGCTTGGGATTGTTTGGCCACCGTTTCCGCATATTGTAGGTGGCATTGTGTACCTAGCCTAAGTGTTGGGGAGGTGCACGTGGATTCAACAAGTGGTATCAGAGCTTTCGGTTTGCGAAGAAGTGTAGTGTCGTGATGGCGTCTTGCTCATGTGAGGAGATGGCCGGGTGTTCATACGAAGTAAAGAGGCTAAATGGCCGGGACAACTATGGTTCGTGGCGACAAAAGATGGTGGCCTTGTTGAAGCACCATGGAGTTTACGGTGTGGTATGTGATACAGGCATGCCTTGTAAGGCAACGGTGTATGATAAGCGAATGATGGAGCTTAAAGCCCTCGGTGAGATATTGCAATCCTTGGAGGATGAGATCCTTCGGCAATTTGCCGATGTGGAGGTGTGAGCGACCTATGAAGGATGCTTGAAGCTCGGTACTCGACCAAGACACCAATTGGACGAAGGCTGCAATTGTGGCAACGCTTCTATACTCACAGGATGAAAAGGGGAACCTCGTTGTGAAACCATGTTGGTGAGATGGACCGTATAGTAATGGACCTACGGGAATTGGGGAGTGTGATAGAGGACGAGCAACATGCTATGGCACTATTGTGTTCTCTTGCTCCGGTGTATTCCAAGTTTGTAGGCTCGATGTTAAATGGCCGAGACTCACTCACGTTGGATGAGGTGAAGTTTGCATTGAAACGGAGGATCTTCAAAGTTTGGTGTTAGGTAACACCGATGGTTGTGAGGTACCCAATGTCATCCGGGGTCGCCAAGAGGGCGGATCCACTCCAAGATCCAAGACAGGCTGTTCCAAGAGTTGGAATCGGCGGCAGCGGCAGCGGCAGCGGCAGCGGTCCAAGTCAATGGGCCGCGGTGACAACAAATGCTTTCTATGTAAGGAAAGCGGGCATTGGAAGAGGGATTGTCCGAGGTTGAAAGCAAGGACATTGATTGGTATTGTGGAAGAGGTTGCTCAGAGTTTGACTTATATTGGAGCACGAGACAGGATGTTTTCTGACAAGGATGATTGCTCAGTGTTTGCGGCATACTCCGTGGGAGAAGCGCAATGTTCGTGGCTATTGGACTCAGGGTGTTCATTCCATATGACTCCGGATCGGAGTGCGTTCGACTCATACATTCCATGCATTGGAGAGCGGATTCTCGTGGGGAACGGTATGGATTGCGAGTAGGTTGGGAGTGGCATGGTCAGAGTCAGGATGCACGATGGCATCGTCCATGTGTTTGATGACGTCAGACATATTCCTGATCTTCGCAGCGGCCTGATATCGATAGGAGCTTTGACCGGGATGGGCTACAGGGCAGTGATCGAGGAGGATCGATTGCGTATTTCCCGAGGATGCCTGGTTGTCATGATGGGAAAGAAGCGTGGAAACTTGTATGCGCTCGATGGGCACACAGTAGTGGGCGAGACTGGCAGATCACAGAAGTCCGAGAGTGGAGATCCAGCGAGACTGTGGCATCTCAGATTGGGGCATGCTGACGAGCAGAGCCTTGACATTCTTCAGAGGAGGAGTGTGTTCGGAGGTGATCGTGGGCTTGAGTCTTGCAGTGACTGTGGTGTAGAGCGGCCGAGGCAAGTGCAGTTTGGGACAGCTGTCAGACACAGTAGGGAGCCCCTAGAGTGCGTCTACGTCGGCGTATGGGGTCCATGTCCAGTTCCTTCCCTGGAAGGTGCGAGGTACTTCGCGGCCTTCATAGATGACTTCTCGAGGAGAGTCATGGTTACTCTCATGGGATCTCGGGAGGAGATCCATGAGAAGGTGCGGCTATGGAGAAGCATAGTCGAGAGGCGGATGGGTAGACCCGTAGGAGAGATCCGTACCAACGACGTAGAGATACAGGATGTTTGCAAGTCAGAGTGGATCGCGTGCCGATACACCATTCCTGATGGAGACCCTCACGGTGGCGTAGCAGACAACATGATCAGGATGTTGGTAGAGAAGACACGGGTGCTATTGAGACCATCTAGCCTTCCTAGGGAATTATGTGCGGAGACCCTTGCTACTGCGGTATATCTCATCAACCGAACACCGTCACTAGCTGCAGGTAGTTCTATTCCCGAGGAGTTATGGACAGGCAGTGTCGTTGACTTTTCGCACTTGCGTATGTGTGGATGTCCGGTGCGGCCGCACGAGAGGGACAATGTCGAGATAGGACAATGTGCACATGATTGTGTTCTACTCGGGTACGCTGTTGGAGGTGCGAGAGGGTACAGGTTATGGTATCCTAGTACCCGCAAGGTGATTGTCAGACGACGCGTCATGATTGACGAGTCTGCAGTGCTTAGGGCGGACCAGACTCTTGACGGTGTGCATAGAACAGAGGACAACCCGGTCCATAGAGAGGATGATGTGATTCAGATTCAGACTCAGGCAGGTGATCAGGCACATGTGCAAACGGACAGGGTGCAGAGTTCATCCGATGTGGTCAGTGTCAGTGATCAGCAGGTATCTCACGATGTAGCTCCAGATTCAGTTAAGTTGGAGGTGCAGAGGACAACGGTCTACGAGGAGGCGTTGCAGTCGGTCGTCGTATCGATGCAGTCAGCTGCAGTGTGTGAGGAGACACATGTCTCTCACAGTTCTAGCGTGCACGTTGTGGGTGCTCTCGAGGAGACCCAGCATGCTGAGGTGTGCAGCTTTAGTTTCGAGGTAGAGCTATCGATCTACGGAGGAGTAGGGCAGTTGGTTTCCGCGCCGATGCCAGAGGTTGCAGTTGGTGAGGAGACGGAGGTCTCTCACGGTTCTAGTACGCATGATTTGGTTGTTTCTGATGAGGACCAGTGTGTTGATGTGTGCAGATTCAGCTTCAGGGTAAAGAGGTCTTCTGAGGAGCTTGACATTAGGGTAGAGCATTCGCTGTGCATGGTAGAGCAGTCTTCACAGCATGGGCACAGGCGATATGGCTCTCGTTTGGCTAGGGATAATTTATCAGGCGCATCTTCTGATACTTCAGAGGCCAGACCGGTTGAGATGTAGAGTAGCAGGGAATCTGATAGCATGGTGGAGCATGGAGATTCCCACGGCAGTGTGGAGACTGCGATGGTGGTCCCAGGTGGAGTTGCCACTAGTGACATGGAGCTGAGAGTTATGAGGCCATGTATCGAGTGCGTTCTCGCTCGATATAAGGAGGAGGCAGAGTCGAGAGGAGCTCCTTCAGTGTGTGCTCATCTCTCACCTTCGACAAGTTCATCACAGGGCATGGCAGGTGAGGATGATCTCCAGAGGCTAGATGTTGGTGCGGCGAACAGTTTGGCGCTTGTGTGTGCGCATTCGTGTCTTGAGTCGTCGGCACAGTCAGTTGAGGCACAGAGCCGGTGGACGGCGAGTCTTGATGACAGACATCAGCAGACAGAGCAGATACGGACGACGTATCGATGTGACCCAGCTGGGGTCAGTCTGCAGAGCAGCAGAGAAGACGGTGTGTTTCTCATAGATGATGGCCATGGCGAGCATGGGTGGCTCGCGGATCCGTGAGGTGATGATAGGGATGTTCATGGATTGACAGAGGGCTCATTGGACACTGGCACAGTGTCATTTGGTTCGTTCATGGAGTCCGAGCTCGCATGGTTATCCTTAGAGACAGATAACTTCATCGCAGACATGGCGATGGACGAGGCGGAGATGCGTGAGGCTAGGCTCAGACGACTTCTGAGCTTGGCATGTCTCTCGGAGGATTGAGGCGCCAGAGGGCGCGATTTCCTATGCACATGATGGAGGTTCACATGTTCGATGGTCAAGGCAAGTTGAGTTCATACACGGTGGAGTGCAGGCAGGAGCTGGAGCTGTGCTGAAGTGATTGTGTGGATTTATCAGCAGGGTAGAGTGTTGTTTTTGCTGATAAATGACACCTTCTTTTCTCTCGTGGGCCCCCCATGTGGGTGGAGTTGTTGGGAAATAAAGGAACCCTTGCCCTTTGTTTACCTTGGGGCAACCAACAACAAGAAGTCCCCCTATTCTTAGTTTTCCAGAGCCAAAAAACCAGAGAGCATGCTCTCATTTTTTCAGAGAAGTGAGAAAGAGCCGCTACCCATTCTTCTTTCAAGAGCTTGAAGTTTAAGTGAGCTGGGAAACTTGGATCTGAAAGTGGAGGGGAAGAAAGCTAGGGAGCTTCTTCTCGTGTGAGATCCAAGGTGAGTGTCTGTATTTCTTCTTCTGTGTTTGAGATCTAGAGTCCCTTGGGTAGTTTCCTAGTTTGGAGCTATATTACCAAGAAGTGATCTCCATTGGTGTGGGATTGGTCCCTTGAAGAGCTCTACATGTTGTAGAGGCTTTGTTATCAAGGATTCCCACTTGGTTGAGAGTGTGTGAGAGCTTGGTGAGAGATCTAGGGTTAGGTCTTATTGCTTGGTGCTATTCTCTCATTGTGGAGGAAGAAGATGACAGGATCGGTGTATGTCTTGCTTGATCGATAGTGGAACCGGGTGCATTGGATGCTGGATGTAGGTTGTTCGCAACCGAACCAGGGTAAATCTCTGTCTCTTTTGTGTTTGCTCTTACTTTCGTATTATATTCGTGTGCCTACATATATCTGTCGCAAGATCGTTAAGAGGGTTGTTTGTTGGTGACAACTTTCTTTTGTGCCCGTGAGGTGTTTGGTTTTGTGCCTAGGTGACATCTCAGTGGAATTCGGGCTTGGGATTGTTTGGCCACCGTTTCCACATATTGTAGGTGGCATTGTGTACCTAGCCTAAGTGTTGGGGAGATGCACGGGGATTCAACAGATATCCCTCTCCACTGGGATCAAAGGGCCACCTACGAGCTTCATCTTTCTCGAAACGTTGCCGCAGGAGTGGGAGAGTGTCCGCGGCTGAGTCTTCTATGCTTGGGTTCTCTTCGTTCTGAATTTGGACTCCAAACGGACCTGTAATTGCCAAAATACGAAAGCCGTATTGGAATTTGCTCGAAATTAGCCCAAAAATCCGAAAAGGGTGAAGCCGTACTGTTTCGCGGCTGAGCCGGCTCATTTCTTCGGAGCGGCTGTGGGGGCGGCTGGATCAAGCCGCCCATGTAGCGACGACGGCTCGCCGCTGCCGTTTTCCGGTGATTTCGCTGGCGGTTGCCGGCAAACTAGGCCCATCTTTCTCGTCGTGGGGTGGCGCAGCCAATGGTGGTAGCGGTGGGGCGCGATCTCGCCAGAGTTGTCGCCGACGTCGCTCGAAAAGTGGCGCTATGGGCCGTCGAGGCTTCTTCCGCGACACACAAGGTCCCAACGGCCTCACCGGGGCCAGCGAGACCCTCCAGGGGGTCGTCGTGGCTGCGACGCTCTCCTGGGGTCTCGTTGTGGCCGTGGCGAGACCCCAAAAGCTTGCCGTGGTCTTCTGGGGACTCGCCGTGGTCGCGACGGCAATCTGGGAGTTTGCCGGGGTCAGATCTGGTTCATCGTTTCCAGTCAGCGTCGGATGGGTCGCCGACGGTCGTATGCTTCAGATCTGCGCCATTTTCCTCTGTCTCTTTCAGATCTGAAAGTTGTGCAGCTTTTCTAGCCTCTGCCACTTCTGCTATACCAGCGACTTCGTCTTTTACTTCATCCTCTTCGAAAATTCCTTGGAATTTTATCATATCGACATCTGCAGCTTCATGAAGACCAACTGCTCTGTAAGATTGCTCTCTATAAACAAAAACCGTCACATTCTTTGAGTCGTAACCCAAGATCTCCGAACCCAATTCGATGCAACTTTGATAGTGTCTAAGCACCAAATAACAACCCATCAAATGTTTTAGGCAATGCAAGTGTTGAGCTCCCCCTTTAACTGTGGGATTGCGATCAAAGTGAGCTTTTGCAGAAATATATTCGAAAGCCGCCTCGAAGAATCGTACCTTTCGGTATAGGTTGTTCCCTTCCCCCCACCGCATCCGAGCTTGTAGCAAATTACCCATGAATCGTAGATGCTTTGATACCAATTTGATACGTTCTAGGTGGATTTCAGAGAAAAAGAAAGATTTTATGGTGGGAAAATGTAAAAGGTAGAATTTTTAATAGTAGATTGCAAAAAGAAGGATACAAGGTTGGCATCTTAAGGAGAGGAGACCGCTCTCCTAGCTTTCTTTCGAGACGAAAGCCTAAGTCTCCAATAAGCTAAGCTAACTATGAATTACTTTTTCTTCACAATCAATGCCTAGCCTCCTAGCCTAGCCTCCTCTTAAATAAGAAAAATATCCCTAGGGCAACACATAATAGCAAATGACTAAAAGACACCGCCTCCATTTGTGCCTGGATTTATGCGCCTCATTTGTCAACTTACTTTATTTGTCGCCTCAATTCGTGTCTCCATTTGTGCGCCTCCATTCGTGTCTCCATTTGTGCGCCTCCATTGTCGCATTACTCAATTTGTGCGCCTCAATTTGTGCATACATTTGTGCGTCTCATTTATCGCCTTACTTTATTTGTCGCCTTGATTTGTGCGCCTCAATTTGTGCCTCCCTTTGTGCGCCACCTCTGCCGATGATAGGTGATAGGTTATGACCATATCAGTACACTTGTGCATGTTGTCATTTGGGCCGTAGCGGTCGGTGTGAATTTTTTTGGTAATGGGTGTTGTACTTGTGAACATGTTGAAGTCTGGCGTTCATGAAATTGTGACGTGCATGTGGGAAGCACACTGATGTTTATGCATGGGAGTTAGGGTGGATCAAGATGCATGAAATATGTTTGATGAAATGAGGCTGAGGGGTTTGCGCTCTTGGAATTCTATAATATCTGAGTATATTTCAGTTGGGGCCGTGGGTTTGGTGATTGATTGAGTAATGTGAGTTTCATGTTGAAGATGTTACATTAAGTTATTAGTTTATCCACAAATTAGTTGCTTTTTAGGTGAGCCATGCATTACACATCACCCTTCCCACCCTCTTTCAGACTATTCTATAAATATATTCCTTCTTATACTGATGTCCCATACGCTTCAATGTAATTTGTACTGTACCCTCAGCTGGAGTAAAAATTCTGGTATATTGTGTAATTCTTTTTTAAAAACTAGGATTTGTCAATGTAGGCAATAGTTTAATGTGTCATGCGGCTCATGCCTTGTGCC